>JAVFKF010000021.1:0-1488036 GCA_036926295.1 Pachydiplax longipennis | reverse complement strand
GTTCTGCAGAAATTTCTTACAACTTTTTCATCAAACTTGTGAATTTCCTCTGCTCACTTTACCACTTTAATTTTATGTATATGTATTGGAGTTTCTTGCATAACTGTTCTATGTCCCATCTTTTAATAACTTTCAATGTTACATGCACAAGTTTAAACATGTTGCAATCATTTATTTATCCTCTATTATCTTATATGCGAGAAGTTGATACGTAAAGGAAATCTTACTCTATTTGGTAGTTATAACTGTCTTTGCTTTATTTACAGGCTTCCAAAGAATCAAAAGTGTCTTCAGCAGATGTGGTAAATGAAGGAGAAAGTAATGATAAGATATATCTTGAAGAGAATAGTTCCTTATATATTGCTAAAGAATCCTTTGATGGAGAGAATTCAGAGGAAGAAGATGAAAGGCAGGCATTTGTTTGTGCTGCAGAGTTGAATTGTACAGACAAACAGGGTGACTTTGAGTTATCAGGACAGACAGCTACTGTTAAGGGAAAGGATTTGTCTTATTATGTTTGTGATATTTGCAATAGGAGCTGTAAAACAAAATGGGAATTGGGTAGGCATGTGACGATTCACTATGAAGATAGACCATATGCTTGTAGAATTTGCGGCAAAAGATTTAAACAACAGGAAGGCAGACATCATCATGAGATCTTGCATAGGAAGAAAGAGAAAATACCAAAGGGAAATAAGTTGTACACGTGTGGTACTTGTGGAAAGCATTATTGCAGCAAAAAGAGCTTATATAATCATTCAATTTTGCATACTAACAGGTTTTCATGTAGTGTTTGTGGAAAATACTTCCCCAACAATGCAAGCCTGCATAGCCATGTAAGGACACATACAAAGGAAAAGCCATTTAAATGTGATATCTGTCATAAGTGTTTTAGTCAGAAAGGAAGTCTAAAAGGACATGTTGCTACTCATTCCTCAGAGAGACCGTTTCCATGCAATATTTGTGGTAAAATGTTTAAATATAAAAGTACCAGGCAATATCATGAGCTTACTCACCAAAAGAAAATTTAAATTCCTTACAATCCTCAGTTCATCTTGTCCTTTTATTCATCATTTACTATTTAGGAATGAAGACGTTCTGTTATGGAACTTTTCATATATTTAATTTGTTGTTTACCGTTTTGACTTTAATAAATATGTTAATTAAGCATTTTAAATTCGAACCCTTTATTTTTAACATGGTAATGTTAATCCTGGCAGGAGAATAATGTGGTTAGTTTTATTCATATTTGTATCTGTCAATAAATTTTTTGCCATACTGGTAATATTTGCTAGTACAAATATGTATAAAAATAACAATGTTGAATTTTTTACTTTGTGATATTATATTCTTACATTACCTTGCTAACCTATGGTAAATCTTTATTTATGAAGTTATTATCTATTTCTTAAAATGTAATTAATGTTTAGGAGAATTAAGATCAATATTAAGGTAGTTATTTGAATAATTGAAGATATACTTCATCCAAAATCATGTAGCATATGGCCCCATGTATAAATTACAAGAGAATTGTAAGTGTTGTTTCTATATTTGCACAGAAATAGAAAGTTGACCTGATCTTATTTTGAAGACTTTCAGCATGAAAGAAAATCAAATAATTATGGCATAGTGAAATTAATTTAAGGTGAAATAGTGTCATCATCAAAGGTAAAATAAGATACCAATGCTGTCAAGATAATTAGGTGCAGATTTTGATTTTTTTGAACCAATTAATTTGGGCCTATTTTGCAAGAAACAAGGTCTTTTCTGGTATTAATATCTTACTCATGGATTTTTCTTTTCCTATGTGTTTTTCGCTTTGCTATTAAAAAATTTGGATAAGGGTGTTTTTGGAGAATCTATAAGAATTCATAATATTTTGGGAAAATCCAGAAAGAAATGTAGTGACCTTTTGTCCTATTATTAGAAGAGAAAACTTCCAGTGGAAAAGTTTCTGAGAAAATACTGATATAATATTTTGTGCCAGTTAGAATCCTACTAGTTTATTCATAACATGAAAAACTGATGATATTATGATTTAAATGGAAAAATCAGCATGCAGGTCTGTGTGAGCAGTTGTTATTCTTCTAATCCTACTGTTTTTTTTGTAAAGTTTGTACTGCTCTCATCAATTTGTTCAAAATTATACAGTATTCATGATTTTAGGTCAATAAATATTCCTAAGGTAGAGGATTACAAATTTTCATACTTACACGAATATCAATTTGGTATATTTTCCTGATGAAGTGTGTTACAAAGATAACTAATTTCATCTCATATTTATTAAGGATATTCATGGTGACTTTAATTCAGGCTTCTAGAAAACAAAGAGAACAGTCTTGCTGTAATTCAGATTTGTGTTTATGATGCTTTTTGTGAAAGACAACAGCAATTTTCAAAAAATATCTGTCTAAGATTAGGATGTTAACTGAAACAACCAAAAGTAATGCCTCAAATTTGTTTTTGAAACAATCTCAATTGCATTTTGTGGATCTCTGGTCATAGTGACCAAATGATATCTAATGTGTATTTTTTCATTGTGACCATGAATGTATCTCACCATATGATTGTAATGCTTCTTATGTATTTGTGTAAATAAAGAATACAAAATAAAATATTTTCTCAATTTTTTATCCCATCATTACTCAGTCATTAGTTGTTTCATTTCAAAATATTTGTTACATGAAATTTAAAATTGATAAAAATTGTTTATCAGGATGTCTTAATTACTTGCCTAACTAGTCAGTGTTTTAATACTGAATGACTAATATGGAAAGACATTGTAATTACCTTAAAATTGTGGATGAAATCCTATTTTATAGGATTAATTTAAAAATTAAGGGAACAATATATGCTATAGGTGGAATTTGGGGAAGAAGAGAGAATTAAGAACGAAAAATTTAAAAAATGAGACCAAAAATTGTGAATGATAATTGAAGGTGGAATGTTTCATATTCTCTATCCATATATATCAAAAACCAACTATATGTCCTTTAAAATCGCTAAAAATATGTAAGTATTATTTAAATCTTTCAAAATCGGCGGTCAGATAGAGCACTATGCATTATGGGTAATATGGCGCTTCTCCATTGTCTGAGAGAAAGGAGAGATAAAATCCAAAATGGCAAAATACTTCCCCAAAATTCCAATATAATTTGGAATATTTGAAATAGGCGGTGGAATAGTTTGAGGTGCATTGTGGGTAGTGACGTATATAGAGAAAGGCTTAATAGTGTTCAAAGGGGTGAACACTTTTACTTTCATTTCAAAAACTGAGCAAAAATGGGCGAAAAACGCCAGTTAATGAGGTTTTTGTCCTCCAAATGATTAACCCTTTCGCATTTCGTCCTTCAAAAAACGCACTCAAATTCCGTCACTTTCTGAGGGCGCTAGTAGTACATTTAACAACATTAATTATATATCAGGATGACTGATGTCAACTTCAACTTACTGTTGGTGTAATGGTTATAGTGTATTGACGTAAATATACTGCTATTCAACTCAGTATTTAGCTGATTCAAATCCCCCTGAAGACATTTTTTTCGTCGGGTCTTTTTCTAATAACGCACCAATTTAATATATTTTTAAAGCTTCTTCGGGTAATTTTTGAAAGTAAATCGGAATTAAATTAAAATTGGAATAGATTTTTATTATTTATTCGGCAATGAAGATCAAAACTTCAAGCAATCGGTAAAATCTTTCGTGATTTGCATGGAATTAGACTCTAGTGAATTATTTACCGATATTCGAACTCTTTCAAATTTAATATACGAAAAAATCGACTTAATTTAGAATTTATACAGGAATGGGAAATAAAGAATTCAATTGTAGTTGTTTTTATCGAAAATTTTCGTAATTTTCTCGCTTAAAGATGACTTATAAACTATAATTTTTGTTTATCTAGTTGTTTGCTTACTTTGAAGATTTTTCTGTTATTTATATTTGATTCAGGAATTCTTAATAGTCTTTAAAGTCTTGTGAATTCACTACAATAATAAATAATATATTGAATATTTCATGAAGAATTAAAATGTACACAAGGATATACTCCTAAAATAATCTTTATTACAGAATAAGTTACACAACAGTTCAGTATTAATAAATAATTTACCCTTTTGCTTGAATATAAGCTTTAATAAATAATATAGATGGGTAAATTTTTAACAAATACTTAAATTATACAAAAGAAACTTAACAATTCTTATAAACGATAATCCATAACTGACTAATTACCAAAGAAGTCTCATTTTGTAAATACCGCAATTGATGTAAAGTTACTGACTATATTATGAAAACCAAAAAGTACTAATTCCAATTCCTATGAAAAGAGTTTGAAGTTCATATCCTTTAAAAGAAAAGAATATTCGTAGTTGTAAATTATCTTATTTCAAATCTATCTTATGTACTTTTTCATCTTTATATTCGAAGTAAATTTATGGAGAAGAATTAGCAAATAATTAGTACCCATTGCAGGTAATTTATACTCAACTCTAATATTAAAAGTGTTTCAAATTTCGCTCTCATTTAAGTGAACTAAATAGCAGAAGAGAATATTGATAAAGTTCAGGCTTTTGCCGTTTGGAGTACCAAAATATGCCTATAATGTGCTGCCACCTGAATGAGACACGGCAAAGCTTGTAGCAAATCCATCATCCCATTTAAAAACATTAAATACATTAAAATATTTACTTACGAATGTTTATTTGTAGGATAAGAATTGGATCTCCATTCTATTCTATTCAAATGCTTTAAGTAGTCTCTAAGAGTACCTTCCACATGTTCTAACAAGCAGTTTGTTTTATTCTCAAGCTAATGATGTAATATTGTTTAAATTACTGCAAAAGCAAAAGAATAAACAATACCATTTTCGTAGGTCTGTCTTAAATTTAACTTCTGTTTAATTTAGTTGACGCTTTCTGACGATATTTGGTGAAACATTTCCATAATCAATATGAAAGAAACAATTTGTCTTCGTCCACAAATTTTATTTGAAAAAACACGACCGGTTTCGAGGTTAACTAATCTTCAGGTGACCGGAATACATTTAGAAGCAGAGTAATATACAAAGTAAAGGCGATTGAGGGGAAGGGCGTTAGTGGGATGAATGCGGGGGAGGGGGAGGGAGGTGTGGAACTATAGATTTGAAGGTGGGGGAAATATTCTCACTGAAAAGATACTCGTTAGTAAGGTTCCTAGAAAACTGCAGGTGGCAGCGTATCTCTAGTTGTTCCAGGAGGTCAACCTCGAAACCGGTCGTGTTTTTTCAAATAAAATTTGTGGACGAAGACAAATTGTTTCTTTCATATTGATTCTGTTTAATTTATTTTTTTTTCAAAGGTATTACATAATGAAATCAACGAATTTCTTTTCTAGTATTATTTATAAAATTATGAGTATATTTCTTAAGATCCATTTTTATTATGAATTGTCTTTAATTTTGATAAAAATAACATACGAATATTTGTAACATAGTTTGATTTACACTTTTTATGGCATATTTGGTATCGTAATCTCGATTTTTCAAGAAATTTTCGTATTTAATAATATTCAATTTTTCTAAAATAAACTAAATCTTACAGATTAGTTTTTCCATTATTAATTTACATCCATTGTTTAATTTAACAATTCTTGCAACTGTGATACTTAATTCATACATCGGACGCAAGATTTAGAAGCAAACTTTAAGTAGATAATCTTTCCAATTGTAATAATATACATAAGATAAACAAACTTTTCTAAGAAATTACATTTAATATTCAGAAATATTTGATAAGGTGGCCTGTAGTCAGAATTATTATTATAATCTTTCACCTTTGAAGACATACTCAAAATAGTTTAAAATATTATTTCCTGATGGGATATCTGGCAAAAATTCCTTAATGATGAAATGAAGAATTATCCAAATTCAGTGTCAACGGAAGACACTGTCCTTGTACGAACATTAGATTATTTTTGCGAAAATGGAAAACGCCGCAATCTTATGCAACCCACATACGTAGCACTGTATCTTGGGTTGCTAAAGTTACAGGATAAAAACCAATACACCAATTTTCTAAAAATTTCACAATCATGCTAAAAGCTGAAAAAACTACCACTAAAACTGGGAAAATTTAAATGCATTAATAAAACTGTATTGGTAAGATTCATTTAGCTGAAATATGGGAATCCCAATAGATATAGCGGCACAGAAATATTATTCATTATCAGAATGAAAACAAATATATGAGATGAGTTAATAAAACTGCCTAAAACAATTAAGATTGAAACATCATTTTAAATCACTAAGGAAATTAAATATACAAAAAACAATGCTTATTTTAGCAAATGTTAACCTTTAAAAATATAATATTTGGTAGATTTAACATCATTTCATAGTGACTTTTTTCCAATAACACATTAAATTTATATGAAGAATGCATCCAAAAGAGACTTAATTTGGATTCTATAAGGAGGAATCAATGGCATTTAGAGATCATCCACATTTGGACAACATTGTCACTGATACTTGTCTTAATACATAAAACAAGAAGTCTTCATTATTCAGAAATCTTAAGGTAAAGAGATAACTTGGTAAAAGCATGCAGAAGAAAACTGCTGTGTCAGTTTATGTTAGTTTCTACTCTGGAAAAAGTTGTGTTTCACTCTCAATATTTTTTACACTCAAAAAAATTCTAAAACTTTCTACTGCAAATACTTCTGACTCATTGAGCACCAGATTCATCTGCACTAACTTCAGCTCTTATATTCTCTTCACTCTTCTGTACAATGTAATTTATCATGTCATAAATTATGCTACAAAAATAAACTGGAGTAATCTCACAATGAGGATTATATTCCTAATAATTTAAAGGAAATCAAGAAGAAATAAAAGCTATTTTCTAATTTCTTCACCTTTCTTTTACAATACTGGATAAGATGAATAAAACATTGTATCTACTAATTTTTTATTTATTTCATAATATACTCCATAATTATTTTGTATTATGCCTACATATTAATATTGATTACATAAAATATTGCCAAGAGATTCACAGCATTCTAAAATGATAATTTATCAATTAATAACAATTTCCAAATACTCTTTCTAGCAACAAAGTTGTGTTCTCCATTTTTAATTATCAATAAATATTGGATCTGTACTCAAAAATTTTCTTATTCATCAAACAATTTAATTCTTACTCAAAAACTGGGAACTAGAGCTCAATGTTGGAAAATGGTCAGCAGTTACTTTTTCAAAAAGAAATTAAGTCAAACAAAGTTCAGAAACTTTTCAGAGACCAATGGAAACTGTATTTTAAGAATCTTACATGTCAGATTACATGTTTCTATTTTATCAGTAAAAGCTTTAAAAAACTATGTTAAATCACTGAAATGCATTTCAAGTGAGAGAATTTCTACCCTCCTGGCATTGAATCCTCTTATTGATATTTATGTATTAATTATATCAATCAAACAGAATTTTTGATTTACATTTTTGATGTATATTTATAATATAATACATTATTATTTACTTACAACACAATATTGTTAGTATTATTAAGGTTAAATGGATTATTAAGTTTGAAAAGCACTGGACTCTAAAAATGTTATTAAGAAATAAAAATTTAATAATTCTTTAAATTAATTTAAGTTCAATAATGTCAATCCCAGTGATGAATTCAAAGCGATTACCCTAGAATTTGTTTGATTGCAATATTAACTATTAGTAAATCACAGCAAGTTAATTATTAATTAAACCACAGCAACTTTTTTTAGATAATAAAATGTCTTCTGTCCTTAATTATCTCATCCCAGTATTACTGATTACTTCTGTATTAAAGTACTTTTGCAACTGAAACTAATGTATTTTTCTAGGAAGATGTCTTCCTGGAAATGGAGTGAGTGTCACCACCTGTTTCTAGAATATGGTTCAAGATTATAATTATGCCATTGGTGGAGGTATAGTGACCAGAGGCAGGGGTGGTAATTTGAGGGAACTTTCCTCCTTTTTGGAGGCAAACAGTAAAAGGAATGCAGGTCAGAAAGTATGGTTGGAAAACACAAGGTTCATTCTTTGTATTGTGAGAATAAAACCTGTGAAATCTGCTTTAATGTCCTCATTTAACCCTGCTGCTCCTTAACAAGGATCGCTATTATCTGGCTTATTTAACCCTTAGGTTTACATTAGGTATCATAAGTGGGTTCCTCGTCATTATAGGAAAATATAGAATAGGGTAGGCCTTTCAGAATGAATAGAGATCTTGGGAAGATCATTAAGCAATATGACAAAAAAATTGGTTGTCTTTCCAAGGAGATTGTGAGCAGCATAAAAGTGATCTCCTTTGAAAAGCTTTGCATTGCTGAGTGCAGTTGTGAAGTTCAACAGAATGTCCAAGGGAGCCCTCTGTGAACAGCTGGAAGTGGCTGCAGAACTGAGTGGTTGGAACACAGAGGAGACCATGAGGAATGCAGAGTTAAGTCTTGCTCGAGAAGTGGTTGAGTTCATGCAAAGCAAGATCAAGTGCTGTGAAGTGTCAACTTATGAAGAACTGGAGGCTTGCCTCAACAATAGGCACCAATCAAATGAGAGCTCATGATTCTTCCGAGCATTACTGTCTAACATTTGTATAGGTGCAGAAGAACACATGGGGACTTTTGTGGATACAGGGAGGAAGATAAATGGATAGATATATGAAGGAATTGGGTTGCCAGAGTATATTACCATGCTATGATACAAAGCATAACAAAAAAACCTTAGATGGACTATCCAGTGAATTGGCATGACTGTGTCAGCTGTCAATGCCAAAGACATTCATTGAAGGAGTGGAGGCTGCCATCAGAATCCAGGAAGTCAAGAAGAGACCCCATATGCAATTGGAAAGTGGATCAGTTCCCTTAAAGTCATTTATGCACCAGATGAACTAAAATGTTTCAGCTGCAGAAAGACGTGCCATGAAGCAGGGCAACTTATCCACCTCGTTAAGGCTTTTATTTGGTCCCCTGATTGTGAAAAACCTGTCTAAACTGAGTAAGGTTAGCCAATAGCCTAGTTCTGCGCACCCAGATTTCTCCAAGAAAATTATAATTTCTAAGGATCGCAGTAATTTTGTCTCGGTAGTGATATTGCTACAAGAAATAGAAGGGGCTGAAAAACCATTATCTATGCCTCTCAGCAAATGAATTCTACAGATATTATTTCCACAGTGACAGAGTAAGAGTATCTTTAAAAGAATAAAAGTCTTCAATCAATTGAAATAAACTTTATGTGCATTTCTTATGGCAGTGTTTTCAGGTTGCTTTGGAGCCAAACCATGGGTACTTTGGGCATAAAATTATAGATATATAATATATCTATCTATATATATATATATTAAAAACGTAACGGTGTCTGTCTGTCTGTCTAAAAAAAGCGTTTTCCTCGCCAATGCCAAGAGCTAAAGCGATTCTGAAACTTTTATTCGATGTAGACTGCTGCACCCTACAATGTGGCAAAATTTTCTTTTAACTGAACCTGTTGGCCCCAGTTTGTACCCAAAGAAAAACCGTTCTCATAAGAAATGCACGTAAACCTCACTTTTATCGGTTGCAGGCTACATTTCATTTGCGAAATTAAATTAGAAACCATAGGCTTACCAAATCGAGATTAGCACCAAAAGAAAGAGAAATGAATAGAGATTCTTATTTTGGTCGTGAAATTTCGTTATCGGGTCAAAATGGCGAGAATTCGGTTAAAATAGACGAAAATTTCGTTACATTTTGAGGCTGTAAAAAACGAATCCCCTTGACGACTGAAACGATTTTTGAAACCGAGGTATTGTGTTTTCCCATAAGAATACACTATGATTGATATGTCTATATGAAAGTAATGATTAAAAATGACTGATAGTACATGTTCATAGACCAGACTCAGTCCAGAAGTCTGGTCCAGACCAAACAACTGCACCCAGAGGGTGCAAGCACGCGGCTAGTATATATATTAAAAACGTAATGGTGTCTGCCTATCTGTCTGTCTAAAAAAAGCGATTTTCTTGCCATGGCCAAGAGCTAGAGCGATGCTGAAACATGGATTTAATGTATAATAATGCACCCTACAATGTGGCAAAATTTTCTTTTACCCGAACTGCCCCAGTTCGAACCCAGAGAAGAAAAACCGTTTCCATAAGAAATGCACGTAAACCTCACTTTTATCGCTTGCAGGCTACATTTATTTTGCCAAAATAAAAAAAATACAATATGCTTACGAAATCGAGATAAGCACCAAAAGAAAGAGAAATGAATAAAGATTCTTATTTAGGTCGCCAAATATCGTTATCGTGTCAAAATGGAGAGAATTTGGTTAAAATAAACGGAAATTTCATGAAAATTTGAGGCTGTAAACAAACAATCCCCTTGACAACCGAGAGGATTGTTGAAACAGAGGTATTGCATTTATCCATAAGAATACACTATTATTGATATGTTCATATGAAAGTAATGATTCAAAATAAATGACAGTACATGCTCATAGTACAGACTAAACAACTGCACCTAGAGGGTGCATGCACGCGGCTAATATATTATTAGTCCTCTACAAATCCTGAAATTTCATATTTCAATTCAATTTGGAAGTGAATGAAATTAATGGTTTCAAAAATGTCTACCATGCATTTCTTACAGGAGTTACCAACATTGATACATAAATACACACACATTATTATATAATATTTCCATCATATCATCATGTGCAATATTAATAATGGAGAAAAAATTTGAATCCAGAAATTCAAGATATCAGCAAGATCCATTCTTTTGGTAATTTTTTTGATTTTGTGGGAACATTATTTCTGATTTATTTATGCAAAAGAATACAAGTCTACAATTGATCTAAATTAGCATTCATTTCTAATTGGAGCATATCTAAGACAAATATTATTATCTATTTTATCAAACTTCCAATAATTTTGACTCAACCTGAATTAAAATCTGTATTTTTCCTTTAGTTTGGTAGAATTCTAAATTTTTAAGACTATTTTTACTAATTGAAATCTAAAAAGAATAAAAGTCTGCAATCGATTGAAAGCAGCATAAAAATTTAATTTCAATATGTAAGCAATTTATAAATTTAATTTAATGAATTTCAGAGCATTAAATATAAAGGCATTTGTATATAATTACAGATACATTCATGACATCCTGGAAGGAAAAATCACAAGAAAACAAGAGTAGGACTAATTTGGCAAAGAATGGAATATTTTACCGTACATTTTTCTTATAATTAATACTGCAATTGTCTTTAAGTTTAATCTCAGCTTGTCCCGCAATCCTTAAGGAACTTCTTAGCTTCTATATGTGTATGAACATGCCGTCTCAAAGCCGACTGATTATGCGTTTTGAATTCACAGCACTGACGGTTCAGCATCTCTCCAGTATGCTTGCTCATGTGTACTTTTAAATCTGACTTTGACACAGTTGAGTAATCGCAGACATTGCAATTAAATGGTTTGACTCCCCCATGCTTGTATGCGTGAGCTTTTAGATGAGATCTTTGCGCTGTGTGATAATCGCATTGTGTGCATTTAAAAGGTTTTCTTCCCGTATGCTTGCGCATGTGTATTATGAGTTCAGAACTTTGCACTGATCTATAATCACATATTGTACATTGTATGGCTTCTCACCAGTATGCCTACGCACATGTACGACCAGATGTTCCTTGCACAAAGTCATATAATCGTAGATGTGATATTTAAACAAGTTTTCACCCGTGTGCTTGCGCAAGTGGGCTTTGAAATATGCGTTACGTATGGTGGAATATGAACACAACTCGCAATTGTCCTTAACACCGACATGTTGGCGTTTGTGCACTGTTAAAGAAGACTTGAATCTGGTACTAAACTCACAGCAATTACATTTGTATAAACCGATCCCAGAATGCTTGGGCAAATGTCTATTGAATGTGGAACTGTCTGCAGTTTTAAAATCGCATTGGTCACATTGGTACGGTTTTTCACCATCATGTCTCCGCATGTGTATTTTAAGAGAAGAGCTTTCCGACGTACGATAATCGCACACTTTGCATTTATAAGGCTTTTCTCTGGTATGTTTGCAGTAGTGTTTTTTTAGGAGAGATGGTACCATGGTAGAGTAACCACAAACATCACATTTATGAGGTTTCTTACCGGTATGGGACCGAATATGGTTGACCAAGTGTGACTTGTAAATGAATTCTTTGGCACACAGGTGGCATTTGTGTAACTAGCTCTCTACCGTGGTACTGAATTCCATAATATTGGTATTAACAGTGTAAATATGTTTATTCAGCTCTTCTTTTGTTGCCTTGCTGGTTCCACAGTGGTGGCATCTTATGTATATTGTTTTTTTCGGTTTGGATTCTGTGGTTGAGGTTAGTGGTGGCTTCAAAGTTGAAGCTAGGTTCACCTGTTATTAGTTCTGATGTGCCAGAATTTGGGAAGTGGGTTGAATTATCTGAAATGGAATGAAATTAAGTTGTGAAATATATGATTAATTCTTTTATTATAATCATTCTTTGACATTCATTTATATGGTTATTTATTTACATATTCTAATCTCTATATCTAATATAATAAGGTGTCTATATGTTTGCATAAAACTCAAGAACCATAAATGGCACAACTGTCAAACTTTCAGCATTGTTAAATGTACTCCCTACACATATAATGGGCTACTTTTCATTCTCCTGATAGTCCTCAGTTTGAACCCCGACAAGAAAAACTGTTCTCACAAGCAATGCACTTAAACTTCACCTTTATCAGTTGCAGGCTAATTTCTTTTGCAAAATTTAATTAGGAATAATAGACTTACCAATTCGAGATAAGCACCAAAAGAAGGAGAAATAAATAAAGATTCTTATTTTGGTCGTGACATATCGTGTGGCCCCACCCTGTAGATGCCAGAATAATTCAGACATTGACGCTAGGTGTCATGGCTTCGAAACCAGAATGTCTCAAAAATTGCAATTTTCCCATATGAATGCATTCTGTGGATTTTTGAAAATTATTTTGAGGCACTTATTGGTAAGATAAAGGAACCAAAATCTCGGAGGTTAAAGTTAAGGTACTGTTCTATGGTTCTCATGGAAAAAATGTTGCCAAATGACAGTGAGTTCGACGCCAGGTGGGTGCAAAATTCTTCCATAAGAAATGCATTGCTGCAATTTTTGAAAATTTTTTTCAATGCCCTACCGATGAGCTGGAAGGATGAAACCGGAAGAACTGGAAAAGAAAACAGAGGAATTTGAAAATATTCTTTCAAGAGGTTCAATGTTCATCTTATGGTCCTTGGTTCCATACAAGAGCGTCATTCCGATTCCACCATGCATTTCAAATGAGGAAAACGGAATCTTCTTTTGGGACCTTCCTAATAAGATATTGAATTGAAACTTTGGAACTAGTGAGAATGGCACTTATCTAATATTATTTTGCTGTTCTCTCTCACAAAAGGGTCTTGAGTTTGACGCCAGGTGGTCTTTTATGCAATTATTTACAATCTGTTTTAAGGCTGTTCTCAATGCAATAGAGCAATCATAATCACGGTGTTTGCAGATGAGATAGTCTTCCATAGTACCAATGGAATAAATGTTCCCAAATGACTGTGTGTTCGACGCCAGGTGGGTGTGAAATGCTTCCATAAGAAATGCATTGCTGAAATCTTGGACGATTTTTTAAAATGCGTTGCCGATAAGCTGGAAAGATAAAACCTAGAATGGTGACAGAGGCGTTTGAGAAGATTCTTTCATGACATCCACTGCTTCTCTAGTAGTCCTTGGTTCGATGCAAGAGTGTTATTCCGATTCCACCATGCTTTTCAAATGGGGAAAACGGAATCTTATTTTAGGACCTTCCCAATAAGATACTGAATTCAAAATTTGAAACACGTCAGAGTGGCAATTATCTACCATTCGTATGCCATTGTCTCTCATGAAATGGTCCTCTGTTTGACACCAGGCCGACTTTCACGCAAATTTTTGAAAATTGTTTTGAGTCCTTACTCAGAGCAATAGAACAGAGAAAATCATGGAGGTTGCAGATGTTGTGGCTGTCTATGGTACTAACTGAAGAAATGCTACCAAATGACTGTGATTTCAATGCCAAGTGGGTGCAATATTCTCCAGTATAAAATGCATGGCAGTCAATTTTGACAATTAATTTTAATGCTTATCTGATAACCAGGAATGATATAAAATGGAATGAAAATAATGGCAATTCATATGTTTCATATACGCTGTTCACTGTTCCTTGATGGTTCTTGATTCGATGCCTGAGCGTCATTTCTATTCACCGTGTATTTCAAAGGCAGATAGTGTAATCTAATTTTAGGACCTTCTCAATATGATATTAAACTGAAACTTTGGAACAGGTCAAAATGGCACTTATCTAATATAAATATGCAATTGTTTTGCAGGATTGGGTCCTAAGCTTGATGCCAGGTGGCCATTTGCGCCACGCATTTGTTGGCACTACTTGGTATGATACTTCATTCAACTGATAGCTTGCAGTATGCAAGCAACTTGTATGATAATAATGATAATAATGAATATTAAATAACTTAACTAACTTGGTAACTAATAGCTGAATAACTTTTCAGTTTAATAAACTTTACATAATTTGATGTTTATTTTGAATATTTTGTTATATAATTGAAATAAATAACAATTATTAAAATTTTTAACATACTCAATATCTTGACTAGCTTAGCAACTTATAACTTAATTATCAATATAATAATATCAATCTATTAATATTATTTAATAATTTTATAATGGACATTACCTTCCTCTGGTCCTTGCTTAATATCCTACACTTTGGAATTTTATAAAATCTCACTTTTATGGTATTCCAAATAGTTTATTTCATCACCACTTTCATTCTTCAACCAGCTTGAAGTCTGTGGACTCTCATGCATCTGTACAGATGAATTTAATACAGTAAAACTTTTTTAAATCTCTTTTATAATAATCATTATTGTGTATATATTTATTAATCCGATTTCAGTAACTCCCATAGGAAATCTGTGGGAGAAATTCTTAAAACATTAATTTCATGCACTTGCTGAAGAAATAAAAATAAAGAATTTGGTGATTCATTAGAGTAGCAATGGACTAATATATATGCTTGTTCTTATGCCTGCATTATCCTTAGTTTGACTCTAAAATGCTCTCAAAAGAAATGTACGTAAAGTCTGCTTCGATTGATTGCAGACAATTTTTCCTTGAACGATTTACATAAGAAATGATTGTCTTAAAAATTTATACAAGTGCCAAATGAAAGGAAATTGAATAAAGATACTTATTCTAGTTAATGTATACCATGTTTGAGTAGAAATTTTTAGAAAGATGATAATATATAAGTTTGTTTCCATCAATGGTAGACTATTATTCTTTTAATGATTTAAATAAGAAACAATTTTTAAAAACATTAATTTTATGCACTTCCCAACAACATAGAAATATGAAATTAGGGGATTAATTAGCACTTCTTCCTGACAAGATAGGGATTACAAATTCTTGGTAATAAACAGGATACAGTAAACCCTCAAATTAACCCTTAAACTGCAGGGAACGTTTAAAAACGTTTTCCTAAGCGAACTGCGGGAAAACGTTTTTAAACATTTGACCTGCTCTTCCATCCCCATACTTGGCCTTCCCCAATTTTATGGCCCTGCCTGTGAACGAGACGCACCCTCGCAAAATCTTTTTCATTGCCTAAATGTGGAAAACCCTATCTATGGGATTTCCGGCCTCCGGGTAATTCCAAGATTTGCAGAAATTGAAAGTGCATACGTACTTTCATATTTCCAAATATCAATGTATCTACTAACTGTTTGGTATCAAATTAATCAGCAAACAGCAACGAAAAGAAATAGGACACCAATTTTAATCAAAAATCGTTAGTAACCAATTAAATCATTGGCAGTTGCTTCTACGTTAGAGAAGCAACCAAAACAATAACCGTTGACCGCAGTCATCGGAAAAAGGTCTACCCGGATTATGGGGGTTTTCTACCTGCTGCGACTAGTCGAACGCACCAGAAGAAGGGACGGTTACTCTAACTTTCCTCCTGCACACAGTTGTCGCGAAAAAATATACTCCCGCATCTTAAGGGTTAAACAGAAATCTCAAGGGACTAAAGTAAAGAGTTCAAATACCTTTTGCTTGTTGATTTCTGTATGCAGTGTATTCACATCATCACTGTTTTCTAAAGGATCATCTTCATCTACATATACCTGTGAATAATTAAATTTAAATCAGCAAAAAGTTAAACATTTAATCTTTCTACTCGATTACAAAAAGTATGTTTTGGAATCTCTAAGTATATTTCATTGCTAAGAAACAGGTGCAATGTTTCCATAGTAACCCTTTCTTCTTTGAATTGCAATCACAAACAATGAGTTATCATTCAGACAATAACAACTTTATTAAAAAAGATATTTAGCTACATTTCAATTTTAGACATATATAGATTTTCCTTCAACCTGTGTTTGATTTTTTTCTGAATAGTTATTGTCATTATAAATAGTTATAATTACTTAAACAAATATGTTAACCAGCAGTAAAATGAATTAGTAGATAGTTTAGAATGATAATTAACAAATGCTTGTCATTTTCTTGTTCTATTTTAATTATAAACTGATATTTAAAGTGTCAATGCTAACGATCACATTGGAAAAAATTCTTGAAGTCTATATCTTTCCATTGGTTGCAATATATTTATATTCATGGACTTAACTGTACATAGATTAATATTAAAGAATAAAAAATACCTCGTCCTCATCCGAAGAAATCTGTTCTTCCAAGCTCTCTCCATATTCAGTTTTGACAAATACCTAAAAAGAAATAAAAATTATTTTTTCATTAAAAAATTATGGTTTATAATCACCATCATATGACTGATGTATGATTGTGAAATTAGCACTCTTTATTTTATAAACATAGTTAATAACTTCAAAATGAAAGAATTACTTATTTAATCAATGAATTAATTATTTGAGAATAAAAATGCACGTTAATTTCGATTGATTGCAGACTTTTATTCTTTTAAGAGTTAAATTAGAAACAAAGGTCTTAAAAAATTGAGAAAAGTGCCAAATGAAAGGAAATAGAATAAAGATTCTAAAAGTTATATTGCATATTAATGTTACATAAGAGCCATTCTGACAAGTTGCAAAGTTTCAATTTAATATCTGGTCAGGAAAATCCTATAATTAAATTCCATCATCCCCATTTGAAATGAATTGTAGAATGGAATTAACACTCTGGCATCGAACCAAGAGAGGACCATTAGAGAAACAGAACTGTGTGAAAAATCTTTTAAAATGTGTCTCTTATCATTCTGGGTTTTATCTCTCCAGCTCATCAAGAAGGCATTTAAAAAAATTGTCAAAAATTGCAGCAATGCATTTCTTATGGGAGAATTTTGCACCCACCTGGTGTCAAACTCATGGTCATTTTGTAACTTTTCTTCCATTCGTAATATAGAATACTACCTCAACTCCAATCTCTGAGATTTTGTTTCCTCTGTCTTACTGTTAAGTGCCTCAAAATAATTTTCAAAAATCCATGCAATGCATTTTTATGGGAAAATTCTGATTTTTGGGAAATTCTGTTATTGAACCCATGATAGCTAGTATCGATGTCTGAATTATTCTGTTATCTACAGAGAGTGGCCAGTATGACGTAAAAATTTCATGTGAAAGGCAATTCTGGAACATGGCCAAAATTTGTATATATAGCCTTTAATCTGGTGTAAGACTTATTCCTATGCATCATACACAATCCATGGAATAAATTCACAAAATCCAGTTGCATAATATTCAAAATTTTTATAGCAACTGTTGGTGTTGGAGTTGTGAATTGAATTCAATAAATAATAATTTTTAAATGACACTTCCCAACTGCAACTGCTACAATTTCAGTAAATTGATTTTCATAATTATAAAAATTATAGAATTTAATTATAAAAATAAAAATGATAAATGTTATAAAAATGAATTATAACTGCAGCAAATTGATTTAATCCCTTATGAAATCACTATCTTTTATAATTAGATGACTTTGCAGGTCCTATTAATTTACATAATATTGTATAAATACACATATTTACATAGTGATTAATGCAAATACCTGGTGAATATTATCTTCCAGAGTGTCATCAGCTTCAGGATTATCTTCAGCATAATCTTCTTTTTCAACTTTTATGTAAACCTGAAAATATAATTATGAACATTCTGCTAAATTAAGTGAAG
The DNA here is from genome assembly GCA_036926295.1 of Pachydiplax longipennis. Taxonomy (NCBI): domain Eukaryota; kingdom Metazoa; phylum Arthropoda; class Insecta; order Odonata; family Libellulidae; genus Pachydiplax; species Pachydiplax longipennis. The sequence continues at coordinate 1,469,799 of JAVFKF010000021.1, read as the reverse complement.
TCAAGATTATCAGCTAATATTATACATTAGATAAGTAAAAATGATATATTTCAGTTACTTCCTGATTAAATAGAAATACAAAATTTGGGGATTAGTTAGAAGAACAATTGACTATTATGTATCCTTATTTTTATGCCCAAAGCATCCTTGGTTCGAATCCAGATGGCTCAGACACTCCTATAAGAAATACACATAGTTCCTTCAAATCAATTGCAGACTTTTATTCTTTTGCGGATTAGAATAAAGATAGAAATAATGGCCTTAAATAATCAAGACAAGAACCAAAAGAAAGGAATAGAGATTATTATTCCAGTTGTGAAATATCGTTATCAAGTAAAAATTATGAGAATTATGAAGAAATACATGGTGATGTATTCACTGAGAATTCTACCATAAGAAATGCATGTAAAGTTTGTTTTGATCCATTGAATACTTTTCTTCTTTTGTAGAATTAAATTAGAGATAATAGTCAACTAAAATTGAAAATAGTACTAAAAGAAAGGAAATTGAAAAGAATACAATTATGCAATTAATATATTGATTCCATCTTCCTAGAATTGGCCATAATCTATCTAAAATTGGTGCATTCATTCAATCATTGCAGTTATGGAATCTCTATGTTATAAGCTATCTTTTGTAATATTTTTCAGTATATGCAATTTTGTTTTGCTATTTATCAAGTGCCACAAGAAATAGTATTCTTTCAAAATATTCTAGCATTTTCATTTATAAAACAGCATTTTTCATTCCAGTTTCGTATATATATATATATATATATATATATATATAAATAAATAAATAAATAAATAAATACATATATCTATTATATATAGCTAACTCTCCGGATATACCTATATAGATATATAGATATATATATAGATATAGGGGATACGAATTCTGACCATGTTCCACAAGCGCCATCAATGTCAGATTTTTTCGACGTACTGGCCCTATACTCTAGATGCCAGAATAATGCAGACTTTGACGCTAGCTATCATGGGTTGGATGCCAGAAATTCCCAAAAATCGCAATTTTCCCATAAGAATGCATTGCGCGGATTTTTGAAAATTATTTTGAGGCACTTATCGTTAAGATAGAGTAACCAAAATTTCGGAGGTTGAAGTTGAGGTAGTCTTCTATGCTTCTCATGGAAAAAATGTAGCCAAATGACAGTGAGTTCAATGCCAGGTGGATGCAAAATTCTTCCATAAGAAATGCATTGCGGAAATCTTTTGAAATACCTCCCGATAAGCTGGAAAGATAAGACCCGGAATGGTGACAGAGGCGTGGGACCTTCCCGATAAGATATTGAATCGAAACTTTGGAACAAGTAAGGATGGCACTTATCTAATATTATTTTGCTATCTTCTCTCACGATCGGGTTCTTAGTTCGTCGCCAGGCGGTCTTTGGCGCGAAGTTTTAAATTTGAACTGAGGCAGTACTTCGTATGATACTGTATTCAACGGATAGCTTGCAGTATGCAAGCAACTTTTACTCGTATATATATATATATATATATATATATATATATATATATATATATATATATATATATATATAGATGCTGAAGAGGAAAACCAACAAGAAAGCCAAAACGAATGAGATCCCCTCTCTATTCTCCCAGAAGAAGTAATTGCAGCAATAAAGCAGACGAAGAACAGAAAAGCAGGAGGCATAGATGGAGTGTTAGCAGAATATTTAAAACTTGGTGGAACAGAAGTTGCACACGTTTTAGCGCAGTTATTCACAATTTGCCTGAAACAAGGAAGAATCCCCCAGGACTGGAATCATGCAAGAATAGTCCTTTTGCACAAGAAAGGAAGCAAGGAAGAGCTGAGTAATTACCGCCCCATCAGTCTCCTTCCTGGAGTTGTTTACAAAACATTCATGAGGATAATAGCTGAACTGATAAAGATTATTCTATCATCTGCCCAGCCTAGAGAGCAAGCAGGATTCCGGAAGGGCTTCAGTACTATGGACCACATCCACACACTACAAGAAATAATCAGCAGGACGAATGAATATGAGATGCCGCTAGTACTATGCTCAGGCATTCGACTCGGTAAGTACCTCCTCTACACTAGAAGCTCTGGAAAAACAAGGAGTAGATGCAGAGTACATCCGTCTCCTACACAGCATTTATAAAAATGCCACAGACTCAGTAATGCTACACGAAGTTACTGAAGAATTCAAGATTGAGAAGGGAGTTAGACAAGGAGATTGCCTTTCCCCAATTCTTTTTACAGCTGTTCTGGAAGAAGTTTTTAAAACCTTGGACTGGGAGCAGAAAGGTCTGCAAATTAATGGGGAACACATCAGTCATCTGCGCTTTGCAGATGATATAGTACTCTTCGCAACCAACGGAGAAGATCTAGCTTCAAGACTTCATGAACTGAACACAGCAGGATAGAAGGTAGGAATCAGGATAAATTTAACAAAAACAAAGGTAATGTATAACTCTTTTGCAGCACAAAAAACAATCAAATTTGAAGGGATGCCTTTGGATATCTGCTCAGAATACACATACCTAGGACAACTAGTAACCACAGGAGAGAACAACAGGATGAACGAAGTAAACAGAAGAATTAAACTTGGCTGGAGTGCCTTCGGAAGAAATGCACACATTCTAAAGTCACAAATGCCAATGGTCTTGAAGAGAAAGGTCTTCAACCAATGCATTCTACCAGTGTTGACATATGGAAGTGAAACCTGGGTGTTAAACGCAGCAATAACCCAGCAACTTCAGACAACGCAAAGAAGTATGGAAAGGTGTATGCTTGGGATCACAAGAAGAGACAGGAAACGCAACACCTGGGTGAGGATGAAGACAGGAGTGACAGACGACATAGATAAAGTAAGGTCACTTAAATGGATGTGGGCAGGCCATGTGGTGAGAAGAAACGACAACCGTTGGACAAGAGCGGTTCTGAACTGGACACCAAGAGATGTGAAGAGACCAAGAAGAAGACCAAAGGACCGATGGAACAGAGACATCATTAAGTACTTAGGTGTGACATGGCAAAGAGAAGCTCAGAATAGAGAGAATTGGAAAGCGCTTATATATATATATATATATATCCATTCATTTTTTGGAACAAATACCTCATTTAGTTTATTTTAATTACCATTCTTCTTCATAAAATTGTTTTACAAACTGCATTAAATAATTAGTCTTTTTTACAAAAAAAATAAAAAAGTTAAGATTTTTACCACAAGAAGTAATTGTAAACTGTTTTCCTACTTATGCTTATTTGAATGAAACAACAGTATTTACATTACATAAATACCCTACAAGATTTAATCTTCGGTTCTGATAAGAACAGAATAAACAATTTTTCAAGGAGCTCTTTCCATTCATTTTCCAGAATGAATACCTTTTTTTGGACAGTTCAGAAATTCACCATTTACTTCCGCTGATGCTATATGGTGGGCAAAATCAGTTGAATTTTTAGCCAATTATACTCAAAATAAAACGGTGTCGATAGAAGACCTCGTCATCTGCAAACACCTTGATTTTGATCACTCTATCGCACCGAGGACAGCCTCAAAACAAATATCGAAATGTCGCGCAAAAGACTGCCTGACGTCGAACTGCGGACCCTTTGGTAAGAGGTCCAGAAATAAGATTCCGATATCCCCGTTTGAAATGCTACAATCGAAATGAATCTCTTGCATCGAACCAAGGACGTTTAGAGAAACAGCGAACTGCGTCCAAAATTCATTCATGATATAAATGAATGACCATTTGAAAGAGAAAGTTACTAGATTGCTACTTCCATAGACCGATCAATGACAATTGCACCATTTGGTCAAAAAATAGTTCATAATCTAATTTTTAGTTTATTTACTAGATGTTTAGATATCGGCGTTGTTATATTTGGAGTTTATTGTTTACGTAATGACGTTTGTTGCGGTGGAGATAAATAGTTTTCCTCTTCGGACAGTAGTATTTACTCTAGTTCTCAAAATGATCGAAACAGTTTTAGGAAGTAAGATTATAGTCTCCGTAATAGTATAAAGAAGAGATTAAAACCCTACGCAGCCATAATAACATTTTAAAAACCCTTAGGAATTCCAAAAAATTTCGATTCCGAACGTATTTCATTTAATCATTACTTTTAATTAAGTTGCATGCACCCCAGCAGTGCGAAATTTTCGCACGGGGCAGCTAGTAATAAATAAATAAAATATTGCTAGAACACGTCAAAATGTCAATTAAACATCTGCTGTGGAAGCAACGCAGCAGCGTTTTTCTTTTCAAGAAGGTCGCGCATTCTGAGAAGCATTAGCCACGTACAGTAATAAATAGAATTGTAAAATGAGTTGTAATAAGTTGCATAATTTGTTCTGATCATAAGTTGTGATGAAATTTAAATGAAAATAACTTGATCAACACAATAGCGAAAATTTTATGCTTCTTTAGCAAAAGAAAACAAAGTTAAAAACAGAATATTGAATGAATTGCCGAGTATTCACCCGTGATCATTTCTGAAACTGCCATTACTTTCTCACAATCCAACATAAAATGCTGATTATTTTTACAATTGCTCATGGTACCTTCTGAATGCATAAAAGTTAAATGAAATTAATTTTTGAGCAACCACATCTTAGTAAAAAATTATTTAGTTGGGACGTAACTCAAGAAAACATTCGCCGTGCTGTCCAATTTATACGTTGCCTTAAACTCTTTCGTTTCTCGCGTGAGGAAGAAATTGTCACGAGAGAAATCGAGAGAACTGTTGTAGTTTTCATTTTCTGTTTGTTTCGATCTCATATCTTCAATAGAACCTTAGGTATTGACTTTATATATAAGAGCGTAATCCGCTTCGCGCTTCGAATCGCCGAGGCTTCGAATAATCAAAGATACCGAAGTAAGAAGCATAAACCGAACGACTACAAATAGTTCGATACCATAATACTATCTATATGAACATTGAAATCGTCTTAACTAATGCCACATAATATTCTTTGTATGTCTGCATATCGAGACTCTAAATAATCTCTCTTTTCCCTTAACATTAATTAACCATCTCAATAATGGTGCAATACATAATCCGTTTAAATCACCGTACTATACTACTTCAATTAGAAAACTACGTGCAACCATAATAAACATCAAATATAAACAACACATCGTCGCTAGGGACGCTTAAAAAAGTAAATAAACCAGAGATAACTCACCCAAAACGAGGAGATGCTCCAAAAGTATACGAAACGGTACGTTGACCCCGTCGTGATGGTTATCAAGGTCCCAAACACTAGCTCAAATAACAAAACACACGCTATGAGAAATCAGAAGCACCCATATATGCACTTTTATTCTAAGGTAATGCGTACGTTTCAATACGAGCTGATATGTAATTCGTAAAACACAAGCTGAACTCCAATCTTCGAGCTACACTATCGTTCGTCTCTGAGAGAGTAATGGCCGAACGGCGCATGCGCACTAGACTCGTTGTCGGAGTGGTGAGAGAAGAGCAAGCCGAGACAGACGTACATTACGCGCCATCTGCACGATGAAAATGAGAACTGCTCTTATAAACATGGTCGCCTTTTCGGGTTTCCTTGATCTATCTCAATGTCCTTGAAAAGAATGCGGCTTTTTGGCCGCGACATCGCTTCCTCTAAGAGAGATAAAAACACACGGAGTGACACAAGAGAATGAAAGAAACCATTCGCGCAAATTATTCAGTGGAACTGTCGTCATAATTTTCTTCGACACAGGAACGCTTGCTTGTTATGAAACTTGCTGCAGATTATTGAAAAGAATGAAAGAATCATTCTAGATATTATTTACGGTCTTATTTACTTGAAGTAAAAAGATTATATAGCTATTGACAGACGAGACGCACGTCCATTTAGCGTAGTATTTACCAAATATCTCTCTAATTACACTTCAATGGTAATAGTGAATGACATTCCAAAAAGCGCGTTCTCTTCTCATTGCAATGGTACAAGAATTTAAACCATTCTATGCATAGTTTACTCGAAATCGATGTTTACCCCATCCACATTTGCTTACAAAAGAATTTCAGGTAAATATTGAATTTCGTTTATTCAGAATGATCCATGGGAATAAGGCGTCCATCGAGCATTATTTCGGTTGATCTAACGAACCATTGACTGTCTGATTTTTATAATACATTAAGCGTATATTAAATCACTTTCCACAGTGAATTATCTCAAGGCATAATGTTTACTTTTGGAAGTAAACTCATGGAATGGTTATCTACTACAGATCATGTTTCATCAATCAATAATAAATAAATTATTGATTATAGAAGAACGATTTATGGGCACACTTTTGAATTCATCTGTGTGATGAGTATTTTATCGATATTTGTTTGATTACCTCGATGGATTATCCAATCTAATTGAATTTAAGAACAGTCTGTAGCTTTGTTTGCTGTTTGACAAGATGGCCTTTGTTCCTTATAAATCTTGTTATATCTCCTTAATTGTTCAGACTCAGTTCAAACGTTAATCATCGCATATTTTTTGTTCGTTGTGTTATAATTACCTTACGTACTTAATTAGTTAGTTGCCATTAACGTGCTTTTAATGAGAATATGGATATTAACTTTTGACTGACCCGCTACTGTCATCAGAAGCATCGGAAATTCATCGGGTACTAATCACGATGGAAATTGCTGAAAATCATTGGTGAATAAAAAAGTTTGTGAAATACATCGATAAATTTTTAAACGCATTGATGGATGTTTAATTCCATCGATGAATTAAAATCGTGCTCTATTTTTTCACTAAAATAATGAATCTAATGAAATATGTCATTTCATGTAACGTAAGTTACAATTCAATTTAAATTAAAGGTCGTCTTTATGATTTTCCACTAGGGAAAAACAGTCAGCTTAAATGAGTTACCTGCAGTGTTTCCTGTTGTGGCAATCTCAATTTGTGAAATATTACGAATAAGGGAGTGCAGTGATTTGTGAGCGTAATCTCTCTACTGCAGCTTAGAAATTCACTTTACCTTCCTAATTGTCAATCTGATAAGAATTACATCATGGAAGAGTGAATATTTACTGTAATTAGGTAACTAAAACCATCTTTTTATGTGATAAGTTGAATAATGTTAGAAAAGCAAGATACATTTACCAATTACAGTCTTCCTTATCATTTTTGCCAGGAAGCACGTTAGATTAAATAAATTACTCTGCTGCGTTTCTTTTTGTCACAATCTCAAGTTGTGAAACAAAGCGAATACACCAGAAGGGTAGTGTTATGCAGTAAGTGCAGTATGCCTTGCATTTGAATCAGAAATATCCTAATCTAGAAGTAATATTTTTGACACTTCCACCGATTTTTTATACAGAGGTATAGTTTAATAATTTAAAATTTCTTTTAATGAGATACCATCAGATAGATAACTTGTTGGAGATCACAAAACATCAAAGTAATTGCATTTTATAGAAATTTTAAGAAGAATCTTCGAAATCACTTATCCTTAAAATCCTGTGTTGTTCGCTTATTTACTTTACAATAAGAAGGAAAAAGACTATTTTCTCATCATTCATTCTGTTCTGGTGTAAATTTTGCACATTTATAAAAGATGATGAAATAAGCTCAAAGGCAAAATTCATAGAAAGAAGATGTGTTTTCCTGGTGAATAAGATGTATAAAGTGCTCTCAGGTCTCCCACCGGGTTGTCTCCTGCCAAAGGGTTGACTGTTTGGGTGCGTACTCTGCACCCATCTTCAGGAACTGATTTCTGATGAAGGAAAAGGGGGGTTCCTTTCACTTTTTTTCCGTTGGGCGAAGCAGGAGTAACGGATATCCTCGTACTCTCAGCAGACAAAGGTAACGCGACAGTTGTAATGGGGTCTGAAGAATACCACGAGAAACTTTTGGACCTTCTGGTGGACTCATGCTACCGAGAACTGACCAAGGATCCCACTGACTCCATGATGAAAAAAGTTTCAACCTTGATAAAGAAATCAACCATCCCAACCGAAGCACAGAAGGGCCTTCTACCACGGGCTGCTGTTCCACCAAGGTTGTATGGTCTGCCCAAGATCCACAAACCCGGAGTCCCGCTAAGACACATCATCAGCGCAATAGATTCCCTGACGTACCACCTATCCAAGTTCCTCAGTAATCTCCTGACTCCCCATGTCAGCAAAAGCTTACGTAACGTGAAAAATTCCAAAGAATTTGTGCAAATACTACAGCAATTCCACCTGCATCCTGTGGACTTACTAGTTAGTTTTTATGTTGTATCTCTCTTCACAAAGATAACTGTTGAGGATACCCTCAAACTAATGACACCAATGTTCAATGAAAGCCTGCTGAAACTTTTTGAAATAACCCTGATTTCGATCTACTTTTTATATTGTGGAAAGTATTATGAACAGCAAGATGGCGTACCAATGGGTTCACCACTCTCTCCCGCAGTCGCCAACTTGTTCATGGAGGATTTTGAGGAAAAAGCACTTCAGTCTGCCCCTCTACAACCAAAGTGTTTCCTGAGATACGTGGACGATACTTTCATCATCTGGCCCTATGGAGAAGAAACTCGGCTATTTTCTAGAACATTTGAACTGCCAACACCCGAACATCAGGTTCACGATGGAGTTAGAAAAAGGCGGCATGCTCCCCTTCCTCGATGTGTTGGTCAGTAGAAAACCAGATGGATCCTTGGGACACTCGGACTTCAGGAAACCGACCCACACTGACCGATATTTAAATGGAACAAGCCACCACCATTCCAATGCAGTTACAAGGTGTTATAGCCACTCTGGCTCATAGAGCCTTCAGTTTCAGATGAGGAAAGCCTAGTGAGTGAACTCAGTCATCTAAAGACAACCCTCACAATGGTCACCGACTGAACCACATCAATAAGGCGATTCACAGGGCAGAAAAACCAACGGAAAAGACACCAGAGGAAACACCTATCGACACGGCCTGCCTTCCATATGTTGCTGGGATGTTGGGAAAAATAAGCAGGATCCTCGTAAAAAACAATGTCCAGACGATACACATCCCAAACTCAAGGGTCAGCTCATTGCTCCCAAAACCCAAAGACAACCTCGGACTCAGATCCTCGGGAGTGTACCAAGTCCCTTGCGAGTGCGGCCTTAGCTACATAGGTGAAACGTGCAGGACCATCGAAACCCGACTGAAGGAACATTCCCAATCCATACGTCTTAACCAGCCAACAAAATCGGCCATTGCAGAGCACTGCCTCAAGAAAAACCACTCAGCCAAGTTTGAAGATGCAAAAATCCTTTGCAGAGGGAGAGGATTCTGGGATAGGTTGACTAAGGAGGCTATCAAAATCCGACTCCATCCCAGAAATATCAATCGAGACAAAGGCCTGTTCCTAAGCAGTGCATAGGACAGCCGTTCGCAGACAGACGGATTGACCAATAGAGGGAGGTGGCTCCAGAAGAGAGATGACAATTCAGAGAGTTAAAGGAGGATCCTTTCCCCCACCCCCACCTCGGATTGTCCACCCCTACCACCGGACCCACAACGGAAAACCATTACTCCCGCTTCGCCCAACGGAAAAAAGTGAAAGGAACCCCTCTGGCCGCTATATAAAGAACCCCCCTTTTCCTTCATCAGAAATCAGTTCCTGAAGATGGGTGCAGAGTACGCACCCAAAACATCGACCCTTTGGCAGGAGGCAACCTGGTTGGAGACCCGAGAGCACTTTATACGGGAAAATTAATGTTTGGTAAAACCCTCTGTAAGGCACGACAAAGCTTAATTTAAATATAAATTCATATTCTATGTTTTATTTAATGATAGTTAAAATATTAGATATTGTTAGACAATACTTAATGCCTCTCTTTTTATCCATTTTGAAAAAATTTAATGACCAAACTCAGCAGGCTTCGGCTTTTTAAAACCCCTGCCAATCCGACTGAGCAAGGTTGCCATGTGTCACTGGATCACTTGCAACAAAATCAAGAAATATTTTAATTTTCATTGTAGAATGTCGATCAAAACAACCTTGCACATATTTCTTGCAATAAAGCTGCACAATTTACAAGATTCCTATATTATACAGTTAAAGATTATATTGTTCCAAATATACTTTTCTTATTGTATGAGCCTCAGATAAGATCTGTTTGTGCATATGTAGTCATTATTTGTTCCCTTAAAATCATATTATATGGTAGAAAAGCTACAAACATCATCATTCACTGTGTTTACTATAGATCATAAGATAATCCTTAGAGATTAGGTTATCCTAATAACACTATACCTAATGATGACATGCAAGGCAATATATTTAAAACAACAAACTTAATCCTTAAATAAAACTTCTGTTTTACCTACCTTATTATGAACAATGGAGATAGATTTTTCATTTAAATTTTTAAAGCAAGTTCTTCAATCGTTCAATAGATGTTTCTCCTCTTCATTATCATTTATTGCACTATAATGCACAGTTAAATCATAGAAACCAATGACACTTAAATGTATCAAACATCAGAATGAATTACAAGTATAATACCCTATAAAATGAGCTTTGCTGATGAGACAAACAGTTTATTTGTAATGTCTTATTTCTTTATTTTATACACTATTTTCTGTCACCGACTGTTCATACCAAGTATGAGAGAAATGCATTCTATCTATGCCTATTTAATATTTGCAAAATTTTCTTTTATGTACTTCAATACATAAAAGGCTACTTAACTCAATGTAAAGCATGTGGGAGAATTCTTGAACAAACAGATAGAAACTCAATTACAAAGATCAAGATTCCAATTACTAAAAATAGAGCTTCAAAGAAAAATTGTTACTAAATTTTCACTGCTAGACTCACACAAAAATGAAGGAACAAAATTTAAATTGCCAAAAATTTAGAATCTCTTAGTCCTACTGAATGATCAAAAATAAGAACAATTCCATACTCATAAGTATTCAGAAAATATCACTGAAAACAAGACACCCTAAATTAGCCTTGACAAAAGTTAATTCAAACTTCATTATTATACGTAAACAACCCAAAGTACTAAAATATCAGGAACCAAACGCTTACAGTTCTTTCAAGCATAATTAAAACCAAACAGGAATAATTTATTCTTAAATGTAAGCTGTTATTTATGTAAATTCATCTACTGTTATGATTGATCTTAACATAATCCTTACAATCTCTTGATGCATTTTTTGAGAAAGATACAAAATTTTATTTATCTATTTAACTGTAATTTAAACGTGTAAATTCTACAGAGACTTTGATACAAATAATGGTTGTTAATATAAAATTAGATGATCTCAATTCACTGCTTTAGCTTTCAATGAATATTAAATTGCAGAATACCATCAGCTTCAGCATTAAAAAAATCAAAACTTGAATTGCTGGAACATAAAATCTCAACATGTGACAGCATATATTTATTAGAAAAATTTTGGTGGACAATTTTGAGAAAAAATCACTTACTGCATCATATGGATACAGTGAATGAAGAATGAATAGAGAGATACTCACTTCCATCGTCTAGGCTACCATAGCTCATTTTGTCTGAATAAATATTCAGGATCCTGAAAAAAAACAAAAGAATTCAATCATAATTGGCCACAAACAGTCATTATATCACATTAAGAAGCTAAGACAAAATCTTGACCTCAAAAACTCGTTTCTTAGTAAAATTATTCATTTATATCTTACAATAATGTATAAGTTTAACATTTTATGATAAAATCCTTACCCAGTCATTACTTTGTCAATATTGTATTGTCCAAAATGAACAAGAAAAAGGAAACTGAGTTATTAAAAAATGTAGCACTGTTCTGATTCCCCTGAATTACTTGTATTTACTTATTTGTAAATATGGCAGCCCAAACCATTATCAATAAGCAACATCAATGAAAACCCAAATCCCTAGACCAGATGTTACACAGAATTATATTGCTTAATTAACAATACTACCCACACAGTACAGTGTTCAAACACCACAACACTATATCAAGACTCAATTTACACACACCTCCTTGTCACCCCCGCCAAAACATTTACACCACTTATATCCTCTAATTACGAAAACTGCAGTTCACTGCCTATGATGCTACTTTTCTACCCAAATTGTCACTAAATCGTTTTCATATTGTCACTTTTACGAGTACGCAAATAATAAGAAACATAACAATTATCACTTTACTTATTCAATTAGTCTACAACTACTGCTTTTCGAAGTAATATATATATATATATATATATATATATATATATATATATATATATATATATATATATATATATATATATATATATATATATATATATCAAAAAGCATCATGACGTCTTCAATGAATGATTTGGTTCAACTTTATTGTTAAATTTCCGAGACAACTCTTGTGGCACACACTTTGGAATGCAATGATTGAATTAACCCGACGAAAGAACCAAGTCGATCCTAAAACGAAACTTATTCGAACATATTCAACACTTTGTATAAAGAAAAGCGCTGAATAGCACCGTATTCGTGGCAAAAGGATGAAAATTCATATCTAACGAACTAGAAATATGGAGAAATAAATTAAGAGAAAGATGTTAAACAAACCTTGAAGCACAAACACAAACCATGTTGTGGGTGAAGATGTTGAAAACTTTTCAATTGCGTTATCAATCCAGCAAACTAGCCACTAACGCCGACCATTCTGATGTGAAACTGCAATGACGGCTTCTTCTGTAAAAAGGAAGAATGCTCCGCTTTGCCAAGTAATTCTCCTATGAAATAAGTTTCCGAAGAAAGAAGACATTTTAGAATAAAAAGAATTATTAAGTTAACATCAGAAAGTTAGGAAATAGTTACTAGATGGTGATTAGGTAAAAAGTCTTTGCAATAGATATGGTTAACGACGTATCACAAAGGAAGCCTAATCGTAAATCTGGGGCATCCCCAAATCTTTATTCTAAATGACAAGATTACCAACAGAGGAGTGAAATACTAAGCCAATCGAAATACTTTTTATACGACAACGTCCGATCCTTTTATGCTCTCAAATAACAGCTATTCAACGCAAATTTCTCTGTTTATTCCTGGAATTCGTAGGAAAAAGCGTTCCTGAATGATATTTTAACTAAATAAAAAGTTCACTGAAAATTGCCAAAGGCTCGCACGTTAACTTCAAACCAACACAAAATGTGTGCAAATGATTAGCTTGAAATTTTCTAAAGCTATAAGAGCGATGGACACCAAGCAACGTCACAAAGTGATGTCTTATACGTATTTCAGTAGCCAAGCTTCCATCCTCTTTAGGTGAACGAAGTAATCTCTCCTGGAAATGCGATGAATTACTCAAATATTCTTTAACTGCATTTGCTATTAAATCCTAAGATTTCAGTTCAGGTTCTTGTATGTAAAAGAATCCTTCTTTTAATATGAAACCAAGCAGAAGGTAGACTTATTCAGCCAGTGACTAATCACTAATTCTACATTGTATGTATTTTAATGATGGAACGAATCTTTGCAATAACATTTCAACTTTCCCATACTTTAAAATATCACCACTACAAGTATAGTATATACCATCATTCACTGTGTTTACTATAGATCATAAGATAATCCTTAGAGACTAGGTTATCCCAATAACACTATACCTAATGATGACATGCAAGGCAAAATATTTAAAACAACAAACATAATCCTTAAATAAAACTTCTGTTTTACCTACGTTATTATGAACAATGCAGATAGATTTTTTCATTTAAATTTTTAAAGCAAGTTCTTCAACCGTTCAATAGATGCTTCTCCTCTTCATTATCATTTATTGCACTATAATCCACACTTAAATCATAGAAACCAATGGCACTTAAATGTATTACACATCAGAATGAATTACAAGTATAAAAAAATAAGCTTTGCTGGTGAGACCAACATTTTATTTGTAATTTCTTATTTCTTTACACTATTTTCTGTCACTAACTGTTCATACTGAGTATGAGAGAAATACATTCTATCTATGCCTATTTAATATTTGCAAAATATTCTTTAATGTACTTCAATACATAAAAGGCTACTTAACTTAATGTAAAGCATGTGGGAGAATTCTTGCACAAACAGATAGAAACTCAATTACAAAGATCAAGATTCCAATTACTAAAAAGAGCTTCAAAGAAAAATAGTTACAAAATTTTCACTACCAGACTCACAAAAAAAAGAAGGAACAAAATTTAAATTGCCAAAAATTTAGAATCTCTTAGTCCTACTGAATAATCAAAAATAAGAACAATTCCATACTCATAAGCATTTAAAAAATATCACTGAAAACAAGACACCCTAATATAGCCTTGACAAAAGTTAATTCAAACTTCATTATTATACGTAAACAACCCAAATACTAAAATATCAGGAACCAAAAGCTTACTGTTCTTTCAAGCATAATTAAAACCAAACAGGAGTAGTTTTATTCTTAAATGTAAGCTGTTATTTATGTAAATTCATCTACTGTTATGATTGATCTTAACGTAATCCTTACAATCTCTTGATGCATTTTTTGAGAAAGATACAAAATTTTATTTATCTATTTAAGTGTAATTTAAAAGTGTAAATTCTACAGAGACTTTGATACAAATAATGGTTGTTAATATAAAATTAGAGGATCTCAATTCACTGCTTTAGCTTTCAATGAATATTAAATTGCAGAATACCATCAGCTTCAGCATTAAAAAAATCAAAACTTGAATTGCTGGAACATAAAATCTCAACATGTGACAGCATATATTTATTAGAAAAATTTTGGTGGACAATTTTGAGATAAAATCACTTACTGCATCATATGGATACAGTAAATAAAGAATGAATAGAGAGATACTCACTTCCATCGTCTAGGCTACCATAGCTCATTTTGTCTGAATAAATACTCAGGATCCTGAAAAAAAACAAAAGAATTCAATCATAATTGGCTACAAACAGTCATTAAATCACATTAAGAAGCTAAGACAAAATCTTGACCTCAAAAAGTCGTTTCTTAGTAAAATTATTCATGCATATCTTACAATAATGTATAAGTTTAACATTTTATGATAAAATCCTTACCCAGTCATTACTTTGTCAATATTGTACAGTCCAAAATGAACAAGAAAAAGGAAACTGAGTTATTAAAAAATGTAGCACTGTTCCGATTCCCCTGAATCACTTGTATTTACTTATTTGTAAATATGCTGGGAGTAGATTTAATATTGGTTGCAGCCTGAACCATTATCAATAAGCAACATCAATGAAAACCCAAATCCCTAGACCAGATGTTACACAGAATTATATTGCTTAATTAACAATACTACCCACACATTAGTGTTCAAACACCACAACACTATATCAAGACTCAATTTACACACACCTCCTTGTCACCCCCGCCAAAACATTTACACCACTTATATCCTCTAATTACGAAAACTGCAGTTCACTGCCTATGATGCTACTTTTCTACCCAAATTGTCACTAAATCGTTTTCATATCGTCACTTTTACGAGTACGCAAATAATAAGAAACATAACAATTATCACTTCACTTATTCAATTAGTCTACAACATCTGCTTTCGAACTCTTTTCTGTTTTTAGGTAAGGTAAGCATACTTACATGTTACTCATTTCAATCAGCAATAAATACAAGAAAACCTGTTTAAGACGATATCCCGCGGTTTTTTCCTAAGTCACGACTAACTGATAATAGTTCAAATTCGCGTATAATGTGATGAGCTCCTCCAAATCTACTCAAATTAAGAGTGAAGTAATATATATCAAAAAGCATCATGACGTCTTCAATGAATGATTCGGTTCAACTTTATTGTTAAATTTCCGAGACAACTCTTGTGGCACACACTGTGGAATGCAATGATTGAATTAACCCGACGAAAGAACCAAGTCGATCCTAAAACGAAACTTATTCGAACATATTCAACACTTTGTATAAATAAAAGCGCTGAATAGCACCGTATTCGTGGCAAAGGATGAAAATTCATATCTAACGAACTAGAAATATAGAGAAATAAATTAAGAGAAAGATATTAAACAAACCTTGAAGCACAAACACAAACCATGTTGTGGGTGAAGATGTTGAAAACTTTTCAATTGCGTTATCAATCCAGCAAACTAGCCACTACCGCCGACCATTCTGATGTGAAACTGCAATGACGGCTTCTTCTGTAAAAAGGAAGAATGCTCCGCTTTGCCAAGTAATGCTCCTATGAAATAAGTTTCCGAAGAAAGAAGACATTTTAGAATTAAAAAGAAATATTAAGTTAACATCAGAAAGTTAGGAAATAGTTACTAGATGGTGATTAGGTAAAAAGTCTTTGCAATAGATATGGTTAACGACGTATCACAAAGGAAGCCTAATCGTAAATCTGGGGCATCCCCAAATCTTTATTCTAAATGACAAGATTACCAACAGAGGAGTGAAATACTAAGCCAATCGAAATACTTTTTATACGACAACATCCGATCCTTTTATGGTCTCAAATAACAGCTATTCAACGCAAATTTCTCTGTTTATTCCTGGAATTCGTAGGAAAAAGCGTTCCCGAATGATATTTTAACTAAATAAAAAGTTCACTGAAAATTGCCAAAGGCTCGCACGTTAACTTCAAACCAGCACAAAATGTGTGCAAATGATTAGCTTGAAATTTTCTAAAGCTGTAAGAGCGATGGACACCAACCAATGTCACAAAGTGATGTCTTATACGTATTTCAGTAGCCAAGCTTCCATCCTCTTTAGGTGAACGAAGTAATCTCTCCTGGAAATGCGATGAATTACTCAAATATTCTTTAACTGCATTTGCTATTAAATCCTAAGATTTCAGTTCAGGTTCTTGTATGTAAAAGAATCCTTCTTTTAATACGAAACCAAGCAGAAGGTAGACTTATTCAGCCAGTGACTAATCACTTATTCTACATTGTATGTATTTTAATGATGGAACGAATCTTTGCAATAACATTTCAACGTTCCCATACTTTAAAATATCACCACTACAAGTATAGTTTCATGTGGAACGTTGTAGGAAATTGAATGCGTCTTTTGTGAATGAATAAATCATGATAATATATATAATAGGGTTTTAATACAACCTTATGAGCTTCATAATTTTTTACTAGGGAAAGGTTGGCACCATGCTTTTTGGTAACGATAGATGTTTGCAATCTCAGCGGTGAGAATTACGAAAGTACGTAATGATTAATATATGGTATATAGGGCATTTCATGCCTTTTTGATCAAAATTTAAAAACATGTATCATATGTTATTAAAAGATACGCAATAACACTTAATGTCGCAGTACATGTGATGGGAATTTCATGTATGTATTACATTAATTAATGACTTTCCGAAACTTGTAAAAAGTCGCTAATTAAGTTATTATTTGTCAATAAGTAATCATAGTGCATTATATAATAACTGAATGAAGTGAATATTAAGGTGTTATTATGATTAAAGGACAATTAAATATTATTAGAGCAATTATTACATTTATCGGATAAATATCCAACTTTCTAAACTCTAATTAATTTTAAAATCAGTCACATTGAAGAAACATTAACTGTAAATAGTTCAAAAGCCTGAATTTAGCAAAAATAAGTACTTGAAATTAATAAGAGTAATTCTAATATTGAAATTCACCAAATATCTGTAAGAAAAAAGAATAATTTTGTTAATATTTAAGTAATTCATAGTGTTATACATGTATCTTACATGCATTTTTGGTTTTAAGTTGTACATTAGGCTAAATTAACCTTGCTTAATTGTGTGTAATCATATTAAAAACTCTAATAGACCGTATTTAACAATGAAACATCTTTGAGAACGTTCGGAAAGCATAATAAACTGTTCATTTTAAAATTTTCGTTGAGTTTTAAAAGATTCCCTTAATCTGGGGGTGGTAAACTTCATTTAACAAAAAACTACTATATAATTCAAAACCCTGTTAAGAAGTGACTCTGATAGTTACCAATTCCCAACATTTGCACTTACAAATCTTAAAGGAGAAATTAATGAATTAAGACTATGTAAAGTTTAGCTTATTTGACATAATTAAATAATATTTAGTATATATTTATGGTAAATATTCCCGAAAATTCATTTTAGAAAATATACTAATATTAGAAAATGATTTCAAATCCCACCACCAAAGGCGCTAAACGCGTATAAAATTGTTTATAAAGTTTGCCGCTTCTGATAAAACAAAAAATAACAAAATTGCGTTTTTAAGGTATACATGTACTTTGTGGTATGGTTAACAACGACATAAATCATTTATAACGTCCGTAACTCATAAATTAAAGAATAGATAATAAATATATCATAAAATAATAAATAAATCATAATACTTTTACCTTTAAAACGTATCTAGGATACTTCTAAAATTAATGCAAGGAATTGTGCCTCTGAACATGTCACAGCGAAAGAAAGAAGCTAATAAACAAAATGCTTAAGGAGAGAGTATGTTAATCATGAGGTCAAAGGTTAACTCAAGGAATTTAAGGCCTCATCTCCTTCTATAAGGACAAGAGGCCCCTTCAAGTGCTCTTCTCTCATGTAGACAAGTAAAAATTGCGTTTTTCTGCGTCGAATTTCCGAGAAAACACATCGATGTTATTCATTGTATCTATCAGATATCAATTATCAAATCAGGTATAATTCTTAGAAAATTAGAAGTGCTAATATACTATAAAGAAATATCAAAACTTTGATTTTCGTAAATCTGGTAATTAAAAACGTGGCTGTTGGAAAAAAACTGTAGCTGAGATGTCAAATTAAGCTCGGGAAAAACTGCAGTGCCAAATTACGCCGTAATAGTGGCGCTTGAGGTACCTTTATTTAATTCTCTCTTGCTATACTTTTCCATGCCTTTCCTATCTTCTGCGCATGCGCTGACGAGCCAAATGCAAAGAAGCGTCACTTGCCGAGTTAACGTTGCGTTGAGAGGTTAGCGTTTTTGTATTTGCGGTGATTTGTCTGTTACAGAATCTCAGAAGATGTGCGAACAATCTTTGGATGTACTCTGCAGACTTTGTTTAAAAGAGAGTTTCTCTTTCGTCAGTATCTTCTCGAACTTCTCTTCAACTGGGGATCCTGTGTTTAGAGTGCTGAATTTCGTGTACGACTTAAATGTGTGTGCTGGCTTGTTTTAAAATGATAGTATTAAACTGGAATAAGATACAAGGAAGAGCAATCATTAATAACTGCTAAGTTTAGGCAAGAAATCTGTTTCAATTTTCCACCTCTAATTATATTCATCAATTCGTTACGCTACGAATATTTTCTCTCTCTTCGATTATCTAGAGCGTATTATTTTAATCCGAAAATGAAGATTAATAAAACATCACGTGATAATGTTGTTTATATTGAAGGCATACGATTTTAAATTATCTCATGTTTGAATTTTTTCGTCTTCTCAGTGAACCCTTTTGAAAACGATTCACTTTGATCTCGCTATTGTATCGTAGATCGAGTAGATGTAAAGACCGGTGTATATCGTTCCGTGATTAATGTTTCTTATTTCTATGATTTAGATAAGCGAAAATGATGGTCTCCCGTCTAAGATATGCAAACCATGCTTGTGGAGGATGACCGAGTTTCATTGTTACAAGAGAAATGTGCACTACGCCGAGGCCGAGATACTAAAATTCTTAAGTAAAACTAATGTAAGTAAATCCTGTGCTCAGATTTTTTATTGCTGGCATTTTGAAGTTTTACTAACATTATCCTTATATGCAGTTGAATAATTTATTCAGTTTTTGGAACCTTTTCAGGAATCCAACGAAACTTCTGTTGAAGCGATTGATGCTGATGATGCAGAGGAAATCCAAAGAGTATGTATTTTGCTAGTGATTTTATGAAAAAATGATAATATGAAATTGTAGGGAATAAATTAAACTAGAATAGGTAATGGAGAATAGATAATATTTACAATTACTGCTGTATCTTATCAGAATATTAAGGATGAAGCACTGGAATTGGAAGAAGACAGGTGTGCCGTAGACGAACAGGTGAGCATATATTCGTAGACCTTATAATCAATTATTAACTTTTGTATTCGTAAATTATTATCAGTCAAACTTTATTTTTAGTAACTTAAACCTATTTATTCATCATTTCCATAGTGTTTGATGATATTCCTTCAGTTATATATCTAATAGAGTTACTGTAATAGTAATATAGTATATGTCAGAGCATATTTGTGTTAGTATAGTTAAATCGTCGAGTTAAATTTTTCAGAATTAAAACTGTGAGAACATTGGATAAATATATCATTAAATTGTGTTTCAATCACCCTTTTTTGGCTAATTAAACTAGATAGATCAAATTTAAATAATCCAATAAGTAATATCATTTAAACTATGGTTAAAAACCTCTTAACTCTGTGTGATTCTTCTATTGAAAATAATTTATGGTTTAATTCGTCAATAATCAATGGCTTCAGTTTGAGAATAAATTAAATAAGTAAGTATCTAACTTCCCTGTATGAAACTTAGAAATGTATTCTAAAAAAAATATGAAAGTGATTGATAATGCAATTCTTCTTTCTTTCGCATGTCAAGAGTTATAATATGTTTTCTAATATTATGGACTCTCTTGTACTTCCATGTGTATGCTTGATATTTCAGATGTAAGGCCTCTATAAATCATATTTAATAAATTATAAATTGCTTTCGAAATTTTACCTAAAATTTCATGATGGTAACCAATTATTTATTTTCATATAATTTTACTTGTTGGTAGTACTTTAAAATAATTTTTAAATTAATAATTCAATAATTATTTTTATTGTATCACTTATTTTATTATTGTAGGCTATTATCAAAGAAGAGGTTGACATTGTGGAGTGGCAAATTCCGCAAGAGTTGCAAGGAAAAGAGTTTAGAATAGAGGTGAGCATAATATTTTGTAGTCATATTCAGGCATTTTGTTTTTTTATATTTCCAAATGTACTTATAACTTAGCCACTATTTGAAGTAGTGCGATTGCTGTGCTGATTTGAGTCTCCCTGATGTTTTAACATTCTGAAATAAATAAGTATAACTGTGCGCATCTCTCTTTGCAAAAAATATTAGATCATGTATAGATAGTTATAAAACATTTCATGTTGAAGGAAATCGGAAACCTCGTCTCTTGTTAATGTCATTGTTTCTTCCTTTAATACATACTGATGGGGTACTTATTCATCACATATTTATTCAATGTAAAAAACATTTCCTTTTCAGGAAAATGCAGGAATCTTTGAATCAGAGAATGATGCTGACAAAAACCATGAGCAGTATGTATTGTGTGTCCAAGAAACTAATAATATACAGGTGAATATAATTCAGCAGTTTTAACTTTGTTTGAACATTCTGATTGTATTTTACCTTAGATTTTATGGAGATTTGGCATTATTTCATGCTACTAATGAAATTTTGTTTGCTATATTGAGTACCTTCAAATGTGTGAGAAATAATGTATTAATATAGAAATATGCCTCATTTTTAGGATATGGTTGAAGAAAATCGTGTGAAGATGGAAGAGGAAAACTATGATGAGGGAATTATAAGCAATCAATTGACTGAGGTATGTTCTACGAGTAAAAGTTGCTTGCATACTGCAAGCTATCACTTTAATGCAGTACCATACCAAGTAATGCCTCAAAACAATTCTGAAAACTTTCGCACAAAAACCCTCCCGGCGTTGTTCTAAGGACCCGAAGGTGCAACACAATAGCATATAAATATAAGATAAGTGCCATTCTGATCTGTTCCAAAGTTTCAGTTCAATATCTTATCGAGAAGGTCCTAAAATTAGATTACGATATCCACGTTTGAAATACGTGGCAGAAATGAAATGACGCTCATGCATCGAATCAAGAACCGTCAGAGGAACGGCGAACAGCGTACATGAAACATATGAATTGCCTCTACATACATTCCATTTTATATCATTCCCTGTTATCGGATATGCATTCAAAATAATTGTCAAAATTGACTGCCATGCATTATATACCGGAGAATTTTGTACTCACTCAGCATCAAACTCAGGGTTGTTTGGTAACATTTCTTCAGTTAGTACAATAGATAACCACGGCATCTCTAACCTCCGTGATTTTCACTGTTCTATCGCTCCAAGTAAGGACTCAAAACAATTTTCGAAAATTCGCACGAAAGACCGCCTGGCGCCAAACACAGGACTTGATCGTGAGAGACAATGGCATACGAATGTTAGATAAGTGCCTCTCTGATGTGCTTCAAAGTTTCAATTCATTATCTTACCGAGAATGTCCTAAAATAAGATTCTGTTATTCCAGTTTGAAATGCATGGTAAAATCAGAATGACACTCTAGCATCGAACCAAGGACCAATAGAGAAACAGTGAATGTCATGAATAAATGCTTTCAAACGCCTCTGTCACCATTCCAGGTTTTATCATTCCAGCTTATCAGGAAGGCTTTCTAATAAATGGTCAAAGATTTCAGCAATGCATTTCTTACGGGAGCATTTCCTACCAACCTGGCGTCGAACACACGGGTATTTGGTAACATTTCTTCCTTAAGTACTATGGAAGACTATCTCATCTGCAAAGACTGTGATTTTGATTGCTCTATCGCATCGAGAAAGGCCTCAAAACAGATTGCAATAAATTGCGCATAAGACCGCCTAGCGTCGAACTCAGGACCTTTTAGTGAGAGGAATTAGCGAAATTATATTATATAAGTGCCATTCTGATTTGTTCCAAAGTTTCGATTCAGTATCTAATCGGGAAATTCCTAAAATAAGATTCCGTTTTCCCCGTTTGAAATGCATGGTAGAATCGGAACGACCTTCTTGCATCGAACCAAGGACACTAGACGAACGGTGAAATTCATAAAAAAAGCTTTGAAACGCCTTTGTCACCATTCCGGATTTTATCTTTCCAGCTTATCGGTAAGGCATTGAAAAAAAATTTCAAAAATTGCAGCAATGCATTTCTTATGGAAGAAATTTGCACCCACCTGGAGTCGAACTCACGGTCATTTTGTTTCATTTCTTCCACTCGTATTATAAAAGACTACCTCAACTTCAACCTCCGAGCTTCTGGTTACTCTATCTTAACGATAAGTGCCTCAAAATAATTTTCAAAAATCCACGCAATGCATTCTTATGGGAAAATTGCTATTTTTGGGACTTTCTGGCATCTAACCCATGACACCTAGCGTCAATGTCTGCATTATTCTGGCATCTACTGTGTGGGGCCAGTACGTTGTAAAAATCTGATGTCGACGGCGCTTGTGGAACATGGTCAGAATTAGTATCCCCTATATATAGGTACGAGTAAAAGTTGCTTGCATACTGCAAGCTATCCATTTAATACAATATCATACCAAGTACTGCCTCAGTTCAAATTTAAAACTTCGCGCCAAAGACCGCCTGGCGACGAACTAAGAACCCGATCGTGAGAGAAGACAGCAAAATAATATTAGATAAGTGCCATCCTTACTTGTTCCAAAGTTTCGATTCAATATCTTATCGGGAAGGTCCCACGCCTCTGTCACCATTCCGTGTTTTATCTTTCCTGCTTATCGGGAAGGCATTTAAAAAGATTTCCGCAATGCATTTCTTATGGAGGAATTTTGCATCCACCTGGCATCGAACTCACTGTCATTTGGCTACATTTTTTCCATGAGAAGCATAGAAGACTACCTCAACTTCAACCTCTGAAATTTTGATTACTCTATCTTAACGATAAGTGCCTCAAAATAATTTTCAAAAATCCGTGCAATGCATTCTTATGGGAAAATTGCGATTTTTGGGAATTTCTGGCATCGAACCCATGATAGCTAGCGTCAAAGTCTGCATTATTCTGGCATCTAGAGTGTAGGGCCAGTACGTCGAAAAAATCTGACGTCGATGGCACTTGTGGAACATGGTCAGAATTCGTATCCCCTATATATATATATATCTATATATATATATATTGGTATATCCGGAGAATTAGCTATATATAATAGATATCCGGAGAGTTAGCTATATATAATAGGTAATTATAATAATATATAAGTTTTTGACATAAAATCACTTTGATCTACTGCAGACATTTCTTCATTTGCAGAATTAAATTAGAAAAATTGATCCCATGAAATCCAAAATATTATAAAAACAAAGGAAATTGAATGAAGATCCTTATTTTGGCCATGATACATACCTTTAAATTCCATGTTATAATATCTACTAGTAAAATTAAAATAAAGGTGTAAAGTTCTATAGTTATAAATGTCTCATAAACGGTGAATTTTGAAGTCTTCATTTGTGATAATATTTGTGAAAGATACACCCAAATGAACTAAATGTGGACTCTACTTCATTTGCATGAAATATCCTTCATGCAAGGCAGAAGAAATTGCTTGTTTGTTTTCTGCTTCATTGATATTATTTCAGGCAAATAATGCAGCGTCAGTAACCTTTCCAAAGCATTTTTTCACAAGTTCCTCTGTGTTATCCTCTTGTACTGCTCTCATGAGCCACAAATTCCACTTAACATACTCTCTAACCTGATTAAGAGGTGGATTTTTTCTTTCCCAAGATGCTCTGAAATTCATACCAACCAAAGCTCAGCTTCAGTTTATAGGCTGAGAAGTAATGACCAAATTTTAGAAACTAGGATGCATATTTAGTACAAAAATGGATTTTTCTTTGAGAATATTTGAAAAGGCAACCAGTGTCACTCTGATACAGTGCTATCCCACTTAGGATGGTTTTTGCTTCATCTTCTGAAAAGTGTCTTCACTGCATTTTTTCATACTTACATATTTCAATTACAGCCTAATCGCCTGGTAAGTGTTCAGATGCTTAGTTATTGATTTATTTCATTCTAGGACTTGTCCCATCGTTAGCTGGACCTGGAGGACGTATACCTGATTGCCATGGACCCTCTGGAATGCAAGGAACTTCAACAAGCCATTGAAAATGCAGACCTCGAGATGGTGAGATGTCTACTTGACAGTAAGGCCAACAGACGGAACTTCTGTTGTGATGGAATGTCAGCTCTGTACAAGGCATTGGACTGTAAGAGATGTGAAACTTCCTCATCCACAACGAAGGCTAAGTTTCTTGGGAATGAGGGTAAATGGCTAACAACAGAGGATATAGATTTTTCTTATTAACATTTACTTGAGTGATCACATAGAGACTGCAGAAGGTGTGCTGTATTCCATCTTGCATTGCTATATAAGTGATATGTTCTGAATCTTATTGTACAGTTGCTCACCAAGAAGCTTAGCTGAGGATGATTTCTATGCCATGATGTCAATGTATAAAAATTTCTTTGACTTTGATTTCTTGAAATTACTGATCAATGTCCTGGAGATACAAGTGGTTCATATACCAAGCCACTTCAGCTCAGAAGATGTAAATATGGTTTACAGTCTGTAAAGAAGTCTTGATCTATGGCTTAACTATTAAAAATTCAAGGAAGATCTTTGTCAGATCAAAGCATTTGTTGTCTTCTGATCCAGAAAAGAAATTGAAGGTGTATGGCATCATGGCAGAGGGAATCTTTCACCTTTCCTTGAATATATTGTTTGGAAATGAGGCAATGCAAAATTTGGTACAGTAAACCCTCACATAGCTTGAAGATTTGTTCCTTTAAATCACCGTGTAATGTGAAATTTTGTTTAATGAAATGAGTACATCGTGGGAAATATTGTGTTTCCAACCTTATTCTAAAAAAATCTATCAGAACGAAATTATTTTATCCACAATGCAGATGCATGGTTAATAAAATTATTGCATCATATTTAAATTCTAAATAAAAACTGACACAGGCTAGTAATGCTAATAAAGCAGAAAAGTAGCTCCAAAAACAGCATAAGTAGCAAATGTAAAAACATGCAAACTATACTGCTGCCTAATAGCCTATGATAGGTACTCTGACTGGTATGAGACATACTATCTATTTCCAACTGTCAGTTGTGAGATTGCATGAGTTGTAGCAGCTTCTCTTTAACAAATTATTATCAATGTTTTGTTGTATTCCTTTACCCTCCAGCAGTAGGCAGTGGCTGGGTATTGCATAGTTACAATGCTACAACATAACGAATAATGTTCAGACAGGACTCCCACATTTCTTCTGAATGTGACTTTTGCAACTGCATCTTACCGAGAAACACTGTCATGCTATGTGAAATTGGCTTCTAAACTTTGACTACGTTTAACTTAAGTTTTTCATAAAGATTTTTCATTATTAATTTTGAAAATACTCAATCCTTACCTTTAATTTTCTCAGATGATCCAAGTGAGGTGAGGGAATTAATTTATGAATCCATTTTAATTTCAAAGGATTGTAATTGTGCAATAAAAGATGACAGAACTGGAGGAAATATAAAGATAGAATATTATTCATAGTTTTTGGAAATCAAGGATTTTCATCAAAATGA
Source organism: Pachydiplax longipennis (assembly GCA_036926295.1). Lineage (NCBI taxonomy): Eukaryota > Metazoa > Arthropoda > Insecta > Odonata > Libellulidae > Pachydiplax > Pachydiplax longipennis. Next base: position 1,443,447 of record JAVFKF010000021.1, on the reverse strand, counting down.
CTTGTTTCTCCATTAATTATAAAATGCAAGAAAAGATGTATTTAGTTATTATTTTAAAATTCTTAGAGTTGAATTAGGAACAGAAAAAGTCATCAATGTAAAAGTAAAAATTAAGGATTGTGAGAAATAGTTGGAAACATTTACAGTTTATGTGTACCCAAATATATCTTGTAATTCTTTGAAATGATTGAACTCAGTTTTTGTGAATGAAAATGTTCACTATTTTGATAAATATTTGAAACTTGAGGCATTCAAAGAATCTATTTTTATCATATTTTAATAATCATGTATTCAAATGGGAATTTTTATGAAAAATTTGGATTTTGTCAATAATATTGTGGATGATGATTATTTATTTCTGTGATCAATGAAATATAGGATTATTTCACGATAATATGATATAATAGAATTTTCAGAAAATTCATAAATTAACTGTATATTTAATTTTTCATAATAATCACAAATTGGTATAGATTTTATATTTAACCTTGTATGAATAATATTCATTTTCTAATAAAACATTTGAAATTATATCTGCCTTTACTATTTATTTTAAAAAGCAAGTGTTTGAGAAAGAGCTAATTACTTGTTGCCTCTGCTTAAATATTCAACAGTTGTAGTTTAATAAATATTTGTTTACAGAAAGAGTTTAATTACTATAAATTCATCTGCAGGTAAACAATAAAGTACTTAAATCTATACACAAGATGTAATTTTTTGTGAAGTTTAATCTTATATCAAAAGTAAGCAAATTGATCCTCCAATCTTTATAAACTTAGAGAGAATCAATGGTCACCCATTAAAATGCAATATAAAGAGCTTCACTTTGATGTACAAAAGCATAAATTGAATTTCCTTTCACAAAGATCAATGCAATATATTCTCTCCTTAGTTTGACTAGAATATACTTGAATTTTATCAAAGTATATGTACCAAAAATAAATAATATTTCATTCTTTCATAAATTACATCATTTATCTTTGAAGAGAAAGTTACAATTTCCAGAAAATCAGAACCAAATATCAGGTGCAGCACACGATTAAATTCGTCTAATGATAATACATATAATAGAATACAGAATTCTTGTTTGTCTTACATTCCAAGACAGTTAATTTTTCTCCATAATATTTTCTTTCATCTCATGCCTCAACTATTCTTTCAGGGAATAATAATATTATTTATTTAAATTATAGTATGCAGATATAAAATAAAGAAGGAGATATTGCAGAAAAAGCTTTTAATTTGGTATTTTCCTTCTTAACCTCAAAGTTATTTCTTTATTTCATAGATGGGAATGTACATTTTACGAAAATAAGTAAAAAATAAAATAACAAGGATAGACAGGGAATCTATAAGAAAGGGTTTAAAGACTAAATTGTACAACAGGATTTGATTAATAGTGTACAAGATTTGTAATAGAATGAGTTTATTGTTAGATAAAAGAGGTGAGTAACTTAAAGATTATAATAAAATAGAAGAAATCATAGTTAGTGTTTCTCAGGAATGAACTTCATGTTAAAAAATTGCTTGGTGGTGTTTCATTTAATCACAATCCCAGAAATTAGTAATATCCAATAAACCAGAATAAATTTTTTGTGAGCTGAAGAGAATAGTTAGCTTTAATCACAATCCCAAGAGAAAATAATAGCCAAATAAACCATAATAGAGTTTTGGTAATTAGGAAACAGTTCTTAATGAGCTGTGGAGTAAAGTTTCAATGAGATCATGATTCAAATTCATCTTTGCTGTTAAAAAGATTCATTAATCTTCTCTAATTGTAAATCAGGTTAAACTGTTTAATTTTATAGTGAAAAATTACCAAAATAAAGTAACTAAGATGTTAGAAAAGCAGACTGTTCTTCATAAAATAGAATATTCAGAATCTAGTATTACAGAACTTGGTTATACAGATATCCTTCTTAAGACTTGGCTTTACTTAGGCTCCTATGAAGCATCACAGCAAGGTTTTCTACATATATATATGTAAATTTTGAAAGATCTGAAGTGTGCTTCCAATTCTTGTACTTAAATAGTTTATTGAAGAAATCAATTACTCTGGCTATTTATGAAGGTAACAGGGCCATAATATAATATTTAATTCTATGGTGAGAGAGATGAAGGATATTGCTATTAAAAGTGCAGCAGCAAGATACAAGAAAATAAGTAAGAGAGAGTAAAGTAGGGGAAGCATTAAAATTGTTAACTAAATCGAAAATAAATACCATATCTAAGAATGTGTGGCAGATAGAACTTCTTGGTAGGTTAAGATTATGCATAATCTACACATTGTTAATATCGAAACTGAAGTCCAATGAAGTTGATAAATTTATTCAAGATATTCCCTATCCTGATATATGTTTGAGGACAAAAGAATCATACTAAAAGCTAAGCTGAACATGAAAGATGGAGAGATACTTTAAAGTGATTAGCTGAGCCAAAGGTTGATATGACTTTTGATTCATTCAACCAGATAATATTCTGTAAAATATTCACATAAAATTTGATTGGACTATAATATGGAGAGAGATAAATGTTGAACACCCAAATTATGATTCTTTGTTGAAATTAAAAGAAAGAGTTTAAGTTTCTTTAAGTTTAGTATTTCAAAATGAATAACACCAGCAGGTGAGTAATAGAGCATATATTCCAAATGATAACATTCCGGAAAGCAATTATGTCAATCCATGGCATTGAATTAATTATAATCAATCAACTTCACAGTAAAACATTCACTGACATAATATGAATTCATGCAGTTTGAGACTTAGCATATTCAGGAAATATATGTCAAAGCACTATTCCATACATCTCAAAATATATAATTATTTACTGATGGATATAGAAAAAAGACCCTGAAGACTGCTAATATTTCCTTCTTGAGATTATTTTGCATAACCAAAGATGATCAAATATATTATTATGTTAGGTATGTTTTACATTACCGAGATAACCATAATAGTGCCAGTTAAAGTTATTCTTTAATTGTGACCTATCTGGCTGTAGAAGATGCAATCACCGAATTCCATCAAACCATGTTCATAAAGCCACATTAGCAAGAGTATTTGTTATAAATATTTATTATGTGAACATAAACCCTCTTCGTTGGTCTAATTCATATTATCCATCTATGAAGAATAATATTATAGTTATGTGTAATAACCAGTGTAAATATATAAGTTATATAATAATTATATTCATATAATCCCGAAGTATATATTGGAGAATCGTACATAAAATACACGTGAATATACTTTAAGTCATAAAGTTAGACCAGATATCACTTGAAATTATTCAACTTTTTATTAATGTTTAACTTTGCTCTTTCCTTCCAAGAGTTATATCTTTAATCTATATATATATATTAAAAACGTAACGGTGTCTGTCTGTCGGTCTGTCGGTCCGTCTGTCTACAAAAAGCGTTTTTCTCGCCAATGCCAAGAGCTAGAGCGATGCTGAAACGTGCATTCGATGTAGACTGCTGAACCCTACAATGTGGCAAAATTTTCTTTTACCTAAACGGCCACAATTCGAACCCTGAGAAGAAAAACCGTTCCCATAAGAAATGCACGTAAACCACACTTTTATCGGTTGCAGGCTACGTTTCTTTTGCAAATTTAAATTAGAAACAATAGGCTTACGACATCGAGATAAGCACCAAAAGAAAGAGAAATAAATAGAGATTCTAATTTTGGTCGTGAAATATCGTTATCGAGTTGAAATGGCGAGAATTCGGTTAAAATAAACGGAAACTTTGTGAAATTTTGAGGCTATAAACAACGAGTCCCCTTGACGACGAATGCGATTGTTGAAACCGAGATATTGCGTTTTCCCATAAGAAAAACCGTTCTCATAAGAAATGCACGTAAACCACACTTTTATCGGTTGCAGGCTACGTTTCTTTTGCAAATTTAAATTAGAAACAATAGGCTTACGACATCGAGATAAGCACCAAAAGAAAGAGAAATTAATAGAGATTCTAATTTTGGTCGTGAAATATCGTTATCGAGTCGAAATAGTGAGAATTCGGTTAAAATAAACGGAAATTTCGTGAAAATTTGAGGCTGTAAACAACCAATCCCCTTGACGACGGATACGATTGTTGAAACCGAGGTAATGCGTTTTTCCATAAGAATACACTATGATTGAATTGTCCATATGAAAGTAATGATTAAAAATGAATGATAGTACATGTTCATAGTCCAGATGTCTGGTCTAGACCAAAGAACTGCACCCAGAGGGTGCATGCGCGCGGCTAGTATCTTTAATTATGTTTTCAAAGCTCAATATAGGCATTGTTTACTATCTTCTACTCCAGCGCCAAGTCGTACAGAAAGGAGACTGTTAGGAAGCGTCACTTGTCTTCTACTTTCGGCGGGTACGGCGAAGCTAGATCGTGAGTTGCTGCTCTTTCGTCAAAAGGACGAAATTATTGATATTCGTCTGCAAAATGTGTGAAATACAATTGGATTCATATTGTAGGCTTTGTTTGAAAGAGAGTTTCTCTCTAGTTAATATTTTCACTCGCCTTTCTTCATCTGAGGAAACGGTGTCGAGAATACTAAACTTTGTATACGACGTAAAGGTAAGTATCACGTTCGTGATTTTGTGTGTGGTACGGCATATATATCACAAAAGATTGCAAAGAATATAAACAACTTTATTTCTACAATCTTTTAACCTCACGTGATGAATATTATTTTTATTCTCATGTCTTCTTTTCCTAAAATCGCGTGTGTATGTTGATAATACGAATATGATTGCTTACTACTACTTTGGTATCACGAATATGTTTAGTATCGTTCTTTCATATTATGTATCATCACTTCTATGTTTTAGATATGCGAAGATGATGGCCTTCCGTCTAAAATATGTTTTCCTTGTGTGTGGAGGATGCTCGAGTTCCAGGCTTACAAAAAGAACGTTCATTACGCTGAATCGGAGATTATGAAATTGTTGGGTAAAACAAGGCTTGTAAGTGTGCTGCTTTATTTCTGATTGTGCTTAGATTATTCATTATTATCTACGTTTTATACTAATATGAAATAGACGTAATGGAGTGCCTTTGGATATTTTATCGAGTTTTTGTTATATTTCAGAATTCAGAAGAAACTTCAGTTGACGAAGCGAATGACGATGCATGTATTGAGGCTGAAGATGTACAAACGGTATGGCTTTAGAATATATTATCTATGAAAATAAATACGAAAACATCATGGCAATGAATTTATATGCATTTTATGTATTCCTGTATCTTTACAGGATATTATAGATGAACTACAGGAACCTCAAAACGACAGCAATGCCATCTCCGAAGAGGTTAGTACTTGTTCGAAAATTCTGTAAACAAAGACTTGTTATGCGATATATATTTGCGATGTTTATTAGAGAGGATCAAATTCCTTATGTTTTATATTTAATAATTTTAATATTCCAAACCTAGCCATGTGTAGAACTTGTTCTGTTGGTGCATTTGTAAATAAGTTGCATGGTAAACTTCTCATTTAGTTTTTTTAGTATTAGATTTGGAGAGACCACTCTGGACATATCATTTAATAACGCACTTGAATTTAATTATAGAAAGTATGGCAATGCTGAAGAACTAAGAGAATAACAGAAGGTTTTAAATTGCTTCGGAAAATTCATTAGAAATTCAAAACCGTGAAAAAAAAACTTGTGTCGTTTGCATTAAATTTTCTCTTTTAATGTAAGGTGATAAGAGCACGAAGAATTAATTGACTTAGCTGTTATTTTTTTAGGTAAAAATCAAGGAAGAAATGGAAATAGTAGAGTGGCAAATAGCTGATGAACTGAAGGGAAGAGAGTTTGTAATGGAGGTAAGTACAGTGATTCTTAGCCATTCTATAGACAATTGTTAGGAAATAGTTTGCTTCAGTGAATGGCATATTTATCTAGGGTTAGAGAGAAGGCTCACAATCATAGAATTCCAGTCAAATTTTATTTATATTTTAGCCATTTGGTACTCTATTCTCTGGAGGAAATATCAGTGATTTTACTATAATCTTTTTCTATATCTGATTGGTAATGTTGACTATAATTGGCAATTGGTGGCTGTTTTTAAGGTTGGAATCTTTGTCTCTGATTTCAATAAAGCCTTTTCTTCAGATCCTTCACTAAATACATTTTCATAAAAGCCATTCTATGCTATATAGTGATTAATATTTTGTATCATACTGGTATTATTTACCATATAGTTTTATAATTTGTATTATAAAGATATTGTGTCACAAAAGTAGATTAAAAATCTTTCTGTCATATTTAACAATCTGTTTCTTTTTCATGGACTAATACATAAATGTAAACAAAAGGTAACTTTCTTTTGATTTGCTGAAATATATTACTGTTTCATCTTGACAGTGTTTAATTTTCTGAAAATCAGTTGACAGCATTTCTTTTAGAAAATTTACTACTGGGATATATAAAAATCTAAGATATGTTAAGGATGTATTTAATTTCTAATCTGGTAGATAATCTCCCTGGAAGTTTATAATAGATTATAATTTCTGGTAGAATATCTCCCATTGTGTTAATGTATGTTTATTCCACTTGATTTTAACTGATATGAACCTTTTATTGAGAATTTATCCAAAGTAAAAATCTTTTTACCTGTTTAGAAAATCATCGGAATCTTTCCATCAGAGAATGAAGTTGAGCCAAACCAAGAAGAGTATTTGTTATGTGTAGAAGAGATGAATGAAGAACAGGTAAATACAAATGTTTTAATGCAATATTATGTTAATATTTTAAAATGGTCTTTTATAGACTTAATTTTCAGTGAACAGTAAGCCAATTTTTAACCTGTAAATTATTTCTGGAGAACAGTAGTTATAATCTACAGTTAAGGAGGGTCTATACCTTACGTTTACGTTTACAGGCTGTTGGCAATTACATCACCATGGGGCTTGTAAATCAGTAAAAAAAAATTGTTTTCATTATTCAATGCATGAAAGATGAAGCTACACTCCCATCTGCCTGTTTTTAATGATGCAAACCATAACGGAGAAAGAAATTTGAGAAGAATTCGACCATTTTTGATGAAGTGGCACTCGGTTATAAAGAAGGATACAAACATTTTGTCAGATGGGAGTGTAGCTTCATCCTTTAGCATTGAATTAAGACAACTTTCAAGTTTGTAAGTTTTATAATAATCTTGTAATTGTGCAACGTGAGCAAGATGTACAGCGTTTTTTGCAAAAAGGAACTGGCACTGCAATCCACTTCCCCTCATTTTCCCTCACATTCCTTTTTGACGAGGAAACATAGTGAAGCGATGTGAGGCTGATAGCAGAGCCGAGTGTGGAAAAATAGAATGCGAACTTGCTGATAATCTTTCAGTGTAACTCAAAGAAAGTATCATTTATGCAGGAAGAGTTTAAATGGTTAGGTACGATGGAATTGTTCTAGATTTTAGGTAGGAATAACATCAATCCCTTCATTGTGCAGTGGGCTAGAATCGAAAAAAGCTGGCCAGATGACGGAAACGGTTTTTTGAGTGCAGGTTCTGATTCCTTGCTTTGATATTACAAAATGATTAAATTTTATACTCCTGCTTGTTGTTTTTCAATATCCTAATGCACTAAAAAGAATCATGGTGTCAGACATGAACAATTTTCAGAGAAATGGGCAGTCTTGGATTTTTCGGAAGGCATTCAAGCTTGCTGCTATGTGGAGGGTTTAAAAATAACCTTTGGAATAAACAACGTTGTTATGACCTATAACGATTCTTTATCTTTTGACTGGTTGCTTTCTATTCCTTTCAAAAATGATATTTTGCTCAAAGCATCAAATGGTAGACACCTTTTTCGGACAATTTTTGAGATAAAGTAAGGAATATAAATAGTAAAACGACCTTTGTGCATGGAGTCTCTTATACCACGTCATTGTCAGAAGTATCTAGATGTGGAATCCAAAGAAACTGTTTCTATTCAGGTCTACTTGGGAAGTTGATTTTTTGTAAGCTTAGTGCTGTCTGTCTCACCGCCATGGAATCTTTGGTTACAGTTTCACTGTCTTTGAGGTGATATGAATGTGTTAAATTCTGGTTAATTATCCTCAAAATATGTGAAGGCAGTGTAAGAAAGGAATTTAATACCTCTACTTTACTCAAAGAGCGTAAAATTAAGGAAAGCTTAAGAATCAGGTAAGATGTGACTGTATTTTAATTTTAACTGTGAAAAAACTTATAGCAAATTTTTCACTCTCGGCATTGGTGGAAAATATGGTTGACAGAAGTTACTTTGTGAAATGTTCACATCTGGAAATTTTTACCAACCCATGTGTCAGGGTCTCAAGTAAAGTACGGTTTATGGCACTTCTGCACTATGCAAACACTTATGAGTATCTGCTCATTGGCTAAGGTTATTCAGTGAGTGCCTTTTGGATTGTTAGGAAAAGAGAAAATATTTTTTAGTTTCAGTTTTAGTCTATCTATGAAGGTGGAAAGTTCATTATTTTTATTTAAAATTAGAGATGGATGGTTTTTGAAATCAAGAAGGACCAGATATTTATGTATGTTTTTTAAGTTTAATTCAGTCCTTGTCATTTTTGATGGAGTGATTCACTAGTAAATGAATAGCATTGCATATTTTCATAGGTGAACTTCCACGTTGCATCTCTAGCTACTAGTATTCCTGCTTTCCTTCTGAAGTATATGTCAAATCTCGCTTTCGTTCCTCAATGCCCATCATTCCATCTATCAAAAATAGCAATAAAAAAGCATGGGAGATCTCATTGTATTGATAACTGAACCTCTGGATGCTTGGTTGAGTACCCCCAACGACATTCAAATTCCCCTCTTTACTATACTTACCTACTCCACCTTTTGCTAGGAGAACACTCTTCATCTCGTATGTGGCGATCAGTCAAAGTAATTCCAGTCTCAAAGTATCGACCCCCTTAATGTGATTGTTTATTCTTCTGATAAATGCATAGATGAACCCTTTTCACCATTAATGTACTTAATATAAGGACCTCTTTTCCTTTCCAGCAAATTGTGGGAATCTTTCCATCAGAGAATGTTGCTGAACAATACCATGAGCAGTATGCATTGTGTGTTCAAGAAACGAATAATGTACAGGTGAACGGAATTAAGCATTGTAAACTTTGTTAGAACATTCTAATTACCTTAGATTTTATGAAGATTTGGTAGTATTTCATGCTAGAAATGAAATTCTAGGGCTATTTAATGTTCCTTCAAATGTGTGACAAATAATGTATCAATATAGAAATATGCCTCATTTTTAGGAAGTGGTTGAAGAAAATCGTGTGAAGATGGAAGAGGAAAACTATGATGAGGGAATTATAAGCAATCAATTGACTGAGGTAAGATTCATATTGCAGAAATTATTATATGCAAAATAATTTCAATATTGCAAATTTTTCATTATTCACTTTAAAATTTCTATTGATGGTAAGCTAATGTCTAATCTTAAAACTATTGATACAAAATAGTATTGAAAAGTTTGTTAAAGTGTTTTGATGGTATTGTATCTTAAATTTTATGAATATTTAGGAATATTTCATGTTAAAAATGAAATTAAAACTGAGTATCAAGTATCTTTGAAGAAGCAAATGATGATTTATTGATAAAGAAATTTTTTGATTTGTAGGAATTGGTTGAAGGAAATGGAGTGAATTTGGAACGGGATAATTCTGATGAAGGAATTACAAGTAACCAATTGACTGAGGTAAGTTTCAGATAGTAATAGCAGTGATGTATAGTTCTGCAGAAATTTCTTACAACTTTTTCATCAAACTTGTGAATTTCCTCTGCTCACTTTACCACTAATTTTGTGTATATGTATTGGAGTTTCTTGAATAACTGTTCTATGTCCCATCTTTTAATAACTTTCAATGTTACATGCACAAGTTTAAACATGTTGCAATCATTTATTTATCCTCTATTATCTTATATGTGAGTAGTTCATACGTAAAGGAAATCTTACTCTATTTGGTAGTTATAACTGTCTTTGCTTTATTTACAGGCTTCCAAAGAATCAAAAGTGTCTTCGACAGATGTGGAAAATGAGGTTGAAAATAATGACAATATATATGTGGAAGATAATAGTTCCTTATGTAATACTAAAGAATCTTTTGAGCACATTGATGGAGAGAATTCAGGGGAAGGAGATAAAGTACAGCCATCTGCTTCTGAGCTGAATTGTACAGAGAAAGAGGGTGACTCAAGGTTATCAGGACAGACAGCAAATGTTAAGGGAAAAGATTTGTGTTTTTATGTTTGTGATATTTGCAAAAAGAGTTTTAAATGGAAAAGTGATTTGGGCAGGCATGTAATGATTCACTATGAAGATAGACCATATGCTTGTAGAATTTGCGGCAAAAGATTTAAACAACAACAAGGCAGACATCAGCATGAGATATTGCATAGGAAGCAGGAGAATATCCCAAAAGGAAAGAAGTTGTATACGTGTGGTACTTGTGGGAAGCATTATTGCAGCAAAGTGAGCTTGTATAATCATTCATATGTACACACTAAGAGGTATTGCTGTAGTGTTTGTGGAAAATGCCTCTCCAACAATACAAGTCTGCAGAGACACTTAAGGATACATACAAAGGAGAAGCCATTTAAATGTGATATCTGTCAAAAGTGTTTTAACAGAAAAGGACATCTAAAAGGACATGTTGCTACTCATTCCTCAGAGAGACCGTTTTCATGCAAAATTTGTGGAAAAACTTTTAAAGATAGGAGTAACAGGTATCGTCATGAATTATCTCATTTAAGAAAAGTTTAATTACCTCAATCTCAGGTCATTCTAGTATCTCATTCTTTCTATATATATCATTTGCTATTTTGTAAGTGAAGATGTTCTGTTCCAGAACTTTGTCTGGATGCAATTAATTTAAGTTTTTTTAAGTTCATACTTGTAATAAATATTATAAATAATCACACTTTAAATCATTTTTGAAGCCCTTCCCTGTAACATAGAAATGTTAATCCAGGGATGTGAACGAAGAGGTAAATATGATTTATAATTGCATGTATCATTAAATTTTTTTGCTATGCTGATAATTTCCACTTGTGTAAAATACTATGTATGCTGTATTTCTACTTTGTGGTATGATATTTCTACATTATCTTACTAACATATCCTATATCTTTAGCTGAGAAGTCAACAGCTATTTCTTGAAATTAATTCATTTTAGTAAATTTTAATGTCCAATATTTAGCTAGTAGTATTTATATTTGAATATTTTCCCTTAGAGAAATTACTATGCAGTTTCAGTTATTTAATCCATAACCAGCTTAATTAATATATTGTTACTCCGAAAGACATTATATGTTGCAATGAGCATTATGTTTCCCTAAAAAAAACTGGCCTGAGGTGATTTAGTTTCTTCATAATAAGGAGTGCTAAGCTAACATAATTCTTTTCATAAAGTTTCATACATTTTGCCATTTCTCGATATTTTCTCAAAATTTTCTGAAGATATCTGAAAAATCTAGGGCCAGAAACTTTCCAGACCACTCTTGTTTAAATACTTTAGTTTGTACATACGTGGGGGGACCCAAAAGTAACTAGAACCATGCTGTGGAGGGGAGGAACGTCAGGGGACCGAGTTCTGGTTGGTAGGGTATTTTGGCGGGAACTCTCATGAGTCAGTATGCAAAGTTTCGTCGCCGTGAGAGCAACTGTTTGTGTGCAGCATTTCTTTTATCAAAGTAACTTTTTCCCATGTGGCGATTTTTGTTTCACTTCTTCCACAGTCCCAAAAGGTTTTCCTTTCATGTTCTTTTTGAGCCTAGGGAACAAAAAGAAGTCACAGGGGGCCAGGTCAGGTGAGTACGGCGGGTGAGTAATCGGTGTCATTCCGTTTTTACTCAAAAACTGCCTCACAGACTACGCAGTGTGAGCCAAATTTGGCTGCAACTCTTCTCATGCGCAAATCCTCTGAATTGAACTCCATGACATGCCAGAAATATTAGAGAGCTCATCAGTTGTTCGGCGACGATCTTCACAGACTAGGGTGTTGATTTTTTCAACGTTGTCGTCAGTTCTTGAAGTTGAGGGGCGCCCAGAACGAAGTTGGTCTTCAATCGTCATTTCGCCCCTTTTAAACCGCGAAAACCAGTCGTAGACCCAAGCTTGACTCAAAGCATCAACCTTGTAAGCTGTTTGAAGCATTACAAGAGTTTCCGCAGCCATTTTCCCCAACAGAAAACAAAATTTTACCGCCGCGCGTTGCTCTCGAGCGTCAGCCATCTCACTTTTTTGCCACATGGGAAAATGTTACTTTGATAAAAGAATGCTGCGCACAAATAGTTGCTCTAACGGCGACGAAACTTTGCATACTGACTCATGAGAGTTTCCGCCAAAATACCCTACCAACCAGAACTCGGTCCCCTGACGTTCCTCCCCTCAACAGCTCGGTTCTAGTTACTTTTGGGTCCCCCCACGTATACATCCATTGCTCAACCTCCTTCTTTAGTTTGGTGATATCATGCATTAATTGCTGGAAGAATTTTATTTACACTTATTTTATATTGTCGAGAATGGGTTGCAATTCTAGCAATGACTTCACTAAGGTTTCCATTTTGCTTATCTGTTCCTTAGAAATTATTTGATCGCTTTTAATCTGCCCTAATAAATCAATTTGTCTATTTTCTATTTGTGCAAAATTGTTAGACCAATACAAAGGTGTGGATTGATATTGGAAAGGCAATTGTAATTTGGATGATTATAAAATAATTTGCTGTTTTATCATATTATTATACTCAATGCAGTTATCGTCCATGGAAATTTATATCTCTGAATTCTATCACAAGTTATAACCATTTTAAATCATTTTTTCTTGAAGGCGAAACATGATTGAATATATATTTGAGGGCACTTTTCCATGTAAAACTCTAAGGTACAATGTATAAAATATGTGCATTTAATGCTCACCTGTCTTCTGCAATATATTGATGTAATGATTTTATAATTTGTTCTTAAATTTTTCTAGATTGATGGTATGCTATCAATCTCCATCTAATAGTTAAGTTCTTTCATAGCATTCAGCAAAAAAATACAATCTGCATGGTCATACCAATATGTTTAGAAAATATCATCCCTTTGATGAAATGGAAATTTCAATTCATAAGCTGAAGTGAATAACTAAAGAATACTGTGGACAATTGTTTCACATAAAAATTTCATATCATAATAAATGTGAATTTAGGTTATGATAAGTTTTCTTACTTTAGTTCTTACAATAAATTCAGTGATTTTAGTGATTAAAATTTCTGAAGAGCACAATTTATATTTATGTTAAACATTTTTGTATGGTGGTATGCTTAAACACTGTACACTGTACACAGTGTTTAAGATTACCACCATCATGTGTACCAGAATGTCCCAAAAATGGCAGTTTTCCCATTAGAATGCATTTTGCAGATTTTTGGAAATTATTTTGAGGCACTTATTGGTAAGATAGAGGAACCAAAAGCTCAGAGGTTGAAGTTGAGGTTGTGTTCTATATTACGAATGGAAGAAATGTTACAAAATGATGGTGAGTTTGATGCCAGGTGGTTGCAAAATTCTTCTGTAAGAAATGCATTGCTGTAATTTTTGAGAATTTTTTTAAATACCTTCCAGATAGGCTGGATAGATAAAACCCGGTATGGTAAGGTAGGGGTTTGAAGGCATTTTTTTACATGGTTCATTGTTTCTCTAATGGCCCTTGGTTGATCCATGAGCGTCATTTCTTTTCTAGCATGCATTTCAAATAGAGATATCTGAACCTTATATTAGGACCTACCCGATGAGATATTGAACTGAAACTTTGGAACAGGTCAGAATGGCACTTACCTAAAATTAATATGCAATAAAAACAAAGTGGTGAATATGATTCATATTTGCATGTGACATACTTTTTTATACTGATAATTTTTACTTGGACAAATATAAGGAACAATTTCAGTTGAATTTTTTACTTTATAATATATTTTTACATTATCTTACCATATTCTTAATTATTTTCAGAGAAGTCTTCAGCTATTTCTTGATGTGTAATTCATTTTTAGCAAATTTAAGATTCAATATTTATCTAGTTATTTGTATATTTCATTATTTGCTGATAGAATAAATAGCACTGCATTTTTAGTTTTGATTATACTTATTTTCATGGAGAAGGCATAAATCTCGGGAAAAGTTTGACTACCTGCCAGAGAAAGCTAACCTGGGATACGTAAGTGCATCCATTGATTAAATTAATATTCTAGCAATAACTATGAAGTGTATGATGATGAATATTACAGTCCTAATAGATAAGTATATGTGAATTTTAGAAATGTGTTGAGTTTTTGTCTCTGGTATGAGAAAAACGGATGTCATGGTACATTAAAGTGGTTAGTCATTGATTAAAACAGTAAATGAAAGACTAATTTGTTTTCAGCCATCATGGACTTGTTAAGAAATGCAATGAATGTATATGGCGAGTATATTGAACAGTGAAATAAATTGAAAAATGTTACCTCAATCCAGATTTGCAACTCACTTGTTGACTTTACATGGTACACTGCTATGTAATGTGTTGGTATGTATTCTAGTTAGCCATGTAGGGTTCTCTATCATGTTGAAATTGTATCACTTTCTCTTTACTGTGCTGCTATATTGTCCTAAATGTATTCATGTGATATTTCATACGAATACATGATCTTATGTATTAGGATTACATGAAGAAATTTAACCTTAGGAAGTTTAAAACTTAGGAATACATTGTATTTAATATATGATTAAATAACTTGTTTATTAACTCATGTTTAGCCTAGAAATTATTTCAATCATTATTTTACCATTTTGGCTCTATATCTATTATATATAGCTAACTCTCCGGATATACATATATATATTTATAGGGGATATGAATTCTGACCATGTTCCACGATCACCATTGAGGTCAGATTTTTGACATACTGGCCCCACCCTGTAGATGCCAGAATAATTCAGACATGCACGCTAGCTAACATGGGTTCGATACGAGAATGTCCCAAAAATCACAATTTTTCCATAAGAATGCATTGCGTGGATTTTTGAAAATTATTTTGAGGCACGTATCGGTATGATAGAGGAACCAAAATCTCGGAGGTTGAAGTTAAGGTTCTCTTCTATGGTTATTATGGAAGAAATGTTACGAAACGACCGTGAGTTCGATGCCAAGTGGGTGCAAAATTCTCCGGTATAAAATGCATAGCGGTCAATTTTGACAATTGACAATGATGCTTATCAGATAACCAAGAATGATATAGAATGGAATGTACAAAGAGGTAATTCATATATGCTGTTCGCCGTTCCTCTGATGGTTCTTGGTTCGATGCCTGAGCGTCATTTCTATTCTACCATGTCTTTCAAAGGGGGATAGCGAAATCTTATTTTAGAAACTTCCCGATAAGATATTCAATTGAAGCTTTGGAACAGGTCAGAATGGCACTTATCTAATATTAATATGCGATTGTTTCACACAATCAGGTCCTTAGTTCGACACCAGGCAGTCTTTTGCGCGAAGTTTTGATTATTGTTTTGAGGCCTTTCTTGGTACGGTACATCATTCAACTGATAGCTTGCAGTATACAAGCAACCTTTACTCCTATTTACATATTTTTTCAAGTAATTAATTTACTTTGTAGATCAATCCTATGTATTATTATTTTAATCTCTTTTCAGGCAGACATATTCGATGATCCTGTCTAATGTTTTCTTACTTTTCTCCAAAAACAAAGTTTTTTGCTAATGGAAAAAGTCCTAAATGAAGAAGATGAATATATTGTTAATTTTTAATATATCCGTTCTATGATTTGATTGCCCTGTATCTATTTCTTAAAATAAAGATTGAAAAATAAAATGTTTTCTCAATGTGATTTTGATATTTTTATGTATCCATGATGTTGTACATCGTTTACATGTACATTATGAATATATCCCGGATAAAATTTACAATAAAATTTTTTGCAAAATAAAAATTGCTAAGGGGATTTTATTATTTTCTATTATCATTTTTAGGAAATAATTTCTCTTATTGTTAATTTCCTATTGTAACTTGTGTAAATAATTCATATCTCATACTTAAATGACAATGAATGAGAGAAAATTGATGACATGAGCTATTCATGAGATTAAGTTGAAAAATGTGAAAAAGTCTGGTTTACATTTAACTTGAAAAAGAAAAAATAAAATAGAGAAATAGTTGGAGATTAGAAGAAAAAATATAAGAGATTAATGAAAGTTGAAGATTTCATGTTTTCCATCCATATAAATGAGAAAAACATTCAAATCGCTAAAAAATATCCAAGTATTATTTAAATCTTTCAAAATCGGCGGTCAGATAGAGCACTATGCATTATGGGTAATATGGCGCTTCTACATTGTCTGAGAGAAAGGAGAGATGAAATCCAAAATGGCCAAATACTTCCCCGAAATTCCAATATAATTTGGAATATTTGAAATAGGCGGTGGAATAGTTTGAGGTGCATTGTGGGTAGTGACGTATATAGAGAAAGGCTTAATAGTGTTCAAAGGGGTGAACACTTTTACTTTCATTTCAAAAACTGAGCAAAAATGGGCGAAAAACGCCAGTTAATGAGGTTTTTGTCCTCCAAATGATTAACCCTTTCGCATTTCGTCCTTCAAAAAACGCACTCAAATTCCGTCACTTTCTGAGGGCGCTACTAGTACTTTTAACAACCTTAATTATATATCAGAATGACTGATGTCAATTTCAACTTCCTATTGGTGTAATGGTTATAGTGTATTGACGTAAATATACTGCTATTCAACTCAGTATTTACCTGATTCAAATCCGGCTGAATATATTTTTTCCGTCGGGCCTTTTTCTATTTACGTGTCATATAAAATTTTTTTTAAAGCTTCTTCAGGTAATTTTTCAAAATAAATCTGACTTAAATTAAAATGGAATTGATTTTTATTATTTATTCGGCAATGAAGATCAAAACTTCAAGCAATCTGTAAAATCTTTTGTGATTTTCATGGAATTAGACTCTCGGGAATTATTTACCAATATTCGAACTCTCTAAATTTAATATACGAAAAAATCGACTTAATTTCGAATTTTTGCGGTAATGGGAACTGATGAATTCAATTGTTGATATTTTTATAGAGAATTTACGTAATTTTCTCACTTAAAGATGACCTAAAAATTATAATATTTGTTTATCTAGTTGTTTGCTTACTTTGAAGATTTTTCTGTTATTTATATTTGATTCAGGAATTCTTAATTGTCTTAAAAGTCTAGTCTATACATTCTACTAATAAATAATATAATGGATATTTTTTTTCGTGAAGGATTAAAATATACTCAAGGATATACACCTCAAATAATCTTTATTACAGAATAAGTTACACAACAGTTCAATGTTAATAAAGAATTTTCCCTTTTGCTTGAATATAAGCATTAATAAATAATATACATGGGTAAATCTTTGACAAACACTTAAGTTATACAAAGGAAACTTAACAAATCTTATAAAGGATAATCCATTACTGTCTAATTACCAAAGAAGTCTCATTTTGTAAATACTGCGATTGGTGTAAGGTTACTGACTATATTATGAAAAGCAAAAAGTACTTATTCCAATTCCAATGAAAAGAGATTGAAATTCGTATCATTTAAAAGAAAGGAATAACCGTAGTTGTAAATTATCCTACTTCAAATCTATCTTAAGTACTTTTTCATCTTTATATACGAAGTAAATTTATGGAGAAGAATTAGCGAATAATTAGTACCCATTGCAGGTAATTTATACTCAACTCTAATATTAAAGTGATTCAAATTTCGCTCTCATTTAAGTGAACTAAATAGCAGAAAGAATATTGATAAAGTTCAGGCTTTTGCCGTTTGGGTTACCAAAGTATGCCTGCAATGTGCTACCACCTGAAGAAGACATGGCGAAGCTTATAGCAAATCCATCATCCCATTTAAAAACATTAAAATATTTACTTACGAATATTTATTTGTAAAAAACACATTGGATCTCCACTCTATTCTATTCAAATGCTTTGGGTGGTCTCTCAGAGTACCTTCCATGTGTTCTAATGAGCAGTTTGTTTTATACTCAAGCTAATGACGTAATATTATGTTTAAATTACTACAAAAGTAAAAGAATAAACGATACCATTTTCGTAGGTCTGTCTTAAATTTAACTTCCGTTTAATTTATTTACTTATTTTGCGAAGAGATTACATAATGAAAACATAGAATTTCTTTTCTAGTATTATTTATGAAATTACATTTCTTTAGAAGCATTTTTAATATGAATTGTCTTTAATTTTGATAAAAATAACATACGAATATTTGTAACATAGTTCGATTTACACTTTTTATGGCATATTTGGTATCGTAATCTCGATTTTTCAAGAAATTTACGTATTTAATAATATTCAATTTTTCTAAAATAAACTAAATCTTACAGATTAGTTTTTCCATTATTAATTCACATCCATTGTTTAATTTAACAATTCTTGCAACTGTGATACTTAATTCATACATCGGACGCAAGATTTAGAAGCAAACTTTAAGTAGACAATCTTTCCAATTGTAATAATATACATAAGATAAACAAACTTTTCTAAGAAATTACTTTTAATATTCAGAAATATTTGATAAGGTGGCCTGTAGTCAGAATTATTATTATAATCTTTCACCTTTGAAGACATACTCAAAATTGTTTAAAATATTATTTCCTGATGGGGTATCTGGCAAAAATTCCTTAATGATGAAGTGAAGAATTATCCAAATTCAGTGTCAACGGAAGACACTGTCCTTGTACGAACATTAGATTATTTTTGCGAAAATGGAAAACGCCGTAATCTTATGCAACCCACATAAGCAGCACTGTATCTTGGGTTGCTAAAGTTACAGGATAAAAACCAATTCACCAATTTTCTAAAAATTACACAATCATGCTGAAAAAACTACCACTAAAACTGGGAAAATTTAAATGCATTAAAAAACTGTATTGGTAAGATTCATTTAGCTGAAATATGGGAATGCCAATAGATATAGCGGCACAGAAATATTATTTATTATCAGAATGAAAACAAATATATGAGATGAGTTAATAAAACTGCCTAAAACAGTTAAGATTGAAACATCATTTTAAACCACTAAGGAAATTAAATATACAAAAAACAATGCTTATTTTAGCAAATGTTAACTTCTGAATAAAATATTTTGTAGATTCAGCATCATTTCATAGTGACTTTTTTCCAATAACACATTAAATTTATACAAAGAATGCATCCAAAAGAGACTTAATTTGGATTCTATAAGGAGGAATCAATGGCATTTAGAAATCATCCCCATTTGGACAACATTGTCACTGATACATGTCTTAATACAAAAAACAAGAAGTCTTCATTATTCAGAAATCTTAGGATAAAGAGTTAGCTTGCTAAAAGCATGCAGAATAAAAAGATGCTGTGTCAGTTTAAGTTAAAGTTTCTGCTCAGGAAAAACATATGTATAACTCTCAATATTTTATACACTAAAAGGAATTATATAAAAAATTTCAGTCTGATTAAGCACCAGATCCATCTACACTAACTTCAACTCTTATTTTCTCTTCACACTTCTGTACAATGTATTACATCAATTCATAAACTATGCAACAACAAGAAGAAACTGGAATAATCTCACAATGAGGATCATATTTCTAATAATTTAAGGAAAATAAAGAAGATATAAAAGCTATTTTCTAATTTCTTCACTTTTCTTTTACAATACTGGATAAGATAAATAAAACATTGTGTCTACTAAATTTGTATTTATTTCATAATATACTCCGTAATTATTTTGAATTATGCCTACATATT
This sequence comes from Pachydiplax longipennis, assembly GCA_036926295.1. NCBI lineage: Eukaryota > Metazoa > Arthropoda > Insecta > Odonata > Libellulidae > Pachydiplax > Pachydiplax longipennis. The sequence continues at coordinate 1,423,603 of JAVFKF010000021.1, read as the reverse complement.
AATATTGATTACATAAGATATTGCAAAGAGGCTCGTAGGATTCTACAATGGTAATTTATCAATTAATAACTATTTCAAAATACTCTTTCTAGCAACGGATTTATGTTCCCCATTTTTAATTATTAATATGTATTGGATCTGTACTCAAAAATTTTCTTATTCATCAAACAATTTAATTCTTACTCAAAAAAGTGGCAACTAGAGCTCAATGTTGGAAAATGGTCATCAGTTACTTTTTCAAAAAGAAATTAAGTCAAACAAAGTTCAGAAACTTTTCAGAAACCAATCGAAACTGTATTTTATGAATCTTACATGTCAGATTATATGTTTCTATTTTATCAGTAAAAGCTTTAAAAAATTATGTTAAATCACTGAAATGCATTCAGTTATTCAGAAATCTGTAGCTTGGTAAAATGTGCAGAAGAAATCTGCTTTGTGAGTTTATGTTTGTACTGAAGATAAAAAATAGAAGCAAAATAACACCAAAGACCATACAGGAGCTCAGGATATAGGTTATATATATATTGGTGGTCTGAAAATTTTCCGACATTTCGTCATTTCTCAACATGTTTTCTGAAAATCTTTTGAAGATTTCTGAAAAATCTGTGGTCTATTGTGTACATTTAACATCCTTTCATACTGCTCTAGAAATACCTGAAATTTATACAAAGAATACATTCCAAAGAGACTTACTTTGGATCCTTCAGTAGGAATCAATGGCATTTAGAAATCATCATTGACGTTGATACAGATACTTGTCTTAATACATACAACAAGATGTCTTCATTAACAAATCTGAACGGAAAGAGATAGCTTGGTAAAACTGTGCAGAAGAAAACTGATTTTTGAGTTTAAGTTTATACTGAAGATAAAAATTAACAAAGAAGACATACACCAAATACAGTACTGGAGCTTTCTTAGTCAATTAAATATAGAAGACTGCCTTTCATATTCAATTCAGCACATCTTTTCAGATTCTATAACAATAAATGAAAATCCAAACATTTATCTCACTTCATTTTACTATGCAAATGAGCAATAAAATTTCCAGGTACATCTAAACATGAGATGACTTTATCTGTCAATGATTAATTGACTTATCTCATTTTCCCATAGCAAAATATTATCTATTTAATTTGCAATGACATTAGAAAATTATATAAAATGAATCCCTTTTCAATATAATAATTTAAGGCACAATCCCACTCAGTTAAATGTTTTCTTCCATTTTACATGAAACACATGGTAAATAAACTGATTTAACATAGATTTTCCCCTTCCCAAAATGCACTACAACATGATGTAGCCAATCCAACATCTCATTTGATAGACCAAACATATTTATGATATTAAAGTCACCTTGCACACCATTTTGGACTTCTTTTCTAATTAAACCTTAGCTGTAATTTCAAACTGGATCAGTTGACAGTTAAATGAATAATTTGCAGGTAGAAAAGACTCAATATATCGAAATGAGCTTTAAGTGGAAGTCCTGAAACATAGATGTTGTAGTCTTCTGTCATAAATGCACCCTTTAAATAAATTATGGAGACACAATCAATCAATGATGGAGGCAATGTGAGGTTTGTAAAGAGAAAGACTAGTGCTCATTATTAAAAGATATTCAGTCTTTTACTTGATCTTAAGTTTATGATGTTAAATTCAAAAAAGTGGTATACAACAAAAACATAAGGAGATTAGTGGTTTTTTTGTAAATTAATGATAAAGATATGTCCAAAATTGGCTTGGATGTAACAATAATTCAAATTTCTTAATATTACTAAAATAAAAATATTTATAGCAATTGGAATGGCTTTAACAAGTTAAATATGATTTTGACAAGTCTTTGAAAATGTTGTCCCTTTTTGAAATATGTAAAAACTGCCATTTTTGAAAATTGGCAATCACAAAAAATTTCACAATTGAGAAGCTTGTGCTATTAATTACAAAAATCAGAGTCAGGATTATATTTCATAAAATTTACAGGAATTTTTCCAGTTTTCTTAGTTTATTACTGGATTGAGAAATGGTTGATGTGCACAGTTTGAGATGCAAGCTAATTTCTCTCAATCTAAGTTTATACAAATTCTCATATCATGAAATGCATTTACAATTAATCTAAAATATTTTTCGATTATTCTCAACCATGGTTGAAATTAGCTAAAAGGAATTAAGTATGAAACGCTAAGTTTTGGTTGAGCTGAGATGAAATCTGCAATAATCTCATATTGAGAAATGAACAGGATGATTCTTGCAAGTTGTGACTGCAAACACAATATTTAAAACAGATTAAAATTAGTTTAGAGCTAGTATTTGGTCCATTTATTAATTAACAATTATAATGGGACATTTCGCACATCATTTGATAATAACAATTCTTTCCCTTTAATCTGATACATATTAGGAGCCAACATTGATCTTCTACTTAATCTAAATCACTGTAAAACCAATCAAAAGACATTAAATCAGTGGAAAGTCATAATTGTACTACTAAAGGACAACAAACACACATAATAGAAAGGGAATCTTTCAGAAAAAGTTTGGCATTTAGTCTTGCAGCAGAATGCCATTTTTTTGAAACCATGTCTTTTATCTTTAGAAAAACATTTATTTAAATTGATTAAAAAAGTAGACAATATAAAATAAAAGAATATCAATTGGTACACATTGCATGAATCTCAGCCACATAAGTTCTATAGCCACAAGCTTAAGTTAGTGGTAATGCTATTGGTAGCTTTGTAGACTGGTTTAATGCAAAATCTGACCTTAGAAGAAGTCTCCCAATTTTTTATAAAAGACTGAAATTTATAGCTATGTTTTCATGGAATGTATTCTTAGAAAAACTATCATCATTCAGGTTTGACTGCATTTATTGAAAAGCAAGATGGTCTTATTAGTAAATGATATAAATTGCATGAATAATTACAAATTCAATGCTAGCAGAGAATTTAGATAAGATTAAACCACAATTTGTAATAAACTGACTAATGTTAAACAACCATTCCAATACAAATGTAGACAATTATTTTATGTCAAACCTCTTTAGTTTAAAAAACCATATAGTAAAGGAAATGATGAGAGAAAATTTTGAAACAGAAAGACAGACATTTGCTGAGAGACAGAAAGTTTTCCATAACTAAATCTTTTTTAAATGACTTAGTTTATGTATAAGCATAGTTTGATTTGATTTAAACATTTTATTGCAGACTGGGCATGGAAATGGTCTCTCTGAGGAATGAGATGCAACATGTCTTTTTAGGTCATTTTTTTGACTGAAACATTTTTGACAGATATCACACTCAAAAGGCTTCTCTTTTGTGTGTATTCGTAAGTGTGTCTGTAGCTCTGAATTGCTTTTGAAGCATTTTCCACAGAAATTGCATGAAAACCTATTAGTGTGTAAAAAGGAATGATGATATAAGCTTTGTTTCCTCACATACTGCTTTCCACAAGTACCACACGTGTACAACTTATTTCCATTTGGGATTTTCTCCTGTTTCCTATGCAAAATCTCATGCTTAAGTCTGCCAGCCTGTTGTTTAAATCTTTTGCTGCAAATTCTACAAGCATATGGTCTATCCTCATAGTGAATTCTTATATGGTGACCTAAATTATATTTATATTTACAGCTCTTCTTGCAAATATCACAAACATAAGAACATAAATCCTTTCCCCTAACAGTTGCTGTCTGTCTTCCTGATGATTCCGAGTCAGTCTGTTTCTCTGTACTAATCAACTCTGCAGCAGATACAAATGCATTCCTTTCATCTCCTTCCTCTGAATTCTCTCCATCAATGTCCTCAAAGGATTTTTTAGGATTATATATAGAAATTTCATCTTCCATATACATATTCTCATTTTCTTCTCCCTCATTTACCACATCATGTGAATGTCCCTTTGATTTTCCTGACATCTGTAAATCAAGGAAAGACTGTAGTAATTTCCGAATAGAGTAAAATTTCTTTTAAGTCCTATAAAAAAATCGAATATTTCTTTTTTTGTTGGTATAACACTTCATCTGATTAGAAATGAAATGGTGTAATGGTAATGGTCAAAGCTGGCACTTTTTCAAAGATGGAACACAAATAACTTTGTAATGTTTCCTTGGATCTTATTGTGAAACCAAGTAGTTTTGACTCAAAGGGTCATCATGAGCTACTGATAAGAAAGTAAAACCAAGAGTTGATATGATAAAATTTCATAAGGAGCCATTATAGTAATTTCAGTAAATCACAAACCTGCAAAATCTATTTACTATTTTTTCATCATAAAGCATTTATAACCGTAAATTAATACTTTAAAATTTAAGCTTCAACAAATATGCATGACACTACTTAGTAAATTATTTAAGTAAGTAATTTCCTATTAATGTATTCAAATGCAAGCTTAAAAATGTGCATCATACTCTATATTAATTCATTACTAGCACTCATTTTATGTTTTCTGGTCTGTGACACAAAATTACTATCAACAGTCCTTATATCAATCAACTGGATTGAGCAATAGGAAATTCATAAACACTATTCATGAAATTCCTACATTTTAAGTGAGTTTTGATTCACATTTCTAGTTTACAACTTAAAGAGATTTTTTTAATAAATTCACTTCAAGGGGACACAAACAGTACTCACTGAAGATTGAGAAACCACAATAAATAAACTCCATAATTATCTGCAAGTGCAATCTGATACTTACCTCAGTCAATTGGTTACTTGTAATTCCTTCATCAGAAATATCCTCATCCAAATTCACTCCATTTCCTTCATCCAATTCCTACAAATCAAAAAATTTCTATATCAATAAATTATCATTTGCTTCTTCAAAGGTACTTGATACTAAGTTGTAATTTCATTTTTTAAATGAAATATTCCTAAATATTCATAAAATTTAAGACAATACCATCAAAACATTCTAACAAACTTTTCAATACTATTTCTATCAAGAGTTTAAACAGTAGACTATAGCTTACCATCGATAGAAATTTTAAAGACAATAATAAAAAATTTGCAATATTGAAATTATTTTGAATCTAATAACTTCTCAAATATGAATCTTACCTCATTCAAATGATTGCCTGTAATTCCTTCATCATTGTTTTCCTCTTCTATTTTTACATTTTCTTCAACCAATGCCTAAAAATGAGGCCAATTTCTATATTAATACATCATTGCTTTGAAAGTTCTCAATATATCCATACGACTTCATTAGTAGCATTAAATAATGCAAAATCTTCATATAATTTAAGATAAAATACAATGGAAATTTAATACAGATTTAAATACATTCTATTTACCTGTAGGTTATTAGTTTCTTGGACACACACTATGTACTTATCATGGTTTTGTTCAGCTTCATTCTCAGTTGGAAAGATTCCCACAATTTCCTGAAAAAGTAGTTCTCACATTAAATAAATTAATGGCAAAAAGTTTAGGATCAATATTTATCAAAAGAGTAAACAATCAGAGTAAACTACTCTAGAAAAGATTTTTCTGATTTCCATATACAGGATATATTTAATAACTATCTATACACAATGTTGAGATTGATTTGATATTGCATAAATAAATGTGGACAATATTATTGTTTTCTTTAGAAAGCCAAAAACATAATGGAGACTCAAATCAGCATTACAATTACATAAACAGTGGCTAAATTGTCTTATGCTTAAGTCCTTTTGGAAAAAAATATAAAATGATGAGAAAAATACTACACTTACCTCTATTCTAAACTCTTTCCCTTGAAACTCTTGTGGAATTTGCCAGTCCACTATGTCAATTTCGTCTTTAACAGCTACCTACAGAAAGTAGTGATACAATTACTAATTTTAAATTAAATTAAAAGCACCAGTAAAAAGGATATGAACTCAGCTTAAGTTATTACTTATCCTGATAAATTAAATTATGAATTATATATTAAATTAATACTGTTAAATATATAACTTAACGAATATCATCTATCACAACGAAAATCGTAAATAATTATTAAAAAGTGATAATTAATAACAGTTACAAGTATTTGCTTACCTGTTTGTCTACGGCACACCTGTCTTCTTCTGATTCCAGCACTTCATCATCAATATTCTGCAAAAATACAGCAATGTAAATTTCATTTTTAAAATTATTGCCTACCATGAACTTTTGCATTAATATTCTTTAGTAAGATCACCATAAAATTAAATACCGTTTGGATTTCCTCTGCTTCCACAGCATTAATTGCTTCATCAGCAGAAGTTTCGTTGGGTTCCTGAAAAGTAACAGAGAATTAAATAAATCATCCAACAGCACATTCTGATAAGGTTAGTAAAGATTCAAAATCATATAAAGAAAATAATTCAAAGTAAGGTACTTACTTATGTATTGCACTTTCAATTTGAAGCAATTGATTATTGATAAAGTATAAATAAATTTTGAAAAAGAATCGGATAACAATAATGAGTTTTAGACAAAGTTGAAATGACTTAAAGAGTAAGACGCAACTTAGCACAAAAGGCCAAACAATGGCATAATATTAATTATTCGATTATTTGAAATTTAACTTCCAAGTTTACTTTTCAATAGAAATGGTTACTTTAGCATGATTTAAATTTGAGGGACAAAAAGTTTACATTTACATGTGATTGATTTAGAGAAATATTAATCAATATGTTATCACATAGTTTTGATTTCAAACCATAACACTATTATTAAATAACTTGAGGAATTAACTTTTAAATTAATAATACTAATACTAATACTTAAAATTTATATTTTATACTATATATATGTTAAATTAATACTATACATATATATTGAATTTAATGTTAATCCTTAAACTGCGGGGAACGTTTAAAAACGTTTTCCTAAGCGAACTGCGGGAAAATGTTTTTAGACGTTTGACCTGCTCTTCCTTCCCGATACTTGGCCCTCCCCAATGTTATTGACGTCAGATTTTTACGACGTACTGGCCCCACCCTGTAGTTGCCAGAATAATGCAGACATCGAGGCTAGGTGTCATGGGTTCGATACTAGAATGTCCCAAAAATCGCAATTTTCCCATAAGAATGCATTGCGCGGATTTTTGAAAAAATTTTTGAGGCACTTATCGCTAAGATAGTGGAACCAAAATCTCGGAGGTTGAAGTTGAGGTAGTCTTCTATATTACGAATGGAAGAAATGTTACAAAAAGACCGTGAGTTCGACGCCAGGTGGATGCAAAATTCTTCCATAACAAATGCATTGCTGAAATCTTTGACGATTTTTTTAAATTCCTTCCCGATAAGCTGGAAAGATAAAACCCAGAATGGTGACAGAAGCGTTTGAAATCCTTCTTTTGTAAGGTACACTGTTTCTCTAGTGGTCCTTGGTTCGATGCAAGAGGGTCATTCCGATTCCACCATGCATTTCAAACGGGAAAAACGGAATCTTATTTTAGGACCTTCCCGATAAGATATTGAATCGAAACTTTTGAATTAGTGAGAATGGCACTCATCAAATATTAATTTGCTATTCCCTCTCACAGAAGGGTCCTGAGTTCGACGCTAGGCGGTCTTTTACTCGAATTTTTGCAATCTGTTTTGAGGCCTTTCTCTATGCGATACAGCAATCAAAATGCAGTGTTTGCAGATGGGATGGTCTTCCATAGTATCAAAGGAAGAAATGTTAGCAAATGACCGTGTGTTCGACGCCAGGTGGGTTCGAAATGCTTCCGTAAGAAATGCATTGCAGAAATCTTGGATGATTTTTTTAAATGCCTTCCCGATAAGCTGGAAAGATAAAACCCAGAATGGTGACAGAGGCGTTTGAGAACATTCTTTCATGAGGGTCAACTTTTCTCCTGTGGTCCTTGGTTCGATGCAAGAGGGTCATTCTGATTCCACCATGCATTTCAAACGGGAATAACGGAATCTTATTTTAGGACCTTCCCGATAAGATACTGAATTGAAACTTTGAAACACGTCAGAGTGGCACTTATCTAAGATTCGTATGCCATTGTCTCTCACAATCGGGTCCTGTGTTCGACGCCAGGCGGTCATTTACGCAATTTTTTAAAACTGTTTTGTGGCCTTTCTCAATGCAGGAGACTATTAAAAATCACAGCCTTTGCGTTTGAAGTAATTTTCTATAGAACCAGTGGAAGAAAGGTTACATATGACTGTGAGTTCGATGCCAGATGGATGAAAAATTCTCACGTTCGAAATGCACTGCAGCATTTTTTAAGAACTTTGCTGGATAAGCTTCGAAGATGACACCCGTAAGGGAAACTTATTGTAAATTTTCACCAATTAGCTTGCAGTATGCAAGCAACTTTTACTCGTATAGCTAACTCTCCGGATATACCTTTATATTTATAGGGGATACGAATTCTGACCATGTTCCACAAGCGCCATCGACGTCAGATTTTTTCGACGTACTGGCCCTACACTCTAGACGCGAGAATAATTCAGACATCGACGCTAGCTATCATGAGTTCGATGCCAGAATTTCTCAAAAATCGCAATTTTCCCATAAGAATGCATTGTGCGGATTTTTGAAAATTATTTTGAGGCACTTATCGTTAAGATAGAGTAACCAAAATTTCAGAGGTTGAAGTTGAGGTAGTCTTCTATGCTTCTCATGGAAAAAATGTAGCCAAATGACAGTGAGTTCGACGCCAGGTGGATGCAAAATTCTTCCATAAGAAATGCATTGCGGAATTCTTTTAGGATTTTTTTAATGCCTCCCGATAAGCTGGAAAGATAAGACCCTGAATCGTGACAGAGGCGTGGGACCTTCCCGATAAGATATTGAATCGAAACTTTGGAACAAGTAAGGATGGCACTTATCTAATATTATTTTGCTGTCTTCTCTCACGATCGGGTTCTTAGTTCGTCGCCAGGCGGTCTTTGGCACGAAGTTTTAAATTTGAACTGAGGCAGTACTTGGTATGATACTGTATTCAACGGATAGCTTGTAGTATGCAAGCAACTTTTACTCATATATATATATATATATATATATATATATATATATATATATATAACTGAAATTATATTGTATACTATATATCTGTTAAATTAATACTATAAATATATATTGAATTCAATCTTAATTACACTATTTTCATTTGGATCCATAATGCTATTTAATATACAACTTAAGGAATATCATCACGATGAGAATGATAAATAACTAAGTTAAAGTTACTAAAAATTAAGTTAAGTATATAATTCTTACGAATATAAATACTAAATTTCATAACTGTTAATAAAGTTTATGAATATATGATTACCATTTCGTCTATGCCACTCCTGTCTTCTTCCGATTCCAGCACTTCATCCTTAATATTCTGCAAAGATACAGCAATAAATGTCAATTTAATTTATTACCTACAATAAAATTTCATATTAACATTCATTCATAAAATCACTAGCAAAATACAAACCGTTTGGATTTCCGCTGCATCATCAGTAACAATCGCTTCGTCAACAGAAGTTTCGTTGGATTCCTGAAAAGGTTCCGAAAACTGAATAAATTATTCAACTGCATACAGTGATGTTAGTAAAAGTTCAAAATGCCAGCAATAAAATTCAGAACAGGATTTACTTACATTAGTTTTACTTAAGAATTTTAGTATCTCGGCCTCGGCGTAGTGCACATTTCTCTTGTAACAATGAAACTCGGTCATCCTCCACAAGCATGGTTTGCATATCTTAGACGGGAGACCATCGTTTTCGCTTATCTAAAGCATTGAAATAATAAACGTCAATCACAGAACGATATACATCGGTCTTTACATCTAGTAGATCAACGATACAATAGCTAGATCAAAGTGAATCGTTTTCAAAAGAGTTCACTGAAAAGACGACAGAGTTCACCCGAATGATAATTAAAAATCGTATGCCTCCATTACAAACAGTACTATAATTTGATCTCTGAAGAACCTTCATTTTCAGATGAAAGAATACATTCGGGATAATCGAAGAGAAAGATGAGGTTCAGAAAATCTTCGTAGAGTAACATAGGATGAATAAAATTATACAGGGGGCAGAAATCATACAGATTTCTTCCCTAAAGGTATCAGTACATAAGAACTTCTTTTCAATGCATCCTATTCCGGTATCAAAACTGAATCATTTAAAAATAAACCAGCACATACCTTTAAGTCATATACGAAATTAAGCACTCTAAACACAGGATCCCCAGTTGAAGAGAAGTTCGAGGAAATACTGACGAAAGAGAAACTCTCTTTTAAACAAAGTCTGCAGAGGAAATCCAAAGATTGTTCGCACATCTTCTGAGATTCTCTAACACTCAAATAACTGCAAATACTAAGTAGAAAACCTCACAACGCAACGTTAGCTCAGCAAGTGACGCTTCCCTTCACATGGCTCGTTAGCGCATGCGCAGAAGCTTGGAAAGGCATGGAAGAGTGAAGAAAGACAGAAATAATTTAAGGTACCTCAAGCGCGCCTAGTACGGCGTAATTTGGAACTGCAGCTTTTTCCGAGCTTAACTTCACATCTCAACTAGAATTTTTTCAAGATACCGATGTTATTAATTACAGCATTTACGAAAACGAAAGTTTTGATGTTTTAAAATAAGATATTAGGATTCCTAAGTTTCTTAGAATGGTACCTGATAGCCAATCGATACAATGAATAACATCGAAGTGTTTTTATTGGAAATTCGACATAGAATAACCCGATTGTTAATGGTCTAAATGAGAGAAGGGAAGTTGAGTGGGGCTTTTGCTATTATAAAAGGAGATGAGGCCATGGAAGGAAGTACGCTCATCGAGTAGAAGAAACGAAAGATATCTCCTTCGCATTATATTCGTTGGATTTGGGAAATGTCGCCATCATTACCGACTTCTGTGTTTTGCTTGGTTGCTTTTCAATAGCTTGCTTCTATTCTACAATAGGATGACACAATTACTCGGAATTTTACATTGACTAGTACATACAGAGGCATAAACATTATTAAATTATGAAGTTTGATAGACCACTATTTTCTCCGTATGTAATAGGCGCTAGCTTTACGCTCACTAGCGGATTTCCGGGGAACAACAGATTCCACCTTCAGTTATTTCAAAATGGCCGCTCTCGAAGCTTAGCTTTGTTTACATTAGTTATAAATGGATATTTTGTCCCTTAAATTGTGTGAAGCAACCTCAAATTATGGATGAGAATAAGAACAGTGTTTTTCTGAGTCTTTGTTTATCAGCTCTCAAGGTAAAAACCAATTTAGGTAGGCAATAATTAATCTTAATATTTGAAGGTACGTAACGAAGATGTAAATGATAATATCCGTAGGAATTTCGTTAGTTGACGCCTTTTTAAAAAGAGTTCCCTCCAACTTGTGTCATAATTACTACTTTTGTGGTGCGAAGAACGTTACGTCGCAAGATATTTTGTTTCGTTCATAAGTTGTACGTAAATTAAGCTCAAATTGTATTACAGCTACAAGAAGTGGTGATGTGATGTTCTGTACTTATTTTAGAATTATTTGGACGGTATTAAACCCGAATGGGAATACCAGGAACATAGAGTGTATCTGAATTGTAAAGAGTGAATAGAGAACAACTAAATGAATGCAATGGAGCCCTCTCAGTATGTAAAAGGAATCGCCGAGGTAGAAAAAGTAAGTGAATGATTATGCATGAAGCTGGTTTTATTTATGTTCCTCTGTTGTGGTTTAGTGGTACGAAAGTGCTAAAATCTCGTTTCCTAAACATAATCCGTGTTATTTATTACGATGAGACAGAAGTACCAAATTTTATGCTTAATTCACTGCCGGAAATTCGTCGTTACTTTGTTAAAGTGCCCTGGGTTTGGCTGTAAGCTTTTATTACTAACTTATCCCTTTAAATAATGCGCGTTATTATTTATTGCAGCATTTATTTTTCCTGCATATTTCATTCGAAAATGATGGCCTTAAGAACGACGAGAATATTTATATGTTTATAATTGTATATAGAATATTTTCGTGACTCATAAATTAACCTTTGCATTGAGTGTATAAGATCATATTCTGAGCTTAAAAATCAGAACGAAGACCCAATATTTAGTGAATTAATGAATGAATTACATGTCTGATGTAACTAATACATTTGTGATTTCATTTCAGATGTTTGTCAAAGTAGAAAACGAAGATATTTTGCATGTTAGTGATGTGCAGATCCATTCAGATGTCCAAGAGGTAAGCTCTATGCAAGTAAATTAAAACCATTAACCATACATAATTATTAGGTCAATCAATACCAAGTGATCAAAATAAAAAACAATTGGGTGCTTGACAATCTGAGAAGAAATTGATATTTGTTGTGTAAATCCTTAAGTTTAGAGTGATGAAAATTATATTTAAACTATTTTTAAATTTATCTGTTTGGAGATGGCAGACATAAATATATTTTATGCTCAAATTCACAATTTTTTACTATGTTCCTATGGTATCTCAATGTTGAAATTTATACTTAAGTTTCATATGATAAAGACCTTTTCATTGAGGGATTTTCATTATTTTATCAGGTCCAGAAGCCAAATTATTGGAAGTGAAAATATGTAAAATTTTCAAACATGGGTTTTTTAAACAATATTTCTTAAACGGAAGTATTTTCAACATTGATAGCTTATGAACAGTAACTACACCATATAGTGAAATGTCCCAATAAATATTAAGGCTGAGAAATTGTTCGTCTTTAAAAAGTTTCTTGTGAAGTGTCAAATTTTATTAATGTTTGATGAATTATTCTAAGGTGTTAAAATTGTTAAGTAAATAAATCTAGATAGGTAATGGTGGCTTTAATACGCCAGAGTGTACTAAAATCAATGCAGCTTATATGAAACTCCCAGGGTAACCCATTGCTGAATAGTTTAATTAATTGTAGATATCTGCAAAATTGAAAAACTGTGTGTGGCCAAGTACAAAAATGGCCACCAACTCCAAACAGTACACATTAAAAGTATTAAAAAAAATACTTTTGAGCTCTCTAAAGAGAATGGTATGTACACAGCAAATATGATTTTTTTCTGAGAAACCCTACCATATTGTTATTAATATTTCTTTAATGTCTTCACTGTATATCATTGTCTGTTGATTGAAACAATTGATTTTTTGTTTCAGGTTTGTGTTAAGGAAGAAAATGAAGATTCTATTGGTTGCAGTAAGAGTCAAGATCTGTCTGAACAGTTCAATGAGGTATATATAGCTATGGTTGTCTTAATTTTATTTGTATTTTTGTAAGGAAGATTTAAGTACTTGAATAACTTTGTCAATCCCATTGTAATTATATGTAATTACTTCAAATCACGTCAAAAGTGCAGATATCCAATGTTGGCAACTCCCATAGGAAATACTTGGTAGACATTTCTAAAAACATTAATTTCAAGCAAGTTCGGATTAAGTAAAAATATGAAATCAGGAGATAAGTTAGAGGAAGAATTGAGTATTACATACACATAATAATATGCCCAATGTATCCTTGTTTTGACTCTAAAAGACTTTAAAATATAGATTTAAGAATATGCTGATATTGCTGTGTAGCAACACATTCAGCAATATTTCACAGCAAAGCAATACACTGATGCAATGCAACAATTGACCTCTACCATACTAAGCAGTTTTTCCTCTTAGTTTTAAGGATTTCTATAGAGGAAACCATCTCATCTATAAAGCTCAATTTATTCTTTTAGTTCATAGAATATTATCTCATTACAGCAGTGCTGCTCAGCAAATCCTTCAAAAGAGATGCAGTAATTCAAGTCAGAAATGCTACATGGGTTAATAATTCAGCAATGCTGTGCTGCAAATCGTTTCTATATTACTGTATAATACTCAATTGTTCCTCTAACTAATACCCGAATTTCATATTTCCATTTACTTGAGAAGTAACTGGAATCAATTCTTTTAACTTATCCAATGTATAATATTAGCTGACAATCTGGATTGCAATTAACTTAGCAGAATGTTCATAATTATGTTTTCAGGTTTACATAAAAGTTGAAAAAGAAGATTATGCTGATGGTAATCCGGAAGCTGATGACACTCTGGATGATAATATTCACCAGGTATTTGCATTAATCACTATATAAATATGTGTATTTATACAGTATTATGTAAATTAATAGTACCTGCAAATTCATCTAATTATAAAAAAATTGTGATTTTATAAGGTATTAAATCAATATACTGCAATTGTAATTAATTTTTACGAAATTTTTCATTTTTATTTTTATGATTAAATTCTATAATTTTTATAATTATAAAAATCAATTTACTGCAGTTACAGTTGGGGAGTGTCATTTAAAAATTATTATTTATTGAATTCAATTCACAATGCAACACTGAATGTTACTATAAAAATTTTCAATTCTATGCAACTAGATTTTATGAATTTATTCCATGGTTTGTGTATGATGCACAGTAATATGTCTTTCACCAGATTAAATGCTATACAAATTCTGGCCATGTTCCAGAAGTGCCTTTGACATGAAATTTTTAGGACATACTTGCCCCTCTCTGTAGATACCAGAATAATTCAGACTGCGAGGCATGCTATCATGGGTTCAATTCCAGAATGTACCAAATATAAGAATTTTCCCATAAGCATGCATTATTGCATGGATTTTTGAAAATTATTTTGAGGCACTTAACAGTAAGATACACAAACCAAAATCTCAGAGGCTGGAGTTTAGGTTATCTTCTATATTACAAATGGAAGAAATGTTAGAATATGACAATGTGTTCGAAGCCAGGTGGGTGCAAAATTCTTCCATCTGAAATGCATTGCTAAAAACCTTTCAAAATTTTTTTAAATACCTTCCCATTAAGCAACTTTTACTCTTATATATATAAAATACTGCCTGGCATGGAACTAAGGACCCAATCACATGACACTATTGCATATTAACATTAGATAAGAGCCATTCTGACTTATTCCAAATTTTCAGTTCAACAACTTGTCCGGAAGGTCCTAAAATGAAATTCCAATATCTCTGTTAATGGAAATATTGTTACCAAATGACCAAGGCTTTTTTGAGGCTATTCAGGTATGAAATTCTTCTGCAAGATATACATTGCTGCAATTCTTGACAATTTTTTTAAATGCCTTCTTGATGAGCTGGAGAGATAAAACCCAGAATGATAAGAGACGCATTTTAAAAGATTTTTCACACAGTTCAGTTTCTCTAATGGTCCTCTCTTGGTTCGATGCCAGACTGTTCATTCCATTCTACAATGCATTTCAAATGGGGATAATGGAATTTAATTACAGGACCTTCCTGACCAGATATTAAATTGAAACTTTGGAACATGTGGGAATGGCTCTTATCTAACATTAGTATTCAATATAACTTTAAGAATATTTGCTCTATTTCCCTTCACTTTGCACTTTTCTCAATTTTTAAGAACATTGTTTCTAATTTAACTCTTAAAAGAATAATAGTCTGCAATCAATCAATACTAACGTATATTTTTTATGCTTAAATAATTATTTCATTGATTAAATAAGTAATTCATGAAGTTATTAACTATGTTTATAAAATAAAGAGTGCTAATTTCACAATCATACATCAGTCATATGATGGTGATTATAAACCATAATTTTTAAATTACAAAATAATTTTTATCTCTTTTTAGGTATTTGTCAAAACTGAATATGGAGAGAGCTTGGAAGAACAGATTTCTTCGGATGATGATGAGGTATTTTTTATTCTTTAATATTAATCTATGTACAGTTAAGTCCATGAATATAAATATATTGCAACCAATGGAAAGATATAGACTTCAAGAATTTTTTCCAATGTGATCGTTAGCATTGACACTATAAATATCAGTTTGTAATCAAAATAGAACAAAAAAATGACAAGCATTCGTTAATTCTCATTGTTAACTATCCATTAATACATTTTACTGTTGGTCGACATATTCGTTTAAGTAATTATAACTATATGAATAATGGCAATAACTATTCAGAAAAAATCACACACAGGTCAAAGGAAAATCTATCTATGTCTAAAGTTGAAATTAAATATCTTTTTTAATAAAGTTTCTACTGTGTGAATGAAAACTCATTGTTTGTGATTGCTATTCAAATAAGAGAAGGTTTCTATGGAAACATCACACTGATTTCTCAGCAATAAAATTTAGTTATAGATATTTTCCTTCTCCCTAATTTAAATTTAATTATTTGCAGGTATATGTAGATGAAGATGATCCTTTAGAAAACAGTGATGATGTGAATACACTGCATACAGAAATCAACAAGCAAAAGGTATTTGAACTCTTTACTTTAATACCTTCAGATTTGTGTTTAATTTGAGGGTTTACTATATTCTGTTTAATCCCAAAAATTCATAATCCTATCTTGTCAGGAAGAAGCACTAACTAATCCCCAAATTTCATATTTCTATATTGTTGGGAAGTGCATAAAATTAATGTTTTAAAAAATGGTTTCTTATTTAAATCATTAAAAGAATAAGTCTACCATTGCTGGAAACAAACTTTATATGCATTCCTTATGGGAGTATTTGTAAGATATACGAGTAAAAGTTGCTTGCATACTGCAAGCTAATTGGTAAAAATTTAACAATATGTTCCCCTTACGGGTATCATCTTCGAAACTTATCCAGCCAAATTCTTAAAAATTGCCGCAATACATTTCTTACATGAGAAATTTTCAAAACAAAACAATTTTTAAAAAATTAGTGTAAATGACTGCCTGGCGTTGAACACAGGACCCGTTTGTGAGAGACAATGGCATGGAAATGTTAGATAAGTGCCACTCTCACGTGTTTCAAAGTTTCAATTCAGTATCTTATCGGGAAGGTCCTAAAATGAGATTCCGTTCTTCCAGCTTGAAATGCATGGTAGAATCGGAATGACGCTCTAGCATTGAACCAAGGAGCACTAGAGAAGCAGTGGACATCATGAAAGAATCTTCTCAAACGCCTCTTTCACCATTCCGGGTTTTATCTTTGAAGCTTACCGGGAAGGCATTTAAAAAAATCGTCCAAAATTTCACCAATGCATTTCTTACCAAATCATTTCCGACCCACCTGGCATCAAACATACGGCCATTGGTAACATTTCTTCCTAAAGTACTATGTAAGACCATATCATCTGCAAAGACTGTAATTTTGATTGCTCTCTCTCATCAAGAACGGCCCCAAAACAGATTGCAAAAATACGCACAAAAGACCGCCCAGCATCAAACTCGGGACCCTTCCGTGAGAGAAAATAGCAAAATAATATTAGATAAGTGCCATCCTTACATGTTCCAAAGTTTTGATTCAATATCCTATCGGGAAGGTCCCACGCCTCTGTCACCATTCCGGGTTTTATCTTTCCAGCTTATCGGGAAGGCATTGAAAAAAATCGTCAAAGATTTCAGCAATGCATTTCTTATGGAAGAATTTTGCATCCTCCTGGCGTCAAACTCACAGTCTTTTTGTAACATTTCTTCCATTTGTAATATAGAAGACTATCTCAACCTCCGAGATTTTGGTTCCTCTATCTTACCGATATGTGCCTCAAAATAATTTTCAAAAATCCGTGCAATGCATTCTTATGGGAAAATTGCGATTTTTGGGAAATTCTGGTAACGAACCCATGATAGCTTGCGTCGAAGTCTGCATTATTCTGGCATCTACCGTGTGGGGCCAGTACATTGAAAAAATCTGACGTCGATGGCGCTTGTGAAACATGGTCAGAATTCGTATCCCCTATATATATATATATATATATATATATATATATATTAATAATTTAGCTATAAGTTGCTAAGCTAGTCAAGTTATTGATTATGTTAAAAAATTTCAATTTTTATTATTTATTTTAGTTATATAACAAAATATATAAAATAAACACAAAATTATTTAAAAATCATGAAATTATGAAGTTATTTTGCTATTAATTACTAAGTTAGTTAACCTATTTAATGTTTATAAATGTATGGAGGTATTAAAAAATTATGAAGTTATTAAGTTATTACACACACACAGATATATATATATATATATATATACGAGTAAAAGTTGCTTGCATACTGCGTGCTAACAGGTTATAAATTGGCACTAATACCCTTTCAGTTTTGGATGTGAATAAAAAACCATTTCTAGAGAACATGTTGCACATTTGAAAATGGAAGCAATATTCTAACAGTATCCAGAATCTTTTGAAGTCCGTATTTATTCTAATAACTCATTAATAGATTGCCATATAAATAAATTCTTTCTCTCATGTTCTAACATCCGATAGATGTCTTTTGGAAGTATATTTCTATGCAGCTGCAGGTAGTAGCAATTTCCCTATTTTTTATATCTTAGGGAATCATACTAATATTATTATACTTATATGTTAGCACATCACAGGATACGTTTATCTTGGTTAAAGAAATTAATGTTGTTAAAATTGAGATATCATCTGAGAAAAATGTCTTAAGTTGTAGATTTCGTATGTAATTAGAATAGTTACATTCACAAGACTAACTTAAAGTTATTAATTTCTTCTTATAATCTGCATTAAAATAATGACATGATAAATATTAATTATTAACAAACATATTGAGACAACAAAGATGAGGTAATAGACTTCAAATATTGATTGTATATCTTACCACAAATTTTTATTCTATTTAATGCACATTTAAAAAAATAATACCTATCAAATATATAAAAATAATAAGAGATTGATTGTTAAACTATTTTTATTTTAATTCTTCTTTAAAATTACATCATTTTTATGAATAATAAAGTATAATCATTATCTAGTACAAATAAGGAAAATTGATAATAAGATAATATTTCATATTGTAAATATTCAAACATTTTAACTAAGCATAAAGGGGTATTATTTCAATTATTGGTTTTAAAACATTGTTACTCCTTCAGTTGATCCTCTTAATCTCATGAGCAATGAGTGGACTACATTTGTCTGGTTCCTCCCTTTAGACCTGTCTGGCATGGGTGACCCTTACAGGAGCTTCGCTCTAGCCAGCATAGCTCGGTAGATCATAGGAACACATAAGCTCTTCCACCACGGCAAGGTTGCAGTCCAAGGAAGAGAACTAAATCTAAAAATGAACAAAATCATAATGCTTTAAAAATGAAAGACTTTTACTGTCTTTTCAAAAGTTCTAATATACATTAATTCTAATAAAAATCATAACATTTTCACTTTCACCTTGAAAGTTATAAGGATGAATGAATGAATGAAAGATAAATGCAAAAATTGAATGTTCCTTAATTTGTTAATAATTAGATAGAAAAATATAATCATTATCTACAGAAGTTGTTTATGTACAATATTTACAGCATGACCTATTTTTTTGCATGATACTCTACCTTTGAGAAGTAGAACTCTTATTGTGTTATTACTCCTTACTCTTCCTAAAGCTACATAGAGTTGACCATGAGCAAAAACATCATCCCTCAAATCTAATCCTACAATATCCAAAGTTTGTCCCTGTGATTTATTTATCGTCATAGCATATGCCAATTTGATGGGGAATTGTCTGCGAAGTATGGTTACACCAGCTCTTCCAGCTTGAAATTTAAAACATATCCTAGGAATGAATACAGTTTTCGAGATATCCTGACCAGAAACATACATTTCTAAGAGTCTTTTTGAAATGCTTTTTACAATCAATTTCGTCCCATTCACTAAACCATCATCAAAAGAAATATTTCTGATTAAAATACAAACTGCACCTACTTTTAAAACTATCTTATGGTCTGGGATTCCTGGCTCAGAAATTGAATTTATGAAATTATCACTAAGAAATTCCTTATCATTGTTTTCAGCTGCAGTTTCCAATGTATCAGCACTGTACAGAGCAATTAGTTCCCCCTCCATTTTGTTAAGAATGGTTAAGTTTATCTCATCAATGCAACTGTTTGTACCTGCTAATATTGCTCTTTTACAACACAACTGGGGATTACTTAAAATCTCATTTGGATAGACAAATAGAATAAGATCATCCAAACTGTCAGCAACCTTAATATGATGAAGTGGAATTACTTCTACTTTGTCTATGATTCTCTGGTAAATTTTGCTTTCTCCGACTTCAAGGATGAATTTAGAGTAGGTCTCATCTCCCTTTGAACGAATTTGCTCTGTCAAATGAAAAATTCTTACTTGAGACCATAAACATGAAAATTTTATGCTGTACTTTATTGAATCTGTTACTGACCCACCTTTTACAACAGGGGCTATTTGTCTGAAATCACCGGCAAGCAAAATTAGTTTTCCACCAAATAAAAGTTCATTTTGACATAGATCCCTTAATGTTCTCTCAAATGCCTCAAGGCTTTGTTTCTGAGCCATGGAAACCTCATCCCATATGATTAAGCTAGCTCTTCTAATTAATTCTGCTCTTTCACTATTTGCTTATACATTACACATTTCACCTATCACTCTATCCAGTTCTATGATATAGTAACAAACTATAGTAAATAAGTAATAGTATAACTGTAGTAAATAGGCAGTAAATTAAGTCAATAAAAGGACTGTTGATCGTGAATTTGTATCACAGACTGCAAAACATAAATTGAGTGCTAGTAATGAATTAATAAGTATGATGCACATTTTTTTGAAGCTTGCAGTTGAATGCATTAATTAAAAATTAATCAATTAAATAATTTATTAAGTAGTACCATGCATATTTATTGAAGCTTGAATTCTTAAGTATTAATTTGCATTTTCAAATGTTTTGTAACATTAACTGCAGAAGCAAAAACACGAAATAGACTTCAGACAGTTCAGCTGTTGCCATTAAACCATTTCAATTCTCTACAGATGAAGTGTTTTACCCTTAAAAACATGCATTTATTGATTTTGTTAAATGATACAGAAGATTGGTGTGGAAGGGTAGAGAGAAAGAAGATTTCTGAAGCTCAATTCATCACTTAAGTTTTTATATTTGTCAAATATGTAGTCGGACTTTCTTGCATGATTGCTGTATCACTGGTCTATGAAAAAAATTCCGTTACAAATCTAAACATTTTGCAAATTTATTTATCATCTAATCTCTTAAATGAGATAACTGCACACAAAAGAAATTCTACTCCATTTGGTATTTATAACTGTCTCCTTGATTTACAGACTTCCAAAGAATCAAAAGTACCTTCACCAGGTGGAGAGAATAAGGACAATATATATGTGGAAGATAACAGTTCCTTATGTAATACTAAAGAATCCTTTGAGCACATTGATGGAGAGAATTCAGAGGAAGGAGATAAAGTACAGTCATCTGCTTCTGCTGCAGAGTTGAATTGTACAGAGAAAGAGGGTGACTTTGAGTTATCTGGAGGACAGACAGCTACTGTTAAGGGAAAGGTTTTATGTTCTTATGTTTGTGATATTTGCAAGAAGAGCTGTAAAAGGAAAGATAATTTAGGTAATCATGTGAGAATTCACTATGAAGATAGACCATATGCTTGTAGAATTTGCAACAAAAGATTTAAACAACAGCATGGCCGACATAAGCATGAGATGTTACACAGGAAGCAGGAGAAAATCCCAAAAGGAAATAAGTTGTACACGTGCGGTACTTGTGGAAAGCAGTATTGCAGTAAAGAAAGCTTACAAAGCCATTCATATGTACACACTAAGAGGTATTGCTGTAGTGTTTGTGGAAAAAGCTTCACCTGCAATACAAATCTGCAGAGCCACATAAGGACACATACAAAGGAAAAGCCATTTAAATGTGATATCTGTCAAAAGTGTTTTACTGAAAAAGTACATCTGAAAAGACATGTTATTACTCATTCCTCAGAGAGACCATTTCCATGCAACATTTGTGGTAAAATGTTTAAATGTAAAAGGACCAGGCAATTGCATAAGCTTAATCACTAAAAGAAAATTTAAATTCCTTACAATCCTCAGTTCATCATGTCCTTTTATACATCATTTTCTATTTTGGAATGAAGATATTCAGTTCCTGTATTTAATTAATTGTTTACCATTTGGACGTTCATAAATATGTTAAATAATTCAGCATTTTAAATTAGAATTCTTTATTTTTAACATAGTAATGTCAATCCTGGTATAAGAATCCTGGTTTTTCTGTAATGGTAACATTTCTAATATAAATATGTATATGAATAACAATGTGATGCATTTTTTACTTTGTGAAATTTATTCTTTCATCTTGCTAACCTATGGTAAATCTTTATTAATGATTTCATCAATTATTTCTTAAAATATAATTCATTTTTAGCAGAATTAAAATTTATATTAAGCTAGTTATTTGAATAATTGCAGATATATTTCATCCAACATCATGTAGCGTATGGCCCCATGTATTACTTACTAGAAAATTGTAAGTGTTGTTTCTGTATTTGCACAGAAAAAGAAAGAAGAAATGATCTTATTTTGAAGACATTCAGCATGAAAGAAAATCAAATCATTATGGCATAGTGCAATTAAATTAAGGTGAAATAATGTCATCATCAAAGGTAAAATAAGATACCAATACTATCAAGAGAATTAGGTGCAGATTTTAATTTTTTGAACCAATGAATTTGGGTCTATTTTGCAAGAAACAAGGTCTTTTCTGGTATAAAATTCTTCCTCATGGATTTTTTTACACATGTGTGTTTTGCATTGCTCTTAAAAATTTTGGATGAGGGTGTCTTTGGAGAATCTATAAGAATATGTAATATTTTGGGAAAATACAAAAAGAATTGTAGTGACCTTTTGTCCTGTCACTAGAAGATAAAACTTCCAGTGGAAACGATTCTGAGAAAATACTGATGTAATATTATGTGCCAGTCAGAATCCTACTAGTTTATTGATAACATGAAATACTGATGATATTACGACTGTAATGGAAAAATCAGCATGCAAGTCTGTGTGAGCAGTTGTTATTCTTCTAATCCTACTATTTTTTGGAAGGATTGTACTGCTCTCTTCAATTTGATCAAAATTGACAGTATTCATGAATTTAGATCATTAAATATTCCTAAGGTAGAGGATTACAAATTTTTACACTTACACTAATTTCAATTTGGTATATTTTCCTTATGAAGTGTGGTACAAAGATAATTAGTTTTATCTCATATTCATGGTGACTTTTTTCAGGCTTTTAGTGAAACAAAGAGAACAGTCTTGCTGTAATTTAGATTTGTGTTTATGATGATTTTTGTGAAAGACAACTGCAATTTTCACAAAATATCAATCTAAGATTAGGGAGTTATAGTAACTGAAACAACCAAAAGTAATGCCTCAAATTTATTTTCGAAACATTCTCAATTGCATTTTTTGCATCTCTGGTCATAATGGCCAAGTGTTATCTTATGTGTATTTTTTCATTGTGACCATGAATGTATATCACCATATGATTCTAATGCTTCTTATGTATTTGTGTAAATAAAGAATATAAAATAAAATATTTTCTCAATTTCTCATCCCATCATTACTCAGTCATTAGTTTATTCAAATATAAAATTAGTTATTCAAAATATTTGTTAGTCGAAATTTAAAATTGATAAAAAATGTTTATCAGAATGCCTTAATTACTTACCTAAATAGTCAGTGTTTTATTATTGAATGACTAATATGGAAAGGCATTGTAATTACCTTAAATTTGTGGATGAAATCCTATTTTATAGGATTAATTTAAAAATTAAGGGAACAATATAGGCTATAGGTGGAATTTGGGAAAGAAGAGAGAATTAAGAACGAAAACATAAAAAATGAGACCAAAAATTGTGAATGATAATTGAAGGTCGAAATTTTTATATTCTATATCCATATATTTCACAAACCAAATATATGTCCTTTAAAATCGCTAACAATATGTAAGTAGCATTTAAATCTTTCAAAATCGGCGGTCAGATAGAGCACTATGCATTATGGGTAATATGGCGCTTCTACATTGTCTGAGAGAAAGGAGAGATGAAATCCAAAATGGCCAAATACTTCCCCGAAATTCCAATATAATTTGGAATATTTGAAATAGGCGGTGGAATAGTTTGAGGTGCATTGTGGGTAGTGACGTATATAGAGAAAGGCTTAATAGTGTTCAAAGGGGTGAACACTTTTACTTTCATTTCAAAAACTGAGCAAAAATGGGCGAAAAACGCCAGTTAATGAGGTTTTTGTCCTCCAAATGATTAACCCTTTCGCATTTCGTCCTTCAAAAAACGCACTCAAATTCCGTCACTTTCTGAGGGCGCTACTAGTACTCTTCACAAGCTTATTTATATATCAGGATGACTGATGTCAACTTCAACTGCCTGTTGGTGTAATGGTTATAGTGTATTGACGTAAATAAACTGCTATTTGACTCTGTATTTACCTGATTCAAATCCCCTTGAAGACATTTTTTTCGTCGGGTCTTTTTCTAATTACGCACCAATTTAATATATTTTTAAAGCTTCTTCGGGTAATTTTTGAAAGTAAATCGGAATCAAATTAAAATTGGAATAGATTTTTATTATTTATTCGGCAATGAAGATCAAAACTTCCAGCAATCGGTAAAATCTTTCGTGATTTTCATGGAATTAGACTCTCGTGAATTATTTACCGAAATTCGAACTCTTTCAAATTTAATATACGAAAAAATCGACTCAAATTCGAATTATGCAGTAACGGGAACTAAATAACTAAATTGTAGTTATTTTTATCGAAAATTTACGTAATTTTATCGCTTAAAGATGACTTATAAACTATAATTTTTGTTTATCTAGTTGTTTGCTTACTTTGAAGATTTTTCTGTTATTTATATTTGATTCAGGAATTCTTAATAGTCTTAAAAGTCTAGTCTATACATTCTACTAATAAATAATTAAATGGATATTTTTATTTTCGTGAAGGATTAAAATATACTCAAGGATATACACATCAAATACTCTTTATTACAGAATAAGTTACACAACAGTTCAATGTTAATAAAGAATTTTCCCTTTTGCTTGAATATAAGCATTAATAAATAATATACATGGGTAAATGTTTAAGAAACACTTAAGTAATACAAAGGAAACTTAACAATTCTTATAAACGATAATCCATAACTAACTAATTACCAAAGAAGTCTCATTTTGTAAATACCGCAATTGTTGTAAAGTTATAGACTATATTATGAAAACCAAAAAGTACTAATTCCAATTCCTATGAAAAGAGTTTGAAGTTCGTATAACTTAAAAGAAAAGAATATCCGTAATTGTAAATTATCTTATTTCAAATCTATCTTATGTACTTTTTCATCTTTATATACGAAGTAGATTTATGGAGAAGAATTAGCGAATAATTAGTTCCCATTGCAGGTAATTTATACTCAACTCTAATATTAAAAGTGTTTCAAATTTCGCTCTAATTTAAATGAACTAAATAGCAGAAGAGAATATTGATAAAGTTCAGGCTTTCGCCGCTTCGGGTACCACAGTATGCCTGCAATGTGCTGCCACCTGAAGGAGACACGGCAAAGCTTATAGCAAATCCATCATCACATTTAAAAACATTAAATACATTAAAATATTTACTTATGAATGTTTATTTGTAAAAAATACATTGGATCTCCACTCTATTCTATTCAAATGCTATAGGTGATCTCTAAGAGTACCTTCCATGTGTTCTAATGAGCAGTTTTTTTTATTCTCAAGCTAATGACGTAATATTGTTTAAATTACTACAAAAGCAAAAGAATAAATGATACCATTTTCGTAGGTCTGTCTTAAATATAACTTCCGTTTAATTTATTTACTTATTTTGCGAAGGAATTACATAATGAAATCGACGAATTTCTTTTCTAGAATTGTTTATAAAATTACATTTCTTCAGAACCATTTTTAAAGTGAATTGTCTTTAATTTAGATAAAAATTAAATACGAACATTTGTAACAGATCGATTTACACTTTTTGTGGAATATTTGGTATCGTAATCTCGCATTTTCAAGAAACTATCGTCTTGTATAATACTCTATTTTTCTAAAGTAAACTAAATTTTTACATTAGTTTTTCCATTATTAATTCACATCCATTGTTTAATTTAACAATTCTTGCAACTTTGATACTTAATTCATTCATCGGACACAAGATTTAGAAGCAAACTTCAAGTAGATAATCTTACTAATTGTAATAATATACATAAGATAAACAAACTTTTCTAAGAAATTACATTTTTTATTCAGAAATATTTAATAAGGTGGACTGTAGTCAGAATTATTATTATAATCTTTCACCTTTGAAGACATACTCTAAATTGTTTAAAATATTATTTCCTGATGGAATATGTGGCAAAAATTCTTTAATGATGAAGTGAAGAATTATCCAAATTTAGTGTCATAGAAAGACACTGTCCTTGTACGAACATTAGATCATTTTTGTGAAAATGGAAAACGCCGTAATCTTATGCAACCCGCATAAACAGCACTGTATCTTGGGATGCTAAAGTTACAGGATAAAAATCAATCCACCAATTTTCTAGAAATTTCTCAATCATGCTGAAAAACTACCACTAAAACTGAGAAAATTTAAATAAATTAATAAAATTGTTCTGATGTGATTCATTTGGCTAAGATGTCAGAAATGCAACAGATATAGTGGCAGAGAAATATTATTTATTAACAGAATGAAAACAAATATATGAGATGAGTTAATAAAATTGAAGACTAGCCATTAAATACATTAGTATGAAATGTCTTCTTAAACCACAAAGGAAACAATCTATACAAAAAATAGTGTTTATTTTAGCAAATGTTAACTTCTGAATATAATATTTTGAAGATTTAACATAATTTCATAGTGACTTTTTTCCAATAACACATTAAATTTATACAAAGAATACTTCCAAAAGAGACTTAATTTGGATTCTACAGCAGGAATCAATTGTATTTAGAAATCATCCCCATTTGGACAACATTGTCACTGATACTTGTCTTAATACATAAAACAAGAAGTCTTCAATATTCAGAAATCTTAAGGTAAAGAGAGAGCTTGGTGAAAGCATGCAGAAGAAAACTGCTGTTTCAGTTTATGTTAGTTTCTACTCTGGAAAAAGATATGTATAACTCTCAATATTTTATACACTAAAAGGAATTCTATAAAATACTTCTGACTCATTGAGCATCAGATTCATCTGCACTAACTTCAACTCTTATTTTCTCTTCACTCTTCTGTAAAATGTATTACATCAATTCATAAATTATGCAACAACAAGAAGAAACTGGAATAATCTCACAATGAGGATCATAAGAGATAGCCTAGTAAAATTAGCAGAAGAAAACTGCTTTTTGAGTTTAAGTTTGTACTCTGGAAATATATACAAAAAATGAAATACAACAAATTAAGTAATGGAGCTTTCTTACTGAATTTGATATCGACAACTGCCTTTCACTTACAATTCAGCACACATCTTTTTAGATTCCATAACAATAAATGAAAATCCAAACATTTTTCTCACTTCATTTTACTATGAAAATGAAGAATAAAATTTATAGGTACATCTAAATATGAGATGACTTTATCATCCATTGATGAATTGACTTATCTTATTTTTTATAGCATAATTTTATTTATTTAATTTACAAGGACATCAGAAAATCATATAAGGTATTTAATAATTTAAGATAATAATTTAAGACTCAATCCCACTTAAGGATTTGCAATTTTCATAACTTTCACATGAATCACATGTTAAAGAAACTGATTTAATGCAGCTTTCCCCCTTCCCAAAATGCACTGCAACATGATGTAGCCAATCCAATGTCTCATTTGATATATGAAAATAATTGATAATATTAAAGTCTCCGTCTACACGATTTTGGACATCTCTTCACTTATTTTCTCATTAAACCTTAGCTATAATCTCCAATTCGATCAGTTGACTGTTAATTGAATTACGTGCATTTAGAAAAACTCAATAGATCGAAAGGAACTTTAAGTGGAAGCCCTGCATAATAAATGTTGCAGTCTTCTGTTTTAAATGCATCATTAATATAAGTTATGGAGACACTATGAATTATAGAAGCAAATTGAGGTTTGTAAAGAGAAAGACTAGTGCTCATTATTAAAAGATATTCAGTCTTTTACTTGATCTTATGTTTATGATGTTAAATTTAAAAAAGTGGTATACAACAAAAACATAAGCAGATTAGTGGTTTGTGGAAAATTTATGATAAGGATATATCCAAAATTGGCTTGAATCTCACAATAATTCAAATTTCTTAATATTACTACAGTAAAAATGTTTATAGAAATTGGAATGGCTTCAACAAGTTAATATTATTTGGACAAGTTTTTGAAAATGTTGTCCCTTTTTTGAAATATGAAAAAACTGCCATTTTTGAAAATTGGCAATCGCAAAAAATTTCACAATTGAGAAGCTTGTGCTATTAATTACAAAAATCAGAGTCAGGATTATATTTCATAAAATTTACAGGAATTTTTCCAGTTTTCTTAGTTTATTACTGGATTGAGAAATGGTTGATGTGCACAGTTTGAGATGCAAGCTAATTTCTCTCAATCTAAGTTTATACAAATACTCATATCATGAAATGCATTTACAATTAATCTAAAATATTTTTGGATTATTCTCAACCATGGTTGAAATTAGCTAAAAGGAATTAAGTATTATTTATATTATTATTTATATATATTAAGTAAGTTTTGGATGAGCTGAGATGAAATCTGCAATAAACTCATATTGAGAAATGAACAGGATGATTCTTGGAAGTCGTGACTGCAAACATAATATTTAAAACAGATTAAAATTAGTTAAGAGATAGTATTTGGTCCATTTATTAATTAACAATTATAATGGGACATTTTGCATATTGTTTGGATAGACCAGTTCTTTAACTTTAATCTGATACATATTAGGAGCCAACATTGATCTTCTATTCAATCTAAATAGCTCTAAAACCAATCGTCAAAATATAAAATCAGCAGAAAGTCATCACTCTGCCATAATTATACTACTAAGAGACAACAAACACACATTATGGAAAGGGAATCTTTCTGAAAAAGTTAGGCATTTAGTTTTGTAGCAGAATTCCACGTTTTTGAAATCCTATCTTGATTAATTCTCCTATGATAAGCATCTATATATATTAAAAACGTAACGGTGTCTGTCTGTCGGTCTGTCTGTCGGTCCGTCTGTCTACAAAAAGCGTTTTTCTCGCCAATGCCAAGAGCTAGAGCGATGCTGAAACGTGCATTCGATGTAGACTGCTGCACCCTACAATGTGGCAAAATTTTCTTTTACCTAAACGGCCACAGTTCGAACCCAGAGAAGAAACACCGTTCCCATAAGAAATGCACGTAAACCACACTTTTATCGGTTGCAGGCTACGTTTCTTTTGCAAATTTAAATTAGAAACAATAGGCTTACGACATCGAGATAAGCACCAAAAGAAAGAGAAATGAATAGAGATTCTAATTTTGGTCGTGAATTATCGTTATCGAGTCGAAATGGCGAGAATTCGGTTAAAATAAACGGAAATTTCGTGAAATTTTGAGGCTATAAACAACGAGTCCCCTTGACGACGAATGCGATTGTTGAAACCGAGGTATTGCGTTTTCCCATAAGAAAAACCGTTCTCATAAAAAATGCACGTAAACCTTACTTTTATCGGTTGCAGGCTACATTCATTTTGCGAAATTAAATTAGAAACAATAGGCTTACGACATCGAGATAAGCACCAAAAGAAAGAGAAATGAATAAAGATTCTAATTTTGGTCGTGAAATATCGTTATCGAGTCGAAATGGTGAGAATTCGGTTAAAATAAACGGAAATTTCGTGAAATTTTTAGGCTGTAAACAACCAATCCCCTTGACGACGAATGCGATTGTTGAAACCAAGGTAATGCGTTTTTCCGTAAGAATACACTATGATTGATATTTCCATATGAAAGTAATGATTAAAAATGAATGATAGTACATGCTCATAGTCCAGATGTCTGGTCCAGACCAAACAACTGCACCCAGAGGGTGCATGCATGCGGCTAGTCTATAATTAATATAAGGCTATTACCTTCTATTCATTTGCAAATGTTACCACACAATGTATACAATTTAGAAAAATTAGCAAGGCTGCTATTTTCTTAATTCTTCAGAGAAATAATACTGAAAATGATAGAAATATTGCAATTCAACAATACAGAGTTATGTACAGCAAGATTAGTCCTTTACCATACAGAGTATTAGGTCCTGAAATCAGAAGCATAGGTCATCAAACAAGTTAAGACAGTTTCCCAAGTAGACAAGGTTTTAGATTCTGAATATTATGACCTTACAGTCTTTATTTATTAATAATCAGTAATTGAGTTCAAAACTTCTCTTCTTCCTCCTAACCAGTTGTCAAAAATAAGATAATACACAGAGAATGTATGAGAAAATAGAGGCAGTAGAAAAGAATTAGGTATGGATGTGAGAATGTAGCTAAGGTATAATGTTAGAAAAAGAAGCGAAGGAAGAAAACAAGTAGGAAACACCAGCACAAATGGATAAGAGATTGAATGAAAAACTGTGTATGACTATTAAAGCGTTTGATCTTCAATTTTAGGGCCTCTCAATGCAGTGCACAATCACTCACTCCTCTCTATTGTTTTGGGTTTAGTTTATCTCAAAAAGTATCGCCCTTATCTGGGAAAACCCAAGTTTAACAGGTTCCCCATTCTCCGTGTTTTGACTGCCTTCGAGTACGTTTTATTTTCTGTTTGAATAGTTATTATTGTTAAAAATCTAGATATATGCATGTTGTTTGGTATCAAAATAATCAAAAAACTGCTTACAAAATGACTCTGAACTGAATATTAAATAAAAAATTATTATTAAGTAAATAAAAATTGTAATTTTCTATACAAAAGTAGTTAAATTTCTTGACAATAACCGAACCCTCAGGAAAATCCAGATATCTGGATTAGGAAGGTCTATATCTGCTACCACTGGCCTGTTCAAGAAAGCAGCTCTTGCAGCGTAAGGGTTCAAATACATAAAAAGAAATCAACAGTTGGATGTTTTGCAATCATTCACTTATGAAGAGAACAAATTAGATAATTTTAAATTATTTGGGAATTAGAGTACATAGATGTTGCAGTTAATCTCAATTACCTTTGAAGTTGAAGTATTTGAAAGAAAAGTCAAAGATAGATGATCTTTACTAAATGTCAATCCCTGTACTCCTTCAGAATCAACATTTTTCCTGAATTTGTTTTCCAGAAGAATGCTTTTTGCTGAAAGAAATAACTCATATTTAATCAGTGCACAGAATTTTGGAATTTCTTTCTTTCTCTTTCTGATTCCTATTTTCTCTCAATTCTTTTGCAAGTTGTGCATCGTTGATACATTTATTCAAGATTTTATTCCTTTAACTAACTTATTTTAGCTTAATTTAATTAAGCTTAAATGTTTGTTTTTTGATAAAAAAGTGATTTCTGTATCAAGTAATTAAGTTCTTATTTACAAAGAATTTGAAAAAATGGGAACTGGATCTCAATGCAAGTAAACAATCTGAAGTTAATTGCTTCAAAAACAAAAGCAATTTTGTTAAAATTACTCATATATATTATAAATGACAAAAAGAAAAATGCAGTCCATTCAGCTGAGTATCTGAGAAAACTCTTCAAAATACTACAGCATACATTTGAAATACTTATGTTAAAGTAAAAAAAAACGCACAGTATTGGAAAGCATATTGTTGACAGATTTGAGGAGAAGGTTTGAGAACAATATTATTTTCTTTTTTTTGGAAAAATCTTGAATATTCAGCAAGTATGTAGGATGAAACAGGGGGGACATTCCATGGGAAATCAGACAGAAATTGACCACTATTTTTTAAATTCTATGAAAATTTTTTACTTGCAGACCTCTATGGTTAAACCTTCAAGCCAAATTTTCAGCTTAGAAAATTTTCCTTCAAAGTTATTAATTTTTAAAGTTTCGAAAATTTTCCAAAAATCCGCAAACAAGGGTCATTTCAAAGGCCTATAACTTTTAAAGAAAATCTGTTATTGATATTTTAATTCCAGTTTTGAATAGTCATTAAAGTATCTTTGAACAGTTATCAACAAAATTTTCATATATTGTTTATAAATATTTAAAATTAGCAACGAATTATTTAATGCAACATTTGACTTTGATGCTACCCAATCATTAGATTTTGAAATACATCATCGGATTTTGTGTCGTTTATCTTTAGAAAAACATTTACTAAAATTGGCACAACAATAAGAAGATATTTTACTATTAAAGAATATCGAGCAGTACACGTTGTGCGAGCCTCAGCCCAATGCATTCCACAGCCACAAGCTCACTCAACTTAATTGTATTGCTACTAGTAGATTTGTAGACAGGTTCAACTCAAAATCTAAGATGAAAATAAGTCTCCTAATTTTTTCTTTATATGTGAGGTCAAAAAATTGAAGTTTAAAGCTGTTTTCTTAAAATGTTCTCTGAGATTAACGTTTTTAGTTCGATTTTGGTAAAATCCTAGAAATCAACGCAAAAAAGACAGAAGTTGTTTTTAGCTCGATCTTTGTATAATCTTAGAAATCTAAGCAAAAAAATATGATAAACTCGTTTTTAGCTCGAATTTTGTAAAATACTAAGAAGCAATGCAAAAAAGACGGAAAAAGTCTTTTGCAACTCGATTTTGGAAAATCATAGAAATCATCATGAAAGAGACTTAATAAGTCGTTTCTAGCTTGATTTTACAAAAATATTCTAAATCAACGGGAAAAAGACTTAAAGGTTCAAGTTGTTTTCAGAGTGAATTACTTATGAAAGAGTTGCATATTTATGAATATTCACTTATATAATAAGATCACTTTTGTTTCCATTCTCACAAATTCCACCTAAAAATTATATTTTGTGACCAAAATTACAATTTTTACTCCATATTCTTTCACTCATACACACCCCGATTTTCTAATACCATTATTTCTAAATTAATTATCCGATAGTATAAAAGTCTGCAATTTATTGAAATAAATAAATGTGCGACCATCTCTTATTGAGGTAAGTATGATCCTTCTGGATGCCAACCAATGATATTACATGCAAAATTATAGCAATACGTTAGTTATCATCTAATGAATTGTAAAATTTCAAGTTTCTTTGTTGGAAAGAAAGTAAGGACAGTGTACAAATATTTCTTGCAATAGATACAAACATCACATCACAAGAAAGAAGTTTATAAATACCTCTAAATGTTGCCTGCATACTGCAAGCTAATTGGCAAATGTCTAGAAAAATACATGACAACTTACTTAAAATCATTCACCTCTGTGATTAACATAATGGGAAAATGTGACAGCTCTGGAATCGAACCTCTGTCCATCACCCTAAACATCACCAATGACTCATGGTGAAGACCCCTCTATTTCTAAGCTGAATTCAACATTGAAGTAATGTAGGAAGATTCTCAAAACTTCATTCCCAATTCATGTTGTACTACGAAGCAAACGGTAGAAGCAATGACATTCAGAGAAACGATAAACTGTTTCCAAAACATATTATTGACCACTCTTCCAATGCTGGGACATAGATTTCTACCTTCTCAGGAAGTGAGATTAATAGATAGTTGGTTTGCAAACTCAGGTGAGTGCAAAAATTCTCATCTTCAAAATGCATTATTATTTTTAAGAATTTCCTCTGCGAATTTTTTTCGCACCTCACTTTGAAAGCCTTGAAAACAATCTCTTAACATATATTAACTACAATAGAATTACATACACAATTATTGTAATGGTATTGTTTACATACAATATATTCTAGTAATAACTCTATACATCTCTGCCAAAAAATAATTTATTCCGTACCTGCTTGAAGGCCTCTTCAGTTAATATATCCCATTGCTTTACTTCCATTATTTCAAAATGAGTATTGATCTGTACCAGTAATATAATTGTTTAATTTTAATTTTTCATTATCATCGCAACATAATATGGACTCTCTAATCAAAAGCTAAGTACCTGAATGCTTTGCCAATGCGTTTAACTCCAAAAACTCTACCAATTTATTCACCTTCCTCCTTTACCTAAAGATTCCGACCCAAGGAAGATGTAAGAAGTCAAAAACCTCGAAATAAAATCATAAATATTCCATGAATCAGCTGATAGCAAGATGAACATTAAGTTCATATAATTATGCACATCAATGCTCATACAGTCCGCAAATAACCGTTCTCTAGGTGTCTACTCTTGATTTAATTAGCATTCATTCATTAAATACAGAATTTCATCAACGAATGAAAGCTTTGAATTCGTGATATTTATCAGCACAATCGGTGCAGACAAACGGCGGAATATGTCATCTATAGATACCTGTAAAAGTAAGGTAATCAACGATGAATAATCGTGTATATGCCAAACAAATGCAACCATAAATACCCTAAGACACGTATTACCTGTATTAATGGTCACATAAGTAAGAAGTAAACAACTGCTTGGAATTCGTAAACGTTATTCCAAGCGTAACTACAATCGTCTCAATCATCTACTAAACAATGCACAAACAGAACTAGCTCGAATTTTTCTTTTTGTTTGATCCAAACTGAATAAGTAACGAGACAATTGCATAGTTCGGAAATCGCTTAATATCATTCACTTTCTTACCTCATAGTTGACTATATTCTACATCGTCAGCGCTACCTTGAAATACTTGTTTACTTCGTAAATGCATATTCAACACTTCTTGTTTTCACAACAAATCCTGTAAAGCTCGAGACAGAGCAACAAAGAACCTCGAAGTTCACCAGCATTGTTTGGTGCCGATGACGCTATATCCCAGGCGTAATTCCAAGGCGTAATCCATCTACTGCGAGCCTGAATGAGAACTTGTACACATTTCTACTCAATCGAACAACACATTTAGTAAATAGAGCAGCCATCTTTAATTGAATAGTATCGATACCAACTGCGATGGAATATATATCGAGATTAATCAAACACGATACATATGGCGAAAGTTTTGAAGTTTTGTCTTTCGCTCAATGTATGGGAAGGTTTTGCGATCTCTTATGCTAGTGCAGCATAACTTACTCCCTCAGATTTGGTCATTAGATCTGCTTTCTAGTAATCTATTCCTTTAAGTTAACCTTTTCTTCTTGCTCCGTTCCTCTCTGTTGAAGTTTAATATTTTTGTCATAATTCTTTTCCTTGGTTTGCGTAACATTCTCCTTGTACTACTCTAGGCACGTTTAATGTACTGTTATAAGGTATCATTTATATATCTGGTAAAAGTTGGCAGTAAGTAAAACGACGAAATCTTCGCCATTTCTACCGTAATTTTATTAATCTAGATTCCTATTCTCTCGCAGTTTGTATCGATAGTAAATTAATAAACGGAAAATGCTTCGTTAAGGTGGTTGTTTGATTACGAATATGTTTTTCATTAAAGCTCTCAGTAGAAGTTAAAGTTCCTAGAGTCACTCCCGCAATATGGTATCATCGGCTTTATTCCCTTAACTATTTCATCCCAAGCTTCTTTGGTCATTTCTTCTGCATATAAGTTAAAAAGAGATAAAGGACAGCCTTGTCTTACTCCCCTCCCTAACTCTGCCCATTCCGATTCCCCATTAGCAACTCTTACTCGTGCGGTCTGATTTAAATACAAATTTTGCACTAAACGCCTATCTTTCCAATCCAACCCAATTTTCTTTAGTATCACCATCAGTTTTGGCCATTGAACTCTATCGAAGGCCTTTTCAAAATCAACAAAACAAACACAAACGTCCCTTTAAATTGTAAGCTTCGTTCTCCGAGAACCCCAATTGCATCCCTCTCTGAAAACCGAACTGATAATTCCCTATGAATTCCTTAGTTTTTCCCTCGATTTAAGACCCTAAGAATAACTTTTGCCGCATGAGATCTTAAGCTAATTGTTCGGTAGCCCTTGCATTCTAAGGCATTGTTCTTTTTCTGTAACGGAATCAGGATAGACATGGTTAAGAATCCTTTAAAGGCCACTCTCCTTCCTCATGAATTTTCCTACAGAAATTCCTAGAGTCACTCCTGCAATGTGGTATCTAGAGTGTTGTTGAAAGCCTCGTAGTTTGAACCAAAATGATATTTATTTGAAGAAGATAAGTTGCTGACATATCTATACGAAGGTACTTAAAAAATTTGGAGCAGACGATTTTGTATGTGCTCAACTAAGAGGTAAAGACGCAGGTGATTTCAACTCTTGTACATTAATTGCTTAGCTTGCATTGCAGAGAAGATAATTGCGAGCTGGTTACATATTGTTTAGTAGAAGACTATTATTATTTTTGTATTAGCTGCTGCAAGCAGTTCATTTCCTTAAATTTGCCCTATACTTATGTAATTATGGTAAATATATGCATCCGGGTGATTATGCTTACGTACATACGTTGTTTTCTTTAATCAATTAAACTGTACGAGCTATGCATCCAATTTTAGTCAAAAAATTAACATGTGTTTCTTAAAAAAAATAGCTCCACAAACTGACTGCACAAAAAATTTAATTATGTCTTTATGAGAATCTTTTTCTTCATAAAAATGGCGGAAACAGAAACCGAATTATCTCTCTACACTGCGAATATTTTGTTATTATTCAGTTTAATGAAATGTTTATTAAATGCAAATTGCATTAATAAAATGAGAATGAAAAAAAATTTGACCTCATCAGTGCTGCCATCTCTTGAAATTAAATGGTAACTTTTCTTTTCACCTTAAGAACTCAATAATCCCTCAAAAAAAAAATAGAAATGTTTAATTTTCTCATAAAAATCACCACCTGTTCTTAAAATTTAGCTCCACAAACTTTTAACGCAAAATAAATTCATTATGTCATTTTAACCCTTAAACTGCGGGGAACGTTTAAAAACGTTTTCCTAAGCGAACTGCGGGAAAACGTTTTTAAACGTTTGACCTGCTCTTCTATCCCCATACTTGGCCTTCCCCAATTTTATGGCCCTGCCTGTGAACGAGACACACCCTCGGAAATTCTTTTTCATTGTCCTAAATGTGGAAAACCCTATCTATGGGATTTCCGGCCTCCGGGTAATTCCAAGATTTGCAGAAATTGAAAGTGCATACGTACTTTCATATTTCCAAATATCAATGTATCTACTAACTTTTTGGTATCAAATTAATCAGCAAACAGCAACGGAAAGAAATAGGACACCAATTTTAATCAAAAATCGTTAATAAACAATTAAATCATTGGCAGTTGCTTCTATGTTAGAGAAGCAACCAAAACAATAACCGTTGACCGCAGTCATCGGAAAAAGGTCTACCCGGATTATGGGGGTTTTCTACCTGCTGCGACTAGTCGAACGCACTAGGAGAAGGGACGGTTTCTCTAACTTTCCTCCCGCACACGGTTGTCGCGAAAAAATATACTCCCGCATCTTAAGGGTTAAGAATCTTTTTCGTTTTATGTTAATTAATAAAAAGAAAGAAAATAATTTTTCAATGCTGCAAATGTCTTACATAATTATGTTATGCAGATGCAAATGATTCCAAGTCGCTCAGCATAAAAGGAAAGGAGATTAAATTATGAATTTCATTGAAAAGTCAAACAAATGTGTTTAAACTGGTTTTTATTTTGTAATAATCTTATTACAAATGATATATAATGTATGTTTTTTATCACAAATGTGAATATATATATGCATTAATTATAGGATATCGTTAATATTAAAATATTAAAAATGGCAGATGATGTCTGCATCATGAATATGTTATTTTATATCTCAATTTCACAAATAAATGGACCATTCCAATCACAACGGTGATCGCCTAAACCATAACCAGCATAATAGTATACGCAGTACTCATTTCCTCTCCAATTATCTGGTTCTCCTGATCTCCATTTGCTATATCCAAGTGCATTAAATGGAGTTCCTGTCGAAGAATTAAACATGCATTTGTCAAATAATCTCAAATATAAATGAGGAAAACATCACTAAAAACATAATTTCTCCATCAACTCACCCAAAATGGATTGGAATGATCTGTTTTTGTGGGGATCGTGGATCCCAACCCAAATGTACCTATGTCCATTTTTACTCATTAATTTCTCAAACTCTTCTGCTTCCTTCTCTGAATCTATGATGCCTAGATGTGTTCCTTCATTTTCGCAGATTCTGACTGCATTTTGGAAATCTGTTCTATTAGAATGATACTTATAAAAACCCAGTCCTTCAATGAATTGGTATCCTCTTTTTTCCAGCAGAGACACTACAAAAGAAAAGATATCAATGTTAAAAATTTAATTAAATCAATTAAAAAATGCAATTTTTTCAGATTGTTTTTGTTGTAGAAATCACACAAAAGAAATTGAAACGATATTAATAAAATTAATTGTGATTAAATTGAATAAATGCATTTATAAAAAAAATTATATACACACAATGAAAACATCATAATTGAAACACACTTTTGTCTCAACTAGAGGTTTTAACGTATATATATATATATATATTTATTTATTTATTGGTATCCTTTTACTTGACATTCTACGAAAGAAATTATATCAATAATTAGAAAATTAATTATGATTAAAACATAATTGTGATTAATTCTAATTAAAAGAAAGGCATTTATACAAACATTATATATACAACTAAAGAAAACATCTTCTACACAACGTACATTTTTCTCGATTTGGGATTTTAATGAGTTTAATTGCCATTGAATTTAATATATTGAAAAGTAAAGACTTTATAAAATAATTTGAGAAAAATGAATTATATAAAATTTCAGGAGCAATAAAAAGAATTAACAATTAAATTCCAAACAATGTGTATCAATGGTAACAGTTAAGCGTAAGACAATGCATATCAAGATAAAAAATTTCAATTACTTGATATTTTTTTGAGATTCTATATTCTAAGTAACATACTAAATAAATTCACAAATGAATGACATAAATTCAAGTTTCTTGGAATTCAGACAATATTTTTGGCATACTAACGATCTCAATGCAACAATGATATATATTTTGATTTTTAAAATTCTGAAATAATAGTTAGTGTAATTATTTAGTGCAATTATAGTCTTATATCTAATAGGCTACTTCTCCAAATATACCTATTTATAGGGGATACAAACTCTGGTTCCACAAGTGCCATTGACGTGACATTTTTAAGAATGCATTACCCAGATTTAAAAAATCTTTTTGAGGCACTTATTGGTAAGATAGAGGAACCAAAACCATCATGAGTTGAAAATGCTGTATTTTTCTATTGTAGCAGTGGAAGAAATGTTACCAAATGACCATGAGTTCGACACCAGGTGGGAGCAAGATTCTCCAGCAGAAAATGCATTGTAGAAATATTTAATATTTTTTGAAATGCTTTCCCGATAAAATGAAATAAAACCCAGAATAGGAACAGAGGTGTTTTAAAACTTTCATTCACATGGTTCACCATTTCTCTAATGTTCTTTGGTTTATTGCCAGTGCATCATTTCTAGTCTAACATGCATTTCAAACAGGGATATCAGAATCATATTTCAGGACCTTCCTGAGAAGGTATTGAATCACAACATTGGAACATGTCAGAATGGTACTTGTGTAACATTAGTATACAATTGCCTTTCATGAACGGGTCTTCTGTTTGACACCAGGCAGTCCTTTGCAAGAATT
Source organism: Pachydiplax longipennis (assembly GCA_036926295.1). NCBI lineage: Eukaryota > Metazoa > Arthropoda > Insecta > Odonata > Libellulidae > Pachydiplax > Pachydiplax longipennis. The sequence continues at coordinate 1,384,093 of JAVFKF010000021.1, read as the reverse complement.
TTCGAAAACAAAATCTATTGGTGCCATTCAACATCATGGAATTTGCAGATGAACTGGTCTTCAGTAGCATCAATGTTACTAAATGAGTGTTGTTTAGATGTCATGTGGATGAATGTAAAATACTCCAACAATGCTGATGCATTCATGTTATGAATATGCTCTGGACTTTTAATGTTAAGTATTGAAAAGAAAACCGAAGGATGAATTTTTTTTAGTTCACATTAAGGCTGAAGATTGAATATCTAAAAGTCTCCTTTCTTAAAGATGCTTTCTAGGATATCAAGAAGTGTATTTGTGACTAAATCCCTACACAGGTTAGCCATGTTGTTTATCATTTGATTTATGAATGACGAATCGACAAAATGAAGATTTCATGGTTGAAATGCATCTCACACAGAATTAGGCCTACCAAAATGTTCACTGTTTCTTCCAATACCATTTCATTTATTAAGAAAAAATTATGAGAGCATTTTCTTCAAGTGAGAGGAGCATCAGAATATTTAAATTATAATTACAAAGGTGTTAAATCTTTCATTGAAATGATGAATAAGTTAAACACTTAAGTTCTGATGAAGAGTGTATGATTCATGAAAGTTAAACATCAATGTCCTGTAAACAAAATATGCTTCTCTTCCTACATTGGTTGTCTGGTGTGTTTGAATTGAAATGTTAGTGCGATTTGGATGAAGTTGGTAATCCTGTATTAGTTAGTGTAAAAGTTAAAAGACAAAATTAGGAATTTTGCTCTAACTTTAAGCACTTCTGACTCAAATCATGCAATCTAGGATTTAGTTTGACTATCTCTTAATGAATGTTAGAATTAAACATTAGAAAATATTAGTTATGTTGTATTCAAACCTGAATGTAAACTATGTGCACAATTTCTAGTCAAAATATGAATAATAAACAGACTCCAATTCTCCTTTTTTAATGAATTATAAATTAATATAAACTAAACTGTGCTTTACTAAAAATGATGTTATTTTGGCTGTAATATCATTGATACATTCATTTCATATTCTATTCCCAGAATGAACCCTAAGAGAACACAAATTTTGATTGAAAATTGATATAACGGAATTACCTTTTGATCTCAATTCCTGAATCTCATCTTCCTTGGATGATAGATTCCTTCTCATCTCCTCAATAGCTAACTGCAGTTCCTTGACTTCTTTTTCCTTTGAGGACTGACATCTATTTAACTTTTGAACATTTTCCATTTCATCGATCAAGGAGAAATTAACACTGCCGTTGACTCTGGAATCTATATTAGAAATAAAGGTTAGAGACACAGTGAGAGAAGCACTATTTCCAGTGCAAACTTTGTTGAATCCACAGTAAATATGGATTATAAATATCCATCAGAAGTTTAATCAGAGCAATTTTATGAAACATACACATCTTTCATAATGCAGGGAATTTTAACTGATAATTATTTTCTTAATGCATTATATAAAAATTAGCAAAGTCTATCTCATTTAGGGAAACTATTAAATTATTGTACGCCGCCATTCCCTCCAATCTGATCATATCTCCAAATTATTATTAAAAGTAAATGAAACACTTAAATTATTGAATCGCTATTGATACCAGAATGAGCATTACCTCTCATGTACCCCTTGGCACCAATTACCGTGTTGTTTTCTAGCAATAGCGCTTCCATGCTCACTATTAGGCTTGCATTATTCAGCATTGTACTCGTTGCGTTAGTAATATACAAGGAGGCCTTCACGAAGCCATCCTCCGTAGTATTCAACATGACGTTCATCTTCACCTTTTTGTCATGTCCGATTTGATAGCTGATGGAGACGTCTATCAGTAGCACTAATGTCAATAAACAAGACACTGTAAATTTCATCTTCAAAAGAATCCTTGGATGCAGTTATAGAAGAATTGGTTGGTGAGAATATCTGTAAAAATTAAGACGACATTTATTGGACACAATTCATTTTCTAAACATTGTAAATGATGCATCTTGTTATCAGTAAGTCTATTAAATAAATCCCAAGGTTGACTTGTTTCACATTTGAAGATTAAACATATTTTTTGTGAGTGTTGAGACTTCCTTCCTCTTTTGAGCTCTCCCCTGGTTAATCAGCTTCAACCAGCAAATTATTATGAAAATTAAATTTTGAAGTTTAAAAGATAAAAGCAAGAATTTATTTGCACATTTAACCCTTAAACTGCGGGGAACGTTTAAAAACGTTTTCCTAAGCGAACTGCGGGAAAACGTTTTTAAACGTTTGACCTGCTCTTCCTTCCCCATACTTGGTCTTCCCCAATTTTATGGCCCTGCCTGTGAACGAGACGCACCCTCGCAAAATCTTTTTCATTGTCCTAAATGTGGAAAACCCTATCTATGGGATTTCCGGCCTCCGGGTAATTCCAAGATTTGCAGAAATTGAAAGTGCATACGTACTTTCATATTTCCAAATATCAATGTATCTACTAACTGTTTGGTATCAAATTAATCAGCAAACAGCAACGAAAAGAAATAGGACACCAATTTTAATCAAAAATCGTTAGTAAACAATTAAATCCTTGGAAGTTGCTTCTACGTTAGAGAAGCAGCCAAAACAATAACTCCAAACTTGTCAACGCATCCAATAATGAAACTCAACAATTTAAGTGGTAACTCGATTTTTCATCAAATGGTGCATTTGCACACGTCTGTCTATTTTAGAAACAACGAAAAGAATTTCTCTTTCAAATGGTCGTTCGTTTACACGTCTCGATAGAGTATGAAGGCCCGAAAGCGATGGTCACAGAAATTAGATTTGTAGAAATAGTACGTAAGATTACTTGAGCCATTACTTACCTTTCGATAATTCTGCACTTCTGGAGTCTTCTTCCTTTGGAGGTAACACAAGTGATGGTCAGGAGCAAGCTTCACTGTGATGCAGGGGAAGACGCCAGCGATGTATTTAACCGTCGCAAATAACAAGGAAAACGTGAAAACACCAATCACGGAGACTTTAGCGAGGATTTGCGCATCTGGATGTGTCACAGTCAGCAAAAGAAAAAAGAAACTAAGGCAGATGCTTGGGGGAGAGAGCATATTCATGTGCGTCATAGGGGTCAGAGGTTATCTCCATGGACTTTGTGGTCTCACGTCCTGCTCGGAGAACGATTGCTCTTTTCCTTACTCAAAAGTAGACTTTGAAAATCGCGTTTTTCCTCATCGAATTTCCGATAAAACTCTGCGATGTTATTCATTATCTCAAGTACCTTCCCGGTATAAGTTCGAGCAAATTAGGATACTAATATACTATTTAGTAACATCCCTTGTTGAATATTCGTGCTTCCTATTCTTTAACAATAAGAGCTTTTAACATGTGCAAGATTCTCTGCAAATTAACAGTGATATTAGTACAGCATATGGTTGTTGAAGATAAGAAATAGTATTCGGTCGGAATTTGTACTATAGGACAATTTTGGCCATTGCTGTCTGCTTTATGGATCTTTGTAGTCTTTTATTGGTAACAAATCGCGGCAAGTACATCAGAGGCAGTCATTGGAAAAACGCGAAAATGTCAATTGTGCATATCGTAGTAGCAATGCATTTAGCCAATCATTTATATTTTTTAATATTTTGGTTTTTCCATCTTAGTCGATCATCGATATGGGAATTTTTCAATGATCATGCGGAAGGCTTGTGAAGAAAAATTCTCTAATAAATTAATATAATTCTTATTGTCATATTTTTACGTAAACTATAAAACTGTTTACTACAAAGATGGGCCGAAATACTAAAAATTTAAGTTGGTTCTTTACATATGGACTCGGTGATTATTTGGAAGTAAAACCGTAATTAATTAAACAAATGAAATTTTACCTAGTGTTATCAATTATGGTCTTGTGTTGATATTTAAGCCAAGTAATCTATTTTACCATTCTGATCTCTATAATAATTAGTTTTCATGAGATGGCTAAACTGTTGAACAAATGAATGCAAACTTAAATACCATGTTTTATCTATTTACACATTATGTAAGCATTAAACAGTGATTTTCACTAAAATACGAAAAAATTATTCCAATGTTCAGGTAATGTTAGTTAAGTAAATACTTTAAAGCATTTCTCAATTACAGGTCGACAATAGACGGGATGATTGACATACGAAATAGCTTATCTCTTTACTATAATCACCCATTAATTGCAAAAATCGTATTCTAACAAAATGAGCATCGAATCGGTCTCCACTCCATATCCAAAGAAATCCCGCTTAGCAACAGACATGGCCCAAGTCACGTGACTTTTCGGACATCCCCAACTTATCTGCCAATAGCAAAATAAGTATACGCATTTTCACAATGCTGGCGAACGCCTATTAATTGCCTTAGGAGTATCTAGTGGTTCTCATTTTTGTATTCTTTTTGGATTGCCAATAACAGATCATAGAATACGTCAACTTACTCACATATGTATTTTTTATCCATCCTCGAATTTATTTTTTTTACATATTTACTTTTTTAAAACCTCTTTAATTCAGTAGTTTCATTTATAGTTAATTAACATCTATTTGTATCCTAATTTGCAAGTTTATGTAAAATTTCCAAAGATTTATTATTGGCGAATTGCCCTTTTTCATTCACATACTTTAACAAAACGAATAAATAAGAAATACTTTTAATAAGATTCATTTCTCCCCCTTTAAAATGCATGGCGAAATTGAAATAACACTCGGGCATTGAACCAAGGAGCATTAGAGAAACGGTGAACTTCCTGGAATAATGTTTTTAAGCATCTCTCTTTCCAATCCAGGTTACATTTTTCCATCTTATTTGAAAAGCATTAAAAAATCTTAAAAGTTCCGCAATGCAATGTATACGGGGGATATTGGTTCCCACCTGGCATCGAACAGATGGTCATTTGGTGACATTTCTTTTACTGGTACTATACAAAACCATGGCGTCTGTAAACTCCGAGATTTTGGTTCTTCTATCATACCGATAAGTGCCTCAAAATAATTTACAAAACTCCCCTTAATACATTCCTATGGAAAATTACGATTTTACGGCCATCTGGCATCGAACACATGATACCTAGCATCAATGTCCGAAATATCCTTGCGACTATAGGGTGGCGTAGTCACTACGAAAAAAATTCTCGTTGATGGCAAATGTGGATTATTATCAGAGTTTCTACCTCCTAAATCAATTATATATAGCTGCTTCTCTGCATATACCTATATATTAAAGATATGAATTCGAACAATGTTCCAACAAGAAGAATCTTGGGGCCTTTTAGTTGAGATACAGCAATTAAAATCACTGCGTTTCGAGATGAAGTTGTCTTCTATAGTAAAACAAGAATTACGTCTACATAAATACCATGCCTGGATAAAGGACGATACATTTTTTAATTACAAAATTATTTCTGCTTAACGAAGGAATGCATTTCTAAATCAATGCATTATGATGCATGTATGTTATAAGGCTATTTTGAGGAATATGAATGTAAGTAATAACCACCCGGTTAAGACGCTGTTCGGGCGACCAAAATACCTCAGTGGGAGCGTATTATACAGGTTTTACTACTATAACTCATCAGTGAAGTACTATTTATAATTTCGAAAACTCATTAGCTTTCAAAAATTTTAGGATACTAATTATTTTGCCATTGATATTTTTCATCGTATTCCTATTATTATTTACAACTATCAGAATAAATAAAAAAATTAGTAGCCTTAAAAATACTGAAATCGATCAAAATACCTATTCTTTTGTTTGCTGCAACAACAATGAATTTTTAATGTTATTCCTTTTATGGAAAGTCGCTATTTAATCAAGAATTGCGTAAATTAGAATCACCCTAAATCACTCGAAAATTCTCTCGTAAGACATGCGCTTGAAGATCGGTAGCTAGTGGAATTGCTCATGAAGAAATGACAAATAAAAAAACTTATACAATCTATAATTTGGATATGGGACAACAGAATAAAATATATTGGCCTATCATTCTCCTATATTCGTATTGCAGTCAAGTTTCGAAATCCAATTTGGGTCCGAGTGACTATAACTAGACAAAAATCTAGACTAGAAAATGATCAATATTTTTCATCTTAGGTCTTAAAATTTCGAGTGAAAAATTACGTTTGACGACAAATATAATACTCTTTGTTTAATTTCCCTTCTTTTGGTATTTATCTCGATCTCGTAGGACCATTATTTCCAATTTTATTTTGTAAAGGAAGAAAAGTCTGCCAAGTATGAAAATTTAAGAATACGTGTATTTCTTATGAGAGCATTTTCGAGGCTTCCAAAGTGGAGCCCATGATTCAGTGTGCATTTGAATGTCATTATTTATACCCAATTTGGTATATTACGAATCTCCAAATTTCTTAATTATTTATCTCGTTGGAGAGTGCGTGAAATTCATACCCGAGAATTGCTTCAAGGTCTCCGATTAAGAAATTCATAGCATAAAAGTTTACATTATTTGTCAAAATGTATTTATTAATTTTCGATCTCCAATGTCTTCTGTTGCTTTCCTTATCGTGAAATGTCGTATCTCCTTCCCCATACATTTCATATGAGCTCATATTTCCCATACGATTGAGAGTAGAGTTGAACATTCGCCTTACTAGACAGATAGGCTTGTTGTTTACACACACAATATCATTAAGTATTTTACTTTATTCTCCTAATTCTCAAAGTTTCGAGACCAAAACGAGTTCTGTGACCAAATAATAATTCTTATTTAAATTATTTTTTGTTTGTGCGTGTCTCAAGTTCGTGGTATTATCATTTAGAATTTATTTACCAAAATGTCTGAAGTTCTGCAATCGATCAAAATCAACTTTACGTCTACTTTTATAATAATGATTTAAAGTCGTTTGTCATGATACGTAGCACAAGAAATAATAAACACGCATTAGCCTTAACGTCCTCTAAACGAATATCTAAATTCCGTAATTCCATTTCGTCGGGATATCCTTGAAATGATTTTCATATTTTTTTTCCGCGTATTTCTTACGGGCGTAACTAACCTCGGAAAGCTAAATGTATAAACGGGTATTAAAATCGTGTGAATATCGTATGAGATGGTGGTTATTCAATTGTTTGTTTAGTGATTATAGTTCTTCTTAAATAACACGAGTAACTTAGTTCTCGCATTGAATAAAAGGCAATTTGCGGTAGCGTATATTGGATGAGACACCCATTTTGGGCCTCTTTCACTGCTTCAGAATAGATGACCTCTGACCCAGACTCTGATATCAACTGAGTCGTCATTGACAGAGCTTCCGATTCTTTTCCCTTCTTCACGAAACTCTGTATTTTTCCTTATATAGCGCGTTCACTTCTCACAGCAGGAAAGATGGGGTACAAAGTACAGTATGACCCGTTTAAGACGCTATCCAGCATATTATGTGTTTATATAACTATGCCAGTCCTTTCAATACAAAGCACATGTTAGGAATACCGCTTAAGACACTCTACTAACAGTTTAAAACGCGGATATTCTCCATTCTTATTATAGTAACACCCGTATAAGAGGCTATCCAGCATACTATGTGATTTTATCAATATGCCACTTCACAGTTAACAAACACAGCATACAATGTGGTTTCGTCACTCTTCCAGACCATTTCATACCAAAAACTTGTTAGGGACGCCGCATAAGACGCTCTACTACCCGTTTAAAAGGCTCATTTTCCACAATCATTCTGTAGTAAAACCCGTTTAAGACGCTATGCAGCCTGCTATGTGCTTATGTCACTATGCCAGTCTGATCTACACGAAATTCATGTTACGAATTAAGCTTATGACGCTCCGTTACCCGCTTAAAACGCGGATTTATCCCGTTTCCCATTTTTCACTAGATATCACGATGCATTGTATAAAATTGTTAAATACATTTCGGCATTTAATGAATATTACCGACAGTGATAACTGTTGCCATCGTTCGTATCAAATGTATTTTGTATCTTGTCGTATCTTTTTATTATGCATTTGCATAAAAATTTTCTCACTCCTCATGTAATTTCGGTAATTAGATTAACACTCAAAAATGTTGTCATACATTTGATTGGAGGCGTGGATAATTTTTAAAGTTAATTCCTTGTGGAAAGGTTTTTTCTAATTCGTACTTAAGGTATCTTTATCGTTAAACATAACTTATTTCTCCTCTAGAATTTTTCTCAAGGCATTGTGGTATTTTCTTGGTTCGGATATCTTTCAATTAGGTCTTTACCTTTGGAATGGTTACATTTCCATAACATTATGATGATTTTTATGTTGTTGTAAAATTTTATTGTTTTTTAGCAGTAGTTTCCGTAAGATAAATACATTTTCTTGTTATTAGTTAATTTATCTAAATCTACCAAATAAGGTAATCATCATTTACGAGTGAATATTATAAAATATAGATAATTATACTCTGTTTTTAAATTCCATCACTACCAAATATCAATTTCTATGGATATCAAATTAATATTTTCATATAATATAAATATATATTTGGATGAATGTTCATCGAGAATTCCTACCATCTTGAGGGTCCATTTCTCATTTCCAGAATCTTCCATTCCTTCCTCAATTCCGGATGATCTTGGCCTGGAAACACTTATCAGCTGCATCACGTGACTCGAAAATACTTAAATAAGACGCCGATTAAACCCCTTCCACTACAACACAGCAAAGCATCCTAAGAAGCTAACTGCAGTGTATTGAGTTCCACTCCAATCTACTTCATTTTCCTACGTCTACTACATCTACAGAGGACCATCGTTGTGAAAGGATAATCGCAAGGTATTGATGAAATTATTATTTATTCACATATTTGATTGCATTCACACGTAGGTCTTAATTTCTCTGTGTTTGTGTGATAGTTATTTATATCTGTAGGGTTACATTTCCTCTATAATTTCGGGGATTGTTTCTTTACGAGAACTCTCTTATTTAAGTGGTAAAAAAGTCTCTTACTTGTTCAACCGATACATTAAATTTTATATATTTAATATTTTGACGGAATTTGTCACTATCTCATATCCACTAGAGAGAATCTTTTGACTAGTAGAAGTGTCCGTAGAATTTCAACATGGTGTATAGAAATAGGCAGTAAAAGTGTAATTAATAAAATTTCTAAGTAAGGCAGCCGAACATCTCTCACATCAGCATAATTCAGTGGGACGGAAAATGCATGTAAGAAAATTTGGAATCTTTTCAAATTTCTTTTGTTTAGAAAGGATATCTTAGATAGATTATGAGAATATGAAAGATCGTAGGTTTCACGGAACTGAAATTCAGAGTATAATTATTTGATTATATTTTGCGATAGAAAAAGATTCTGTGAATGATTAAAGCTTACATTACGTGGCTACTTTTGAAGCCTCGTGTATGCTTTCTCTCATCCATATCTACTATTTCAGTTAATCTTTTCGAAATTCCCATAATTTGGAACCGAAATCTCAGGTGATCGAAAAGAATATTACTCTTCAGAGAATTCTGTTCTTCTGAAACTTCTCACAAATTCGGATGATCATTTTAAAAATTATATTTGGCGATAGAAATGCAAAGGATTGAACTAAAACATTGCGTGGCTACTTTAAGGGACGCTTTGCCTCGTCTGGGGTCGAACTGGAGACCAAATTCATACGTGAGAAATCGACTTATAATAATGTGCAACTTCTGAGATTTCTGTTTTTCGAGTTTTATGCGAACACACACAGCTGCATTCTCTATATAAATGCAGAATAGCTATATAGAATACAATTAAAAGTTGCAAAATACTGCAAGCTACCTGTTGAACGCAGTATTGTACCAAGTAATTCCTCAAAACTTTTTGGAAAACGTCGTGTGAAAGACAGCCTAGCGTCGAACTCAGGACCCTTTCCTGAGAAAAAATAGCAAATTAATATTAGATAAGTGCCATTCTGACCTGTTTCAATGTTTCAATTCAATATCTTGTCGGGAAAGTCCTAAGATAAGATTCCGTTTTCCCCGTTTGAAATGCATGGTAGAATCAGAATGACGCTCTTCCATCGAACCAAGGACCATTGGAGGAAGAAAGAAATGCGTGAATGAATTTATTCAAACGCTTCTGTTACCATTCCGAGTTTTATCTTTCCAGCTTTTCGGTTAAGGATAAGAAAATTCAAAGCTTGAAGCAATGAATTTCTTATGGAAGAATTTTGCACCCACCTGGCATCAAACTCACGGTCATTTTCTATAATTTCTTCCAATGGTAATATGGAAGACTACCTCAACTTCAACCTCCGAACTTTTGGTTCCTCTATCTTACTGAAAAGTGCCTCAAAATAATTTTCATTTCAATGCATTCTGATATGAAAATCGTGATTTTTGGGACCTTCTGGAAACCATGATAGATAACGTCAAAGTCTGAATTATTCTGGTATCCACAGGTTAAGGGCAGTACATCATAAATATATGAAGTCGACGGCACTGATGGAATATGCTTAGAATTCATATCCCCTGTATAACTATATAACTGTTATATATAGCCAACTCTCTGGATGTACCTATATTTATTTTACTTTATGGTAAATTCCTTCATTGTTAGTGAAAAATAACCATAATCAAGTAACAACTATGTTCCCGTTGTGAGAAAAGCAGGCTATTGTTTAAGTATATTGTTTGAGTCTGCCAGCATAACATGAGCTCTTCATAATTTTTTATGATTGAAAACCGCTGATTATAAATATTCAAGAACATTTCGAAAAACTTTTTCCAACCACATTTTTGAAACCTTTTCTAAGAGTTAACTTGTGTTTTTCTTTTCTTTAGTAGTATTACAATTATGGTGACACTGCAATGACAATTATCATTATCTTAGCCATTTTACATCATGGTAATAAAGTTTTGGGCTCATTAGCCCAATGGTAATGGGAAAATTTTCTTTGACATGAAGGACTGTAGATTTTGGATATTTTCCATCAGTCCATGAATTTAAGTAATTCTCAAAGGAATGACTAGGTAGAATATTTAATAGGTTTTTGCCTAAATATCTTGACATTAGATGGTTTATATCAACAAATCACCCATTTAAAGTGTTGTGAAAATTAAGTTTTTTTATGGGGTTATATTTACCCCATGCAATTTATTAAGGAAGATATATGATGTGACTAAGTAATATTTAAGATTCTCTTTGAAATTTTCTTTCATTAACTAATTTTTCTAAAGCTCAATGATTTTTTGGGGTACTCTTTGTCGTACAATTATTGTAGGTTTGCTTTGTTTCTAGCTAATCATGTAAATCATCCTATTGATTATATTAAATTGTCCATTCTGTGAATGTCCTTAGAGTTCAAGCATGTCTTTCATTTAATATGTATGAATTGGTCTTTCATGGAGTAAAAGATGCTTTTGATACTTCTAATGTTTAAGATTAATGTTTCAGATAAGTTCCATGAATTTTGATATTTCATTGAATTTAGCAATAAAAAGAATGGTATCTGAAACATGTATCACACTTTCCTTTCTCTAATTATTATTTTTAAAGTTTAAACGAATAATTAATTGTCTATAACATACACTGCTCTGATTTTTGTACAATATCTCCAATTTTACACATTTAAATTTGCACAGTTTATACACTATTCTTAGTAATATACTTACTAGATTACATTTGATGTATTATGCTTCTTACTTATTTACAGATAGTAATTTTTTTATATTATTGAATGTTATATTTTTATTTACATTTTTAAAATATCTTTTATTTCTGTTTTGCATCAATTTATAGTTCATAGTAAGGGTATCTAAATTGAGATATTTTATTTATTATCATACAGTAAGTTAATAACCATTGCATATTGATTATGTATTATTTCATAATAATTATTGAATTCATTGCCAATTTTCATAGAATCGCAGTGATAAATGGGAAGTTCATAATTCAAATCTACATTAAAGTGTATTGCCCTTTTTCAAATAATGCACTACATTTAATTTATTTACAGCAACTGATTGAACACATTTGCTGGATATTAGTATTTTATTTTATCTATTGTTCTTATTCATTAAGTTTGTCAGATTACATTTTCTGTACTTTGATTTATATTTGTTTTTCATGTAGTGTATCCTAATTGTAGTTTGCAATATTCTCAATGAATATTATTTCCTATATATTTATTTCTTGCTCAAGCTAAGTGCATATTAATTGGGATATATTAATTATTTCTCTCATTAGGTTTGTGCAAGTTAATCACATCTGCCTTTTTTGTTAGGTTTCTTTTGTTCTTTTTATAATTAAACTTCTTAGCTTCTATTACCAATAACTAATTTTACCTTTACTATTCCAAAACTTAATTTATTTGTGAAATAATTTTCTAATGAGATGTATTTCAGAGTACAAAAGTTGTGAATGGAATGGGGAATGACATGTTCTGAATAGAGAGTAGACGTTCAGTATTTATAATTCTTTATAGTATTCACTTATTAATATATCTTAACTAGATACAAGCTAGAGGAGCTTCATAAATAATGGAATAAGAAACCCAGAGTAGGACTAGCATTAATAAGGCCAGTTCTAGTATATGCAGAAAGCATATGGGATCCTCACAATAAAGGCTCAGTTAAGAAACCTGAGAGTATACAAATAAAAGCCAATATATTTGTTTTGGAAAGGTAAGAGAAGAAGTTTTACAGGAATGATTTAAGGGTTGGGATGGGAGAAACTGAACCACAGATTTCAGTCAACAATTTATAATTTTAATAATAATAATTTTTAGTACATTCTGACTGGAAAAAATCTCTTGGGGCGCTTATGAAAAAGCTGAATGAACCCTAATTGAAAGTAAAGAGGGACTACATATAAACAAATTTTTATTGCTGAAACAGAAGCAGAGGTTTGCAAGTACTCCTTAAACAGGGCAGTATATCAATGGAATAATGTACCCAAGGGGGGCGTTTGAGCCTTTTCTCTAATCTCTATGTATATTCACAGATATAATAAGGAAAATAATTAGTTGTAATTAATTTATTTCTTAATTATTCTTAAAACCTTTTGGAGTAGTTTTTATCCCTGTTCTCCCTCCAAGATTCCCTCATTATATGCTTATCATTGTATTATTTATTATATTTGTATTATTTGCTTTGTATACATCACTTACTTTGGGTACTATCGTTGTAGATATAAAAGTGAACGATCTTGCATATAGTTGCTAAAATGGACATGGTTTCAAATTCCGATCTCTTCAGTTATAATGATAGTAAGGTACTGATTGTCAGGTGCAAAAATTTTGCAGAAAGGATCACCAAGGTGTAAGCAATTTATTTAAACAAAAGCTGTCCTTTGAATGATATGACTTCTCCTCAATGGTGACACAAACCTTCATTTTTGGCAATTCTCATGTGTTTGAGGTTCTGCTACCATAAAATGCAAGTTTATGATGGTTAGTTTAAATGTTTTTTGTTTGCCTATGATGTTGCAGTCTTTGTTTACAAAGATTATTTAATTTCTTGCAAAAATCTGCCAATAATTTCACCAGTTTCAGTCACATTGAGACTTAGAGTAAAGAAAACTTTCCATTGAGGAAAAATATTTATTTACTACAAGAAACATCAATAAGTCAACCATAAACTACAAATTTGACAATGCTGATATCTATACATCTAGCAATGAAACTAAACATTGAAATTTCAACTCAATATTTTTACTAACAAGGAGACTACACACCGTCGGACGCAATTTAAGTGGTAAGACTCGGTAATTTGATAGATATCGAGTCAAGATTGACGAATCACCCCCAAAGTTGGGTTTTATGAGCGATAGTTTTCACGGAAAATGAATTTAAAGTTTACGAAAAATTGTCAGGTAGGCTATAAAGCTAAGCGTAGCGACCTTCGTCATTCGTCATTTCCCTGGAAAGGCAACACAGCCTAAAGCAGGGGAACTTCTCAATGTAATGTATAATGACCAAAAGACCAATAAACGCTTTTCAAAACAACAACTTCGTCATTCGAACGTTTGGCGCAGTGGTATGGTATCCGCTTCCAAAGTCCTTTTGGTCGGGTTCAAGCCCTCATGTGGGAAAATTTCTTTTCTCTTTATTTCTTTTACATACTCTGTCATAATCTTAATCTGTATCTGTTTTCTTCTTTTGGTGGATTTTGAACTTATTTTCCAAAAGTTAGAGTATTTTTCCGCTGTGAGTCACCCGTTTCTTCAAATTATGCGCAAATACTTATGTCCGCATTTATTATCTGAAAACTACAATACTAGAGAGGTAACGCAGAGGACTATTTCAAATCTCTCCTACATCCAGCTGCTCGCTCTAACAGCAACTTTTATTGCAATACCCGACTTACATTTACCAATTCTGAACTCTGAACACATTGGTTTAAATATAGAAGCCGACAACTGTTTGAGTAAAGTAAAGATTTTTATTTCGCGCATTCAGAATTCATTCCTTAATAAAGAAGAAAACAGATATAAGTTAAGATTATGACAGAGTACGTAAAAGAAAAAAAGAGAAAAGAAATTTTCCCACATGAGGGCTCGAACCAGACCAAAAGGACTTTGGAAGCGGATACCATACCACTGCGCCAAACGTTCGAATGACGAAGTTGTTGTTTTGAAAAGCGTTTATTGGTCTTTTGGTCATTATACATTACATTGAGAAGTTCCCCTGCTTTAGGCTGTGTTGCCTTTCCAGGGAAATGACGAATGACGAAGGTCGCTACGCTTAGCTTTATAGCCTACCTGACAATTTTTCGTAAACTTTAAGTTCATTTTCCGTGAAAACTATCGCTCATAAAACCCAACTTTGGGGGTGATTCGTCAATCTTGACTCGATATCTATCAAATTACCGAGTCTTACCACTTAAATCGCGTCCGACGGTGTGTAGTCTCCTTGTAAGTAATAGACTTTTCATTGGTTTTACTATTTATAGGAGGAATTAGGAAACTTGTCTGTCGAATGATCAGTCAATGATATGTTTTGTTGGAAAGTGATGGAGAAAAGTGCATTCCACCAAATACAGATGTTTAGAAATATTATATTGAGAATGCATGGCCTCTTAATTGACTTTCTCTTCTTAATTTCACAGATAACACCTTTGCCAGGAAACCTTTGTAGAGAAAGAAATACATCAGTTTCCTCAGCAATATGAATCCCATTTCCGGTGTTGTTTCCTTGCTCTTTGTGTTAACAATCTTGTTAATGGTGAACCTCAGCATTGGTGAGGAAGGAAAAATGAGGATAGCTTTGAATAATACAGAGGATGATAAGGTATTGGCATCTTTGTATGTCAGCAATGATACGAGGAAGCAATTCAAAAATGTGAGCCTCTTAATGGACATTGATGCTGTGTTGGATGACAGTATGGCATTGATTGGGGCAAGAGGAGTTGTTAGAGGTAATTAATATCATTTTAAGTTGTGGAACTCTCCTTAAGAAGTCTACTTTCTTTTAACCCTTTCGAGACGGCCACATTCTCTTAAAATCGTCTCCTGGACACGGAAGCATTTTTCGACTAAGATGTTGGCAGGTATAGAATTGAACCCTTCTGAGTCCTAAGCGGGATTCCTTCCTCGGCAACCGCAATCGAGGGAATACCGTCACATTCCATTCCACAGCATGGGGCCGCGGCTACCTAAATGTTATTGCTGACGTTTTGCCAAATAGTTATTTTAGCAGTAATTGTCAATATTAATTTGGAAATTAAAATCTTGTATCTTGCCGACTATGTACAACTTTCAAACGAAATTTTACCGTTAATATTAAGCTATTTAGTATACTATTATAGTGGCAATGATGTAGCATAGTTTTTATATTATAATATCCTAATTACCTTAATATTAACGGTAGAATTTCGTTTAAAAGTTGTACTTAGTCAGCAAAGACCAACATTTCAATATCCAAATCAATATTGACAATTACTACTGAAAGAAAATCTTTCGCAAAACTGTTGCAATAACATTTCATTTGCCGCGGCACCATGCAGTAAAAAGGGTTACAAATGACCCCGGGGGCTGAGTTTCCTCTTTGTGGTGCAGAAGGAAAGGTCAGAAATCCCCCGGAAAAGGGTCAGAAGGGTAAGTTTATAATATCCTAATCCTCTGAAACTGCATCCACGCGCAATTTATACCTGCATCGTCTATACACGACAGCCGTCTTTCTGCATAGGAAAAATGCCGTCGTCTATAGCCGACAACAGTCTCGAAAGGGTTAATTTCCTATAGAAAAATTTTCTAATTTTAAACTGGTCAATTGGTCATGAAATGGATTTCTCTACCTCTTGATACATTAAAACATTTCATGAGTTCACATTTAAAGTTAGTTTTTGAGCTGAAAATTACCCCTTTAATTGTAGTTATGAATATTGGATCAAGGCACTAATTAAAAATTCAACGTCTTCTAATTTTGAATATCAAAGTTCTTTTATTGTATTTGAGTAGATTTTCTTTGAATTCTGTCACTAAATTTCATGATATTTTTTTAAATTTACAATTCTTGTGCGATATTTCTGTGTGATATTTAAATTAAATATATTTTCATTAAGTATTACCAGCAGTTGTATAATGCAGCGGAATTATTGGATAATCTTTACTATATTATTTAAAATTTTCTATTTCAGAGAATAACAGGAATGAGTCAATTAAATTTGACAGCTTCAATGAGATAGCATTGAAGGAAATAAATCAAAGACTATGTTCTTCTGTTGGTGAGATTAAGAATATTCTGGTGACCCAAGAGGAGGACAATAAGAGAATGGCTTTGTCCATTGTAGAAAGTATGAAAGCTGAGCTAAAGGGAATACAATCCTCTATTGTTAATGATATTAAAGCTGAGATAAGGAGAGTGGAGTCATCCCACATCAAAGAAATGGCAGCCAAAGATGAGGAAATGAACAAAATGCAATCAACAATAAAAGACCTTAAGTTAATTGTCACATCCCAAAATACTGGAATAAGTGAACAGAGGGAGTCTTTGCAATCCCCCAAAGATGGTAAAACATTTCTCTTTCTATTACATGATTTACTCTGATTGACAAATAAGTTCATAATTTTACTTTTAATTTCCATATTTTATGTACATAAATTAAGCGTACTTTGATGACACAGAATACTGCAATCAGAACATCATACAAAATGAACTTATTCTTACTATTTTCTCCATCAGATTATTTATGAATCATCTATGGATTGAATTCTGAAGATATTAGAGCCAGTTGAGATTAAATTCATCTTTCAACTTTTAAACAAAAACATTCTTACTTTTGATATCAAAATAGTAGTACAAAATTACTTGTACTTCTTCCAGTATTAATCAACTGTCATAATAATTGTTTATTTTCTTAATTAAAACATTTTAAAAATTAATTAATTTGATCATTAGATACCTAGAATATGCATGTTCATTAACAAATATGTACAAGGAGAATGTTGAAATAGACGGCCCAGATATATAATGTAAAATACAATAAAATATATAATAATCACAGTCATGTATATAATTAACTATCCAATGTCAGTAACTACCATAAGTAATTCATGGAAGAATTTTTGGAATATTAGTTTAATGTATTTCATGACATCATAGGAATATATATTTAGTATTTAACCTTTAAGGTCCAAAGAGACGCTTAATTATTATTATTATTATTAACAGAGTATGCAAAGGTATCATCGTTCCGAGTCTGGAATAGTTGGGAAAATACTCTCACAAGAACTGTAGGTAAAATTTGTTTTCATTAATTGTAGATTTTTTATCTTTAACTCAATTTAATCAAAAATAAGGTCCTAAAAAATCGTGGAAAGTAAGAGAAAGAGAGGAAATAGAAAAGGAATTCTCATTTTGATCATGAAAAATTGCTTTTGGTTCAAAACACCTAGAAACAGGAGAAAAAACATGAATAATTGGTTGGATTTTTGGGTTATAGCAACCAGTCCCCCTTACGATAAGTCACTTAAAGATTTTCTAAAGCAATTTCTGAACTCAACACTTATACAAATATAGGAATAAGACAGGACAATATATTTCTTTCTATTATTCCAAGCATAAAGTAAATTATTTATGTGTTAAATTTAGTTACAACATTTTGAAGGAGAAATGCACTCACATTAAGTTAATGATTTAATTAATATATATCCATATTTGAAGTCTGGTGATGTAAATTAATTATATCAAGACTGCCTTTCTCTCTTGAAATTATTTGTAGCATTTCTATGGTGCATTGCTTATTCAATACAACAAAATTTATTGTTAAACAATGAATGTCTTTTATTTTCTAGTTAATAATCTGACATCAATAGGATATGAAATCATCCCTGGTCTCGGCTACTACAAGTATCATAATATTACAGTAAACTTTGAAACTGCATTAAATATTTGTCAGAATGAAAGCGCACACCTTGCAATTGTCAATTCAGAAGAAGAAGCTGAGATGTTAATGAAATTAGATGATGTAAAGAAAGGAACCAAGTATCCGTGGGTTGGTGTCCATTCTCCCAAGAAGAATGGAGAATTTGAGACCATATTTGGTAAGCTGATGATTATAAAACGATTGTAACATTCTCTTAATATATGGTAAAACTCAGTTAAGATGTTTTGGGGCATAAAACAAAGACCTCATCTGAAGTAGGATTGTGTTTTGTAGGATAGCAATGTTTAGCCTTGTTACCTTTTAGTCACTTTTTTGAAGAATTGTCTGCTTTTCATAAAATGAGAGCATCTTTGACACTGAAATTCACTCATCTGAATATAGTGAAGCATTTTAACCAGTTTAGCAATTACAGAAGAATGAAGAATTTTATTTTAACTGCAGTAAAGAGAAGGTATCACAGATCTGCCCTAAACTGTGCCTAACAGCTCACAAATCACTCCACTCCCTTTGTGATATATTTTGTCTGATTACAAAATTAGAAATTAACTAAAGGAAACATGCAAAAATGTCATTTTCATCTAACTTTCTGGTTTGATTGTGAGACAAAAGTGGAAAATATGAACTGGTTCTATTTCAGAGTTCTTATCAGCTCAAACTGTGGGATATAAATTGCTTAACCTTTAGATATTTTCTTTTTACTCTCACAAAATTTGTCATTCCATTAGAAAAATTCACAAACATTTATTTTAGAAGCAATAGAAACCATGAGAGGGCAATACTAAAGAAGAAAATAACATTGAATAAGGTAAAGAATTAGCCAAGGCTGGTTGCAGTGCATCTTTGGATGGAAAAAATCAGCATTTAAAGTGGTCTTTTAAAAATATATTTTGCTTAAAGAGACCCTGAGAAAATTGTGTATTATGCAGGATGAATTCTTAATTGTGATTGTCTTAAATTGGTTTTACTGTATTAATTTTGAGTGTTTGGTGAATGCTTATGATTCTGATCACAGTTAATGAATTCATATCTTTCATTTGAACAGGAGTACCTCTGAGGGACACTGGATATTCTAAGTGGGGACCAGGGGAACCATTTGGAAGTGGTAATTGTGTCTTTCTACGTCGTGATGGTTTACATGACTTTTCTTGCGATGAAAGATCAAATATTATTTGTGAGAGTGCCCTCTAATATTATTTCATTTGGAATGCCTGAAAAGAAAATGTACACATATCTAATCGATAATTATATAAATACTTAAAACATCAAATTATACATATCTATATTCAATGTATAAAATACATTGCATAAAAGCTATAACTCCTTCTTCACTTTGTATTCATGTTTGTACTTCTATCAATAAAATAGAAATTTGTTCCAATTAATTCTTTCTATTTCTCTAACGGCCTGTTTAATTTTCCATATGTTTTAATTCGTGTAATATTATAGCATGATTTTTCTGCAAAATGTAAAACATTCACAGAGAATTACTAAATTATAAGCTCCTTTAATGGTAATAGTTCCATATGGGATATCAAGGGGATTCTTTATAATGATAATCTTTAAGTTAATTCTAGGTTATTCTGTACCTTTTTCATAATCACCATAATTATTATCCCTTAAAGTATCCATGTATAGTTTAGATTTCAGTAAATTGAATTTTTAAGAGTAAAACTCTCTTACACGGCCATCAGAACCTCTTTTGGCTATAATAATTGTTATTTGGTTATAATATTTGGTAATTTTATAGTAAATGACCTTAGATTCCCTGTGTAGAACCTTAAACATCTGGCTAAAGAATTACATTTTCACTGCTGATTTATTTGATCTCTAAAGAGATATTTTATTAAAAGCTAGCAACTAAAAAAAGTGTGGAATGAACCATAATAACCTGTTTCTTAAAATGTTGTTCTCCTTCCAAGTGGCAATGATTGTGAAATTTAAGTACAAAATCCATGAGCTAGAGATGTTTGTTTCACTGTTTATTGCAGCAATGTTCTAAAATTCCATGATATCTGCTTGATATTAATAACATTGCAATGATTACAATTCAATTCACCAGACTTGCATATAGGGATTCTCAATTTTCTTTCTGTTTGCCATAATATTTAAGTAGTTTGTTATTGTTATTAGAAAATGGGAATACAGTTGAGTTTTTAAGGAAGTTGGCAAGAAAAAACCATTCATCAAGTTTTTTGTGTGACTTAAGTTAATGAAGCTGCTGAATGCCTGTGGACACAACGGTTATATAAGATGCTATTCATGAAAAATATTCAATAACATCACCCCTTACAACTGAAAATCAATAAAATTCTAGTTTAAAATCACAATACTGCCAATGAGACCCTAGAATTGGCTGCATGGATGTTGAATGTTGTATTTAAGATCTAAATTATGTAAAAAAATTTGTCAACAATATGCAGAACTTTTATGATTTCATTTAACAGATACCTTTGCATTAGGCCTAAGAACTAAATCTGTTACTTCACACAAAAGTATTGACTCATCAGAATTGATTCTGAGGATTCTACTGTGGTAATAGGAATCTCAGTGATAAAGTCGATTAACAGAAATAATGCCAAATGACATTGTTTTTGGCAAGGATCAATCTGAATGGACGAGATCAAATATATACCTGAAAATATTTAGTAAGGAATTCACTGTTTGTCATCTTTTTCTGCATTTTAAGGATTTTATTACTGCAAGTGAATATCCTTTCCTTAGTTTTACTTAAAATCAAATACTTTATGCTAAATTCATTCCAATTCTCTGCTCTTAGCTTGCCTTTAAATGCATTTTAATCAGATTTATGTTAAATAAGAAATATTTTTATATGTTATCCTTATGTTCATGAAAATTTCGAAAGCATCAGAAATGTTTAGTCACTTTGATTAACGACCCTAACATTTAAATCTTGTTTTCACGTTATGTTTATGGAAACTAGTAGTCTAGAATAACATCTCTCAATATTTTCAGTTATTGTGATCAAGATTTTTATCTTATATGTATAACAATGTGTGAGTAACACCATTATAAAGTAATGAGACATAATCAGAAAATAAAACATTTAAAAAATGGATTAACGTATTTCCTTTTCCTTTGCTAATAATACCTTCCTCATATTTGCGAGATATTCTTCAAGTAGTCAACTTAACTAAAGCTCTTATCACAAATCACTGCACTCCCTCATGTTTCACAAATTGAGATTGCCACAACAGTAAACATCGCAGGCAACTTATTTAGCTGACTGTTTTTCCCTGACGAAAAATCATAAAGACGACCTGTAATTTAAATTGAATCGTAACTTATGTTACTTGAACTGACATATTTCAACGGTTGTAGATTCCTTGTTTTAGTGAAGAAATTGTGAAAGGTGATTTAATATACGCTTAATGTATTATATAAATCAGACAGTCAATGCTTCGTTAGATCAACCGAAATAATGCTCGATGGATACGTTATTGCCATGGATCCTTCTGAATAAACGAAATTCAATACTTGCTTGAAATTATTCGTAAGCTAATGTGGATGGGGTAAACATCGATTTTGAGTTAACTATGCAAAGAATGGTTTAAATTCTTGTACCATTGCAATGAGAAGAGAATGCGCTTTTTGGAATGTCATTCACTATTACCATAGAAGTGTAATTAGAGAGATATTGGGAAAATACTATGCTAAATGGACGTGCGTCTCATCTGTCAATAGCTATATAATCTTTTTACCTCAAGTAAATCAGACCGTATATAATATCAAGAATGATTCTTTCATTCTTTTCAATAATCTGCAGCAAGTTTCATAACAAGCAAGCGTTCCTGTGTCGAAGCAAATTATGACGACAGTTCCACTGAATAGATTGAGCGAATGGTTTCTTTCATTCTCTCGTGTCACTCTGCGTGTTTTAATCTCTCTTAGAGGAAGCGATGTCGCGGCCAAAAAGCCGCATTCTTTTCAAGGACATTGAGATAGATCAAGGAAACCCGAAAAGGCGACCATGTTTATAAGAGCAGTTCTCATTTCCGTCGTGCAGATGGCGCGTAATGTACGTCTGTCTCGGCTTGCTCTTCTCTCACCACTCCGACAACGAGTCTAGTGCGCATGCGCCGTGCTGCCATTACTTTCTCAGAGACGTAACAAGAGTGTAGCTCGAAGAATTGGAGTTCAGCTTGTGTTTTACGAATTACATATCAGCTCGTATTGAAACGTACGCATTACCTTAGAATAAAAGTGCATATATTGGTGCTTCTGATTTCTCATAGCGTGTGTTTTGTTATTTGAGCTAGTGTTTGTGACCTTTATAACCATCACGACGGGGTCAACGTACCGTTTCGTATACTTTTGGAGCATCTCCTCGTTTTGGGTGAGTTATCTCTGGTTTATTTATTTTTTTAAGCGTCCCTAGCGACGATGTGTTGTTTATATTTGATGTTTATTATGGTTGCACGTAGTTTTCTGATTGAAGTAGTATGTTGATTTAAACGGATTATTACGATGGTTAATTAATGTTAAGGGAAAAGAGAGATATATTCAGTTAGAGTCTCGATATGCAGACATACAAAGAATATTATGTGGCATTAGTTAAGACGATTTCAATGTTCATATAGATAGTATTATTGTATCGAACTATTTGTAGTCGTTCGGTTTATGCTTCTTACTTCGGTATCTTTCATTATTCGAAGCTTCGGCGATTCGAAGCGCGAAGAGGATTACGCTGTTATATATAAAGTCAATAACTAAGGTTCTACCGTAGATATGAGATCGAAACAAACAGAAAATGAAAACTACAACAGTTCTCTCGATTTCTCTTGCGACAAGTTCTTCCTCACGCGAGAAACGAAAAAGTTTTAGGCGACGTATGAATTGGACATCACGGCGAATGTTTTCTTGAGTTACGTTACAACTAAATTATTTTTTACTAAGACGTGGTTGCTCAAAAATTAATCTCATGAATCTTTTATGCATTCAGAAGATACGATTAGCAATTGTAGAAATAATCAGCATTTTATGTTGGATTGTGAGAAAGTAATGCCAGTTTCAGAAATGATCACGGGTGAATACTCGGCAATTCATTCAATATTCTGTTTTTAACTTTATTTTCTTTTGCTAAAGAAGCATAAAATTTTCGCTATTGTGTTGATCAAGTTATTTTCATTTAAATTTCATCATAACTTATAATCAGAACAAATTATGCAACCTATGCAACTCATTTTACAATTCTATGAATTACTGTACGTGGCTAATGCTTCTCAGAATGCGCGACCTTCTTGAAAAGAAAAACGCTGCTGTGTTGCTTCCACAGCAGATGTTTAATTGACATTTTGACGTGTTCTAGCAATATTTTATTTATTTATTACTAGCTGCCCCGTGCGAAAATTTCGCACTGCTGGGGTGCATGCAACTTAATTAAAAGTAATGATTAAATGAAAAACGTTCGGAATCGAAATTTTTTCGAATCCCTGAGGGTTTTTAAAATGTTATTATGGCTGCGTAGGGTTTTAATCTCTTCTTTATACTATTACGGAGACTATAATCTTACTTTCTAAAACTGTTTCGATCATTTTGAGAACTAGAGTAAATACTACTGTCCGAAGAGGAAAACTATTTATCTCCACCGCAACAAACGTCATTACGTAAACAATAAACTCCAAATATAACAACGCCGATATCTACACATCTAGTAAATAAACTGAAAATTAGATTATGAACTATTTTTTGACCAAATGGTGCAATTGTCATTGATCGGTCTATGGAAGTAGCAATCTAGTAATTTTCTCTTTCAAATGGTCATTCATTTATATCATGAATGAATTTTGGACGCAGTTCGCTGTTTCTCTAAACGTCCTTGGTTCGATGCAAGAGATTCATCTCGATTCTAGCATTTCAAACGGGGATATCGGAATCTTATTTTTGGACCACTTACCAAAGGGTCCTGAGTTCGACGTCAGGCAGTCTTTTGCGCGACATTTCGATATTTGTTTTGAGGCCGTTCTCGGTGCGATAGAGTAATCACAATCAACGTCTTTGCAGATGACGAGGTCTTCTATCAACACCGTTTTATTTTGAGTATAATTGGCTAAAAATTCAACTGAGTTTGCCCACCTTATAGCATCAGCGGAAATGGTGAATTTCTGAACTGTCCAAAAAAAGGTATTCATTCTGGAAAATGAATGGAAAGAGCTCCTTGAAAAATTGTTTATTCTGTTCTTATCAGAACCGAAGATTAAATCTTGTAGGGTATTTATGTAATGTAAATACTGTTGTTTCATTCAAATAAGCATAAGTAGGAAAACAGTTTACAATTACTTCTTGTGGTAAAAATCTTAACCTTTTTATTTTGTTGTATAACAGACTAATTATTTAATTCAGTTTGTAAAACAATATTATGAAGAAGAATGGTATATAAAATAAACTGAATGAGGTATTTGTTCCAAAAAATGAATGGATATATATTCGTGAAAGAATGATAATTCTCTAGGTATCAAAATAAGCAGTTTATATAAAATAAAACTAATATTGGTATGATTTTGATTGGGAAATGTCTTTAAAAGGTTTTTCTATATTTTGGGAATTTCATGTTATTGTTCATGCCAAAGTGGAAGGAAAAAAGAATTGTAAGGAAGTGTTTATGTTGGTGGGGCCATATTTCTGGCTGAGACAATCTTCTATTTTTAAGAGATCTGTTTATTGTCTGTTCATATTCAGCCTTCTGAAGAAGAACTCTTGACATCTGCAGCTGAAGATACATCTCGACCCATGACGTCATCAACAGATAAAATGCGTGAGTCGACAGCGGTCCAAAGTTGAGTCAAACGAAAGAAGGGAGTCTGTGGAATATGGTGAGAATTTCAAATTTATCTTCATTTTTTCAAGTGCTTCACTGTTTGTGCAATGGTTCTAGGTTTGATGCCAAAGTGTCATTTTTATTTTACCCTGCATTTCAAATGAGGATTACGGAATCTTAACTTAGGACCTTCCTGATAAGATATATAATTGAAAATTTGGAACAGGTTAGATTGGCACTTATCTGATATTAATATGCAAATCTGTCTCACTAAAGTGTCATCAGTAAGATGCCAGTTGGTCTTTTTTGGTCAATTTTCATTTTGAAATGAAGCAGTCTTTACGGAATAGGGAATGTTTGCATGGGCAACTAGCGTAACTAAATTGTGTATTAGTGTTTGTTAGACAATCATCAAGGAGTGATATTCTGTTTCAGTGTAAACCAGAGGATTTGAGGCATCAGCAGTGAGGACAACTTTGTATTTGGAGGAGATTCTTCTTCAATAGACATCCTTCTGAGGTGAGTCACACTGAATTTTATTCTAACTACAATATTCGACTGTAGGCTGGATATATCTTTTTTTGTAATAATGGATAGATATGACCCTGCATCTTATATGTGAAGGTTCAGCCTTCTTTACAGTTTTACTCACTACAGTATATCAATGTAATTGCAATCAGGATATTGAATAAACTCAACAGACTGTATACCTGAATAAACTAAGTTGACTGTGCGTTACTCAGTGATCTGGATAGGTTGTATCTGAGGCCAAATGACATTTTTTCCGTATTAATTTTCCTGTGTTGACCTAAATAATTACTGGTTTTGGAAGTGGAAGTCCATTATGATCTTAAATAGTTACCATTCCACTTTTTTCAAGATTTCTGCAGAATATTAATCACTCAAACTTGAGTTGTATTCATGGGTGGAATTTGGTAAACTTTCTTTCCTATATTCGCTCTTAGAATTTCATTGGTAGAATTGCTTTATTCCTTATGAAAAATATTTGAGAGCATTGTCATATTGTGTTCTTGAGTTTCAAAATGATTTCTTCCTTTATTCTGCATAATTTAATAATGTAATTTTCTGTAATTTAAATTGAAAGTTTCACAAACAAAATTTACAATTTTTGATGCATATGAACTTTCAGCCAGTAAGATTTTGGGATGAAATATAACAACCTTTGGCTGTGGAAATTGGCAAAATTGGGGAATGTTTTTTCTCGTTTTGATAAATAAATTACTGATTTAGATGATGATAATCCTTTACAATCAAAAATTGCAATATTTCCTTTTCAATAACTTCCAATGCTGAAAATTAAGTGTTCAAACTTGGGTGGAATTTCGTAAAACATTTTCCCAATATTCGCTCTAAAGATTTTATCAGTAGAATTACTTTGTTCTCTATAAAATCATTCCAGAGCATTAAAATATTGTGTTAAGTTTCATAATTTATGAGAACAGAGTTCAAAAACTAAAATCCAGGAGTGATATTCAGGTAATAATTATCGGATTCATGTATTTCATCAATAGTGTTATGGCATAGAAGGACATGAGGAGCTTAAGAATTCTTTAATTTTCTCATAGGAATCCCTACAGCAAGTTGAGGACTCCTTTTCGATGGATGCTGAGGAGTACAAGGAACTCCACGAGGCAATCGAGAAGGGAGACTTTGATAGGGTGAGACTTCTTATATGCTGTAGGGAAGCAATTTTTATATGATGATATGTCTGCTCTTTATAATGCATTACTTAGTGAGCAGTATGAAATAGCTGCATACCTTCTTTACAAAGCACTATATTTGATAATGATGAGCATCAATGTTTAAAGAGTATGGAAATAGATCTAACTCGTCTTAACTACCTCCTGTTAGAATTTAACAAAAAGTCAGAGAAATCTTGCATTTACCAAATAATGTCGTGGAGTCGATCTCCACAGGGCTTGGATGGGGAGCGTCATAATGGTGTCATGTCCATGTACAATGATTTCTTTGAGTCTCAATTCTTGAAATTGCTGATGAGTGTCTTAGAAAGTGAAAAATTTGATATGGTGTATGATTTCTGCTCAGATGATGTGAACAGGATCTACCTTCCGTATAATGAAGATGCCCTGATCTATGGTTTAACTCTAACAAGTTCGAAGGAGATCTTTGTCGGATCAAAGCATTTGTTGTCTGCTGATTCGAATAAGAAACCAAAAGTGTATGGTGTGGTAGCAGAAGAATTCTGTCACATGGCTTTCACAACTTTATTTGAAAATGACGCAAAGCTGTACAGAGAGGAAGATTCTGAGTTAAAAAAGAAATTTCAAGACATAGTTTCAACTGTCAAATCTTTGTTAGATCGTTCATGCTATATTGAATCAGTTATTAAGGATGTTTATACGAATTATCCTAAAAATCAATGGGAATGGGAATTAATAGCTCGCGTTCCCCATGTTATTGGAATATATGGAGAAGAATTTGGAAGGAGGATTTTTCTTGAATCACCTGAATTGTCTAAGCTTCTCTCTTTCTATGAAGAGAATGTCATTCCCAAATGCAAGGAATATACAGACCCATCACAGAACACAAAACCTCAGCAAGTAATGGAGTGTTTAATGAAAAGCAATGCCTTTTTATTATTTGAAGAAAAGCAAACAAGACCATTGAAAGAAGATTTCCTGTCTTTTAGAGAGTCTTTAGTGAATAAGGATGGTTTTGCTGTGATCACGACAAACTGCACAAGACAATGCACATTGCACGTGTATCATGAACTGAAAAGGGAGTTCAAGGACCTTTTACTGATGCATCTTCTTCACGAGGAAGTGCTTTGATGAGAAGAGAGATGAGATTTTAAATGTATTGAAAGGGAAAGTTTGGAAGTATTTGATACTCATTCTGGATGAAATGGAGCTCAATGTACAGAGGTTGGAAGTTGAATACACAGACCATTTCGATGAATTCACAACCAAGGGATTGAAGCTGATCTCAGGCTTGCAGTCCCTTGGTGTGGAATTTCAAAGCAAAAAAGTTAAGTACAGTCACTTACAAAAAAAAGTTACCACTTGCAAGGGGCAACTCGTCCAATAGACCCCTCGTTTCGGGCGAGCGAGCCTCCAGAAGAGAGAGAGAGAGAGAGAGAGCGAAAATAAAGATGGAGGACGTTGTCTGCTATGCAGGTCCACGTTGAGCGTTTGAAAGGATTCGTTTTCGTTATTGTTGTTAAAATAACTTATTTAAAGCGATTTTTTAGTGACATTAACATGGCAGAGTAATATTATAGCGATTCGGAGGTCGGAATGGATTAATTTGGTGATTTTAAAGTTGTTTTTTAGATATAGTTTTACTTTAGATTTTTTGCATGTAGTATAGCAATCGTGAATATATTCCAAGCTAAAAATTTTAGAAAAGAGATATTCCGCGGTTTGTGCTTGCAAGACCCTGAAACCTGGCGTTACAACATGAATTCTTTGACAATGTTCTAGTCTAATCCAAGATATTTTCTTAAACGTATCGGAAGTATGGTCATACTTTTTCAAGTTAATTATAAATCAAACAGACGCATTCTGGGCACGTTGCGTCTTGCTAGCTAGTTCTTGCGATAAATCACAGATTGAAATTACCAATTGCATTTTAATATAAGGCGTTAGGAACATCTGAGGGGATGAATGGTAGAGTAAACTTTTTCAGAAATTTTCACGACCGTGCTCCGAAGCCGTGCCGACCATTTCAGGGAAAAATGGAGTGGGTAGTGAAGGACGGGCAAGGACTCTCCCCCTCCCCCTTTATCTGGGGGAGGAAAACAGCAATAAAGTTGAGGGCTGTTTATGACCTGCAGAAATTTTAGAAGTCTCTTTCCTTCTTCTTGGATGAACTTCTCTGGTAGAAACGCTTACATATTTTACCAAAGCCAGAAGGAGATCATGCGAGCCGGGGGTTGCCCTGGGCAACGATGACAAGAGGGGGCAAGGTACGAAAAGTAAGTAGAATTTTTAAGGGAATGCGGCAAGCTTTGAGATTCTATATATAAACACCTTCAGTTATAGAGGTTTTATCCCGCAAATCAAATCTTTCTTTTCCGTTTTTTTTTCCTTTCTCTTTTTTTATTCTCTTATTATTATTTTGAATCTTTATAGCGATGTAACTTCATACGAGGTTAGGTGGAAGAGAGGCCCACTCGGGCCTAACCTCGCCTAATAAAGGGTTGATTAAATTAAATAAAATTATAAACAAACCCGTTGAAAGGAACTTGCGAAGATAATCAGCTGTATAAACGAGTCTCAGGATAACGCAGACATCCATATGTATATAATAATTTAAATTTTCATTGCTAATAACATGTTGTAGAATAACAGAAAATTATATTTTTAAGGAATTTTCCGGTAAACATATTTAAAATGAAAATCTTGCATCAATTATGATTAGTGCATTTATTGAATCAGAAAAAATCATGCTTGCCACTTCAGTGCAAATGCAATATAATTCATTAGGTTTTAATACCATATTCATATGAGTAATGAGTAATGGTAACGATTATAACTTGTTAAGTGTTATTTGGATTAAAAAAGAATTTTACAAAGGTTATTCTTCGAAAATTAAAAATAAAAATCCGAGCAGTGGTGCACATAGAAAAGTATTCAATCCGTGTATGGCAAGGAGTGTAATAGAAAATGATTTGGAATAGAGCTAGACAGAAATTAAGCGATAAGGAAGAACTCCGCAGTGTCCTATAACCTCGGTCACACCGTAAGAAGAGGCATTTATGAGTAATCTATATCTATGAGTAAAAGAATGAGAAATCGACATATAATAGTTTGGTATACAAAGAAGATATATTATTAAAATTGACATTTCACAGCCTAACTTTGTGGAATGGTGCCATCATGCAAAGAAAAAAACACTTTGTAAATTCCACGTAAATAAATTAATCGGCAACTAGTTCTGTCTGTCTGTCAGACATCATCTCAACTCCCTCCAGAAAACCCACCTATTCTGACCTCACCATCCCCTCTCATTCCTCCCATCCTTTTTCCCAGAAGTTACCCGCTTTCCAAAGTATGATCCACCCACATCCCAATGTCACCCGCCAATTCCCTTTAGACTAAAGAAGTTTTAATTATCAAACAGATTGCTATAAATAACGGATACAGCCCAGATATGGTGGATAAACTCTTGAGGAGAAAACCAAATATCCTCTCATCCTATAGATTGGGACACATGCTTCCTAATGACCTGAGAGCGGCTTTCAATGTCCCCTGGAATCTGCGGAGAGCCATCGGCCACCACAAAGATAGAAGACCCAGCGACTCTCTCAGCGGGGTGTACGAACACCGTTGCAATGAATGCCCATCCCGGCGCGTGGGGGGTGGACAAAATCCTTACCAACGAATACCTCTTCCACAAGTCCTCCCCTCCTTTCTCATCCCCTCAGCCCTTTTCCGTTGATAATTCCCGGTTTTTCCCACCACACCTCCTTGTTCCTCTCGGTCTTTCTCATTTTCGATATTTCAGTGCCTGATGATTTCCTATAGACGAAACTAGTTGCCTTTAATATATCTGTATGGAATTTACAAAGTTTTTTTATTTGCATGAAAATATACTTTATAATAAGTGAAATGTTGTAGCAATGCACCTCTCGAGTGAAGAACTCAGTGTTTCTGAGATTTCATCGATTAGAATGGACGAAAAGGTGTGGAAAACCCAGATGCTTTTGGGAGAAGGTTCTCGAAAATGCATATTCATTGATTACTTCCTAGAAATACTACGTTCTAAAATGGACCTTCACGGCTGGTATCCCATTGACCCCATCTCTTCCCCCGCTGCTTACTCCTTAGACCTCGCTATTCTTTCCGAGATCAGCATAGGCAGAATTCAGTGAACCCCTTTCGCCTACCTGCTACTCCCTAGCCATTCCATTATCTGCTAATCTTTCTCCACTTAATCCCACACGTGATTCCGGGCGTAATTTCTACGAAAAAACTTTTACCAAAACTACCACCAACTTCAGCGCCAGGGCTCACCCTCACCTCACCCACTATCGCTTTATTGTAATCTGGTCGTCAGTGGATTAAATATATAAATTAAAATATATTGCATTAAATAGATCGACGTAATTTGTAGGTGTTTTAGTTGTAATTTTCCTATTTATGGATAATACCCATGGCATCCTACTTGCCCGGGTGCGATGCACCCATAGGACGGCACGGCTTAGGGTGAAAAAATAGCGTTCATTTCCCTCTCTTTATCAAGTATCGAAACTCATTTAAGGTTCTTCCATTCAGTCATGATGATATGTATCTGGAGAGATGAAATGAATATCAACGAAATAATTAAAAATATATTCAATACGGTTTCACTAATCTCGTTTAGAAATATTATCCAACAGAGAAATAACGCATAGAACGTCTTATTCATCCGATGTGTTCGCTATTACGCAAAACAAAATCATCCCTGTAAGCGGATTTAGAAGGGTTAACGTATTCTTTCACTGTTACTCCATTTCTATTCTAATTACGTTTTCTCTAATTTCCCCTTCTTTTGACATAATTCATAGTATTGCATTTTCTCTTATTTATCATTTATTTAAGCCCTATTATTTATTATTTTTTTACGGAAAAGTTCGTCCTGCGGGCATGTAGAGCAT
Organism: Pachydiplax longipennis; assembly: GCA_036926295.1. NCBI lineage: Eukaryota > Metazoa > Arthropoda > Insecta > Odonata > Libellulidae > Pachydiplax > Pachydiplax longipennis. Next base: position 1,352,403 of record JAVFKF010000021.1, on the reverse strand, counting down.
GAAGAAAAATAATGGAGTCCTTTCCAAACCTCCATTGATGAGAATTTATACATAAGCAGAAAATATGGGCAACTAAAGTATTTCTTGTCGGATTTTTTTAAAGAAGAGTGAAGTATGCGTGAGATTTGAGCCGATTTAAGAAAAATCCGATTTTAGTTCCTTTATAATACTATATTGCTTATACAGCATCCAAATGAATGAATTTTAGCCAGTCTTTAAAGATAATAACGTCAAACAATCCTCAAAACATGCGTAAGGAGGAAGACGAAACGCGCGCTAAAAGCAGAGCCGCTCATAGACTCGCTCTCATCGAGCTCCTCGTCTGTTAAGCGGGTTGCATCCTTTAGTGGTAACTTTTTTTTGTAAGTGACTGTACAAATGGAATGATTTGTCCGAAGGATACAAAAAACTTCACCAAAGCATCAATTATATTTTTAAAGGACAGGAGAAGAATATTTACATTGGTAAGGACAGTTTCTCTAAGGTTTTCACTGAGGATGAAATCATCAAGATAATCAATGGTAATATTTTTGTATTAACTGATGGTCAATATTTAGATTCTGATGGATAAATCTCCTGCAACATACATTGATAGGAAGTTTCAAGCAACAAGTTTAGACATAAAATTTTTTAAAAATTTACCACCTGACACCAAGATATTTATCTATGGTTTATTTAGACAGGATTTTCAGCAGTTGTCAATAGATGAAAAGCTGGTGCAGTGGCTGAGAGGATCTGATGATGAGATTGAAGATGGTAAATCAGTATTCATCTGTAAGGATAAAAAAGCTGTAAACTTTGAGAAATTCGTTAAGAAAATTGCAGGCAAAACAAGTATCTGTGTGTACTATGATAAGAAGGTATTTTATTTGAGGAACTACAATTGTCCTGCAGACGTTATCAAACAGCATATAAAACAAATAACATTTACAGAAGAAGATATTGTTGATTTGGTGAAAAGGAACAAGGTCCTGATAATTTCTGACAATGCTGGGTGTGGTAAGTCTACAGTCATATGCAGTCTCATCAGGCATGTGGATAAAAACATGAATGATTCATGGATATTTAGAATTGATTTGAATAAATTTTCAACATATGACAAGGATCCCCTCTCCTTAGCAAATATTGAAGAAAATGGTGATGAGGAAGGGATCTTTGATCATTTATTCCTCATGCTGGGATTAAAGAATGGATTGGAGAAATGGGAATTCAGTAAACGAGGAAACTGCTTTATATTTATTGATGCTTTTGATGAGGTACATCCAAAATTCATACTCAAAGCTCAGCACTCCTCAATAAGAAAAACGTGAATATTATCATAACAAGCAGAAAAAATCACCAGGAAAATCTAGGAAAACTGCTGAATACATATTCACATCAAATGATTCCCTTTTCATGCAAAGATCAAGTAAGATACATGGAAAAGCTGTGGAAGTGTAAACTGAAATATCCGTTTGGAGAAGGAAGGAAAAGCTTAGAGAAAAACAAGAAAGCAGTTCCAGAAAAAATTGACAGTATCATGATGGAATCAAAAAAAGGAAATGGGTTAGAATATCAATATGTAATAGCTGCATTGGGGAAGATAGACACAAGAAGGAATCTGTATTTGGTATGACATGACATAGACAATCTGGATTTCACAGATTTAGCTGTACATATCCTATATAAAGCCTCACTTGATAAGGAGTCCTTGGAATTCATGGGGATTCCTCTTCATTTGTTTATGGTTGGTACCATTCATTGCAATGGTAATTTTAATGTGGAACTTCCATCTAACATTTATTGCCTTTATTTGCAATTTTTAGAGCAGAAAATTCAAATATACGTTGAGGACAAACAAGGCATGTCCCGTGAAGGCAGAGCAAAGGATAAACTTATAAATATAACAAGAGGAGATATCTACAGAGTTCATATTGACCTAGCGCATCAATTAATGGATGAGGGAAAAGTTTGTTTAGCCTCTGAATTGGATGAGGAAGACCTCGAACTGCTCTGCTCTGGGAATCGTGGTTTTACATGGGGAAGTGTTAAATTTTCTCCATCAGACATTTGCAGAGTTCGTTATTGCAGAATCGTTGAGGAAAGAGTTGAAAAAAGAAGTTTTTGTGGACATACTTTTTGGTGACAGATATAACGTAGTCAGAAGATTTCTTGAAAGTGCCTTGGAAAAGAAAAATTTTGAAAATGTTAAAAAAGAATTGTTCAAAAATTTAGTTTTTTTATTTACTGTTTTAGAAAATATTGTTTATGAATGTTCACTTTATGAACCAAATTCAGATATTCTCTGTCGCTTTGAAATAGTGAGAAAGTTGCTGGAAAATAGTTGAAAAAAATTCGCTTGATGCATGTGTTGAAGAGCTTGAGTTCAGACTGAAATGTTTGAGTAATATTGTGTGTTGTGTTACTGAAAAAAATCTAAAGATACTGTTGAATAGAAGGTTTGAATTCAACTCAATTCTCCTCTTTAACTTTGTGAGATTTTCAGAAAATTCTGATGAAGCAATTAATGCACTTAAGGAATACGTTTCCATCAAAACAGATGAATGTGGATTAGGATGGGAAGAAATTGGAGGAAGTGAAAAGAGTTATTTGAAATTGTTGAATGTTAAGGATTCAGATGAATATGGCTTATTTTCTTATGCTTTAAGTAATGAGAAACCAGATGTATTTGCTAAGATTTTAAAGTTTTTCAGAGATGATTTAGAGAAGGAACAATTTATCAAAGATGTAGTTGAAAATGATGAAACTAGGGATCAATTGGAGAAATTTATCAGTATAGTACACCTAAACAGAATCTGTGTTTTATTTCGAGGATTGCACTCTGTTTTTGGAAATGAAATGCAAACTCTCTTCAACAATGATTTAAAATTTAGGATCGTTAAAAGAGCTATGGAATATGATCAAAGTGATGATTCATTTGAAATGGTTAATTGAAGAATGTTATGGAGTTGAGGCTTTAAAGGAATTTCTCTTATCTAAAGATGATGATGGTGAATCTTTAATACATAATTTAATATATAGGCATTCCTATAGAACATTCATTACAAATTTGAATCTTCTCAGGAATATTCTGGCGGAGAAGGATAAGATAAAACTGTTGTTCACGAGTAGGAGCAGATATTACGGGAACATATTTCATTTTGCTGCTGAGGTTTACCTTGATGAGCTGCTGCGATTTTATAATAAACATTTAGATGAAGATGATGTTAGAGAAATGCTATTGAGTGCTGATGCAGGTGGCTATCCAGTAATTCATTTATTATTTGATAATTCCTCCCAAAGGTTATTAGAGAATTTGCATCTGATCAAGGAAATTTTAGGTGAAGTTTGGTTCAAGAAATTCCTTAAGAGAAAGGATTTATGCAATCGGAACATATTTCATTATGCTGCTCAAGAAAAAGACACACATCTTAAGGAACTGCTGCAATTTTGGGAAGTGAATTTAGATGAAGATGAATTTAAAGGAATGCTGTGTAGTGCCAATAGAAAAGGTGATAATTTACTTCATATATTATTTGATAACAATTATTCTACCACATTAGAGAGGAATTTGGAGTATGTGAAGGATTTCCTTGAGAATGTTGAATTATTCAATCAGATTCTTAAGAGTAAGGGTGAAAATTTTAAGAACATAGTTCATTTTGCAGCGGGAAGTGAAAAGGAAAGGAATTTCTATATCCTCAATTCAAATTTGTCTGACTGTGAAGTAGCAGACCTTTTGATGGAGAGAAGTGAAGATGGTAAAACATGTCTGCATTATGCAGCATCTTTTAATTTAAGCAACTTATACTCTCTCTTACCTTATGCATACGAGATGCTTAAATCAGTCGAAAGATGTTGTTTGGAGAGCTTGTTCTGGGGAAAGATAATAAGGGAAATACATTTCTGCATTATTTTGGCATTTTTAGTGAGCATGATTATCTGATGGAAACTGCAGATTTGGTATTCCATCTACTGAAACAAAGACTGACTGATGATTATATGAGCTTGTTGAGGGAAAGGAATGAAGAGGGAAAAACATTTGTACAAATTGATAGTTTTGTGAAAGAAGAGATACATGAAGCTTTCAAAAGAAATTTAGAGAAATATCTGTTCAAAGAACTCTCAGGGGTTTGAGACTATTCAAGAAATGCTGATTGTGCATTTCTCACTATTGTGGCAATTCTTTTAGCTGATTATAACTATACAGTGATTTCATTTGTGTTTGAGATTTGAATGTACAGTAAATCTGTTTAAGATGCTCCTCTCTGAGACTTGATGTGTTGTTTTCTCCAAGTCCCTTTTCACATCAACCCTTGATGCTGCTTATGATGTTCTGATATTTGCATAGGATACCAATATTTCTCAACCCCAGATGCAGTGAAACCCAATATATCCAATTGTTCACCACATTTGGTAGACCAAAAATCTTCAGAATTATTCTTGTTGCTCTTCTTTCTTCTCTCCTCTATTCTAAAATCTATCTCTCATAAGTCTTCTTTGGGATGTATGATTTTGGAAGAATAAAATTCAGTTGTTAGAGCTGATAAAAGCTCTGAAATGCTTCCTTATCGCTTTTGTTGAAATCTTTTTAGAAATTTAAATTCTGTTTGATGTGTTTTCATTTTATACAGTTTCTAGTTATAAATATTTCAAATAAAGCAGAAAGGAAGTGTCATTGGCTATTTAGCATTGTCTCGGAGAGATCAAGATGTCCTCTTACCACTGCTGTGGAAATTGTTGTTATTCTTATCCTCTATCAATCATTATAGAGTGAATAGTAAGCAACATCAACTGCCTAAGAATGATGCTTTAAGTGCAAAACGCAGGCAATTCTTAAAAATATGCAATGAAAAGGACACCAGTATGACTATATCACTATCCCACTGACAACTCGGTATTTCTGTGGTTCAAAGTATCCTAACCAGGCTTAAGTGTATTACATAACCACAAATATATAAATGGTTCTGCAGAATGATTTCATATTTAAGTTTAGTTTGTGTCAATTTTTTAATAAAAACTTATTTTCCAGCATATTAGACAAGTTTTTAACCCTGGATAAATCTTTTCAAAGGTATTGGGTTATCTTATATACCCAATTCTCTTGTCCACTGGTAAATATGGTATATAATAATAATTTTTTGGATGACTTTAACCATCCAAATATTTAATTTGAGCTTTTTCGAATGTAATCTAATTAAACAAATGCAAATGGTTTTTCAGAATAATTATACACAATTGTATGTTGTATTATTTTGACTTTATTATAGTAACTGTTTAAGATAATTGTGAATCATATATTTTATTAGGTTCATGTTTTTACTGATGTCATGTAACTAAAGGAGTGTATGTGATTTTAATAAATGAGTATTTTAATTTACCAAGTGTCTACTTTTCATTATTACATTATTTAATTAAGAGAATGAGGAAGCAGCCACTGATTTCATTTTGGGATGTGATTATAGAGATACAATGTAATTAATGCATATGATTTATAAGGATAATTATGCATCTCAGTTTACTTTGTGTAAAAATTATCAATATATGATAATTTTTAAGGGTGGTTGGAGGCCTTCCAGGATTTCTTTTGAGATGGATTGCATTATAAATAGTTTAATTAATTATTAGTAAATGTATATGTGTTTTTACTTCTCAAGGTTTTATAATAGTATTAAATTTAAATGTTTAAATGCACAAAATTTGGAGATGCTCTCTAGTGTTCAGGATATTGATGTTGATTCAATATAGATATTTGATTAATTTTCAGATATTTAATGAAGATTTTTCACTGTGTCACTTAAAATTAGTGTAGAATGAATGCTTCATTTCTACTGGCCTTGGTGGTCAATTGGGTGGCATAAGAAGCACTTTTGCTCCAGCCCCAGGTTCAAATCACACCTGATTAGGGTATGGTTATGTGTGTTTGTACGTTTTTCCAATTTGGGGTTGGCAACAGGAAGAGCATCTGGCTGTGAAAATCAATGATTGCCAAAACCATTCTCATCATCGCTTAACCATCATTCATTGGCCTACTCCATAAGTGATGGGAATAAGGCTTTGAGAATTTATTTTTATTGAAGTGTTTCATTTCCCAATTTAACCCTTAAGCTGCTCTGTGCCTTCTTGAACAGGCCATTGGTAGCAGATATAGACCTTCATAATCTGGATAGACCCTTTTCCTGAGGGTTCGGTTACTGTCGAGAAATTTAACAACTTTGGTATAGAAAATCTTATTGCCAATTTTTATTTACTTCATAATAATTTTTTATTCAATATTCAGTTCAGAGTTGTTTTGCAAAAAGTTTTTTGTTTATTTTGATACCATACAATATGCATATATCTCGATTTTAAATAAAAATAACTAATCATAAAGAAAATAAAACATGCTCGAAGGCAGTCAAAACTCAGAGAGTGGGTAATGATGGAACTTGTTAAATTTGGGTTTTCCCGGAAAACCCTTTAGAGATATTCTGTATGATGAACTGTTTCAGAGGTTATTGAGAATAAGGAATGAGTTTGGTCAATTATGTCCCCAAAGTAACATAAGAAACATAAAATAAATTCCACAAAATATCACGAGAAGGATTTTTCAAAAGAACTCATAAGTTATGAAGAGAATGTAAGTATTTCTTAAGAATAATTAAGTATTTCAGTTTTTAACATTATTTTCTTATATTCTCAATATCATAGATGATATATTAATAACCATTTATTTAATTGGTTTATTTTTATATATGTTTGCCATTGCTTATAATTATCCTCATGTTAAAATAAAGCATTCTAAATATGTGTTTACTATTTCATTCAAACAGAGAAGTGTTTAAAGTAGAGTTGATTACTAACTGAAGATACATATTAATTGTACATACAAAATGTGCAATGCTTTTGGCTTTGTAAATATTTTTCATCTGCAATTATAGTTAATTTATTGCATATTTATATGTTTATAATAACACCAAATTCCCTAATTTCATAAAGTAACCAGAAAACATTATTTTCATATTAATATCAAGGAAATTGCCATTCCAATCTTCATAAACTCAGATGAAATAAACAGGTTCCTATTGAAATAAATTTTAAATTACTTTGATGTGCTTATTGAAATGAACATTATAGTTAATACTAACGAGTATTAAAGAAAAATTATCTCCTATTTGTTTACTCGGAATATTTCCTAATTTTACCAAATTTTATTCACCAATAATGAATAATATCATTTAATTACCACCCTCACCCATCTAAAAAGATAAAGTTAGGATTTCCATGAAATAACCAACTACCAAGTGCAGCAAGGATTGTATTTGTTTAAGCAGAATGAGTATATATAAAACAGTGGGAAGAATCCAGAATTCAAGATTTCTGTGCTGAGTTTGATTCCAGGTCTGTAAATTATCCTCCATAAGAATTCTTTTTCATCTCATACCTTAGTTTTTCTTAACGGAAACTACGTTAGCATTTATTAAATTATAGTTTGCAGATATGAACACGAAGAAGGAGAAATAGCTGAAGAATCTTATTCAAACCTTAATATTTTACTTTGCATACAGATATACTCATTATACCAAAAAATAATAATAATATAAAGGGAATATGGGAAAAGGGGAATAAATCCTTCGCAACAGAATTTTATAAACTATATACAGTATTGTAATAGAAGAGCTATGATAATATTTAAAATAGCTGAGTACGATTTAGTAAATTAAAATTATGTAGGAAATAAATAAATTGCAACAAGTATGGATTATAAGTGAGAATGACTGTATATAAATATAATGTCACCCAACTAAGAATCCACATACTTTTGGTCCCCATTCACAATAAATTCATAGTAGGGACACTTCTTAAGATGCTCTTCTTCTTAAGAGATGAATTTTCCCATCCTCAGAAGCACTGCAACCTGCACTAGCCAATTGAACGCCTCTTTTGGTAGATGAACAGTTCTTTACGCCATTCATATCACAGTCTCCTCCACTCTCCTACTGATCATCTCCCAAAAATCATTCCCTGTGAATATTTTCTCAGGAATGAGTAACTTTTTGAGCATCAAATGAGGATATTGTGAAACAGAACAATCATTATCCCCTTTTTCAAGTCAATAAGAACTCTAAAATAGAATGAAACCCCCTCCATTAGATTTCTTATGAATGAAGGTTACTTAGGAAGTTGCTTGATTGTGTTTCCTTCTATCACAATCCCAAGAAATAATAATATCCAATATATCAGAGATAGAGTTTTTAATGGACTGCTTGACATAGTTCCAAGGAGATCATAAATGCTGTCAAAAAAAGAATTATTAATCTTCTTGAATTCTTAATCTAGTGGAAGTTCTTTATTGTAGAGGAAATTATTGAAAAAAATAATAGTACAAACTTGCTCAAATTCAGATTTATGAGGCATTTAGAGTATAAACCCTACAATTTTCATTCAATATCAATGTAACATTAGAAAGTTCATTGAAAGAAACATGCCTAAGTATTCTCAAAACATATTTGTAATTGCATTTTATGGATCTCTGGTCATAATGACCAAGTTTGCGCAATTTTTCAGTATGACCAGTAATGTATCTTGACGTATTCTTCCAATGCTTTGTATCAATTTTTAGTATACTGCTATGTATTTTTGGTGGCAAATTTCATGATAATTAGTTTCCAAAGGTGACTAATTTGATTATAGTTTATTAAATAAATTCATCTTGATGTCAACTCAGATTTCTACTGTCATAGAAGAATATTAATTCTAACATGATATAATTAAGATTTTTATGGTTATATAACATTCGCAATATTATATAAAAATGAATGAATGTACAATCAGTATAATCATCAAGTGAAATAAGTTAAATTAATGCAAAAGTATTTTAGAAATATTTTCTTTATTGTAACTTGTGGTTCCCTGGTAAAAAAAACAAAACATTACCAATTGTGTACATTTTCAGTGTGACCATTTATGTATTTTTGTGTGATTTTAAGTCTTTGTATATATTTCATGAAGAATACAAAATAAAATCTTTTCTCATAACTTTCTTCTTATTTTTCATCTATCCATTGTTCTGTAGTTTCTTCAGTGATTTCATTTCAAAACATTTGCTGGACGAAATTTAACATTGATTGTAAAATCTTTAATCGGATGCCTTAATTGCTTGCCTAACTAATTAAAAACCAACATCAAAGAAGTTGTGGCATTTAAAACTTCTTCATAAGTTCAGCTATTTCATAATCTATAGGTTAATATCAAAGCTGGAATCCAATGAGTTTAAAAAACTTATTCAAGATATTCAATCTCCTGATATATTTTTGAAGAGAAATGAGGACACATGAATCAAATTTAAAGCTAAGCTGTACAAGAAAATGGAAGAGATACTTTAAAGTGATTAAAGCTGAGCTAAAGTTCTATACCACTGTTGATTCATTAAAATAGATAACTTTTCACATAGTAGCCATATAAAATTGGATATTATGTGGAGAAAGATGAATGATGAACATCCAATTTATGATCCTTCCCTGAAATTTAAAGAAACTTTTGCTGAAGTATAATTTTTCAAAAGAAAGAACACCAGCAGCTGACTGAATTGACACATACTTGAAATAATAATATTCCAGATAGCTACTGGGTCAATCCAAGGCATTGAATCTCTTAAAATACTATCAATCATTTGCCCAATGGAAGACTTACTAAAGTGCAATTCTTTAGTCTTGGGTAATGTTTTTTAGGGAAACATATATTAAGCACAAATCTATGCCTTAGGATGTATCATTATTTACTTATGGATATGGATAAAGACCCTGAAGACTGCAACTTCCTTCTTGAGACTACTTTGAATAGTAAAATAGATCAAACATAACATTATGTTAGGTATGTTTTACATTACCGAGATAATCATAATAGTGTCAGTTAAAAATATTCTTTAACTGTGACCTATCTGGCTGTAGAAGATGCAATCACCAAATTCCATAAACTATGTTCATAAAGCCACATTAGCAAGAGTATTTGGTATAAATATTTATTATGTGAACATAAACCCTCTTCGTTGCTATAATTCGTATTATTCATCTATGAAGAATAATATTATAGTTATGTGTAATAACTAGTGTAAATATATAAGCTATACAATAATTATATTCATATAATCCCGAAGTATATTTTGGAGAATCGTACATAAGATATGTCTAACTTTGTTCTTTCCTTCTAAGGGTCATATCTTTAATTATGTTTTCAAAGCTCAATATAGGCATTGTTTGCTATCTTCTACTCCAGCGCCAAGTCGTACAGAAAAGAGACTGTTAGGAAGCGTCACTTGTCTTCTAATTTCGGCGGGTACGGCGAAGCTAGATCGTGAGTTGCTGCTCTTTCGTCAAAAGGACGAAATTATTGATATTCGTCTGCAAAATGTGTGAAATACAATTGGATTCATATTGTAGGCTTTGTTTGAAAGAGAGTTTCTCTCTAGTTAATATTTTCACTCGCCTTTCTTCATCTGAGGAACCGGTGTCGAGAATACTAAACTTTGTATACGACGTAAAGGTAAGTATCACGTTCGTGATTTTGTGTGTGGTACGGCATCTGTATCACAAAAGATTGCAAAGAATATAAACAACTTTATTTCTGCAATCTTTTAACCTCACGTGATGAATATTATTTTTATTCTCATGTCTTCTTTTCCTAAAATCGCGTGTGTATGTTCATAATACGAATATGATTGCTTACTACTACTTTGGTATCACGAATATGTTTAGTATCGTTCTTTCACATTATGTATCATCACTTCTTTGTTTTAGATATGCGAAGAAGATGGCCTTCCATGTAAAATATGTTTTCCTTGTGTGTGGAGAATGCTCGAGTTCCAGGCTTACAAAAAGAACGTTCATTACGCTGAATCGGAGATTATGAAATTGTTGGGTAAAACAAGGCTTGTAAGTGTGCTGCTTTATTTCTGATTGTGCTTAGATTATTGATTATTGACGACTTTTTATACTAATATGAAATAGACGTAATGGAGTGCATTTTGATAATTTATCGAATGTTTGTTAAATTTCAGAATTCAGAAGAAACTTCAGTTGACGAAGCGAATGACGATGCATGTATTGAGGCTGAAGATGTACAAACGGTATGGCTTTAGAATATATTATCCATGAAAATAAATACGAAAACATCATGGTAATGAATTTATATGCATTTTATGTATTCCTGTATCTTTACAGGATATTATAAATGAACTACAGGAACCTCAAAACGACAGCAATGCCATCTCCGAAGAGGTTAGTACTTGTTCGAAAATTCTGTAAACAAAGACTTGTTATGCGAAATATATTTGCGATGTTTATTAGAGAGGATCAAATTCCTTATGTTTTATATTTAATAATTTTAATATTCCTAACCTTGCCATGTGAAGAACTTGTTCTGTTGGTGCATATGTAAATAAGTTGCATGTAGAAGTTATCATGTAGTTTTTTTAATATTAGATTTGGAGAAACCACTCTGGACATGATATTATATAATAACGCACTTGAATTTTGTTACAAAAAGTATGGCAAAGTGGAAGAACTAAGAGAATAAGAGAAGGTTTTTAATTGCTGTTGGAAATTCATTAAAAATTCAAAAGCGTGAAAACAAACCTGTGTTGTTTGCATTAAATTTTCTCTTTTTATGTAAGGTGATGAGAACACAAAGAAGAATTAATTGACTGAGCTGTTATTTTTTGTAGGTAAACATCAAGGAGGAAATGGAAATAGTTGAGTGGCAAATACCTGATGAACTAAAGGGAAGAGAGTTTGTAATGGAGGTAAGTACAGTGATTCTTAGCCATTCTATAGACAATTGTTAGGAAATAGTTTGCTTCAGTGAATGGCATATTTATCTAGGGTTAGAGAGAAGGCTCACAATCATAGAATTCCAGTCAAATTTTATTTATATTTTAGCCATTTGGTACTCTATTCTCTGAAGAAAATATCAGTGATTTTTCTAACGTCTTTTCCTATATCTGATTGGTAATGTTGACTATAATTGGCATTTGGTGGCTGTTTTTAAGGTTGGAATCTTTGTCTCTGATTTCAATAAAGCCTTTTCTTCAGATCCTTCACTAAATACATTTTCATATAAGCCATTCTATGCTATATAGTGATTAATATTTTGTATCAGACTGGTATTATTTACCATATAGTTTTATAATTTGTATTATAAAGATATTGTGTCACAAAAGTAGATTAAAAATTTTTCTGTCATATTTAACAATCTGTTTATTTTTCAAGGACTAATACATAAATGTAAATAAAAGGTAATATTCTTTTGATTTGCTGAAATATATTACTGTTTCATCTTGACAAAGTGTTTCTTTTTCTGTAAATCAGTTGACAGCATTTGTTTTAGAAAATTTTCTAGCAGGATATATAAAAATCTGAGATATATTAAGGTCGTATTTAATTTCTAATCTGGTAGATCATCTCCCTTGAAGTTTATAACAGATTATAATTTCTGGTAGAATATCTCCCATTGTGTTAATGTATGTTTTTTCCACTTGATTTTAACTGATATGAACCTTTTGTTGAGAATTTATCCAAAGTAAAAATCTTTTTACCTGTTTAGAAAATCATCGGAATCTTTCCATCAGAGAATGAAGTTGAGCCAAACCAAGAAGAGTATTTGTTATGTGTAGAAGAGATGAATGAAGAACAGGTAAATACAAAGGTTTTAATGCAATATTATGTTAATATTTTAAAATGGTCTTTTATAGACTTAATTTTCAGTGAACAGTAAGCCAATTTTTAACCTGTAAATTATTTCTGGAGAACAGTAGTTATAATCTACAGTTAAGGAGGGTCTATACCTTGCCTGAAAATCCATTTGCAGGCTGTTGGCAATAACATCACCATGGGGCATGTAAATCAGTAAAAAAAAATTGTTTTCATTATTCAACGCATGAAAGATGAAGCTACACTCCCATCTGCCTGTTTTTAATGAAGCAAACCATAACGGAGAAAAAAAATTGGAGAACATTGAAGATATCGACAATTTTTGATGAAGTGGCACTCAGTTATAAAGAAGGATACAAACATTTCAGATGTCAGATGGGAGTGTAGCTTCATCCTTTAACATTGAATTTAGACAACTTTTAAGTTTGTAAGTTTTATAATAATCCTGTAATCATGCAACGTGAGCAAGATGTACAGCGTTTTTTGCAAAAAGGAACTGGCACTGCAATCCACTTCCCCTCATTTTCCTTCACACTCCTTTTTGACGAGGAAATATAGTGAAGCGATGTGAGGCTGATAGCAGTGCCAAGTGTAGGAAAATAGCATGTAAACTTGCCGATAATCTTTCAGTGTAACTCAAAGAAAGTATCATTTATGCAGGAAGAGTTTAAATGCTTAGGTACGATGGAATTGTTCTGGATTTTAGGTAGGAATAACATCAATCCCTTCATTGTGCAGCGGTCTAGAATCGAAAAAAGCTGGCCAAATGACGGAAACGGTTTTTTGAGTGCAGGTTCTGATTCCTTGCTTTGATATTACAAAATGGTTAAATTTTATACTCCTGCTTGTTGTTTTCCAATATCCTAATGCACTAAAAAGAATCATGGTGTCAGACATGAACAATTTTCAGAGAAATGGGCAGTCTTGGATTTTTCGGAAGGCGTTCAAGCTTGCTGCTATGTGGAGGGTTTAAAAATAACCTTTAGAATAAACAACGATGTTATGACTTATAACAATTCTTTATCTTTTGAATGGTTGCTTTCTATTCCTTTCATAAATTATATTTTGCTCAAAGCAACAAATGGTAGACACCTTTTTTGGACAATTTTTGAGATAAAGTAAGGAATATAAATAGTAAAATGACCTTTGTGCATCGAGTCTCTTATACCACGTCATTGTCAGAAGTATCTAGATGTGGAATCCAAAGAAACTGTTTCTATTCAGGTCTACTTGGGAAGTTGATTTTTTGTAAGCTTAGTGCTGTCTGTCTCCCTGCCTTGGAATCTCTGAATACCGTTTTGCTGTCTTTGTGTTGATATGAAGGTGTTAAATTCTAGTTAATTATCCTCAAAATATGTGAAGGCAGTGTAAGAAAGGAATTTAATGCCTCTACTTTACTCAAAGAACGTAAAATTAAGGAAAGCTTAAGAATCAGGTAAGATGTGACTGTATTTTAATTTAACTGTGAAAAAACTTATAGCAAATTTTTCACTCTCGGCATTGGTGGAAAATATGGTTGACAGAAGTTACTTTGTGAAATGTACACTTCTGGAAATTTTTACCAACCCATGTGTCAGGGTCTCAAGTAAAGTACGGTTTATGGCACTTCTGCACTATGCAAACACTTATGAGTATCTGCTCATTGGCTAAGGTTATTCAGTGAGTGCCTTTTGGATTGTTAAGAAAAGAAAAAATATTTTTGTAGTTTCAGTTTTAGTCTATCTATGAAGGTGGAAAGTTCATTATTTTTATTTAAAATTAGAGATGGATGGTTTTTGAAATCAAGAAGGACCAGATATTTATGTACGTTTTTTAAGTTTAATTCAGTCCTTGTCATTTGTTCATTATTGACCAATAAATTTAAGGTGTTACAAAATTTTTAAAAAATACAGATAGTTTGGTAATAATGGTTTATTTTCATAGGACAGAGTGTACTGAAATCAATGCAGATTATTTGAAAGTCCTAGGGTAACCCATTTCTGAACAATTGAAGAATTTGTGGATGCTTGCAAACGTGAAAAACCGTGTGCGGACAAGTACAAAAATGGCCACTTTCTCGAAACAGTAAACATGAAAAATATTTAGAAAATACTCTTGTGCTTGCTAAATTTAAGGGTATCTCCACACCAAATATCAATTTTTTCTGAGTTGCTCGAGGAACCAGTTTTGGACCATTGCTATAGATTCACCCTATACTGATAATTTTTACTTGTATAAATAACAATGAATGCTATATTTCTTCACTTTGTGGCATGATATTTCTACATTATGTTACTAACAGATTCAACATCTTTAGCTGGGAATTCATCAGCTATTTCTGGAAAGTATTTCATTTTAGTAAATTTTAAGGTCCAATATTTAGCTAGTTTTTATAGTTGAATATTTCTCATTAGAATTAAATACTATACAGTTTCAGTTATGTAAATCCATAATTAGCATAATTTTCTATAAATTGAATATAAGTTTCTATTCTGTTTTCTCTTATATTAGTTAATTTATGCATGGAATCAGTTTTAACCCTAAAATAATCATTGTTATTTAAATATCAGATTTTTCGTTTACTCTTAAATTCTTGGCTTCCTGACTGTAAGCGATTCGTAACCTGGTTGGATCGTAAATTGGTTGGATCTGGTCATATTGACCTGGCCAATATTCCTTTTGAAAATTTTGCTAATAGTATTATATTGTTCTCTGTTGTTATCCTATCTAGATTCTTTTACTTTATTACTAAATAATGTTTTATTCGCAAATTAATGTAATGTTACTCCAAAATACATTTTACATGGTGCAGTTGATACTTTGTATTGCTAAATAATGTTGCCTGAGGTGATTTAGTTTCTTCATAATAAGGGGTGCTAAGCTAACTTTATTCATTCCATATTTATTCAAGAAATGTGTGATAGACCATTTCCCTGCAATGTTTCTGGTAAAATGTTTAAATATAAGAGTAGCAGGCAATTGCATAAGATTACTCACCAAAGAAAAATTTAAATTCTTTAAAAACCTCAGGCCATCTTTGAATGTTGTTCTTTAATGTATAATTAGCTCTTTGGAAGTGAGAATTTTCAGTCCAAGAACTTTGTCTTGATGTATTCCATTAAAGTTTCTTAAAGTTATTGTTTACATTAAATATTTTAATCTTAATAAGTACTTATTTGAAGCCCGTCCCTTTGACATTGAATTGTTATTCAGGCACAAACAAAGTGGTGAATATGATTAATATTTGCATGTGACATACTTTTTCCCATACTGATAATTTTTACTTGTATAAATTTAAATGACGATATATGTTGAATTTGTTACTTTAATATATATTTTACATTATCTTACCATATTACTAATTTGCAGAAAAGTCATCAGCAACTTCTTGATGTGTAATTCATTTTTAGCAAAGTTAAGATCCAATATATATCTAGTTATTTGTATATTTCATTATTTGCTGATAGAATAAATAGCACTGCATTTTTAGCTTTGATTATACTTATTTTCATGGAGAAGGCATAAATCTCGGGAAAAGTTTGACTACCTGCCAGAGAAAGCTGACCTGGGATACGTTAGTGCATCCATTGATTAAATTAATATTCTAGGAATAACTATAAAGTGTATGATGATGAATATTGTAATAGTCCTTATATGTGAGTTTATGCATATTTTAGAAATGTGTTGATTTTGTCTCTGTTATGAGAAAACTGATGCCATGGTACATTAAAGTTATTATTCATTGATTAAAACAGCACATGAAAAACTAATTTGTTTCCAGCTGTAATGAACTTGCTAAAAAATGCAATGAATGTATATGGTGAGAATATTGAACAGTGAAATAAATTATAGGAAGTTGCTTTGATTAATGTTAACTCAATTCAGATTGGCAACTGACTTGTTGACTTTACATGGTACGTAGCTATGTAATGTGTTGGTATATCGTCCAATTAGACATTTAGGGTTGTTTATCATGTTGAAATCACTTTCTTTTTACTGTGTTGCTATATTGTCTGAAATATATTCATATGATATTTCAGTTAGGCTGATATGTAACAATAACAGTGATACCTCGAGATAGGAGTGCCCTGACATACGAGTTTTTTGAGATACGAGCTGTCGAGCGAGCAAAGTTTTGCTTTGAAGTACGAGCAAAATTTGAGATACGAGGAACAGCTGGCTACACACGACCCAACAGTTTACTGTGCCTCGTGCGTCTCGCATTATCCCACCCATCCCCCCAGTGTACTTGTTTACCTCGCTGTCGAAGCATCTTTGATAAGTTTTTCTAGGGCTTTGTGCTTTTTGTGCAATTAAATACTTTATCACATTTCTTTTTATAACTGAAGAAAGCGAGTGGAAAGGTCAACGCTCAGAAGAAGATGATGTCTATTGAATTAAAGCGTGAAATCATGGAAAAAATGAGCGAGATGTGCGAGTAGCTTACTTGGCGAGGTAGTACGGCCGTAGTACTTCAACGATATGTACTGTGCTTAAACAGGAGTCAATAAAGGGTATAACGCCAGCTAAGGGCGTTACAATAATTTCTAAGCTCCAGAGCTCTCTCAACAACTGGGGTGGCATTTTGGGGCCTGGAACGAATTAATGGCATTTCAATTAATTTCAATGGGGAAAATTGCTTTGAGATACGAGCAAGGTTACGGAACGAATTAAACTCATATCTCGAGGTACCACTGTACTAGTAAGCAGCCATATTAGACAAATCTAACTTCTACTGAGCAATTTCTCAAACACATGGGATTTAATGTGAGAGAGCTATTTTATATTAATTTTATTCATATGAGTTTCATTTATTATCATATGTAAATGGATTACATGAAGAAATTTATCCTTAGATAGTTTAAAACTTATAATTACATTATATTTAATGTAAGATGAAATAACTTGTTTATAAAGTCATGTTTAGCCCAGAAAATATTTCTCTCATTATTTAACCATTTTGGCTCTATTTATTTACATATTTTTTCAAGTAATTAATTTACTTTGTAGATCAATCCTGTTTCATTTTTATCTCTTTTCAGACATATTCGATGATCCTGTCTAATGTTTTCTTACTTTTCTCCAAAAACAAAGTTTTTTTGCTAATGGAAAAAGTCCTAAATGAATAAGATGAATATATTGTTAATTTTTAATATATCCGTTCTATGATTTGATTGCCCTGTATCTATTTCTTAAAATAAAGATTGAAAAATAAAATGTTTTCTCAATGTGATTTTGATATTTTCTTGTATCCATGATGTTGTAGATCGTTTACATGTGTACTTTATGAATATATCCTGGATAAAATTTACAATAAAATTTTTTGCAAAATAAAAATTGCTAAAGGGATTTTATTATTTCCTATTCTGATTTTTAGGAAATAATTTCTCTTTTTGTCAATTTCGCATTGTAACTTGTGTAAAGAATTCATATCTCATACTTAAATGACAATGAATGAGAGAAAATTGATGACATGAGCTATTCATGAGATTAAGTTGAAAAATGTGAAAAAGTCTGGTTTACATTTAACTTGAAAAAGAAAAAATAAAATAGAGAAATAGTTGGAGATTAGAAGAAAAAATATAAGAGATTAATGAAAGTCGAAGATTTCATGTTTTCCATCTATATAAATGAGAAAAACATTCAAATCGCTAAAAAATATCCAAGTATTATTTAAATCTTTCAAAATCGGCGGTCAGATAGAGCGCTATGCATTATGGGCAATATGGCGCTTCTCCATTGTCTGAGAGAAAGGAGAGATAAAATCCAAAATGGCCAAATACTTCCCCGAAATTCCAATATAATTTGGAATATTTGAAATAGGCGGTGGAATAGTTTGAGGTGCATTGTGGGTAGTGACGTATATAGAGAAAGGCTTAATAGTGTTCAAAGGGGTGAACACTTTTACTTTCATTTCAAAAACTGAGCAAAAATGGGCGAAAAACGCCAGTTAATGAGGTTTTTGTCCTCCAAATGATTAACCCTTTCGCATTTCGTCCTTCAAAAAACGCACTCAAATTCCGTCACTTTCTGAGGGCGCTACTAGTACTTTCAACATCCTTCATTATATATCAGGATGACTGATGTCAACTTCAACTTCCTATTGGTGTAATGGTTATAGTGTATTGACGTAAATATACTGCTATTCAACTCAGTATTTACCTGATTCAAATCCCCCTGAAGACATTTTTTCCGTCGGGTCTTTTTCTAATAACGCACCAATTTAATATATTTTTAAAGCTTCTTCGGGTAATTTTTGAAAGTAAATCGGAATTAAATTAAAATTGGAATAGATTTTTATTATTTATTTGGCAATGAAGACCAAACCCTCAAGGAATCTGTAATTTTTTCGTGTTTTTCATGGAATTAGACTCTCGGTAATTATTTACCGAAATTCGAACTCATTCAAATTTAATGTCCGGAAAGATCGACTTATTTCTAATTATTGCGGTAAAGGGAACTGATGAATTCAATTGTTGATATTTTTATCGAAAAATTACGTAATTTTCTCGCTTAAAGATGACTTAAAAGCTATAATTTTTGTTTATCTAGTTGTTTGCTTACTTTGAAGATTTTTCTGTTATTTATATTCGATACAGGAATTCTTAATAGTCTTAAAAGTGTATTCATTGCACTAATGAATAATATAATGGATATTTTTATTTTCGTGAAGGATTAAAATATACTCAAGGATATACTCGTCAAATAATCTTTATTACAGAATAAGTTACACAACAGTTCAATTTTTATAAAGAATTTTCCCTTTTCCTTAAATATAAGTATTAATAAATAATATACATGGGCAAATCTTTAACAAACACTTAAGTTATACAAAGGAAACTTAACAATTCTTATAAACGATAATCCATAACTGATTAATTACCAAAGAATCTCATTTTGTAAATACCGCAATTGATGTATAGTTACTGACTATATTATGAAAACAAAAAAGTACTAATTTCAATTCCTGTGAAAAAAGTTTGAAGTTCGTATCACTTAAAAGAAAAGAATATCCGTAGTTGTAAATTCTCTTATTTCAAATCTATCTTAAGTACTTTTTCATCTTTATATACGAAGTTAATTTATGGAGAAGAATTAGCGAATAATTAGTACCCATTGCAGGTAATTTATACTCAACTCTAATATTAAAAGTGTTTCAAAATTCGCTCTCATTTAAGTGAACTAAATAGCAGAAGAGAATATTGATAAAGTTCAGGCTTTTGCCATTTGGGGTACCAAAGTATGCCTATAATGTGCTGCCACCTGAAGGAGACACGGCGAAGCTTATAGCAAATCCATCATCCCATTTAAAAACATTAAATACATTATAATATTTACTTATGAATGTTTATTTGTAGGATAAAAATTGGATCTCCATTCTATTCTATTCAAATGCTTTAAGTAGTCTCTAAGAGTACCTTCCACATGTTCTAACAAGCAGTTTGTTTTATTCTCAAGCTAATGATGTAATATTGTTTAAATTACTGCAAAAGCAAAAGAATAAACAATACCATTTTCGTAGGTCTGTCTTAAATTTAACTTCTGTTTAATTTAGTTGATGCTTTCTGACGATATTTGGTGGAACATTTCCATAATCAATATGAAAGAAACAATTTGTCTTCGTCCACAAATTTTATTTGAAAAAACACGACCGGTTTCGAGGTTAACTAATCTTCAGGTGACCGGAATACATTTAGAAGCAGAGTAATATACAAAGTTAAGGCAATTGAGGGGAAGGGCGTTAGTGGGATGAATGCGGGGGAGGGGGAGGGAGGTGTGGAACTATAGATTTGAAGGTGGGGGAAATATTCTCACTGAAAAGATACTCGTTAGTAAGGTTCCTAGAAAACTGCAGGTGGCGGCGTATCTCTAGTTGTTCCAGGAGGTCAACCTCGAAACCGGTCGTGTTTTTTCAAATAAAATTTGTGGACGAAGACGAATTGTTTCTTTCATATTGATTCTGTTTAATTTATTTATTTTTCAAAGGTATTACATAATGAAATCAACGAATTTCTTTTCTAGTATTATTTATAAAATTATGAGTATATTTCTTAAGATCCATTTTTATTATGAATTGTCTTTAACTTTGATAAAAATAACATACGAATATTTGTAACATAGTTTGATTTACACTTTTTATGGCATATTTGGTATCGTAATCTCGATTTTTCAAGAAATTTTCGTTTTTAATAATATTCAATTTTTCTAAAATAAACTAAATCTTACAGATTAGTTTTTCCATTAATAATTCACATCCATTGTTTAATTTAACAATTCTTGCAACTGTGATACTTAATTCATACATCGGACGCAAGATTTAGAAGCAAACTTTAAGTAGATAATCTTTCCAATTGTAATAATATACATAAGATAAACAAACTTTTCTAAGAAATTACATTTAATATTCAGAAATATTTGACAAGGTGGCCTGTAGTCAGAATTATTATTATAATCTTTCACCTTTGAAGACATACTCAAATTAGTTTAAAATATTATTTCCTGATGGGATATCTGGCAAAAATTCCTTAATGATGAAATGAAGAATTATCCAAATTCAGCGTCAACGGAAGACACTGTCCTTGTACGAACATTAGATTATTTTTGTGAAAATGGAAAACGCCGTAATCTTATGCAACCCGCATAAGCAGCGCTGTATCTTGGGTTGCTAAAGTTACAGGATAAAAACCAATACACCAATTTTCTAGAAATTTCACAATCATGCTAAAAGCTGAAAAAACTACCACTAAAACTGGGAAAATTTAAATGCATTAATAAAACTATATTGGTAAGATTCATTTAGCTGAAATATGGGAATCCCAATAGATATAGCGGCACAGAAATATTATTTATTATCAGAATGAAAACAAATATATGAGATGAGTTAATAAAACTGCCTAAAACAGTTAAGATTGGAACATCATTTTAAACCACTAAGGAAATTAAATATACAAAAAACAATGCTTATTTTAGCAAATGTTAACCTTTAAAAATATAATATTTGGTAGATATAACATCATTTCATAGTGACTTTTTTCCAATAACACATTAAATTTATACAAAGAATGCATCCAAAAGAGAATTACTTTGGATTCTATAGGAGGAATCAATGGCATTTAGAAATAATCCCCATTTGGACAACATTATCACTGATACTTGTCTTAATACATAAAACAAGAAGTCATCATTATTCAGAAATCTTAGGGTAAAGAGTTAGATAGGTGAAAGCATGCAGAAGAAAACTGCTGTTTCAGTTTATGTTAGTTTCTACTCTGGAAAAAGATACATTTCACTCTCAATATTTTTAAAACTTAAAGGAATATAAAACTTTCTATTGCAAATACTTCTGACTAATTGAGCACCAGATTCATCTGCACTAACTTCAGCTTTTATTTTTCCTTCTGTACAATGTATTTCATCAAGTTATAAATTATGCAACAACAAGAAGGAACTGGAATAATCTCAGAATGAGGATCATATTTCTAATAATTTAAGGGAAATATAGAAGAAATAAAAGCTCTTTTCTTATTTCTTCTGCTTTGCTTTACAGTATAAGATAAACACATTGTTCTATCTACTTTATTTGTATTTATTTCATAATTCGTTCTGTAATTATTTCGCATTATGCCAATTTATTAACATTTATTACATAAAATATTGCCAAGAGACTCACGGCATTCTAAAATGATAATTTATCAATTAATAACAATTTCCAAATTCTCTTTCTAGCAAGAAATTTATGTTCCCCATTTTAAATTATTAATAAATATTGGATCTGTAGCCAAAAAGTTTACTTATTCATCAAACAATTTAATTCTTACTCAAAAAAGTGGCAACTAGAGCTCAATGTTGGAAATTGGTCAGCAGTTACTTTTATCAAAAAGAAATTAAGTCAAACAAAGTTCAAAAACTTTTCAGAGACCAATCGAAACTGTATTTTAAGAATCTTACATGTCAGATTATATGTTTCTATTTTATCAGTAAAAGCTTTAAAAAATTATGTTAAATCACTGAAATGCATTTCAAGTGAGAGAATTTCTACCCTCCTGGCATTGAATCCTCTTATTGATATTTATGTATCAATTATATCAATCAAAGAGAATTTTTGATGTATATTTATAATATAATACATTATTATTTACTTACAATACATTATTGTTAGTATTATTAAGGTTTAATGGATTATTAAGTTTGAAAATCATTGGTCTCTGAAAACATTATTAAGAAATCAAATTATAATAATTTTCTAAATTAATTTAAATTCAATAATGTCAATCCCAGTGATGAATTCAAATCGATTACCCTAGAATTTGTTTGATTGCAATATTAACTATTAGTAAATCACAGCAAGTTAATTATTAATTAAACCACAGCAACTTTTTCAACATAATAAAATGTCTTCTGTCATTAATTATCTCATCCTAGTATTACTGATTACTTCTGTCTTAAAGTAAATTTGCAACTGAAACTAATGTATTTTTCTAGGAAGATGTCTTCCTGGAAATGGAGTGAGTGTCACCACCTGTTTCTAGAATATGGTTCAAGATTATAATTATGCCATTGGTGGAGGTATAGTTACCAGAGGATGGTGGTTATTTGAGGGTATTTTCTTCCTTTTTGGAGGCAAACAGTAAAAGGAATGCAGGTAAGAAAGTATGGCTGGAAAACACAAGGTTCATTCTTTGTATTGTGAGAATAAAACCTGTGAAATCTGCTTTAATCTCCTCATTTAACCCTGCTGCTCCTTAACAAGGATCGCTATTATCTGGCTTATTTAACCCTTAGGTTTACATTTGGTATCATAAGTGGGTTCCTCGTCATTATAGGAAAATATAGAATAGTGTAGGCCTTTCAGAATGAAAAGAGATCTTGGGAAGATCATTAAGCAATATGACAAAAAAATGGTTGTCTTTCCAAGGAGATTGTGAGCAGCATAAAAGTGATCTCCTTTGAAAAGCTTTGCATTGCTGAGTGCAGTTGTGAAGTTCAACAGAATGTCCAAGGGAGCCCTCTGTGAACAGCTGGAAGTGGCTGCAGAACTGAGTGGTTGGAACACAGAGGAGACCTTGAGGAATGCAAAGTTAAGTCTTGCTCGAGAAGTGGTTGAGTTCATGCAGAGCAAGATCAAGTGCTGTGAAGTGTCAACTTATGAAGAACTGGAGGCTTGCCTCAAAAATAGGCACCAATCAAATGAGAGCTCATGATTCTTCCAAGCATTACTGTCTAACATTTGTATAGGTGCAGAAGAAGACATGGACACTTTTGTGGATACAGTGAGGAAGATAAATGGATAGATATATGAAGGAATTGGGTTGCCAGAGTATATTTCCATGCTATGATACGAAGCATAACAAAGAACCTTAGACGGACTATCCAGTGAATTGGCATGACTGTGTCAGCTGTCAATGCCAAAGACATTCATTGAAGGAGTGGAAGCTGCCATCAGAATCCAGGAAGTCAAGAAGAGACCTCATATGCGATTGGAAAGTGGATCAGTTCCCTTAAAGTCATTTATGCACCAGATGAACTAAAATGTTTCAGCTGCAGAAAGACGTGTCATGAAGCAGGGCAACTTATCCACCTCGTTAAGGCTTTTATTTGGTCCCCTGATTGGGAAAAACCTGTCTAAACTGAGTAAGGTTAGCCAATAGCCTAGTTCTGCACACCCAGATTTTTCCAAGAAAATTATAATTTCTAAGGATCGCAGTAATTTTGTCTTGGTAGCGGTATTGCTAAAAGAAATAGAAGGGGCTGAAAACCCATTACCTATGCCTCTCAGCAAATGAATTCCACAGATATTATTTCCACAGTGAAAGAGTAAGAGTATCTTTAAAAGAAAAAAAAGTCTTCCATCGGTTGAAATGAACTTTATGTGCATTTTTTATGGCAGTGTTTTCGGGTTGGTTTGGAGTCAAACCATGGGTACTTTGGGCATACAATTATAGATATATATATATATATCTATCTATATATATATATTAAAAACGTAACAGTGTCTGTCCGTCAGTCTAAAAAAAGCGTTTTTCTCGCCAATGCCAAGAGCTAGAGCGATGCTGAAACGTGCATTTGATGTAGACTGCTGCACCCTACAATGTGGGAAAATTTTCTTTTACCTGAACGGCCCCAGTTCGTACCCAGAGAAGAAAAACCGTTCTCATAAGAAATGCACGTAAACCTCACTTTTATCGGTTGCAGGCTACATTTCTTTTGCAAAATTAAATTAGAAATCATAGGCTTACGAAATCGAGATAAGCACCAAAAGAAAGGGAAATGAATAGAGATTCTTATTTTGGTCGTGAAATTTCGATATTGGGTCGAAATAGCGAGAATTCGGTTAAAAAAAACGGAAATTTCGTTGAATTTTGAGGCTGTAAACAACCAATCCCCTTGATGACCGAAACGATTGTTTAAAACGAGGTATTCCGTTTTCCCATAAGAAAAACCGTTCTCATAAGAAATGCATGTAAACCTCACCTTTATCAGTTGCAGGCTAATTTATTTTGCGAAATTAAATTAGAAATAATCGGCTTACAAAATCGGGATAAGCACCAAAAGAAAGAGAAATGAATAAAGATTCTTATTTCGGGTACCAAATGTCGTTATCGGGTCGAAATGGTGAGAATTTGGTTAAAATAAAAAGAAATTTCGTGAAATTTTGAGGCTGTAAACAACCAATCCCTTTGACGACCGAAACGATTGTTCAAACCGAGATATTGCATTTTCCCATAAGAATTCACTATTATTGATATGTCCATATGAAAGTACTGATTCAAAATAAATGACAGTACATGCTCATAGTCTAGACGAAACAACTGCACCCAGAGGGTGCATGCACGCGGCTAGTATATTATTAGTCCTCTAACAAATCCTGAAATTTCATATTTCAATTCCTTCAGGAAGTGAATGAAATTAATGGTTTCAAAAATGTCTACCATGCATTTCTTACAGGAGTTACCAACATTGATACATAAATACACACACATTATTATATAATATTTCCATCGTATCATCATGTGCAATATTAATAATGGAGAATAAATTTGAATCCAGAAATTCAAGATATCAACAAGATCCATTCTTTTGGTAATTTTTTTGATTTTGTAGGAACATTATTTCTGATTTATTTATGCAAAAGAATAAGTCTACAATTGATCTAAATCAGCATTCATTTCTAATTTGAGCATATCTAAGACAAATATTATTATCTATTTTATCACAATTTTAATAATTTTGACTCAACAATGAAATTTCATGACTAGAATATAAGTCTTTATTTTTCCTTTAGTTTGGTAGAATTCTAAATTTTTACGACAATTTTTACTAATTGAAATCTAAAAAGAATAAAAGTGTACAATCGATTGAAAGCAGCATAAAAATTTAATTTCAATATGTAAGCAATTTATAAATTTAATTTAATGAATTTAAGAGTATTAAATAAAAAGGCATTTGTATATAATTACAGATACATTCATGACATCCTGGAAGGAAAAATCACAAGAAAACAAGAGTAGGACTACTTTGGCAAAGAATGGAATATTTTACTGTACATTTTTCTTATAATTAATACTGCAATTGTCTTTAAGTTTAATCTCAGCTTGTCCCGCAATCTTTAAGGAACTTCTTAGCTTCTATATGTGTACGAACATGCCGTCTCAAAGCCGACTGATTATGCATTTTGAATTCACAGCGCTGACAGTTCAGCATCTCTCCAGTATGCTTGCTCATGTGTACTTTTAAATCTGACTTTGACACAGTTGAGTAATCGCAGACATTGCAATTAAATGGTATGACTCCCCCATGCTTGTATGCGTGAGCTTTTAGATGAGATCTTTGCGCTGTGTGATAATTGCATTGCGTGCATTTAAAAGGTTTTCCTCCCGTATGCTTGCGCATGTGTATTATGAGTTCAGAACTTTGCACTGATCTATAATCACATATTGTACATTTGTATGGCTTCTCACCAGTATGCCTACACACATGTAGGACCAGATGTTCCTTGCACAAAGTGGTATAAAGGCAGATGTGACATTTAAACAAATTTTCACCCATGTGCTTGCGCAAGTGGGCTTCGAAATACGCCTTACGTATGGTGGAATATGAACACAACTCGCAATTGTACTTAACGCCGACATGTTGGCTTTTGTGCACTGTTAAAGAAGACTTGAATCCGGTACTAAACTCACAGTGATTACATTTGTATATACCGATCCCAGAATGCTTGCACAAATGTCTATTGAATGTGGAACTGTCTGCAGTATTAAAATCGCATTGGTCACATTGGTATAGTTTTTCACCATCATATCTCCGCATGTGTATTTTAAGAGAAGAGCTTTCCGTGGTACGATAATTGCACACTTTGCATTTATAAGGCTTTTCTCCGGTATGTTTGCAGTAGTGTCTTTTTAGGAGAGATGGTACCATGGTAGAGTAAACACTAACATCACATTTATGAGGTTTCTTACTGGTATGGGACCGAATATGGTTGACCAAGTGTGACTTGTAAATGAATTCTTTGGCACACAGGTGGCATTTGTGTAACTAGCTGTCTACCGTGGTACTGATTCCATAATATTGGTATGAACAGTGTAAATATGTTTATTCAGCTCTTCTTTTGTTGCCTTGCTGGTTCCACAGTGGTGGCATCTTATGTATATTGTTTCCTTGGTTTGGATTCCGTGGTTGAGGTTAGTGGTGGCTTCAAAGTTGAAGCTAGGTTCACCTGCTATTAGTTCTGATGTGCCAGAATTTGGGAAGTGGGTTGAATTATCTGAAATGGAGAAAATAGAGTTGTGAAATATATGATTAATTCTTTTATTATAATCATTCTTTGACATTTATTTATATGGTTATGTATTTACATATTCTAATCTCTATATCTAATATAATAAGGTGTCTATATGTTTGCATAAAACTCAAGAACCATAAATGGCACAACTGTCAAACTTTCAGCATTGTTAAATGTACTCCCTACACATAAAATTAGCTACTTTTCATTCTCCTGATGGTCCTCAGTTTGAACCCCGACAAGAAAAACTGTTCTCACAAGCAATGCACTGAAAAACTGAATCTTCTTTTGGGACCTTCCCAATAAGATATTGAATTGAAACTTTGGAACTAGTGAGAATGGCACTTATCTAATATTATTTTGCTGTTCTCTCTCACAAAAGGGTCCTGAGTTTGATGCCAGGTGGTCTTTTGTGCAATTATTTGCAATCTGTTTTAAGGCTGTTCTCAATGCAATAGAGCAATCATAATCACGGTGTTTGCAGATGAGATGGTCTTCCATATTACCAAAGGAATAAATGCTCCCAAATGACTGTGTGTTCAACGCCAGGTGGGTGTGAAATGCTTCCATAAGAAATGCATTGCTGAAATCTTGGACGATTTTTTAAAATGCGTTGCCGATAAGCTGGAAAGATAAAACCTAGAATGGTGACAGAGGCGTTTGAGAAGATTCTTTCATGACATCCACTGCTTCTCTAGTAGTCCTTGGTTCGATGCAAGAGTGTCATTCCGATTCCACCATGCTTTTCAAATGGGGAAAACAGAATCTTATTTTAGGACCTTCCCAATAAGATACTGAATTCAAAATTTGAAACACGTCAGAGCGGCAATTATCTACCATTCGTATGCCATTGTCTCTCACGAAATGGTCCTGTGTTTGACGCCAGGCCGACTTTCATGCAAATTTTTGAAAATTGTTTCGAGTCCTTACTCAGAGCGATAGAACAGTGAAAATCATGGAGGTTGCAGATGTTATGGCTGTCTATGGTACTAACTGAAGAAATGTTACCAAACGACCGTGAGTTTGATGCCAAGTTGGTGCAATATTCTCCAGTATAAAATGCATGGCGGTCAATTTTGACAATTAATTTTAATGCTTATCTGATAACCAGGAATGATATAAAATGGAATGAAAATAGAGGCAATTCATATGTTTCATATACGCTGTTCACTGTTCCTTGACGGTTCTTGGTTCGATGCCTGAGCATCATTTCTATTCACCGTGTATTTCAAAGGCAGATAGTGTAATCTAATTTTAGGACCTTCTCGATATGATATTAAACTGAAACTTTGGAACAGGTCAAAATGGCACTTATCTAATATAAATATGCAACTGTTTTGCAGGATTGGGTCCTAACCTTGATGCCAGGTGGCCATTTGCACCACGCATTTGTTGGCACTCCTGATATGATACTTCATTCAACTGATAGCTTGCAGTATGCAAGCAACTTGTATGATAATAATAATAATGAATATTAAATAACTTAACTAACTTGGTAACAAATAGCTGAATAACTTTTCAATTTAATAAACTTTAAATAATTTGATGTTTATTTTGAATATTTTGTTATATAATTGAAATAAATAACAATTATTGAAATTTTTAACATACTCAATATCTTGACTAGCTTAGCAACTTATAACTTAATTATCAATATAATAATATCAATCTATTAATATTATTTAATAATTTTATAATGGACATTACCTTCCTCTGGTCCTTGCTTAATATCCTGCACTTTGTAATTATATAAAATCTCACTTTTATGGTATTCCAAATAGTTTATTTCATCACCACTTTCATTCTTCAACCAGCTTGAAGTCTGTGGACTCTCATGCATCTGTAAAGATGAATTTAATACAATAAAACTTGTTTAAATCTCTTTTATAATAATCATTGTTGTGTATATATTTATTAATCTGATTTCAGTAACTCCCAAAGGAAATCTGTGGGAGAAATTCTTAAAACATTAATTTCATGCACTTGCTGAAGAAATAAAAATAAAGAATTTGGTGATTCAGTAGAGTAGCAATGGACTAATATATATCCTTGTTCTTATGCCTGCATTATCCTTAGTTTAACTCTAAAAGACAAGAAAATGCTCTCATAAGAAATGCACGTAAAGTCTGTTTTGATGGATTGCAGACAATTTTTCCTTGAATGATTACAGAAGAAATGATTGTCTTAAAAATTTATACAAGTGCCAAATGAAAGGAAATTGAATAAAGATACTTATTCTGGTTAATGTATATCAGTTTTGAGTAGAAATTTTTAGAATTATGATAAAATACATGGTAATATATATCTTACTAATACTCCCATAAGGAGTACACGTTAAGTTTGTTTCCATCATTGGTAGACTATTATTCTTTTAATGATTTTAAATAAGAAAAAATTTTTAAGAACATTAATTTTATGCACTTCCCAACAACATAGAAATATGAAATTAGGGGATTAATTAGCACTTCTTCCTGACAAGATAGGGATTACAAATTTTTGGTAATCAACAGGATACAGTAAACCCTCAAATTAAACACAAATCTCAAGGGACTAAAGTAAAGAGTTCAAATACCTTTTGCTTGTTGATTTCTGTATGCAGTGTATTCACATCATCACTGTTTTCTAAAGGATCATCTTCATCTACATATACCTGTGAATAATTAAATTTAAATCAGCAAAAAGTGAAACATTCAATCTTTCTACTTGATTACAAAAAGGATGTTTTATAATCTCTAAGTATATTTCGTTGCTAAGAAACAGGTGCAATTTTTCCATATTAACCCTTTCTTATTTGAATTGCAATCACAAACAATGAGTTATCATTCAGACAATAACAACTTTATTAAAACAGATATTTAGCTACATTTCAACTTTAGACATATATAGATTTTCCTTCAACCTGTGTGTGATTTTTTCTGACAAGTTATTGTCACTATAAATAGTTATAATTACTTAAACAAATATGTTAACCAGTAGTAAAATGAATTAGTAGATAGTTTAGAATGATAATTAACATGTGCTTGTCATTTTCTTGTTCTATTTTAATTATAAACTGATATTTAAAGTGTCAATTCTAACGATCACATTGGAAAAAATTCTTGAAGTCTATATCTTTCCATTGGTTGCAATATATTTATATTCATGGACTTAACTGTTCATAGATTAATATTAAAGAATAAAAAATACCTCGTCGTCATCTGAAGAAATCTGTTCTTCCAAGCTCTCTCCATATTCAGTTTTGACAAATACCTAAAAAGAAATAAAAATTTTTTTATTTAAAAATTATGGTTTATAATCACCATCATATGACTGATGTATGATTGTGATATTAGCACTCTTTATTTTATAAACATAGTTAATAACTTCAAAATGAAAGAATTACTTATTTAATCAATGAATTAATTATATGAGTATAAAAATGCACGTTAATTTTGATTGATTGCAGACTTTTATTCTTTTAAATTAGAAACAAAGGTCTTAAAAAATTGAGAAAAGTGCCAAATGAAAGGAAATAGAATAAAGATTCTAAAAGTTGTACTGCATATTAATGTTACATAAGAGCCATTCTGACATGTTGCAAAGTTCCAATTGAATATCTGGTCAGGAAAATCCTATAATTAAATTCCATCATCCCCATTTGAAATGCATTGTAGAATGGAATAAACACTCTAGCATCGAACCAAGAGAGGACCATTAGAGAAACTGAACTGTGTGAAAAATCTTTTAAAATGTGTCTCTTATCATTCTGGGTTTTATCTCTCCAGCTCATCAAGAAGGCATTTAAAATGATTGTCAAAAATGGCAGCAATGCATATCTTGTGGAAGAATTTTGCACCCACCTGGTGTCAAACTCATGGTCATTTTGTAACTTTTCTTCACTTGGTAATATAGACTACCTCAACTCCAATCTCTGAGATTTTGGTTCCTCTGTCTTACTGTTAAGTGCCTCAAAATAATTTTCAAAAATCCATGCAATGCATTTTTATGGGAAAATTCTGATCTTTGGGATATTCTGTTATTGAACCCATGATAACATGCCTCAAAGTCTGAATTATTCTGGTATCTACAGAGAGTGGCCAGTATGACGTAAAAATTTCATGTCAAAGGCAATTCTGGAACATGGCCAGAATTTGTATATATAGCCTTTAATCTGGTGTAAGACTTATTCCTATGCATCATACACAATCCATGGAATAAATTCATAAAATCCAGTTGCATAATATTCAAAATTTTTATAGCAACTGTTGGTGTTGGAATTATGAATTAAAATTAATAAATAATAATTTTTAAATGACACCTCAAACTGCAACTACAAAAATTGCTGTGAATTCATTTTCATAATTATAAAAATTATGGAATTTAATTATAAAAATAAAAATATTAAATGTTATAAAAATGAATTATAACTGCAGTAAATTGATATAATCCCTTATGAAATCACTATCTTTTATAATTAGATGACTTTGCAGGTCCTTTTAATTTACATAATATTGTATGTATACACATATTTACATAGTGATTAATGCAAATACCTGGTGAATATTATCTTCCAGAGTGTCATCAGCTTCAGGATTATCTTCAGCATAATCTTCTTTTTCAACTTTTATGTAAACCTGAAAATATAATCATGAACATTCTGCTAAATTAATTGAAATCAAGATTGTCAGCTAATATTATACATTAGATAAGTAAAAAGGATTGATTTCAGTTACTTCCTGATTAAATAGAAATACAAAATTTGGGGATTAGTTAGAGGAACAATTGACTATTATGTATCCTTATGTTTATGCCCAAAGCATCCTTGGTTCGAATCCAGATGGCTCAGACACTCCCATAAGAAATACACATAGTTCCTTTCAATCAATTGCAGACTTTTATTCTTTTGCCGATTAGAATAAAGATAGAAATAATGGCCTTAAATAATCAAGACAAGTACCAAAAGAAAGGAATAGAGATTATTATTCCAGTTGTGAAATATCGTTATCAAGTAAAAATTATGAGAATTATGAAGAAATACATGGTGATGTATTCACTGAGAATTCTACCATAAGAAATGCATGTAAAGTTTGTTTTGATCCATTGAATACTTTTCTTCTTTTGGGGAATTAAATTAGAGAAAAATAGTCAAATAAAATTGAAAATAGTACTAAAAGAAAGGAAATTGAACATATTACAATTATGCAATTTATATATTGATTCCATCTTCCTAGAATTGGCCATAATCTATATAAAATTGGTGCATACATGCTTGCAACAACGATTGCAGTTATGGAATCTCTATGTTATAAGCTATCTTTTGTAATATTTTTCAGTATATGCAATTTTGTTTTGCTATTTATCAAGTGCCACAAGAAATAGTATTTTTTCAAAATATTTTAGCGTTTTCATTTATAAAACAGCATTTTTCATTACAGTTTCGTATATATATATATATAAATGCTGAAGAGGAAAACCAACAAGAAAGCCAAAACAAATGAGATCCTCTCTCTATTCTCCCAGAAGAAGTAATTGCAGCAATAAAGCAGACGAAGAACCGAAAAGCAGAAGGCATAGATGGAGTGTTAGCAGAATATTTAAAGCTTGGTGGAACAGAAGTTGCACAGGTTTTAGTGCAGTTATTCACAACTTGCCTGAAACAAGGATGAATCCCCCAGGACTGGAATCATGCACGAATAGTCCTTTTGCACAAGAAAGGAAGCAAGGAAGAGCTGAAAACTTACCGCCCCATCCGTCTCCTTCCTGTTGTTTACAAAACATTCATGAGGATAACAGCTGAACGGATAAAGATTATTCTATCATCTGCCCAGCCTAGAGAACAAGCAGGATTCCGGAAGGGCTTCAGTACTATGGACCACATCCACACACTACAAGAAATAATCAGCAGGACGAATGAATATGAGATGCCACTAGTACTATGCTTTGTGGACTATGCTCAGGCCTTCGACTCGGTAAGTACCTCCTCTACGCTAGAAGCTCTGGAAAAACAAGAAGTAGATGCAGAGTACATCCGTCTCTTACGCAGCATTTATAAAAATGCCACAGCCTCAGTAATGCTACACGAAGTTACTGAAGAATTCAAGATTGAGAAGGGAGTTAGACAAGGAGATTGCCCTTCCCCAATTCTTTTTACAGCTGTTCTGGAGGAAGATTTAAAACCATGGACTGGGAGCAGAAAGGTCTGCGGATTAATGGGGAACACATCAGTCATCTGCACTTTGCAGATGATATAGTACTCTTCGCAACCAACGGAGAAGATCTAGCTTCAAGACTTCATTAACTGAACACAGCAGGATAGAAGATAGGACTCAGGATAAATTTAACAAAAACAAAGGTAATGTGTAACTCTTTTGCAGCACAAAAAACAATCAAATTTGAAGGGATGCCTTTGGATGTCTGCTCAGAATACACATACCTAGGACAACTAGTAACCACAGGAGAGAACAACAGGATTAACGGAGTAAGTAAACAGAAGAATTAAACTCGGCTGGAGTGCCTTCGGAAGAAATGCCCATATTCTTAAGTCACAAATGCCTATGGTCTTGAAGATGAAGGTCTTCAACCAATGCATTCAACCAGTGTTGGCATATGGAAGTGAAACCTGGGTGTTAAACGCAGCAATAACCCAGAAACTTCAGACAACGCAAAGAAGTATGGAAAGGTGTATGCTTGGGATCACAAGAATAGACAGGAAACATAACACCTGGGTGAGGATGAAGACAGGAGTGACAGACATCATAGATAAAGTAAGGTCACTGAAATGGATGTGGGCAGGCCATGTGGTGAGAAGAAACGACAACCGTTGGACAAGAGCGGTTCTGAACTGGACACCAAGAGATGTGAAGAGACCAAGAAGAAGACCAAAGGACCGATGGAACAGAGACATCATTAAGTACTTAGGTGTGACATGGCAAAGAGTAGCTCAGAATAGAGAGAATTGGAAAGCGCTTGAGGAGGCCTACATCCGACATCGGATTCAAAATGGCTGATGATGATTATATATATATATATAACCATTCATTTTTTGGAACAAATACCTCATTCAGTTTATTTTATATACCATTCTTCTTCATAATATTGTTTTACAAACTGCATTAAATAATTAGTCTGTTATACAACAAAAATAAAAAGGATAAGATTTTTACAACAAGAAGTAATTGTAAACTGTTTTCCTACTTATGCTTATTTGAATGAAACAACAGTATTTACATTACATAAATACCCTACAAGATTTAATCTTCAGTTCTGATAAGAACAGAATAAACAATTTTTCAAGGAGCTCTTTCCATTCATTTTCCAGAATGAATACCTCTTTTTGGACAGTTCAGAAATTCACCATTTACTTCCGCTGATGCTATAAGGTGGGCAAACTCAGTTGAATTTTTAGCCAATTATACTCAAAATAAAACGGTGTTGATAGAAGACCTCGTCATCTGCAAACACCTTGATTTTGATCACTCGATCGCACCGAGAATGGCCTCAAAACAAATATCAAAATGTCGCGCAAAAGACTGCCTGACGTCGAACTCAGGACCCTTTCGTAAGAGGTCCAAAAATAAGTTTCCGATATCCCCGTTTGAAATGCTAGAATCGAAATGAATCTCTTGCATCGAACCAAGGACGTTTAGAGAAACAGTGAACTGCCTCCAAAATTCATTAATGATATAAATGAAAGACCATTTGAAAGAGAAAGTTACTAGATTGCTACTTCCATAGACCGATCAATGACAATTGCACCATTTGGTCAAAAAATAGTTCATAATCTAATTTTCAGTTTATTTACTAGATGTGTAGAATTCGGCGTTGTTATATTTGGAGTTTATTGTTTACGTAATGACGTTTGTTGCGGTGGAGATAAATAGTTTTCCTCTTCGGACAGTAGTATTTACTCTAGTTCTCAAAATGATCGAAACAGTTTTAGGAAGTAAGATTATAGTCTCCGTAATAGTATAAAGAAGAGATTAAAACCCTACGCAGCCATAATAACATTTTAAAAACCCTTAGGGATTCCAAAAATTTCGATTCCGAACGTTTTTCATTTAATCATTACTTTTAATTAAGTTGCATGCACCCCAGCAGTGCGAAATTTTCGCACGGGGCAGCTAGTAATAAATAAATAAAATATTGCTAGAACACGTCAAAATGTCAATTAAACATCTGCTGTGGAAGCAACGCAGCAGTGTTTTTCTTTTCAAGAAGGTCGCGCATTCTGAGAAGCATTAGCCACGTACAGTAATTAATAGAATTGTAAAATGAGTTGTAATAGGTTGCATAATTTGTTCTGATCATAAGTTGTGATGAAATTTAAATGAAAATAACTTGATCAACACAAAATTTTATGCTTCTTTAGCAAAAGAAAACAAAGTTAAAAACAGAATATTGAATGAATTGCCGAGTTTTCACCCGTGATCATTTCTGAAACTGGCATTACTTTCTCACAATCCAACATAAAATGCTGATTATTTCTTCAATTGCTCATGGTATCTTCTGAATGCATAAAAGATTCATGAGATTAATTTAAGAGCAACCACGTCTTAGTAAAAAATAATTTAGTTGGAAAGTAACTCAAGAAAACATTCGCCGTGCAGACCAATTTATACGTCGCCTAAAACTTTTTCGTTTCTCGCGTGAGGAAGAACTTGTCGCGAGAGAAATCGAGAACTGTTGTAGTTTTCATTTTCTGTTTGTTTCGATCTCATATCTTCAATAGAACCTTAGGTATTGACTTTATATATAAGAGCGTAATCTGCTTCGCGCTTCGAATCGCCGAGGCTTCGAATAATCAAAGATACCGAAATAATAAGCATAAACCAAACGACTACAAATAGTTCGATACAATAATACTATCTATATGAACATTGAAACCGTCTTAAGTAATGCCACATATTATTCTTTGAATGTCTAAATATCGCGACTCTAACTGAATACATCTCTCTTTTCCCTAAACATTCATTAACCATCTCAATAATGGTGCAATACATAATCCGTTTAAATCACCGTACTATACTACTTCAATTAGAAAACTACGTGCAACCATAATAAACATCAAATATAAACAACACATCGTCGCTAGGGACGCTTAAAAAAGTAAATAAACCAGAGATAACTCACCCAAAACGAGGAGATGCTCCAAAAGTATACGAAACGGTACGTTGACCCCATCGTGATGGTTATCAAGGTCCCAAACACTAGCTCAAATAACAAAACACACGCTATGAGAAATCGGAAGCACCAATAAATGCACTTTTATTCTAAGGTAATGCGTACGTTTCAATACGAACTGATATGTAATTCGTAAAACACAAGCTGAACTCCAATTCTTCGAGCTACAGTTTTGTTACGTCTCTGAGAAAGTAATGGCCGAACGGCGCATGCGCACTAGACTCGTTGTCGGAGTGGTGAGAGAAGAGCAAGGAGAGACAGACGTACATTACGTGCCATCTGCACGACGGAAATGAGAACTGCTCTTATAAACATGGTCGCCTTTTCGGGTAGCCTTGTATTATCTCAATGTCCTTGAAAAGAATGCGGCTTTTTGGCCGCGACATCGCTTCCTCTAAGGGAGATAAAAACACCCTGAGTGAAACGAGAGAATGAAAGAAACCATTCGCGCAATCTATTCAGTGGAACTGTCGTCATAATTTTCCTCGACACAGGAACGCTTGCTTGTTATGAAACTTGCTGCAGATTATTGAAAAGAATGAAAGAATCATTCTTGATATTATATACGGTCTGATTTATTTGAAGCAAAACATTATACAGCTATTGACAGACGAGACGCACGTCCATTTAGCGTAGTATTTTCCCAATATCTCTATAATTACACTTCTATGGTAATAGTGAATGACATTCTAAAAAGCACGTTCTCTTCTCATTGCAATGGTACAAGAATTTAAACCATTCTATGCATAGTTAACTCGAAATCGATGTTTACCCCATCCACATTTGCTTACAAAAGAATTGCAGGTAAATATTGAATTTCGTTTATTCAGAATGATCCATGGGAATAAGGCATCGAGCATTACTTCGGTTGATGTAACGAACCATTGACTGTCTGATTTTTATAATACATTAAGCGTATATTAAATCACTTTCCACAGTGAATTATCTCAAGGCATAATGTTTATTTTTGGAAGTAAACTCATGGAATGGTTATCTACTACAGATCATGTTTTATCAAACAATAATGAATAAATTATTGATTTTAGAAGAACGATTTATGGGCACACTTTTGAATTCATCTGATGATGAGTATTTTATCGATATTTGTTTGATTACCTCGATGGATTATCCAATCTTATTGAATTTAAGAACAGTCTGTAGCTTTGTTTGCTGTTTGACAAGATGGCCTTTGTTCCTTATACATATTGTTATATCTCCTTAATTCTTCAGACTTCAAACGTTAATCATCGCCTATTTTTTTTCGTTGTGTTATAATTACCTTACGTACTTAATTAGTTAGTAGCCATTAACTTACTTTTAATGAGAAAATGGATATTAACTTTTGATTGACCCTCTACTGTCATCAGAAGCATCGGAAATTCATCGGGTACTAATCACAATGGAAATTGCTGAAAAGCATGGGTGAATAAAAAAACAGTTTGTGAGATACATCGATGAATTTTTAAACACATTAATGGATGTTTGATTCCATCGATGAATTTAAAATCTTTCCCTATTTATTCACTAAAATCATTAATCTAATAAAATATGTCAGTTCAAGTAACATAAGTTACGATTCAATTTAAATTAAAGGTCGTCTTTATGATTTTTCGCTAGGGAAAAACAGTCAGCTTAAATGAGTTGCATGCGGTGTTTCCTGTTGTGGCAATCTCAATTTGTAAAACATACCAAATAAGGGAGTGCAGTGATTTGTGAGCGTAATCTCTCTACTGCAGCTTAGAAATTCACTTTACCTTCCTAATTGTCAATCTGATAAGAATGACATCATGGAAGAGTGAATATTTACTGTAATTAGGTAACTAAAACCATCTTTTTGTGTGATAAGTTGAGCACTGTTAGAAAAGCAAGATGCATTTACCAATTACGGTCTTCCTTATCATTTTCGCCAGGAATCACATTAGATTAAATAAATTACTCTGCTGCGTTTCTTTTTATCGCAATCTCAAGTTGTGAAACAAAGCAAATACACCAGAAGGGTAGTGTTATACAGTAAGTGCAGTATGCCTTGCATTTGAATCAGAAATATCCTAATCTAAAAGTAATATTTTTGACACTTCCACCGATTTTTTATACAGAGGTATAGTTTAATAATTTAAAATTTCTTTTAATGAGATACCATCAGATAGATAACTTGTTGGAGATCACAAAACATCAAAGTAATTGCATTTTATAGAAATTTTAAGAAGAATCTTTGAAATCACTTATCCTTAACGTCCCGTGTTGTTCGCTTATTTACTTTACAATAAGAAGGAAAAAGACTATTTTCTCATCATTCATTCTGTTCTGGTGTAAATTTTGCACATTTATAAAAGATGATGAAATAAGCTCAAAGGCAAAATTCATAGAAAGAAGATGTGTTTTCCTGGTGAATAAGATGTATAAAGTGCTTTTAGGTCTCCAACCGGGTTGTCTCCTGCCAAAGGGTTGACTTTTTGGGTGCGTACTCTACACCCATCTTCAGGAACTGATTTCTGATGAAGGAAAAGGGGGGTTCTTTATATAGCGGCCAGAGGGGTTCCTTTCACTTTTTTCCGTTGGGCAAAGCGGGAGTAACAGATATCCAGATAGGGTGACTAAGGAGGCTATCGAAATCAGACTCCATCCCAGAAATATCAATCGAGACAAAGGCCTGTTCCTAAACAGTGGGACTGAGCCGTTTGCAGACAGACGGATTGACCAATAGAGGGAGGTGGCTCCAGAAGAGAGATGACAATTCAGGGAGTTAAAGGAGGATCCTTTCCGCCACCCCCACCTCGGATTGGCCACCCCTACCACCGGACCCACAACAGAAAACCCTTACTCCCGCTTCGCCCAAAGGAAAAAAGTGAAAGGAACCCCTCTGGCCGCTATATAAAGAACCCCCTTTTCCTTCATCAGAAATCAGTTCCTGAAGATGGGTGCAGAGTACGCACCCGAAACGTCGACCCTTTAGCAGGAGGCAACCCGGTTGGAGACCCGAGAGCACTTTATACGGCAAAATTAATGTTTGGTAATACCCTCTGTAAGGCACGACAAAACTTAATTTAAATAGAAATTCATATTCTATATGTTTTATTTAATGATAGTTAAAATAATAGATAATGTAAGACAATACTTTATGCCTCTCTTTTTATCCATTTTGAAAAAATTAATGACCAATATCAGCAGGCTTCGGCTTTTTAAAACCCCTGCCAATCCGACTGAGCAAGGTTGCCATGTGTCACTGGATCATTTGCGAC
Organism: Pachydiplax longipennis; assembly: GCA_036926295.1. Taxonomy (NCBI): domain Eukaryota; kingdom Metazoa; phylum Arthropoda; class Insecta; order Odonata; family Libellulidae; genus Pachydiplax; species Pachydiplax longipennis. The sequence continues at coordinate 1,312,579 of JAVFKF010000021.1, read as the reverse complement.
AAAATCAAGAAATATTTTAATTTTCATTGTAGAACGTCGATCAAAACACCCTTGCACATATTTCTCGCAATAAAGCTGCACAATTTACAAGATTCCTGTATTATACAGTTAAAGATTATATTGTTCCAAATATACTTTTCTTATTGTATGAGCCTCAGATAAGATCTGTTTGTGCATATGTAGTCATTATTTGGTCCCCTTAGAATCATATTATATGGTAGAAAAGCTACAAACATCATCATTCACTGTGTTTACTATAGATCATAAGATAATCCTTAAAGACTAGGTTATCCTAATAACACTATACCTAATGATGACATGCAAGGCAAAATATATAAATAACAAACATAATCCTTAAATAAAACTTCTGTTTTACCTACCTTATTATGAACAATGGAGATAGATTTTTCATTTAAATTTTTAAAGCAAGTTCTTCAATCTTTCAATAGATGCTTCTCCTCTTCATTATCATTTATTGCACTATAATGCACAGTTAAATCATAGAAACCAATGGCACTTAAATGTATTACACATCAGAATGAATTACAAGTATAATACCCTATAAAATGAGCTTTGCTGATGAGACAAACAGTTTATTTGTAATGTCTTATTTCTTTCTTTTATACACTATTTTCTGTCACTAACTATTCATACTGAGTATGAGGGAAATACATTCTATCTATGCCTATTTAATGTTTGGAAAATTTTCTTTTATGTACTTCAATACATAAAAGGCTACTTAACTCAATGTAAATCATGTGAGAGAATCTTGCACAAACAGATAGATATTCTATTACAAAGATCAATGTTCCAATCATTAAAAAACAGAGCTTCAAAGAAAAATAGTTATTAAATTTTCATTACCAGACTCGCACAAAAATGAAGGAACAAAATTAAAATTGCCAAAAATTTAGAATCTCTTAGTCCTACTGAATAATCAAAAATAAGAACAATTCCATACTCCATAAGTATTCCATAAGTATTCAAAAAATATCACTGAAAACAAGACACCCTAAATTAGCCTTGACAAAAGTTAATTCAAACTTCATTATTATACGCAAACAACCCAAAGTACTAAAATATCAGGAACCAAACGCTTACAGTTCTTTCAAGCATAATTAAAACCAAACAGGAGTAGTTTTATTCTTAAATGTAAGCTGTTATTTATGTAAATTCATCTACTGTTATGATTGATCTTAACATAATCCTTACAATCTCTTGATGCATTTTTTGAGAAAGATACAAAATTTTATTTATCTATTTAACTGTAATTTAAAAGTGTAAATTCTACAGAGACTTTGATACAAATAATGGTTGTTAATATAAAATTAGAGGATCTCAATTCACTGCTTTAGCTTTCAATGAATATTAAATTGCAGAATACCATCAGCTTCAGCATTAAAAAAATCAAAACTTGAATTGCTGGAACATAAAATCTCAACATGTGACAGCATATATTTATTAGAAAAATTTTGGTGGACAATTTTGAGAAAAAATCACTTACTGCATCATATGGATACAGTAAATAAAGAATGAATAGAGAGATACTCACTTCCATCGTCTAGGCTACCATAGCTCATTTTGTCTGAATAAATATTCAGGATCCTGAAAAAAAAAACAAAAGAATTCAATCATAATTGGCTACAAACAGTCATTAAATCACATTAAGAAGCTAAGACAAAATCTTGACCTCAAAAACTCGTTTCTTAGTAAAATTATTCATTTATATCTTACAATAATGTATAAGTTTAACATTTTATGATAAAATCCTTACCCAGTCATTACTTTGTCAATATTGTACTGTCCAAAATGAACAAGAAAAAGGAAACTGAGTTATTAAAAAATGTAGCACTGTTCTGATTCCCATGAATTACTTGTATTTACTTATTTGTAAATATGGCAGCCCAAAACATTATCAATAAGCAACATCAATGAAAACCGAAATCCCTAGACCAGATTTTACACAGAATTATATTGCTTAATTAACAATACTACCCACACATTAGTGTTCAAACACCACAACACTATATCAAGACTCAATTTACACACACCTCCTTGTCACCCCCGCCAAAACATTTACACCACTTATATCCTCTAATTACGAAAACTGCAGTTCACTGCCTATGATGCTACTTTTCTACCCAAATTGTCACTAAATCGTTTTCATATCGTCACTTTTACGAGTACGCAAATAATAAGAAACATAACAATTATCACTTCACTTATTCAATTAGTCTACAACATCTGCTTTCGAACTCTTTTCTGTTTTTAGGTAAGGTAAGCATACTTACATGTTACTCATTTCAATCAGCAATAAATACAAGAAAACCTGTTTAAGACGATATCCCGCGGTTTTTTCCTAAGTCACGACTAACTGATAATAGTTCAAATTCGCGTAGAATGTGATGAGCTCCTCCAAATCTACTCAAATTAAGAGTGAAGTAATATATATATATATATATATATATATATATATATCAAAAAGCATCATGACGTCTTCAATGAATGATTCGGTTCAACTTTATTGTTAAATTTCCGAGACAACTCTTGTGGCACACACTTTGGAATGCAATGATTGAATTAACCCGACGAAAGAACCAAGTCGATCCTAAAACGTAACTTATTCGAACATATTCAACACTTTGTATAAAGAAAAGCGCTGAATAGCACCGTATTCGTGGCAAAGGATGAAAATTCATATCTAACGAACTAGAAATATGGAGAAATAAATTAAGAGAAAGATATTAAACAAACCTTGAAGCACAAACACAAACCATGTTGTGGGTGAAGATGTTGAAAACTTTTCAATTGCGTTATCAATCCAGCAAACTAGCCACTACCGCCGACCATTCTGATGTGAAACTGCAATGACGGCTTCTTCTGTAAAAGGAAGAATGCTCCGCTTTGCCAAGTAATGCTCCTATGAAATAAGTTTCCGAAGAAAGAAGACATTTTAGAATAAAAAGAATTATTAAGTTAACATCAGAAAGTTAGGAAATAGTTACTAGATGGTGATTAGGTATAAAGTCTTAGCAACAGATATGGTTAACAACGTATCACAAAGTAAGCCTAATCGTAAATCTGGGGCATCCCCAAATCTTTATTCTAAATGACAAGATTACCAACAGAGGAGTGAATACTAAGCCAATCGAAATCCTTTTTATACGACAACATCCGATCCTTTTATGGTCTCAAATAACAGCTATTCAACGCAAATTTCTCTGTTTATTCCTGGAATCCGTAGGAAAAAGCGTTCCCGAATGATATTTTAACTAAATAAAAAGTTCACTGAAAATTGCCAAAGGCTCGCACGTTAACTTCAAACCAGCACAAAATGTGTGCAAATGATTAGCTTGAAATTTTCTAAAGCTGTAAGAGCGATGGACACCAAGCAACGTCACAAGGTGATGTCTTATACGTATTTCAGTGGCCAAGCTTCCATCCTCTTTAGGTGAACGAAGTAATCTCTCCTGGAAATGCGATGAATTACTCAAATATTCTTTAACTGCATTTGCTATTAAATCCTAAGATTTCAGTTCAGGTTCTTGTATGTAAAAGAATCCTTCTTTTAATAGGAAACCAAGCAGAAGGTAGACTTATTCAGCCAGTGACTAATCACTAATTCTACATTGTATGTATTTTAATGATGGAACGAATCTTTGCAATAACATTTCAACATTCCCATACTTTAAAATATCACCACTACAAGTATAGTTTCATGTGGAACGTTGTAGGAAATTGAATGCGTCTTTTGTGAATGAATAAATCATGATAATATATATAATAGGGTTTTAATACAACCTTATGAGCTTCATAATTTTTTACTAGGGAAAGGTTGGCACTGTGCTTTTTGGTAACGATAGATGTTTGCAATCTCAGCGGTGAGAATTACGAAAGTACGTAATGATTAATATATGGTATATAGGGCATTTCATGCCTTTTTGATCAAAATTTAAAAACATGTATCATATGTCATTAAAAGATACGCAATAACACTGAATGTCGCAGTACATGTGATGGGAATTTTATGTATGTAGTACATTAATTAATGACTTTCCGAAACTTGTAAAAATTGGCTAATTAAGTTATTATTTGTCAATAAGTAATCATATAACACAATATATATTAACTTAATGAAGTGAATGTTAAGGTGTTAATATGATTAAAGGACAATTAAATATTATTAGAGCAATTATTACATTTATCGGATAAATATCCAACTTTCTAAACTCTAATTAATTATAAAATCAGTCACATTGAAGAAACATTAACTGTAAATAGTTCAAAAGCCTAAATTTAGCAAAAATAAGTACTTGAAATTAATAAGAGTAATTCTAATATTGAAATTCACAAAATATTTGTACGAAAAAAGAATAATTTTGTTAATATTTAAGTAATTCATAGTGTTATACATGTATCTTACATGCATTTTTGGTTTTAAGTTGTACATTAGGCTAAATTAACCTTGCTTAATTGTGTGTAATCATATTAAAAACTCTAATAGACCGTATTTAACAATGAAACAGCTTTGAGAACGTTCGGAAAGGATAATAAACTGTTCATTTTAAAATTTTCGTTGAGTTTTAAAAGATTCCCTTAATCTGGGGGTGGTAAACTTCATTTAACAAAAAACTACTATATAATTCAAAACCTGTTAAGAAGTGACTCTGATAGTTACAAATTCCCAACATTTGCACTTACAAATCTTAAAGGAGAAATTAATGAATTAAGACTGTGTAAAGTTTAGCTTATTTGACATAATTAAATAATATTTAGTAAAAATTTATGGTAAATATTCCCAAAAATTCATTTTAGAAAATATACTAATATTATAAAATGATTTCAAATCCCACCACCAAAGGCGCTAAACGCGTATAAAATTGTTTATAAAGTTTGCCGCTTCTGATTAAACAAAAAATAACAAAATTGCGTTTTTAAGGTATACATGTACTTTGTGGTATGGTTAGCAGCGACATAAATCATTTATAACGTCTGTAACTCATAAATTAAAGAATAGATAATAAATATATCATAAAATAATAAATAAATCATAATACTTTTACCTTTAAAACGTATCTAGAATACTTCTAAAATTAATGCAAGGAATTGTGCCTCTGAACATGTCACAGCGAAAGAAAGAAGCCAATAAACAAAATGCTTAAGGAGAGAGTATGTTAATCATGAGGTCAAAGGTTAACTCAAGGAATTTAAGGCCTCATCTCCTTCTATAAGGACAAGAGGCCCCTTCAAGTGCTCTTCTCTCAAGTAGACCATTAAAAATTGCATTTTTCTACATAGAATTTCCGAGAAAACACATCGATGTTATTCATTGTATCTATCAGATATCAATTATCAAATCAGGTATAATTCTTAGAAAATTAGAAGTGCTAATATACTATAAAGAAATATCAAAACTTTGATTTTCGTAAATCTGGTAATTAAAAACGTGGCTGTTGGAAAAAAAACTGTAGCTGAGATGTTAAATTAAGCTCGGGAAAAACTGCAGTGCCAAATTACGCCGTAATAGTGGCGCTTGAGGTACCTTTATTTAATTCTCTCTTGCTATACTTTTCCATGCCTTTCCTATCTTCTGCGCATGCGCTGACGAGCCATGTTCAAAGAAGCGTCACTTGCCGAGCTAATGTTGCGTTGTGAGGTTTTCGACTTAGTATTTGCTTTTTTTTTTGTCTGTTACAGAATCTGAGAAGATGTGCGAACAATCTTTGGATGTCCTCTGCAGACTTTGTTTAAAAGAGAGTTTCTCTTTCGTCAGTATTTTCTCGAACTTCTGTTCAACTGGGGATCCGGTGTTTAGAGTGCTGAATTTCGTATACGACTTAAAGGTGCGTGCTAGCTTGTTTTAAAATGTTAGTGTTGAACTGGAATAAGATGCAAGGAAGGGAAATCATTAATTACTGCTAAGTTTAGGCAAGAAATCTGTTTCAATTTTCCACCTCTAATAATATTCATCAATTCATTACGCTACGAATATTTTCTCTCTCTTCGATTATCTAGAGCGTATTTTTTAATCCGAAAATGAACATTAATGAAAGATCACAATATTATCCCACGATAACTAAGAGATATGGTGTTTTTAGAGGTGTTCTTGAAGTGTTTGTGCTGATATTAATTTCGGTTAATTAACTCATTGATATGCTATATAAACTGACTAATATTTCTCCAGATACGCTGTGGAGATAAAAGAAAGTAATATCGAGCTTTATACAACATGCTCAAAGCAAAGAAAAATTTTGCAGAACCAATAAACTCGAAGTCAGGATACAGAAACCTCGACAGCGAATCTTGCGGAGACCCTTTAGTGCGGCTCAAACCCAAACAAGAGAAACCCTTTCCACCAAAACTTCGTCTTTCAAAACCAATGTTGCCATTCTTTTTCTCTCGTCGTAGTTCTACCGCACTGAAGCGCCATCGAGCCTTGCAAATGTTTTGACCAGGACTGTACATTATGCGCCATCTGCACGACGGAAATAAGAACTGCTCTTATAAACATGGTCGCCTTTTCGGGTTGCCTTGTACTATCTCAATGTCCTTGAAAGGAATGCGGCTTTTTGGCTGCGACATCGCTTCCTCTAAGAGAGATAAAAGCACCCTGAGTGACACGAGAGAATGAAAGAAACCATTCGCGCAATCTATTCAGTGGAACTGTCGTCATAATTTTCTTTGACACAGGAACGCTTGCTTGTTATGAAACTTGCTGCAGATTATTGAAAAGAATGAAAGAATCATTCTTGATATTATATACGGTCTGATTTATTTGAAGCAAAAACATTATATAGCTATTGACAGACGAGACGCACGTCCATTTAGCGTAGTATTTACCCAATATCTCTATAATTACACTTCTTTGGTAATAGTGAATGACATTCCAAAAAGCACGTTCTCTTCTCATTGCAATGATACAAGAATTTAACCATTCTATGCATAGTTAACTCAAAATCGATGTTTACCCCATCAACATTTGCTTACGAAAGAATTTCAGGCAAATATTGAATTTCGTTTATTCAGAACGATCCATGGCAATAACGCATCCATCGAGCATTACTTCGGTTGATCTAACGAAGCATTGACTGTCTGATTTTTATAATACATTAAGCGTATATTAAATCACTTTCCACAGTGAATTATATCAAGGCATAATGTTTACTTTTGGAAGTAAACTCATGAAATGGTTATCTACTACAGATGATGTTTCATCAAGCAATAATAAATAAATTATTGATTATAGAAGAACGATTTATGGGCACACATTTGAATTCATACGTGTTATGAGTATTTTATCGATATTTGCTTGATTACCACGATGGATTATCCATTCTTATTGAATTAGAGATCAGTCTGTTGCTTTGTTTACTGTTTGACAAGATGGCCTTTGTTCCTTATACATATTGTTATATCTCCTTAATTCTTCAGACTCAGTTCAAACATTAATCTTTGCATATTTTGTGTTATAATTACCTTACATACTTAATTAGTTAGTTGCCATTAACTTGCTTTTAATGAGAATATGGATATTAACTTTTGATTGATCCACTACTGTCATCAGAAGTATCGGAAATTCATCGGGTACTACTCACGATGGAAATTGCTGAAAATCATTGGTGAATAAAAAAGTTTGTGAGGTACATCGATGAATTTTTAAACGCATTGATGGATGTTTGATTCCATCGATGAATTTAAAATCTTGCCCTATTTCTTCACTAAAATAATGAATCTAATGAAATATGTCAGTTCAAGTAACATAAGTTACGATTCAATTTAAATTAAAGGTCGACTTTATGATTTTTCACTAGGGAAAAACAGTCAGCTTAAATGAGTTACCTACAGTGTTTCCTGTTGTGGCAATCTCAATTTGTGAAACATACCAAATAAGGGAGTGCAGTGATTTGAGCATAATCTCTCTACTGCAGCTTAAAAATTCACTTTACCATCCTAATTGTCAATCTGATAAGAATGACATCATGGAAGAGTGAATATTTACTGTAATTTGGTAACTAAAACCATCTTTTGTGTGATAAGTTGAGCACTGTTAGAAAAGCAAGATGCATTTACCAATTACGGTCTTCCTTATCATTTTCGCCAGGAAGCACGTTAGATTAAATAAATTACTCTGCTGCGTTTCTTTTTATCGTAATCTCAAGTTGTGAAACAAAGCAAATACACCAGAAGGGTAGGAAGTGCAGTATGCCTTGCATTTGATTCAGAAATATCCTAATCTAAAAGTAATATTGTCGACACTTCCACGGATTATATAGTCACATATTAACCTAGATAATATTCCAATTCCCTCTGAAAGGCTAGTCTATGTTGGGTCCCCTTTAGTTTTTTATACAGAGGTATAGTTTAATAATTTAAAATTTCTTTTAATGAGATACCATCAGATAGATAACTTGTTGGAGATCACAAAACATCAAAGTAATTGCATTTTATAGAAATTTTAAGAAGAATCTTCGAAATCACTTATCCTTAAAATCCCGTGTTGTTCGCTTATTTACTTTACAATAAGAAGGAAAAAGACTATTTTCTCATCATTCATTCTGTTCTGGTGTAAACTTTGCACATTTATAAAAGATGATGAAATAAGCTCAAAGGCAAAATTCATAGAAAGAAGATGTGTTTTCCTGGTGAATAAGATGTATAAAGTGCTCTCAGGTCTCCAACCGGGTTGTCTCCTGCCAAAGGGTTGACTTTTTGGGTGCGTACTCTACACCAATCTTCAGGAACTGATTTCTGATGAAGGAAAAGTGGGGTTACTTTCACTTTTTTTCCGTTGGGCGAAGCGGAAGTAACAGATATCCTCGTACTCCCAGCAGACAAAGGTAATGCGACAGTTATAATGCAGTCTGAAGAATACCATGAGAAACTTTCGGACCTTCTGGTGGACTCATGCTACCGAGAACTGACCAAGGATCCCACTGACTCCATGATGAAAAAAGTTTCAACCTTGATAAAGAAATCAACCATCTCAACCGAAGCACAGAAGGGCCTTCTACCATGGGCTGCTGTTCCACCAAGGTTGTATGCTCTGCCCAAGATCCACAAACCTGGAGTCCCGCTAAGACCCATCATCAGCGCAATAGATTCACTGACGTACCAACTATCTAAGTTCCTCAGTAATCTCCTGACTCCCCATGTCAGCAAAAGCTTAAGTAACGTGAAACATTCCAAAGAATTTGTGCAAATACTACAGCAATTCCACCTGCATCCTGGGGACTTACTAGTTAGTTTTTATGTGGTATCTTTCTTCACAAAGGTACCTGTTGAGGATACCCTCAAACTAATGGTACCAATGTTCAATGAAAGGCTGGTGAAACTTTTTGAAATAACCCTGATTTCGACCTACTTTTTATATCGTGGAAAGTTTAATGAACAGCGAGGTGGCGTACCCATGGTTTCACCACTCTCTCCCGCAGTCGCCAACTTGTTCATAGAGGATTTTGAGGAAAAAGCACTTCAGTCGGCCCCTCTACAACCAAAGTGTTTCCTGAGATACGTGGACAACACTTTCATCATCTGGCCCCATGGAGAAGAAACACTCGGCTATTTGCTAGAACATTTGAACAGCCAGCACCCGAACATCAGGTTCACGATGGACATGGAAAAAGGCGGCACGCTCCCCTTCCTCGATGTGTTGGTCAGTAGAAAACCAGATGGATCCTTGGGACACTCGGACTTCAGGAAACCGACCCACACTGACCGATATTTAAATGGAACAAGCCACGACCATTCTGGCGCAGTTAGGAGGTGTTTTAGCCACTCTGGCTCACAGAGCCTTAAGTTTCAGATGAGGAAAGCCTAGTGAGTGAACTCAGTCATCTAAAGACAACCCTCGTACAGAATGGTCACCGACTGAACCACATCAATAAGGCAATTCACAGGGCAGAAAAACCAACATAAAAGACATCAGAGGAAAAACACATCGCCACGGCCTGCCTTCCATATGTTGCTGGGCTGTCGGGAAAAATAAGCAGGATCCTCGCAAAAAACAACGTCCGGACAATACACATCCCAAACTCAAGGGTCAGCTCATTGCTCCCAAAACCCAAAGACAACCTCGGACTCAGATCCTCGGGAGTGTACCAAGTCCCTTGCGAGTGCGGCCTTAGCTACATAGGTGAAACGTGCAGGACCATCGAAATCCAACTGAAGGAACATTCCCGATCCATACGTCTTAACCAGCCAACAAAATCGGCCATTGCAGAGCACTGCCTCAAGAAAGACCACTCGGCCAAGTTTGAAGATGCAAAAATCCTTTGCAGAGGGAGAGGATACTGGGATAGGGTGACTAAGGAGGCCATCGAAATCCGACTCCATCCCAGAAATATCAATCAAGACAAAGGCCTGTTCCTAAGCAGTGCATGGGATGGAGCCGTTTGCAGACAGACGGATTGACCAATAGAGGGAGGTGGCTCCAGAAGAGAGATGACAATTCAGAGAGTTAAAGGAGGATCCTTTCCCCCACCTCGGATTGGCCACCCCTACCACCGGACCCACAACGGAAAACCGTTACTCCCGCTTCGCCCAACAGAAAAAAGTGAAAGGAACCCCTCTGGCCGCTATATAAAGAACCCCCTTTTCCTTCATCAGAAATCAGTTCCTGAAGATGGGTGCAGAGTACGCACCCAAAACAAGTTTGTGGAAAACAAGAAAGCAGTTCCAGAAAAAATTGACAGTATCATGATGGAATCAAAAAAAGGAAAAGGGTTAGAATATCAATATGTAATAGCTGCATTGGGGAAGATAGACACAAGAAGGAATCTGGATTTGGTATGGCATGACATGGACAATCTGGATTTTCCAGGAATAAACAGAGAAATTTGCGTTGAATAGCTTTTATTTGAGACCATAAAAGGATCGGATGTTGTCGTATAAAAAGGATTTGGATTGGCTTAGTATTTCACTCCTCTGTTGGTAATCTTGTCATTTAGAATAAAGATTTGGGGATGCCCCAAATTTACGATTAGGCTTACTTTGTGATACGTCGTTAACCATATCTATTGCTAAGACTTTTTACGTAATCACCATCTAGTAACTATTTCCAAACTTTCTGATGTTAACGTAATAATTCTTTTTATTCTAAAATGTCTTCTTTCTTCGGAAACTTATTTCATAGGAGCATTACTTGGCAAAGCGGAGCATTCTTCCTTTTACAGAAGAAGCCGTCATTGCAGTTTCACATCAGAAAGGTCGGCGGTAGTGGCTAGTTTGCTGGATTGATAACGCAATTGAAAAGTTTTCAACATCTTCACCCACAACATGGTTTGTGTTTGTGCTTCAAGGTTTGTTTAATATCTTTCTCTTAATTTATTTCTCCATATTTCTAGTTTGTTAGATATGAATTTTCATCCTTTGCCACGAATACGGTGCTATTCAGCGCTTTTCTTTATACAAAGTGTTGAATATGTTCGAATAAGTTTCGTTTTAGGATCGACTTGGTTCTTTCGTCGGGTTAATTCAATCATTGCATTCCAAAGTGTATGCCACAAGAGTTGTCTCGGAAATTTAACAATAAAGTTGAACCGAATCATTCATTGAAGACGTCATGATGCTTTTTATTATATATGTATATATATTACTTCACTCTTAATTTGAGTAGATTTGGAGGAGCTCGTCACATTCTACGCGAATTTGAACACTAACTATTATCAGTTAGTCGTGACTTAGGAAAAAACCGCGGGATATCGTCTTAAACGGGTTTTCTTGTATTTATTGCTGATTGAAATGAGTAACATGTCAGTATGCTTACCTTACCTAAAAACAGAAAAGAGTTCGAAAGCAGATGTTGTAGACTAATTGAATAAGTGAAGTCATAATTGTTATGTTTCTTATTATTTGCGTACTCGTAAAAGTGACGATATGAAAACGATTTAGTGACAATTTGGATAGAAAAGTAGCATCATAGGCAGTGAACTGCAGTTTTCGTAATTAGAGGATATAAGTGGTGTAAATGTTTTGGCGGGGGTGACAAGGAGGTGTGTGTAAATTGAGTCCTGATATAGTGTTGTGGTGTTTGAACACTGTACTGTGTGGGTAGTATTGTTAATTAAGCAATATAATTCTGTGTAACATCTGGTCTAGGGATTTGGGTTTTCATTGATGTTGCTTATTGATAATGTTTTGGGCTGCCATATTTACAAATAAGTAAATACAAGTAATTCATGGGAATCAGAACAGTGCTACATTTTTTAATAACTCAGTTTCCTTTTTCTTGTTCATTTTGGACAGTACAATATTGACAAAGTAATGACTGGGTAAGGATTTTATCATAAAATGTTAAACTTATACATTATTGTAAGATATAAATGAATAATTTTACTAAGAAACGAGTTTTTGAGGTCAAGATTTTGTCTTAGCTTCTTAATGTGATTTAATGACTGTTTGTAGCCAATTATGATTGAATTCTTTTGTTTTTTTTTTCAGGATCCTGAATATTTATTCAGACAAAATGAGCTATGGTAGCCTAGACGATGGAAGTGAGTATCTCTCTATTCATTCTTTATTTACTGTATCCATATGATGCAGTAAGTGATTTTTTCTCAAAATTGTCCACCAAAATTTTTCTAATAAATATATGCTGTCACATGTTGAGATTTTATGTTCCAGCAATTCAAGTTTTGATTTTTTTAATGCTGAAGCTGGTATTCTGCAATTTAATATTCATTGAAAGCTAAAGCAGTGAATTGAGATCCTCTAATTTTATATTAACAACCATTATTTGTATCAAAGTCTCTGTAGAATTTACACGTTTAAATTACAGTTAAATAGATAAATAAAATTTTGTATCTTTCTCAAAAAATGCATCAAGAGATTGTAAGGATTATGTTAAGATCAATCATAACAGTAGATGAATTTACATAAATAACAGCTTACATTTAAGAATAAAACTATTCCTGTTTGGTTTTAATTATGCTTGAAAGAACTGTAAGCTTTTGGTTCCTGATATTTTTGTACTTTGGGTTGTTTACATATAATAATGAAGTTTGAATTAACTTTTGTCAAGGCTAATTTAGGGTGTCTTGTTTTCAGTGATATTTTTTTAATACTTATGAGTATGGAATTGTTCTTATTTTTGATTATTCAGTAGGACTAAGAGATTCTAAATTTTTGGCAATTTTAATTTTGTTCCTTCTTTTTTTTGTGAGTCTGGTAGTGAAAATTTAGTAACTATTTTTCTTTGAAGCTCTACTTTTAGTAATTGGAATCTTGATCTTTGTAATTGAGTTTCTATCTGTTTGTGCAAGAATTCTCCCACATGCTTTACATTGAGTTAAGTAGCCTTTTATGTATTGAAGTACATTAAAGAAAATTTTGCAAATATTAAATAGGCATAGATAGAATGTATTTCTCTCATACTCAGTATGAACAGTCGGTGACAGAAAATAGTGTAAAGGAATAAGAAATTACAAATAAAATGTTGGTCTCACCAGCAAAGCTCATTTTATTATACTTGTAATTCATTCTGATGTGTAATACATTTAAGTGCCATTGGTTTCTATGATTTAACTGTGCATTATAGTGCAATAAATGATAATGAAGAGGAGAAGCATCTATTGAAAGATTGAAGAACTTGCTTTAAAAATTTAAATGAAAAATCTATCTCCATTGTTCATAATAAGGTAGGTAAAACAGAAGTTTTATTTAAGGATTATGTTTGTTATTTATATATTTTGCCTTGCATGTCATCATTAGGTATAGTGTTATTAGGATAACCTAGTCTTTAAGGATTATCTTATGATCTATAGTAAACACAGTGAATGATGATGTTTGTAGCTTTTCTACCATATAATATGATTCTAAGGGGACCAAATAATGACTACATATGCACAAACAGATCTTATCTGAGGCTCATACAATAAGAAAAGTATACTTGGAACAATATAATCTTTAACTGTATAATACAGGAATCTTGTAAATTGTGCAGCTTTATTGCGAGGAATATGTGCAAGGGTGTTTTGATCGATGTTCTACAATGAAAATTAAAATATTTCTTGATTTTGTCGCAAATGATCCAGTGACACATGGCAACCTTGCTCAGTCGGATTGGCAGGGGTTTTAAAAAGCCGAAGCCTGCTGAGTTTGGTCATTAAATTTTTTCAAAATGGATAAAAAGAGAGGCATAAAGTGTTGTCTAACAATATCTATTATTTTAACTATCATTAAATAAAACATAGAATATGAATTTATATTTAAATTAAGTTTTGTCGTGCCTTACAGAGGGTTTTACCAAACATTAATTTTGCCGTATAAAGTGCTCTCGGGTCTCCAACCAGGTTGCCTCCTGCCAAAGGGTCGACGTTTCGGGTGCGTACTCTGCACCCATCTTCAGGAACTGATTTCTGATGAAGGAAAAGGGGGGTTCTTTATATAGTGGCCAGAGGGGTTCCTTTCACTTTTTTCCGTTGGGCGAAGCGGGAGTAAGGGTTTTCCGTTGTGGGTCCGGTGGTAGGGGTGGACAATCCGAGGTGGGGGAAAGGATCCTCCTTTAACTCTCTGAATTGTCATCTCTCTTCTGGAGCCACCTCCCTCTATTGGTCGATCCATCAGTCTGCGAACGGCTTAGTCCCACTGTTTAGGAACAGGCCTTTGTCTCGATTGATATTTCTGGGATGGAGTCGGATTTTGATAGCTCCTTAGTCACCCTATAAGTATCCTCTCCCTCTGCAAAGGATTTTTGCGTCTTCAAACTTGGCTGAGTGGTCTTTCTTGAGGCAGTGCTCTGCAATGGCTGATTTTGTTGGCTGATTAAGACGTATGGATTGGGAATGTTCCTTCAGTTGGGTTTCGATGGTCCTGCACGTTTCACCTATGTAGCTAAGGCCGCACTCGCAAGGGACTTGGTACACTCCCGAGGATATGAGTCCGAGGTTGTCTTTGGGTTTTGAGAGCAATGAGCTAAACTTTGAGTTTGGGATGTGTATCGTCCGGACATTGTTTTTTACGAGTATCCTGCTTATTTTTCCCAACATCCCAGCAACATATGGAAGGCAGGCCGTGGCGATGTGTTTTTCCTCTGGTTTTTCTGTTGGTTTTTCTGCCCTGTGAATTGCCTCATTGATGTGGTTCAGACGGTGACCATTCTGTGTGAGGGTTGTCTTTAGATGACTGAGTTCACTCACTAGGCTTTCCTCATCTGAAACTTAAGGCTCTGTGAGCCAGAGTGGCTAAAACACATAACTGCGCCAGAATGGTCGTGGCTTGTTCCATTTAAATATCGGTCAGTGTGGGTCGGTTTCCTGAAGTCCGAGTGTCCCAAGGATCCATCTGGTTTTCTACTGACCAACACATCGAGGAAGGGGAGCGTGCCGCCTTTTTCCAAGTCCATCATGAACCTGATGTTTGGGTGTTGGCTGTTCAAATGTTCTAGCAAATAGCCGAGTGTTTCTTCTCCATGGGGCCAGATGATGAAAGTGTCGTCCATGTATCTCAGGAAACACTTTGGTTGTAGAGGGGCCGACTGAAGTGCTTTTTCCTCAAAATCCTCTATGAACAAGTTGGCGACTGCGGGAGAGAGTGGTGAAACCATGGGTACGCCACCTCGCTGTTCATAATACTTTCTACGATATAAAAAGTAGGTCGAAATCAGGGTTATTTCAAAAAGTTTCAGCAGGCTTTCATTGAACATTGGTGCCAATAGTTTGAGGGTATCCTCAACAGTTATCTTTGTGAAGAGAGATACCACATAAAAACTAACTAGTAGGTCCCCAGGATGCAGGTGGAATTGCTGTAGTATTTGCACAAATTCTTTGGAATTTTTCACGTTACGTAAGCTTTTGCTGACATGGGGAGTCAGGAGATTACTGAGGAACTTGGATAGGTGGTACATCAGGGAATCTATTGTGCTGATGATGGGTCTTAGCGGGACTCCGGGTTTGTGGATCTTGGGCAGACCATACAACCTTGGTGGAACAGCAGCCCATGGTAGAAGGCCCTTCTGTGCTTTGGTTGGGATGGTTGATTTCTTTATCAAGGTTGAAACTTTTTTCATCATGGAGTCAGTGGGACAGTCAGTCAGTCCACCAGAAGGTCCGAAAGTTTCTCATGGTATTCTTCAGACCGCATTATAACTGTCACGTTACCTTTGTCTGCTGGGAGTACGAGGATATCCGTTACTCCCGCTTCGCCCAACGGAAAAAAAGTGAAAGGAACCCCTCTGGCCGCGATATTAAGATCCCACTTTTCCTTCATCAGAAATCAGTTCCTGAAGATGGGTGCAGAGTACGCACCCGAAAAGTCAACCCTATGGCAGGAGACAACCCGGTTGGGGACCTGAGAGCACTTTATACATCTTATTCACCAGGAAATCATTGTAAAGTAAATAAGCAAACAACACAGGATTTTAAGGATAAGTGATTACGAAGATTCTTCTTAAAATTTCTATAAAATGCAATTACTTTGATGTTTTGTGATCTCCAACAAGTTATCTATCTGATGGTATCTCATTAAAAAAAATTTTAAATTATTAAACTATACCTCTGTATAAAAAATCGGTGGAAGTGTCAAAAATATTACTTTTAGATTAGGATATTTCTGAATCAAGTGCAAGGCATACTGCACTTACTGCATAACACTACCCTTCTGGTGTATTCGCTTTGTTTCACAACTTGAGATTGTGACAAAAAGAAACGCAGCAGAGTAATTTATTTAATCTAATGTGCTTCCTGGCAAAAATGATAAGGAAGACTGTAATTGGTAAATGCATCTTGCTTTTCTGACATTGCTCAACTTATCACACAAAAAGATGGTTTTAGTTACCTAATTACAGTAAATATTCACTCTTCCATGATGTCATTCTTATCAGATTGACAATTAGGAAGGTAAAGTGAATTTCTAAGCTGCAGTAGAGAGATTACGCTCACAAATCACTGCACTCCCTTATTTGGTATGTTTCACAAATTGAGATTGCCACAACAGGAAACACTGCAGGTAACTCATTTAAGCTGACTGTTTTTCCATAGCGAAAAATCATAAAGACGACCTTTAATTTAAATTGAATCGTAACTTATGTTTCTTGAACTGACATATTTCATTAGATTAATGATTTTAGTGAAGAAATAGGGCAAGATTTTAAATTCATCGATGGAATCAAACATCCATCAATGTGTTTAAAAATTCATCAATGTATCTCACAAACTTTTTTATTCACCGATGATTTTCAGCAATTTCCATCGTGAGTAGTACCCGATGAATTTCCGATACTTCTGATGACAGTAGTGGATCAATCAAAAGTTAATATCCATATTCTCATTAAAAGCAAGTTAATGGCAACTAACTAATTAAGTACGTAAGGTAATAATAACACATCGAACAAAAAATATGCGATGATTAACGTTTGAACTGAGTCTGAAGAATTAAGGAGATATAACAAGATGTATAAGGAACAAAGGCCATCTTGTCAAACAGCAAACAAAGCTTCAGACTGTTCTTAAATTCAATAAGATTGGATAATCCATCGAGGTAATCAAACAAATATCAATAAAATACTCGTCACACAGATGAATTCAAAAGTGTGCCCATAAATCGTTCTTCTATAATCAATAATTTATTAATTACTGTTTGATTAAACATGATCTGTAGTAGATATACATTCCATGAGTTTACTTCCAAAAGTAAACATTATGCCTTGAGATAATTCACTGTGGAAAGTGATTTAATATACGCTTAATGTATTATAAAAATCAGACAGTCAATGGTTCCTTAGATCAACCGAAATAATGCTAGATGGATGCGTTATTCCCATGGATCATTATGAATAAACGAAATTCAATATTTACCTGCAATTCTTTTGTAAGCAAATGTGGATGGGGTAAACATCGATTTCGAGTTCACTATGCATTTCAATGCATAGTGAAACCTAAGCCAAATTCAATGTTCATTTAGAAAGTATTATTGTATCGAACTATTTGTAGTCGTTCGGTTTATGCTTCTTACTTCGGTATCTTTCATTATTCGAAGCTTCGGCGATTCGATGCGCGAAGAGGATTACGCTGTTATATATAAAGTCAATAACTAAGGTTCTCTTGAAGATATCAGATCGAAACAAACAGAAAATGAAAATTACAACAATTCTCTCGATTTCTCTCGCGAAAAGTTCTTCCTCACGCGAGAAACGAAAAACTTTTTCGGCGACGTATAAATTGGACAGCACGGTGAATGTTTTCTTGAGTTACGTTCCAACTAAATAATTTTTTACTAAGATGTGGTTGTTCTAAAATTAATCTCATGAAACTTTTATGCATTCAGAAGATACGATGAGCAATTGAAGAAATAATCAGCATTTTATGTTGGATTGTGAGAAAGTAATGGCAGTTTCAGAAATGATCACGGGTGAAAACTCGGCAATTCATTCATTATTCTGTTTTTAACTTTGTTTTCTTTTGCTAAAGAAGCATAAAATTTTCGCTATTGTGTTGATCAAGTTATTTTCATTTAAATTTCATCACAACTTATGATCAGAACAAATTATGCAACCTATTACAACTCATTTTACAATTCTATTAATTACTGTACGTGGCTAATGCTTCTCAGAATGCGCGACCTTCTTGAAAAGAAAAACGCTGCGTTGCTTCCACAGCAGATGTTTAATTGACATTTTGACGTGTTCTAGCAATATTTTATTTATTTATTACTAGCTGCCCCGTGCGAAAATTTCACACAAATTGCTGCTGGGGTGCATGCAACTTAATTAAAAGTAATCATTAAATGAAAAACGTTCGTAATCGAAATTATTTGGAATCCCTAAAAACGTAAGGGTTTTTAAAATGTTATCATGGCCGCGTATGGTTTTATTCTATTCTTTATACTATTACGGAGACTATAATCTTACTTCCTAAATCTGTTTCGATCATTTTGAGAACTAGAGTAAATACTACTGTCCGAAGAGGAGAACTATTTATCTCCACCGCAACAAACGTCATTACGTAATCAATAAACTCCAAATATAACAACGCCGATATCTAAACATCTAGTAAATAAACTGAAAATTAGATTATGACCAAATGGTGCAATTTTCATTGTTTGGTCTATGGAAGTAGCAATCTAGTAACTTTCTCTCTCAAATGGTCATTCATTTATATCATGAATGAATTTTGGATGCAGTTCGCTGTTTCTCTAAACGTCCTTGGTTCGATGCAAGAGATTCATTTCGATTGTAGCATTTCAAACAGGGATATCGGAATCTTATTTTTGGATCTCTTACCAAAGGGTCCGCAGTTCGATGTCGGGCGGTCTTTTGCACGACATTTCGATATTTGTTTTGAGGCCGTTCTCGGTGCGATAGAGCAATCAAAATCTAGGTGTTTGCAGATGACGAGGTCTTCTATCAACACCGTTTTGAGTATAATTTGCCTAAAATTCAACTGATTTTGCCCACCTTATAGTATCAGCGGAAGTAAATGGTGCATTTCTGAACTGTCCAAAAAAAGGTATTTATTCTGGAAAATGAATGGAAAGAGCTCCTTGAAAAATTGTTATTCTGTTCTTATCAGAACCAAAGATTAAATCTTGTAGGGTATTTATGTAATGTAAATACTGTTGTTTCATTCAAATAAGCATAAGTAGGAAAACAGTTTACAATTACTTCTTGTGATAAAAATCTTAACCTTTTTATTTTTGTTGTAACTAATTATTTAATACAGAGTGTAAAAAATAATATTATGAAGAAAAATAGTATATAAAATAAACTGAATGAGGTATTTGTTCCAAAAAATGAATGGATATATATATAATATTATATATATATATATAATATTATATATATATATATATATATATATATATATATATATATATATATATATATATATATAATATTATATATATATATATATATATATTATATATATATATACGAGTAAAAGTTGCTTGCATACTGCAAGCTAATTGGTGAAAATTTATAATGAGCTCCCCTTACGGGTGTCATCTTCGAAGCTTATCCAGCAAAATTCTTAAAAATTGCCGCAATAGATTTCTTGCGTTAGAAATTTTCATCCATCAGGCATCAAACTGATGGTCATATGTAATCTTTCTTCCACTGGTTCTATATAAAACTACTTCAAACGCAAAGGCTGTGATTTTGAATAGTCTCCTGCATAGTGAAAGGCCTCAAAAGAATTTTAAAAAATAGCGTAAATGACCGCCTGGCGTCGAACACAGGACCCGTTCGTGAGAGACAATGGCATATGAATGTTAGAGAAGTGCCACTTTTATGTGTATCAAAGTTTCAATTCAGTATCTTATCGGGAAGGTCCTAAAATGAGATTCCGTTCTTCCCGCTTGAAATGCATGGTAGAATCGGAATGACGCTCTGGCATCGAACCAAGGACCACTAGAGAAGCAGTGGACATCATGAAAGAATCTTCTCAAATGCCTCTGTCACCATTCCGGATATGCATTCAAAATAATTGTAAAAATTGACCGCCATGCATTTTACACTGGAGAATTTTGCACCAGTTTGCGTTGAACTCACGGTCATTTGGTAGCATTTCTTCCTTTCGTACTATGGAAGACCATCTCATCTGCAAACAACGTGATTTTGATTGCTCAGTCGCATCGAGAACGGCCTCAAAACAGATTGCAAAACTTCTCGCAAAAGACCGCCTAGTGTCGAACTCAGGACCCATTGTTGAGAGACAATGGCATGGGAATGTTAGATAAGTGCCACTCTGACATGTTTCAAAGTTTCAATTCAGTATCTTATCGGGAAGGTCCTATAATAAGATTCTGTATTTCCCGTTTGAAATGCATGGTGGAATCGGAATTACGCTCTTGCATCGAACCAAGGACCACTAGAGAAACGGTATACCTGATGATAGAATGTTTTCAAACGCCACTGTCACCATTCCGGGTTTTTTCTTTCCAGCTTATCAGGAAGGCATTGAAAAAAAATGACAAAAATTGCAGCAATGCATTTCTTATGGGAGAATTTCGGACCCACCTGAAGTCGAACTCACGGTCATTTTGTAACATTTCTTCCATTTGTAATATAGAAGACTACCTCAACTTCAGCCTCCGAGATTTTGGTTCCACTATCTTACCGATAAGTGCCTCAATATAATTTTCAAAAATCCACGCAACGCATTCTTATGGTAAAATTGCGAATTTTGGGACATTCTGGCATCAAACCCATGACACCTAGCGTCAATGTCTGCATTATCCTGCCATCTACAGGGTGGGGCCAGTACGTCGTAAAAATCTGACGTGGACTGCGCTTGTGGAACATGGTCAGAATTCGTATCCCCTATATCTATATATATATATATATATATCTATATAGGTATATCCGGAGAGTTAGCTATATATAATAGATATATCATCATCATCAGCCATTTTCAATCCGATGTCAGATGTAGACCTCCCCAAGCACTTTCCAATTCTCTCTATTCTGAGCTTCTCTTTTTCTCATGTCACACCTAAGTACTTAATGATGTCTCTGTTCCATCGGTCCTTTGGTCTTCTTCTTGGTCTCTTCACATCTCTTGGTGTCCAGTTCAGAACCGCTCTTGTCCAACGGTTCTCGTTTCTTCTTGCCACATTGCCTGCCCACATCCATTTCAGTGACCTTACTTTATCTATGATGTCTGTCACTCCTGTCTTCATCCTCAACCAGGCGTTGCGTTTCCTGTCTCTTCCTGTGATCCCAAGCATACACCTTTCCATACTTCTTTGCATTGTCTGAAGTTGCTGGGTTATTGCTGCGTTTAACACCCACTTCCATATGCCAACAATGGTTGAATGCATTGGTTGAAGACCCTCTTCAAGACCATAGGCATTTGTGACTTTAGAATATTGGCATTTCTTCCGAAGGCACTCCAGCCGAGTTTAATTCTTCTTTTTACTTTGTTAATCCTGTTGTTCTCTCCTGTGGTTACTAGTTGTCCTATGTATGTGTATTCTGAGCAGACATCCAAAGGCATCCCTTCAAATTTGATTGTTTTTTGTGCTTCAAAAGAGTTATACATTACCTTTGTTTTTGTTAAATTTATCCTGATTCCTATCTTCTATCATGCTGTGTTCAGTTCATGAAATCTTGAAGCTAGATCTTCTCCGTTGGTTGCAAAATGTACTATATCATCTGCAGAGCGCAGATGACTGATGTGTTCCCCATTAATCCGCAGACCTTTCTGCTCCCAGTCCATGGTTTTAAAAACTTCCTCCAGAACAGCTGTAAAAAGAATTGGGGAAGGGCGATCTCCTTGTCTAACTCCCTTCTCAATCTTGAATTCTTCAGTAACTTTGTGTAGCATTACTGAGGCTGTGGCATTTTTATAAATGCTGCATAGGAGACGGATGTACTCTGCATCTACTCCTTGTTTTTCCAGAGCTTCTAGTGTACAGGAGGTACTTACCAAGTCGAAGGCCTGAGCATAGTACTAGCGGCATCTCATATTCATTCGTCCTGCTGATTATTTCTTGTAGTGTGTGTATGTGGTCCATAGTACTGAAGCCCTTCTGGAATCCTGCTTGCTCTCTAGGCTGGGCAGATGATAGAATAATCTTTATCAGTTCAGCTATTATCCTCATGAATGTTTTGTAAATAACTCCAGGAAGGAGACTGATGGGACGGTAATTACTCAGCTCTTCCTTGCTTCCTTTCTTGTGCAAAAGGACTATTCTTGCATGATTCCAGTCCTGGGGGATTCTTCCTTGTTTCTGGCAATTAGTGAATAACTGCGCTAAAATGTGTGCAACTTCTGTTCCACCAAGTTTTATATATTCTGATAACACTCCATCTATGCCTCCTGCTTTTCCTTTCTTCGTCTGCTTTATTGCTGCAATTACTTCTTCTGGGAGAATAGAGGGGGGATCTCGTTCGTTTTGGCTTTCTTGTTGGTTTTCCTCTTCAGCATTTATTTATTTATATACGAAACTGGAATGAAAAATGCTATTTTGTAAATGAAAATGCTTAAATATTTTGAAAAAATACTATTTCTTGTGGCACTTGATAAATAGCAAAACAAAATTGTATATACTGAAAAATATTACAAAAGATAGCTTATAACATAGAGATTCCATAACTGCAATCATTGAATGTATGCACCAATTTTATATAGATTATGGCCAATTCTAGGAAGATGGAATCAATATATAAATTGCATAATTGTACTCTGTTCAATTTCCTTTCTTTTAGTACTATTTTCAATTTTATTTGACTATTATCTCTTATTTAATTCCCCAAAAGAAGAAAAGTATTCAATGGATCAAAACAAACTTTACATGCATTTCTTATGGTAGAATTCTCAGTGAATACATCACCATGTATTTCTTCATAATTCTCATAATTTTTACTTCATATTGATATTTCACAACTGGATTAATAATCTCTATTCCTTTCTTTTGGTTCTTGTCTTGATTATTTAAGGCCATTATTTCTATCTTTATTCTAATTTCTAAAAGAATTAAAGTCTGCAATTGATCAAAAGGAACTTGTGTATTTCTTATGGGAGTGTCTGAGCCATCTGGATTCGAACCAAGGATGCTTTGGGCGTAAAAATAAGGATACATAATAGTCAATTTTTCCTCTAACTAATCCCCAAATTTTGTATTTCTATTTAATCGGGAAGTAACTGAAATCAATCCTTTTTACTTATCTAATGTATAATATTAGCTGACAATCTTGATTTCAATTAATTTAGCAGAATGTTCATAATTATATTTTCAGGGTTACATAAAAGTTGAAAAAGAAGATTATGCTAAAGATAATCCTGAAGCTGATGACACTCTGGAAGAATATTCACCAGGTATTTGCATTAATCACTATGTAAATATGTGTATATATACAATATTATGTAAATTAATTGGACCTGCAAAGTCATCTAATTATAAACAATTGTGAAAAGGGATTAAATCAATTTACTGCAGTTATAATTCATTTTTATAACATTTATCATTTTTATTTTTATAATTAAATTCTATAATTTTTATAATTATGAAAATCAATTCACTGCAGTTGTTGCAGTTGCAGTTTGAGGTGTCATTTAAAAATTATTATTTATTGATTTTAATTCATAATTCCAACACCAACAGTTGCTATAAAAATTTTGAATATTATGCAACTGGATTTTATGAATTTATTCCATGGATTGTGTATGATGCATAGGAATAAGTCTTATACCAGATTAAAAGCTATATATACAAATTCTGGCCATGTTCCAGAATTGCCTTTGACATGAAATTTTTACGCCATACTGGCCACTCTCTGTAGATACCAGAATAATTCAGACTTTGAGGCATGCTATCATGGGTTCAATAACAGAATTTCCCAAAGATCAGAATTTTCCCATAAAAATGCATTGTGCAGATTTTTGAAAATTATTTTGAGGCACTCAACAGTAAGACAGAGGAACCAAAATCTCAGAGATTGGAGTTGAGGTAGTCTATATTACCAAGTGAAGAAAAGTTACAAAATGACCATGAGTTTGACACCAGGTGGGTGCAAAATTCTTCCACAAGATATGCATTGCTGCAATTTTTGACAATTTTTTTAAATGCCTTCTTGATGAGCTGGAGAGATAAAACCCAGAATGATAAGAGACGCATTTTAAAAGATTTTTCACACAGTTCAGTTTCTCTAATGGTCCTCTCTTGGTTCGATGCTAGAGTGTTAATTCCATTCTACAATGCATTTCAAATGGGGAGGATGGAATTTAATTATAGGATTTTCCTGACCAGATATTAAATTGGAACTTTGCAACATGTCAGAATGGCTCTTATGTAACATTAATATGCAATTTAACTTTTAGAATCTTTATTCTATTTCCTTTCATTTGCCAATTTTCTCAATTTTTTAAGACCTTTGTTTCTAATTTAACTCTTAAAAGAATAAAAGTTCGCAATCAATCGAAATTAACGTGCATTTTTATTCTTAAATAATTAATTCATTGATTAAATAAGTAATTCTTTCATTTTGAAGTTATTAACAATGTTTATAAAATAAAGAGTGCTAATTTCACAATCATACATCAGTCATATGATGGTGATTATAAACTACAATTACAATATTTAAATTACAAAATAATTTTTATTTCTTTTTAGGTATTTGTCAAAACTGAATATGGAGAGAGCTTGGAAGAACAGATTTCTTCGGATGACGACGAGGTATTTTTTATTCTTTAATATTAATCTATGTACAGTTAAGTCCATGAATATAAATATATTGCAACCAATGGAAAGATATAGACTTCAAGAATTTTTTCCAATGTGATCGTTAGCATTGACACTTTAAATATCAGTTTATAATTAAAATAGAACAAGAAAATGACAAGCATTTGTTAATTATCATTCTAAACTATCTACTAATTCATTTTACTGCTGGTTAACATATTTGTTTAAGTAATTATAACTATTTACAATGACAATAACTATTAAGAAAAAAATCACACGCAGGTTGAAGGAAAATCTAGATACATCTAAAATTGAAATGTAGCTAAATTTTTAATAAAGTTGTTATTGTCTGAATGATAACTCATTGTTTGTGATTGCAATTCAAAGAGGAAAGGGTTACTATGGAAACATTGCACCTGTTTCTTAGCAACGAAATATACTTAGAGATTCCAAAACATCCTTTTTTTAATCGAGTAGAAAGATTAAATGTTTCACTTTTTGCTGATTTAAATTTAATTATTCACAGGTATATGTAGATGAAGATGATCCTTTAGAAAACAGTGATGATGTGAATACACTGCATACAGAAATCAACAAGCAAAAGGTATTTGAACTCTTTACTTTAGTCCCTTGAGATTTGTGTTTAATTTGAGGGTTTACTGTATCCTGTTTATTACCAAAAATTTGTAATCCCTATCTTGTCAGGAAGAAGTGCTAATTAATCCCCTAATTTCATATTTCTATGTTGTTGGGAAGTGCGTAAAATTAATGTTTTTAAACATTGTTTCTTATTTAAATCATTAAAAGAATAATAGTCTACCATTGATGGAAACAAACTTAACGTGTACTCCTTATGGGAGTATTAGTAAGATATATATTACCATGTATTTTATCATAATTCTAAAAATTTCTACTCAAAAATGATATACATTAACTAGAATAAGTATCCTTATTCAATTTCCTTTCATTTGGCACTTGTATAAATTTTTAAGACAATCATTTCTTCTGTAAATCATTCAAGGAAAAATTGTCTGCAATCCATCGAAACAAACTTTACGTACATTTCTTTTGAGAGCATTTTAGAGTCAAACTAAGGATAATGCAGGTATAAGAACAAGCATATATATTAGTCCATTGCTCCTCTAATGAATCACCAAATTCTTTATTTTTATTTCTTCAGCAAGTGCATGAAATTAATGTTTTAAGAATTTCTCCCACAGATTTCCTTTGAGAGTTACTGAAATCGGATTAATAAATATATACACAACAATGATTATTATAAAAGAGATTTAAACAAGTTTTATTGTATTAAATTCATCTTTACAGATGCATGAGAGTCCACAGACTTCAAGCTGGTTGAAGAATGAAAGTGGTGATGAAATAAACTATTTGGAATACCATAAAAGTCAGATATTATATAATTCCAAAGTGCAGGATATTAAGCAAGGACCAGAGGAAGGTAATGTCCATTATAAAATTATTAAATAATATTAATAGATTGATATTATTATATTGATAATTAAGTTATAAGTTGCTAAGCTAGTCAAGATATTGAGTATTTTAAAAATTTCAATAATTGTTATTTATTTCAATTATATAACAAAATATTCAAAATAAACATCAAATTGTTTAAAATTTATTAAATTGAAAAGTTATTCAGCTATTAGTTAGTAAGTTAGTTAAGTTATTTAATATTCATTATTATTATTATCATACAAGTTGCTTGCATACTGTAAGCTATCAGTTGAATGAAGGATCATACCAAGTAGTGCCAACAAATGCGTGGCGCAAATGGCCACCTGGCATCAAGCTTAGGACCCAATCCTGCAAAACATGTGCATATTTATATTAGATAAGTGCCATTTTGACCTGTTCCAAAGTTTCAGTTTAATATCATATTGAGAAGGTCCTAAAATTAGATTACACTATCTGCCTTTGAAATACACGGTGAATAGAAATGACGCTCAGGCATCGAACCAAGAACGGTCAAGGAACAGTGAACAGCGTATATGAAACATATGAATTGCCTCTATTTTCATTCCATTTTATATCATTCCTGGTTATCAGATAAGCATTAAAAATAATTGTCAAAATTGACCGCCATGCATTTTATACTGGAGAATATTGCACCCACTTGGCATTGAAATCACAGTCATTTGGTAGCATTTCTTCAGTTAGTACCATAGACAGCCATGACATCTGCAACCTCCATTTTCACTGTTCTATCGCTCTGAGTAAGGACTCAAAACAATTTTCAAAAATTTGCGTGAAAGTCGGCCAGGCGTCAAACACAGGACCATTTCATGAGAGATAATGGCATACGAATGGTAGATAATTGCCACTCTGACGTCTTTCAAATTTTGAATTCAGTATCTTATTGGGAAGGTCCTAAAATAAGATTCCGTTTTCCCCATTTGAAATGCATGGTGGAATCGGAATGACACTCGGTGCATCGAACCAAGGACCACTGGAGAAGCATTGGACGTCATGAAAGAATCTTCTCAAATGCCTCTTTCACCATTCCAGGTTTTGTCTTTCTAGCTTATCGGCAACGCATTTTAAAAAATCGTCCAAGATTTCAGCAATGCATTTCTTACGGAAGCATTTCACACCCACCTGGCGTTGAACACACGGTGATTTGGTAACATTTCTTCCTTTGGTAATATTGAAGACCATCTCATCTGCAAACACCGTGATTATGATTGCTCTATTGCATCGAGAACAGCCTCAAAACAGATTGCAAATAATTGCACAAAAGACCACCTGGCATCAAACTCAGGACCCTTTCGTGAGAGAAAACAGCAAAATATTATTAGATAAGTGCCATTCTCTCTAGTTCCAAAGTTTCAATTCAATATCTTATCATGAAGGTCCCAAAAGAAGATTCCGTTTTCCTCATTTTAAATGCATGGTGGAATCGGAATGACGCACTTGTATTGAACCAAGGACCATAAGATGAATATTGAACCAAGGACCATAAGATGAACA
Source organism: Pachydiplax longipennis (assembly GCA_036926295.1). Taxonomy (NCBI): domain Eukaryota; kingdom Metazoa; phylum Arthropoda; class Insecta; order Odonata; family Libellulidae; genus Pachydiplax; species Pachydiplax longipennis. Next base: position 1,284,475 of record JAVFKF010000021.1, on the reverse strand, counting down.
TTGAACCTCTTGAAAGAATATTTTCAAATTCCTCTGTTTTCTTTTCCGGTTCTTCCAGTTTCATCCTTCCAGCTCATCGGTAGGGCATTGAAAAAAATTTTCAAAAATTGCAGCAATGCATTTCTTATGGAAGAAATTTGCATCCACCTGTCGTCAAACTCACAGTCATTTGGCAACATTTTTTCCATGAGAACCATAGAACAGTACCTCAACTTTAACCTCCGAGATTTTGGTTCCTTTATCTTACCAATAAGTGCCTCAAAATAATTTTCAAAAATCCACGCAATGCATTCATATGGGAAAATTGCAATTTTTGAGACATTCTGGTATCGAAGCCATGACACCTAGGGTCAATGTCTGAATTATTCTGGCATCTACAGGGTGGGGCCAGATGATATTTCATGACCAAAGTAAAAATCTTTATTTATTTCTCCTTCTTTTGGTGCTTATCTCGAATTGGTAAGCCTATTATTCCTAATTAAATTTTGCAAAAGAAATTAGCCTGCAACTGATAAAGGTGAAGTTTACGTGCATTGCTTGTGAGAACAGTTTTTCTTGTCGGGGTTAAAACTGAGGACCATCAGGAAAATGAAAAGTAGCCTATTATATGTGTAGAGAGTACATTTAACAATCCTGAAAGTTTGACAGTTGTTCCATTTATGGTTCTTGAGTTTTATGCAAACATATAGGCTCCTTATTATATTAGATATAGAGATTAGAATATGTAAATAAATAACCATATAAATAAATGTCAAAGAATGATTATAATAAAAGAATTAATCATATATTTCACAACTTAGTTTCGTTCCATTTCAGATAATTCAACCCACTTCCCAAATTCTGGCACATCAGGACTAATAACAGGTGAACCTAGCTTCAACTTTGAAGCCACCACTAACCTCAACCATGGAATCCAAACCAAGGAAACAATATACATAAGATGCCACCACTGTGGAACCAGCAAAGCAACAAAAGAAGAGCTGAATAAACATATTTACACTGCTAATACCAATATTATGGAATTCAGTACCACGGTAGACAGCTAGTTACACAAATGCCACCTGTGTGCCAAAGAATTCATTTACAAGTCACACTTGGTCAACCATATTCGGTCCCATACTGGTAAGAAACCTCATAAATGTGATGTTTGTGGTTACTCTACCATGGTACCATCTCTCCTAAAAAAACACTACTGCAAACATACTGGCGAAATGCCTTATAAATGCAAAGTGTGCGATTATCGTACCATGGAAAGCTCTTCTCTTAAAATACACATGTGGAGACATGATGGTGAAAAACCGTACCAATGTGACCAATGCGATTTTAAAACTGCAGACAGTTCCACATTCAATAGACCTTTGCCCCAGCATTCTGGGATTGGTTTATACAAATGTAATCGCTGTGAGTTTAGTACCGGATTCAAGTCTTCTTTAACAGTGCACAAACGCCAACATGTCGGTGTTAAGCACAATTGCGAGTTGTGTTCATATTCCACCATACGTAAGGCATATTTCCAAGCCCACTTGCACAAGCACACATGTGAAAACTTGTTTAAATGTCACATCTGCGATTATACCACTTTGTGGAAGGAACATCTGGTCGTACATGTGCGTAGGCATACTGGTGAGAAGCCATACAAATGTACAATATGTGATTATAGATCAGTGCAAAGTTCTGAACTCATAATACACATGCGCAAGCATAAGGGAGAAACAACCTTTTAAATGCACGCAATGCGATTATTGTACAGCGCAAAGATCTCATCTAAAAGCTCGCGCATACCAGAATGGGGGAGTCAAACCATTTAATTGCAATGTCTGCGATTACTCAACTGTGTCAAAGTCAGATTTAAAAGTACACATGAGCAAGCATACTGGAGAGATGCTGAACTGTCAGCGCTGCAAATTCAAAACGCATAATCAGTCGGCTTTGAGACGGCATGTTCGTACACATATAGAAGCTAAGAAGTTCCTTAAGGATTGCGGGACAAGCTGAGGTTAAATTTATAGACAATTGCAGTATTAATTATAAGAAAAATGTACAGTAAAATATTCCATTCTTTGCCAAAGTAGTCCTACTCTTGTTTTCTTGTGATTTTTCCTTCCAGGATATCATGAATGTATCTGTAATTATATACAAATGCCTTTTTATTTAATGCTCTTAAATTCATTAAATTAAATTTATAAATTGCTTACATATTGAAATTAAATTTTTATGCTGCTTTCAATCGATTGTAGACTTTTATTCTTTTTAGATTTCAATTAGTAAAATTGTCTTAAAAATTTATAATTCTACCAAAGTAAAGGAAAAATAAAGACATATTCTAGTCATGAAATTTCATTGTTGAGTCAAAATTATTAAAATTGTGATAAAATAGATAATAATATTTGTCTTAGATATGCTCCAATAAGAAATGATTGCTAATTTAGATCAATTGCAGACTTGTATTCTTTTGCATAAATAAATCAGAAATAATGTTCCTACAAAATCAAAAAAATTACCAAAAGAATGGATCTTGCTGATATCTTGAATTTCTGCATTCAAATTTATTCTCCATGATTAATATTGCACATGATGATACGATGGAAATATTATATAATGTGTGTATTTGTGTATCAATGTTGGTAACTCCTGTAAGAAATGCATGGTAGACATTTTTGAAACCATTAATTTCATTCACTTCCTGATGGAATTGAAATATGAAATTTCAGGATTTGTAGAGGACTAATAATATACTAGCTGCGTGCATGCACCCTCTGGGTGCAGTTGTTTAGTCTGGACTGAGCCTGGACTATGAGCATGTACTGTCATTCATTATTAATCATTACTTTCATATGGACATATCAATAATAGTGTATTCTTATGGAAAAACGCAATATCTCGGTTTTGAACAATCGTTTCGGTCGTCAAGGGGATTGGTTGTTTACAGCCTCAAAATTTCCGTTTATTTTAACTGAATTCTCACCATTTCGACCTGATAACAATATTTGGCGACCAAAATAAGAATCTTTATTCATTTCACTTTCTTACAGTGCTTATCTCGATTTTGTGATCCTATTTCGCCTATTATTTCAAATTTAATTTTGCAAAAGAAATGTATTCTGCAACCGATAAAAGTGAGGTTTACTTGCATTTCTTATGGGAACGGTTTTCTTCTCTGGGTTCGAACTGTGGCCGTTCAGGTAAAAGAAAATTTTTCCACATTGTAGGGAGCAGCAGTCTACATTGAATGCACATTTCAGAATTCCTTTAGCTCTTGGCATTGGCGAGAAAAACGCTTTTTTTAGACAGACGGACAGACACCGTTACGTTTTTAATATATATATATATATATAGATAGATATATTATATATCTATAATTTTATGCCCAAAGTACCCATGGTTTGACTCCAAACCAACCCGAAAACACTGCCATAAGAAATGCACATAAAGTTTATTTCAACCGATTGAAGACTTTTTCTTTTAAAGATACTCTTACTCTGTCACTGTGGAAATAATCTCTGTAGAATTCATTTGCTGAGAGGCATAGGTAATGGGTTTTCAGCCCCATCTATTTCTTGTAGCAATACTGCTGACAATACCGCTACCGAGACAAAATTACTGCGATCCTTAGAAATTATAATTTTCTTAGAAAAATCTGGGTGCGCAGAACTAGGCTATTGGCTAACCTTACTCAGTTTAGACAGGTTTTTCCCAATCAGGGGACCAAATAAAAGCCTTAACGAGGTGGATAAGTTGCCCTGCTTCATGGCACGTCTTTCTGCAGCTGAAACATTTTAGTTCATCTGGTGCATAAATGACTTTAAGGGAACTGATCCACTTTCCAATTGCATATGGGGTCTCTTCTTGACTTCCTGGATTCTGATGGCAGCCTCCACTCCTTCAATGAATGTCTTTGACATTGACAGCTGACACAGTCATGCCAATTCACTGGATAGTCCGTCTAAGGTTTTTTTATTATGCTTCGTATCATAGCATGGAAATATACTCTGGCAACCCAATTCCTTCATATATCTATCCATTTATCTTCCTCCCTGTATCCACAAAAGTGTCCATGTCTTCTTCTGCACCTATACAAATGTTAGACAGTAATGCTCGGAAGAATCATGAGCTCTCATTTGATTGGTGCCTATTGTTGAGGCAAGCCTCCAGTTCTTCATAAGTTGACACTTCACAGCACTTGATCTTGCTTTGCATGAACTCAACCACTTCTCGAGCAAGACTTAACTTTGCATTCCTCAAGGTCTCCTCTGTGTTCCAACCACTCAGTTCTGCAGCCACTTCCAGCTGTTCACAGAGGGCTCCCTTGGACATTCTGTTGAACTTCACAACTGCACTCAGCAATGCAAAGCTTTTCAAAGGAGATCACTTTTATGCTGCTCACAATCTCCTTCGAAAGACAACCAATTTTCTTGTCATATTGCTTAATGATCTTCCCAAGATCTCTTTTCATTCCAAAAGGCCTACCCTATTCTATATTTTCCTATAATGACGAGGAACCCACTTATGATACCAAATGTAAACCTAAGGGTTAAATAAGCCAGATAATAGCGATCCTTGTTAAGGAGCAGCAGGGTTAAATGAGGAGATTAAAGCAGATTTCACAGGTTTTATTCTCACAATACAAAGAATGAACCTTGTGTTTTCCAACCATACTTTCTTACCTGCATTCCTTTTACTGTTTGCCTCCAAAAAGGAGGAAAGTTCCCTCAAATTACCACCCCTGCCTCTGGTCACTATACCTCCACCAATGGCATAATTATAATCTTGAACCATATTCTAGAAACAGGTGGTGACACTCACTCCATTTCCAGGAAGACATCTTCCTAGAAAAATACATTAGTTTCAGTTGCAAAAGTACTTTAATACAGAAGTAATCAGTAATACTGGGATGAGATAATTAATGACAGAAGACATTTTATTATCTTAAAAAAGTTGCTGTGGTTTAATTAATAATTAACTTGCTGTGATTTACTAATAGTTAATATTGCAATCAAACAAATTCTAGGGTAATCGATTTGAATTCATCACTGGGATTGACATTATTGCACTTAAATTAATTTAGAAAATTATTATAATTTGATTTCTTAATAACATTTTTAGAGTCCAGTGCTTTTCAAACTTAATAATCCATTTAACCTTAATAATACTAACAATATTGTATTGTAAGTAAATAATGATGTATTATATTATAAATATACATCAAAAATGTAAATCAAAAATTTTGTTTGATTGATATAATTGATACATAAATATCAATAAGTGGATTCAATGCCAGGAGGGTAGAAATTCTCTCACTTGAAATGCATTTCAGTGATTTAACATAATTTTTTAAAGCTTTTACTGATAAAATAGAGACATATAATCTGACATGTAAGATTCTTAAAATACAGTTTCGATTGGCCTCTGAAAAGTTTCTGAACTTTGTTTGACTTAATTTCTTTTTGAAAAAGTAACTGCTGACCATTTTCCAACATTGAGCTCTAGTTCCCAGTTTTTGAGTAAGAATTAAATTGTTTGATGAATAAGTAAACTTTTTGGCTACAGATCCAATATTTATTAATAATTTAAAATGGACAACATAAATTTGTTGCTAGAAAGAGTATTTTGAAATAGTTATTTATTAATAAATTACCATTGTAGAATGCTACGAGCCTCTTTGCAATATCTTATGTAATCAATATTAATATATAGGCATAATACAAAATAATTACAGAGTATATTATGAAATAAATAAAAATTTAGTAGATACAATGTTTCATTTATCTTAGCCAGTATTGTAAAAGAAAGGTGAAGAAATTAGAAAAGAGCTTTTATATCTTCTTTATTTTCCTTAAATTATTAGAAATATGATTCTCATTGTGAGATTATTCCAGTTTCTTCTTGTTGTTGCATAATTTATGAATTGATGTAATACATTGTACAGAAGAGTGAAGAGAAAATAAGAGTTGAAGTTAGTGCAGATGGATCTGGTGCTCAATGAGTCAGAAGTATTTTATAGAATTCCTTTTAGTGTATAAAATATTGAGAGTTATACATATGTTTTTCCTGGGCAGAAACTTTAACTTAAACTGACACATCATCTATCTTCTGCATGCTTTCACCAAGATAACTCTTTACCTTAAGATTTCTGAAAAATGAAGACTTCTTGTTTTATGTATTAAGACAAGTATCAGTGACAATGTTGTCCAAATGGGGATTATTTCTAAATGCCATTGATTCCTCCTATAGAATCCAAATTAAGTCTCTTTTGGAAGTATTCTTTGTATAAATTTAATATGTTATTGGAAAAAAGTCACTATGAAACGATGTTAAATCTACCAAATATTACATTCAAAGGTTAACATTTGCTAAAATAAGCATTGTTTTTTGTATATTTAATTTCCTTATTGGTTTAAAATGATGTTTCAATCTTAACTGTTTTAGGCAGTTTTATTAACTCATCTTATATATTTGTTTTCATTCTGATAATAAATAATATTTCTGTGCCGCTATATCTATTGGGATTCCCATATTTCAGCTAAATGAATCTTACCAATTCAGTTTTATTAATGCATTTAATTTTTCCCAGTTTTAGTGGTAATTTTTTCAGCTTTTAGCATGATTGTGAAATTTCTATAAAATTTGAGGATTGATTATATTTATATCCTGTAACTTTAGCATCCCAAGATACAGTGCTACTTATGTGGGTTGCATAAGATTACGGCGTTTTCCATTTTCACAAAAACAATCTAATGTTCATACAAGGACAGTGTCTTCCTTTGACACTGAATTTGGATAATTCTTCACTTCATCATTAAGGAATTTTTGTCAGATATCACATCAGGAAATAATATTTTAAACAATTTTGAGTATGTCTTCAAAGGTAGAAGATTGGCTAATTCAGATTACAGTCCACCTTATTAATTATTTCTGAATATAAAATGTAATTTCTTAGAATCATTTGTTTGACTTATGTATACTATTAAAATAAGTAAGATTATCTACTTGAAGTTTCCTTCTAAATATTGCGTCCTATTTAATAATGAAGTATCAAAGTTGCAAGAATTGTAAAATTAAACAATGGATGTGAAATTGTAATGGAAAAACTAACCTGTAAGATTTAGTTTATTTTAGAAAAAAAGAATATTATTAAATACGTTAATTTCTTGAAAATTCGAGATTACAATACCAAATATTCCATTAAAAGTGTAAATTGAAACTAAGTTACAAATATTCGTATGTTATTTTTATCAAAATTAAAGACAATTCATAATAAAAATGGATCTTAAGAAATATACTCATAATTTTATAAATAATACTAGAAAAGAAATTCGTTGATTTCATTATGTAATACCTTTGAAAAATAAATAAATTAAACAGAAGTTAAATTTAAGACAGACCTACGAAAATGGTATTGTTGATTCTTTTGCTTTTGCAGTAATTTAAACAATATTACATCATTAGCTTGAGAATAAAACAAACTGCTTGTTAGAACATGTGGAAGGTACTCTTAGAGACTACTTAAAGCATTTGAATAGAATAGAATGGAGATCCAATTTTTATCCTACAAATAAACATTCGTAAGTAAATATTATAATGTATTTAATTTTTTTTAATGGGATGATGGATTTGCTATAAGCTTCGCCGTGTCTCCATCAGGTGGCAGCACATTACAGGCATACTTTGGTACTCCAAACGGCAAAAGCCTGAACTTTATCAATATTCTCTTCTGCTATTTAGTTCACTTAAATGAGAGCGAAATTTGAAACACTTTTAATATTAGAGTTGAGTATAAATTACCTGCAATGGGTACTTATTATTCTCCATAAATTTACTTCGAATATAAAGATGAAAAGTACTTAAGATTGATTTGAAATAAGATAATTCACAACTACGAATATTCTTTTCTTTTAAGTTATACGAACTTCAAACTCTTTTCATAGGAATTGGAATTAGTACTTTTTGGTTTTCATAATATAGTCAGTAACTGTAAATCAATTGCGGTATTTACAAAATGAGACTTCCTTGGTAATTAGTCAGTTATGGATTATCGTTTATAAGAATTGTAAATTTTCCTTTGTATTACTTAAGTGTTTGTTAAAGATTTGCCCATGTATATTATTTATTAATGCTTATATTCAAAAAAAAAGGGTAAATTCTTCATTAACATTGAACTGTTGGGTAACTTATTCTGTAATAAAGATTATTTTACAATTATATCCTTGTGTATATTTTAATTCTTCACGAAATATTCATTATGTTATTTATTAGTAGAATGGATACACTAGACTTTAAAGACTATTAAGAATTCCTGTATCGAATATAAATAACAGAAAAATCTTCAAAGTAAGCGAATGACTAGATAAACAAAAATTATAGTTTTTAAGTCATCTTTAAGCAAGAAAATTACGTAAATTTTCGATAAAAATATCAACAATTGAATTCATCAGTTCCCATTACCGCATAAATTCGAAATTAAGTCGATTTTTTCGTATATTAAATTTAGAGAGTTCGAATATCGGTAAATAATTCACGAGAGTCTAATTCCATGAAAATCACGATAGATTTTACCGATTGCTTGAAGTTTTGATCTTCATTGCCGAATAAATAATAAAAATCTATTCCAATTTTAATTTAATTCCGATTTACTTTCAAAAATTACCCGAAGAAGCTTTAAAAATATATTAAATTGGTGCGTTATTAGAAAAAGGCCCGACGAAAAAAATGTCTTCAGCTGGATTTGAATCAGGTGAATACAGAGTTGAATAGAAGTATATTTACATCAATACACTATAACCATTACACCAACAGTAAGTTGAAGTTGACATCAGTCATCCTGATATATAATTAATGTTGTTAAAAGTACTAGTAGCGCCCTCAGAAAGTGACGGAATTTGAGTGCGTTTTTTGAAGGACGAAATGCGAAAGGGTTAATCATTTGGAGGACAAAAACCTCATTAACTGGCGTTTTTCGCCCATTTTTGCTCAGTTTTTGAAATGAAAGTAAAAGTGTTCACCCCTTTGAACACTATTAAGCCTTTCTCTATATACGTCACTACCCACAATGCACCTCAAACTATTCCACCGCCTATTTCAAATATTCCAAATTATATTGGAATTTTGGGGAAGTGTTTGGCCATTTTGGATTTTATCTCTCCTTTCTCTCAGACAATGGAGAAGCGCCATATTACCCATAATGCATAGCGCTCTATCTGACCGCCGATTTTGAAATATTTAAATGCTACTTACATATTTTTAGGGATTTTAAAGGACACATAGTTGGTTTTTGATATATATGGATATAGAATATAAAAAATTCGACCTTCAATTATCATTCACAATTTTTGGTCTCATTTTTTAAATTTTTCGTTCTTAATTCTCTCTTCTTCCCCAAATTCCACCTATAGCATATATTGTCCCCTTAATTTTTAAATTAATCCTATAAAATAGGATTTCATCCACAATTTTAAGGTAATTACAATGTCTTTCCATATTAGTCATTCAGTATTAAAACACTGACTAGTTAGGCAAGTAATTAAGACATCCTGATAAACAATTTTTATCAATTTTAAATTTCATGTAACAAATATTTTGAAATGAAACAACTAATGACTGAGTAATGATGGGATAAAAAATTGAGAAAATATTTTATTTTGTATTCTTTATTTACACAAATACATAAGAAGCATTACAATCATATGGCGAGATACATTCATGGTCACAATGAAAAAATACACATTAGATATCATTTGGTCACTATGACCAGAGATCCGCAAAATGCAATTGAGATTGTTTCAAAAACAAATTTGAGGCATTACTTTTGGTTGTTTCAGTTAACACCCTAATCTTAGACAGATATTTTTTGAAAATTGCTGTTGTCTTTCACAAAAAGCATCATAAACACAAATCTGAATTACAGCAAGACTGTTCTCTTTGTTTTCTAGAAGCCTGAATTAAAGTCACCATGAATATCCTTAATAAATATGAGATGAAATTAGTTATCTTTGTAACACACTTCATAAGGAAAATATACCAAATTGATATTCGTGTAAGTATGAAAATTTGTAATCCTCTAAGTTAGGACTATTTAATGACCTACAACCATAAAAACTGTCCTTTTTGATCAAATTGATGAGAGCAGTACAAACCTTGCAAAAAGTAGTAGGATTAGAAGCATAACAACTCCTCACACAGCCTTTTTCCATTAAAATCTTAATATCAGTTCAGTTTTTCATGTTATCAATAAACTAGTAGGATTTTGACTGGCACAAAATATTATATCAGCATTTTCTCAGAAAATTTTCCACTGGATGTTTTCTCTTCTAATATTAGGAAAAAAGGTCACTACATTTCTTTCTGGATTTTCCCAAAATATTATGAATTCTTATAGATTCTCCCAAGACACCCTTATCCAAATTTTTTAAGAGCAAAGCGAAAAACACATAGGAAAAGAAAAATCCATGAGTAAGATATTAATACCAGAAAAGACCTTGTTTCTTGCAAAATAGGCCCAAGTTAATTGGTTCAAAAAAATCAAAATCTGCACCTAATTATCTTGACAGTATTGGTATCTTATTTTACCTTTGATGATGACATTATTTCACCTTAATTTAATTGCACTATGCCATAATGATTTGATTATCTTTCATGTTGAATGTCTTCATAATAAGAACATGTAGACTTCTGTGCAAATATAGAAACAGCACATACAATTCTCTTGTAATTTATACATGGGGCCATATGCTACATCATTATTGTACTACTATTCAAATAACTAGCTTAATATTGATCTTAATTCTCCTAAAGGTTAATTACATTTGAAGAAATAGCTTATAACTTCATAAATAAAGATTTACCATAGGTTAGCAAGGTAATGTAAGAATATAATATCACAAAGTAAAAAATTCAACATTCTTATTTTTATACATATTTGTACTAGCAAATATTACCAGTATGGCTAAAAATTTATTGACAGATACAAATATGAATAAAACTTACCACATTATTCTCCTGCCAGGATTAACATTACCATGTTAAAAATAAAGGGTTCGAATTTAAAATGCTTAATTAACATATTTATTAAAGTCAAAACGGTAAACAACAAATTAAATATATGAAAAGTTCCAGAACAGAAGGTCTTCATTCCTAAATAGCAAATGATGAATAAAAGGACAAGATGAACTGAGGATTGTAAGCAATTTAAACTTTCTTTTGGTGAATAAGCTCATGATAATGCCTGTTCCTTTTATATTTAAACATTTTACCACAAATATTGCATGGAAACGGTCTCTCTGAGGAATGAGTAGCAACATGTCCTTTTAAACTTCCTTTCTGACTAAAACACTTTTGACAGATATCACATTTAAATGGCTTTTCCTTTGTATGTATCCTTACGTGTGTCTGCAGGCTTGCATTGTTGCGGAAGCATTTTCCACAAACACTACATGAAAACCTGTTTGTATGCACAAATTTATGTTGATATAAGATCTTTTTGCTGCAATAATGCTTCCCACAAATACCACACGTGTACAACTTCTTTCCCTTTGGGATTTTCTCCTGCTTCCTGTGCAACATCTCATGCAGATGTCTGCCTTCCTGTTGTTTAAATGTTTTGCTGCAAATACTACAAGCATATGGTCTATCTTCATAATGAATTCTGACATGCCTACCCAATTCCCATTTTGTTTTACAGCTCCTATTGCAAATATCACAAATAAAACTGCACAATCCCTTTCCCTTAACAGTAGCTGTCTGTCCTGATAACTCAAAGTCACCCTGTTTGTCTGTACAATTCAGCTCTGCACCACAAACAGATGCCTGTCCTTTATCTCCTTCCACTGAATTCTCTCCATCAAAGGATTCTTTAGCATTATATAAGGAGGTATTCTCTTTGAAATATATCTTATCATTATTTTCTCCTTCATTTACCACGTTTGCTGAAGACACTTTTGATTCTTTGGAAGCCTGTAAATAAAGTAAAGACAGTTATAACTACCAAATAGAGTAAGATTTCCATTATGTATGAACTTCTCACATATAAGGTAATAGAGAATAAATAAACAATTGCAACATGTTTAAACTTGTGCATGTACCATTGAAAGTTATTCAAAGATGGGACATAGAAGAGTTACGCAAGAAACTCCAATACATATACATAAAATTAGTGGTAAAGTGAGCAGAGGAAATTCACAAGTTTGATGAAAAAGTTGTAATAATGTCTGCAGAACTATACATCACTGCTATTACAATCCAAAACTTACCTCAGTCAATTGGTTACTTGTAATTCCTTCATCAGAATTATCCCCTTCCAAATTCACTCCATTTCCTTCAACCAATTCCTACAAATCAAAAAAATTTCTATCAATAAATCATCATTTGCTTCTTCAAAGGTACTTGATACTACCTTCTAATATCAATTTTAGCATGAAATATTCATAAAATTTAAGATACAATAGCATCAGAACATTCTAAGAAACTTTTCAATACTATTTTCTATCAATAGTTTTAACATTAGACATTAGCTTACCTTCGATAGAAACTTTAAAGTGAATAATAAAAAATTTTGCAATGAAATTATTTTGCAATTAATAACTTCTCAAATATGAATCATACCTCATTCGAATTATTGTTTATAATTCCTTCATCATTGTTTTCCTCTTCTATTTTTACATTTTCTTCAACCAATGCCTAAAAATGAGGCAGATTTCTATATTCATACATCATTGCTTTGAAAGTTCTCAATATATCCATACGACTTCATTAGTAGCATTAAATAATGCAGAATCTTCATATAATTTAAGATAAAATACAATGGAAATTCAATACAGTTTTAAACATATTCAATTTACCTGTAGGTTATTAGTTTCTTGGACACACAATATGTACTTATCATGGTTTTCTTCAGCTTCATTCTCAGTTGGAAAGATTCCCACAATTTCCTGAAAAAGTAGTTCTCACATTAAATAAATTAATGGTAAAAAGTTTAGCATCGATATTTATCAAAAGAGTAAACAATCACAGTAAACAACTCTAGAAAAGATTTTTCTGATTTCCATTTACAGGATATATTTAATAACTATCTATACACAATGTTGAGATTGATTTGATATTGCATAAATAAATGTGGACAATATTATTGTTTTCTTTAGAAAGCCAAAATCGTAATGGAGACTCAAATCAGCACTACAATTACATAAACAGTGGCTAAATTGTCTTATGCTTAAGTCCTTTTGGAAAAAAATATAAAATGATGACAAAAATACTACACTTACCTCTATTCTAAACTCTTTCCCTTCAAACTCTTGTGGAATTTGCCAGTCCACTATTTCAATTTCGTCTTTAACAGCTACCTACAGAAAGTAGTGATTCAATTACTAATTAAAAATTAATTAAAAGCACCAGTAAAAAGGATATGAACCCAGCTTAAGTTAACATTATTAGATATTACTTAACCTGATAAATTAAATTATGAATTATTTTCAACAAAAGAACCAAACAGAGTTAAGATGTATTTAGCCATAGTATAAATGACTGTAAGAGTAAGGTATAGCTTATCACAAATGACATAAAGATGGCATATTACTTCTTTGATTATTCAAAATTTTACCTTCTAAGTTTAATTTACTAAAAAGTTACTAGAAGATAATGTACTAGAAGATAATGTAAAGTCACTTTTTAAAAATAGTGACTTTACATTTGAGAGACTTAAATTAGCAATAATACCATACATGGAAAAATTAAATTGCCATGTGAATCGCATGGTTTTGATTTGGAGCTGTAATGCTATGAAATATATAACTTAAGAAACATATAAAAACACATTACATGTATTATTAGTATTAATATATATATATATATATATATATATATATATATATATATATATATATACATATATATATATATATATACATATATATATATATATATATATATATATATATATATATATACATATATATATATATATATATATATATATATATATATATATATATATATATATATATATATATATATATATATATATATATATATATATATATATACATATATACATATATATATATATATATATATATATATATATATATATATATATATATATACACATACATACATATATATATATATATATATATATATATATACATATATATATATATATACATATCTATATATATATATATATATATATACATATATATATATATACATATCTATATATATATATATATATATATATATATATATATATATATATATATATATATATATATACATATATATATATACATATATATATATACATATATATATATATATACATATCTATATATATATATATATATATATATATATATATATATATATATATATATATATATATATATATATATATATAGCTTTTGGGGGATTCAACCAATGCATTCTACCAGTGTTGACATATGGAAGTGAAACCTGGGTGTTAAACGCAGCAATAACCCAGCGACTTCAGACAACGCAAAGAAGTATGGAAAGGTGTATGCTTGGGATCACAAGAAGAGACAGGAAACGCAACACCTGGTTGAGGATGAAGACAGGAGTGACAGACATCATAGATAAAGTAAGATCACTGAAATGGATGTGGGCAGGCCATGTGGCGAGAAGAAACGACAACCGTTGGACAAAAGCGGTTCTGAACTGGACACCAAGAGATGTGAAGAGACCAAGAAGAAGACCAAAGGACCGATGGAACAGAGACATCATTAAGTACTTAGGTGTGACATGGCAAAGAGAAGCTCAGAATAGAGAGAATTGGAAAGCGCTTGGGGAGGCCTACATCCGACATCGGATTGAAAATGGCTGATGATGATGATGATGATATATATAGCTTAAGGAATATCGTCAATCAAAATGAAAATGATAAACAATTTTGTTAGAGTTACTAAAAATATAGTTGCATGGATAATAGTTCACTGAAAATAGAGTTAATTACTACTTTCATAAAGTTTATGAATATTTCCTTACTTAAGAAATTAACTATTAAATTAATGATGCTAATATCCTCATAAATATATACTATATAGATATTACATTTGTACGGTTAAATAAATAACTTAAGGAATATATTCTATCACAAAAAAAATCGTAAATAACTATCAAAAAGTGAAAATTAATAACCATTACAAGTATTTGCTTACATGTTTGTCTATGGCACACCTGTCTTCATCTGATTCCAGCACTTCATCGTCAATATTCTGCATAAATACAGCAATGTAAATTTAATTTAAAATTAAGTTTTAAAATTATTGCCTACCATGAACTTTTGCATTATAATTCTTTATTAAGATCACCATAAAATTAAATACCATTTGGATTTCCTCTGCTTCCACAGCATTAATTGCTTCATCAGCAGAAGTTTCGTTGGGTTCCTGAAAAGTAACAGATAATTAAATAAATCATCTAACAGCACATTCTGATAAGGTTATTAAAGATTCGAAATCATCCAAAGAAAAGAATTCAAAATTAGGTGCTTACTTATGTATTGCACTTTCAATTTGAAGCAATTGATTATTGATAAAGTATAAATAAATTTAAAAAAGAGTTGGATTACAATAATGAGAGTTTTAGACAAAGTTAAAATGACTAAAAGAGTAAGACGCAACTTAGCACAAATGACCAAATGTTATCACATAGTTTTGATTTCAAAGCATAACACTATTATTTATATAACTTAAGGAATTAACTTTTAAATTAATTATACTAATATGCTCTGATATATATATATATATATATATATATATATATATATATATATATATATATATATATATATATATATATATATATACACACGAATATGAATAATAAATTTCATAACTTGCTTGCATACTGCAAGCTATCCGTTGAATACAGTATCATACCAAGTACTGCCTCAGTTCAAATTTAAAACTTCGCGCCAAAGACCGCCTGGCGACGAACTAAGAACCCGATCGTGAGAGAAGACAGCAAAATAATATTAGATAAGTGCCATCCTTACTTGTTCCAAAGTTTCGATTCAATATCTTATCGGGAAGGTCCCACGCCTCTGTCACCATTCCGGGTCTTATCTTTCCAGCTTATCGGGAGGCATTTAAAAAGATTTCCGCAATGCATTTCTTATGGAAGAATTTTGCATCCACCTGGCATCGAACTCACTGTCATTTGGCTACATTTTTTCCACGAGAAGCATAGAAGACTACCTCAACTTCAACCTCCGAAATTTTGGTTACTCTATCTTAACGATAAGTGCCTCAAAATAATTTTCAAAAATCCGCGCAATGCATTCTTATGGGAAAATTGCGATTTTTGGGAATTTCTGGCATCGAACCCATGATAGCTAGCGTCAAAGTCTGCATTATTCTGGCATCTAGAGTGTAGGGCCAGTACGTCGAAAAAATCTGACGTTGATGGCGCTTGTGGAACATGGTCAGAATTCGTATCCCCTATATCTATATATATATCTATTATATATAGCTAACTCTCCGGATATACCTATATATATATATACCTATATATTTATAGGGGATACGAATTCTGACCATGTTCCACAAGCGCCATCGACGTCAGATTTTTTCGACGTACTGGCCCTACACTCTAGATGCCAGAATAATGCAGACATCGACGCTAGCTATCATGGGTTCGATACCAGAAATTCCCAAAAATCGCAATTTTCCCATAAGAATGTATTGCGCGGATTTTTGAAAATTATTTTGAGGCACTTATCGTTAAGATAGAGGAACCAAAATCTCGGAGGTTGAAGTTGAGGTAGTCGTCTATATTACGAATGGAAGAAATGTTATAAAATGACCGTGAGTTCGACGCCAGGTGGATGCAAAATTCTTCCATAAGAAATGCATTGCGGAAATCTTTGAAAATTTTTATAAATGCCTTCCCGATAAGCTGGAAAGATAAAACCCTGAATGGTGACAGAAGCGTTTGAAAACTTTCTTCCATGAATATCATCGTTCGTCTAGTGGTCCTTGGTTCGATGCAAGAGGGTCATTCCGATTCCTACATGTATTTCAAATGGGGAAAGTGGAATCTCATTTTGGGACCTTCCCGATAAGATATTGAATCGAAACTTTGGAACAAGTAAGGATGGCACTTATCTAATATTATTTTGCTATCTTCTCTCACGGAAGAGTCCTGAGTTCGACGCTAGGCGGTCTTTTGCGCGAATTTTTTCAATCTGTTTTGAGGCCGTTCTCGATGCGATAGAGCAATCAAATTCTCGGTGTTTACAGATGAGATGGTCTTCCATCGTACCAAACGAAGAAATGTTACCAAATGTCCGTGTGTTCGACGCCAGGTGGATCCGAAATGCCTCCGTAAGAAATGCATTGCTGATATCAGGGACGATTTTTTAAAATGCCTTCCCGATAAACTGGAAAGATAAAACCCGGAATGGTGACAGAGGCGTTTGAGAAGATTCCTTCATGACGTCCACTGCTTCTCTAGAGGTCCTTGGTTCGATGCTAGAGCGTCATTCCGATTCTACCATGCATTTCAAACGGGAAAAACGGATCTTATTTTAGGACCTTCCCGATAAGATACTGAATTGAAACTTTGAAACACGTCAGAGTAGCACTTCTCTAACATTCATATGCCATTGTCTCTCACGAACGGGTCCTGTGTTCGACGCCAGGCGGTCATTTACGCAATTTTTTAAAAATTGTTTTGAGGCCTTTCTTTATGCAGGAGACTATTCAAAATCACAGCGTTTGCGTTTGAGGTAGTTTTCTATAGAACCAGTGGAAGAAAGGTTGCATATGACCGTGAGTTCGATGCCAGATGGATGAAAATTTCTAACGTAAGAAATGTATTGCGGCAATTTTAAAAATTTTGCTGGATAAGCTTCGAAGATGACACCCGTAAGGGGAACTTATTGTAAATTTTTACCAATTAGCTTGCAGTATGCAAGCAACTTTTACTCGTATATATATATAGGTATATCCGGAGAGTTAGCTATATATATCTATTATATATAGCAAACTCTCCGGATATACCATACTGGCCCCACACAGAAGATGCCAGAATGATGCAGACATTGACGCTAGTTTTCATGGGTTCGATACCAGAATGTTACAAAATGACCGTGAGTTCGACTCCAGGTGGATGCAAAATTCCTCCATAAGAAATGCATTGGTGAAATCTTTGACGATTTTTTAAATGCTTCCCCATAAGCTGGAAAGATAAAACCCGGAATGGTGACAGAGGCGTGGGACCTTCCTGATAAGATATTCAATCGAAACTTTGGAACAAGTAAGGATGGCACTTATCTAATATTATTTTGCTATCTTCTCTCACGGAAGGGTCCTGAGTTCGACGGTGGGCAGTCTTTTGCGCGTATTTTTGCAATCTGTTTTGAGGCCGTTCTCGATGAGATAGAGCAATCAAAATCACGTTCTTTGCAGATGAGATGGTCTTCCATAGTACTCTAGGAAGAAATGTTACCAATGGCTGTATGTTCGATGCCAGGTGGGTCCGAAATGATTCCGTAAGAAATGCATTGGTGAAATTTTGGACGATTTTTTTAAATGCCTCCCCGATAAGCTTCAAAGATAAAACCCGGAATGGTGACAGAGGCGTTTGAGATTCTTTTATGACATCCGCTGTTTCTCTAGTGGTCCTAGGTTCGATGCTATAGCGTCATTCCGATTCTACCATGCATTTCAAACGGGAAGAACGGAATCTCATTTTATGACCTTCCCGATAAGATACTGAATTGAAACTTTGAAACACGTCAGAGTGGCACCTATCTAACATTCGTATGCAATTGTCTCTCACGAATGGGCCCTGTGTTCAATGCCAGGCAGTCTTTCGCATCAATTTTCAAAAATTGTTTTGAGTCCTTACTCGGAGCGATAGAATAGTGAAAATCATGGAGGTTAGAGATGCAGTGGTTACTATGGTACTTACTGAAGAAATGTTACCAAAGAACTGTGAGTTCGACGCCAAGTGGGTACAAAATTCTCAGGTATAAAATGCATGTCAGTCAATTTTGACAATTACTTTTAATGCTTATTGGATAACTGCGAATAATATAAAATGTAACATACATAGAGGCAATTGGTAGGTTTCAAATGCACTGTCTTTGGTTTCTTCGACGGTTCTTCCTTCAATGCCTGAGCGTGTTTTCTATTCTTCCGTGTATTTCAAATAGGGATAGAATAATCTTATTTTAGGACCTCCCCAATAAGATATTGAATTGAAACTTTTGAACAGGTAAGAATAGCACTTATCTAACATTAATATTCAATTGTTTTTCACAGTTGGGTCCTTGGTTCGATACCAGGCAAACTTTTGAACATTGTTTTGAGGCATTTCTTGGTATGATACTGCATTCAACTGATAGCTTGCATTATACAAGCAACTTTTACGAGTACACTTTATAGCTTACCGTTAAATATATAACTTAAGGAATATCATCTATCACAACAAAAATCGTAAATAATTACTAAAAAGTGATATTGAATAACATTTACAAGTATTTGATTACCTGTTTGTCTACGGCACACCTGTCTTCTTCTGATTCCAGCACTTCATCGTCAATATTCTGCAAAAATACAGCAATGTAAATTTTATTTATAAAATTATTGCCTACCATGAACTTTTGCATTAATATTCTGTAGTAAGATAACCATAAAATTAAATACCGTTTGGATTTCCTCTGCTTCCACAGCATTAATTGCTTCGTCATCAGAAGTTTCGTTGGGTTCCTGAAAAGTAACAGATAATTAAATAAATCATCTAACAGCACATTCTGATAAGGTTATTAAAGATTCGAAATCATCCAAAGAAAAGAATTCAAAATTAGGTACTTACTTATGTATTGCACTTTCAATTTGAAGCAATTGATTATTGATAACGTATAAATAAATTTTGAAAAAGAATCGGATGACAATAATGAGAGTTTTAGACAAAGTTAAGATGACTTTAAGAGTAAGACGCAACTTAGCACAAATGACAAAACGTTATCACATAGTTTTGATTTCAAACCATAGCACTATTATTTATATAACTTAAGGAATATACTTTTAAATTAATAATACTAATATGCTCTGATATATATATATATATATATATATATATATATATATATATATATATATACACACGAATATGAATAATAAATTTCATAACAGTCAATGAAGTTTACGAATAGATGCTTACCTGTCCGTCTATGGCACACCTGTCATCTACCGATTCTGGCATTTCATCTTTAATATTCTGCAAAGATACAGCAATAAATGTTAATTTAATTTATTCCCTACAGTAAAATTTCGCATTAATATTCTTTCATAAAATCACTAGCAAAATGCATACCGTTTGGATTTCCTCTGCATCAGTATCAATTGCTTCGTCAACAAAAGTTTCGTTGGATTCCTGAAAGGTTCCGAAAACTGAATAAATTATCCAACAGATAAGGATAATGTTAGTAAAACTTCAAAATGCCAGCAATACAAAAATCTGAACACAGGATTTACTTACATTAGTTTTACTTAAGAATTTTAGTATCTCGGCCTCGGCGTAGTGCACATTTCTCTTGTAACAATGAAACTCGGTCATCCTCCACAAGCATGGTTTGCATATCTTAGACGGGAGACCATCGTTTTCGCTTATCTGAAGAATAGAAATCATAAACATTAATCACGGAACGATATACACCAGTCTTTACATCTATTCGACCAACGATACAATAGCTAGATCAAAGTGAATCTTTTTAAAAGAGTTCAATGAAAACACGACAGAGTTCAACCGAATGGTAATTTAAAATCGTATGCCTCCATTAAAAACAATACTATAATTTGATATCTGAATAACCTTCATTTTTAGATAAAATAATACATTCGGGATAATCGAAGAGAGATATGAGGTTCAGAAATTTTCGTACAGTATCATAGGATGAATAATATTATACACGGGCAGAAATTAAACAGATTTCTTGCCTAAAAGTATCAGTATTTAATAACTTCTTTTCATTGCATCCTATTCCGGTATCAACACTGTATCATTTAAAAATAAACCAGCACATACCTTTAAGTCATATACGAAATTAAGCACTCTAAACACAGGATCCCCAGTTGAAGAGAAGTTCGAGGAAATACTGACGAAAGAGAAACTCTCTTTTAAACAAATTCTGCAGAGGAAATCCAAAGATTGTTCGCACATCTTCTGAGATTCTGTAACACTCAAATAACTGCAAATACTAAGCAGAAAACCTCACAACGCAACGTAAGCTCAGCAAGTGACGCTTCCCTTCACATGGCTCGGTAGCGCATGCGCAGAAGCTTGGAAAGGCATGGAAAGTATAGCAATACTTAATCATTAAAGGTACCTCAAGCGCCACTAGTGCGGCGTAATTTGGAACTACATCTTTTCCCGAGCTTAATTTAACATCTCAGCTATACTTCATGTCCAACATACCAATGTTTTTAAGTACAGCATTTACGTAAACGAAAGTTTTCCTGTTTTTAAATAAGGTAATAGCATTTCTAAGTTTCTTAGAATGGTACCTCATAGCCAACTGATACAATCAATAACATCGAGGTGTTTATCGGGAATTCGTCGTAGAATAACGCGGTTGTTAATTGTCTAAATGAGAGAAGAGCACTTGGGTGGGCCTTTTGCCCATATGGAAGGAGATGAGGCCATAGAAGGAAGTACGCTCATCGAGCAGAAAAAACGAAAGATATCTCCTTCACCATATATTCTGTCATTTGGGAAATGTCGCCGTTATTACCACTTTTGCTAACTTGCTTGTTTGGTTTTAAAGAGCTAGCTTCTCGTCTATAATAGGATGACACAATTACTCGGCATTTTACAGTGGCTAGCACATACAAGGCATAAACATTATAAAAATTATTAAGTTTGATAGACCACTATTATCTCCGTATGAAATAGGCGGTAGCTTTACGCTCCCTAGCGGCTTTCCTGGACACAACAGATTCTACATTCAGTTATTTCAAAATGGCCGCTCTCTAAGCTTAGCTTTGTTTACATTTGTTATAAAACGGAATTTTCTCCTTTAAAATTTCTCAAGCAACCTGAAATTATGCTTGAGAATAAGAAGTGTGTTTTCTGAGACTTTATCTATCAGTTTTCGTTTAAAAACCTAATAAGGTAGGCAATAAATAATTTTAAAATTTCAAGGTACTTGACTTAGATGTAAATGATAATATCTTGAGGAATTTCGTCAACTGACACCTTTTTAAATAGACTTTCCTCCAACTTGGGTCATAATTATAAATTCGGTGCTAAGAGGCATTATGTCGCTGGATATTTTGTTTTGTTTATAAGTTGCACATAAAGTTATCTCAAACTGCATTACAGCTACAGAAAGTGGTGATGTGATGTTTTTTGATTGTTTTAGAATGTCGTTGACGACATTCAACCTGAATATGAATATAATTTACTAATTGAGACTTTATTGTGAGAATCCCTAATGCTTTCTGCATATTCTAGAACTAGCCTTATTAATGTTACATATGTTTTCTCCTGGCATTCGTGTTGCATTATCAATGAAGCTCCTTTACCTGTGCCTAGATCAGATATATTACAAAGTAAATGCTATAAGTAAATATATAAATACTGAACTTCTACTGAAGTTCAGACCTTAATGTTCCCCATCTTATCCAAAACTTTTGTACTCTAAAATACATATCATTAGTAAATTATTTCATAAATAAATTGAGGTTTAGAAAAGACAAGGTAAAATTAGTTGTTGGCATTAATAATCCCTAATGGAAGCAAAGAAGTTTATATATAGAGAGAGCAAAAGAAATGTAACAGATAAGGTGCAAAGGTTAACTTGCAAAAACCTTATGAGAGAAATTATTAATATATCTCTATAAATATACACCAAGCTTGAGCTATAAATAAATATGTGAGAAATAATATTCATTGAAAATGATGCAAACTACAATTAGGATACACTATATGAAAATAGAAATATAAATCAAAGTACCGAAAATGTAATCTGACAATCTTAATGAATAAGATCCAATAGATAAAATTAAATACTAATATCCAGCAAAAGTATTCAATCTGTTGCTGTAAATCATTTAAATGTAGTGCATAATTTGAAAAAGGACACTTCCCATTTTTCACTGAGATTCTATGAAAATTGGCAATGAATTCAATAATTATTACGAAATAATACATAATCAATACGCAATGGTCATAAACTTACTCGATGAAAATAAATATAATTTCTCAAATAAGATGGCCTTACTATGAACTATAAATTGATGCAGGAGAGAAATAAATCAAATTAAAAAGATATAAATTAAAAACAATATACCATTTAATGATATATACAATTTTACTACTTGTAAATAAGTATGATGCATAATATATCAAATGTAATCCAGTAAGTATATTGCTATGAATAGTGTATCAAATGTGCAAATTTAAAAGGGTAAAATTGGAGAAATTCTACAAAAATCAGAGCAGTGTATTTAATAGACAATTATTAATTATTCAATTAAAATTTAAAATAGAGTGAGGGAAGGGTGATATATGTTTCAGCTACCATTCTTCTTATTGCTGAAACTCAATGAAATATCAAAATTGATAAAAAATTTTTTAAATATTAAAGTTAAATATTAGAAGTATCAATAGCTCCACAAAAGATAAATTCATGTATATTATATGAAAAACATGCTTGAATTATAGGAACATCCACAGAAAGGACAATTTAAGAATCACTAAAAGGACAATTTAATATAATCAATAGGATAAGATTCATCATCAGCTAGAAACAAGACCTATAAGAATCATAAGAAAAAGTACACAGTAAAAATATATAGAGCTTTAGAAAAATAAGTTACTGAAGGAGAATTCAAAGAGAAATTTAAATCTTAGTTAGTCACATCACATATCTTTCTTCATAAATTGTGTGGGTAAATAAAACACCATAAAACACTTAATTTTCACAGCCCTTTAAATTTGGTGATTTGTTGATATAAACCATCTAATGTCAAGATATTTAGATGAAAACTTATCAAATATTTTACCTAATTAGTACTTTGTGAATTAATTAAATTTACAGACTGATGAAAATATCCTAAATTTGCAATCTTTCATGTTTTTTATGAATGATTGCAGAAAAATTTCCCATTATATTGGGCTTATGAGCCCAAAACTTTATGACCATGATATAAAATACCTAAGATAATGATATTTTTTAGTGCATTGACACCAAAATTATAATACTACTAGAGAAAAGAATAGAAAAACACAAGCTAACTCTTAGAAAAGGACTCAAAAATGAGGTTAGAAAAATTTTTTCAAAATGGTCTTGAATATTTCCACTCAGGAGTTTTTGGCCATAAAGAATTATGAAGAGTTTGTGTTAAGCTGACAGACTAAAATAATATACTTAAAGAATGGTCTGCTTTTCTCACAATGAGAACATATTTTTTCCTTGATCATGGTCATTTTTCACTTTACAATAAAGCAGTTTACTATACAGAAAATAAGGGAAGAATTATTATTTAAGAGAGTAGAGAACATGCATGACGAACTTTACGAGAATATGCAAAGCAGCCCACAAAACACAAAAATCCCATCCGGTACATTGGAGAATTCTAGCAAATTGATACTGCAAGGAAAGGAAACAATGTCAAGGAGATTTTAACACTAATCATCAAAAGGCACCAAGACTAAAGTGTTAAATCAATCTCTGTGTTAGTATCAGCAAAAACAGTGAGATGGAGATTGTTCTCATTTGCTATAGCTTAATTTTTCTCACACAAAATTGTTTGTTCAAAGGAAGAAAATCAAAATGAACCAATTTACCGATAAGTGGAAGCCTAAGATGATGACACAGATTATGAAAACAACATTTTTATTTGATGGAATCAGGAAAATGATTAGTAGGAAGAAAAATATCTGCATCTTAAGTGGTATATTTAGCATTTGTTCATGTGAAGGTCACTTAACTCAGAGAACCGGATTACATTGGGAGAAACGATCACAAACACAAAATAGCTACCCTAAAACAGAGAACGGATACTTGCAAGTTTTCATTCCTTAATCGCGGAATAGTCGAATGGAACAATCTACCTGAAGAAGTTTTCGAACCTTTTCCTCCTTCCTGTAAAGCATTTGTAAATAGAATTAAAAGGATTTTGTAGTTATATATTGCAATTATATTTGTATTTAGTAATTATTTCTGTATCTTGTAATTACATCTGTAATTATATTTGCTGTTTTATGATGATGTACTGCCTTCGGGAGGTTTTGGGGGTTTTTCCTCCCAACTAGGGTGAATACCAGACAGGGTATTTTAATTTTCTCTTCCCCTTTTGATACTACCACCTGGCCTGGTGCCTACTTTTAGTATTGAAGAACGAATAAAATAAATAAAGGAAAACAGTGTCTTAAGTGTGAAAGTCTTAAACTCATTATGCTGTATTTTATGAAAAAAGAACTTGGTCAATAAAAAATTAAAAAGAATGTCAATGCTCATGAATTACGAGTTAAATAGATGGACAATTGACTTGAGTTATCCACTCTAATGACACTAGTTATAAACTCATTTGGAAATCATTTGGAATTCTAATGTAGGAAATCGATCTTAAGAAGACGAGTGATGCTCAGGTATTAACCGTGTGTTGATGTTTGATTTTGTAATCAGCAAATAGATAGAATGGGAATATTATCGCAAACAGATTACACCCTCTATATCAAATAAAATAGATGAAATTATTTTCATATTTCAAGTGGGAGGTGTGACTGTATATTTACCAATAACTCTCGATCCATAATCTGCATAAATTTTGAACTTTAAAGTATGTTACAAGTATTCCCCCTGTAAAGATTAAGAAACTCCATATTTACATAACTGTTCCAGGTTCGACACCAGACAAAATACAACATTCTCATAAGGAATGCAGCTAAGCTTCACCTTTATCGTTTGCAGATTTCAGTTTGTTGTCAAAATTTAATTTGAAATAGTGGACATACTAAAACCAGACAACACCAAAATAAAAGTCAACATAAACCATTGTTTCAGTGGGTTTCATCCTTATCGGAGCAAAATGTTAAGAATTTTGTCAAAAAGCTCGATAATGTTGTGACATCCAAAGGTTATAAACAACCTGTCCCCTTGACGACGATGTCAATTGCTGCAGCTGAGCACATCTACTTTTCTATAAGAATACATGGGAAACTTAGGCCCATTTAAGAGTTATAATATGAATTAATGAGGATATGAATAACAGTCAACATTCAGAAATTTCAGCATTTGCAGTTACATAACAATTGCAAAGTCGATTCTCAGGGAACAACGGACAGCTATTCAAGAAAAGTTTCTTGCTTGATAATGCCAATGCTATTATAATATAAAAAATTATGTAGTGGACTTAACGCTGAAATAAATTGATAGATACAATATCCTGCAAACTGTCTTTCGGCTCATGGCAAAGGGGATACCTAAAGAACGATTCTACTTCTATGATCACCTAATAATGCAGATCATAATAGCATTGTAAGTATGCTCTTTGTTTCACTAGAAGCCTGAATTATCATCACCATGAATAGCCTTAATAAATAAGAGATGAAATTAGTTATCTTTGTACCACACTTCATAAGGAAAATATACCAAATTGAAATTTGTGTAAGTGTAGAAATTTGTAATCCTCTAACTTAGGACTATCTAATGACCTATAACCATAAAAACTGTCCTTTTTGATCAAATTGATGAGAGCAACCTTCCAAAAAGTAGTAGGATTAGAAGCATAACAACTCCTCACACAGCCTTTTTCATTAAAATCTTAATATCAGTTCATATCAGTATTTTTTTTGTCATCAATAAACTAGTAGGATTCTAACTGGCACAAAATATTATATCAGTATTTTCTCAGAAACATTTCCACTGGAAGTTTTCTCTTCTAATAATAGGACAAAAGGTCATTACATTTCTTTCTGGATTTTCCTAAAATATTATGTATTCTTATAGATTCTCCCAAGACACCCTTATCCAAAATTTTTAATAGCAAAGCGAAAAACAAACACGAAAAGAAAAATCCATGAGGAAGATATTAATACCAGAAAAGACCTTGTTTTTTGCAAAATGGACCCAAATTAATTGGTTCAAAGAAATGAAAATCTGCAACTAATTCTCTCCATAGTATTGGTATCTCATTTTACCTTTGATGATGACATTATTTCACCTTGATTTAATTGCATGATGCCATAATGATCTGATTTTCTTTCATGCTGAATGTCTTCAAAATAAGAACATGTCAACTTTCTATTTCTGTGCAAATATAGAAACAACCATTAAAATTCTCTTGTAATTTATACATGAGGCCATATGCTACATCATTATTGTACTACTATTCAAATAACTAGCTTAATATTGATCTTAATTCTCCTAAACATTAATTACATTTTAAGAAATAGCTAATGGCATCGTCAAGTAAATTAAGATTTACCATAGGTTAGCAAGATAATGTAAGAATATAATATCACAAAGTAAAAAATTCAACATTGTTATTTTTATACATATTTTTACTAGCAAATATTACCAGTATGGCAAAAAATTTAATGACAGCTACAAATATGAATAAAACTTACCACTTTATTCTCCTGCCAGGATTAACATTACCATGTTAAAAATAAAGGGTTCGAATTTAAAATGCTTAATTATTCAACATATTTATTGAAGTCAAAATGGTAAACTACTAATTACATAGATTAAAAGTTCCAGAACAGAATGTCTTCATTCCTAAATAGTAAATGATGAATAAAAGGACAAGATGAACTGAGGATTGTAAGCAATTTAAACTTTCTTTTGGTGATTAAGCTCATGATATTGCCTGTAACTTTTACATTTAAACATTTTACCACAAATATTGCATGGAAACGGTCTCTCTGAGGAATGAGAAGCAACATGAATTTCTAGATTTCCTTTTTGAGTAAAATGAATTTGACAGATATCACATTTAAATGGCTTTTCCTTTGTATGTGTCCTTACCTGTCTCTTCAGGTCTTTATTGCTGGGGAAGCATTTTCCACAAACACTACATGAAAACCTATTAGTGTGCACAAATGAATGTTTATATAAGCTCTTTTTGCTGCAATAATGCTTTCCACAAGTACCACATGTGTACAACTTACTTCTCTTTGGAATTTTCTCCTGCTTCCTATGCAATATCTCATGCTTATTTCTGCCATTCTGTTGTTTAAATCTTTTGCTGCAAATTCTACAAGCATAAGGTCTATCTTCATAGTGAATTCTCACATGATTACCTAAATTATCTTTCCTTTTACAGCTCTTTTTGCAAATATCACAAACATAATAACACAAATCCTTTCCCTTAACATTTGCTGTCTGTCCTGATAACACTGAGTCACCCTCTTTCTCTGTACAATTCAACTCAGAAGCAGATGACTGTCCTTTCTCTCCTTCCCCTGAATTCTCTCTACCAATGTGCTCAAAAGATTCTTTAGTATTGCATAAGGAACTATATTCTTCCACATATATATTGTTCTTATTTTCTCCACCTGGTGAAGGTATATTTGATTCTCCTGATATCTGTAAATCAAGGAAAACAGTTATAATTACTAAATAGTGAAGTTTATTTTGTGTGTGCAGTTTTTTCATATAAGATTGATGATAAATAAAAAATTGCAAAATGCTTAAATTTGTAAGAGAAAGTTTTTCATAACTGAGTGATGCTACAATAATACCAGAAAGTCTGACTACATATTATATGAGTATAGAAAAATGAGTGATAAAATAAGTATGGGAAAACTTTGCTCTTTCAACCCTTCTATATCAAGCTTCAGTATTATTTAAACGATGAATAAATGCTTGTTTTTATGTGTGAAAAACTTAAACTGTTGAGAACTGAAATGGTGTAATGGCGACGGTTGAAGCTTTTACTATTTCAAGGATGGAAAACAAATAACATTGTAATGTTTCTTTGAATCCTATTGTGAATGCAACTAGTTTCCACTCAAAGAGTCATCAAGAGGTACTGATGATAAAGGAAAAACAACTGTTAATATGATACAAATTTAGCCATTATAGAAGATTTCAATCAATCATAAAGCTGCAAAGTCTATTTGGTGTTTTTCCTTCTACAGTTTGTCACAAAACATTTGCAAATGGAAATTAATACTTAAGAATTCAAGCTTCAATAAATATGCATGGTACTACTTAGTAAATCATTTAAGTAATTTATTTTCTTTTAATGCATTCAACTGCAATCTTCAAAGAAATGTACATCATACTTCTTACTAATTCATTTCTAGCACTCAATTTATGTTTTATAGTCTGTGATACAAATTCACAATCAACAGTCCTTTTATTGATTAAATTTACTGCCTATTACTATATCATAGAACTGGAAGGTTTTTTTATAAACACTATTCAAAATTCTACATTTTAAGTGAGATTTGATTCACATTTTTGTTCACAACTTAAAGAGAATGTTTTTATAAATTCACTTCAAGAGGATACAAAAAGTACTCACTGAAGATTGAGAAAACACAATAAAGAAATTCCAAAATTCTCTGCTATTACAATCTGAAACTTACCTCAAACAAATGGTTACTTGTAATTCCTTCATTAGAATTATTCTCTTCCAAATTCACATTTCCTTCAACGGCATCCTAAAATTCCGAAACATTCCTATATTAATACATTATTATACACTACTTGACACTGCCTTGTAATTTCATTGGTAGCACGAAATAATGCTAAATATTCATAAATTTTAAGATTCAATACCATCAAAACATTCTAACAAAGTTTTGAATACTCATTTGTATAAATAGTTTTAACATTAGACATTAGCTTACCTTCAATAGAAATTTTAAAGTGAATAATATTAATTTTGCTATATTTAAATTATTTTTCATATTAAGACTTGTACAATATGAATCTAACCTCAGTCAATTGATTGCTTATAATTCCCTCATCATAGTTTTCCTCTTCCATTTTCATACCATTTTCTTCAACTATTTCCTGAAAATGAGGCATATTTCTATATTGATACATTATTTGTAAGACACTTGATGGTACATCATATACCCCTATTCATAATTCATTTCTAGCATGAAATCATGCTAAATCTTCATACAATTTAAGGTACAATACAATTGGAATGTTCGAATAAAATCTTCAACAAGGAATTCTATTTACCTGTACATTATTACTTTCTTGGACACACAATATGTACTTATCATGGTTTTCCTCTGCTTCATTCTCAGTTGGAAAGATTCCCACAATTTCCTGAAAAGGAAAAAGGAGGTTCTTACATTATTTAAATGAATGGTAAAAGTGTTTATCATCAATATTTATCAAAAGATTAAACAGCGGGATTGAACTACCCAAAGCATGACTTTTCTGATCTCCTATTTCAGGGTATTTTTAATAATTATCTATACAAGAACTTGGGATATGTATTTATTTTTATAAAAGGAAACGTGGACAACATTAGTTTTATTTCAGAAAGCTAAAATATCATGAAGAATTAAATCAGCACTGCAGGCACTACTCAATAGGAGCTAAAATATCAGTAATTACTTTTGGAAAAATAAAAATGCCTGAATATGACTACAAAATATTATGCTCACCTCTATTCTAAACTGTTCTTGTGGAATTTGCCACTCCACAATGTCAGCCTCTTCTTTAATAACAGCCTACAATAATGAAATAAGTGATATAATTTATTAAATATGATTTTTAAAAGCCTTATATCGTAAATATCAAGCATGCATGTGGAAATACAAAAGAATCCATAATATTAGAAAGCATATTATAAATCTTGTCATGTGAAAGAAAGAAGAATTGCATTATCAATCACTTTTTTAGAATACATTTCTAAGTTTTATACAGGGAAGTTACATACTTACTTACTTATCAAACGATAAATAATTTTCAATGAAAGAATAACACATAGTTAAGAGGTTTTCAGACAGTTTAAATGACTTTAAGTGTAAGGTGTAGCTTAGCACCAATAACAGGAAGATGGCATGATATAACTTATTGGATTATTTGCAATTTTACCTTCTAAGTTTAATCTTCTAAAGAAAGGGTAACTTCAGCACAATTTACAGTCGAAAGACTAAATATTTGCATTAAAATTCAACTGATTTACAGAAATATTGGTCAACATGTTAATCATTTAGTTTTGATTTGGAATCATACAGCAATTAATTACATATACTATATTTTATATATACTATATTTCTGTTAAATTAATACTATTAAATATATTTAATTCAACGTAATAATCACATTATTTTCATTTGTAACCATAAAATAAATAAATATTGAATATGAGTTTAAAAAAATCATTAATCACAATGAAAATGACAAATAACTAAGTTAAAGTTACTAAGAACAGTTTAATTGGTAAAAGTTCACGAATAACAAAGTTAATAAGATTTACGAACATATGATTACCATTTCGTCTATGCCACTACCGTCTTCTTCCGATTCCAGCACTTCATCTTTAATATTCTGAAAAGATACAGCAATAAATGTAAATATTATCTATTCTCCATTACCTATTCTGGTTTAATTGTTTCTCTACAATAAAATTTCGTATTAACATTCTTTCATAAAATCACTAGCAAAATGCATACCGTTTGGATTTCCCCTGCATCAGCATCAATTGCTTCGTCAACAGAAGTTTCGTTGGATTCCTGAAAAGGTTCCGAAATCTGAATAAATTATTCAACTGCATACAAGGATAATGTTAGTAAAACTTTAAAATGCCAGCAATAAAAAATCTGAACACAGGATTTACTTACATTAGTTTTACTTAAGAATTTTAATATCTCGGCCTCGGCGTAGTGCACATTTCTCTTGTAACAATGAAACTCGGTCATCCTCCACAAGCATGGTTTGCATATCATAGACGGGAGACCATCGTTTTCGCTTATCTAAATCATAGAAATAAAAAACATTAGTCAGGGAACGACGTACACCGTACACTTCTAGCCGACTACAATACAATAGCAGGATTTAAGTGAATCGTTTTCAAAAGATTTCGCTGAGAAGATGACAGAATTCAATCGAGAGGTAATTTAAGATAATATGCCTTTAATAAAAACAATATTATCACGTGATCTTTCATTACCTTCATTTTCGGATTTAAAAATACTTTCGGGATAATAGACGAGAGAAAATATTCGTAGCGTAACGAATTGATGAATATAATTAGAGGTGGAAAATTAAAACAGATTTCTTGCCTAAACATAGCAGTAATTAATGATTTCCCTTCCTTGCATCTTATTATAGTTCAACACTAACATTTTAAAACAAGCCAGCACACACCTTTAAGTCGTACACGAAATTCAGCACTCTAAACACCGGATCCCCAGTTGAAGAGAAGTTCGCAAAAATACTGACGAAAGAGAAACTCTCTTTCAAACAAAGTCTGCAAAGGACATCCAAAGATTGTTCGCACATCTTTACAGATTCTGGAACGGCCAAATTACTGCAAATACAAAAAGGAAAACCTAACAACGCGACGTTGGCTCAACAAGTGACGCTTCCTCTCATATGGCCCGTTTGCGCATGCGCAGAAGCTTGTTAAGGCATGGTAGAGTATAGCAAGACATAATCATTAAAGGTACCTCTAGCGCCCCTAGCTCGGCGTAATTTGGAACTGCCGCTTTTCCCGAGCTTAATTTAACATCTCAGCTATAATTCGTGTCCAACATACCGATGTTTTTAAGTACAGCATTTACGTAAACGTAAGTTTTCCTGTTTTTAAATAAGGTAATAGCATTTCTACGTTTCTTCGAATGGTACCTGATAGCCAATCGATACAATGAATAACATCGAAGTTTTTTAATCGGAAATTCGTCGTAGAATAACGCGGTTGTTAATGGTCTAAATGAGAGAAGAGCACTTGGGTGGGCCTTTTGCCCATATGGAAGGAGATGAGGCCATGTAAGAAATTACGCTCATCGAGCAGAAAAAACGAAAGATATCTCCTTCGCCAAATATTCGGTCATTTGGGAAATTTCGCCACCATTGCCGATTTTCCTAACTTGCTTGTTTGCTTTTGAAGAGCTTGCTTCTCGTCTATAATAGGATGACACAATTACTCGGCATTTTACAATGGCTAGTACCTTCAGAGGCATAAACATTATAAAAATTATTAAGTTTGATAGACGACTATTACCTCGTTATGCAATAGGCGGTAGCTTTACGCTCCCTAGCGGCTTTCCTGGACACAACAGATTCTACATTCAGTTATTTCAAAATGGCCGCTCTCTAAACTTAGCTTTGTTTACATTTGTTATAAAACGGAATTTTGTCCTTTAAAATTTGTCAAGCAACCTGATATTATGCTTGAGAATAAGAAGTATGTTTTCTGAGACTTTATTTATCAGTTTTCGGGTAAAAAACCATATAAGGTAGGTAATATTATATCTTAAAATTTAAAGGTACTTGACTTAAATGTAAATGATAATATCTTGAGGAATTTCGTTAGCTGACACCATTTTAAAAAGACTTTCCTCCAACTTGGGTCACAATTACAAATTTGGTGATAAGAGGCATTATGTCGCTGGATATTTTGTTTTGTTTATAAGTTGCACGTAAAGTAATCTCAAACTGCATTACAGCTACAGAAAGTGGTGATGTGATGTTTTTTGATTGTTTTAGAATGTCGTCGACGACATTTAAGCTCAATATGCACGTCGAAAGTGTCCGGGAATAGTATAGAGTGAATGGAAAAATATAAAATGAATTCAATGGAGCCCTCTGAGTGTGTAGAAAGAATGGACATCAGTGAGGCAGTAAAACTAAGTAAATTGACGTTCTTCCTATACATTAAGCTAGATTATATATAGTATTGCATGGTTGTGGATTAGCGGTGTAGAAGTAATGAATTTAAACTGATCCACAGTGATTAATGTTGTACGTGACGATAAGACGGGTTATCATGATTCGTAAGGATGCATAATTAATTGTTGAAATGCGTCCTTACTTCTAATACGGTATCCTGGGGTTGACATGATGAGTCGAAAATACTCTCATATGAAATGCATATTGGGTTTTATTGTATTTATTTCTATTGTTTAATTAAATCGCTAATAACGTCATACAAAATCGTAACAACTACCATAAAAGAATGGAAGTTTAATATAGTTTATTTTCGTCGCGGCATTTCATTATTTATTATCCGTTTATGCGTAGGTTTTATGAATATAATAAATCATATTTATCTTATAAAAAATAATAAATTGTGGAAAATTTTGTCTTACTCGACCCAACTGTTTGACAAATAAGACTGTTGTAGCAACAAGGATGGTATGTATTTATCGTAAATATTGTTATTCTTATTGTATTGTCTCATTGAATTTCAATTTATTCCGATCTGTGAAGCAATAAATAAAAAAGTCATCGAGAAGAATTATCCATTCGAGATAAAACTGTATTAATTTATAGATATATATAACCATTTATTTGTAACTTCGAAATTTCATTCGAAATAATTGGAACCTCTAATCTAAAACGATATTCGATGACCAAAATTAGAATCTTTACTCAATTATATTTTATGGCCCTTTTTTCTGATTCATTAAAATATCCTACTTATTTAACTTAACAGAAGAAACTAAGAGTGCAACAGATGACGATGCAGCTCACATTTAATTCATATGAGATTGCTTTTCCCTGTCTAGAGTGGAACCAAGGACACTTAAATAGGAAAAAAAGGTAGCCTAATATCTGTGCGAGAAGGACATTTGAGAATATTTAAGTTTGAAAATTGTGCAACTCCTGGGTATTTAGATATTAGCACATATACATATGTACACACCCATCATTACACTTTGTGCATGAGATTGTGGCACTGTTACTTAATGATTAATTCTTAGAATTTTTTCTTATTTATTGTATTTAAATCTTTTAAAAGTTTTTTGTAAATATAAGGGCTATTCATTATATAGTGAATTATATCATTGGGAAACATAGATTACAAATTACTTCATTACTTAAGCAATATTCTGTTAAGAATAATTAATTATTCCAGGTGAGCATAAAAGTGGAAAATGAAGACTTCATCTCAGATGACATCAATTCTGTTCCTGGAAAAACACATCAGTTATATATGTATACAATTAAAATGAAATTAGAGTAAAGGAAATGTGTTTCTTTTTCTGCCATTCTATTTAGATGGTTAAGTATCCTCTAATTGTTGTGTCAATCTATAAATTATAACTCTGTGACCCATAAATTCAACTTTGTATTCAGTTTATGTCGTCATTGACTGAATGAATAAAAGAATGGACGAAATATCATAGTACATCTTGATAAGTATTTAGGCTTAATATTATTTGGAGGTCTGTTTTATTACTTTAAGAATTAGTAGTTTCAATTCATTGATCTTCTACATAATGCAGAATATTTTGCTGTCATTGGCATGCATTTCTATACCTTACTTAGAAATGAATTGGAAAATGGCAGTTGGATTGAATACCTTCTACCAAATGGCCATCGAGGAAGAGAATTGAGGATTTCATTTGTCCATTGATGAGCTGAAGAGAATCCCGAGATGATGGGAATGTGAAATTATGGTCATCTAGCAGTCAATTTAAGAGAATGATATCATCCATGGCTGAAGATAAGAAGAGAGTGCACATGTTGAAGATATGGCAGACAAAGTAGAAGAAAATACTCAATTAAGATGTTAAATTGGGGAGATAATGCTGATATCCCTAGTTAGAGACAATAAATTGGTTTCCAGCGCAAGAAGTAAATTACTCTTACATCTTGTAAAGTACTTCATTTCCTCTTTGAACATTTCAGTATTTTACCAATCTAAAATCAATAGATAAGTAATGATGTAATCAATTTTAATCAATCTCATTAATAAAAATGAATATTAGTTTCTTTAAAAATATATAGTTATTTAGATCACATATACAGAATAATAAACACCAATTTTCTATTGCTGTTTTTGAATTAGCACATTCAATTGGAGATATTTGTTAATTTGTTTCATTAATTTCAAATTGAACAGATGAATATAATCTGTGACCTGGTCCCATATTCTATAACGCCAAACCAGTTGGTACGGTAGCCATCTAGTTGGTAGTGACGTCAAAAAAATTGAAGGGAGTTATCAATGTGATTCTATAAGCAGTCGGTCGGTACTCCAGCGAGCCCCAGTCGGTAAATTTTACCGACAGGCTTTAGCTGCCGATAACTCAGAGGACCAGTCGGTAAGCAGACGAAATGCTTTGGTAACCGCATGCTTATTTCGGTTTATTATTGAAAATTTACCAATTTAAAGCTCGTAAATGCAGAAAAACCAATCTGCCATGAAAGGAACGCAGTACAGGCAGTAATAATACCTCTAATGAAGATTAATAACCTTACTACGAGAATAAGAAATTAGGAAGTGATTATATGCTCTTGTGTTCTACGACTCATCCGAGCTCTTCGTACTTTCAGTTCGTTATTTATAATTTTCAGTACCTTTGGCATATCATAACTTTAATAATATAATTGCCAGTTGGGAGAGAATTCTTTATTACCTGTAGTTAAGTATATTTAGTGTCGTTTAGAAATATAATTTCGTTCGAAGAGGTCAAAATTGAGTCACGAGAATTTATGCAATCTTACTTTCTCATATGTAAAGCTATAAAGATTTTTTAAATTGACAATTATGATAATATATAATATGATATATATATATAATATTTTCAATTTACTAGCGTGTCATTTTCCGTGATTCTATCTCCTAATGCAAGTTACTTTATTCAGTTGTACATACAGACGTGGGAGGATTTCACTTCTACAGCAGATACAAATATGCACAAATAAATTTATTTAGCAGAAAGTAGCTACACTAACACTATACTACACTTATTGATATGAAGACACCAGTAGTAAAAATAATGAGAAAATAATAGTGTGAGCGCATGCACTTATCATGAATAGTGTAATTTTGAAAAGTAGTTACATCATCATTCAGTGCTTGATATAATTGTAACACAGTATGTTATTAAACGTCACTGTAACACTTAACAGAAATCTTACTAAATGACCTGTTGAAAATGCAGGAAGTTTGTGTCGTACAATGTATTTCGTATGAGTTTCACATTGAAGTTATTAGCTTTCGTCTGCTGCCATCCCTTAATGATGTGATCCACCAAATGGTTTCCTCTCATTAATATTTTTTATTCTTTCATAACACAAAACCATCTTATAGAAGAAATATCTCCTTCAGCATGCAGATGTTACAATTGATAATCCCTTTACCATCATAAGGCGCTTTTAAGATCACGTATTCACCATTCAAAGTGTGAAGAAAAAACTTCAAAAAAGGATTTCTAAACTACTGTCACTATGCTTTTCCAATCAAACATCTCCTATAATACTTTTCCACTCCAAACCTTTCACATTAGACCTTGTTTTATTAACACATTTACATCTTTAGCTCAATTGTTCCGCAAAACATATAACAGAAAGCTGAATTGAGCTATGCAGAATGTAATAAATGTGGAGAAAAGACTACTATTGATTAAGTTATTAGACCCTGAAAATATAATATAATTTCATTTCCTAAATTAGCTTTATTTCGCACTTCATCATTAAATAACACGTTACTTCTCATGGATACTAGCAGTAGAGATTATGCACCGTGTTTAGATCGCTCTTACTCGCGGTTGGCGGAGACGAAGCATGTGACCTCCTCCTTCGGAAATGTTCGGAAAACTTCCCCTCCATTGGCTTGAGTATCATATCGCTACCAACAAGCTTATAGAATCTGTGATACCGACCGAGTCGGTAATTTAGATCCAGTTGGTACGGTATGGCGCACTGTCGGTGTGGTTAAAACAGAAACCAGTCGGTACGCTACTGACTAGATATAGAATATGGGCCCAGATCCATCTGCACTAACTTCAACTCTTATTTTCTCTTCACTCTTCTGTACAATGTATTACAACAATTCATAAATTATGCAACAACAAGAAGAAACTGGAATGATCTCACAATGAGGATCATATTTCTAATAATTTAAGGAAAATAAAGAAGATATAAAACCTATTTTCTAATTTCTTCACCTTTTTTTACAATACTGGATAAGATAAATAAAACATTGTATCTACTAAATTTTTATTTATTTAATAATTTGTTCTGTAATTATTTTGCATTATGCCAATTTATTAACATTTATTACATAAAATATTGCCAAGAGACTCACGGCATTCTAAAATGATAATTTATCAATTAATAACAATTTCCAAATACTCTTTCTAGCAAGAAATTTATGTTCTCCATTTTTAATTATTAATAAGTATTGGATCTGTACTCAAAAATTTACTTATTCATCAAACAATTTAATTCTTACTCAAAAACTGGGAACTTGAGCTCAATGTTGGAAAATGGTCAGCAGTTACTTTTTCAAAAAGAAATTAAGTCAAACAAAGTTCAGAAACTTTTCAGAGACCAATCAAAACTGTATTTTAAGAATCTTACATGTCAGATTATATGTTTCTATTTTATGAATAAAAGCTTTAAAAAATTATGTTAAATCACTGCAATGCATTCAGTTATTCAGAAATCTGTAGCTTGGTAAAATGTGCAGAAGAAATCTGCTTTGTGAGTTTAAGTTTGTACTGAAGATAAAAATTAACAAAGAAGACATACACCAAATACAGTACTGGAGCTTTCTTAGTCAATTAAATATAGACAACTACCTTTCACGTTCAATTCAGCACATCTTTTTAGATTCCATAACAATAAATGAAAATCCAAACATTTTTCTCACTTCATTTTACTATGAAAAAGAACAATAAAATTTCTATGTACATCTAAAGATGAGATGACTTTATCCTTCATTGATAAATTGACTTATCTTATTTTTTCATAGGATAATTTTATTTATTTAATTTACAATGACATCAGAAAATCATATACAGTATTTAACATTTTAAGATAATAATTTAAGACTCAATCCCACTTAATGATTTGCAATGTTCACATGAAACACATGTTAAAGATACTGATTTAATGCAGCTTTCCCCCTTCCCAAGATGCACTGCAACATGATTTAGCCAATCTATCATTTCATTTGATATATGAAAATAATTGATGATATTAAAGTCATCATCCACACCATTTAAGACTTCTTAGAAAACCCCCATAATCCGGGTAGACCTCTTTTGGTCTACCCAGATTATGCG
The DNA here is from genome assembly GCA_036926295.1 of Pachydiplax longipennis. Classification (NCBI taxonomy): domain Eukaryota; kingdom Metazoa; phylum Arthropoda; class Insecta; order Odonata; family Libellulidae; genus Pachydiplax; species Pachydiplax longipennis. The sequence goes on along the minus strand of JAVFKF010000021.1, from coordinate 1,245,292 downwards.
GTCAGCGGTTATTGTTCAAGACATTTGGTTGCTTCTCTAACGTAGAAGCAATTGCCAATGATTTAATTATTTATTAATGATCTTTGATTAAAATCAAGTCCTACTTCCTTAAAAAAAATTAAGGAACTAGGACTTGTTATAAATGAAGAAAAGAGTAATTATCTAAAAATGAAGAGAGGTCCAGATAATATAACTGACGAGATAAATATCGATAGTTTAACTTTTGAGGGGCATTTAAATACCTTGGTTCAGTTGTCAATCAGAATAATGATTTAACTGAAGAAATTAGGAGTAGAGTTGCCGCAGGAAATCGGGCTTATTTTGCCTGTAAACAGCTTATGGCGTCAAAATTGCTGTATAGACATAGCAAAATGAAAATATATGGATCAGTCATAAGACCCATTGTGACCTACGGGTGTGAAGCATGGTCCATTATGAAGAACCAGGAAGATATGCTCAATGTGTTTGAAAGGAAAGTGATGAGAAGAATCTATGGCCCAGTACAAAATGAAAACGGACTGTGGAGGATTCGGACAAATGAAGAAATAAATGATTTGATTAAAGGAGAGAATATTGTTTGATTCATTAAAGCCCAGAGGATCAGGTCATCTACACCGCATGGAACCCTTAAGATCCATTAAGAAAATGGATGACTGGAGACCCACAGAGGGAAGACCAAGAGGCAGGCCTCGTTAAAGATGGAGTGATAGAAGATCTGAGGAAAATGGGAGTCAGGAACTGGAGGACCGTTGCTACTGATAGAAACGCCTGGAGAAGAGTCGTGAAGGAGGCCAAGGTCCACGGAGGACTGTAGCGCCAGAGGAAGAAGAAGATCTTTGATTAAAATAGGTGTTGTATTTATTTTCGTTGCTGTTTGCTGATGAATTTGATACCAAACAGTTAGTAGAATGATTGATATTTAACAATTTGGCTATTTTTTTTAATTCCACCCATTAAAAATGAAAGTAATAGTTCTCTGAAATAAAAGATAAGGTTACTTAAGTTTTAAATTAAAAATACAAAATAATTCTTTAATTTAAAAGAAAGGATTATTTTAAAAGATTTATATTAGGTTTAGAAATCCTTCAGACAATAAAACAATTTTCAACGCAAAGCACTGTTTTACATTTGCTACACCAAAAACGTGTGTCTTTTCTCTTTCTTTCCCTTCCTTAAGTGTTCTTGCACACGAAACAAGATTTTTGCAGATTTTTTAATCCAAAAGAATTTGGAATTTTCTCCATAAAATGCCTAGCAGTCAGTCTATCTGGTAAGTTTTCTTTTGCATCACCATTTTCCCCGAATTCAGCATTTCCCCTCACTTTGACACAATATTTTTCAAGAAGCTACTTCACAATGTGATGAACACACCCAAACGCAGCCAGAACTCACAGAGAAGTGAGGATAGATGAAAGTATGTATGCATGTTCAATTTCTGCAAATCTTGGAACTACATGGAGGCTGGAATTCCCATAGAAAGGGTATTCCACATTTAGGACAATGAAAAAGATTTTGCGAGGGTGCCTCTCATTCACAGGTAGGGCCATAAAATTGGGGAAGGCCAAGTATGGGGAAGGAAGAGCAGGTCAAACGTTTTTGCCGCAGTTCTCTTAGGAAAACGTTTTTAAACATTCCCCACAGTTTAAGGGTTAAGTGGAAGCCCTGAAACATAAATGTCATAGTTTTCTGTTTGAAATGCATTGTTAAAATAAATGGAAAAACTATCAATTGTGGAAGCAACTTGAGGTTTGTAAAGAGAAAGACTAGTGCTCATTATTAAAAGATATTCAGTCTTTTGCTTGATCTTATGTTTATGACGTTAAATTCAAAAAAGTGGTATACAACAAAAACATAAGGAGATTAGTGGTTTTTGGTAAATTAATGATAAAGATATGTCCAAAATTGGCTTGAATGTAACAATAATTCAAATTTCTTAATATTACTAAAATAAAAATATTTATAGCAATTGGAATGGCTTTAACAAGTTAAATATGATTTTGAGAAAGCTGTCTCTTGATGGAAATATGCAAAAACTGCTGTTTCAAAATTTATTAAAAAATATAGAAAATACTTTACGAGTGAGAAAACTGTGGTAAAAATTACAAGAATTGGAGCTACAAATGAATTGCATATAAACTTATGAGGAATTTTTCCATCTTATTTGAGTTTTTACATGGATTTAGAAATGGTTGATGTGCACAGTTTTATATGCAAGCTAATTTCTCTCTCAGTATCATAGAGAGTGTTAGCAGAGAGTCTGAAATATTTTTGGATTATTTTCAAACAGGGTCAAAATTAATTGAAATGGAATAGAGTATGAGATGTTGACTTGTCTGGGTCGAAAAAATATTTGTGATTTTTTCATATAGAGAAATGAACAGGATGGCTCATGCAAGTAGTGACTGCAAAAACACAATATCAAAAACAGATTAAAATTAGTTTAGAGCAAGTATTTAGAGCATTTACATTTACAAATTTGCAGTTATAATGTCCCATTTTGCATAGCATTTGATAAGAACAATTCTTTGCCTTTAATCTGATACATATTAGGAGCCAGCATCGATCTTCTACTTAATCTAAATAATACTAAAACCAATCAAAAGAGATTAAATCAGTGGAAATACATTACTTAGACATAATTATACTACTAAAGGACAACAAGCTCACATCATGGAAAGGGAATCTTTTAGACAAAGTTTGGCATTTAGTTTTGCAGCAAAATTCCACGTTTTTGAAATCCTATCTTGATTAATTCTCCTTTGATCAGCATCTATAATTAACATCATAAGGCTATTAACTTCTATTCATTTGCAATTTTTAGAACACAATGTATACAATTTAGAAAAATTAGCAAGGCTGCTATTTTCTTAATTCTTCAGAGAAATAATACTGAAAAATGATAGAAATACTGCAATTTAACAATACAGAGTTATGTACAGCAAGATTAGTCCTTTACCATACAGAATATCAGGTCCTGAAATTAGAAGCATAGGTCATCGAACAAGTTAAGACAGTTTCCCAAGTAGACGAGGTTGTAGGCTCTGAATATTAAGACCTTACAGTCTTTATTTATTAATAATCAGTAATTGAGTTCAAAACTTCTCTTCTTCCACTTAACCAGTCATCAATACGATAAAAACACAGAGAATGTATGTGAAAATAGAGGCAGTAGAAAAGAATTAGGTATGGATGTGAGAATGTACCTAAGGTATAATGTTAGAAAAAGAACCAAAGGAAGAAAACAAGTAGGAAACACCAGCACAAATGGATAAGAGATTGAATGAAAAACTGTGTATAACAATGATGTCAAAAAAGCAAATAATATGGCTTAACACTTAAACTGTGGGAAAAACATGTTTAAAGGTTTGACCATCAATTTTATTGCCTCTTAATGAAGCACACAATCACTCACTCCTCTGTATTGTTTTGGGTTGTGAATATCTCAAAAAGTTTTTCCCTTATCCGGGAAAACCCAAGTTTAACAGGTTCCCCATTCTCTGTGTTTTGACTGCCTTTGAGTACGTTTTATTTTATTTTTGAATAGTTATTATTGTTAAAAATCAAGATATATGCATGTTGTTTGGTATCAAAATAATCAAAAAAACTGCTAACATAATGACTCTTAACTGAATATTGAATCAAAATTATTATTAAGCAAATAAAAATCGGCATTTTCTATACACAAGTAGTTTAATTTCTTGATAATAACCAAACCCTCAGGAAAATCCAGATATCTGGAAGGTCTATATCTGCTACCACTGGCCTGTTCAAGAAAGCAGCTCTTGCAGCGTAAGGGTTCAAATACATAAAAAGAAATCAACAGTTGGATGTTTTGCAATCATTCACTTATGAAGAGAATAAATGAGAAAATTTTATATTATTTGGGAATTAGAGTACATAGATGTTGCAGTTAATCTTGATTACCTTTGAAGTTGAAGTATTTAAAAGAAAAGTCAAAGATAGATGATCTTTACTAAACATCAATCCCTGTACTCCTTCAGAATCAACATTTTTCCTGAATTTGTTTTCCAGAAGAATGCTTTTTGCTGAAGGAAATAACTCATATTTAATCAGTGCACAGAATTTTGGAATTTCTTTCTTTCTCTTTTGGATTCTTAATTTCCCTCAATTCTTTTGCAAGGTGTGCATTTATGAAACATTTGTTCAAGATTTTATTCCTTTAAGTAAGTTATGTTAGCTAAATTTAATTAAGCTTCAATGTTCTCTCTATGATACAAAAGTGATTTCTGTATCAAGTAATTTAGTTCTTATTTACAAAGAATTTGAAAAATGGGAATTGGATCTCAATGCAAGTAAACAATCTGAAGTTAATTGCTTCAAGAAAAGCAATTTTGTTAAGATTACTCATATATATTAAAAATGACAAAAAGAAAAATGCAATCCATTTAGTTGAGTATCTGAGAAAACTCTTCAAAATACTACATTTGAAATACTTATGTTAAAGTAAAAAAAACGCACAGTATTGGAAAGCATATTATTGACAGATTTAAGGAGAAGGTTTGAGAACAATATTATTTTCTTTCTTTTTGGAAAAATCTAGAATATTCAGCAAGTATGTAGGATGAAACAGGTGGGCCATTCCAGAGGATATCAGACAGAAATTGACCCCAATTTTTTAAATTCTATGAAAATTTTTTACTTGCAGACCTCTATGGTTAAACCTTCATGCAAAAGTTTCAGCTAAGAATTTTTTTTTTCAAAGTTATTAATTTTCAAAATTTCGAAAATTTTCGCAAAAATCAGCAAAAAAGGGTCATTTGAAAGGGCTATAACTTTTGAAGAAAATGTCTAATGGGATTCATATTTCCAGTTTTGGATACTGATTAAATATATCTTTGAACAGTTATCAACAAAAGTTTCATATATTGTTTATAATTTTTAAAAAATAATCAACAAATTATTTAATGCAACATTTGACTTTGATGCTACCTAATCCTTAGATTTTGAAACATATCATTGGATTTATCTGTTGTTTATCTTTAGAAAAACATTTACTAAAATTGGCACAACAATAAGAAGATATTGTAAAATTAAAGAATATCGAGCAGTCCACGTTGTGCGAGCCTCAGCCCCATGCATTCCACAGCCACAAGCTCACTTATCTTAATAGTATTGCTACTAGTAGATTTGTAGACAGGTTCAACTCAAAATCTAAGCTGAAAATAAGTCTCTCTATAAATAATTTTTCTTTACATGTGAGGTCAAAAAATTGAAGTTTAAAGCTGTTTTCTTAAAAGGTTTTCTGAGATTAACGTTTTTAGTTCGATTTTAGTAAAATCCTAGAAATCAACGCAAAAAAAGGAAGAAGTCTTATTTAGCTCGTTCTTTGTATAATCTTAGAAATCTAAGCAAAAAAATATGATAAACTCGTTTTTAGCTTGAATTTTGTAAAATACTAAAAATCAATGCAAGAAAGAGTGAAAAAGTCTTTTGCAACTCGATTTTGGAAAATCATAGAAATCATCATGAAAAAGATGTAAAAAGTCAAGTTGTTTTCAGAGTGAATTACTTATATAAGAGTTGCATATTTGTGAATAACTATTCATATTAAGATCACTTTTGTTTCTCACAAATTACACCTGAAAATGATATTTTGTGGCCAAAATTACAATTTTTACAGCATATCCTTTCACTCATACACACCCCGATTTTCTATTACCATTATTTCTAGATTAATTATCCGATAGTATAAATGTCTGCAATTTTATTGAAATAAATAAATGTGCGACCATCTCTTATTGAGGTAATCATGATCCATCTGGATGCAAACCAATGATATTATGTGCAAAATTATAGCAATACGTTAGTTATCATCTAATGAATTGTAAAATTTCAAGTTTCTATACCGTCGGAAAGAAGGTAATGACATTATACAAATATTTCCTGCAATAGATGCAAACATCACATCACAAGAAAGAAGTTTATAAATACCTCTAAGAGTTGCCTGCATACTGCAAGCTAATTGGCAAATGTCTAGAAAAATACATGACAACTTACTTAAGTGCTAGTAAAATCATTCACGTCTGCAATTAACATAATGGGAAAATGTGACAGTTCTGGAATCGAACCTCTGTCCATCACCCTAAACATCACCAATGACTCATGGTGAAGACCCCTCTATTTCTAAGCTGAATTCAACATTGAAGTAATGCAGGAAGATTCTCAAAACTTCATTCCCAATTCATGTTGTACTACGAAGCAAACAGTTGAAGCAATGACGTTCAGAGAAACGATAAACTGTGTTTCCAAAACATATTATTGACTACTCTTCCAATGCTGGGACATAGATTTCTACCTTCTCAGGAAGTGAGATTAATAGATAGTTGGTTTGCAAACTGAGGTGTGTGCAAAAATTCTCATCTTCAAAATGCATTATTATTTTCAAGAATTTATCTCCCGATAACCTGGAAAAGTTAAACTCGGGCTGTGTACAGCAGTTACCTTTTGTATGCACAGCTTACTGTTTCCCTGAAGTGCGTTGGTTCAACGCCAGGACGCTATTTCAATTCATTTCTAACTGAGAATCAAGAATTATGGCTGAAGAAATTTCCATAATTATAATATGATTTTAAAAACGGTCAGTCTTGTCCAAATAGTTGTATGAAATCTCTCAAGAGATGGTCCTAGGTTCGGCTCCAGGCAGTCCTAAACCTCCCCATGAAATGTACGGTGAGAAACTGCAATTTTTACTTTGATATTTCCATGAAGATAGAAGTCTGTAACTCGGTATATGAACACTAGCCGTTAATTTGTTTAATGATAGGATTTCTATGATGGTCCTTGGTTCGATGCCAGGGTATCATTTACACTTACCATACAATTAAATGGGAAATTTTGAATTTGAGTACCTTCCCAATATTATCTATAATCGAAATTCAATTCATACAGTAAGAAGACTATTATTTTCCAAAACCTAATTGGCTAACAACCTCTACCCTAATCAACCCTAGGTCAAGACCAGACCAGGTATATTTTCCGTTTTCATATACACTTAGCTGACTTTGCAATGCTTTGACATAAAGTTTGGAGCATAATTGGATGTTTTGGTAATAACTCATTGATTATCTTGCAGTATTCAGTAAGCAACAGTTATTCATTATAATAAATTATACCAATATAAAAAGATAAATACTTATATAAAATAAGGAAGACTAATATAATATAAAAATATACTTCATCTAATCTCTCATTAATTTAAACTTTGAAATTGTTATTAAAAAGGATAGTGGGTTGGAGAAACTAATATCAAACCATTCCTTTATGTATTACAAATACTGGAATAATTAAGACATTGCACTGAAAATTCTTAATTGATATTTGAAAAAATGAGAGAAAATTCAGGAGAATTTACCTAATTATTGAGAATTGCTAAAGTATAGCCTTATCCTGGAATTTAGGTCTTATAAATTAAATAACAACATAAACAACTATTATGTGAAAAAGTAAACTACGATTTTCATTATTCTACTCTGTGAAATATGTTCTTATTGCAGCACCATTTTTAGATAGTTCTGGGGCACCACTGTTGAAATCATCTCAGATTTAAAAGACAATCTCTTAACATATATTAACTACAATAGAATTACATACACTATTACTGGAATGTCATGTTTACATACAATATATTCTAGTAATAACTCTATACATCTCTGCCAAAAAATAATTTATTCCGTACCTGCTTGAAGGCCTCTTCAGTTAATATATCCCATTGCTTTACTTCCATTATTTAAAAATGAGTATTGATCTGTACCAGTAATATACTTGTTTAATTTTAATTTTTCATTAACATCGCAACATAATATGGACTCTCTAATTAATAGCTAAGTACCTGAAGGCTTTGCCAATGCGTTTAACTCCAAAAACTCTTCTAATTTATTCTCCTTCCTCCTTTATCTAAAGATTCCCACCCAAGGAAGATGTAAGAAGTCAAAAACCTCAAAACAAAATCATAAATATTCCATGAATCAGCTGATAGCAAGATGAAGATTAAGTTCATATAATTATGCACATCAATGCTCATACAGTCCGCAAATAACCGTTCTCTAGGTGTCTACTCTTGATTTAATTAGCATTCATGCATTAAATACAGAATTTCATCAACGAATAGCAGTTCACTTTGAAAGCCTTGAATTCGTGATATTTATCATCACAATCGGTGCAGACAAACGGCGGAATACGTCATCTATAGATACCTGTAAAAGTAAGGTAATCAACAATGAATAATCGTGTATATGCCAAACAAATGCAACCATAAATACCCTAAGACACGTATTACCTGTATTAAGGGACACGTAAGTAAGAAGTAAACAACTGCTTGGAGTTCGTAGACGCTATTCCAAGCGTAACTACAATCGTCTCAATCATCTACTAAACAATGCACAAACAGAACTAGCTCGAATTTTTCTTTTTGTTTGATCCAAACTGAATAAGTAACGAGACAATTGCATAGTTCGGAAATCGCTTAAAATCATTCACTTTCTTACCTCATAGTTGACTATATTCTACATCGTCAGCGCTACCTTGAAATGCTTGTTTACTTCGTAAATGCATATTCAATACTTCTTGTTTTCACAACAAATCCTGTAAAGCTCGAGACGGAGCAACAAAGAACCTCGAAGTTCACCAGCATTGTTTGGTGCCGATGACGCTATATTCCAGGCGTAATTCCAAGGCGTAATCCATCTACTGCGAGCCTAAATGAGAACTTGTACACATTTCTACTCAATCCAACAACACATTTAGTAAATAGAGCAGCCATCTTTAATTGAATAGTATCGATACCAACTGCGAAGGAATATATATCGAGATTAATCAAACACGATACATATGGCGAAAGTTTTGAAGTTTCGTCTTTCGTTCAATGTATGGGAAGGTTTTGCGATCTCTTATGCTAGTGCAGCATAACTTATTCCCTCAGATTTGGTCATTAGATCTGCTTTCTAGTAATCTATTCCTTTAAGTTAACCTTTTCTTCTTGCTCCGTTCCTCTCTGTTGATGTTTAATATTTTTGTCATAAACCGTTTCCTTGGTTTGCGTTACATTCTCCTTGTACTAGTCCAGGCACGTTTAATGTACTGCTATAAAGTATCAGTAATATATCTGGTAAAAGTTGACAGTAAGTAAAACGACGAAATCTTCGCCATTTCTACCGAGATTTGATTAACCTAGATTCCTATTCTCTCGCAGTTTGTATCGATAGTAAATTAATAAACGGAAAATGCTTCGTTAAGGTGGTTGTTTGATTACGAATAAGTTTTTCATTAAAGCTCTGAGTAGAAGTTAAAGTTCCTAGAGTCACTCCCGCAATATGGTATCATCGGCTTTATTCCCTTAACTATTTCATCCCAAGCTTCTTTGATCATTTCTTCTGCATATAAGTTAAAAAGAGATAAAGGACAACCTTGTCTTACTCCCCTCTATAACTCTGCCCATTCCGATTCTCCGTTAGCAACTCTTACTAGTGTGGTATGATTTAAATACAAATTTTGCACTAAACGCCTATATTTCCAATCCAACCCAGTTTTTAGTATCACCATCAGTTTTGGCCATTGAACTCTATCGAAGGCCTTTTCAAAATCAACAAAACAAACACAAACGTCCCTTTTAAATTCTAAGCTTCGTTCTCCGAGAACCCCAATTGCATCCCTCTCTGAAAACCGAACTGATAATTCCCTATGAATTCCTTAGTTTTCCCCTCGATTCTTCTATTCAAGACCCTAAGAATAACTTTTGCCACATGAGATATTAAGCTAATTGTTCGGTAGTCCCTGCATTCTAAGGCATGATTCTTTTTCTGTAATGTAATCAGGATAGACATGGTTAAAAATCCTTTAAAGGCCACTCTCCTTCCTCATGAATTTTCCTACAGAAATTCCTAGAGTCACTCCTGCAATGTGGTATCTAGAGTGTTGTTGAAAGCCTCGTAGTTTGAACCAAAATGATATTCATTTGAAGAAGATAAGTTGCTGACATATCTATACGAAGGTCCTTAAAAAATTTGGAGCAGACGATTTTGCTTGTGCTCAACTAAGAGGTAAAGACGCAGGTGATTTCAACTCTTGTACATTAATTGCTTAGCTTGCATTGCAGAGATGATAATTGCGAGCTGGCTACATATTGTTTAGTAGATGACTACTATTATTTTTGCATTAGCTGCTGCAAGCATTTCATTTCCATAAATTTGCCCTTTACTTATATAATTATGGTAAATATATGCATCCGGGTGATTATGCTTACGTACATACGTTGTTTTCTCTAATCAATTAAATTGCAGGAGCTATGCATCCAATTTTAGTCAAAAAAAATTACCATGTGTTTTTAAAAAAATAGCTCCACAAACTGACTGTACAAAAAATTTAATTACGTCTTTATGACAATCTTTTTCTTCATAAAAATGGTGAAAACAGAAACCAAATTATCTCTCTACACTGCGAATATTTTGTTATTTTATTCAGTTTAATGAAGTGTTTACGAAATGCAAATTGCATTAATCAAATGAGAATGAAAATGGTAACTTTTCTTTTCACCTTAAGAACCCAATAATCCCTCAAAAAAAATAGAAATGTTTAATTTTCTCATTAAAAAGTCAACACCTGTTCTTAAAATTTACTTCCACAAACTTTTAACGCAAAATAAATTCATTATGTCTTTTTAAGAATCTTTTTCGTTTTATGTTAATTAATAAAAAGAAAGAAAATAATTTTCCAATGCTGCAGATGTCTTACATAAATATGTTATGCAGATTCAAATGATTCCAAGTCGCTCAGCATAAAAGGAAAGGAGATTAAATTATGAATTTCATTGAAAAATCAAACAGATTTGTTTAAACTGGTTTTTATTTTCTTATTATCTGAATACAAATGATATATAATGTATGTTTTTTATCTCTAATGTGAATATATATATATATATATATATATATGCATTAATTATAGGATATCATCATTCTTAAAATATTAAATGGCAGATGATGTCTGCATCATGAATATGTTATTTTATATCTCAATTTCACAAATAAATGGAAGTTTCCCATGACAAAAGTAATCGTTCAAACCATAACCAGCTCGAAAGTATACGCAGTACTCATTTCCATTCAAATTATCTGGTTCTCCTGATCCCCATTTGCTATATCCAAGTGCATTCAATGGAGTTCCTGTTGAAGAATTAAACATGCATTTGTCAAATAATCTCAAATTTAAGTGAGGAAAACATCACGAAAAACATAATTTCTCCATCAACTCACCCAAAATTGATTGGAATGATCTGTTTCTTTGGGGATCATGGATCCCGACCCATATATTATTATATCCATTTTTCCTTGTTAATTTACTAAACTCTTCTGCTTCCTTCTCTGAATCCATGATGCCTAGATGACCTCCTTCATTTTCACAGATTCTAACTGCATTTTGGAAATCTGCTTTATTAGAATGAAACTTATAAAAACCCAGTCCTTCAATATATTCGTATCCTCTTTTTTCCAGCAGAGACACTACAAAAGAAAAGATATCAATGTTAAAAATTTAATTAAATCAATTAAAATATGATATGTTTTCAGATTCTATTTGTTGTAGAAATCACACAAAAGAAATTGAATCAATATTAATAAAATTAATTGTGATTAAATTAAATAAATGCATTTATAAAAAAAATTATATACACACAATGAAAACATCATAATTGAAACACACTCTCAAGGTTTTAACGTTGATATATATATATATATATATATATATATATATATATATATATATATATATATATATATATATATATATATATATATATATATATATATATTGGTATCCTTTTACTTGCAGACATTCTACAAAAGAAATTATATAAATAATAAGAAAATTAATTATGATTAAATGAGTGTGATAAATTCTAATTAAAAGAAAGGCATTTATACAAACATTATATATACAACTAAAGAACACATCTTCTATGCAATATACTTTTTTCTCGATTTGGGTTTTCAATGTGTTTATTTGCCATTGAATTTAATATATTGAAAAGTAAAGACTTTATGAAATCATTTGAGAAAAATGAATTATAGAAAATTTCAGGAGCAATAAAAAGAATTAACTATTAAAATCCAAACAATGTGTATCAATGGTAACAGTTAAGCATAAGACAATGCATATCAAGATAATAAATTTCAATTGCTTGATATTTATTGACATTCTATATTCTGACCATGTTCCACAAGCGCCGCCGAGGTCAGATTTTTACGACGTATTGGCACCACACAGTAGATTCATCAGACATCGACGCTTGCTGTCATGAGTTCGATGCCAGAAATTCCCAAAAATCGCAATTTTCCCATAAGAATGCATTGCACGGATTTTTGAAAATTATTTTGAGGCACTTATCGGAAAGATAGTGGAACCAAAATCTTGGAGGTTAAAAATGAGATAGTCTTCTATATTAAGAATGAAAGAAATGTTACAAAATGACCGTGAGTTCGACGCCAGGTGCGTGCGAAATTCTTCCATAAGAAATGCGTTTCTGCAATTTTTGCTTTTTTTTCTATGTATTATGGATAAGCTGGAAAGATAAAACCCGGAATAATGACATAGGCGTTTGAAAACATTCTTTCATGAATTTCACCGTTCGTCTAGTGGTCCTTGGTCTGATGCAAGAGGGTCATTCCGATTCCACCATGCATTTCAAACGGGGAAAACGGAATCATATTTTGGGACCTTTCCAATAAGATATTGAATCGAAACTTTGGAACTAGTGAGAATAGTACTTTACTAATATTAATTTGCTATTTTCTCACTCAAAAGGGTCCTGACTTCGACGCTAGGCAGTCTTTTGCGCGAATTTTTGCAATCTGTTTTGAGAACGTTCTCGATGCGATAGAGCAATCAAAATTACGGTGTTTGCAGATGAGATGGTCTTCCAACGTACCAAAGGAAGAAATGTTACCAAATGACTGTGTGTTTGACGGCAGGTGGGTTCGAAATGCTTCCCTAAGTAATTCATTAGTGAAATCTTGGACGAATTTTTTAAATGCCTTCCTGATAATCTGGAAAGATAAAACCCAAATTGGTGACAGAGGCGTATTTTTCATATACGCTGTTTGCTGCTCCTCTGACGGTTCTTGGTTCCATGCCTGAGTGTCATTTCTATTCTTCCATGTATTTCAAAGGGGGAATAGCGTAATCCTATTTTAGGAACTTCTCAATAATATATTGAATTGAAACTTTGGAACAGCTCAGAATAGCACTTATCTAACATTAATATGGAATTTTGTCGCACGATCGGGTCCTTAGTTCGATGCCAGGCGGTCATTTGCGCGAAGTTTTGAACATTGTTTTGAGGCCTTTCTTGGTACGATACTGCATTCAACTGATAGCTTGCAGTATGTAAGCAACTTTTACTCGTATATATATAAAGGTAAAATGATAGAAACATAGAAGGCATGCAATTTATACATCCAGTTCATATTTTTTTTCTAAAATGTTAAAATACTTTAAAAGGAAACTAAAATTTGATTCATAATTGATGGAATGCAATTACCTTTTAATGTGAAGGATCTAAATTTCTGATTCTCATCTGCCTGGGATGACAAATTTCTTCTCATCTCATCATTAGCTAACTGCAGTTGTCTGACTTCTTCTTCCACTAAATCCAGACATTAGAAAAAGTATGTACAATTAGAAAAATACCATTTGTAATGCAAACTTCATTCAATCCCTGATAAGTATATGTAAGAAATATCTATTAGATTTTGTCTCAGAGTAAAGTTATCAATAATTTCGTCTTTCATAAACAGGGAATTTTAAATTAGAATCATTTCAATAAAACGTTAAAATTTAATTGGATAAGTATAGCTTAATTATATATACACACACACTAGCTGAATAATCAGTTAATTCTCAATAGGGAAATAAAAATGTCTATGTATTACATTAATCATGTCAGGTATGACAGCATAACTCATATTGAAAATATAATTGTATATGAACAAGGGCGGTTTGAAAATTTTCTGACCCCAGATTTTTTCAGAAATCATCCAAATATTTTCAGAAAATATGTCGAGAAATGGCAAAATGTCAGAAACTTTTCAGACCACCAATGTTTATAGGTAAAAAGGAGAAGCATCTATATAAATAGATATACAGAAGTGATCTACACTGTGCTCTGTGCTATATAAATATAATAGAATTAAAGATGGAATGTCACTAATTAATCCAGTTAATATTCAATTCTAGATAGTTAAAATACTTTAAGAGGAAACTAAAATGGGATTGAAAATCGATGCAATGCAATTACCTTTTGATTTTGAGGACCTCAATTCCTGAATTTCATCTGCCTGGGATGACAAATTACTTCTCATCTCGTCATTGGCTAACTGCACTTTCTCAAATTCTTCATCCACTAAATTCAGACATTAGAAAAAGATGGTTAGAGGAACAGTGAAAAAAATACCATTTGCAGTGCAAACTGCATTCAATCCCTGATAAGTATATGTTAGAAATGTCTATCAGAAATAGTCTCAGAGCTAAGTTATCAATAATTTCGTCTTTCATAAACAGGGATTTTTAATTGATAATCATTTCATTAATTCATTATTATTTAATTGACTAAGTTTAGCTGAATTATATATATCGAATCTCAAGCTGAAAAATTCATTAATTCTCAATAGGGAAATAAAAATGTCTATGTATTATCATGTCCGGTATGAGATCATAACTCATATTTAAAATATAATTGTATATGAACAAGGCGGTTTAAAAATTTTCTGACCCCAGATTTTTTCAGAAATCATCCAAATATTTTCAGAAAACATGTTGAGAAATGGCAAAATGTCAGAAACTTTTCAGACCACCCATGTAGGAGAAGCATCTATATAAATAGATATACAGAAGTGATCTACACTGTGCTTTGTGCTATATAAATATAATAGAATTAAAGATGGAATGTCACTAATTAATCCAGTTAATATTCAATTCTAGATAGTTAAAATACTTTAAGAGGAAACTAAAATTTAATTGAATATTTATGTAATGCAATTACCTTTTGATTTTGAGGACCTCAATTCCTGAATTTCATCTGCCTGGGATGACAAATTACTTCTCATCTCGTCATTGGCTAACTGCACTTTCTCAAATTCTTCATCCACTAAATTCAGACATTAGAAAAAGTATGTTAGCGGTACAATTAAAAAAATACCATTTGTGGTGCAAACTTCATTCTAGATAGTTGAAATACTTTAAGAGGAATCTAAAATTAGATTAAAAATTGATGTAATGCAATAACCTTTTGATTTTGAGGACCTCAATTCCTGAATCTCATCTGCCTGGGATGACAAATTACTTCTCATCTCGCCATTATCTAACTTCAGTTCTCTGACTTCTTCATCCACTAATTTCAGAAATAGAATGTTAGAGGTACAGTGAAAAAATACCATTTGTAGTGCAAACATCATTCAATCTCTGATAAGTATATGTTAGAAATATATTAGAAATTGTCTTAGAGCAAGGTTATCAATATTTTTATCTTTCGTAAAACAAGGAATTTTAATTTATAATCATTTTATTAATGAATAGTATTTTAATTGACTAAGTTTAGCTGAATTATATATATGGAATCTCAAGCTGAAAAACTCATTAATTCTTAATAGGGGAATAAAAATATCTATGTATTACATTAATCATGTCTGGTATGACAGCATAACTCATATTTAAATTTTTTACATTGGTATACCCTCTCAATTAATTCCTCTGCATGATAGCATCCATCAAATATTCCATCTTATTCCAACGATATGCTTATGGTCTATGTTATGAGAATTAAAGTTTCTCAATTGATACTCTGGACCTCAAATGAAGAATTTTTAAATATTTGGAAACAGAAATGCCTTTTATCAGTTGTTTTATGATGTTAATAAGTAGAATACCTTTTGATTTGAAGGACCTCAATTCCTCAATGATGGTACTTAATGTCTGTATCTCAGCTACCAGGAACGCAAACTTCTTTGTGAACTCCTCATCAGCTAACTGCAGTTCCTTGACTTCTTTTTCCTTTGAGGACTGACATCTATTTAACTTTTGAACATTTTCCATTTCATCGATCGAGGAGAAATTAACACTGCCATTGACTCTGGAATCTATATTAGAATTAAAAGGTTGGAGAGACAGTGAGAAAAGCACTATTTCCAGTGCAAACTTTGTTGAATCCACAGTAAATATGGATTATAAATATCCATCAGAAGTTTAATCAGAGCAATTTTATCAAACATTCTCATCTTTCATAATGCAGGGAATTTTAACTGATAATCATTTTCTTAATGCATTATATAAAAATTGGCAAAGTCAATCTGATTAAGGGAGACTATTAAATTATTGTACGCCGCCATTCCCTCCAATCTGATCATATCTCCAAATTATTATTAAAACTAAATGAATCACTTAAATTATTGAATCACTTTTGATACCAGAATGAGCATTACCTCTCATGTACCCCTTGGCACCAATTACCGTGTTGTTTTCTAGCAATAGCGCTTCCATGCTCACTATTAGGCTTGCATTATTCAGTATTGTACTCGTTGCGTCTGTAATATACAAGGAGGCCTTCACGAAGCCATCCTCCGTAGTATTCAACATGACGTTCATCTTCACCTTTTTGTCATGTCCGATTTGATAGCTGATGGAGACGTCCATCAGTAGCACTAATGTCAATAAACAAGACACTGTAAATTTCATCTTCAAAAGAATCCTTGGATGCAGTTATAGAAGAATTGGTTGGTGAGAATATCTGTAAAAATTAAGACGACATTTATTGGACACAATTCATTGTCTAAATATTGTAAATGATGCATCTTGTTATCAGTAAGTCTATTAAATAAATCCCAAGGTTGACTTGTTTCACATTTGAATATTAAACATATTTTTTGTGCGTATTGAGATTTCTTTCCTCTTTTGAGCTCTCCCCTGGTTAATCAGCTTCAATCAGCAAGTTATTATGAAAGTTAATTTTTGAAGTTTAAAAGATAAAGGCAAGAATTTATTTTCAAATTGAAAAGTAAGTATTTGAGTAGTAGGAGACAATATTCACTGTAAATATGGAGTTATAAACATTCACAAACACAATGATAAACAGAGAAATGATTCAAACTATCACTAAATGTATCATTAAATGGATTAGAATGTTATAAATGGAATATACCAGTAGAAAATTGAAGAATAATGTTCTCCGGAGATAGTATACACTGAATATGAGTGCAGAAGTGATTACGTGCAAAGGTAAACTGTCTAAGAAATTGAATCTAAGGTCGATTAAATACAGTGAAAACTTGATACAAGTATAAGTATCAACTGCCCTACATTTTCTTACTATTTGACGAGAATTGAAGGGATGTGAAAAATCTTCATGAAACATACTTAGAATAATAACTATGATATATCATTACAGGTACTCATAGCATGACGAAGAAATACATATTTTGTTCATACGAATAGGAGAAAAGATAAAGAGAATAAAGCAGAAGCTATATTCAGTGCCTACAAAATGTAAAACAAATAGAATATGATAATATTAAATAATATGGAGAAATTCCTAGAAAAGTAAACAAATTAAAACAAAAAAATTAAAATTATTGTATAAATGTAGAGTTAAAACCATTTTAATAAAAACAAAAACTCGATTGCAGTTCAAAATTAATTATTGGCATTAATGAACTTCACGTTGATGGAGCATGTGGATTATTATCAGAGTTTCTATCCCCTATATCTATTATATATAGCTGCTTCCCAGCATATACCTTTATATGGAAGATATGAGTACCAAACATGTTCCACAGATGCTATTGAGGTACAATTTATATGACAGACAGGCCCGACACTGTAATTAGCAGAA
Source organism: Pachydiplax longipennis (assembly GCA_036926295.1). NCBI lineage: Eukaryota > Metazoa > Arthropoda > Insecta > Odonata > Libellulidae > Pachydiplax > Pachydiplax longipennis. The sequence continues at coordinate 1,227,405 of JAVFKF010000021.1, read as the reverse complement.
ATATTCAGACGTTGTTGCTAGCTGTCATAGGTTTGATGCAAAAAGGTCCCAAAAATCGCAATTTTCCCATAAGAATGCATTCTGCGGATTTCATTAAAATTATTTTGAGGCATCGGTAAGATGGGAGAACAAAAATCTCTGAGGTTAAAGCAGAGGTAGTCTTCTATAGTACCCATGGAATAAATGTGACAATACAGTTGTGACTTTGACGCCAGGTGGGTGCGAAATTGTTCCATAGGAAATGCATTGCTGCAATTTTTGGAAATTTTTAAAATCCCTTCCCGATAGGCTGGAAAGATGAAAACCGGAATGTCAACAGAAGCGTTTAAACAAATTATTTCAAGCGTTTCACTGTTTCCCTAGTGGTCCTTGGTTCGATGCCAGTGTGTCATTTTTAATCTACCATGCATTTCAAATGGGGATAACAGATACATATTTTAGTACCTTACCTATCAATTATTGGCATTAACAGTCATTTAAGGATAAATGCAATCAGATAAACAAATTGAATAAATAGCATAAAATAAAGAATCGAAGCACTGGCATAACATTGAATCGTTTAAAATAATATCATAGAGGATAATGAATGTTTAAACGAATGAATATTTAATGCAAATTAAACATTTCAATAATCACTTGCCCTTCAGCTGTTGTTCCATTTCAGGCCTCTCTTACTATTTCGGAATAATGTTTCAAATTTCAGATAAACAAGCTATGTTTACTTCATACAAAATGTAAAACAAATGGAATACGTAAATAGCTAATAACCTAAAGAAATTTGTCAAAAATTAAACAAGTGCAAACGCAAAATAAAATTAATATGAGGATGAACAGTAAATAAATTTCAGTAAAAATTAAAAACTCAATTGCGGTTAAAAATAAATTATTAACATTAGTAAGTACTTTAGGGGAAAAGCGATCAGTTAAACATATTGAATTAATAGAATAAAATTAAGTATCATAGCACTCACATGACATCCCATCATCAAAAAAAGTCATAGAAAATAATAAACGTTTAAATGAAGAAAGCAAACAAAGATAATGAAAATTAAGCAGTTAAATAATCAGTTGGCTATTTTTCATCTGTTCATTCACTTCAGGCCTTTCTTAATATTTTGGAAAAATGTTTCAAAATTCAGAAAAAAGGTTTAAAACGAAAATCAGAATTTGGTGCTACGATTTTATCTGATTCGTGAACAACAAGTGGAAGGAACGTAATCAGAAAAGAGAGATAATGAATATTAACAGAAAAGAAGATCGGAAAGTCAATATTAGAGCAGTCGTAGCGAAATAAACTCGCATCGATAAAGTCTCATGTAGATATATTTCTTGGATAGTCCACAAAATGTCATAGAAAAAGTCACTTTACTCGCATATTTATTTTTTAAAATTTATTCACTAATAATTTTCTTAAATATTAATTTATTTCCTCTCTTTTTACATGCCTATTTACCGTTAGTTCACATCTAATTATTTCCCTTATTAGCACTTTTATATCTAATTTCTAAAAATTCTTTTTCGCTAAATAACGCTTTTAACTTCTCTCACTCTTTCAATAACACTTAATCTTGACGAGAAAATTTCACTTTTCTTGCTGAAAATTCACCAACAGATAAATAATGCACCATTCGGAGAAAAAATCGAGTTTAAATTAATATTGAGAATTATCAATGTCGACAGAGAAATATTTGGGAGAGGCAGTCTTAACTTATACACACATAGCGATGATAGCCTCGTACAGAATTTTGAATCTCTGATAAAGGGATAAAGAAAATGGAAATTTGCGTCGCAATTAAATATAAGAAGCAGATAAATTGAAAGAGTATTCCCGAAATTGTTAAAGCGAGAAATTGCACAATCAAACCTTATTCAATATTAATAACACACCCGTTGTGAAATACAATGAACTACGCGTTATTATAATGAAATAAGGTGATTAACAGAATATTTCTCCTGCGGAAATATTTCGCACAAATGCTCACTGGATTGCATGCAATTAGATGAAAAGTATTGTTTGAATTAAATGAAGATGCAAACTGACTTAAAAGGTGACCTTCACATTCGGCAATTCTTCTGTGGCTGTCGTTCTGCTCCCAAAAGATGCAAATTTTATTGAAATGTTCTTATGATTGCGTAGAACGTAGTAGTCTTCCTTAATTGGCACCATAAAGTTATTTGCGAAAACTATTTCGATCATAATGCCGAGAATGAATATCACTTTCCGATGAAAAATACTATTATTTGTTACAGCAAAGTTAAACAAGTAAAAAATAAACTCCAAACTTGTCAACGCATCCAATAATGAAACTCAACAATTTAAGTGGTAACTCGATTTTTCATCAAATGATGCATTTGCACACGTCTGTCTATTTTAGAAGCAACGAAAAGAATTTCTCTTTCAAATGGTCGTTCATTTACACGTCTCGATAGAGTATGAAGGCCCGAAAGCGATGGTCACAGAAATTAGATTTTTAGAAATGGTACGTAAGATTACTTGAGCCATTACTTACCTTTCGATAATTCTGCACTTCTGGAGTCTTCTTCCTTTGGAGGTAGCACAAGTGATGGTCAGGAGCAAGCTTCACTGTGATGCAGGGGAAGACGCCAGTGATGTATTTAACCGTCGCAAATAACAAGGAAAACGTGAAAACACCAATCACGGAGACTTTAGCGAGGATTTGCGCATCTGGATGTGTCACAGCCAGCAAAAGAAAAAAGAAACTAAGGCAGATGCTTGGGGGAGAGAGCATATTCATGTGCGTCATAGGGGTCAGAGGTTATCTCCATGGACTTTGTGGTCTCACATCCTGCTCGGAGAACGAGAGGCCCACTGAACGAACGCTCGTTTCCTTCATCAAAAGTAGACTTATAAAAATCGCGTTTTTCCTCGTCGAATTTCCGATAAAACTCTGCGATGTCATTCATTGTCTCGATTACCTTGGCGGTATAATTTTGACCAAACTAGGAATGCGACTATACTAATTAGGAACAGCCTTAATTGAATATTTGTGCTTCCTATTCTTTAACAATAAGAGCTTTTAACATGTGAAACATTCTCTGCAAGTTAACAGTGATGCAGCATATGGTTGTTGAAGAGATGGAAAAATATTCGGTCGGAATTTGTCCTATAGGACGATTTTGGTTATTGATGTCTGCTTTATGGTTCTTTGCAGTCTTTTATTGGTGTCAAATCGTACATCTGATGCAGTCATCGGAAAAACTCGAAAATGTCAATTGTGCATGTCGTAATGCATTTAGCCAATCATTTATAATTTTTTAATATTTAGGTGTTTCCATTTCAGTCGATCAATAATATGGGAACTTCTTCATTAAACACTCATGAAGAAGATATCCTCTAATTGATGTACTGTATTTAATATTTATCATCAGAATTTCACGAAAACTCTAAATGTATTTACTACAAAGATCGGCCGAAATACTTAATATTTCAGTTGATTCTTTACATTTGGAGTCGTTGATCATATGAAAATTAAAACCGTAAATAATTAACTTGATTAAACTTCACCTAGTGGTATGAAATATTGTCTTATGTGGATAGTTATTCCAAGCAATCTATTTTACCATTCTGTTCCCTAGAATAATTAGAGTCATCACTAAATAATTGAACAGCCCAACAAATTAATACAAACTTACATACCCTGACTTATCTATTTACGGAATATATAAGTATGAAACAGTGATTTTCACTAAAATACGAAATAATTATTCTAATGTTCACGTAATGTGTCTTGTCTCGAATTCGTGCTATTATCATTTATAATTTATTTACCAAAATGTCTGAACTTCTGCAATCGATCAAAGTCAACTTTACGTCTACTTTTATAATAATGATTTAAAGTCGTTTGTCATGATACGTAGCGCAAGAAATAATAAACACGCATTAGCCTAAATGTCCTCTAAACGAATATCTTCATTACGTAATTCCATTTGGTCGGGATATCCTTCAAATGATTTTCATAATTTTTTCCGCGTATTTCTTACGGGCGTAACTAAAATCGGAAAGCTAAATATATAAACGGGTATTAAAACCATGTGAATACCGTATGAGATGGTGGTTAGTCAATTGTTTGTTTAGTGATTATGGTTCTTTTTAAATGACACGAGTAACTTAGTTCTCGCATTGAATAAAAGAGGCAATTAGCGGCAGCGTATATTGGATGAGACACCCATTTTGGGCCTCTTTCACTGCTTCAGAATAGATGACCTCTGACCCAGACTCTGATATCAACTGAGTCGTCATTCTCAGAGCTTCCGATTCTTTTTCCTTCTTTACGAAACTCTGTCTTTTTCCTTATATAGCGCGTTCACTTCTCACAGCGGGAAATATGGGATACAAAGTACAGTATAACCCGTTTAAGACGCTATGCAGCTTAATAAGCGGATATCACCATAGTAATATAACGTGGTTATATTACCATGGCAGTCCCTTTCATACGATTCACATGCTTCAGATACCACTTAAGACGCTTTCTACCCGTTTAAAATGCTCATTTCCCCCGTCTTAATTATAATAAAACCCGTTTAATACGCTATCCGTATACTATACATTTTCATCACTATGGCAGTCCTTTTCAAACGAAACACATGATAAAGATCCCACTTAAGACGCTTTCTACCCGTTTAAGCGGCTCATTTCCCTCGTTTTAATTATAGTAAAACACATTTAAAATGCTATGCTAGCATAATAATAAATAACTAATAATAAATGCATGCTAATGAATATTAGGATGCAAGTTCAGCGAAACTTGACTTTGGAATCTGCAAAATGTAACTTATGTCAGTTGGATTAACTGTTGGTTGTCAATATTTAGCGAAGCGTAGAGATATTAATTCAAAAGTACCGCTTATGAAGAAGTGAATAGACCTCTCTCATGCAAACCAACTTCTTTGCACTCAATGGACACTAAGTTGTCTAATTTCACGTAGAGTTCAGCTATTTCATCCATGATCTCAAATAAAACAATTCCGCAACATACTGAATATTACTGAAATTTAACTTAAACCACTCATTTATTAAGAGAAATTACAACATTTTGAATTCTCAAAAAAGGTTCTGCAGTAAGAAACAAGTAAGTCTAATCAGAGTCCTTTGACATTTAACTTTCGTAATATTCTCATATGAATGCATTACAGTTGCCTTTTAAATCCCTTAGTTATATATAATTCGGAATTAAACAGTGTTTCCTTATTAAAAAGCCCTAATCTCGCATTCACTCCTTTGGTATGAATAATCGTGTGAGAAGTAATGAAGATATTACAAAGCAGAGGAATCTATATCCCGCCGTTGTAGTCGACACGAACTCTGAGATAGAGTGACATCATCTCTATCACTTTTCCCAACGAAGGACGTAGTTTAAGCAGTCACTTTTCGGTGCTTTATTTTGTCGCTATTTCATGTTGTAAACGTATGCATCCATTTTAGAGAGCTATGACATTTATGTCCTACACATTGAATTATTTCCGTAGTATTGCAACGCTCGAAAACACGACCGAAACACCAATTCGTTTTGAGATAACTCATTGCTTCGTACATTGACCTATCTCAATAACCTTCGAAAGAATGCGGCTTTATCGCGCGTCCTTGGATCTCTAAAAGAGAGAGAAGTACGCTATTCCAGCTGAAAGAACCAAACAAAGGCCATCTTTCTCTCCGTTGAGCTCAGCGTCTCCGCCCCATTCCTCTCTTCTGCGCATGCGCTAATAAGCCACGCCTTTTTAATGGCTTCCATGGCCGTATGTGTATGAGGAAGACGGACAGCAACAAGTTTATTAGTGTTTTGTGTAAGTTTTAAGAAGTTTGGAACCTTGTCAATCGCAATGGAGACGCTCTAACCTGCTTCAGCATGTGTTTTTTTCTTTCATCACGTTTTTGCAATCCTTTGGATTGTCTAGGACGTTACTTACCTACCGTTACTCTTTTCAAAATTGTTTTTAGAACTTAAGTTATGATCGATGTTTTTCATTTGAAATGTGCCTTAGCGTACAGTTGTTCGTACTGGTTATTCTTATGGTAGTTGTGGTAAATAAAACATCCTTATTTCTCAAAAATAATAGGCGACGTGCGTAATCTACTATCAAAACAAACTTTCGTGTGATGTGAGTGTTTATATTGTGTTTATTCCCTTCGTAAGAACAGAAGAGTGTCTCGATTGCGGTAAATATTAGAATATGCCCTTTTAATTTTCTTAAAGAACCTCTTTTATATTTGAATTCAGTGCTTCATTGCGTCTTAACATCGGAAGAATTTAGAAAGTGGTTATGCTGCTGTTTATTATATTTTATAATGTCAGTTGTGTGATGTTTACGGTTTAACTTTGGATTATGGCAATTGGATGTTTATGAAACGTGCATGTTCTTCTAAAATCAATGCCGAGAAACCCGTTTAAGACGCTATCGCGCTTAGTAGACTATTTATTCCGGTCCCTAGCACCAATCTAATATTTAAAATTCTGTTTTAGTCGTGTAGTCCATTGTCATATATTTGGTAAAATTGTTAGACGTCGCTACACATTTACATATAAGGATTGCTTTCCTTGAATTTGTTCGATCATAAACTTCCAGAAAAGCCCAATTTGTATGGTTGTTTCAGTTAAAATTTCATGAATTAAAACCTATCAAATTATGTGCAGAAAAATATCCTCTGCTTGTTGTTTACCAATACTCTTGTGCTTTACCAAAGCAGTGATGAATCATCATTCATACTGCATTTTTTAATTGATTTAATTAAATTTTTAACATTGAGATCTTTTCTTTTGTAGTGTCTCTGCTAGGAAAAGGATACGAATACATTGAAGGACTGGGTTTTTATAAGTATCATTCTAATTGGGCAGATTTCCAAAATGCAGTCAGAATCTGTGAAAGCGAAGGAGGTCATCTGGGTGTCATAGATTCAGAGAAGGAAGCAGAAGAGTTTACTAAATTAACAAGGAAAAAAGGATATCCTTATATATAATAGATTACTTAATCACTACAAAAGTGCTATAGGCAGTATGTGGGCTAATTCATTTTGATGTAAGGTAATTAGCAGTTGCTTGTGCTGTATTTCTGAGTGCTTTTCTGATGTATTGCAGTCCAAATGAGTGCTGAGCCAACCTCAATCTGCATCTTTCCAAAGGCGAAAGCAGTGAGAACGCAACTGAGTTTGGATTATTCTCTTCTTAGATGGCCTTTGATGTTTGGAAGGTATTTATTTCAATCATTCAATTACTTATTTATATATAACTTGTCAGAATATTCTCTCGATTACTTCTCTTGTGTTTTCATACTTTTTAATATTGCATTTATTTATTAAAATTATGCAGAATTATTCAAGAAAAGTTTGACTACTTCAGAGTTTTCTGTTTTAGAATCATAGGTTAAATAAAAAAATTTCTGAATACAATATTTGCTATTAATATTCATTAAATTAATTAAAGTTATGAATTTATCAAGATATTTTTTTCTCATTCTTAATTATAGATTTAAAAGTATTTTTTCCTCCCAAAGGTAATGAATGTCTATAACTAATACGAGTAAAAGTTGCTTGCATACTGCAAGCTATCAGCTGAATGCAGTATCATACCAAGTAATTCCTCAAAAAATTTTGAAAACTTCGTGCAAAAGACCGCCTGACATCAAACTAAGGACCCGATCATGCAACACAATTGCATATTAAAATTAGATAAGAGCCATTCTGACCTGTTCCAAAGTTTCGATTCAATATCTTATTTGGAAGGTCCTAAAATAAGAATACTCTATCCCCCTTTGAAATACATGGTAGAATAGAAATGATGCTCTTGCATCAAACTAAGACCTGTCAGAGGAACGGCGAACAGTGTATGGGCTATTCCACGGGAAATCGGACATATATTGACCTCTATTTTTTAAAAGCGATGATGATATTTTACCTTGCGTACTTCTATCATAAAACCTTTGTGTCAAGGTTTCAGCTCAGAAAATTTTGTTTTTTGCAAAGTAATTAATTTTTAAAATTTCGAAATTTTTGCAAAAAACGGCAAACAAGGGTCATTTCTAAGGGCTATAACATTTTAATAAAACGTGTGACGAGAATTATGTTTCCATTTTGGATAGCAATTAAATGTATTTTTAAATTGTTATCCATGAAAGTTTCACATATTGTTTATAAATTTGTTTAAATTAACAGCAAATTATTTAATGTAACGTTTAACCACAATAGCCTCCAAGGAGCAAATTTTAAAATACACCATCAAATTTATCACTCTTTTTCCTGTAGAAAAAGATTTTTTGAAGATGGACAGCAACAAGAACATATTAAAAAAATTAAATACATTGAGCCGTGCTCGTCGCGCATGCGCCTCAGCCTCACCCTTCCTATGGCTATGTGCTTGCTTAAGTTCGTAATAAGCCTACTGGTAGTTTTGTAGACAGATTTACTCTAAACTTAAGCTTAATTACAAGTTGCAGCAAGTGTAATAGTATTCTATATCAATAAGTTATCACAAATAATTACAAATCTGAACTATATAAATTGGATATCCGGTAGAATAAATTTTAGGTCATAGGTTCTGGCATTTCGTAATTAGGAGAATATTAATTCATTAAAAGTCCAATATGTATAAGGAACAAAGGCCATCTTGTCAAACAGCAAACAAAGCAACAGACTTTTCTTCAATTCAATGAGAATGGATAATCCATCGAGGTAATCAAACAAATATCGATAAAATACTCATCACACAGATGAATTCAAAAGTGTGCCCATAAATCGTTCTTCTATAATCAATAATTTATTAATTATTGATTGATGAAACATGATCTGTAGTAGATAACCATTCCATTAGTTTACTTACAAAAGTAAACATTATGCCTTGAGATAATTCACTGTGGAAAGTGATTTAATATACGCTTAATGTATTATAAAAATCAGACAGTCAATGGTTCGTTAGATCAACTGAAATAATGCTCGATGGATGCGTTCCTGCCATGGATCGTTCTGAATAAACGAAATTCAATATTTGCCTGCAATTCTTTTGTAAGCAAAAATGGATGGGGTAAACATCGATTTCGAGTTAACTATGCAAAGAATGGTTTAAATTCTTGTACCATTGCAATGAGAAGAGAACGCACTTTTTGGAATGTCATTCACTATTACCATAGAAGTGTAATTATAGAGATATTGGGTAAATACTACTCTAAATGGATGTGCATCTCGTCTATCAATGGTTATAAAATGTTTTTGCTTCAAATACATCAGACCGTATATAATATCAAGAATGATTCTTTCATTCTTTTCAATAATCTGCAGCAAGTTTCATAACAAGCAAGCGTTCCCGTGTCAAAGAAAATTATGACGACAGTTCCACTGAATGGATTGCGCGAATGGTTTCTTTCATTCTCTCGTGTCACTCGGCGTGTATTTATCTCTCTTAGAGGAAGCGATGTCGCGGCCAAAAAGCCGCATTCCTTTCAAGGACATTGAGATAGATCAAGGAAACCCGAAAAGGCGACTATGTTTATAAGAGCAGTTCTCTTTTCCGTCGTGCAGATGGCGCATAATGTACGTCTGTCTCGGCTTGCTCTTCTCTCACCACTCAGACAACGAGTCTAGTGCGCATGCGCCGTGCGGGCATTACTTTCTCACAGACGTAACATAAGTGTAGCTCGAAGATTGGAGTTCAGCTTGTGTTTTACGAATTACATATCAGTTCGTATTGAAACGTACGCATAACCTTAGAAGAAAAGTGCATTTATTGGTGCTTCCAATTCCTAATAGTGTGTGTTTTGTTATTTGAGCTAGTGTTTGGGACATTTTTAACCATCAAGATGGGGTCAACGTACCGTTTCGTATACTTTTGGAGCATTTCCTCGTTTTGGGTGAGTTATCTCTGGTTTATTTACTTTTTTAAGCGTCCCTAGCGACGATGTGTTGTTTATATTTGATGTTTATTATGGTTGCACGTAGTTTTCTAATTGAAGTAGTATGTTGATTTAAACGGATTATTGAGATGGTTAATTAATGTTAAGGGAAAAGAGAGATGTATTCTGTTAGAGTCGCGATATGCAGACATACAAAGAATATTATGTGGCATTAGTTAAGACGATTTCAATGCTCATTTAGATAGTATTATTGTATCGAACTATTTGTAGTCGTTCGGTTTATGCTTATTACTTCGGTATCTTTCATTATTCGAAGCCTCGGCAATTCGAAGCGCGAAGAGGATTACGCTCTTATATATAAAGTCAATAACTAAGGTTCTATTGAAGATATCAGATCGAAACAAACAGAAAATGAAAACTACAACAGTTTTCTCGATTTCTCTCGCGACAAGTTCTTCCTCACGCGAGAAACGAAAAAGTTTTAGGCGACGTATAAATTGGACAGCACGGTGAATGTTTTCTTGAGTTACGTTCCAACTAAATAATTTTTTACTAAGATGTGGTTGCCCTAAAATTAATCTCATGAAATTTTTATGCATTCAGAAGATACGATGAGCAATTGAAGAAATAATCAGCATTTTATGTTGGATTGTGAGAAAGTAATGGCAGTTTCAGAAATGATCATGGGTGAAAACTCGGCAATTCATTCAATATTGTTTTTAACTTTGTTTTCTTTCGCTAATTAAGCATAAAATTTTTGCTATTGTGTTGAAGCATTTTTTCACAAGTTCCTGTGTCTTATCCTCTTGGACTGCTCTCATGAGCCACAAATTCCACTTAAGATACTCTCTAACCTGATTAAGAGGTGGATATTTCCTGTCCCAAGATGCTCTGAAATTCATATCAACCAATGCTCTGCTTCAGTTTATAGGCTGAGAAGTAATGACCAAAATTTAGAAACTAGAATGCATATTTCGTACAAAAATGGATTTTTCTTTGAGAATATTTGAAAAGGTAACCAGTGTCACTCGGTTACAGTGCTATCCCACTTAGGATGGTTTTTGCTTCATCTTCGAAAAGTGTCTTCACTGCATTTTATCATACTTACATATTTCAATTAAAGCCTAATCGCCTGGTAAGTGTTCAGATGCTTAGTTATTGATTTATTTCATTCTAGGACTTGTCCTATCGTTAGCTGGACCTGGAGGACGTATACCTGATTGCCATGGACCCTCTGGAATGCAAGGAACTTCAACAAGCCATTGAAAATGCAGACCTCGAGATGGTGAGATGTCTACTTGACAGTAAGGCCAACAGACGGAACTTCTGTTGTGATGGAATGTCAGCTCTGTACAAGGCATTGGACTGTAAGAGATGTGAAACTTCCTCATCCACAAGGAGGCCAAGTTTCTTGGTAATAAGGGTAAATGGCTAACAACAGAGGATATAGGTTTTTCTTATTAACATTTACTTGAGTGATCACATAGAGACTGCAGAAGGTGTGCTATATTCCATCTTGCATTGCTATATAAGTGATATGTTCTGAATCTTATTGTACAGTCAGTCACCAAGAAGCTTAGCTGAGGATGCCATGATGTCAATGTATAAAAATTTCTTTGACTTTGATTTCTTGAAATTACTGATCAATGTCCTGGAGATACAAGTGGTTCATATACCAAGCCACTTCAGCTCAGAAGATGTAAATATGATGTACAGTCTGTAAGAAGAAGAGTCCTTGATCTATGGCTTAACTATTACAAATTCAAGGAAGATCTTTGTCAGATCAAAGCATTTGTTGTCTGCTGATCCAGAAAAGAAATTGAAGGTGTATGGCATCATGGCAGAGGGAATCTTTCACCTTTCCTTGAATATATTGTTTGAAAATGAGGCAATGCAAAATTTTGTACAGTAAACCCTCACATAGCTTGAAGATTTGTTCCTTTAAATCACCGTGTAATGTGAAATTTTGTTTAATGAAATGAGTACATCGTGGGAAATATTGTGTTTCCAACCTTATTCTAAAAAAATCTCGATCAGAATGAAATTATTTTATCCACAATGCAGATGCATGGTTAATAAAATTATTGCATCATATTTAAATTCTAAATAAAAACTGACACAGGCCAGAGATGCTAATAAAGCAGTTCAATTGCTCCAAAAACAGCATAAGTAGCAAATGTAAAAACGCAAACTATACTGCTGCCTAATAGCCTATGATAGGTACTCTGACTGGTATGAGACATAATGTCTATTTCCAACTGACAGTTGTGAGATTGCATGAGTTGTAGCAGCTTCTCTTTAACAAATTATTATCAATGTTTTGTTGTATTCCTTTACCCTCCAGCAGTAGGCAGTGGCCGGGTATTGCATAGTTACAATGCTACAACATAATGAATAATGTTCAGACAGGACTCCCAAATTTCTTCTGAATGTGACTTTTGTAACTGCGTCTTACCGAGAAAAACTGTCATGCTATGTGAAATCGGCTTCTAAACTTTGACCACGTCTTAACGAAATCACTCTATGTGAATCTGCACTATGTGAGGGTTTGCAGTAATTCACTTTCATAGAGATAATTTTCAGAAGATTTCTCTGTTACGAAAATTATTCTGGAAACTTGAGAAAGTTGCTACTGAAGACTCTTTTATTAAATTCACTGATAAAGTAGGGAGAAAATATAAAAAGCATTGGAATGTTTTAGGGGATTGTATTTCTTAAAGTTTTTTATAAAGATTGTTCATTATTAATTTTGAAAATACTCAATCCTTACCTTTAATTTTCTCAGATGATCCAAGTGAGGTGAGGGAATTAATTTATGAATCCATTTTAATTTCAAAGGATTTTAATTGTGCAATTATAAAAGACAGAATTGGAGGAAATATAAAGATAGAATATTATTCATAGTTTTTGGAAATCAAGGATTTTCATCAAAATGACTTGTTTCTCCATTAAAAATATAATTCAAGAGAATATGTATTTAGTTATTATTTAGCAATTCATAGAGTTGAACTAAGAACAGTAGAAGCCATCAATGTAAAAGTAAGAATTAAGGATTATGAGAAATAAATGTAAACATTTACAGTTTACGTGTACCCAAATATAGATTGTAATTCTTTGGAATCATTGAACTCTCTTATATCATTAAATTCTTCACTATTTTAATAAATATTTGAAATTTGAGGCATTGAAAGAATCTATTTTTATCATATTTTAATAATCATGTATTCAAATGGGAATTTTTATGTAAAATTTAGATTTAATCAATAAGATTGTGGATGATAATTATTTATATCTATGATCAATGAAATATAGGATTATTTCATGATAATATGATATAATAGAATTTTCAGAAAATTCACAAATTAATTGTATATTTAATTATTCATAATAATCACAAATTGGTATAGATTTTATATTTACCTATGTATGAATAATATTCATTTTCTAATAAAACATTTGAAATTATATCTGTCTTTACTATTCATTTTAAAAAGTAGGTGTTTGAGAATTAGCTAATTACTTGTTGACAAAGTCTATAGCCATATAGCCTCTGCTAAAATATTCAAAAGTTGTAGTTTAATAAATATTTGTTTACAGAAAGAGTTTAATTAGTATAAATTCATCTGCAGGTAAACAATAAAATACTTTAATCAATACACAAGATGAATTTTTATGTGAAGTTTAATCTTATATCAAATATAAGCAAATTGCTGCTCCAATCTTTATAAACTCTGAGAGAATCAATGGTCAAATATTAAAATGCAATAAAAAGAGCTTCACTTTGATATACAAAAGCATAAATTGAATTTCCTTTTATTTATTTATTTATTTATTCATTTATCACATACAGCATACTAATGCCATTTTATAGCGATAATTTAACTTAACAATGGACAACACACACAACCATTCCCTGATCAGAGAAAATCCGATCAGCCGGGATTCGAACCGGGGACCTTGGGGTCCGAACAATAGCGCGGCTAGAACGCTAACCACTCGGCCACCAAGGCCGGTGGTTAGCGTTTTAAAAAGATCCTTTTAGTTTGACAAGAATATACTTGAATTTTATCAAAGAATATGTACCAAAAATAAATAATATATCATTCTTTCATAACTGACATTACATAAATTACATTGTTTATCTTTGAAGAGAAAGTTGCAATTTCCAGAATATCAGAACCAAATATGAGGTGCAGCACGAGATTGAATTTATATCTAATCAGAATGAGTACATATAAAACAATACAGAATTCTGATTGTAATGCATTCCAAGACAAATAAATATTCACCATAAGAATCTTTTTTCATCTCATTTCTCAGTTATTCTTTCAGAGAATAATAATATTATCTATTACACTATAGTCTGTAGATATAAAAATAAAGAAGGAGAAATTGCAGAAAAAGCTTTTAATTTAATATCTTTCTTCTTAACCTCAAACTTATTTTTTATTTTATAGATGGGTATGTATATTTTACTAAAATAAGTAAAAATAAAATAACAAGGATAGACAGGGAATCTATAAGAAAGGGTTTCAATACTAAATTGTACAACAGGATTTGTTTACTAGTTTAGAAAATTTATAATAGAATAAGTTTATTGATAGATAAAAGAGGTGAGTAGCTTAAAGAATACAATAAATTAGAAGGATTTAAGAAATATAGCAATATCAACAACTATAAATCAAAAAGAAGGATGATATGAAATAAATACAGTAAGACCAGATAAAGAAGACATACTCTTATGGTCCTAGACCCTTTCATATTGAATAAATAGCAAAGAAACATCTTAAGATTCTATCCTACCTACTCAAGATGTGGATTTTCCCATACTCAGATGCACTGCAATGTGCTATAGAAAATCATTTGTCTCTTTTTATACATAAAAAGCTTTCTACATAATTTATGTCACAGTCTCTTCTACTCTCCTGCTTCTCATCTCTCTAGATTGCTTCCTTGTCAATTTCTTCCTCAGAATTAATAATTTTGTGAGCTTAAATTGAAGATGTAGTTAAAAAGAACAATCTGTGTCTCAGATTGTATTGGTGACACAATTTCAAGTAGAAGAAATCATAGTGTTTCTCAGGAATGAACTTTATGTTATAAAATTGCTTGGTAGTGTTTCATTTAATCACAATCCCAGGAATTAGTAATATCCAATAAACCAGAATAAATTTTTTGTGGGCTGAAGAGAATAGTAAGCTTTAATCACAATCCCAAGAGAAAATACTAGCCAAATAAACAAAAATAGAGTTTTGGTAATTAGGAAACAGTTCTTAATGAGCTGTGGAGTAAAGTTTCAATGAGATCATGATTCCAATACATCTTTGCTGTTAAGAAGATTCATTAATCTTCTCTAATTGTAAATCAGGTTAAACTGTTTAATTTTATAGTGAAAAATTACCAAAATAAAGTAACTAAGATGTTAGAAAAGCAGACTGTTCTTCATAAAATAGAATATTCAGTACCTAGTATTACAGAACTTAGTTATACAGATATCCTTCTTAAGACTTGGCTTTACTTAGGCTCCTATGAAGCATCACAGCAAGGTTTTTCTATATATATATATGTAAAATTTGAAAGATCTGAAGTGTGCTTCCAATTCTTGTACTTAAATAGTTTATTGAAGAAATCAATTACTCTGGCTATTTATGAAGGTAACAGGGCCATAATATAATATTTAATTCTATGGTGAGAGAGATGAAGGACATTGCTATTAAAAGTGCAGCAGCAAGATACAAGAAAATAATTAAGAGAGAGTAAAGTAGGGGAATCAATAAAATTGTAAACTAAATCGAAAATAAATACCATATCTAAGAATGTGTGGCAGATAGAACTTCTTGGTAGGTTAAGATTATGCATAATCTACACATTGTTAATATCGAAACTGAAGTCCAATGAAGTTGATAAATTTATTCAAGATATTCCCTATCCTGATATATGTTTTAGGAGAAATGAGGACAAAAGAATCATACTAAAAGCTAAGCTGAACATGAAAGATGGAGAAATAATTTAAAGTGATTAGCTGTGCCAAAGGTTGGTATGACTTTTGATTCATTCAACCAGATAATATTCTGTAAAATATTCACATAAAATTGGATTGGACTATAATATGGAGAGAGATAAATGATGAACACCCAAATTATGATTCTTTGTTGAAATTAAAAGAAAGAGTTTAAGTTCTTTAAGTTTAGTATTTCAAAATGAATAACACCAGCAGGTGAGTAATAGAGCATATATTCCAAATGATAACATTCCGGAAAGCAATTATGTCAATCCATGGCATTGAATTAATTATAATCAATCAACTTCACAGTAAAACATTCACTGACATAATATGAATTCATGCAGTTTGAGACTTAGCATATTCAGGAAATATATGTCAAAGCACTATTCCATACATCTCAAGATATATAATTATTTACTTATGGATATAGAAAAAAGACCCTGAAGACCACTATTGCTTCCTTCTTGAGAATATTTTGCATAGCCAAAGACGATTGAATATAACATGTTAGGTATGTTTTACATTGCCGAGATAACCATAATAGTGCCAGTTAGAGTTATTCCTTAATTGTGACCCATCTGTCTGTAGAAGATGCAATCACAGAATTCCATCAAACCATGTTCATAAAGCCAAATTAGCAAGAGTATTTGTTATAAATATTTATTAAGTGAACATAAACCCTCTTCGTTGATCTAATTCGTATTATTCACCTATGAAGCATAATGAAATAGTTATATGTAATAACTTATAGAAGTATAAAAGCTAATTAATAATTATATGCATGTAATCCCAAAGTATATTTTGGAGAATCGTACATAAAATATCCGCGAATATTCCTCAAGTCATAAAGTTCCACCAGATATCACTTGAAATTATTCAACTTATAATTAATACTTTGGTCTTTCCTTCCAACATATCTTTAATTATGCTTTTAAAGCTCAATGTAGGCATTGTTTATTATCTTCTACTCCAGCGCCGATTCCTACAGAAAAGAGACTGTTAGGAAGCGTCACTTGGATTCTATATTCGGCGGGTACGGCGAAGCTGGATCGTGAGTTGCTGCTCTTTCATCAAAAGGACGAAATTATTGATATTCGTCTGCAAAATGTGTGAAGTACAATTGGATTCATATTGTAGGCTTTGTTTGAAAGAGAGTTTCTCTCTAGTTAATATTTTCACTCGCCTTTCTTCATCTGAGGAACCGGTGTCGAGAATACTAAACTTTGTATACGACGTAAAGGTAAGTATCACGTTCGTGATTTTGTGTGTGGTACGGCATCTGTATCACAAAAGATTGCAAAGAATATAAACAACTTTATTTCTACAATCTTTTAACCTCACGTATTGAATATTATTTTTATTCTCATGTCTTCTTTTCCTAAAATCGCGTGTGTATGTTGATAATACGAATATGATTGCTTACTACTACTTTGGTATCACAAATATGTTTAGTATCGTTCTATCATATTATGTATCATCACTTCTATGTTTTAGATATGCGAAGATGATGGCCTTCCGTCTAAAATATGTTTTCCTTGTGTGTGGAGGATGCTCGAGTTCCAGGCTTACAAAAAGAACGTTCATTACGCTGAATCGGAGATTATGAAATTGTTGGGTAAAACAAGGCTTGTAAGTGTGCTGCTTTATTTCTGATTGTGCTTAGATTATTCATTATTATCTACGTTTTATACTAATATGAAATAGACGTAATGGAGTGCATTTGGATAATTTATCGAGTTTTTGTTATATTTCAGAATTCAGAAGAAACTTCAGTTGACGAAGCGAATGACGATGCATGTATTGAGGCTGAAGATGTACAAACGGTATGGCTTTAGATTATATTATCTATGAAAATAAATACAAAAACATCATGGTAATGAATTTATATGCATTTTACGTATTCCTGTATCTTTACAGGATATTATAAATGAACTACAGGAACCTCAAAACGACAGCAATGCCATCTCCGAAGAGGTTAGTACTTGTTCGGAAATTCTGTAAACAAAGACTTGTTATGCGAAATATATTTGCGATGTTTATTAGAGAGGATCAAATTCCTTATGTTTGATATTAAATAATTTTAATATTCCAAACCTTACCTTGTGTAGAACTTGTTTTCTTTCTCCATATGTAAATAAGTTGCATGTATAACTTCTCATGAAGTTTTTTTAATATTCGATTTGGAGAAACCACTCTGGACATATCATTTAATAATTCACTTTAATATTGTTATAGAAAGTATGGCAAAATTGAAGAACTTAGATAATAACAGAAGGTTTTTACTTGCTGTTGAAAATTCATTAAAAATTCAAAAGCGTGAAAACAAACTTGTGTTGTTTGCATTAAATTTTCTCTTTTAATCTAAGGTGATAAGAACACAAAGAAGAATCAATTGACCGAGCTGTTATTTTTTTTAGGTAAACATCAAGGAAGAAATGGAAATATTAGAGTGGCAAATACCTGATGAACTAAAGGGAAGAGAGTTTGTAATGGAGGTAAGTACAGTGATTCTTAGCCATTCTATAGACAATTGTTAGGAAATAGTTTGCTTCAGTGAATGGCATATTTATCTAGGGTTAGAGAGAAGGCTCACAATCATAGAAGCCCAGTCAAATTTTATTTATATTTTAGCCATTTGGTACTCTATTCTCTGGAGGAAATATCAGTGATTTTACTATAATCTTTTTCTATATCTGATTGGTAATGTTTACTATAATAGGCAATTGGTGGCTGTTTTTAAGGTTGGAATCTTTGTCTATGATTTCAATAAAGCCTTTTCTTCAGATCCTTCACCACATACATTTTCATAAAAGCCATTCTATGCTATATAGTGATTAATATTTTGTATCAGACTGGTATTATTTACCATATAGTTTTATAATTTGTATTATAAAGATATTGTGTCACAAAAGTAGATTTAAAATCTTTCTGTCATATTTAACAATCTGTTTATTTTTCAAGGACTAATACAAAAATGTAAATAAAAGGTAACATTCTTTTGATTTGCTGAAATATATTACTGTTTCATCCTGACAAAGTGTTTCTTTTTCTGTAAATAAGTTGACAGCATTTCTTTTAGAAAATTTTCTACCAGGATATATAAAAATCTGAGATATATTAAGGTCGTATTTAATTTCTAATCTGGTAGATCATCTCCCTTGAAGTTTATAACAGATTATAATTTCTGGTAGAATATCTCCCATTGTGTTAATGCATGTTTTTTCCACTTGATTTTAACTTATATGAACCTTTTATTGAGAATTTATCCAAAGTAAAAAACTTTTTACCTCTTTAGAAAATCATCGGAATCTTTCCATCAGAGAATGAAGTTGAGCCAAACCAAGAAGAGTATTTGTTATGTGTAGAAGAGATGAATGAAGAACAGGTAAATACAAATGTTTTAATGCAATATTATTTTATTATTTTAAAATGGTCTTTTATAGACTTAATTTTCAGTGAACAGTATGCCAATTTTTAACCTGTAAATTATTTCTGGAGAACAGTAGTTAAAATCTACAGTTAAGGAGGGTCTATACCTTGCCTGAAAATCCATTTGCAGGCTGTTGGCAATTACATCACCATGGGGCATGTAAATCAGTAAAAAAAATGTGTTTTCATTATTCAACGCATGAAAGATGAAGCTACACTCCCATCTGCCTGTTTTTAATGAAGCAAACCATAACGGAGAAAGAAATTTGAGAAGAAATCGACCATTTTTGAAGTGGCTCTCGGTTATAAAGAAGGATATGAACATTTCGTCAGATGGGAGTGTAGCTTCATCCTTTAGCATTGAATTAAGACAACTTTCAAGTTTGTAAGTTTTATAATAATCATGTAATCGTGCAACGTGAGCAAGATGTACAGCGTTTTTTGCAAAAAGGAACTGGCACTGCAATCCACTTCCCCTCATTTTCCCTCACATTCCTTTTTGACGAGGAAACATAGTGAAGCAATGTGAGGCTGATAGCAGAGCCAAGTGTGGGAAAATAGAATGCGAACTTGCCGATAATCTTTCAGTGTAACTCAAAGAAAGTATCATTTATGCAGGAAGAGTTTAAATGGTTAGGTACGATGGAATTGTTCTGGATTTTAGGTAGGAATAACATCAATCCCTTCATTGTGCATTGGGCTAGAATCAAAAAAAGCTGGCCAAAGGAGAGAAATGGTTTTTTGAGTGCAGGTTCTGATACTTCACATTGATATTACAAAATGGTTAAATTTTATATTCCTGTTTGTTGTTTTTCGATATCCTAATTTGTTAAAAAGAAACATGGTGTCAAACTTGAACATTATTCACAGAAATGGGCAGTCTTGGATTTTTCAGATAGACGTTCAAGTTTGCTGCTATGTGGAGGGTTTAAAAATAACCTTTAGAATAAACAACAATGTTATGACTTATAAAAATTCTTTACCTTTTGAGTGGTTGCTTTCTATTCCTTTCAAAAATTATATTTTGCTCAATGAAAGCAACAAATGGTAGACACCTTTTTCAGACAATTTTTGAGATAAAGTAAGGAATATAAATAGTAAAATGACCTTTGTGCATCGAGTCTCTTATACCACGTCATTGTCAGAAGTATCTAGATGTGGAATCCAAAGAAACTGTTTCTATTCAGGTCTACTTGGGAAGTTGATTTTTTGTAAGCGCCGCGCTGTCTGTCTCACCGCCATGGAATCTTTGGTTACAGTTTTTCTGTCTTTGTGGTGATATGAAGGTGTTAAATTCTGGTTAATTATCCTCAAAATATGTGAAGACAGTGTAAGAAAGGAATTTAATACCTCTACTTTACTCAAAGAACGTAAAATTAAGGAAAGCTTAAGAATCAGGTAAGATGTGACTGTATTTTAATTTAACTGTGAAAAAACTTATAGTGATCTTTTCTCTCTTGGTAATGGTGGAAAATATGGTTGACAGAAGTTACTTTGTGAAATCTTCACATCTAGAAATTGTTACCGACCCTTGTGTCAGGGTCTCAAGTAAAGTAGGGTTTATGGCACTTCTGCACTATGCAAACACTAATGAGCATCTGCTAATTGGCTAAGGTTATTCAGTGAGTGCCTTTGGGATTGTTAGGAAAAGAGAAAATATTTAGTTTCAGTTTTAGTCTATCTATGAAGGTGGAAAGTTCATTATTTTTATTTAAAATTAGAGATGGATGGTTTTTGAAATCAAGAAGGACCAGATATTTATGTACGTTTTTTAAGTTTAATTCAGTCCTTGTCATTTTTGATGGAGTGATTCACTAGTAAATGAATAGCATTGCATATTATCATAGGTGAGCTTCCACGTTGCATCTCTAGCTACTAGTATTCCTGCTTTCCTTCTGAAGTATATGTCAAATCTCGCTTTCGTTCCTCAATGCCCATCATTCCATCTATCAAAAATAGCAATAAAAAAGCATGGGAGATCTCATTGTATTGATAACTGAACCTCTGGATACTTGGTTGAGTACCCCCAATGACATTCAAATTACCCTCTTTACTATACTTACCCACTCCACCTTTTGCTAGGGGAAGACATTTCCCCTCGTATGTGGCGATCAGTCAAAGTAATTCCAGTCTCAAAGTATTGACCCCCTTAATGTGATTGTTTATTCTTTTATAAATGCATAGATGAACCCTTTTCACCATTAATGTACTTAATATAAGGACCTCTTTTCCTTTCCAGCAAATTGTGGGAATCTTTCCATCAGAGAATGTTGCTGAACAAAACCATGAGCAGTATGCATTGTGTGTTCAGGAAACGAATAATGTACAGGTGAACGGAATTAAGCATTGTAAACTTTGTTTGAACATTCTAATCATATTTTACCTTAGATTTCATGGAGATTTGGCATTATTTCATGCTACTAATGAAATTTTATTTGCTATATTGAGTACCTTCAAATGTGTGACAAATAATATATTAATATAGAAATCTGCCTTATTTTTAGGAAAAAGTTAAAGAAGATGGTGTGAAAATGGAAGAGGAAAACTATGATGAGAGAATTATAAGCAATCAATTGACTGAGGTAAGATTCATATTGCAGAAATTATTATATGCAAAATAATTTCAATATTGCAAATTTTTTATTATTCACTTTAAAATTTCTATTGATGGTAAGCTAATGTCTAATCTTAAAACTATTGATACAAAATAGTATTAAAAAATGTTTGTTAGAATGTTTTGATGGTATTGTATCTTAAATTTTATGAATATTTAGGAATATTTCATGTTAAAAATCAAATTAAAACTGAGTATCAAGTATCTTTGAAGAAGCAAATGATGATTTATTGAAAAAGAAATTTTTTGATTTGTAGGAATTGGTTGAAGGAAAAGGAGTGAATTTGGAGCGGGATAATTCTGATGAAGGAATTACAAGTAACCAATTGACTGAGGTAAGTTTCAGATTGTAATAGCAGTGATGTATAGTTCTGCAGACATTTATTACAACTTTTTCATCAAACTTGTGAATTTCCTCTGCTCACTTTACCACTAATTTTGTGTATATGTATTGGAGTTTCTTGCATAACTGTTCTATGTCCCATCTTTTAATAACTTTCAATGTTACATGCACAAGTTTAAACATGTTTCAATCATTTATTTATCCTCTATTATCTTATATGTGAGTAGTTCATACGTAAAGGAAATCTTACTCTATTTGGTAGTTATAACTGTCTTTGCTTTATTTACAGGCTTCCAAAGAATCAAAAGTGTCTTCAGCAGATGTGGTAAATGAAGGAGAAAATAATGATAAGATATATTTCAAAGAGAATATCTCCTTAAATAATGCTAAAGAATCCTTTGATGGAGAGAATTCAGTGGAAGGAGATAGAGGACAGGCATCTGTTTGTGGTGCAGATTTGAATTGTACAGACAAACAGGGTGACTTTGAGTTATCAGGAGAAACAGCTACTGTTAAGGGAAAGGATTTGTGTTATTATGTTTGTGATATTTGCAAAAAGAGCTGTAAAAGGAAAGATAATTTAGGTAATCATGTGAGAATTCACTATGAAGATAGACCATATGCTTGTAGTATTTGCAGCAAAACATTTAAACAACAGAATGGCAGACATCAGCATGAGATATCCCATATGAAGCAGGAGAAAATACCAAAGGGAAATAAGTTGTACACGTGTGGTACTTGTGGAAAGCATTATTGCAGCAAAGAAAGCTTATATAAACATTCATTTGTGCACACTAAGAGGTATTGCTGTAGTGTTTGTGGAAAATGCTTCCCCAACAATAAAGACCTGAAGAGACACGTAAGGACACATACAAAGGAAAAGCCATTTAAATGTGATATCTGTCAAAAGTGTTTTAGTCTAAAAGGAAGTCTAAAAGGACATATTGCTACTCATTCCTCAGAGAGACCATATTCATGCAAAATTTGTGGAAAAACTTTTAAAGATATGAGTAACAGGTATCGTCATGAATTATCTCATTTAAGAAAAGTTTAATTACCTCCATCTCAGATCATTCTGGGATCTCATTCTTTCTGTATATATATCATTTGCTGTTATGTAAGTGAAGATGTTCCGTTCAGGAACCTTGTTTGTATAAACTCAATTTTAGTTGTTTTAAGTTCCTACTTGTAATAAAGATTATAAATAATTAAACACTTTAAATCCTTTTTGGAAGCCCTTCCCTTTACCATGGAAATGTTAATCCAAGGATGTAAACGAAGGGTAAATGTGATTCATTGAATGCTTTTGCTACAGGCTCAATCCATACCAAGTGGTCCAGAAGAAAAATAATTGGTTGCTCGACCAACTCGGAAAATATTGATATTTAGATACCCTTAAGGAAAATCCATTTCAGGCTGTTGGGAATTACATTACCACGGGGGCATGTAAATCGATAAACAACATTTGTTTTCACTATTTGATGCTTGAAAGATAAAGCTAGGTTTCCATCCGCCTGTGTAATACCGCCTTGATAATACAAACCATAATGGAGACAGAATAAGAGAACATTGAAGAAAAGAACCATTTTTGATGTAGTGGCACTTGCTTATAAGTAAAGATACGAAAATTTTGTCGGATAGAAACCTAGCTGTATACTTTAACTTTGAATTTAGACAGTTTTTATGTTTCAAAGTTTTATAATAATCCTGTAATCGTACAACATGAGCAAGATGTACAGTGTTTTTTGCAAAACGGAATGTGCTGCAATCCACTTCTCCTTATATTCCCTTGCACTCCTTTTTGATGAGGAAATCTTCAAGCTATGTGAGGCTGATAGCAGAGGCGACTGTGGGAAAATAGCACTCAAACTTCCTGATAATCTCTCAGCTTAACTTGAGAACTCGAAAGTATCATTTACAGAGAAAGAGTTTAAATGGTTACGTACGATGGACTTGTACTGGATTTAGGAAGGAATAACATCCATCTCGCAATGGGCTAGAATCGAAAAAAGCTGGCCAAGAGGCCAGAGATGTTTTTTTTTGAGTGTAGGTTCTGATACTTCGCCTTGATATTACAAAATGATTAGATCTTATTTTCCCATTTGTCATTTTTCGATATCCTAACGCGTTAAAAAGATGCATGGCGTTAAACTTGAACAATTTTCAGAGAAATGGGCAGTCTTGGATTTTGGGTATAAATCATCAAGTTTGCAGTTATGTGGAGGGCTTAAAAATATACTTTTGGAAAAAACAATTATGCAATGACCCTGAACAATTCCTTGTTTTTGACTGGTTGCAATTATTGCTTTCAAAAAAGATATTTTGCTCATTTAAAGCAATGAAATGGTGGACAATTATCGAGATAAAGTAAGGGATATAAATGTTAAAATGACCTTTGTACATTGAGTCTGTTATACCACGTCATTGTCATTTAAGAAGTATTTAGATGTGGAATCTGAAGAAACTGTTTCAATTCAGGTGATTTTGGATTGTTATGAAAAGGGAAAATATTTTTGTAGTTTCAGTTGTAGTCTATCTAAAAAGGCGGAAAGTTCATTATTTTTATTTAAAATTAGAGATGGATGGTTTTTTTAAATCAAGAAGTACCAGATATTTATGTACGTTTTTTAAGTTTGATTCAGTCCTTGTCATTTTTGATGGAGTGATTTACTAGTAAATGAATAGCATTGCATATTTTCATAGGTGAGCTTCCACGTTGCATCTCGAGGAACTAGTATTCCTGCTTTCCTTCTGAAGTATATTTCAAATATCGCTTTCGTTCCTCAATGCCCATCATTCCATCTATCAAAAATAGCAATAAAAAGCATGGGAGATCTCATTGCATTGATAACTGAACCTCTGGATGCTTGGTTGAGTACCCCCAATGACATTCAAATTCCCTTCTTTACTATTCTTTTCCACTCCACCTTTTGCTAGGAGAACACTCTTCCCCTTGTAAGCAGTGAAAAATCAAACTAATCACAGTCTCGAGGTATCGACCTCCCTTAAATTTAGAGATCTTAAAATTATTTAAAAAAATATTTATTAATCTTTAATAACTGTTTATTTATTAATATTAGTTAAATGGTGATCTTGCCAACATTGATACTTTGTTAAAATTAACTATAATATATACTGTGACAACAAAAATATTAATAAATAAATAAATATTAATATAAGTATTTTTGAATCTCAAAGTTGAAATTTATACTGTAGTATTATATATAATAAAGGCCTTTACTGAGTGCAATTTTCATATTTTAATCTCGTCCCCCAACCAAGATATTGGAAGCAGAAATTTAGGAAAAAATTCAAAAATGTTTTTTTTTTAATTAGTAATTTTTAAACGATACTTTTTCTAAAAGTGATACTTAGTTAAAAGTAACTACAGCATATAGTGTAATAGCCCAAAAAAATTTGAGGCTGAGAAATTGTTCCTTCTTTGAAAAGTTTCTTGTCGAAAGTTGAATTTTGTTCATTTTTGACCAATAATTTTAAGGTGTTACAAAGTGTTTAAAAAATACAGATAGTTTAGTAATTATGGTTTAATTTCATAGGACAGAGTGTACTGAAATCAATGCAGATTATTTGAAAGTCCTAGGGTAACCCATTGCTGAACAATTGAAGAATTTGTGGATACTTGCAAACGTGGAAAACCGTGAGCGGCCAAGTACAAAAATGGCCACTATCTCGAAACAGTAAACATTAAAAATATTTTAAAAATACTCTTGTGCTTGCTAAATTTAAGGGTATCTCCACACCAAATATCAATTTTTTCTGAGTTGCTCGAGGAACCAGTGTTGGACCATTGCTATAGATTCACCCTATACTGATAATTTTTACTTGTATAAATAACAATGAATGCTATATTTCTTTACTTTGTGGCATGATATTTCTACATTATGTTACTAACAGATTCAACATCTTTAGCTGGGAATTCATCCGCTATTTCTTGAAATTTATTCATTTTAGTACATTTTAAGGTCCAATATTTAGCTAGTTTTTATAGTTGAATATTTGTCATTAGTATTAAATACTATACAGTTTCAGTTATGTAAATCCATAATTAGCATAATTTTCCACAAATTGAATATAAGTTTCTATACTGTTTTATCTTGTGTTAGTTAATTTAAGAATGGAATGAGTATTAACCCCAAAATATTCATTGTTATTCAAACTTCAGATTTTTAATTTACTCTGAAAGTCTTGGCTTCCTGACTGTAAGGGATTTGTAACCTTTAATTGGTTTCATCTGGTCATATTGACCTGGCCAATATTCCTTTTGAAAATTTTGCTAATAGTATTATATTGTTCTCTGTTGTTATTCTATCTAGATTCTTTTACTTTATTACTAAATCATGTTTTATTCGCAAATTAATGTAATGTTACTCCAAAATACATTTTACATGGTGCAGTTGATACTATGTCTTGCTAAATAATGTGGCCTGAGGTGATTTATTTTCTTCTTAATAAGGGGTGCTAAGCTAACTTTATTCATTCCATGTTTATTCAAGAAATGTGTGAGAGACCATTTCCATGCAGTGTTTCTGGTAAAATGTTTAAATATAAGAGTAGCAGGCAATTGCATAAAATTACTCACCAAAAGAAAATTTAAATTCTTTAAAAACCTCAGCCCATCTTTGAATGTTGTTTTTTAATGTATTATTAGATCTTTGGAAGTGAGAATTTTTAGTTCAAAAACTTTGTCTAGGCATATTCAATTAAAGTTTCTTAAAGTTAATGTTTTATTAAATATTTTAATCTTAATAAGTACTTATTTGATGCCCGTCCCTGTAACATTGAAATGTTATTCAGGCACAAACGAAATGGTGAATATGATTAATATTTGCATGTGACATACTTTTTGTCATACTGATAATTTTTACTTGTATAAATATGAATAACAATAAATGTTGAATTTTTTATTTTATAATACATTTTTACAATATCTTACCATATTCTTAATCATTTGCAGAGAAGTCATAAGGTATTTCTTAATGTGTAATTTATTTTTATCAAAGTTAAGATCCAATATTTATCTAGTTATTTATATATTTCATTATTTGCTGATAGAATAAATAGCAATACATTTTTAGTTTTGATTATACTTATTTTCGTGGAGAAGGCATAAATCTCGGGAAAAGTTTGACTACCGGCCAGAGAAAGCTGACCTGGGATATGTTAGTGCATCCATTGATTAAATTAATATTCTAGCAATAACTATGAAGTGTACGATGATGAATATTACAGTCCTAATAGATAAGTATATGTGAATTTTAGAAATGTGTTGAGTTTTTGTCTCTGGTAAGAGAAAAACTGATGCTGTGGTACATTAAAGAGTTTAGTCATTGACTACAACAGCAAATGAAAGATGCATTTGCTTCCAGCTAAGTTTCATTTATCATTATTATCATAAATGCATGGTTTCTCATGTAACAAAATCTAAGTATAAATCTGAAGAATGCATTGTATATCTGTTCAGATGGGATCATTTCTTTAAACCTCATGTTTAGCCTAAAAATATTTTGATCAGAATTTTACCATTGAGGCTCAATAAATTAATGTTTATCTTCATATATTTTATTTACTTTGTAGTTTAATCGTATAATTCACTTTAATATGATATCAGGCTGATGTGCAGTCCTTGATGATAAAATTTTCTTCCAAAGACTGTTTTCAGCAAAGGAAAGAGGCTTAAATGAAGGACATGATGAAAATTTTGTTAATCTAAAATAAGCACAGAACATTACATCAACACTTCTTGTAGCTTTAATGAAGAGTGAGTTAACTATACACTCAACTTATAAACGAAACAAAATATCCTGGGACGTAACGCTTCTTTGCACCACCAAAGTAGTAATTATGACAAAAGTTGGAGGAAAGTCTTTTTATAAAGCCGTCAGCTAACGAAATTCCTACGGATATTTTCATTTACATCTTCGTCACGTACCTTCAAATATTAAGATTAATATTTGTCTACCTAATTTGGATTTTTACCTTGAAAATTGATAAACAATGTCTCAGAAAAACACTTCTCATTCTCAAGCATAATTTCAGGTTGCTTGACAAAGTTTAAAGGACAAAATACCCTTTTATAACGAATGTAAACAATGCTAAGCTTCCAGAACGGCCATTTTGAAATAACTGAAGGTTGAATCTGTTGTCTCCAAGAAAGCCGCTAGGGAGCGTAAAGCTACCGCCTATTGCATACGGAGATAATAGTCGTCTATCAAACTTAATAACTTTATAATGTTTATGCCTTGTATGTGCTAGTCATTGTAAAATACCAAGTAATTGTGTCATCCTATTAAAGAATAAAAGCAAGCTCATCAAAAGCAAACAAGCAAAACACCAAAGTCGGTAATGATGGCGAAATTTCCCAAATGCACCGAATATATGGCGAAGGAGTTATATTTCATTTTTTCTACTCGATGAGCGTACTTCCTTCCATGGCCTCATCTCCTTCTATAAGGGCAGGAGGCCCATTCAAGTGCTCTTCTCTCATTTAGACCATTAACAATCGCGTTATTCTACGTCGAATTTCCGATAAAACACTTCGATGTTATTCATTCTATCGATTGGCTATGAGGCACCATTCTAAGAAACTTAGGAATGCTAATATCTTATTTTAAAACATCAAAACTTTTGTTTTCGTAAATGCTGTACTTAAAAACATCGGTATGATGGACATGAATTATAGCTGTGATGTGAAGTTAAGCTCGGGAAATGCTGCAGTTCCAAATTACGCCGTAATAGTGGCGCTCGAAGTACCTTTAGTTTAATTCTCTCTTGCTATACTTTTCCATGCCTTTCCAAGCTTCTGCGCATGCGCTAACGAGCCATGTGCAAGGAAGAGTAATTTGGCGGGCTAACGTCGCATTGTAAGGTTTTCGACTTAGTATTTGCAGTGATTTGTCTGTTACAGAATCTCAGAAGATGTGCGAACAATCTTTGGATGTACTCTGCAGACTTTGTTTAAAAGAGAGTTTCTCTTTCGTCAGTATTTTCTCGAACTTCTCTTCAACTGTGGATCCTGTGTTGAGAGTGTTGAATTTCGTATATGATTTAAAGGTATGTGCTGGCTTGTTTTTAAATAATACAGCTTTGATACTGGAATAAGATACAAGGAAGGGAAATCATTAATTACTGCACCATGCAGGCAGGAAGTCTGTTCGAATATTCCACATCTTTAATAATATTCATCATTGCGTTATGCTACTAATATTTTCTCTCTCTTCGATTATCCAGAACGTATTATTAAACCGAAAATGATGATTAATGAAAGATCACTGATATGACCTGATAATATTGTTTATATTATAGGCATACGATTTTAAATTACCTCTCTATTGAATTCTGTCGTCTTCTCAGCAAACTTTTGAAAACGATTCACTTTAATCTCGCTATTGTATTGTTGTCGACTAGATGTGGACGGTGTACGTCGTTCCCTGATTAATACATTTTATTTCTATGATTTAGATAAGCGAAAATGATGGTCTCCCGTCTAAAATATGTAAACCGTGCTTGTGGAGGATGACCGAGTTTCATTGTTACAAGAGAAATGCTCAATACGCCGAAGCCGAGATAATAAAATTGTTAGGTAAAATAAATCCTGTAAGTATGCTCCTGAACACTCACTGATTGTGCTCAGATTATTTGGTTTATGTTGATTCTGAAGCATTACTAACATTATGCTAATGTGCAGATACCTTATACATTTTTACTTTACTCTTTAGCATACCAACGAAACATCCTTTGGCGAAGTGTTTCATGCTGATGATGTAGAAGCAGAGGAAATTCAAACGGTATGTATTTTTTTATTAATTTAATAAAAGAAAAACGATACAAAAGTTTATTGTGGGGAATAGAAAAAGTTTAAATTTTTTGCTGTATATTTGCAGAATATTAAAGATGAAGTTCTGGAATCCGAGGAATTCAGGAGTGCCTTAGACGAACAGGTAAGCATATGATCATAAACTTTATGAACAATTAGTAATATTATTACTCATAAACTGCTATCAAATACACTTTTTAGATTTTAGTACATTATCTTTGTTATTTATCATTTTCATAATGTTTGTTGTTATGATGTCCTTTAGTAACAAATTTAATAGTGGTACTGTAATAGAAATATAGTGTATATATCAGAGCATAATGCTATTATTGATTTAATGGTTACTTCCTTAAATTATATAATAAATAGTGATATGATTCAAAATCAAAACTATGGGATTAACATGTTGATCAATATTTATGGAAAACAGTTGCATGTTAATGCGAATTTTTAGTCAATCAAATGTAAATTGTGTTGCAATCACCCTTTCTTGACTAATTAAACTAGGAAGATAGAATTTAAATCATCCAATAAGTAATGTCATGGCATCCTTTGGTCATTTGTGCAAAGTTGCATCTCCCTCTTTAAGTCATGTTTACTTAGTCTAAAACCTGTAAATTTTGATTCTTTAGTTGAAAGTAATTTATACTTTATATATAATAAATGGCTTAAATAAATTGAAAGTACAGCTAGTTCCAAAAAAAACTTACCACCTAACCCGCAACCCACATAACAGGCAGTGAATTTCCTCCGAGCGAGACTTAAGAAGTGAGAGAAAGAGAGAGAGAGGAAAAAAATGGCGGAGATGGTCTGCTTGAGTCATAACTCCGCCTGCAGAGTTGAAATGGATTTATTTGCTTTGTTAATATTGCAAAGATTTATTAGTATCCTGAGTTTGGTGGCATTGGCCTAGCAGAATAGTATTATAACAATACGGATGTCGTAATGCAAGAATTCAGTTATTATAGAATGGTTATAACGAATCAGTATATATTCTAGCATTGCTTCTCGCACAGAGGGAAATGTCGCACACGAGGTCCCGTTATTCCGAGGCAAACCCCCTTCCCCTCATAAAATTTGAGTCTGAGGGCGAAAGGCACGAGCAAGTCGAAGGAAATTTTCGCAAAATCTGCCTCTGAGCCGCTCTGAGCTTATGTTTAGGACTGGGATGGGAGAAAGAAAATTTCCGTGCAGTTTGAATCAGTGTCGGACCCAAAATGTATAGACCTCGAATTTGACGCCTTCGCTTGCAAAACTCTGCGGTTATAATGGGTCGTATTATATATTATAATAGTAGATAATATTATACATCGTTCAAGAGAAGAGTTATTAGCCTTTAAATTATATACCTAAGGAGTCCATATCGATCACCTGTTTTATCACAGCCTGTGTGAATGCAATCTACAAAAGTAAAGTAAGGCGAACTCATGGCCATATCTACGCTATTACTTTAAATACATAAAAAATCTGTAAGTAAATATGTAGTATGAAGTCTTGAGGCATTCTCTGCGTATTTTAGATAAATTTTGTTTCATTTGATAAGCATCAAAATTAAAACTCGATCGGTAAAAAATCAGTAAATTTTATAATCTATGCAGTTGGAATTTTTACTATACCGTCCAAATCAATTGAGAGAAAATGCGCTAGAATCGATTTTCCTCAATGAATAAAGATGACGGATACGAGACTACCATCTTTCACATTAATTTTGAATTAATTAATTAATTTTTTTCGGTGTCATTGAAGTTTGAATCGAATAAACTTGATTTCTTCTGTGGATTCCTCTTGAAATGGTTGCAGTCACAAACCATTACGTTCTTAAACATTCTTCTCGCTATATTTATCACCTTTAAAAGTTCTAAAATACACAAAAAGATAGTGCAAATGAGGTTTGGTCATAATGCTCATTGAATGCTAATGTTAGCTATGAATGTAAAATTTTCAATTAATTTTGAATGTATACGAAACTACCTACATTATTTATATTTCAATTGTTTACTATAACGTTTACAATTATTATAATGTAGAAAACGTTAAAATACGCAAAATAATAGGGACTTGGTGAAATAGTTTTTCCCAGGGCCTTTTTACCTGTAATTCCAACCCTGTAATATCACATGGGGAAGCGCATATGAGGCTCATGCTGAAATTTTGCTCCCCTCGGTTGATGGCTGGCCCTGCGTAACTCTCATATTTTTCGACAGAATTTTGATGATTGAGATGAATGGGTGGTGGTTTGGTATGGCTAGTCTATCTACATATTTATCGATTGGTGATATTGAAAATATTCCTTCGTATTTAAAATGTATTGACTATGAGAAACTTTTCATCTCTCCACATTCCGTGACAAATTTGAAAAGCAAGATACAGGAGTGATTGGAAGAAGTAAATAAAGCAATGAATTCACCAGGACTTCAAGAGGGGGACTGTTTTGATAGAGATAGGGAAGTGAGAAGTGACGGCAACAGTAATACATACACTCACATGAATTTAACAACCAAAAGTGTAAGAGGTATGTTAATTCCAGATTTTTGGATGAATCACAATAGGTAGGTGCATTTTTTGCTTTCCTAGTCGACCAATTGTTTACTTTGAGTAGGAGGAACGACCTCTTTTAAAAGTATAACCCACTCACTCACCTTCTCAATTTTCTCATCCAACATATATTTTTTCCGTTTATGACTGCCTCCAGAGAAACTACACATTTATCCAATTTAAGTAATATCTTAGTCAAAAATGATTAACATTCAAATATACAAGATATAACGTCGATGGCTCATCATACTTTCAGAAATTTCCTTCTCATGCATCAGTTTATTCCCAGGATCTCCGAAATTGTATACTATATCGATGTTCAATGTTTTATAGCAACCTTCTCTTAATTCTATAAGAAAGTTCGAGTAGTTCACTAAGCCAGTAACTAAACCATCTTCTTATCAGCAATTTATTTTGGAAAGAGATTTCGAGGTTTTTTAAACCAATAGAAATTGCTAACATTAGTATTACTACCTATGCAAGCCAATGTTTTCTTCTAAATAACTTTAGAGATATAATTTATCAGTATTCGGCGTATAAACTTCAAGTTTCTGCGACATTGAATATGCGGAGTGTCTACAATTCCGTATTTACGTTTCAATTCATATTTTAGTGACATTATTATAGAAACTTTATTCGATCTAGTAAGATCATCTTCAACGCTCTATCTACTTTGTATCATAGATGTTGTAAGAGAAGTTAAACGATTTGGTTCTCGTAAGCGTAAAGAATACATATTAGGTGGTATTTCTCTAATTAATTTTTTATTTCTCAAGTAATTTCAAACTTTGAAATTTTGAGCTCAATATAGAGACAAAATAAAGCATAAAAAACAATATTTATAAATAAACAATCATTGACGAGGAGCTTGATTTATATAAATAGACGATAGGCACATAACTTATTTTTTCGTTTTTGTTGTTGAATTAGTTATTTAGAATAAGCTAATACAGTTTATGCCATTCAGTTTAAAAGCAGAATATAGAGATACTAATTCAGATATGATGCACCCAAACATTTTCAACTTTATGTTATCATTCAGATTTTCCGAAGGTCCTATTTCAACTAGAATGATCTTCCTTGCATTACCATTAAAAAAAATCGAAACATCTTCGCAAAATTCGTAGAGAATTATGATGTGCCTAGGATGAAGGATGATGCTACGAAGGTCCTTGGAGTGAATGTTGGATAATGGATTACATATAGAACCAAGAATATTTTAGCAGCTAAGGTATGAATCATGAGAATTAGAGGAATATTCTCATGTAAGTCTGATTACCATCTGTTGGTTTCTATTTTTAGTGTATTCTTCCATGACTCATATTACCCATCATTCATAATTATTGACGGTGATTTTTCTTTTAATCATTATATACCATTCAAACAATTCGGGTTATATAGTTTACTTGAGGCATTCAGAAACCAAAGCAGCGATCATTAATCATTAGTCTCACTTTCACCTAGCGCATAGTTCTGAAAATCATTTCAGTATAACAATGGAAATCGTGTTGTGGGTGTTTTCACACCCCCTGACATACGTCATACGGCGGCTCGCAGGGTATTAATGTAAATGTAAATAAACCAGATGTTAACGTGTAAACCTGCAATATGCAAGTATACAAAAACCTGGTATTTATCTGCAATATGCAAATCAGTCTTGAGGTTCTGATTTGCCATACTAACTGTTGTTTCTTAACCATCTAGATTCCTTGCAAGAAGTCCTGAAAGGTCGTCTACCTCAAAAATAGAGTCGAATATCTTCATTTCCTAAGGGAATACCCGTGGCAAAGATAACAAATCGCAGATCCACCATTTCCCACCTTACTTGTGATCGGTCGCCGCCACCATACCCTAACCTTAGATACCTGCTCAGCAGGGGTGCGGTCGGTAATCGTCATTAGCACTTTCAAATTCGCTACCCCGGATACATACGACCATCCACAATATGCCGAAAAGGGGGTTTTTCTTCTCAGAGCGGAGTTCACCTTCACCCATTAGCCGTTTTATGGTTCCTTCTGGGGCTGGCAATGAACAATATGTTCGGAAAAGTGTTACGAAATGCTGGCGTTAATTTCGTCGTATATTAATTTTTTATTCGATACGTGAAAAAAAATTGTAGTCCTCAGTATTTAAATTAAGAGTGCTACTATTCTAATATCTATGTTATTTTCTAAAATACTAAATTAGCAATTTGAATTTTAAGCGATTACCTTAGAAAATGATGATATCACAGCAATTAATATTTTACTTTCTATCATATGATTGGTATTTAAAATTTTTATCAGTGATCAGTGGTATTTAAAATTTTTATAATATTTGATGTAATTATCTGATGTAGTTGATCGTAATTTACTTGGTTTACTTTATTGTAATATGTTTTGGGTCTAATTTTCAGAGCTCTTTACCAGGTTGACTTAAAATGATTCTTTCTCAGTGTATTCGTCCAGATAAAGTTTCTTTTCATCTTTGCTTTCATTAGTAGGTTTCGCAGTTTTTTCATGCTCCCCTTCTCGATAGCATTTCTTCTGCAACATAAATTAGTTGAAATACAGTTCATTGTGTTCATATACCTAAGTATTCTTTATCTCCTTGCAGAGTTTTCGTTCATGTTTCTATTTGTGTCATAGTCGTGAATTTCCTCTAAATAAATTTAAAAGTTCCTCCTGTAGGCGTCAAGAGCATAAAAACGTAATAATATAATCCTTTTCAATCTTGCAATGACATAATTTTTTATTGGATAATTGAAGCAGCTAAAGTAAGTTTACCCGATGTCTCCAGAAAAAGGTGAATTACGCAGAAGTTTCAGGCCGAAATAAGGATATCCGATGTTTATTCATTTTTTAATACTATGCTGCTGACATAGTAAAAAGTAACACTAAATTTAAACAAGATTTCGTGCTAGTAAAGACGATACAAATACATTCAACGCGTTTCACAATGTTTAAAAAAGCGCCGTCTGAATGCTCCTCCTTCAAAGAGCCAATAGAATGCATGGAAAACTCTAGACTCGCTCTCATCGAGCTTCAGGTCTGTTATGCGGGTTGCGGCTTAGGTGGTAAGTTTTTTATGGAACTAGCTGTACATTCGCTTTATAATGCAAGTACTTAGGTTCACTTGATATATTATGAATATCTCTTTCTGATAACGTATGATAACATAATGATTCCGCAAAATTCATAAGCATAGCGCTGGTCTAAGCATAGCCCCTTCTTCCTTTGATTTTGTTGTGCTTCTTATAAATAAAAACATCTTAAATTCCTAACAAGTTCATAGTGAGCGGCAGATAATGGACTAACACACGTTACTTTTAAGAAAATTTGCGACTGGTTGTAGAAAAACATCAGGAAAATTAGAAAATTTGACATCGAAGCATCTATGAAGAGGATAAAAATTACAATTCATTATTGAAAAATTTCGTTATTGACAAAAGTGGCAGGACCAAAATCTGTTTTGTTATTGAGTTAATTTCGTTATCTCTGAGTTAGCAATTGCAAAGTTCTACTGTTGACTGTTGATAATGTTTTCCTTATAACTTATACAAACTGTCATTGACGATAGAATTTCTTTCGACAAAGAAAACTACTAAACACCATTCATGAGACTTGGTCTTCAATCATAAGTATGAGCGCTCCGACTATTATTAGATAAGCGACTGTGGTAGATTGATGATTCTCTGCCATATCCCTGGTTTGAAGGAAGCGTTTTGCATCCTTCTCTTTAAATGTTTACATGTTTTATGATAATTTAAAGTAATGAATGTTTTCTTATTTTCCAAACCAAGTGTCTCTCTTCTGTCATCCTTACATGGTTTTTAGAAAGGTACTAGCAGAGGCGCCCGTTGATTCTCAACGGGGATATATAAATAAGCATTAGATAATATATTATAACTTGTGCAGAGGAGAATCTAATATCTCTCACTTTGCTTGGATGGATGAAAATGTTTTATATTTTAAACTACTTATAATTTGAATCCAAATCTATAATCCATGATAAGAAAAGGAATCGTCTTAAATTTTCTTTCTTTAGGAGTTTCCTCTACTGTGTAAGGTGATTCTTTCTTGGGATTTTTCCTGGGTGCACGTCATCTCGTGTAATAATTACCCGTTTCCTTATGTTTCTTTTAAATTTACTTATTAAGATAGCATTGCTTAGCTTCACATTGAATTCTATAAGGGAGAAAATTTTGATGGAGACAATACTACTTTCGGTTTGCTCACAAATACAAAATATTGCCCGTGTAAAAAATGAGGCGTTTCATTAAGTAATCATTTACTCCAAATGCTAATGTAATATGCGGTACTAGATGATTAGGTAAGAAGATTCATGGTTCAAGCAGCCACTGCCACAGGCTAAGAGGCTGCACGCAGTATACATTAATCAATTACAAGTTTTTCCAGTGTAAATCACACGTAGATGCTAAGTACATATATTATCATTAATTTTTAATCATTGCTTTCATATGGACCTAAAATCATCGTGTATTCTTATAGAAAAACGCAATACCTCGGTTTCAACAATCGCATTCGTTGTCAACTGAACTCGTTGTTTATAGCCTCGAAATTTTACAAAATTTCCGCTTATTATAACCAAATTCTCGCTATTTCGACCCGATAACGATATTTTGTGACCATATTAAAAATTTTTATTTATTTCTCTTTCTTTTGGTGCTTGTCTCGATTTCGTAAACCTATGTCTTACATAATTTAGAAAAAAAATGTGGCCTGCAACCGATAAATCTAAGGCTTACGTGCATTTCTTATAAGAACAGTTTTTCTTGTCTGGGTTGAATTGGGGACATATAAGTAAATTAAAAATAGTCTCTTATCTAAAAAGGAAATACATTTAAAAATCGAGAAAGCTTAAAAGTTATGCCATTTATGGCTCTCGAGTTTTAGGCGACCATACATACACACACACACATAAACACAACTTATTTTCATATATTAGATTACATAATTCACTATTATATATATTTTTTCAGTAATTTGATACTATTGTCCTGATACTTCAGCATATATTAAAAATATATATAAGTTTTAATTGAAAATTTACTTTAAGTTTATGTTTAGTTTATTTTGTTATCTATCATTGAATGAATACTAGTTGGGTATTTTATTTAGTAATCGAAAGATGATTGATTTCTTGTCCATGATCTTGTCTATCCAAATAATTTCTTAAGTGTAATTAATAGCGCAGGGCAGGGTAAATATAATTTCTCAGTGATTTAAGACCAGACAGAGCTGATCTTTGCGAGTTCTCATTCTTCAAATCGCTATGCATCTTAGCTCAGTAATGTCGTACGTTAAGCCAGCATTCTATGGTAGTTACGATAGGTTAATTTCGAAACCTTTTGTTCTCTGCGATTTACCACCGAATCATTTTTTAGTATTTATGTCGCCTAAGTTACAATATTTTCTTAAGTAAGAGCGCTCGGACTATTATTAGATAAGAGACTAGATTGATGATTCTCTTTCTTATCCCCGGTTTGAAGGATGCATTTTGCATCCTTCTCTTTAAATGTTTACGTGTCTTATGATAATTTAAAGTAATGAATGTTTTTTCATCATTTTCCAAACCAAGTGTCTATCTTCTGTCATCCTTACGTGGTTGTTAGAAATTTATATTGCTTAAGGTGAGAGTTGGTGTTTAATGTTAGTATAAGTTTTAATTTAAGTTGTACAGTAAGTTTTTGTTCAGTTTATTTTGTTATATATCATTGAATGAATACTTGTTGGGTATTTTATTTAGTATTCGAAAGATGATTGTTTTCTTGTCCATGATGTTGGGTAGCATTTAAAATGCAGGAGGAATGGGTCCTCTAAACCTAATATCATGTAGTGTTGGGAATTTTTATTCCGCTTTTTGTCCTCTCGAGTATTTGAGGGTTTTAGGAAAAGCCGTAAACCCGGTCTTAAAACCCGAGGACGATACAATCCTTGCCCAACACCTCCCCGCGGTAGAGGACGGTATGCGTATACAAGGGGTATACGGCCAAGATTGGGAAGGGGCCGAATGGGTACCGGCATACGTATCCAACCTCCATGTCTTCAAATGGAGGAAAAGGGCATTCTGTTGTCCTGGGGTTGCCAGATGGATCCCGAATTCGCTAGGCCCATAGGCAGGTGCGGAGATTTAGGAAGGGTGTTAGAGCAGATTCCTTAGCAGTGAGGGTAGGAACCGCTTCTTTAGTGCTTCCAGTGTCTTTAGCTAGTCTTTTTGTTTCGTTTGTTGGTTTCGTTCCTCCTCTTCAGAGGGTGTTCCCGAGGTTCCTGTTCATCATGGGCACATACAATTCAGTGCCTTCACACACATCACATCACGGCACCATACATGCGACATCTACCACACCACAAGAAACATCAATTCCTCAGTCATTGCTCACACCATTTTTCTCCACACTGTTCACGCTAATGTATTTCATGATGCATTTTTATTGTTATGTGGAGTGTATAATTTATCGTATATCTAGCGTATAATGTAAGTTGTTCAATCCTATGTGTAAGTGTACTGTTATTTCTTATTCGCATGAATGTTTTTTTTTCAGGCTATATAATTTGAAACTTTCCTCCACAGGGAAAGAAGCGCTGCTGTATACATAGGAGAGATTTAGCTTAGAAGGCACCAGAAATATTGCAGCTGGTAGTTAATTAGTTAGCTCGTTTTTCTCGAGTATGCATGAGCCGTCATGCTTGACGTAGGGGAATTTTGTTATATGCGGTAGGTAATTTCTCGAGAAGCGGTGTTTTCTCTTGCTCATATTCTTAGGGTCAAGCGTAAATCGCGTCCGTTAGTTCACCGTAGCATAGATGCGATTTTAGGGATTCGTTAGCTCAGGTGATGGAAATTATTGGGATCCGATTCTACCTCTGGTGTGCCTAATGAGTGAATGATTGTGGCAAGTGCACTTGCATGGATGTCTGATAGTTGATGATTTTTAGATTGACACCTTTCCTGGTTGATAGTCCTTATGTGTAGCTAGATCTTTTGGAACTAACACTGTGGTGGTGGGAGAGTGTGTGCGAGGTGAAAGCGGATTCCCATCCAATTTCCATCCAAATAATTTTTTAAGTGTAATTAATAGCGCAGGGCAGGGTAATTATTATCTCTCAGTGATTTAGGACCAGACAGAGCTGATCTTTGCGAGTTCTCATTCTTCGAATCGCTATGCATCTTAGCTCAGTAAGGTCGTACGTTAAGCCAGCATTCTATGGTAGTTACGATAGGTTAATTTCGAAACCTTTTGTTCTCTGCGATTTACCACCGAATCATTTTTTAGTATTTATGTCGCCTAAGTAACAATATTTTCTTAAGTAAGAGCGCTCGGACTATTATTAGATAAGAGACTAGATTGATGATTCTCTTTCTTATCCCCGGTTTGAAGGATGCATTTTGCATCCTTCTCTTTAAATGTTTACGTGTCTTATGATAATTTAAAGTTCTCAATGTTTTTTCATCATTTTCCAAACCAAGAGTCTATCTTCTGTCATCCTTACGTGGTTGTTAGAAGTTTATATTGCTTAAGGTGAGAGTTGGTGTTTAATGTTAGTATAAGTTTTAATTTAAGTTGTACAGTAAGTTTTTGTTCAGTTTATTTTTTATATATCATTGAGTGAATACTTGTTGAGTATTTTATTTAGTATTCGAAAGATGATTGTTTTCTTGTCCATGATGTTGTGTAGCATTTAAAATGCAGGAGGAATGGGTCCTCTAAACCTAATATCATGTAGTGTTGGGAATTTTTATTCCGCTTTTTGTCCTCTCGAGTATTTGAGGGTTTTAGGAAAAGCCGTAAACCCGGTCTTAAAACCCGAGGACGATACAATCCTTGCCCAACACCTCCCCGCGGTAGAGGACGGTATGCGTATACAAGGGGTATACGGCCAAGATTGGGAAGGGGCCGAATGGGTACCGGCATACGTATCCAACCTCCATGTCTTCAAATGGAGGAAAAGGGCATTCTGTTGTCCTGGGGTTGCCAGATGGATCCCGAATTCGCTAGGCCCATAGGCAGGTGCGGAGATTTAGGAAGGGTGTTAGAGCAGATTCCTTAGCAGTGAGGGTAGGAACCGCTTCTTTAGTGCTTCCAGTGTCTTTAGCTAGTCTTTTTGTTTCGTTTGTTGGTTTCGTTCCTCCTCTTCAGAGGGTGTTCCCGAGGTTCCTGTTCATCATGGGCACATACAATTCAGTGCCTTCACACACATCACATCACGGCACCATACATGCGACATCTACCACACCACAAGAAACATCAATTCCTCAGTCATTGCTCACACCATTTTTCTCCACACTGTTCACGCTAATGTATTTCATGATGTATTTTTATTGTTATGTGGAGTGTATAATTTATCGTATATCTAGCGTATAAT
Source organism: Pachydiplax longipennis (assembly GCA_036926295.1). Taxonomy (NCBI): domain Eukaryota; kingdom Metazoa; phylum Arthropoda; class Insecta; order Odonata; family Libellulidae; genus Pachydiplax; species Pachydiplax longipennis. The sequence goes on along the minus strand of JAVFKF010000021.1, from coordinate 1,186,425 downwards.
GTAAGTTGTTAAATCCTATGTGTAAGTGTACTGTTATTTCTTATTCCCATGAATGTTTTTTTTCAGGCTATATAATTTGAAACTTTCCTCCACAGGGAAAAAAGCGCTGCTGTATACATAGGAGAGATTTAGCTTAGAACGCTCGAGGAATATTTCAGTACGTAGTTAATTAGTTAGCTCGTTTTTCTAAAGTATGCATGAGCCGTCATGCTTGACGTAGGGGAATTTTGTTATATGCGGTAGGTAATTTCTCGAGAAGCGGTGTTTTCTCTTGCTCATATTCTTAGGGTCAAGCGTAAATCGCGTCCGTTAGTTCACCGTAGCATAGATGCGATTTTAGGGATTCGTTAGCTCAGGTGATGGAATTTATTGGGATCCGATTCTACCTCTGGTGTGCCTAATGAGTGAATGATTGTGGCAAGTGCACTTGCATGGATGTCTGATAGTTGATGATTTTTAGATTGACACCTTTCCTGGTTGATAGTCCTTATGTGTAGCTAGATCTTTTGGAACTAACACTGTGGTGGTGGGAGGGTGTGTGCGAGGTGAAAGCGGATTTCCATCCAATTTCCATCCAAATAATTTATTAAGTGTAATTAATAGCGCAGGGCAGGGTAATTATTATCTCTCAGTGATTTAAGACCAGACAGAGCTGATCTTTGCGAGTTCTCATTCTTCGAATCGCTATGCATCTTAGCTCAGTAAGGTCGTAGGTTAAGCCAGCATTCTATGGTAGTTACGATAGGTTAATTTCGAAACCTTTTGTTCTCTGCGATTTACCACCGAATCATTTTTTAGTATTTATGTCGCCTAAGTTACAATATTTTCTTAAGTAAGAGCGCTCGGACTATTATTAGATAAGAGACTAGATTGATGATTCTCTTTCTTATCCCCGGTTTGAAGGATGCATTTTGCATCCTTCTCTTTAAATGTTTACGTGTCTTATGATAATTTAAAGTAATGAATGTTTTTTCATCATTTTCCAAACCAAGTGTCTATCTTCTGTCATCCTTACGTGGTTGTTAGAAATTTATATTGCTTAAGGTGAGAGTTGGTGTTTAATGTTAGTATAAGTTTTAATTTAAGTTGTACTGTAAGTTTTTGTTCAGTTTATTTTGTTATATATCATTGAATGAATACTTGTTGGGTATTTTATTTAGTATTCGAAAGATGATTGTTTTCTTGTCCATGATGTTGGGTAGCATTTAAAATGCAGGAGGAATGGGTCCTCTAAACCTAATATCATGTAGTGTTGGGAATTTTTATTCCGCTTTTTGTCCTCTCGAGTATTTGAGGGTTTTAGGAAAAGCCGTAAACCCGGTCTTAAAACCCGAGGACGATACAATCCTTGCCCAACACCTCCCCGCGGTAGAGGACGGTAAGCGTATACAAGGGGTATACGGCCAAGATTGGGAAGGGGCCGAATGGGTACCGGCATACGTATCCAACCTCCATGTCTTCAAATGGAGGAAAAGGGCATTCTGTTGTCCTGGGGTTGCCAGATGGATCCCGAATTCGCTAGGCCCATAGGCAGGTGCGGAGATTTAGGAAGGGTGTTAGAGCAGATTCCTTAGCAGTGAGGGTAGGAACCGCTTCTTTAGTGCTTCCAGTGTCTTTAGCTAGTCTTTTTGTTTCGTTTGTTGGTTTCGTTCCTCCTCTTCAGAGGGTGTTCCCGAGGTTCCTGTTCATCATGGGCACATACAATTCAGTGCCTTCACACACATCACATCACGGCACCATACATGCGACATCTACCACACCACAAGAAACATCAATTCCTCAGTCATTGCTCACACCATTTTTCTCCACACTGTTCACGCTAATGTATTTCATGATGTATTTTTATTGTTATGTGGAGTGTATAATTTATCGTATATCTAGCGTATAATGTAAGTTGTTCAATCCTATGTGTAAGTGTACTGTTATTTCTTATTCCCATGAATGTTTTTTTTTCAGGCTATATAATTTGAAACTTTCCTCCACAGGGAAAGAAGCGCTGCTGTATACATAGGAGAGATTTAGCTTAGAACGCTCGAGGAATATTTCAGCACGTAGTTAATTAGTTAGCTCGTTTTTCTAAAGTATGCATGAGCCGTCATGCTTGACGTAGGGGAATTTTGTTATATGCGGTAGGTAATTTCTCGAGAAGCGGTGTTTTCTCTTGCTCATATTCTTAGGGTCAAGCGTAAATCGTGTCCGTTAGTTTACCGTAGCATAGATGCGATTTCAGGGATTCGTTAACTCAGGTGATGGAAATTATTGGGATCCGATTCTACCTCTGGTGTGCCTAATGAGTGAATGATTGTGGCAAGTGCACTTGCATGGATGTCTGATAGTTGATGATTTTTAGATTGACAACTTTCCTGGTTGATAGTCCTAATGTGTAGCTAGATCTTTTGGAACTAACACTGTGGTGGTGGGAGAGTGTGTGCGAGGTAAAAGCGGATTCCCATCCAATTTCCATCCAAATATTTTTTTATGTGTAATTAATAGCGCAGGGCAGGGTAATTATTATCTCTCAGTGATTTAAGACCAGACAGAGCTGATCTTTGCGAGTTCTCATTCTTCGAATCGCTATGCATCTTAGCTCAGTAAGGTCGTACGTTAAGCCTGCATTCTATGGTAGTTACGATAGGTTAATTTCGAAACCTTTTGTGCTCTGCCATTTACCACCGAATCATTTTTTAGTATTTATGTCGCCTAAGTAACAATATTTTCTTAAGTAAGAGCGCTCGGACTATTATTAGATAAGAGACTAGATTGATGATTCTCTTTCTTATCCCCGGTTTGAAGGATGCATTTTGCATCCTTCTCTTTAAATGTTTACGTGTTTTATGATAATTTAAAGTAATGAATGTATTTTCATCATTTTCCAAACCAAGTGTGTATCTTCTGTCATCCTTACCTGGTTGTTAGAAATTTATATTGCTTAAGGTGAGATTTGGTGTTTAATGTTAGTATAAGTTTTAATTTAAGTATTACTGTAAGTTTTTGTTCAGTTTATTTTGTTATATATCATTGAATGAATACTTGTTGGGTATTTTATTAAGTATTCGAAAGATGATTGTTTTCTTGTCCATGATGTTGGGTAGCATTTAAAATGCAGGAGGAATGGGTCCTCTAAACCTAATATCATGTAGTGTTGGGAATTTTTATTCCGCTTTTTGTCCTCTCGAGTATTTGAGGGTTTTAGGAAAAGCCGTAAACCCGGTCTTAAAACCCGAGGACGATACAATCCTTGCCCAACACCTCCCCGCGGTAGAGGACGGTAAGCGTATACAAGGGGTATACGGCCAAGATTGGGAAGGGGCCGAATGGGTACCGGCATACGTATCCAACCTCCATGTCTTCAAATGGAGGAAAAGGGCATTCTGTTGTCCTGGGGTTGCCAGATGGATCCCGAATTCGCTAGGCCCATAGGCAGGTGCGGAGATTTAGGAAGGGTGTTAGAGCAGATTCCTTAGCAGTGAGGGTAGGAACCGCTTCTTTAGTGCTTCCAGTGTCTTTAGCTAGTCATTTTGTTTCGTTTGTTGGTTTCGTTCCTCCTCTTCAGAGGGTGTTCCCGAGGTTCCTGTTCATCATGGGCACATACAATTCAGTGCCTTCACACACATCACATCACGGCACCATACATGCAACATCTACCACACCACAAGAAACATCAATTCCTCAGTCATTGCTCACACCAATTTTCTCCACACTGTTCACGCTAATGTATTTCATGATGTATTTTTATTGTTATGTGGAGTGTATAATTTATCGTATATCTAGCGTATAATGTAAGTTGTTCAATCCTATGTGTAAGTGTACTGTTATTTCTTATTCCCATGAATGTTTTTTTTTTCAGGCTATATAATTTGAAACTTTCCTCCACAGGGAAAGAAGCTCTGCTGTATACATAGGAGAGATTTAGCTTAGAACGCTCGAGGAATATTTCAGCACGTAGTTAATTAGTTAGCTCGTTTTTCTAAAGTATGCATGAACCGTCATGCTTGACGTAGGGGAATTTTGTTATATGCGGTAGGTAATTTCTCGAGAAGCGGTGTTTTCTCTTGCTCATATTCTTAGGGTCAAGCGTAAATCGTGTCCGTTAGTTTACCGTAGCATAGATGCGATTTCAGGGATTCGTTAACTCAGGTGATGGAAATTATTGGGATCCGATTCTACCTCTGGTGTGCCTAATGAGTGAATGATTGTGGCAAGTGCACTTGCATGGATGTCTGATAGTTGATGATTTTTAGATTGACAACTTTCCTGGTTGATAGTCCTAATGTGTAGCTAGATCTTTTGGAACTAACACTGTGGTGGTGGGAGAGTGTGTGCGAGGTAAAAGCGGATTCCCATCCAATTTCCATCCAAATATTTTTTTATGTGTAATTAATAGCGCAGGGCAGGGTAATTATTATCTCTCAGTGATTTAAGACCAGACAGAGCTGATCTTTGCGAGTACTCATTCTTCGAATCGCTATGCATCTTAGCTCAGTAAGGTCGTACGTTAAGCCAGCATTCTATGGTAGTTACGATAGGTTAATTTCGAAACCTTTTGTGCTCTGCGATTTACCACCGAATCATTTTTTAGTATTTATGTCGCCTAAGTAACAATATTTTCTTAAGTAAGAGCGCTCGGACTATTATTAGATAAGAGACTAGATTGATGATTCTCTTTCTTATCCCCGGTTTGAAGGATGCATTTTGCATCCTTCTCTTTAAATGTTTACGTGTCTTATGATAATTTAAGGTAATGAATGTTTTTTCATCATTTTCCAAACCAAGTGTGTATCTTCTGTCATCCTTACCTGGTTGTTAGAAATTTATATTGCTTAAGGTGAGAGTTGGTGTTTAATGTTAGTATAAGTTTTAATTTAAGTTGTACTGTAAGTTTTTGTTCAGTTTATTTTGTTATATATCATTGAATGAGTACTTGTTGTGTATTTTATTTAGTATTCGAAAGATGATTGTTTTCTTGTCCATGATGTTGGGTAGCATTTAAAATGCAGGAGGAATGGGTCCTCTAAACCTAATATCATGTAGTGTTGGGAATTTTTATTCCGCTTTTTGTCCTCTCGAGTATTTGAGGGTTTTAGGAAAAGCCGTAAACCCGGTCTTAAAACCCGAGGACGATACAATCCTTGCCCAACACCTCCCCGCGGTAGAGGACGGTATGCGTATACAAGGGGTATACGGCCAAGATTGGGAAGGGGCCGAATGGGTACCGGCATACGTATCCAACCTCCATGTCTTCAAATGGAGGAAAAGGGCATTCTGTTGTCCTGGGGTTGCCAGATGGATCCCGAATTCGCTAGGCCCATAGGCAGGTGCGGAGATTTAGGAAGGGTGTTAGAGCAGATTCCTTAGCAGTGAGGGTAGGAACCGCTTCTTTAGTGCTTCCAGTGTCTTTAGCTAGTCTTTTTGTTTCGTTTGTTGGTTTCGTTCCTCCTCTTCAGAGGGTGTTCCCGAGGTTCCTGTTCATCATGGGCACATACAATTCAGTGCCTTCACACACATCACATCACGGCACCATACATGCGACATCTACCACACCACAAGAAACATCAATTCCTCAGTCATTGCTCACACCATTTTTCTCCACACTGTTCACGCTAATGTATTTCATGATGTATTTTTATTGTTATGTGGAGTGTATAATTTATCGTATATCTAGCGTATAATGTAAGTTGTTCAATCCTATGTGTAAGTGTACTGTTACTTCTTATTCCCATGAATGTTTTTTTTCAGGCAATATAATTTGAAACTTTCCTCCACAGGGAAAGAAGCGCTGCTGTATACATAGGAGAGATTTAGCTTAGAACGCTCGAGGAATATTTCAGCACGTAGTTAATTAGTTAGCTCGTTTTTCTAAAGTATGCATGAACCGTCATGCTTGACGTAGGGGAATTTTGTTATATGCGGTAGGTAATTTCTCGAGAAGCGGTGTTTTCTCTTGCTCATATTCTTAGGGTCAAGCGTAAATCGTGTCCGTTAGTTTACCGTAGCATAGATGCGATTTCAGGGATTCGTTAACTCAGGTGATGGAAATTATTGGGATCCGATTCTACCTCTGGTGTGCCTAATGAGTGAATGATTGTGGCAAGTGCACTTGCATGGATGTCTGATAGTTGATGATTTTTAGATTGACACCTTTCCTGGTTGATAGTCCTTATGTGTAGCTAGATCTTTTGGAACTAACACTGTGGTGGTGGGAGAGTGTGTGTGAGGTAAAAGCGGATTCCCATCCAATTTCCATCCAAATAATTTTTTAAGTGTAATTAATAGCGCAGGGCAGGGTAATTATTATCTCTCAGTGATTTCTGACCAGACAGATCTTTGATCTTTGCGAGTTCTCATTCTTCGAATCGCTATGCATCTTAGCTCAGTAAGGTCGTACGTTAAGCCAGCATTCTATGGTAGTTACGATAGGTTAATTTCGAAACCTTTTGTTCTCTGCGATTTACCACCGAATCATTTTTTAGTATTTATGTCGCCTAAGTTACAATATTTTCTTAAGTAAGATGGCTCGGACTATTATTAGATAAGAGACTAGATTGATGATTCTCTTTCTTATCCCCGGTTTGAAGGATGCATTTTGCATCCTTCTCTTTAAATGTTTACGTGTCTTATGATAATTTAAAGTAATGAATGTTTTTTCATCATTTTCCAAACCAAGTGTCTATCTTCTGTCATCCTTACGTGGTTGTTAGAAATTTATATTGCTTAAGGTGAGAGTTGGTGTTTAATGTTAGTATAAGTTTTAATTTAAGTTGTACAGTAAGTTTTTGTTCAGTTTATTTTGTTATATATCATTGAATGAATACTTGTTGGGTATTTTATTTAATATTCGAAAGATGATTGTTTTCTTGTCCATGATGTTGGGTAGCATTTAAAATGCAGGAGGAATGGGTCCTCTAAACCTAATATCATGCAGTGTAGGGAATTTTTATTCCGCTTTTTGTCCTCTCGAGTATTTGAGGGTTTTAGGAAAAGCCGTAAACCCGGTCTTAAAACCCGAGGACGATACAATCCTTGCCCAACACCTCCCCGCGGTAGAGGACGGTATGCGTATACAAGGGGTATACGGCCAAGATTGGGAAGGGGCCGAATGGGTACCGGCATACGTATCCAACCTCCATGTCTTCAAATGGAGGAAAAGGGCATTCTGTTGTCCTGGGGTTGCCAGATGGATCCCGAATTCGCTAGGCCCATAGGCAGGTGCGGAGATTTAGGAAGGGTGTTAGAGCAGATTCCTTAGCAGTGAGGGTAGGAACCACTTCTTTAGTGCTTCCAGTGTCTTTAGCTAGTCTTTTTGTTTCGATTGTTGGTTTCGTTCCTCCTCTTCAGAGGGTGTTCCCGAGGTTCCTGTTCATCATGGGCACATACAATTCAGTGCCTTCACACACATCACATCACGGCACCATACATGCGACATCTACCACACCACAAGAAACATCAATTCCTCAGTCATTGCTCACACCATTTTTCTCCACACTGTTCACACTAATGTATTTCATGATGTATTTTTATTGTTATGTGGAGTGTATAATTTATCGTATATCTAGCGTATAATGTAAGTTGTTCAATCCTATGTGTGAGTGTACTGTTATTTCCTATTCCCATGAATGTTTTTTTTCAGGCTATGTAATTTGAAACTTTCCTCCACAGGGAAAGAAGCGCTGCTGTATACATAGGAGAGATTTAGCTTAGAACGCACGAGAAATATTGCAGCTGGTAGTTAGTTAGTTAGCTCGTTTTTCTCGAGTATGCATGAGCCGTCATGCTTGACGTAGGGGAATTTTGTTATATGCGGTAGGTAATTTCTCGAGAAGCGGTGTTTTCTCTTGCTCATATTCTTAGGGTCAAGCGTAAATCGCGTCCGTTAGTTCACCGTAGCATAGATGCGATTTTAGGGATTCGTTAGCTCAGGTGATGGAATTTATTGGGATCCGATTCTACCTCTGGTGTGCCTAATGAGTGAATGATTGTGGCAAGTGCACTTGCATGGATGTCTGATAGTTGATGATTTTTAGATTGACACCTTTCCTGGTTGATAGTCCTTATGTGTAGCTAGATCTTTTGGAACTAACACTGTGGTGGTGGGAGAGTGTGTGCGAGGTAAAAGCGGATTCCCATCCAATTTCCATCCAAATATTTTTTTATGTGTAATTAATAGCGCAGGGCAGGGTAATTATTATCTCTCAGTGATTTAAGACCAGACAGAGCTGATCTTTGCGAGTTCTCATTCTTCGAATCGCTATGCATCTTAGCTCAGTAAGGTCGTACGTTAAGCCTGCATTCTATGGTAGTTACGATAGGTTAATTTCGAAACCTTTTGTGCTCTGCCATTTACCACCGAATCATTTTTTAGTATTTATGTCGCCTAAGTAACAATATTTTCTTAAGTAAGAGCGCTCGGACTATTATTAGATAAGAGACTAGATTGATGATTCTCTTTCTTATCCCCGGTTTGAAGGATGCATTTTGCATCCTTCTCTTTAAATGTTTACGTGTTTTATGATAATTTAAAGTAATGAATGTATTTTCATCATTTTCCAAACCAAGTGTCTATCTTCTGTCATCCTTACGTGGTTGTTAGAAATTTATATTGCTTAAGGTGAGAGTTGGTGTTTAATGTTAGTATAAGTTTTAATTTAAGTTGTACAGTAAGTTTTTGTTCAGTTTATTTTGTTATATATCATTGAATGAATACTTGTTGGGTATTTTATTAAGTATTCGAAAGATGATTGTTTTCTTGTCCATGATGTTGGGTAGCATTTAAAATGCAGGAGGAATGGGTCCTCTAAACCTAATATCATGTAGTGTTGGGAATTTTTATTCCGCTTTTTGTCCTCTCGAGTATTTGAGGGTTTTAGGAAAAGCCGTAAACCCGGTCTTAAAACCCGAGGACGATACAATCCTTGCCCAACACCTCCCCGCGGTAGAGGACGGTAAGCGTATACAAGGGGTATACGGCCAAGATTGGGAAGGGGCCGAATGGGTACCGGCATACGTATCCAACCTCCATGTCTTCAAATGGAGGAAAAGGGCATTCTGTTGTCCTGGGGTTGCCAGATGGATCCCGAATTCGCTAGGCCCATAGGCAGGTGCGGAGATTTAGGAAGGGTGTTAGAGCAGATTCCTTAGCAGTGAGGGTAGGAACCGCTTCTTTAGTGCTTCCAGTGTCTTTAGCTAGTCTTTTTGTTTCGTTTGTTGGTTTCGTTCCTCCTCTTCAGAGGGTGTTCCCGAGGTTCCTGTTCATCATGGGCACATACAATTCAGTGCCTTCACACACATCACATCACGGCACCATACATGCAACATCTACCACACCACAAGAAACATCAATTCCTCAGTCATTGCTCACACCAATTTTCTCCACACTGTTCACGCTAATGTATTTCATGATGTATTTTTATTGTTATGTGGAGTGTATAATTTATCGTATATCTAGCGTATAATGTAAGTTGTTCAATCCTATGTGTAAGTGTACTGTTATTTCTTATTCCCATGAATGTTTTTTTTTTCAGGCTATATAATTTGAAACTTTCCTCCACAGGGAAAGAAGCTCTGCTGTATACATAGGAGAGATTTAGCTTAGAACGCTCGAGGAATATTTCAGCACGTAGTTAATTAGTTAGCTCGTTTTTCTAAAGTATGCATGAACCGTCATGCTTGACGTAGGGGAATTTTGTTATATGCGGTAGGTAATTTCTCGAGAAGCGGTGTTTTCTCTTGCTCATATTCTTAGGGTCAAGCGTAAATCGTGTCCGTTAGTTTACCGTAGCATAGATGCGATTTCAGGGATTCGTTAACTCAGGTGATGGAAATTATTGGGATCCGATTCTACCTCTGGTGTGCCTAATGAGTGAATGATTGTGGCAAGTGCACTTGCATGGATGTCTGATAGTTGATGATTTTTAGATTGACAACTTTCCTGGTTGATAGTCCTAATGTGTAGCTAGATCTTTTGGAACTAACACTGTGGTGGTGGGAGAGTGTGTGCGAGGTAAAAGCGGATTCCCATCCAATTTCCATCCAAATATTTTTTTATGTGTAATTAATAGCGCAGGGCAGGGTAATTATTATCTCTCAGTGATTTAAGACCAGACAGAGCTGATCTTTGCGAGTACTCATTCTTCGAATCGCTATGCATCTTAGCTCAGTAAGGTCGTACGTTAAGCCAGCATTCTATGGTAGTTACGATAGGTTAATTTCGAAACCTTTTGTGCTCTGCGATTTACCACCGAATCATTTTTTAGTATTTATGTCGCCTAAGTAACAATATTTTCTTAAGTAAGAGCGCTCGGACTATTATTAGATAAGAGACTAGATTGATGATTCTCTTTCTTATCCCCGGTTTGAAGGATGCATTTTGCATCCTTCTCTTTAAATGTTTACGTATCTTATGATAATTTAAGGTAATGAATGTTTTTTCATCATTTTCCAAACCAAGTGTGTATCTTCTGTCATCCTTACCTGGTTGTTAGAAATTTATATTGCTTAAGGTGAGAGTTGGTGTTTAATGTTAGTATAAGTTTTAATTTAAGTTGTACTGTAAGTTTTTGTTCAGTTTATTTTGTTATATATCATTGAATGAGTACTTGTTGTGTATTTTATTTAGTATTCGAAAGATGATTGTTTTCTTGTCCATGATGTTGGGTAGCATTTAAAATGCAGGAGGAATGGGTCCTCTAAACCTAATATCATGTAGTGTTGGGAATTTTTATTCCGCTTTTTGTCCTCTCAAGTATTTGAGGGTTTTAGGAAAAGCCGTAAACCCGGTCTTAAAACCCGAGGACGATACAATCCTTGCCCAACACCTCCCCGCGGTAGAGGACGGTATGCGTATACAAGGGGTATACGGCCAAGATTGGGAAGGGGCCGAATGGGTACCGGCATACGTATCCAACCTCCATGTCTTCAAATGGAGGAAAAGGGCATTCTGTTGTCCTGGGGTTGCCAGATGGATCCCGAATTCGCTAGGCCCATAGGCAGGTGCGGAGATTTAGGAAGGGTGTTAGAGCAGATTCCTTAGCAGTGAGGGTAGGAACCGCTTCTTTAGTGCTTCCAGTGTCTTTAGCTAGTCTTTTTGTTTCGTTTGTTGGTTTCGTTCCTCCTCTTCAGAGGGTGTTCCCGAGGTTCCTGTTCATCATGGGCACATACAATTCAGTGCCTTCACACACATCACATCACGGCACCATACATGCGACATCTACCACACCACAAGAAACATCAATTCCTCAGTCATTGCTCACACCATTTTTCTCCACACTGTTCACGCTAATGTATTTCATGATGTATTTTTATTGTTATGTGGAGTGTATAATTTATCGTATATCTAGCGTATAATGTAAGTTGTTCAATCCTATGTGTAAGTGTACTGTTATTTCTTATTCCCATGAATGTTTTTTTTCAGGCAATATAATTTGAAACTTTCCTCCACAGGGAAAGAAGCGCTGCTGTATACATAGGAGAGATTTAGCTTAGAACGCTCGAGGAATATTTCAGCACGTAGTTAATTAGTTAGCTCGTTTTTCTAAAGTATGCATGAACCGTCATGCTTGACGTAGGGGAATTTTGTTATATGCGGTAGGTAATTTCTCGAGAAGCGGTGTTTTCTCTTGCTCATATTCTTAGGGTCAAGCGTAAATCGTGTCCGTTAGTTTACCGTAGCATAGATGCGATTTCAGGGATTCGTTAACTCAGGTGATGGAAATTATTGGGATCCGATTCTACCTCTGGTGTGCCTAATGAGTGAATGATTGTGGCAAGTGCACTTGCATGGATGTCTGATAGTTGATGATTTTTAGATTGACACCTTTCCTGGTTGATAGTCCTTATGTGTAGCTAGATCTTTTGGAACTAACACTGTGGTGGTGGGAGAGTGTGTGTGAGGTAAAAGCGGATTCCCATCCAATTTCCATCCAAATAATTTTTTAAGTGTAATTAATAGCGCAGGGCAGGGTAATTATTATCTCTCAGTGATTTCTGACCAGACAGATCTTTGATCTTTGCGAGTTCTCATTCTTCGAATCGCTATGCATCTTAGCTCAGTAAGGTCGTACGTTAAGCCAGCATTCTATGGTAGTTACGATAGGTTAATTTCGAAACCTTTTGTTCTCTGCGATTTACCACCGAATCATTTTTTAGTATTTATGTCGCCTAAGTTACAATATTTTCTTAAGTAAGATGGCTCGGACTATTATTAGATAAGAGACTAGATTGATGATTCTCTTTCTTATCCCCGGTTTGAAGGATGCATTTTGCATCCTTCTCTTTAAATGTTTACGTGTCTTATGATAATTTAAAGTAATGAATGTTTTTTCATCATTTTCCAAACCAAGTGTCTATCTTCTGTCATCCTTACGTGGTTGTTAGAAATTTATATTGCTTAAGGTGAGAGTTGGTGTTTAATGTTAGTATAAGTTTTAATTTAAGTTGTACAGTAAGTTTTTGTTCAGTTTATTTTGTTATATATCATTGAATGAATACTTGTTGGGTATTTTATTTAATATTCGAAAGATGATTGTTTTCTTGTCCATGATGTTGGGTAGCATTTAAAATGCAGGAGGAATGGGTCCTCTAAACCTAATATCATGCAGTGTAGGGAATTTTTATTGCGCTTTTTGTCCTCTCGAGTATTTGAGGGTTTTAGGAAAAGCCGTAAACCCGGTCTTAAAACCCGAGGACGATACAATCCTTGCCCAACCCCCTCCCCGCGGTAGAGGACGGTATGCGTATACAAGGGGTATACGGCCAAGATTGGGAAGGGGCCGAATGGGTACCGGCATACGTATCCAACCTCCATGTCTTCAAATGGAGGAAAAGGGCATTCTGTTGTCCTGGGGTTGCCAGATGGATCCCGAATTCGCTAGGCCCATAGGCAGGTGCGGAGATTTAGGAAGGGTGTTAGAGCAGATTCCTTAGCAGTGAGGGTAGGAACCGCTTCTTTAGTGCTTCCAGTGTCTTTAGCTAGTCTTTTTGTTTCGTTTGTTGGTTTCGTTCCTCCTCTTCAGAGGGTGTTCCCGAGGTTCCTGTTCATCATGGGCACATACAATTCAGTGCCTTCACACACATCACATCACGGCACCATACATGCGACATCTACCACACCACAAGAAACATCAATTCCTCAGTCATTGCTCACACCATTTTTCTCCACACTGTTCACACTAATGTATTTCATGATGTATTTTTATTGTTATGTGGAGTGTATAATTTATCGTATATCTAGCGTATAATGTAAGTTGTTCAATCCTATGTGTGAGTGTACTGTTATTTCCTATTCCCATGAATGTTTATTTTCAGGCTATGTAATTTGAAACTTTCCTCCACAGGGAAAGAAGCGCTGCTGTATACATAGGAGAGATTTAGCTTAGAACGCACGAGAAATATTGCAGCTGGTAGTTAATTCGTTAGCTCGTTTTTCTCGAGTATGCATGAGCCGTCATGCTTGACGTAGGGGAATTTTGTTATATGCGGTAGGTAATTTCTCGAGAAGCGGTGTTTTCTCTTGCTCATATTCTTAGGGTCAAGCGTAAATCGTGTCCGTTAGTTTACCGTAGCATAGATGCGATTTTAGGGATTCGTTAACTGAGGTGATGGAAATTATTGGGATCCGATTCTACCTCTGGTGTGCCTAATGAGTGAATGATTGTGGCAAGTGCACTTGCATGGATGTCTGATAGTTGATGATTTTTAGATTGACACCTTTCCTGGTTGATAGTCCTTATGTGTAGCTAGATCTTTTTGAACTAACACTGTGGTGGTGGGAGAGTGTGTGCGAGGTAAAAGCGGATTCCCATCCAATTTCCATCCAAATAATTTTTAAGTGTAATTAATAGCGCAGGGCAGGGTAATATTATCTCTCTGTGATTCAAGACCAGACAGAGCTGATCTTTGCGAGTTCTCATTCTTCGAATCGCTATGCATCTTAGCTCAGTAAGGTCGTACGTTAAGCCAGCATTCTATGGTAGTTACGATAGGTTAATTTCGAAACCTTTTGTTCTCTGCGATTTACCACCGAATCATTTTTTAGTATTTATGTCGCCTAAGTTACAATATTTTCTTAAGTAAGATGGCTCGGACTATTATTAGATAAGAGACTAGATTGATGATTCTCTTTCTTATCCCCGGTTTGAAGGATGCATTTTGCATCCTTCTCTTTAAATGTTTACGTGTCTTATGATAATTTAAAGTAATGAATGTTTTTTCATCATTTTCCAAACCAAGTGTCTATCTTCTGTCATCCTTACGTGGTTGTTAGAAATTTATATTGCTTAAGGTGAGAGTTGGTGTTTAATGTTAGTATAAGTTTTAATTTAAGTTGTACAGTAAGTTTTTGTTCAGTTTATTTTGTTATATATCATTGAATGAATACTTGTTGGGTATTTTATTTAGTATTCGAAAGATGATTGTTTTCTTGTCCATGATGTTGGGTAGCATTTAAAATGCAGGAGGAATGGGTCCTCTAAACCTAATATCATGCAGTGTTGGGAATTTTTATTCCGCTTTTTGTCCTCTCGAGTATTTGAGGGTTTTAGGAAAAGCCGTAAACCCGGTCTTAAAACCCGAGGACGATACAATCCTTGCCCAACACCTCCCCGCGGTAGAGGACGGTATGCGTATACAAGGGGTATACGGCCAAGATTGGGAAGGGGCCGAATGGGTACCGGCATACGTATCCAACCTCCATGTCTTCAAATGGAGGAAAAGGGCATTCTGTTGTCCTGGGGTTGCCAGATGGATCCCGAATTCGCTAGGCCCATAGGCAGGTGCGGAGATTTAGGAAGGGTGTTAGAGCAGATTCCTTAGCACTGAGGGTAGGAACCGCTTCTTTAGTGCTTCCAGTGTCTTTAGCTAGTCTTTTTGTTTCGTTTGTTGGTTTCGTTCCTCCTCTTCAGAGGGTGTTCCCGAGGTTCCTGTTCATCATGGGCACATACAATTCAGTGCCTTCACACACATCACATCACGGCACCATACATGCGACATCTACCACACCACAAGAAACATCAATTCCTCAGTCATTGCTCACACCATTTTTCTCCACACTGTTCACGCTAATGTATTTCATGATGTATTTTTATTGTTATGTGGAGTGTATAATTTATCGTATATCTAGCGTATAATGTAAGTTGTTCAATCCTATGTGTAAGTGTACTGTTATTTCTTATTCCCATGAATGTTTTTTTTCAGGCAATATAATTTGAAACTTTCCTCCACAGGGAAAGAAGCGCTGCTGTATACATAGGAGAGATTTAGCTTAGAACGCACGAGAAATATTGCAGCTGGTAGTTAGTTAGTTAGCTCGTTTTTCTCGAGTATGCATGAACCGTCATGCTTGACGTAGGGGAATTTTGTTATATGCGGTAGGTAATTTCTCGAGAAGCGGTGTTTTCTCTTGCTCATATTCTTAGGGTCAAGCGTAAATCGTGTCCGTTAGTTTACCGTAGCATAGATGCGATTTCAGGGATTCGTTAACTCAGGTGATGGAAATTATTGGGATCCGATTCTACCTCTGGTGTGCCTAATGAGTGAATGATTGTGGCAAGTGCACTTGCATGGATGTCTGATAGTTGATGATTTTTAGATTGACACCTTTCCTGGTTGATAGTCCTTATGTGTAGCTAGATCTTTTGGAACTAACACTGTGGTGGTGGGAGAGTGTGTGTGAGGTAAAAGCGGATTCCCATCCAATTTCCATCCAAATAATTTTTTAAGTGTAATTAATAGCGCAGGGCAGGGTAATTATTATCTCTCAGTGATTTCTGACCAGACAGATCTTTGATCTTTGCGAGTTCTCATTCTTCGAATCGCTATGCATCTTAGCTCAGTAAGGTCGTACGTTAAGCCAGCATTCTATGGTAGTTACGATAGGTTAATTTCGAAACCTTTTGTTCTCTGCGATTTACCACCGAATCATTTTTTAGTATTTATGTCGCCTAAGTTACAATATTTTCTTAAGTAAGATGGCTCGGACTATTATTAGATAAGAGACTAGATTGATGATTCTCTTTCTTATCCCCGGTTTGAAGGATGCATTTTGCATCCTTCTCTTTAAATGTTTACGTGTCTTATGATAATTTAAAGTAATGAATGTTTTTTCATCATTTTCCAAACCAAGTGTCTATCTTCTGTCATCCTTACGTGGTTGTTAGAAATTTATATTGCTTAAGGTGAGAGTTGGTGTTTAATGTTAGTATAAGTTTTAATTTAAGTTGTACAGTAAGTTTTTGTTCAGTTTATTTTGTTATATATCATTGAATGAATACTTGTTGGGTATTTTATTTAATATTCGAAAGATGATTGTTTTCTTGTCCATGATGTTGGGTAGCATTTAAAATGCAGGAGGAATGGGTCCTCTAAACCTAATATCATGCAGTGTAGGGAATTTTTATTGCGCTTTTTGTCCTCTCGAGTATTTGAGGGTTTTAGGAAAAGCCGTAAACCCGGTCTTAAAACCCGAGGACGATACAATCCTTGCCCAACACCTCCCCGCGGTAGAGGACGGTATGCGTATACAAGGGGTATACGGCCAAGATTGGGAAGGGGCCGAATGGGTACCGGCATACGTATCCAACCTCCATGTCTTCAAATGGAGGAAAAGGGCATTCTGTTGTCCTGGGGTTGCCAGATGGATCCCGAATTCGCTAGGCCCATAGGCAGGTGCGGAGATTTAGGAAGGGTGTTAGAGCAGATTCCTTAGCAGTGAGGGTAGGAACCGCTTCTTTAGTGCTTCCAGTGTCTTTAGCTAGTCTTTTTGTTTCGTTTGTTGGTTTCGTTCCTCCTCTTCAGAGGGTGTTCCCGAGGTTCCTGTTCATCATGGGCACATACAATTCAGTGCCTTCACACACATCACATCACGGCACCATACATGCGACATCTACCACACCACAAGAAACATCAATTCCTCAGTCATTGCTCACACCATTTTTCTCCACACTGTTCACACTAATGTATTTCATGATGTATTTTTATTGTTATGTGGAGTGTATAATTTATCGTATATCTAGCGTATAATGTAAGTTGTTCAATCCTATGTGTGAGTGTACTGTTATTTCCTATTCCCATGAATGTTTATTTTCAGGCTATGTAATTTGAAACTTTCCTCCACAGGGAAAGAAGCGCTGCTGTATACATAGGAGAGATTTAGCTTAGAACGCACGAGAAATATTGCAGCTGGTAGTTAATTAGTTAGCTCGTTTTTCTCGAGTATGCATGAGCCGTCATGCTTGACGTAGGGGAATTTTGTTATATGCGGTAGGTAATTTCTCGAGAAGCGGTGTTTTCTCTTGCTCATATTCTTAGGGTCAAGCGTAAATCGTGTCCGTTAGTTTACCGTAGCATAGATGCGATTTTAGGGATTCGTTAACTGAGGTGATGGAAATTATTGGGATCCGATTCTACCTCTGGTGTGCCTAATGAGTGAATGATTGTGGCAAGTGCACTTGCATGGATGTCTGATAGTTGATGATTTTTAGATTGACACCTTTCCTGGTTGATAGTCCTTATGTGTAGCTAGATCTTTTTGAACTAACACTGTGGTGGTGGGAGAGTGTGTGCGAGGTAAAAGCGGATTCCCATCCAATTTCCATCCAAATAATTTTTAAGTGTAATTAATAGCGCAGGGCAGGGTAATATTATCTCTCTGTGATTCAAGACCAGACAGAGCTGATCTTTGCGAGTTCTCATTCTTCGAATCGCTATGCATCTTAGCTCAGTAAGGTCGTACGTTAAGCCAGCATTCTATGGTAGTTACGATAGGTTAATTTCGAAACCTTTTGTTCTCTGCGATTTACCACCGAATCATTTTTTAGTATTTATGTCGCCTAAGTTACAATATTTTCTTAAGTAAGAGCGCTCGGACTATTATTAGATAAGAGACTAGATTGATGATTCTCTTTCTTATCCCCGGTTTGAAGGATGTATTTTGCATCCTTCTCTTTAAATGTTTACGTGTCTTATGATAATTTGAAGTAATGAATGTTTTTTCATCATTTTCCAAACCAAGTGTCTATCTTCTGTCATCCTTACGTGGTTGTTAGAAATTTATATTGCTTAAGGTGAGAGTTGGTGTTTAATGTTAGTATAAGTTTTAATTTAAGTTGTACAGTAAGTTTTTGTTCAGTTTATTTTGTTATATATCATTGAATGAATACTTGTTGGGTATTTTATTTAGTATTCGAAAGATGATTGTTTTCTTGTCCATGATGTTGGGTAGCATTTAAAATGCAGGAGGAATGGGTCCTCTAAACCTAATATCATGCAGTGTTGGGAATTTTTATTCCGCTTTTTGTCCTCTCGAGTATTTGAGGGTTTTAGGAAAAGCCGTAAACCCGGTCTTAAAACCCGAGGACGATACAATCCTTGCCCAACACCTCCCCGCGGTAGAGGACGGTATGCGTATACAAGGGGTATACGGCCAAGATTGGGAAGGGGCCGAATGGGTACCGGCATACGTATCCAACCTCCATGTCTTCAAATGGAGGAAAAGGGCATTCTGTTGTCCTGGGGTTGCCAGATGGATCCCGAATTCGCTAGGCCCATAGGCAGGTGCGGAGATTTAGGAAGGGTGTTAGAGCAGATTCCTTAGCAGTGAGGGTAGGAACCGCTTCTTTAGTGCTTCCAGTGTCTTTAGCTAGTCTTTTTGTTTCGTTTGTTGGTTTCGTTCCTCCTCTTCAGAGGGTGTTCCCGAGGTTCCTGTTCATCATGGGCACATACAATTCAGTGCCTTCACACACATCACATCACGGCACCATACATGCGACATCTACCACACCACAAAAAACATCAATTCCTCAGTCATTGCTCACACCATTTTTCTCCACACTGTTCACACTAATGTATTTCATGATGTATTTTTATTGTTATGTGGAGTGTATAATTTATCGTATATCTAGCGTATAATGTAAGTTGTTCAATCCTATGTGTGAGTGTACTGTTATTTCCTATTCCCATGAATGTTTTTTTTCAGGCTATGTAATTTGAAACTTTCCTCCACAGGGAAAGAAGCGCTGCTGTATACATAGGAGAGATTTAGCTTAGAACGCACGAGAAATATTGCAGCTGGTAGTTAGTTAGTTAGCTCGTTTTTCTCGAGTATGCATGAGCCGTCATGCTTGACGTAGGGGAATTTTGTTATATGCGGTAGGTAATTTCTCGAGAAGCGGTGTTTTCTCTTGCTCATATTCTTAGGGTCAAGCGTAAATCGTGTCCGTTAGTTTACCGTAGCATAGATGCGATTTTAGGGATTCGTTAACTGAGGTGATGGAAATTATTGGGATCCGATTCTACCTCTGGTGTGCCTAATGAGTGAATGATTGTGGCAAGTGCACTTGCATGGATGTCTGATAGTTGATGATTTTTAGATTGACACCTTTCCTGGTTGATAGTCCTTATGTGTAGCTAGATCTTTTGGAACTAACACTGTGGTGGTGGGAGAGTGTGTGTGAGGTAAAAGCGGATTCCCATCCAATTTCCATCCAAATAATTTTTTAAGTGTAATTAATAGCGCAGGGCAGGGTAATTATTATCTCTCAGTGATTTCTGACCAGACAGAGCTGATCTTTGCGAGTTCTCATTCTTCGAATCGCTATGCATCTTAGCTCAGTAAGGTCGTACGTTAAGCCAGCATTCTATGGTAGTTACGATAGGTTAATTTCGAAACCTTTTGTTCTCTGCGATTTACCACCGAATCATTTTTTAGTATTTATGTCGCCCAAGTTACAATATTTTCTTAAGTAAGAGCGCTCGGACTATTATTAGATAAGAGACTAGATTGATGATTCTCTTTCTTATCCCCGGTTTGAAGGATGCATTTTGCATCCTTCTCTTTAAATGTTTACGTGTCTTATGATAATTTAAAGTAATGCATGTTTTTTCATCATTTTCCAAACCAAGTGTCTATCTTCTGTCATCCTTACGTGGTTGTTAGAAATTTATATTGCTTAAGGTGAGAGTTGGTGTTTAATGTTAGTATAAGTTTTAATTTAAGTTGTACAGTAAGTTTTTGTTCAGTTTATTTTGTTATATATCATTGAATGAATACTTGTTGGGTATTTTATTTAGTATTCGAAAGATGATTGTTTTCTTGTCCATGATGTTGGGTAGCATTTAAAATGCAGGAGGAATGGGTCCTCTAAACCTAATATCATGCAGTGTTGGGAATTTTTATTCCGCTTTTTGTCCTCTCGAGTATTTGAGGGTTTTAGGAAAAGCCGTAAACCCGGTCTTAAAACCCGAGGACGATACAATCCTTGCCCAACACCTCCCCGCGGTAGAGGACGGTATGCGTATACAAGGGGTATACGGCCAAGATTGGGAAGGGGCCGAATGGGTACCGGCATACGTATCCAACCTCCATGTCTTCAAATGGAGGAAAAGGGCATTCTGTTGTCCTGGGGTTGCCAGATGGATCCCGAATTCGCTAGGCCCATAGGCAGGTGCGGAGATTTAGGAAGGGTGTTAGAGCAGATTCCTTAGCACTGAGGGTAGGAACCGCTTCTTTAGTGCTTCCAGTGTCTTTAGCTAGTCTTTTTGTTTCGTTTGTTGGTTTCGTTCCTCCTCTTCAGAGGGTGTTCCCGAGGTTCCTGTTCATCATGGGCACATACAATTCAGTGCCTTCACACACATCACATCACGGCACCATACATGCGACATCTACCACACCACAAGAAACATCAATTCCTCAGTCATTGCTCACACCATTTTTCTCCACACTGTTCACACTAATGTATTTCATGATGTATTTTTATTGTTATGTGGAGTGTATAATTTATCGTATATCTAGCGTATAATGTAAGTTGTTCAATCTTATGTGTGAGTGTACTGTTATTTCCTATTCCCATGAATGTTTTTTTTCAGGCTATGTAATTTGAAACTTTCCTCCACAGGGAAAGAAGCGCTGCTGTATACATAGGAGAGATTTAGCTTAGAACGCACGAGAAATATTGCAGCTGGTAGTTAGTTAGTTAGCTCGTTTTTCTCGAGTATGCATGAGCCGTCATCCTTACGTAGGGGAATTTTGTTATATGCGGTAGGTAATTTCTCGAGAAGCGGTGTTTTCTCTTGCTCATATTCTTAGGGTCAAGCGTAAATCGTGTCCGTTAGTTTACCGTAGCATAGATGCGATTTTAGGGATTCGTTAACTGAGGTGATGGAAATTATTGGGATCCGATTCTACCTCTGGTGTGCCTAATGAGTGAATGATTGTGGCAAGTGCACTTGCATGGATGTCTGATAGTTGATGATTTTTAGATTGACACCTTTCCTGGTTGATAGTCCTTATGTGTAGCTAGATCTTTTGGAACTAACACTGTGGTGGTGGGAGAGTGTGTGTGAGGTAAAAGCGGATTCCCATCCAATTTCCATCCAAATAATTTTTTAAGTGTAATTAATAGCGCAGGGCAGGGTAATTATTATCTCTCAGTGATTTCTGACCAGACAGAGCTGATCTTTGCGAGTTCTCATTCTTCGAATCGCTATGCATCTTAGCTCAGTAAGGTCGTACGTTAAGCCAGCATTCTATGGTAGTTACGATAGGTTAATTTCGAAACCTTTTGTTCTCTGCGATTTACCACCGAATCATTTTTTAGTATTTATGTCGCCTAAGTTACAATATTTTCTTAAGTAAGAGCGCTCGGACTATTATTAGATAAGAGACTAGATTGATGATTCTCTTTCTTATCCCCGGTTTGAAGGATGTATTTTGCATCCTTCTCTTTAAATGTTTACGTGTCTTATGATAATTTGAAGTAATGAATGTTTTTTCATCATTTTCCAAACCAAGTGTCTATCTTCTGTCATCCTTACGTGGTTGTTAGAAATTTATATTGCTTAAGGTGAGAGTTGGTGTTTAATGTTAGTATAAGTTTTAATTTAAGTTGTACAGTAAGTTTTTGTTCAGTTTATTTTGTTATATATCATTGAATGAATACTTGTTGGGTATTTTATTTAGTATTCGAAAGATGATTGTTTTCTTGTCCATGATGTTGGGTAGCATTTAAAATGCAGGAGGAATGGGTCCTCTAAACCTAATATCATGCAGTGTTGGGAATTTTTATTCCGCTTTTTGTCCTCTCGAGTATTTGAGGGTTTTAGGAAAAGCCGTAAACCCGGTCTTAAAACCCGAGGACGATACAATCCTTGCCCAACACCTCCCCGCGGTAGAGGACGGTATGCGTATACAAGGGGTATACGGCCAAGATTGGGAAGGGGCCGAATGGGTACCGGCATACGTATCCAACCTCCATGTCTTCAAATGGAGGAAAAGGGCATTCTGTTGTCCTGGGGTTGCCAGATGGATCCCGAATTCGCTAGGCCCATAGGCAGGTGCGGAGATTTAGGAAGGGTGTTAGAGCAGATTCCTTAGCAGTGAGGGTAGGAACCGCTTCTTTAGTGCTTCCAGTGTCTTTAGCTAGTCTTTTTGTTTCGTTTGTTGGTTTCGTTCCTCCTCTTCAGAGGGTGTTCCCGAGGTTCCTGTTCATCATGGGCACATACAATTCAGTGCCTTCACACACATCACATCACGGCACCATACATGCGACATCTACCACACCACAAGAAACATCAATTCCTCAGTCATTGCTCACACCATTTTTCTCCACACTGTTCACACTAATGTATTTCAAGATGTATTTTTATTGTTATGTGGAGTGTATAATTTATCGTATATCTAGCGTATAATGTAAGTTGTTCAATCCTATGTGTGAGTGTACTGTTATTTCCTATTCCCATGAATGTTTTTTTTCAGGCTATGTAATTTGAAACTTTCCTCCACAGGGAAAGAAGCGCTGCTGTATACATAGGAGAGATTTAGCTTAGAACGCACGAGAAATATTGCAGCTGGTAGTTAGTTAGTTAGCTCGTTTTTCTCGAGTATGCATGAGCCGTCATGCTTGACGTAGGGGAATTTTGTTATATGCGGTAGGTAATTTCTCGAGAAGCGGTGTTTTCTCTTGCTCATATTCTTAGGGTCAAGCGTAAATCGTGTCCGTTAGTTTACCGTAGCATAGATGCGATTTTAGGGATTCGTTAACTGAGGTGATGGAAATTATTGGGATCCGATTCTACCTCTGGTGTGCCTAATGAGTGAATGATTGTGGCAAGTGCACTTGCATGGATGTCTGATAGTTGATGATTTTTAGATTGACACCTTTCCTGGTTGATAGTCCTTATGTGTAGCTAGATCTTTTGGAACTAACACTGTGGTGGTGGGAGAGTGTGTGTGAGGTAAAAGCGGATTCCCATCCAATTTCCATCCAAATAATTTTTTAAGTGTAATTAATAGCGCAGGGCAGGGTAATTATTATCTCTCAGTGATTTCTGACCAGACAGAGCTGATCTTTGCGAGTTCTCATTCTTCGAATCGCTATGCATCTTAGCTCAGTAAGGTCGTACGTTAAGCCAGCATTCTATGGTAGTTACGATAGGTTAATTTCGAAACCTTTTGTTCTCTGCGATTTACCACCGAATCATTTTTTAGTATTTATGTCGCCCAAGTTACAATATTTTCTTAAGTAAGAGTGCTCGGACTATTATTAGATAAGAGACTAGATTGATGATTCACTTTCTTATCCCCGGTTTGAAGGATGCATTTTGCATCCTTCTCTTTAAATGTTTACGTGTCTTATGATAATTTAAAGTAATGCATGTTTTTTCATCATTTTCCAAACCAAGTGTCTATCTTCTGTCATCCTTACGTGGTTGTTAGAAATTTATATTGCTTAAGGTGAGAGTTGGTGTTTAATGTTAGTATAAGTTTTAATTTAAGTTGTACAGTAAGTTTTTGTTCAGTTTATTTTGTTATATATCATTGAATGAATACTTGTTGGGTATTTTATTTAGTATTCGAAAGATGATTGTTTTCTTGTCCATGATGTTGGGTAGCATTTAAAATGCAGGAGGAATGGGTCCTCTAAACCTAATATCATGCAGTGTTGGGAATTTTTATTCCGCTTTTTGTCCTCTCGAGTATTTGAGGGTTTTAGGAAAAGCCGTAAACCCGGTCTTAAAACCCGAGGACGATACAATCCTTGCCCAACACCTCCCCGCGGTAGAGGACGGTATGCGTATACAAGGGGTATACGGCCAAGATTGGGAAGGGGCCGAATGGGTACCGGCATACGTATCCAACCTCCATGTCTTCAAATGGAGGAAAAGGGCATTCTGTTGTCCTGGGGTTGCCAGATGGATCCCGAATTCGCTAGGCCCATAGGCAGGTGCGGAGATTTAGGAAGGGTGTTAGAGCAGATTCCTTAGCACTGAGGGTAGGAACCGCTTCTTTAGTGCTTCCAGTGTCTTTAGCTAGTCTTTTTGTTTCGTTTGTTGGTTTCGTTCCTCCTCTTCAGAGGGTGTTCCCGAGGTTCCTGTTCATCATGGGCACATACAATTCAGTGCCTTCACACACATCACATCACGGCACCATACATGCGACATCTACCACACCACAAGAAACATCAATTCCTCAGTCATTGCTCACACCATTTTTCTCCACACTGTTCACACTAATGTATTTCATGATGTATTTTTATTGTTATGTGGAGTGTATAATTTATCGTATATCTAGCGTATAATGTAAGTTGTTCAATCTTATGTGTGAGTGTACTGTTATTTCATATTCCCATGAATGTTTTTTTTCAGGCTATGTAATTTGAAACTTTCCTCCACAGGGAAAGAAGCGCTGCTGTATACATAGGAGAGATTTAGCTTAGAACGCACGAGAAATATTGCAGCTGGTAGTTAGTTAGTTAGCTCGTTTTTCTCGAGTATGCATGAGCCGTCATGCTTGACGTAGGGGAATTTTGTTATATGCGGTAGGTAATTTCTCGAGAAGCGGTGTTTTCTCTTGCTCATATTCTTAGGGTCAAGCGTAAATCGTGTCCGTTAGTTTACCGTAGCATAGATGCGATTTTAGGGATTCGTTAACTGAGGTGATGGAAATTATTGGGATCCGATTCTACCTCTGGTGTGCCTAATGAGTGAATGATTGTGGCAAGTGCACTTGCATGGATGTCTGATAGTTGATGATTTTTAGATTGACACCTTTCCTGGTTGATACTCCTTATGTGTAGCTAGATCTTTTGGAACTAACACTGTGGTGGTGGGAGAGTGTGTGCGAGGTAAAAGCGGATTCCCATCCAATTTCCATCCAAATAATTTTTTAAGTGTAATTAATAGCGCAGGGCAGGGTAATTATTATCTCTCAGTGATTTAAGACCAGACAGAGCTGATCTTTGCGAGTTCTCATTCTTCGAATCGCTATGCATCTTAGCTCAGTAAGGTCGTACGTTAAGCCAGCATTCTATGGTAGTTACGATAGGTTAATTTCGAAACCTTTTGTTCTCTGCGATTTACCACCGAATCATTTTTTAGTATTTATGTCGCCCAAGTTACAATATTTTCTTAAGTAAGAGCGCTCGGACTATTATTAGATAAGAGACTAGATTGATGATTCTCTTTCTTATCCCCGGTTTGAAGGATGCATTTTGCATCCTTCTCTTTAAATGTTTACGTGTCTTATGATAATTTAAAGTAATGCATGTTTTTTCATCATTTTCCAAACCAAGTGTCTATCTTCTGTCATCCTTACGTGGTTGTTAGAAATTTATATTGCTTAAGGTGAGAGTTGGTGTTAAATGTTAGTATAAGTTTTAATTTAAGTTGTACAGTAAGTTTTTGTTCAGTTTATTTTGTTATATATCATTGAATGAATACTTGTTGGGTATTTTATTTAGTATTCGAAAGATGATTGTTTTCTTGTCCATGATGTTGGGTAGCATTTAAAATGCAGGAGGAATGGGTCCTCTAAACCTAATATCATGCAGTGTTGGGAATTTTTATTCCGCTTTTTGTCCTCTCGAGTATTTGAGGGTTTTAGGAAAAGCCGTAAACCCGGTCTTAAAACCCGAGGACGATACAATCCTTGCCCAACACCTCCCCGCGGTAGAGGACGGTATGCGTATACAAGGG
The DNA here is from genome assembly GCA_036926295.1 of Pachydiplax longipennis. Taxonomy (NCBI): domain Eukaryota; kingdom Metazoa; phylum Arthropoda; class Insecta; order Odonata; family Libellulidae; genus Pachydiplax; species Pachydiplax longipennis. The sequence continues at coordinate 1,160,466 of JAVFKF010000021.1, read as the reverse complement.
GTATACGGCCAAGATTGGGAAGGGGCCGAATGGGTACCGGCATACGTATCCAACCTCCATGTCTTCAAATGGAGGAAAAGGGCATTCTGTTGTCCTGGGGTTGCCAGATGGATCCCGAATTCGCTAGGCCCATAGGCAGGTGCGGAGATTTAGGAAGGGTGTTAGAGCAGATTCCTTAGCAGTGAGGGTAGGAACCGCTTCTTTAGTGCTTCCAGTGTCTTTAGCTAGTCTTTTTGTTTCGTTTGTTGGTTTCGTTCCTCCTCTTCAGAGGGTGTTCCCGAGGTTCCTGTTCATCATGGGCACATACAATTCAGTGCCTTCACACACATCACATCACGGCACCATACATGCGACATCTACCACACCACAAGAAACAGCAATTCCTCAGTCATTGCTCACACCATTTTTCTCCACACTGTTCACACTAATGTATTTCATGATGTATTTTTATTGTTATGTGGAGTGTATAATTTATCGTATATCTAGCGTATAATGTAAGTTGTTCAATCCTATGTGTGAGTGTACTGTTATTTCCTATTCCCATGAATGTTTTTTTTTCAGGCTATGTAATTTGAAACTTTCCTCCACAGGGAAAGAAGCGCTGCTGTATACATAGGAGAGATTTAGCTTAGAACGCACGAGAAATATTGCAGCTGGTAGTTAATTCGTTAGCTCGTTTTTCTCGAGTATGCATGAGCCGTCATGCTTGACGTAGGGGAATTTTGTTATATGCGGTAGGTAATTTCTCGAGAAGCGGTGTTTTCTCTTGCTCATATTCTTAGGGTCAAGCGTAAATCGTGTCCGTTAGTTTACCGTAGCATAGATGCGATTTTAGGGATTCGTTAACTGAGGTGATGGAAATTATTGGGATCCGATTCTACCTCTGGTGTGCCTAATGAGTGAATGATTGTGGCAAGTGCACTTGCTTGGATGTCTGATAGTTGATGATTTTTAGATTGACACCTTTCCTGGTTGATAGTCCTTATGTGTAGCTAGATCTTTTGGAACTAACACTGTGGTGGTGGGAGAGTGTGTGTGAGGTAAAAGCGGATTCCCATCCAATTTTCATCCAAATAATTTTTTAAGTGTAATTAATAGCGCAGGGCAGGGTAATTATTATCTCTCAGTGATTTCTGACCAGACAGAGCTGATCTTTGCGAGTTCTCATTCTTCGAATCGCTATGCATCTTAGCTCAGTAAGGTCGTACGTTAAGCCAGCATTCTATGGTAGTTACGATAGGTTAATTTCGAAACCTTTTGTTCTCTGCGGTTTACCACCGAATCATTTTTTAGTATTTATGTCGCCTAAGTTACAATATTTTCTTAAGTAAGAGCGCTCGGACTATTATTAGATAAGAGACTAGATTGATGATTCTCTTTCTTATCCCCGGTTTGAAGGATGCATTTTGCATCCTTCTCTTTAAATGTTTACGTGTCTTATGATAATTTAAAGTAATGAATGTTTTTTCATCATTTTCCAAACCAAGTGTCTATCTTCTGTCATCCTTACGTGGTTGTTAGAAATTTATATTGCTTAAGGTGAGAGTTGGTGTTTAATGTTAGTATAAGTTTTAATTTAAGTTGTACAGTAAGTTTTTGTTCAGTTTGTTATATATCATTGAATGAATACTTGTTGGGTATTTTATTTAGTATTCGAAAGATGATTGTTTTCTTGTCCATGATGTTGGGTAGCATTTAAAATGCAGGAGGAATGGGTCCTCTAAACCTAATATCATGCAGTGTTGGGAATTTTTATTCCGCTTTTTGTCCTCTCGAGTATTTGAGGGTTTTAGGAAAAGCCGTAAACCCGGTCTTAAAACCCGAGGACGATACAATCCTTGCCCAACACCTCCCCGCGGTAGAGGACGGTATGCGTATACAAGGGGTATACGGCCAAGATTTGGAAGGGGCCGAATGGGTACCGGCATACGTATCCAACCTCCATGTCTTCAAATGGAGGAAAAGGGCATTCTGTTGTCCTGGGGTTGCCAGATGGATCCCGAATTCGCTAGGCCCATAGGCAGGTGCGGAGATTTAGGAAGGGTGTTAGAGCAGATTCCTTAGCAGTGAGGGTAGGAACCGCTTCTTTAGTGCTTCCAGTGTCTTTAGCTAGTCTTTTTGTTTCGTTTGTTGGTTTCGTTCCTCCTCTTCAGAGGCTGTTCCCGAGGTTCCTGTTCATCATGGGCACATACAATTCAGTGCCTTCACACACATCACATCACGGCACCATACATGCGACATCTACCACACCACAAGAAACATCAATTCCTCAGTCATTGCTCACACCATTTTTCTCCACACTGTTCACACTAATGTATTTCATGATGTATTTTTATTGTTATGTGGAGTGTATAATTTATCGTATATCTAGCGTATAATTTAAGTTGTTCAATCCTATGTGTGAGTGTACTGTTATTTCCTATTCCCATGAATGTTTTTTTTCAGGCTATGTAATTTGAAACTTTCCTCCACAGGGAAAGAAGCGCTGCTGTATACATAGGAGAGATTTAGCTTAGAACGCACGAGAAATATTGCAGCTGGTAGTTAATTCGTTAGCTCGTTTTTCTCGAGTATGCATGAGCCGTCATGCTTGACGTAGGGGAATTTTGTTATATGCGGTAGGTAATTTCTCGAGAAGCGGTGTTTTCTCTTGCTCATATTCTTAGGGTCAAGCGTAAATCGTGTCCGTTAGTTTACCGTAGCATAGATGCGATTTTAGGGATTCGTTAACTCAGGTGATGGAAATTATTGGGATCCGATTCTACCTCTGGTGTGCCTAATGAGTGAATGATTGTGGCAAGTGCACTTGCATGGATGTCTGATAGTTGATGATTTTTAGATTGACACCTTTCCTGGTTGATACTCCTTATGTGTAGCTAGATCTTTTGGAACTAACACTGTGGTGGTGGGAGAGTGTGTGCGAGGTAAAAGCGGATTCCCATCCAATTTCCATCCAAATAATTTTTTAAGTGTAATTAATAGCGCAGGGCAGGGTAATTATTATCTCTCAGTGATTTAAGACCAGACAGAGCTGATCTTTGCGAGTTCTCATTCTTCGAATCGCTATGCATCTTAGGTCACGAAGGTCGTACGTTAAGCCAGCATTCTATGGTAGTTACGATAGGTTAATTTCGAAACCTTTTGTTCTCTGCGATTTACCACCGAATCATTTTTTAGTATTTATGTCGCCTAAGTTACAATATTTTCTTAAGTAAGAGCGCTCGGACTATTATTAGATAAGAGACTAGATTGATGATTCTCTTTCTTATCCCCGGTTTGAAGGATGCATTTTGCATCCTTCTCTTTAAATGTTTACGTGTCTTATGATAATTTAAAGTAATGAATGTTTTTTCATCATTTTCCAAACCAAGTGTCTATCTTCTGTCATCCTTACGTGGTTGTTAGAAATTTATATTGCTTAAGGTGAGAGTTGGTGTTTAATGTTAGTATAAGTTTTAATTTAAGTTGTACAGTAAGTTTTTGTTCAGTTTGTTATATATCATTGAATGAATACTTGTTGGGTATTTTATTTAGTATTCGAAAGATGATTGTTTTCTTGTCCATGATGTTGGGTAGCATTTAAAATGCAGGAGGAATGGGTCCTCTAAACCTAATATCATGCAGTGTTGGGAATTTTTATTCCGCTTTTTGTCCTCTCGAGTATTTGAGGGTTTTAGGAAAAGCCGTAAACCCGGTCTTAAAACCCGAGGACGATACAATCCTTGCCCAACACCTCCCCGCGGTAGAGGACGGTATGCGTATACAAGGGGTATACGGCCAAGATTGGGAAGGGGCCGAATGGGTACCGGCATACGTATCCAACCTCCATGTCTTCAAATGGAGGAAAAGGGCATTCTGTTGTCCTGGGGTTGCCAGATGGATCCCGAATTCGCTAGGCCCATAGGCAGGTGCGGAGATTTAGGAAGGGTGTTAGAGCAGATTCCTTAGCAGTGAGGGTAGGAACCGCTTCTTTAGTGCTTCCAGTGTCTTTAGCTAGTCTTTTTGTTTCGTTTGTTGGTTTCGTTCCTCCTCTTCAGAGGGTGTTCCCGAGGTTCCTGTTCATCATGGGCACATACAATTCAGTGCCTTCACACACATCACATCACGGCACCATACATGCGACATCTACCACACCACAAGTGTGGAGTGTATAATTTATCGTATATCTAGCGTATAATGTAAGTTGTTCAATCCTATGTGTAAGTGTACTGTTATTTCTTATTCCCATGAATGTTTTTTTTTTCAGGCTATGTAATTTGAAACTTTCCTCCACAGGGAAAGAAGCGCTGCTGTATACATAGGAGAGATTTAGCTTAGAACGCACGAGAAATATTGCAGCTGGTAGTTAATTAGTTAGCTCGTTTTTCTCGAGTATGCATGAGCCGTCATGCTTGACGTAGGGGAATTTTGTTATATGCGGTAGGTAATTTCTCGAGAAGCGGTGTTTTCTCTTGCTCATATTCTTAGGGTCAAGCGTAAATCGTGTCCGTTAGTTTACCGTAGCATAGATGCGATTTTAGGGATTCGTTAACTGAGGTGATGGAAATTATTGGGATCCGATTCTACCTCTGGTGTGCCTAATGAGTGAATGATTGTGGCAAGTGCACTTGCATGGATGTCTGATAGTTGATGATTTTTAGATTGACACCTTTCCTGGTTGATAGTCCTTATGTGTAGCTAGATCTTTTGGAACTAACACTGTGGTGGTGGGAGAGTGTGTGTGAGGTAAAAGCGGATTCCCATCCAATTTTCATCCAAATAATTTTTTAAGTGTAAATAATAGCGCAGGGCAGGGTAATTATTATCTCTCAGTGATTTCTGACCAGACAGAGCTGATCTTTGCGAGTTCTCATTCTTCGAATCGCTATGCATCTTAGCTCAGTAAGGTCGTACGTTAAGCCAGCATTCTATGGTAGTTACGATAGGTTAATTTCGAAACCTTTTGTTCTCTGCGATTTACCATCGAATCATTTTTTAGTATTTATGTCGCCTAAGTTACAATATTTTCTTAAGTAAGAGCGCTCGGACTATTATTAGATAAGAGACTAGATTGATGATTCTCTTTCTTATCCCCGGTTTGAAGGATGCATTTTGCATCCTTCTCTTTAAATGTTTACGTGTCTTATGATAATTTAAAGTAATGAATGTTTTTTCATCATTTTCCAAACCAAGTGTCTATCTTCTGTCATCCTTACGTGGTTGTTAGAAATTTATATTGCTTAAGGTGAGAGTTGGTGTTTAATGTTAGTATAAGTTTTAATTTAAGTTGTACAGTAAGTTTTTGTTCAGTTTGTTATATATCATTGAATGAATACTTGTTGGGTATTTTATTTAGTATTCGAAAGATGATTGTTTTCTTGTCCATGATGTTGGGTAGCATTTAAAATGCAGGAGGAATGGGTCCTCTAAACCTAATATCATGCAGTGTTGGGAATTTTTATTCCGCTTTTTGTCCTCTCGAGTATTTGAGGGTTTTAGGAAAAGCCGTAAACCCGGTCTTAAAACCCGAGGACGATACAATCCTTGCCCAACACCTCCCCGCGGTAGAGGACAGTATGCGTATACAAGGGGTATACGGCCAAGATTGGGAAGGGGCCGAATGGGTACCGGCATACGTATCCAACCTCCATGTCTTCAAATGGAGGAAAAGGGCATTCTGTTGTCCTGGGGTTGCCAGATGGATCCCGAATTCGCTAGGCCCATAGGCAGGTGCGGAGATTTAGGAAGGGTGTTAGAGCAGATTCCTTAGCAGTGAGGGTAGGAACCGCTTCTTTAGTGCTTCCAGTGTCTTTAGCTAGTCTTTTTGTTTCGTTTGTTGGTTTCGTTCCTCCTCTTCAGAGGGTGTTCCCGAGGTTCCTGTTCATCATGGGCACATACAATTCAGTGCCTTCACACACATCGCATCACGGCACCATACATGCGACATCTACCACACCACAAGAAACATCAATTCCTCAGTCATTGCTCACACCATTTTTCTCCACACTGTTCACGCTAATGTATTTCATGATGTATTTTTATTGTTATGTGGAGTGTATAATTTATCGTATATCTAGCGTATAATTTAAGTTGTTCAATCCTATGTGTGAGTGTACTGTTATTTCCTATTCCCATGAATGTTTTTTTTCAGGCTATGTAATTTGAAACTTTCCTCCACAGGGAAAGAAGCGCTGCTGTATACATAGGAGAGATTTAGCTTAGAACGCACGAGAAATATTGCAGCTGGTAGTTAATTAGTTAGCTCGTTTTTCTCGAGTATGCATGAGCCGTCATGCTTGACGTAGGGGAATTTTGTTATATGCGGTAGGTAATTTCTCGAGAAGCGGTGTTTTCTCTTGCTCATATTCTTAGGGTCAAGCGTAAATCGTGTCCGTTAGTTTACCGTAGCATAGATGCGATTTTAGGGATTCGTTAACTCAGGTGATGGAAATTATTGGGATCCGATTCTACCTCTGGTGTGCCTAATGAGTGAATGATTGTGGCAAGTGCACTTGCATGGATGTCTGATAGTTGATGATTTTTAGATTGACACCTTTCCTGGTTGATAGTCCTTATGTGTAGCTAGATCTTTTGGAACTAACACTGTGGTGGTGGGAGAGTGTGTGTGAGGTAAAAGCGGATTCCCATCCAATTTCCATCCAAATAATTTTTTAAGTGTAATTAATAGCGCAGGGCAGGGTAAATATTATCTCTCAGTGATTTCTGACCAGACAGAGCTGATCTTTGCGAGTTCTCATTCTTCGAATCGCTATGCATCTTAGCTCAATAAGGTCGTACGTTAAGCCAGCATTCTATGGTAGTTACGATAGGTTAATTTCGAAACCTTTTGTTCTCTGCGATTTACCACCGAATCATTTTTTAGTATTTATGTCGCCTAAGTTACAATATTTTCTTAAGTAAGAGCGCTCGGACTATTATTAGACAAGAGACTAGATTGATGATTCTCTTTCTTATCCCCGGTTTGAAGGATGCATTTTGCATCCTTCTCTTTAAATGTTTACGTGTCTTATGATAATTTAAAGTAATGAATGTTTTTTCATCATTTTCCAAACCAAGTGTCTATCTTCTGTCATCCTTACGTGGTTGTTAGAAATTTATATTGCTTAAGGTGAGAGTTGGTGTTTAATGTTAGTATAAGTTTTAATTTAAGTTGTACAGTAAGTTTTTGTTCAGTTTATTTTGTTATATATCATTGAATGAATACTTGTTGGGTATTTTATTTAGTATTCGAAAGATGATTGTTTTCTTGTCCATGATGTTGGGTAGCATTTAAAATGCAGGAGGAATGGGTCCTCTAAACCTAATATCATGCAGTGTTGGGAATTTTTATTCCGCTTTTTGTCCTCTCGAGTATTTGAGGGTTTTAGGAAAAGCCGTAAACCCGGTCTTAAAACCCGAGGACGATACAATCCTTGCCCAACACCTCCCCGCGGTAGAGGACGGTATGCGTATACAAGGGGTATACGGCCAAGATTGGGAAGGGGCCGAATGGGTACCGGCATACGTATCCAACCTCCATGTCTTCAAATGGAGGAAAAGGGCATTCTGTTGTCCTGGGGTTGCCAGATGGATCCCGAATTCGCTAGGCCCATAGGCAGGTGCGGAGATTTAGGAAGGGTGTTAGAGCAGATTCCTTAGCAGTGAGGGTAGGAACCGCTTCTTTAGTGCTTCCAGTGTCTTTAGCTAGTCTTTTTGTTTCGTTTGTTGGTTTCGTTCCTCCTCTTCAGAGGGTGTTCCCGAGGTTCCTGTTCATCATGGGCACATACAATTCAGTGCCTTCACACACATCACATCACGGCACCATACATGCGACATCTACCACACCACAAGAAACATCAATTCCTCAGTCATTGCTCACACCATTTTTCTCCACACTGTTCACACTAATGTATTTCATGATGTATTTTTATTGTTATGTGGAGTGTATAATTTATCGTATATCTAGCGTATAATGTAAGTTGTTCAATCCTATGTGTGAGTGTACTGTTATTTCCTATTCCCATGAATGTTTTTTTTCAGGCTATGTAATTTGAAACTTTCCTCCACAGGGAAAGAAGCGCTGCTGTATACATAGGAGAGATTTAGCTTAGAACGCACGAGAAATATTGCAGCTGGTTGTTAGTTAGTTAGCTCGTTTTTCTCGAGTATGCATGAGCCGTCATGCTTGACGTAGGGGAATTTTGTTATATGCGGTAGGTAATTTCTCGAGAAGCGGTGTTTTCTCTTGCTCATATTCTTAGGGTCAAGCGTAAATCGTGTCCGTTAGTTTACCGTAGCATAGATGCGATTTTAGGGATTCGTTAACTGAGGTGATGGAAATTATTGGGATCCGATTCTACCTCTGGTGTGCCTAATGAGTGAATGATTGTGGCAAGTGCACTTGCATGGATGTCTGATAGTTGATGATTGTTAGATTGACACCTTTCCTGGTTGATAGTCCTTATGTGTAGCTAGATCTTTTGGAACTAACACTGTGGTGGTGGGAGAGTGTGTGTGAGGTAAAAGCGGATTCCCATCCAATTTCCATCCAAATAATTTTTTAAGTGTAATTAATAGCGCAGGGCAGGGTAATTATTATCTCTCAGTGATTTCTGACCAGACAGAGCTGATCTTTGCGAGTTCTCATTCTTCGAATCGCTATGCATCTTAGCTCAGTAAGGTCGTACGTTAAGCCAGCATTCTATGGTAGTTACGATAGGTTAATTTCGAAACCTTTTGTTCTCTGCGATTTACCACCGAATCATTTTTTAGTATTTATGTCGCCCAAGTTACAATATTTTCTTAAGTAAGAGCGCTCGGACTATTATTAGATAAGAGACTAGATTGATGATTCTCTTTCTTATCCCCGGTTTGAAGGATGCATTTTGCATCCTTCTCTTTAAATGTTTACGTGTCTTATGATAATTTAAAGTAATGCATGTTTTTTCATCATTTTCCAAACCAAGTGTCTATCTTCTGTCATCCTTACGTGGTTGTTAGAAATTTATATTGCTTAAGGTGAGAGTTGGTGTTTAATGTTAGTATAAGTTTTAATTTAAGTTGTACAGTAAGTTTTTGTTCAGTTTATTTTGTTATATATCATTGAATGAATACTTGTTGGGTATTTTATTTAGTATTCGAAAGATGATTGTTTTCTTGTCCATGATGTTGGGTAGCATTTAAAATGCAGGAGGAATGGGTCCTCTAAACCTAATATCATGCAGTGTTGGGAATTTTTATTCCGCTTTTTGTCCTCTCGAGTATTTGAGGGTTTTAGGAAAAGCCGTAAACCCGGTCTTAAAACCCGAGGACGATACAATCCTTGCCCAACACCTCCCCGCGGTAGAGGACAGTATGCGTATACAAGGGGTATACGGCCAAGATTGGGAAGGGGCCGAATGGGTACCGGCATACGTATCCAACCTCCATGTCTTCAAATGGAGGAAAAGGGCATTCTGTTGTCCTGGGGTTGCCAGATGGATCCCGAATTCGCTAGGCCCATAGGCAGGTGCGGAGATTTAGGAAGGGTGTTAGAGCAGATTCCTTAGCAGTGAGGGTAGGAACCGCTTCTTTAGTGCTTCCAGTGTCTTTAGCTAGTCTTTTTGTTTCGTTTGTTGGTTTCGTTCCTCCTCTTCAGAGGGTGTTCCCGAGGTTCCTGTTCATCATGGGCACATACAATTCAGTGCCTTCACACACATCGCATCACGGCACCATACATGCGACATCTACCACACCACAAGAAACATCAATTCCTCAGTCATTGCTCACACCATTTTTCTCCACACTGTTCACGCTAATGTATTTCATGATGTATTTTTATTGTTATGTGGAGTGTATAATTTATCGTATATCTAGCGTATAATTTAAGTTGTTCAATCCTATGTGTGAGTGTACTGTTATTTCCTATTCCCATGAATGTTTTTTTTCAGGCTATGTAATTTGAAACTTTCCTCCACAGGGAAAGAAGCGCTGCTGTATACATAGGAGAGATTTAGCTTAGAACGCACGAGAAATATTGCAGCTGGTAGTTAATTAGTTAGCTCGTTTTTCTCGAGTATGCATGAGCCGTCATGCTTGACGTAGGGGAATTTTGTTATATGCGGTAGGTAATTTCTCGAGAAGCGGTGTTTTCTCTTGCTCATATTCTTAGGGTCAAGCGTAAATCGTGTCCGTTAGTTTACCGTAGCATAGATGCGATTTTAGGGATTCGTTAACTCAGGTGATGGAAATTATTGGGATCCGATTCTACCTCTGGTGTGCCTAATGAGTGAATGATTGTGGCAAGTGCACTTGCATGGATGTCTGATAGTTGATGATTTTTAGATTGACACCTTTCCTGGTTGATAGTCCTTATGTGTAGCTAGATCTTTTGGAACTAACACTGTGGTGGTGGGAGAGTGTGTGTGAGGTAAAAGCGGATTCCCATCCAATTTCCATCCAAATAATTTTTTAAGTGTAATTAATAGCGCAGGGCAGGGTAAATATTATCTCTCAGTGATTTCTGACCAGACAGAGCTGATCTTTGCGAGTTCTCATTCTTCGAATCGCTATGCATCTTAGCTCAATAAGGTCGTACGTTAAGCCAGCATTCTATGGTAGTTACGATAGGTTAATTTCGAAACCTTTTGTTCTCTGCGATTTACCACCGAATCATTTTTTAGTATTTATGTCGCCTAAGTTACAATATTTTCTTAAGTAAGAGCGCTCGGACTATTATTAGACAAGAGACTAGATTGATGATTCTCTTTCTTATCCCCGGTTTGAAGGATGCATTTTGCATCCTTCTCTTTAAATGTTTACGTGTCTTATGATAATTTAAAGTAATGAATGTTTTTTCATCATTTTCCAAACCAAGTGTCTATCTTCTGTCATCCTTACGTGGTTGTTAGAAATTTATATTGCTTAAGGTGAGAGTTGGTGTTTAATGTTAGTATAAGTTTTAATTTAAGTTGTACAGTAAGTTTTTGTTCAGTTTATTTTGTTATATATCATTGAATGAATACTTGTTGGGTATTTTATTTAGTATTCGAAAGATGATTGTTTTCTTGTCCATGATGTTGGGTAGCATTTAAAATGCAGGAGGAATGGGTCCTCTAAACCTAATATCATGCAGTGTTGGGAATTTTTATTCCGCTTTTTGTCCTCTCGAGTATTTGAGGGTTTTAGGAAAAGCCGTAAACCCGGTCTTAAAACCCGAGGACGATACAATCCTTGCCCAACACCTCCCCGCGGTAGAGGACGGTATGCGTATACAAGGGGTATACGGCCAAGATTGGGAAGGGGCCGAATGGGTACCGGCATACGTATCCAACCTCCATGTCTTCAAATGGAGGAAAAGGGCATTCTGTTGTCCTGGGGTTGCCAGATGGATCCCGAATTCGCTAGGCCCATAGGCAGGTGCGGAGATTTAGGAAGGGTGTTAGAGCAGATTCCTTAGCAGTGAGGGTAGGAACCGCTTCTTTAGTGCTTCCAGTGTCTTTAGCTAGTCTTTTTGTTTCGTTTGTTGGTTTCGTTCCTCCTCTTCAGAGGGTGTTCCCGAGGTTCCTGTTCATCATGGGCACATACAATTCAGTGCCTTCACACACATCACATCACGGCACCATACATGCGACATCTACCACACCACAAGAAACATCAATTCCTCAGTCATTGCTCACACCATTTTTCTCCACACTGTTCACACTAATGTATTTCATGATGTATTTTTATTGTTATGTGGAGTGTATAATTTATCGTATATCTAGCGTATAATGTAAGTTGTTCAATCCTATGTGTGAGTGTACTGTTATTTCCTATTCCCATGAATGTTTTTTTTCAGGCTATGTAATTTGAAACTTTCCTCCACAGGGAAAGAAGCGCTGCTGTATACATAGGAGAGATTTAGCTTAGAACGCACGAGAAATATTGCAGCTGGTTGTTAGTTAGTTAGCTCGTTTTTCTCGAGTATGCATGAGCCGTCATGCTTGACGTAGGGGAATTTTGTTATATGCGGTAGGTAATTTCTCGAGAAGCGGTGTTTTCTCTTGCTCATATTCTTAGGGTCAAGCGTAAATCGTGTCCGTTAGTTTACCGTAGCATAGATGCGATTTTAGGGATTCGTTAACTGAGGTGATGGAAATTATTGGGATCCGATTCTACCTCTGGTGTGCCTAATGAGTGAATGATTGTGGCAAGTGCACTTGCATGGATGTCTGATAGTTGATGATTGTTAGATTGACACCTTTCCTGGTTGATAGTCCTTATGTGTAGCTAGATCTTTTGGAACTAACACTGTGGTGGTGGGAGAGTGTGTGTGAGGTAAAAGCGGATTCCCATCCAATTTCCATCCAAATAATTTTTTAAGTGTAATTAATAGCGCAGGGCAGGGTAATTATTATCTCTCAGTGATTTCTGACCAGACAGAGCTGATCTTTGCGAGTTCTCATTCTTCGAATCGCTATGCATCTTAGCTCAGTAAGGTCGTACGTTAAGCCAGCATTCTATGGTAGTTACGATAGGTTAATTTCGAAACCTTTTGTTCTCTGCGATTTACCACCGAATCATTTTTTAGTATTTATGTCGCCCAAGTTACAATATTTTCTTAAGTAAGAGCGCTCGGACTATTATTAGATAAGAGACTAGATTGATGATTCTCTTTCTTATCCCCGGTTTGAAGGATGCATTTTGCATCCTTCTCTTTAAATGTTTACGTGTCTTATGATAATTTAAAGTAATGCATGTTTTTTCATCATTTTCCAAACCAAGTGTCTATCTTCTGTCATCCTTACGTGGTTGTTAGAAATTTATATTGCTTAAGGTGAGAGTTGGTGTTTAATGTTAGTATAAGTTTTAATTTAAGTTGTACAGTAAGTTTTTGTTCAGTTTATTTTGTTATATATCATTGAATGAATACTTGTTGGGTATTTTATTTAGTATTCGAAAGATGATTGTTTTCTTGTCCATGATGTTGGGTAGCATTTAAAATGCAGGAGGAATGGGTCCTCTAAACCTAATATCATGCAGTGTTGGGAATTTTTATTCCGCTTTTTGTCCTCTCGAGTATTTGAGGGTTTTAGGAAAAGCCGTAAACCCGGTCTTAAAACCCGAGGACGATACAATCCTTGCCCAACACCTCCCCGCGGTAGAGGACGGTATGCGTATACAAGGGGTATACGGCCAAGATTGGGAAGGGGCCGAATGGGTACCGGCATACGTATCCAACCTCCATGTCTTCAAATGGAGGAAAAGGGCATTCTGTTGTCCTGGGGTTGCCAGATGGATCCCGAATTCGCTAGGCCCATAGGCAGGTGCGGAGATTTAGGAAGGGTGTTAGAGCAGATTCCTTAGCACTGAGGGTAGGAACCGCTTCTTTAGTGCTTCCAGTGTCTTTAGCTAGTCTTTTTGTTTCGTTTGTTGGTTTCGTTCCTCCTCTTCAGAGGGTGTTCCCGAGGTTCCTGTTCATCATGGGCACATACAATTCAGTGCCTTCACACACATCACATCACGGCACCATACATGCGACATCTACCACACCACAAGAAACATCAATTCCTCAGTCATTGCTCACACCATTTTTCTCCACACTGTTCACACTAATGTATTTCATGATGTATTTTTATTGTTATGTGGAGTGTATAATTTATCGTATATCTAGCGTATAATGTAAGTTGTTCAATCCTATGTGTGAGTGTACTGTTATTTCCTATTCCCATGAATGTTTTTTTTCAGGCTATGTAATTTGAAACTTTCCTCCACAGGGAAAGAAGCGCTGCTGTATACATAGGAGAGATTTAGCTTAGAACGCACGAGAAATATTGCAGCTGGTAGTTAATTAGTTAGCTCGTTTTTCTCGAGTATGCATGAGCCGTCATGCTTGACGTAGGGGAATTTTGTTATATGCGGTAGGTAATTTCTCGAGAAGCGGTGTTTTCTCTTGCTCATATTCTTAGGGTCAAGCGTAAATCGTGTCCGTTAGTTTACCGTAGCATAGATGCGATTTTAGGGATTCGTTAACTGAGGTGATGGAAATTATTGGGATCCGATTCTACCTCTGGTGTGCCTAATGAGTGAATGATTGTGGCAAGTGCACTTGCATGGATGTCTGATAGTTGATGATTTTTAGATTGACACCTTTCCTGGTTGATAGTCCTTATGTGTAGCTAGATCTTTTGGAACTAACACTGTGGTGGTGGGAGAGTGTGTGTGAGGTAAAAGCGGATTCCCATCCAATTTCCATCCAAATAATTTTTTAAGTGTAATTAATAGCGCAGGGCAGGGTAATTATTATCTCTCAGTGATTTCTGACCAGACAGAGCTGATCTTTGCGAGTTCTCATTCTTCGAATCGCTATGCATCTTAGCTCAGTAAGGTCGTACGTTAAGCCAGCATTCTATGGTAGTTACGATAGGTTAATTTCGAAACCTTTTGTTCTCTGCGATTTACCACCGAATCATTTTTTAGTATTTATGTCGCCCAAGTTACAATATTTTCTTAAGTAAGAGCGCTCGGACTATTATTAGATAAGAGACTAGATTGATGATTCTCTTTCTTATCCCCGGTTTGAAGGATGCATTTTGCATCCTTCTCTTTAAATGTTTACGTGTCTTATGATAATTTAAAGTAATGCATGTTTTTTCATCATTTTCCAAACCAAGTGTCTATCTTCTGTCATCCTTACGTGGTTGTTAGAAATTTATATTGCTTAAGGTGAGAGTTGGTGTTTAATGTTAGTATAAGTTTTAATTTAAGTTGTACAGTAAGTTTTTGTTCAGTTTATTTTGTTATATATCATTGAATGAATACTTGTTGGGTATTTTATTTAGTATTCGAAAGATGATTGTTTTCTTGTCCATGATGTTGGGTAGCATTTAAAATGCAGGAGGAATGGGTCCTCTAAACCTAATATCATGCAGTGTTGGGAATTTTTATTCCGCTTTTTGTCCTCTCGAGTATTTGAGGGTTTTAGGAAAAGCCGTAAACCCGGTCTTAAAACCCGAGGACGATACAATCCTTGCCCAACACCTCCCCGCGGTAGAGGACGGTATGCGTATACAAGGGGTATACGGCCAAGATTGGGAAGGGGCCGAATGGGTACCGGCATACGTATCCAACCTCCATGTCTTCAAATGGAGGAAAAGGGCATTCTGTTGTCCTGGGGTTGCCAGATGGATCCCGAATTCGCTAGGCCCATAGGCAGGTGCGGAGATTTAGGAAGGGTGTTAGAGCAGATTCCTTAGCAGTGAGGGTAGGAACCGCTTCTTTAGTGCTTCCAGTGTCTTTAGCTAGTCTTTTTGTTTCGTTTGTTGGTTTCGTTCCTCCTCTTCAGAGGGTGTTCCCGAGGTTCCTGTTCATCATGGGCACATACAATTCAGTGCCTTCACACACATCACATCACGGCACCATACATGCGACATCTACCACACCACAAGAAACATCAATTCCTCAGTCATTGCTCACACCATTTTTCTCCACACTGTTCACACTAATGTATTTCATGATGTATTTTTATTGTTATGTGGAGTGTATAATTTATCGTATATCTAGCGTATAATGTAAGTTGTTCAATCCTATGTGTGAGTGTACTGTTATTTCCTATTCCCATGAATGTTTTTTTTCAGGCTATGTAATTTGAAACTTTCCTCCACAGGGAAAGAAGCGCTGCTGTATACATAGGAGAGATTTAGCTTAGAACGCACGAGAAATATTGCAGCTGGTTGTTAGTTAGTTAGCTCGTTTTTCTCGAGTATGCATGAGCCGTCATGCTTGACGTAGGGGAATTTTGTTATATGCGGTAGGTAATTTCTCGAGAAGCGGTGTTTTCTCTTGCTCATATTCTTAGGGTCAAGCGTAAATCGTGTCCGTTAGTTTACCGTAGCATAGATGCGATTTTAGGGATTCGTTAACTGAGGTGATGGAAATTATTGGGATCCGATTCTACCTCTGGTGTGCCTAATGAGTGAATGATTGTGGCAAGTGCACTTGCATGGATGTCTGATAGTTGATGATTTTTAGATTGACACCTTTCCTGGTTGATAGTCCTTATGTGTAGCTAGATCTTTTGGAACTAACACTGTGGTGGTGGGAGAGTGTGTGTGAGGTAAAAGCGGATTCCCATCCAATTTCCATCCAAATAATTTTTTAAGTGTAATTAATAGCGCAGGGCAGGGTAATTATTATCTCTCAGTGATTTCTGACCAGACAGAGCTGATCTTTGCGAGTTCTCATTCTTCGAATCGCTATGCATCTTAGCTCAGTAAGGTCGTACGTTAAGCCAGCATTCTATGGTAGTTACGATAGGTTAATTTCGAAACCTTTTGTTCTCTGCGATTTACCACCGAATCATTTTTTAGTATTTATGTCGCCCAAGTTACAATATTTTCTTAAGTAAGAGCGCTCGGACTATTATTAGATAAGAGACTAGATTGATGATTCTCTTTCTTATCCCCGGTTTGAAGGATGCATTTTGCATCCTTCTCTTTAAATGTTTACGTGTCTTATGATAATTTAAAGTAATGCATGTTTTTTCATCATTTTCCAAACCAAGTGTCTATCTTCTGTCATCCTTACGTGGTTGTTAGAAATTTATATTGCTTAAGGTGAGAGTTGGTGTTTAATGTTAGTATAAGTTTTAATTTAAGTTGTACAGTAAGTTTTTGTTCAGTTTATTTTGTTATATATCATTGAATGAATACTTGTTGGGTATTTTATTTAGTATTCGAAAGATGATTGTTTTCTTGTCCATGATGTTGGGTAGCATTTAAAATGCAGGAGGAATGGGTCCTCTAAACCTAATATCATGCAGTGTTGGGAATTTTTATTCCGCTTTTTGTCCTCTCGAGTATTTGAGGGTTTTAGGAAAAGCCGTAAACCCGGTCTTAAAACCCGAGGACGATACAATCCTTGCCCAACACCTCCCCGCGGTAGAGGACGGTATGCGTATACAAGGGGTATACGGCCAAGATTGGGAAGGGGCCGAATGGGTACCGGCATACGTATCCAACCTCCATGTCTTCAAATGGAGGAAAAGGGCATTCTGTTGTCCTGGGGTTGCCAGATGGATCCCGAATTCGCTAGGCCCATAGGCAGGTGCGGAGATTTAGGAAGGGTGTTAGAGCAGATTCCTTAGCACTGAGGGTAGGAACCGCTTCTTTAGTGCTTCCAGTGTCTTTAGCTAGTCTTTTTGTTTCGTTTGTTGGTTTCGTTCCTCCTCTTCAGAGGGTGTTCCCGAGGTTCCTGTTCATCATGGGCACATACAATTCAGTGCCTTCACACACATCACATCACGGCACCATACATGCGACATCTACCACACCACAAGAAACATCAATTCCTCAGTCATTGCTCACACCATTTTTCTCCACACTGTTCACGCTAATGTATTTCATGATGTACTTTTATTGTTATGTGGAGTGTATAATTTATCGTATATCTAGCGTATAATGTAAGTTGTTCAATCCTATGTGTGAGTGTACTGTTATTTCCTATTCCCATGAATGTTTTTTTTCAGGCTATGTAATTTGAAACTTTCCTCCACAGGGAAAGAAGCGCTGCTGTATACATAGGAGAGATTTAGCTTAGAACGCACGAGAAATATTGCAGCTGGTAGTTAATTAGTTAGCTCGTTTTTCTCGAGTATGCATGAGCCGTCATGCTTGACGTAGGGGAATTTTGTTATATGCGGTAGGTAATTTCTCGAGAAGCGGTGTTTTCTCTTGCTCATATTCTTAGGGTCAAGCGTAAATCGTGTCCGTTAGTTTACCGTAGCATAGATGCGATTTTAGGGATTCGTTAACTGAGGTGATGGAAATTATTGGGATCCGATTCTACCTCTGGTGTGCCTAATGAGTGAATGATTGTGGCAAGTGCACTTGCATGGATGTCTGATAGTTGATGATTTTTAGATTGACACCTTTCCTGGTTGATAGTCCTTATGTGTAGCTAGATCTTTTGGAACTAACACTGTGGTGGTGGGAGAGTGTGTGTGAGGTAAAAGCGGATTCCCATCCAATTTCCATCCAAATAATTTTTTAAGTGTAATTAATAGCGCAGGGCAGGGTAATTATTATCTCTCAGTGATTTCTGACCAGACAGAGCTGATCTTTGCGAGTTCTCATTCTTCGAATCGCTATGCATCTTAGCTCAGTAAGGTCGTACGTTAAGCCAGCATTCTATGGTAGTTACGATAGGTTAATTTCGAAACCTTT
This sequence comes from Pachydiplax longipennis, assembly GCA_036926295.1. Classification (NCBI taxonomy): domain Eukaryota; kingdom Metazoa; phylum Arthropoda; class Insecta; order Odonata; family Libellulidae; genus Pachydiplax; species Pachydiplax longipennis. Next base: position 1,142,305 of record JAVFKF010000021.1, on the reverse strand, counting down.
TGTTCTCTGCGATTTACCACCGAATCATTTTTTAGTATTTATGTCGCCCAAGTTACAATATTTTCTTAAGTAAGAGCGCTCGGACTATTATTAGATAAGAGACTAGATTGATGATTCTCTTTCTTATCCCCGGTTTGAAGGATGCATTTTGCATCCTTCTCTTTAAATGTTTACGTGTCTTATGATAATTTAAAGTAATGCATGTTTTTTCATCATTTTCCAAACCAAGTGTCTATCTTCTGTCATCCTTACGTGGTTGTTAGAAATTTATATTGCTTAAGGTGAGAGTTGGTGTTTAATGTTAGTATAAGTTTTAATTTAAGTTGTACAGTAAGTTTTTGTTCAGTTTATTTTGTTATATATCATTGAATGAATACTTGTTGGGTATTTTATTTAGTATTCGAAAGATGATTGTTTTCTTGTCCATGATGTTGGGTAGCATTTAAAATGCAGGAGGAATGGGTCCTCTAAACCTAATATCATGCAGTGTTGGGAATTTTTATTCCGCTTTTTGTCCTCTCGAGTATTTGAGGGTTTTAGGAAAAGCCGTAAACCCGGTCTTAAAACCCGAGGACGATACAATCCTTGCCCAACACCTCCCCGCGGTAGAGGACGGTATGCGTATACAAGGGGTATACGGCCAAGATTGGGAAGGGGCCGAATGGGTACCGGCATACGTATCCAACCTCCATGTCTTCAAATGGAGGAAAAGGGCATTCTGTTGTCCTGGGGTTGCCAGATGGATCCCGAATTCGCTAGGCCCATAGGCAGGTGCGGAGATTTAGGAAGGGTGTTAGAGCAGATTCCTTAGCACTGAGGGTAGGAACCGCTTCTTTAGTGCTTCCAGTGTCTTTAGCTAGTCTTTTTGTTTCGTTTGTTGGTTTCGTTCCTCCTCTTCAGAGGGTGTTCCCGAGGTTCCTGTTCATCATGGGCACATACAATTCAGTGCCTTCACACACATCACATCACGGCACCATACATGCGACATCTACCACACCACAAGAAACATCAATTCCTCAGTCATTGCTCACACCATTTTTCTCCACACTGTTCACACTAATGTATTTCATGATGTATTTTTATTGTTATGTGGAGTGTATAATTTATCGTATATCTAGCGTATAATGTAAGTTGTTCAATCTTATGTGTGAGTGTACTGTTATTTCCTATTCCCATGAATGTTTTTTTTCAGGCTATGTAATTTGAAACTTTCCTCCACAGGGAAAGAAGCGCTGCTGTATACATAGGAGAGATTTAGCTTAGAACGCACGAGAAATATTGCAGCTGGTAGTTAGTTAGTTAGCTCGTTTTTCTCGAGTATGCATGAGCCGTCATGCTTGACGTAGGGGAATTTTGTTATATGCGGTAGGTAATTTCTCGAGAAGCGGTGTTTTCTCTTGCTCATATTCTTAGGGTCAAGCGTAAATCGTGTCCGTTAGTTTACCGTAGCATAGATGCGATTTTAGGGATTCGTTAACTGAGGTGATGGAAATTATTGGGATCCGATTCTACCTCTGGTGTGCCTAATGAGTGAATGATTGTGGCAAGTGCACTTGCATGGATGTCTGATAGTTGATGATTTTTAGATTGACACCTTTCCTGGTTGATAGTCCTTATGTGTAGCTAGATCTTTTGGAACTAACACTGTGGTGGTGGGAGAGTGTGTGTGAGGTAAAAGCGGATTCCCATCCAATTTCCATCCAAATAATTTTTTAAGTGTAATTAATAGCGCAGGGCAGGGTAATTATTATCTCTCAGTGATTTCTGACCAGACAGAGCTGATCTTTGCGAGTTCTCATTCTTCGAATCGCTATGCATCTTAGCTCAGTAAGGTCGTACGTTAAGCCAGCATTCTATGGTAGTTACGATAGGTTAATTTCGAAACCTTTTGTTCTCTGCGATTTACCACCGAATCATTTTTTAGTATTTATGTCGCCCAAGTTACAATATTTTCTTAAGTAAGAGCGCTCGGACTATTATTAGATAAGAGACTAGATTGATGATTCTCTTTCTTATCCCCGGTTTGAAGGATGCATTTTGCATCCTTCTCTTTAAATGTTTACGTGTCTTATGATAATTTAAAGTAATGCATGTTTTTTCATCATTTTCCAAACCAAGTGTCTATCTTCTGTCATCCTTACGTGGTTGTTAGAAATTTATATTGCTTAAGGTGAGAGTTGGTGTTTAATGTTAGTATAAGTTTTAATTTAAGTTGTACAGTAAGTTTTTGTTCAGTTTATTTTGTTATATATCATTGAATGAATACTTGTTGGGTATTTTATTTAGTATTCGAAAGATGATTGTTTTCTTGTCCATGATGTTGGGTAGCATTTAAAATGCAGGAGGAATGGGTCCTCTAAACCTAATATCATGCAGTGTTGGGAATTTTTATTCCGCTTTTTGTCCTCTCGAGTATTTGAGGGTTTTAGGAAAAGCCGTAAACCCGGTCTTAAAACCCGAGGACGATACAATCCTTGCCCAACACCTCCCCGCGGTAGAGGACGGTATGCGTATACAAGGGGTATACGGCCAAGATTGGGAAGGGGCCGAATGGGTACCGGCATACGTATCCAACCTCCATGTCTTCAAATGGAGGAAAAGGGCATTCTGTTGTCCTGGGGTTGCCAGATGGATCCCGAATTCGCTAGGCCCATAGGCAGGTGCGGAGATTTAGGAAGGGTGTTAGAGCAGATTCCTTAGCAGTGAGGGTAGGAACAGCTTCTTTAGTGCTTCCAGTGTCTTTAGCTAGTCTTTTTGTTTCGTTTGTTGGTTTCGTTCCTCCTCTTCAGAGGGTGTTCCCGAGGTTCCTGTTCATCATGGGCACATACAATTCAGTGCCTTCACACACATCACATCACGGCACCATACATGCGACATCTACCACACCACAAGAAACATCAATTCCTCAGTCATTGCTCACACCGATTTTCTCCACACTGTTCACACTAATGTATTTCATGATGTATTTTTATTGTTATGTGGAGTGTATAATTTATCGTATATCTAGCGTATAATGTAAGTTGTTCAATCTTATGTGTGAGTGTACTGTTATTTCCTATTCCCATGAATGTTTTTTTTCAGGCTATGTAATTTGAAACTTTCCTCCACAGGGAAAGAAGCGCTGCTGTATACATAGGAGAGATTTAGCTTAGAACGCACGAGAAATATTGCAGCTGGTAGTTAGTTAGTTAGCTCGTTTTTCTCGAGTATGCATGAGCCGTCATGCTTGACGTAGGGGAATTTTGTTATATGCGGTAGGTAATTTCTCGAGAAGCGGTGTTTTCTCTTGCTCATATTCTTAGGGTCAAGCGTAAATCGTGTCCGTTAGTTTACCGTAGCATAGATGCGATTTTAGGGATTCGTTAACTGAGGTGATGGAAATTATTGGGATCCGATTCTACCTCTGGTGTGCCTAATGAGTGAATGATTGTGGCAAGTGCACTTGCATGGATGTCTGATAGTTGATGATTTTTAGATTGACACCTTTCCTGGTTGATAGTCCTTATGTGTAGCTAGATCTTTTGGAACTAACACTGTGGTGGTGGGAGAGTGTGTGTGAGGTTAAAGCGGATTCCCATCCAATTTTCATCCAAATAATTTTTTAAGTGTAATTAATAGCGCAGGGCAGGGTAATTATTATCTCTCAGTGATTTCTGACCAGACAGAGCTGATCTTTGCGAGTTCTCATTCTTCGAATCGCTATGCATCTTAGCTCAGTAAGGTCGTACGTTAAGCCAGCATTCTATGGTAGTTACGATAGGTTAATTTCGAAACCTTTTGTTCTCTGCGATTTACCATCGAATCATTTTTTAGTATTTATGTCGCCTAAGTTACAATATTTTCTTAAGTAAGAGCGCTCGGACTATTATTAGATAAGAGACTAGATTGATGATTCTCTTTCTTATCCCCGGTTTGAAGGATGCATTTTGCATCCTTCTCTTTAAATGTTTACGTGTCTTATGATAATTTAAAGTAATGAATGTTTTTTCATCATTTTCCAAACCAAGTGTCTATCTTCTGTCATCCTTACGTGGTTGTTAGAAATTTATATTGCTTAAGGTGAGAGTTGGTGTTTAATGTTAGTATAAGTTTTAATTTAAGTTGTACAGTAAGTTTTTGTTCAGTTTGTTATATATCATTGAATGAATACTTGTTGGGTATTTTATTTAGTATTCGAAAGATGATTGTTTTCTTGTCCATGATGTTGGGTAGCATTTAAAATGCAGGAGGAATGGGTCCTCTAAACCTAATATCATGCAGTGTTGGGAATTTTTATTCCGCTTTTTGTCCTCTCGAGTATTTGAGGGTTTTAGGAAAAGCCGTAAACCCGGTCTTAAAACCCGAGGACGATACAATCCTTGCCCAACACCTCCCCGCGGTAGAGGACGGTATGCGTATACAAGGGGTATACGGCCAAGATTGGGAAGGGGCCGAATGGGTACCGGCATACGTATCCAACCTCCATGTCTTCAAATGGAGGAAAAGGGCATTCTGTTGTCCTGGGGTTGCCAGATGGATCCCGAATTCGCTAGGCCCATAGGCAGGTGCGGAGATTTAGGAAGGGTGTTAGAGCAGATTCCTTAGCAGTGAGGGTAGGAACAGCTTCTTTAGTGCTTCCAGTGTCTTTAGCTAGTCTTTTTGTTTCGTTTGTTGGTTTCGTTCCTCCTCTTCAGAGGGTGTTCCCGAGGTTCCTGTTCATCATGGGCACATACAATTCAGTGCCTTCACACACATCACATCACGGCACCATACATGCGACATCTACCACACCACAAGAAACATCAATTCCTCAGTCATTGCTCACACCGATTTTCTCCACACTGTTCACACTAATGTATTTCATGATGTATTTTTATTGTTATGTGGAGTGTATAATTTATCGTATATCTAGCGTATAATGTAAGTTGTTCAATCTTATGTGTGAGTGTACTGTTATTTCCTATTCCCATGAATGTTTTTTTTCAGGCTATGTAATTTGAAACTTTCCTCCACAGGGAAAGAAGCGCTGCTGTATACATAGGAGAGATTTAGCTTAGAACGCACGAGAAATATTGCAGCTGGTAGTTAGTTAGTTAGCTCGTTTTTCTCGAGTATGCATGAGCCGTCATGCTTGACGTAGGGGAATTTTGTTATATGCGGTAGGTAATTTCTCGAGAAGCGGTGTTTTCTCTTGCTCATATTCTTAGGGTCAAGCGTAAATCGTGTCCGTTAGTTTACCGTAGCATAGATGCGATTTTAGGGATTCGTTAACTGAGGTGATGGAAATTATTGGGATCCGATTCTACCTCTGGTGTGCCTAATGAGTGAATGATTGTGGCAAGTGCACTTGCATGGATGTCTGATAGTTGATGATTTTTAGATTGACACCTTTCCTGGTTGATAGTCCTTATGTGTAGCTAGATCTTTTGGAACTAACACTGTGGTGGTGGGAGAGTGTGTGTGAGGTAAAAGCGGATTCCCATCCAATTTTCATCCAAATAATTTTTTAAGTGTAATTAATAGCGCAGGGCAGGGTAATTATTATCTCTCAGTGATTTCTGACCAGACAGAGCTGATCTTTGCGAGTTCTCATTCTTCGAATCGCTATGCATCTTAGCTCAGTAAGGTCGTACGTTAAGCCAGCATTCTATGGTAGTTACGATAGGTTAATTTCGAAACCTTTTGTTCTCTGCGATTTACCATCGAATCATTTTTTAGTATTTATGTCGCCTAAGTTACAATATTTTCTTAAGTAAGAGCGCTCGGACTATTATTAGATAAGAGACTAGATTGATGATTCTCTTTCTTATCCCCGGTTTGAAGGATGCATTTTGCATCCTTCTCTTTAAATGTTTACGTGTCTTATGATAATTTAAAGTAATGAATGTTTTTTCATCATTTTCCAAACCAAGTGTCTATCTTCTGTCATCCTTACGTGGTTGTTAGAAATTTATATTGCTTAAGGTGAGAGTTGGTGTTTAATGTTAGTATAAGTTTTAATTTAAGTTGTACAGTAAGTTTTTGTTCAGTTTGTTATATATCATTGAATGAATACTTGTTGGGTATTTTATTTAGTATTCGAAAGATGATTGTTTTCTTGTCCATGATGTTGGGTAGCATTTAAAATGCAGGAGGAATGGGTCCTCTAAACCTAATATCATGCAGTGTTGGGAATTTTTATTCCGCTTTTTGTCCTCTCGAGTATTTGAGGGTTTTAGGAAAAGCCGTAAACCCGGTCTTAAAACCCGAGGACGATACAATCCTTGCCCAACACCTCCCCGCGGTAGAGGACGGTATGCGTATACAAGGGGTATACGGCCAAGATTGGGAAGGGGCCGAATGGGTACCGGCATACGTATCCAACCTCCATGTCTTCAAATGGAGGAAAAGGGCATTCTGTTGTCCTGGGGTTGCCAGATGGATCCCGAATTCGCTAGGCCCATAGGCAGGTGCGGAGATTTAGGAAGGGTGTTAGAGCAGATTCCTTAGCAGTGAGGGTAGGAACCGCTTCTTTAGTGCTTCCAGTGTCTTTAGCTAGTCTTTTTGTTTCGTTTGTTGGTTTCGTTCCTCCTCTTCAGAGGGTGTTCCCGAGGTTCCTGTTCATCATGGGCACATACAATTCAGTGCCTTCACACACATCACATCACGGCACCATACATGCGACATCTACCACACCACAAGAAACATCAATTCCTCAGTCATTGCTCACACCATTTTTCTCCACACTGTTCACACTAATGTATTTCATGATGTATTTTTATTGTTATGTGGAGTGTATAATTTATCGTATATCTAGCGTATAATGTAAGTTGTTCAATCCTATGTGTGAGTGTACTGTTATTTCCTATTCCCATGAATGTTTTTTTTCAGGCTATGTAATTTGAAACTTTCCTCCACAGGGAAAGAAGCGCTGCTGTATACATAGGAGAGATTTAGCTTAGAACGCACGAGAAATATTGCAGCTGGTAGTTAATTCGTTAGCTCGTTTTTCTCGAGTATGCATGAGCCGTCATGCTTGACGTAGGGGAATTTTGTTATATGCGGTAGGTAATTTCTCGAGAAGCGGTGTTTTCTCTTGCTCATATTCTTAGGGTCAAGCGTAAATCGTGTCCGTTAGTTTACCGTAGCATAGATGCGATTTTAGGGATTCGTTAACTGAGGTGATGGAAATTATTGGGATCCGATTCTACCTCTGGTGTGCCTAATGAGTGAATGATTGTGGCAAGTGCACTTGCATGGATGTCTGATAGTTGATGATTTTTAGATTGACACCTTTCCTGGTTGATAGTCCTTATGTGTAGCTAGATCTTTTGGAACTAACACTGTGGTGGTGGGAGAGTGTGTGTGAGGTAAAAGCGGATTCCCATCCAATTTTCATCCAAATAATTTTTTAAGTGTAATTAATAGCGCAGGGCAGGGTAATTATAATCTCTCAGTGATTTCTGACCAGACAGAGCTGATCTTTGCGAGTTCTCATTCTTCGAATCGCTATGCATCTTAGCTCAGTAAGGTCGTACGTTAAGCCAGCATTCTATGGTAGTTACGATAGGTTAATTTCGAAACCTTTTGTTCTCTGCGATTTACCACCGAATCATTTTTTAGTATTTATGTCGCCTAAGTTACAATATTTTCTTAAGTAAGAGCGCTCGGACTATTATTAGATAAGAGACTAGATTGATGATTCTCTTTCTTATCCCCGGTTTGAAGGATGCATTTTGCATCCTTCTCTTTAAATGTTTACGTGTCTTATGATAATTTAAAGTAATGAATGTTTTTTCATCATTTTCCAAACCAAGTGTCTATCTTCTGTCATCCTTACGTGGTTGTTAGAAATTTATATTGCTTAAGGTGAGAGTTGGTGTTTAATGTTAGTATAAGTTTTAATTTAAGTTGTACAGTAAGTTTTTGTTCAGTTTATTTTGTTATATATCATTGAATGAATACTTGTTGGGTATTTTATTTAGTATTCGAAAGATGATTGTTTTCTTGTCCATGATGTTGGGTAGCATTTAAAATGCAGGAGGAATGGGTCCTCTAAACCTAATATCATGCAGTGTTGGGAATTTTTATTCCGCTTTTTGTCCTCTCGAGTATTTGAGGGTTTTAGGAAAAGCCGTAAACCCGGTCTTAAAACCCGAGGACGATACAATCCTTGCCCAACACCTCCCCGCGGTAGAGGACGGTATGCGTATACAAGGGGTATACGGCCAAGATTGGGAAGGGGCCGAATGGGTACCGGCATACGTATCCAACCTCCATGTCTTCAAATGGAGGAAAAGGGCATTCTGTTGTCCTGGGGTTGCCAGATGGATCCCGAATTCGCTAGGCCCATAGGCAGGTGCGGAGATTTAGGAAGGGTGTTAGAGCAGATTCCTTAGCAGTGAGGGTAGGAACCGCTTCTTTAGTGCTTCCAGTGTCTTTAGCTAGTCTTTTTGTTTCGTTTGTTGGTTTCGTTCCTCCTCTTCAGAGGGTGTTCCCGAGGTTCCTGTTCATCATGGGCACATACAATTCAGTGCCTTCACACACATCACATCACGGCACCATACATGCGACATCTACCACACCACAAGAAACATCAATTCCTCAGTCATTGCTCACACCATTTTTCTCCACACTGTTCACACTAATGTATTTCATGATGTATTTTTATTGTTATGTGGAGTGTATAATTTATCGTATATCTAGCGTATAATGTAAGTTGTTCAATCCTATGTGTGAGTGTACTGTTATTTCCTATTCCCATGAATGTTTTTTTTCAGGCTATGTAATTTGAAACTTTCCTCCACAGGGAAAGAAGCGCTGCTGTATACATAGGAGAGATTTAGCTTAGAACGCACGAGAAATATTGCAGCTGGTAGTTAATTAGTTAGCTCGTTTTTCTCGAGTATGCATGAGCCGTCATGCTTGACGTAGGGGAATTTTGTTATATGCGGTAGGTAATTTCTCGAGAAGCGGTGTTTTCTCTTGCTCATATTCTTAGGGTCAAGCGTAAATCGTGTCCGTTAGTTTACCGTAGCATAGATGCGATTTTAGGGATTCGTTAACTGAGGTGATGGAAATTATTGGGATCCGATTCTACCTCTGGTGTGCCTAATGAGTGAATGATTGTGGCAAGTGCACTTGCATGGATGTCTGATAGTTGATGATTTTTAGATTGACACCTTTCCTGGTTGATAGTCCTTATGTGTAGCTAGATCTTTTGGAACTAACACTGTGGTGGTGGGAGAGTGTGTGCGAGGTAAAAGCGGATTCCCATCCAATTTTCATCCAAATAATTTTTTAAGTGTAATTAATAGCGCAGGGCAGGGTAATTATTATCTCTCAGTGATTTAAGACCAGACAGAGCTGATCTTTGCGAGTTCTCATTCTTCGAATCGCTATGCATCTTAGCTCAGTAAGGTCGTACGTTAAGCCAGCATTCTATGGTAGTTACGATAGGTTAATTTCGAAACCTTTTGTTCTCTGCGATTTACCACCGAATCATTTTTTAGTATTTATGTCGCCCAAGTTACAATATTTTCTTAAGTAAGAGCGCTCGGACTATTATTAGATAAGAGACTAGATTGATGATTCTCTTTCTTATCCCCGGTTTGAAGGATGCATTTTGCATCCTTCTCTTTAAATGTTTACGTGTCTTATGATAATTTAAAGTAATGAATGTTTTTTCATCATTTTCCAAACCAAGTGTCTATCTTCTGTCATCCTTACGTGGTTGTTAGAAATTTATATTGCTTAAGGTGAGAGTTGGTGTTTAATGTTAGTATAAGTTTTAATTTAAGTTGTACAGTAAGTTTTTGTTCAGTTTATTTTGTTATATATCATTGAATGAATACTTGTTGGGTATTTTATTTAGTATTCGAAAGATGATTGTTTTCTTGTCCATGATGTTGGGTAGCATTTAAAATGCAGGAGGAATGGGTCCTCTAAACCTAATATCATGCAGTGTTGGGAATTTTTATTCCGCTTTTTGTCCTCTCGAGTATTTGAGGGTTTTAGGAAAAGCCGTAAACCCGGTCTTAAAACCCGAGGACGATACAATCCTTGCCCAACACCTCCCCGCGGTAGAGGACGGTATGCGTATACAAGGGGTATACGGCCAAGATTGGGAAGGGGCCGAATGGGTACCGGCATACGTATCCAACCTCCATGTCTTCAAATGGAGGAAAAGGGCATTCTGTTGTCCTGGGGTTGCCAGATGGATCCCGAATTCGCTAGGCCCATAGGCAGGTGCGGAGATTTAGGAAGGGTGTTAGAGCAGATTCCTTAGCAGTGAGGGTAGGAACCGCTTCTTTAGTGCTTCCAGTGTCTTTAGCTAGTCTTTTTGTTTCGTTTGTTGGTTTCGTTCCTCCTCTTCAGAGGGTGTTCCCGAGGTTCCTGTTCATCATGGGCACATACAATTCAGTGCCTTCACACACATCGCATCACGGCACCATACATGCGACATCTACCACACCACAAGAAACATCAATTCCTCAGTCATTGCTCACACCATTTTTCTCCACACTGTTCACGCTAATGTATTTCATGATGTACTTTTATTGTTATGTGGAGTGTATAATTTATCATATATCTAGCGTATAATGTAAGTTGTTCAATCCTATGTGTGAGTGTACTGTTATTTCCTATTCCCATGAATGTTTTTTTTTCAGGCTATGTAATTTGAAACTTTCCTCCACAGGGAAAGAAGCGCTGCTGTATACATAGGAGAGATTTAGCTTAGAACGCACGAGAAATATTGCAGCTGGTAGTTAATTAGTTAGCTCGTTTTTCTCGAGTATGCATGAGCCGTCATGCTTGACGTAGGGGAATTTTGTTATATGCGGTAGGTAATTTCTCGAGAAGCGGTGTTTTCTCTTGCTCATATTCTTAGGGTCAAGCGTAAATCGTGTCCGTTAGTTCACCGTAGCATAGATGCGATTTTAGGGATTCGTTAACTGAGGTGATGGAAATTATTGGGATCCGATTCTACCTCTGGTGTGCCTAATGAGTGAATGATTGTGGCAAGTGCACTTGCATGGATGTCTGATAGTTGATGATTTTTAGATTGACACCTTTCCTGGTTGATAGTCCTTATGTGTAGCTAGATCTTTTGGAACTAACACTGTGGTGGTGGGAGAGTGTGTGTGAGGTAAAAGCGGATTCCCATCCAATTTTCATCCAAATAATTTTTTAAGTGTAATTAATAGCGCAGGGCAGGGTAATTATTATCTCTCAGTGATTTCTGACCAGACAGAGCTGATCTTTGCAAGTTCTCATTCTTCGAATCGCTATGCATCTTAGCTCAGTAAGGTCGTACGTTAAGCCAGCATTCTATGGTAGTTACGATAGGTTAATTTCGAAACCTTTTGTTCTCTGCGATTTACCATCGAATCATTTTTTAGTATTTATGTCGCCTAAGTTACAATATTTTCTTAAGTAAGAGCGCTCGGACTATTATTAGATAAGAGACTAGATTGATGATTCTCTTTCTTATCCCCGGTTTGAAGGATGCATTTTGCATCCTTCTCTTTAAATGTTTACGTGTCTTATGATAATTTAAAGTAATGAATGTTTTTTCATCATTTTCCAAACCAAGTGTCTATCTTCTGTCATCCTTACGTGGTTGTTAGAAATTTATATTGCTTAAGGTGAGAGTTGGTGTTTAATGTTAGTATAAGTTTTAATTTAAGTTGTACAGTAAGTTTTTGTTCAGTTTATTTTGTTATATATCATTGAATGAATACTTGTTGGGTATTTTATTTAGTATTCGAAAGATGATTGTTTTCTTGTCCATGATGTTGGGTAGCATTTAAAATGCAGGAGGAATGGGTCCTCTAAACCTAATATCATGCAGTGTTGGGAATTTTTATTCCGCTTTTTGTCCTCTCGAGTATTTGAGGGTTTTAGGAAAAGCCGTAAACCCGGTCTTAAAACCCGAGGACGATACAATCCTTGCCCAACACCTCCCCGCGGTAGAGGACGGTATGCGTATACAAGGGGTATACGGCCAAGATTGGGAAGGGGCCGAATGGGTACCGGCATACGTATCCAACCTCCATGTCTTCAAATGGAGGAAAAGGGCATTCTGTTGTCCTGGGGTTGCCAGATGGATCCCGAATTCGCTAGGCCCATAGGCAGGTGCGGAGATTTAGGAAGGGTGTTAGAGCAGATTCCTTAGCAGTGAGGGTAGGAACCGCTTCTTTAGTGCTTCCAGTGTCTTTAGCTAGTCTTTTTGTTTCGTTTGTTGGTTTCGTTCCTCCTCTTCAGAGGGTGTTCCCGAGGTTCCTGTTCATCATGGGCACATACAATTCAGTGCCTTCACACACATCACATCACGGCACCATACATGCGACATCTACCACACCACAAGAAACATCAATTCCTCAGTCATTGCTCACACCATTTTTCTCCACACTGTTCACACTAATGTATTTCATGATGTATTTTTATTGTTATGTGGAGTGTATAATTTATCGTATATCTAGCGTATAATTTAAGTTGTTCAATCCTATGTGTGAGTGTACTGTTATTTCCTATTCCCATGAATGTTTTTTTTCAGGCTATGTAATTTGAAACTTTCCTCCACAGGGAAAGAAGCGCTGCTGTATACATAGGAGAGATTTAGCTTAGAACGCACGAGAAATATTGCAGCTGGTAGTTAATTCGTTAGCTCGTTTTTCTCGAGTATGCATGAGCCGTCATGCTTGACGTAGGGGAATTTTGTTATATGCGGTAGGTAATTTCTCGAGAAGCGGTGTTTTCTCTTGCTCATATTCTTAGGGTCAAGCGTAAATCGTGTCCGTTAGTTTACCGTAGCATAGATGCGATTTTAGGGATTCGTTAACTCAGGTGATGGAAATTATTGGGATCCGATTCTACCTCTGGTGTGCCTAATGTTTGAATGATTGTGGCAAGTGCACTTGCATGGATGTCTGATAGTTGATGATTTTTAGATTGACACCTTTCCTGGTTGATACTCCTTATGTGTAGCTAGATCTTTTGGAACTAACACTGTGGTGGTGGGAGAGTGTGTGCGAGGTAAAAGCGGATTCCCATCCAATTTCCATCCAAATAATTTCTTAAGTGTAATTAATAGCGCAGGGCAGGGTAATTATTATCTCTCAGTGATTTAAGACCAGACAGAGCTGATCTTTGCGAGTTCTCATTCTTCGAATCGCTATGCATCTTAGGTCACGAAGGTCGTACGTTAAGCCAGCATTCTATGGTAGTTACGATAGGTTAATTTCGAAACCTTTTGTTCTCTGCGATTTACCACCGAATCATTTTTTAGTATTTATGTCGCCCAAGTTACAATATTTTCTTAAGTAAGAGCGCTCGGACTATTATTAGATAAGAGACTAGATTGATGATTCTCTTTCTTATCCCCGGTTTGAAGGATGCATTTTGCATCCTTCTCTTTAAATGTTTACGTGTCTTATGATAATTTAAAGTAATGAATGTTTTTTCATCATTTTCCAAACCAAGTGTCTATCTTCTGTCATCCTTACGTGGTTGTTAGAAATTTATATTGCTTAAGGTGAGAGTTGGTGTTTAATGTTAGTATAAGTTTTAATTTAAGTTGTACAGTAAGTTTTTGTTCAGTTTATTTTGTTATATATCATTGAATGAATACTTGTTGGGTATTTTATTTAGTATTCGAAAGATGATTGTTTTCTTGTCCATGATGTTGGGTAGCATTTAAAATGCAGGAGGAATGGGTCCTCTAAGCCTAATATCATGCAGTGTTGGGAATTTTTATTCCGCTTTTTGTCCTCTCGAGTATTTGAGGGTTTTAGGAAAAGCCGTAAACCCGGTCTTAAAACCCGAGGACGATACAATCCTTGCCCAACACCTCCCCGCGGTAGAGGACGGTATGCGTATACAAGGGGTATACGGCCAAGATTGGGAAGGGGCCGAATGGGTACCGGCATACGTATCCAACCTCCATGTCTTCAAATGGAGGAAAAGGGCATTCTGTTGTCCTGGGGTTGCCAGATGGATCCCGAATTCGCTAGGCCCATAGGCAGGTGCGGAGATTTAGGAAGGGTGTTAGAGCAGATTCCTTAGCAGTGAGGGTAGGAACCGCTTCTTTAGTGCTTCCAGTGTCTTTAGCTAGTCTTTTTGTTTCGTTTGTTGGTTTCGTTCCTCCTCTTCAGAGGGTGTTCCCTCTGGTTCCTGTTCATCATGGGCACATACAATTCAGTGCCTTCACACACATCGCATCACGGCACCATACATGCGACATCTACCACACCACAAGAAACATCAATTCCTCAGTCATTGCTCACACCATTTTTCTCCACACTGTTCACGCTAATGTATTTCATGATGTACTTTTATTGTTATGTGGAGTGTATAATTTATCATATATCTAGCGTATAATGTAAGTTGTTCAATCCTATGTGTGAGTGTACTGTTATTTCCTATTCCCATGAATGTTTTTTTTTCAGGCTATGTAATTTGAAACTTTCCTCCACAGGGAAAGAAGCGCTGCTGTATACATAGGAGAGATTTAGCTTAGAACGCACGAGAAATATTGCAGCTGGTAGTTAATTAGTTAGCTCGTTTTTCTCGAGTATGCATGAGCCGTCATGCTTGACGTAGGGGAATTTTGTTATATGCGGTAGGTAATTTCTCGAGAAGCGGTGTTTTCTCTTGCTCATATTCTTAGGGTCAAGCGTAAATCGTGTCCGTTAGTTCACCGTAGCATAGATGCGATTTTAGGGATTCGTTAACTGAGGTGATGGAAATTATTGGGATCCGATTCTACCTCTGGTGTGCCTAATGAGTGAATGATTGTGGCAAGTGCACTTGCATGGATGTCTGATAGTTGATGATTTTTAGATTGACACCTTTCCTGGTTGATACTCCTTATGTGTAGCTAGATCTTTTGGAACTAACACTGTGGTGGTGGGAGAGTGTGTGTGAGGTAAAAGCGGATTCCCATCCAATTTTCATCCAAATAATTTTTTAAGTGTAATTAATAGCGCAGGGCAGGGTAATTATTATCTCTCAGTGATTTCTGACCAGACAGAGCTGATCTTTGCAAGTTCTCATTCTTCGAATCGCTATGCATCTTAGCTCAGTAAGGTCGTACGTTAAGCCAGCATTCTATGGTAGTTACGATAGGTTAATTTCGAAACCTTTTGTTCTCTGCGATTTACCATCGAATCATTTTTTAGTATTTATGTCGCCTAAGTTACAATATTTTCTTAAGTAAGAGCGCTCGGACTATTATTAGATAAGAGACTAGATTGATGATTCTCTTTCTTATCCCCGGTTTGAAGGATGCATTTTGCATCCTTCTCTTTAAATGTTTACGTGTCTTATGATAATTTAAAGTAATGAATGTTTTTTCATCATTTTCCAAACCAAGTGTCTATCTTCTGTCATCCTTACGTGGTTGTTAGAAATTTATATTGCTTAAGGTGAGAGTTGGTGTTTAATGTTAGTATAAGTTTTAATTTAAGTTGTACAGTAAGTTTTTGTTCAGTTTATTTTGTTATATATCATTGAATGAATAATTGTTGGGTATTTTATTTAGTATTCGAAAGATGATTGTTTTCTTGTCCATGATGTTGGGTAGCATTTAAAATGCAGGAGGAATGGGTCCTCTAAACCTAATATCATGCAGTGTTGGGAATTTTTATTCCGCTTTTTGTCCTCTCGAGTATTTGAGGGTTTTAGGAAAAGCCGTAAACCCGGTCTTAAAACCCGAGGACGATACAATCCTTGCCCAACACCTCCCCGCGGTAGAGGACGGTATGCGTATACAAGGGGTATACGGCCAAGATTGGGAAGGGGCCGAATGGGTACCGGCATACGTATCCAACCTCCATGTCTTCAAATGGAGGAAAAGGGCATTCTGTTGTCCTGGGGTTGCCAGATGGATCCCGAATTCGCTAGGCCCATAGGCAGGTGCGGAGATTTAGGAAGGGTGTTAGAGCAGATTCCTTAGCAGTGAGGGTAGGAACCGCTTCTTTAGTGCTTCCAGTGTCTTTAGCTAGTCTTTTTGTTTCGTTTGTTGGTTTCGTTCCTCCTCTTCAGAGGGTGTTCCCGAGGTTCCTGTTCATCATGGGCACATACAATTCAGTGCCTTCACACACATCACATCACGGCACCATACATGCGACATCTGCCACACCACAAGAAACATCAATTCCTCAGTCATTGCTCACACCATTTTTCTCCACACTGTTCACACTAATGTATTTCATGATGTATTTTTATTGTTATGTGGAGTGTATAATTTATCGTATATCTAGCGTATAATGTAAGTTGTTCAATCCTATGTGTGAGTGTACTGTTATTTCCTATTCCCATGAATGTTTTTTTTCAGGCTATGTAATTTGAAACTTTCCTCCACAGGGAAAGAAGCGCTGCTGTATCCATAGGAGAGATTTAGCTTAGAACGCACGAGAAATATTGCAGCTGGTAGTTAATTAGTTAGCTCGTTTTTCTCGAGTATGCATGAGCCGTCATGCTTGACGTAGGGGAATTTTGTTATATGCGGTAGGTAATTTCTCGAGAAGCGGTGTTTTCTCTTGCTCATATTCTTAGGGTCAAGCGTAAATCGTGTCCGTTAGTTTACCGTAGCATAGATGCGATTTTAGGGATTCGTTAACTGAGGTGATGGAAATTATTGGGATCCGATTCTACCTCTGGTGTGCCTAATGAGTGAATGATTGTGGCAAGTGCACTTGCATGGATGTCTGATAGTTGATGATTTTTAGATTGACACCTTTCCTGGTTGATAGTCCTTATGTGTAGCTAGATCTTTTGGAACTAACACTGTGGTGGTGGGAGAGTGTGTGTGAGGTAAAAGCGGATTCCCATCCAATTTTCATCCAAATAATTTTTTAAGTGTAATTAATAGCGCAGGGCAGGGTAATTATTATCTCTCAGTGATTTAAGACCAGACAGAGCTGATCTTTGCGAGTTCTCATTCTTCGAATCGCTATGCATCTTAGCTCAGTAAGGTCGTACGTTAAGCCAGCATTCTATGGTAGTTACGATAGGTTAATTTCGAAACCTTTTGTTCTCTGCGATTTACCACCGAATCATTTTTTAGTATTTATGTCGCCTAAGTAACAATATTTTCTTAAGTAAGAGCGCTCGGACTATTATTAGATAAGAGACTAGATTGATGGTTCTCTTTCTTATCCCCGGTTTGAAGGATGCATTTTGCATCCTTCTCTTTAAATGTTTACGTGTCTTATGATAATTTGAAGTAATGAATGTTTTTTCATCATTTTCCAAACCAAGTGTCTATCTTCTGTCATCCTTACGTGGTTGTTAGAAATTTATATTGCTTAAGGTGAGAGTTGGTGTTTAATGTTAGTATAAGTTTTAATTTAAGTTGTACAGTAAGTTTTTGTTCAGTTTATTTTGTTATATATCATTGAATGAATACTTGTTGGGTATTTTATTTAGTATTCGAAAGATGATTGTTTTCTTGTCCATGATGTTGGGTAGCATTTAAAATGCAGGAGGAATGGGTCCTCTAAACCTAATATCATGCAGTGTTGGGAATTTTTATTCCGCTTTTTGTCCTCTCGAGTATTTGAGGGTTTTAGGAAAAGCCGTAAACCCGGTCTTAAAACCCGAGGACGATACAATCCTTGCCCAACACCTCCCCGCGGTAGAGGACGGTATGCGTATACAAGGGGTATACGGCCAAGATTGGGAAGGGGCCGAATGGGTACCGGCATACGTATCCAACCTCCATGTCTTCAAATGGAGGAAAAGGGCATTCTGTTGTCCTGGGGTTGCCAGATGGATCCCGAATTCGCTAGGCCCATAGGCAGGTGCGGAGATTTAGGAAGGGTGTTAGAGCAGATTCCTTAGCAGTGAGGGTAGGAACCGCTTCTTTAGTGCTTCCAGTGTCTTTAGCTAGTCTTTTTGTTTCGTTTGTTGGTTTCGTTCCTCCTCTTCAGAGGGTGTTCCCGAGGTTCCTGTTCATCATGGGCACATACAATTCAGTGCCTTCACACACATCACATCACGGCACCATACATGCGACATCTACCACACCACAAGAAACATCAATTCCTCAGTCATTGCTCACACCATTTTTCTCCACACTGTTCACACTAATGTATTTCATGATGTATTTTTATTGTTATGTGGAGTGTATAATTTATCGTATATCTAGCGTATAATGTAAGTTGTTCAATCCTATGAGTGAGTGTACTGTTATTTCCTATTCCCATGAATGTTTTTTTTCAGGCTATGTAATTTGAAACTTTCCTCCACAGGGAAAGAAGCGCTGCTGTATACATAGGAGAGATTTAGCTTAGAACGCACGAGAAATATTGCAGCTGGTAGTTAGTTAGTTAGCTCGTTTTTCTCGAGTATGCATGAGCCGTCATGCTTGACGTAGGGGAATTTTGTTATATGCGGTAGGTAATTTCTCGAGAAGCGGTGTTTTCTCTTGCTCATATTCTTAGGGTCAAGCGTAAATCGTGTCCGTTAGTTTACCGTAGCATAGATGCGATTTTAGGGATTCGTTAACTGAGGTGATGGAAATTATTGGGATCCGATTCTACCTCTAGTGAACCTAATGAGTGAATGATTGTGGCAAGTGCACTTGCATGGATGTCTGATACTTGATGATTTTTAGATTGACACCTTTCCTGGTTGATAGTCCTTATGTGTAGCTAGATCTTTTGGAACTAACACTGTGGTGGTGGGAGAGTGTGTGCGAGGTAAAAGTGGATTCCCATCCAATTTCCATCCAAATAATTTTTTAAGTGTAATTAATAGCGCAGGGCAGGGTAATTATTATCTCTCAGTGATTTAAGACCAGACAGAGCTGATCTTTGCGAGTTCTCATTCTTCGAATCGCTATGCATCTTAGCTCAGTAAGGTCGTACGTTAAGCCAGCATTCTATGGTAGTTACGATAGGTTAATTTCGAAACCTTTTGTTCTCTGCGATTTACCACCGAATCATTTTTTAGTATTTATGTCGCCTAAGTTACAATATTTTCTTAAGTAAGAGCGCTCGGACTATTATTAGATAAGAGACTAGATTGATGATTCTCTTTCTTATCCCCGGTTTGAAGGATGCATTTTGCATCCTTCTCTTTAAATGTTTACGTGTCTTATGATATTTAAAGTAATGAATGTTTTTTCATCATTTTCCAAACCAAGTGTCTATCTTCTGTCATCCTTACGAAGTTGTTAGAAATTTATATTGCTTAAGGTGAGAGTTGGTGCAGCGGAGCGGCATATCAGCATAACCGTTTTTACTACGATTTGTTTCTTTTTCGTTTTTTTACAGTTTTTCTAAACGGAATTATAATAGATTTTCGTGTGCTATATACAGAAATTGGTGCCTATCTTTGTACTGAATCTAGGAGTTTGGCTATTTTTAATCGTTTAATTGCACTTTTATGAGCGATGAACGATAAGCAATGTTTTATGTACAATTTCGTTGTTTTTCTGTTTTTCTATCATGTTTTTAAAGAATTTATAGCTATATATTTTTCTACACCTATGGGCGAATTATCTCGCTCCAATCAGGTTGCAATGTATACTATTTCTTAATCAACTTACTATTTATTTATTTAAAATTGTTCACAGAGCACGCCATTATATTTTTAAGTCAAGCACATTACAGCGAAAAATATATTTCAATTTGTTTGTTATTGATCCACTATCTTCTTTCGCGTCTTACCAGGAGACTATACACCGTGGGACGCGATTTAAGTGGTAAGTCTCGGTAATTTGATAGATATCGAGTCAAGATTGACGAATCACCCCCAAGGTTGGGTATAATCTGTGATAGTTTTGACGGAAAATAAAGTAAAAGACTAAGCGAATCAGCTATTTTATAATGCTAAGGGTAACGAGTTCCGACAGAGGATCGCCTGGCGTAGAATGGTATGGTAGCTGCTTTCGAAGTCATATTTGTGGGTATCTAGACCATCCGCTGAAAATTTTTTTCTTTTTTTTTCTTTCACGTGGTCTTTTGTAATCTTAATCTTTATCTATTTTCTTCTTTCGGTGAATTTAAAGTTATTTTCCGGAAGTTAAAGAATTTTTCCCGCGGTGAGTCACCCGTTTCCTCAAATTAAGCGCAAATACTTCTGTCCGCATATAAGAGCGTGCTTGTGAATCCTAATTCCTGAAATTTGAAAATTACAATACTAGAAAGGAAACGCAGAGGACTATTTTCAAACCTCTCCTACATCCTGCTGCTCGTTCAAACGGCAACTGTTATTGCACTACCTGACCCTTACCAATTCTGAAGCCTGAAGACAATATCTGATCTACCTGTAAGGGAAAGAGGAATTCAAGGAGTCTATAATAGAAAATATTCTTTTCAAAGTGCTGTTCATATGCCACTCTTTTTGCAAAAACATTGCACAATCACAGAAAATAGTTTTAACTTTCCTCTATTGGAAGCGCCCAAAGTTATTCTCAAATTATTCTATTCTATAACTCAAATTATTATATTCATTTATTCTCAAGATCTGGGCTATTATAAAGTGCTCTACAGGTGTATTACACCATGCAACGTAACTAAGACCTCCGCAGCTGTGAACAATTCTTCTTTTCTAGTGTCTCATTTCTTTAAAACAGATGTAATGTACAATTTTTCTGAACCTCATCTTGTAAATTATTATGCTTTGCCGAAGAAGCATGATTTTTAATGCACCTATTCAGTCAAACGTTATAGAATAGGTTTGGTCACAAATTGTACATTCATCTTTCGTACCCAATCGAATGATTTTAACCACTCGTCGTTAAGTAAACAATATTAGAGAGCAGAATTTTAAAATAGAAAATCGGTCGATCAAAGGCAATAGAGTGCTTCATTGACATGAAATTTGAGTACCGCATTTATTTCGTTGATTTCGTTTCTCTTAAATTAAAATAGCGGAGTTGTTGAATTGTATTTGCATTTTATTATTGTTCTCAGAGGAAAACACCTGTCGAGTGCAGAGACTTTTCATACCTCTTCCCTGTAGACACATCCAGAGTATCACTGTCTAACTTGTGTGAACATGTAAGGAAATTGTAATTAAATTAGAAATTTCTCCGCTGATTGCCTCTTGTATTCTTTACTGTTGCTTTACCCTATCCTTGAAGCCGATCTACTTCGAGAGTATCTGCCTTTCTATTTCTTCCAAAATCAAAAAAAATTGCAAAAACTCCCTTAGGAGAAACCCGTCTTGAATCCACTCCAGCTTTTTCCCATGGGATTTCTTGCACGTCGCCTACGTGCTTGACGTACGCTGTGAGTCGGACCCTCGGTTAGGACAGGTTTTTTCAGGCGCCTCTTCGGAATTACCCAAGGCTGATTTTGCTCATGGAACCGGTGCGACCGCAGCCGCTGCTTGTAGAATCCTGGAAATCCACTGCGTTAACAAGGGGAAAAAATCAGCGGTCTGCAGCCCGCAGGATTCGAACCCCAAAGTTTCGACTCGGAAATCCAGTACCTTACCGCCCAAGCTAAACGCGCAAGGCAACTTAATGATCGAGAAAACTTCCATTTAAGCGACGATTATTAAGGTAAGGATTGAGCTCCTTGAGCATACATTTAGGGTGTTTAGGGATGAGGGTTAGGGAAAGTTATAGTCGTAAATTGCAGGATTATACGGAATAAGAAGGCCGAATTCCTTAATCTCACTAGAATTACCTGCGCGGATATTGTGATAGGAACGGAGAGTAGCTAAAGCGAAGATGTTGAATCGAGTGAGATATTACCTCCGGATTATATTGTATATCGTAAAGATAGACTCAGTAGGATAGGTGGAGGGGTATTAATCGCTGTAAAAGTATCTTCGAACAGTCAGCGCGTCGACCTTCTAGGATACGGTACAAGTGAAATGGTATGGAGTTCGGTTTTTGGACGAAACGGAAGGAAGGTACTCTTTTGTCCTTTTTATCGGCCCCCAGATGGTAGCATTGAATGTATACAGGAACTAGCAGAATGACTTGAGATCATTCGGAAGAATATGAGGGATCCGATCATCGTTGTAGGTGGGGATTTTAACGTTCCCCATATTAATTGGGATAATTATCCAGGTCATATTCAGGTCGAGAGAAGACTATATCACAGAAATTAGTAAATACTTTTACGATCCATGCTTTAAATTATCTAATGCTTATCCATGCAAAATTTGTACAGTATTAATATAATTTTAAATTAATGTGCTTTCGATACATCAATTTTTCCTTCTTTTAAAAACATTAAGGTTTAGATAATTTTAGTATTTTAAATTGCGAGGCATTTGTTAAGAAAACTAGTTAATGAAAATTAAATGAGAAGCTGAAGTAGAATAGGCGCCATACATAAAGAATGATTCATTGCACAACAGATTATTAGAGGCATTCTAGTTACACCTTATCAATAATTTAAAGAAACAACGATCGGCTCTTATTGCATCCCAGGAACTGCTATTAGGAAATCTTAATTACCACAAAATAATTTCATATGTTTGCAAATCTGAAATTGATAAGAAGAAAGGATTACAAGATTTTAACACGATAATAAATGCAAAGAGTTATTCTTCATATACTACGAGGGGCGTCCAAAAAGTAAGATTCCCTGAGCTACAGAAAATATAATCTCTATCCTCAAATCATAAAAAGAATTAACTCATTACTTTTCATATTTTCTCTATTCCTCGACGTAATTACCCTCTTCTTGTACGCATTTGTGATTTATTGGTAACATTTTTAAAAGTATAGGTCACGCCATTCTCCCGCCAGATTTCTTGCTCAACAATCCACTTCATTTTTGAGTTCATAATCGCAATCCTGAAAGATGTTTTTTCTACATTTGGAATAGGTGGCAATCCGTGGGGGAAGGTCAAGTAATTGCTCTTGGATGACCAAAGAGATCACAACTAAAGTTTTCCATCACAACTACGGTTTGCAGTAAAGTTCACGCGTAAAATGATACAGAAAAAACGAGTAAAATTCGTTGCAAATGCCTCAAAAACGATGGAAATTCGCTAAGATTCAATTCAAAACGGAAAGATTTTAGATGATTAACGCATTAATAACATCGTCATAGCTGTAGGAGGCAAGAATCATGGAAAAAGGCGAAAATGTGGAGAAAACCCGATAATAATCGACACAAAACCTACTTATTTTCGACTTTTAAGGTGCTACACACGGAGTCACAGTAAATATGGCCATGATTTACCCAAAAACCCACCAAAAATGCTCTGAGAAGACCTTAAAAAAGTCAAAAATTCACTGTAAAAGATATAATTTTCCATAATCTACGTCCTACACAACACCTCATAACAATGTGACACAACAATAACCGAAGAAACACTGAAAATCGGCCTAAAACGCTACAAAACGACGACAATCCCACGCAAAACGGCATAAGTTTCGATTCATAACGTACTACGCACATCTAAATATCAACAATAGCTTTTAAAACACCAAAAAACACCTTCGAAACACATTCCAACTCAACCAAACCAACATCAACAGAAAGAAAGACACGTGACTCCACAACGTAAAAAGAAATTTAAAAAAACCCACCTTAATTTCCTCAACAACACGAGAAAACTGCGCCGCAACAGGAAAAAACCATCACACAACAACACTGGCAATCCACGGCTGAGGACACTAGTCGTTTAAATCAGTCTCCGGGAGAAAAAACACTTTTGTCCACAAATTTGTACGTTTTCTGGGGAATCAACAATTGGTTGTCATGGAGACCATGAGTAAGTTTAGCTGTATTGTTGGGGAAGGTTAGTACGGGAGTGACGAGGTCACGTGGAAGACGTGAGCTCCGAAACGACTCAACGAGAAGACAGAGACAACAAGACGATGTCAATGTGCTATCCCCTCCCCTCCCATGTTGTATATATACCCCCTCCAACCCCCCTCTTTCACTACGTCATCGGAGGAGTGCAGTGTGGCATATCAGCATAACCGTTTTTACTACGATTTGTTTCTTTTTCGTTTTTATATAGTTTTTCTAAACGGAATTATAATAGATTTTCGTGTGCTATATACAGAAATTGGTGCCTATCTTTGTACTGAATCTAGGAGTTTGGCTATTTTTAATCGTTTAATTGCACTTTTATGAGCGATGAACGATAAGCAATGTTTTATGTACAATTTCGTTGTTTTTCTGTTTTTCTATCATGTTTTTAAAGAATTTATAGCTATATATTTTTCTACACCTATGGGCGAATTATCTCGCTCCAATCAGGTTGCAATGTATACTATTTCTTAATCAACTTACTATTTATTTATTTAAAATTGTTCACAGAGCACGCCATTATATTTTTAAGTCAAGCACATTACAGCGAAAAATATATTTCAATTTGTTTGTTATTGATCCACTATCTTCTTTCGCGTCTTACCAGGAGACTATACACCGTCGGACGCGATTTAAGTGGTAAGTCTCGGTAATTTGATAGATATCGAGTCAAGATTGACGAATCACCCCCAAGGTTGGGTATTATCTGTGATAGTTTTGACGGAAAATAAAGTAAAAGACTAAGCGAATCAGCTATTTTATAATGCTAAGGGTAACGAGTTCCGACAGAGGATCGCCTGGCGTAGTGGTATGGTAGCTGCTTTCGAAGTCATATTTGTGGGTATCTAGACCATCCGCTGAAAATTTTTTTCTTTTTTTTTCTTTCACGTGGTCTTTTGCAATCTTAATCTTTATCTATTTTCTTCTTTCGGTGAATTTAAAGTTATTTTCCGGAAGTTAAAGAATTTTTCCCGCGGTGAGTCACCCGTTTCCTCAAATTAAGCGCAAATACTTCTGTCCGCATATAAGAGCGTGCTTGTGAATCCTAATTCCTGAAATTTGAAAATTACAATACTAGAAAGGAAACGCAGAGGACTATTTTCAAACCTCTCCTACATCCTGCTGCTCGTTCAAACGGCAACTGTTATTGCACTACCTGACCCTTACCAATTCTGAAGCCTGAAGACAATATCTGATCTACCTGTAAGGGAAAGAGGAATTCAAGGAGTCTATAATAGAAAATATTCTTTTCAAAGTGCTGTTCATATGCCACTCTTTTTGCAAAAACATTGCACAATCACAGAAAATAGTTTTAACTTTCCTCTATTGGAAGCGCCCAAAGTTATTCTCAAATTATTCTATTCTATAACTCAAATTATTATATTCATTTATTCTCAAGATCTGGGCTATTATAAAGTGCTCTACAGGTGTATTACACCATGCAACGTAACTAAGACCTCCGCAGCTGTGAACAATTCTTCTTTTCTAGTGTCTCATTTCTTTAAAACAGATGTAATGTACAATTTTTCTGAACCTCATCTTGTAAATTATTATGCTTTGCCGAAGAAGCATGATTTTTAATGCACCTATTCAGTCAAACGTTATAGAATAGGTTTGGTCACAAATTGTACATTCATCTTTCGTACCCAATCGAATGATTTTAACCACTCGTCGTTAAGTAAACAATATTAGAGAGCAGAATTTTAAAATAGAAAATCGGTCGATCAAAGGCAATAGAGTGCTTCATTGACATGAAATTTGAGTACCGCATTTATTTCGTTGATTTCGTTTCTCTTAAATTAAAATAGCGGAGTTGTTGAATTGTATTTGCATTTTATTATTGTTCTCAGAGGAAAACACCTGTCGAGTGCAGAGACTTTTCATACCTCTTCCCTGTAGACACATCCAGAGTATCACTGTCTAACTTGTGTGAACATGTAAGGAAATTGTAATTAAATTAGAAATTTCTCCGCTGATTGCCTCTTGTATTCTTTACTGTTGCTTTACCCTATCCTTGAAGCCGATCTACTTCGAGAGTATCTGCCTTTCTATTTCTTCCAAAATCAAAAAAAATTGCAAAAACTCCCTTAGGAGAAACCCGTCTTGAATCCACTCCAGCTTTTTCCCATGGGATTTCTTGCACGTCGCCTACGTGCTTGACGTACGCTGTGAGTCGGACCCTCGGTTAGGACAGGTTTTTTCAGGCGCCTCTTCGGAATTACCCAAGGCTGATTTTGCTCATGGAACCGGTGCGACCGCAGCCGCTGCTTGTAGAATCCTGGAAATCCACTGCGTTAACAAGGGGAAAAAATCAGCGGTCTGCAGCCCGCAGGATTCGAACCCCAAAGTTTCGACTCGGAAATCCAGTACCTTACCGCCCAAGCTAAACGCGCAAGGCAACTTAATGATCGAGAAAACTTCCATTTAAGCGACGATTATTAAGGTAAGGATTGAGCTCCTTGAGCATACATTTAGGGTGTTTAGGGATGAGGGTTAGGGAAAGTTATAGTCGTAAATTGCAGGATTATACGGAATAAGAAGGCCGAATTCCTTAATCTCACTAGAATTACCTGCGCGGATATTGTGATAGGAACGGAGAGTAGCTAAAGCGAAGATGTTGAATCGAGTGAGATATTACCTCCGGATTATATTGTATATCGTAAAGATAGACTCAGTAGGATAGGTGGAGGGGTATTAATCGCTGTAAAAGTATCTTCGAACAGTCAGCGCGTCGACCTTCTAGGATACGGTACAAGTGAAATGGTATGGAGTTCGGTTTTTGGACGAAACGGAAGGAAGGTACTCTTTTGTCCTTTTTATCGGCCCCCAGATGGTAGCATTGAATGTATACAGGAACTAGCAGAATGACTTGAGATCATTCGGAAGAATATGAGGGATCCGATCATCGTTGTAGGTGGGGATTTTAACGTTCCCCATATTAATTGGGATAATTATCCAGGTCATATTCAGGTCGAGAGAAGACTATATCACAGAAATTAGTAAATACTTTTACGATCCATGCTTTAAATTATCTAATGCTTATCCATGCAAAATTTGTACAGTATTAATATAATTTTAAATTAATGTGCTTTCGATACATCAATTTTTCCTTCTTTTAAAAACATTAAGGTTTAGATAATTTTAGTATTTTAAATTGCGAGGCATTTGTTAAGAAAACTAGTTAATGAAAATTAAATGAGAAGCTGAAGTAGAATAGGCGCCATACATAAAGAATGATTCATTGCACAACAGATTATTAGAGGCATTCTAGTTACACCTTATCAATAATTTAAAGAAACAACGATCGGCTCTTATTGCATCCCAGGAACTGCTATTAGGAAATCTTAATTACCACAAAATAATTTCATATGTTTGCAAATCTGAAATTGATAAGAAGAAAGGATTACAAGATTTTAACACGATAATAAATGCAAAGAGTTATTCTTCATATACTACGAGGGGCGTCCAAAAAGTAAGATTCCCTGAGCTACAGAAAATATAATCTCTATCCTCAAATCATAAAAACAATTAACTCATTACTTTTCATATTTTCTCTATTCCTCGACGTAATTACCCTCTTCTTGTACGCATTTGTGATTTATTGGTAACATTTTTAAAAGTATAGGTCACGCCATTCTCCCGCCAGATTTCTTGCTCAACAATCCACTTCATTTTTGAGTTCATAATCGCAATCCTGAAAGATGTTTTTTTCTACATTTGGAATAGGTGGCAATCCGTGGGGGAAGGTCAAGTAATTGCTCTTGGATGACCAAAGAGATCACAACTAAAGTTTTCCATCACAACTACGGTTTGCAGTAAAGTTCACGCGTAAAATGATACAGAAAAAACGAGTAAAATTCGTTGCAAATGCCTCAAAAACGATGGAAATTCGCTAAGATTCAATTCAAAACGGAAAGATTTTAGATGATTAACGCATTAATAACATCGTCATAGCTGTAGGAGGCAAGAATCATGGAAAAAGGCGAAAATGTGGAGAAAACCCGATAATAATCGACACAAAACCTACTTATTTTCGACTTTTAAGGTGCTACACACGGAGTCACAGTAAATATGGCCATGATTTACCCAAAAACCCACCAAAAATGCTCTGAGAAGACCTTAAAAAAGTCAAAAATTCACTGTAAAAGATATAATTTTCCATAATCTACGTCCTACACAACACCTCATAACAATGTGACACAACAATAACCGAAGAAACACTGAAAATCGGCCTAAAACGCTACAAAACGACGACAATCCCACGCAAAACGGCATAAGTTTCGATTCATAACGTACTACGCACATCTAAATATCAACAATAGCTTTTAAAACACCAAAAAACACCTTCGAAACACATTCCAACTCAACCAAACCAACATCAACAGAAAGAAAGACACGTGACTCCACAACGTAAAAAGAAATTTAAAAAAACCCACCTTAATTTCCTCAACAACACGAGAAAACTGCGCCGCAACAGGAAAAAACCATCACACAACAACACTGGCAATCCACGGCTGAGGACACTAGTCGTTTAAATCAGTCTCCGGGAGAAAAAACACTTTTGTCCACAAATTTGTACGTTTTCTGGGGAATCAACAATTGGTTGTCATGGAGACCATGAGTAAGTTTAGCTGTATTGTTGGGGAAGGTTAGTACGGGAGTGACGAGGTCACGTGGAAGACGTGAGCTCCGAAACGACTCAACGAGAAGACAGAGACAGCAAGACGATGTCAATGTGCTATCCCCTCCCCTTCTTCACCCCTCCCCTCCCATGTTGTATATATACCCCCTCCAACCCCCCTCTTTCACTACGTCATCGGAGGAGTGCAGTGTGGCATATCAGCATAACCGTTTTTACTACGATTTGTTTCTTTTTCGTTTTTATATAGTTTTTCTAAACGGAATTATAATAGATTTTCGTGTGTTATATACAGAAATTGGTGCCTATCTTTGTACTGAATCTAGGAGTTTGGCTATTTTTAATCGTTTAATTGCACTTTTATGAGCGATGAACGATAAGCAATGTTTTATGTACAATTTCGTTGTTTTTCTGTTTTTCTATCATGTTTTTAAAGAATTTATAGCTATATATTTTTCTACACCTATGGGCGAATTATCTCGCTCCAATCAGGTTGCAATGTATACTATTTCTTAATCAACTTACTATTTATTTATTTAAAATTGTTCACAGAGCACGCCATTATATTTTTAAGTCAAGCACATTACAGCGAAAAATATATTTCAATTTGTTTGTTATTGATCCACTATCTTCTTTCGCGTCTTACCAGGAGACTATACACCGTCGGACGCGATTTAAGTGGTAAGTCTCGGTAATTTGATAGATATCGAGTCAAGATTGACGAATCACCCCCAAGGTTGGGTATTATCTGTGATAGTTTTGACGGAAAATAAAGTAAAAGACTAAGCGAATCAGCTATTTTATAATGCTAAGGGTAACGAGTTCCGACAGAGGATCGCCTGGCGTAGAATGGTATGGTAGCTGCTTTCGAAGTCATATTTGTGGGTATCTAGACCATCCGCTGAAAATTTTTTTCTTTTTTTTTCTTTCACGTGGTCTTTTGTAATCTTAATCTTTATCTATTTTCTTCTTTCGGTGAATTTAAAGTTATTTTCCGGAAGTTAAAGAATTTTTCCCGCGGTGAGTCACCCGTTTCCTCAAATTAAGCGCAAATACTTCTGTCCGCATATAAGAGCGTGCTTGTGAATCCTAATTCCTGAAATTTGAAAATTACAATACTAGAAAGGAAACGCAGAGGACTATTTTCAAACCTCTCCTACATCCTGCTGCTCGTTCAAACGGCAACTGTTATTGCACTACCTGACCCTTACCAATTCTGAAGCCTGAAGACAATATCTGATCTACCTGTAAGGGAAAGAGGAATTCAAGGAGTCTATAATAGAAAATATTCTTTTCAAAGTGCTGTTCATATGCCACTCTTTTTGCAAAAACATTGCACAATCACAGAAAATAGTTTTAACTTTCCTCTATTGGAAGCGCCCAAAGTTATTCTCAAATTATTCTATTCTATAACTCAAATTATTATATTCATTTATTCTCAAGATCTGGGCTATTATAAAGTGCTCTACAGGTGTATTACACCATGCAACGTAACTAAGACCTCCGCAGCTGTGAACAATTCTTCTTTTCTAGTGTCTCATTTCTTTAAAACAGATGTAATGTACAATTTTTCTGAACCTCATCTTGTAAATTATTATGCTTTGCCGAAGAAGCATGATTTTTAATGCACCTATTCAGTCAAACGTTATAGAATAGGTTTGGTCACAAATTGTACATTCATCTTTCGTACCCAATCGAATGATTTTAACCACTCGTCGTTAAGTAAACAATATTAGAGAGCAGAATTTTAAAATAGAAAATCGGTCGATCAAAGGCAATAGAGTGCTTCATTGACATGAAATTTGAGTACCGCATTTATTTCGTTGATTTCGTTTCTCTTAAATTAAAATAGCGGAGTTGTTGAATTGTATTTGCATTTTATTATTGTTCTCAGAGGAAAACACCTGTCGAGTGCAGAGACTTTTCATACCTCTTCCCTGTAGACACATCCAGAGTATCACTGTCTAACTTGTGTGAACATGTAAGGAAATTGTAATTAAATTAGAAATTTCTCCGCTGATTGCCTCTTGTATTCTTTACTGTTGCTTTACCCTATCCTTGAAGCCGATCTACTTCGAGAGTATCTGCCTTTCTATTTCTTCCAAAATCAAAAAAAATTGCAAAAACTCCCTTAGGAGAAACCCGTCTTGAATCCACTCCAGCTTTTTCCCATGGGATTTCTTGCACGTCGCCTACGTGCTTGACGTACGCTGTGAGTCGGACCCTCGGTTAGGACAGGTTTTTTCAGGCGCCTCTTCGGAATTACCCAAGGCTGATTTAGCTCATGGAACCGGTGCGACCGCAGCCGCTGCTTGTAGAATCCTGGAAATCCACTGCGTTAACAAGGGGAAAAAATCAGCGGTCTGCAGCCCGCAGGATTCGAACCCCAAAGTTTCGACTCGGAAATCCAGTACCTTACCGCCCAAGCTAAACGCGCAAGGCAACTTAATGATCGAGAAAACTTCCATTTAAGCGACGATTATTAAGGTAAGGATTGAGCTCCTTGAGTATACATTTAGGGTGTTTAGGGATGAGGGTTAGGGAAAGTTATAGTCGTAAATTGCAGGATTATACGGAATAAGAAGGCCGAATTCCTTAATCTCACTAGAATTACCTGCGCGGATATTGTGATAGGAACGGAGAGTAGCTAAAGCGAAGATGTTGAATCGAGTGAGATATTACCTCCGGATTATATTGTATATCGTAAAGATAGACTCAGTAGGATAGGTGGAGGGGTATTAATCGCTGTAAAAGTATCTTCGAACAGTCAGCGCGTCGACCTTCTTGGATACGGTACAAGTGAAATGGTATGGAGTTCGGTTTTTGGACGAAACGGAAGGAAGGTACTCTTTTGTCCTTTTTATCGGCCCCCAGATGGTAGCATTGAATGTATACAGGAACTAGCAGAATGACTTGAGATCATTCGGAAGAATATGAGGGATCCGATCATCGTTGTAGGTGGGGATTTTAACGTTCCCCATATTAATTGGGATAATTATCCAGGTCATATTCAGGTCGAGAGAAGACTATATCACAGAAATTAGTAAATACTTTTACGATCCATGCTTTAAATTATCTAATGCTAACCCACGCAAAATTTGTACAGTATTAATATAATTTTAAATTAATGTGCTTTCGATACATCAATTTTTCCTTCTTTTAAAAACATTAAGGTTTAGATAATTTTAGTATTTTAAATTGCGAGGCATTTGTTAAGAAAACTAGTTAATGAAAATTAAATGAGAAGCTGAAGTAGAATAGGCGCCATACATAAAGAATGATTCATTGCACAACAGATTATTAGAGGCATTCTAGTTACACCTTATCAATAATTTAAAGAAACAACGATCGGCTCTTATTGCATCCCAGGAACTGCTATTAGGAAATCTTAATTACCACAAAATAATTTCATATGTTTGCAAATCTGAAATTGATAAGAAGAAAGGATTACAAGATTTTAACACGATAATAAATGCAAAGAGTTATTCTTCATATACTACGAGGGGCGTCCAAAAAGTAAGATTCCCTGAGCTACAGAAAATATAATCTCTATCCTCAAATCATAAAAACAATTAACTCATTACTTTTCATATTTTCTCTATTCCTCGACGTAATTACCCTCTTCTTGTACGCATTTGTGATTTATTGGTAACATTTTTAAAAGTATAGGTCACGCCATTCTCCCGCCAGATTTCTTGCTCAACAATCCACTTCATTTTTGAGTTCATAATCGCAATCCTGAAAGATGTTTTTTTCTACATTTGGAATAGGTGGCAATCCGTGGGGGAAGGTCAAGTAATTGCTCTTGGATGACCAAAGAGATCACAACTAAAGTTTTCCATCACAACTACGGTTTGCAGTAAAGTTCACGCGTAAAATGATACAGAAAAAACGAGTAAAATTCGTTGCAAATGCCTCAAAAACGATGGAAATTCGCTAAGATTCAATTCAAAACGGAAAGATTTTAGATGATTAACGCATTAATAACATCGTCATAGCTGTAGGAGGCAAGAATCATGGAAAAAGGCGAAAATGTGGAGAAAACCCGATAATAATCGACACAAAACCTACTTATTTTCGACTTTTAAGGTGCTACACACGGAGTCACAGTAAATATGGCCATGATTTACCCAAAAACCCACCAAAAATGCTCTGAGAAGACCTTAAAAAAGTCAAAAATTCACTGTAAAAGATATAATTTTCCATAATCTACGTCCTACACAACACCTCATAACAATGTGACACAACAATAACCGAAGAAACACTGAAAATCGGCCTAAAACGCTACAAAACGACGACAATCCCACGCAAAACGGCATAAGTTTCGATTCATAACGTACTACGCACATCTAAATATCAACAATAGCTTTTAAAACACCAAAAAACACCTTCGAAACACATTCCAACTCAACCAAACCAACATCAACAGAAAGAAAGACACGTGACTCCACAACGTAAAAAGAAATTTAAAAAAACCCACCTTAATTTCCTCAACAACACGAGAAAACTGCGCCGCAACAGGAAAAAACCATCACACAACAACACTGGCAATCCACGGCTGAGGACACTAGTCGTTTAAATCAGTCTCCGGGAGAAAAAACACTTTTGTCCACAAATTTGTACGTTTTCTGGGGAATCAACAATTGGTTGTCATGGAGACCATGAGTAAGTTTAGCTGTATTGTTGGGGAAGGTTAGTACGGGAGTGACGAGGTCACGTGGAAGACGTGAGCTCCGAAACGACTCAACGAGAAGACAGAGACAGCAAGACGATGTCAATGTGCTATCCCCTCCCCTTCTTCACCCCTCCCCTCCCATGTTGTATATATACCCCCTCCAACCCCCCTCTTTCACTACGTCATCGGAGGAGTGCAGTGTGGCATATCAGCATAACCGTTTTTACTACGATTTGTTTCTTTTTCGTTTTTATATAGTTTTTCTAAACGGAATTATAATAGATTTTCGTGTGCTATATACAGAAATTGGTGCCTATCTTTGTACTGAATCTAGGAGTTTGGCTATTTTTAATCGTTTAATTGCACTTTTATGAGCGATGAACGATAAGCAATGTTTTATGTACAATTTCGTTGTTTTTCTGTTTTTCTATCATGTTTTTAAAGAATTTATAGCTATATATTTTTCTACACCTATGGGCGAATTATCTCGCTCCAATCAGGTTGCAATGTATACTATTTCTTAATCAACTTACTATTTATTTATTTAAAATTGTTCACAGAGCACGCCATTATATTTTTAAGTCAAGCACATTACAGCGAAAAATATATTTCAATTTGTTTGTTATTGATCCACTATCTTCTTTCGCGTCTTACCAGGAGACTATACACCGTCGGACGCGATTTAAGTGGTAAGTCTCGGTAATTTGATAGATATCGAGTCAAGATTGACGAATCACCCCCAAGGTTGGGTATTATCTGTGATAGTTTTGACGGAAAATAAAGTAAAAGACTAAGCGAATCAGCTATTTTATAATGCTAAGGGTAACGAGTTCCGACAGAGGATCGCCTGGCGTAGAATGGTATGGTAGCTGCTTTCGAAGTCATATTTGTGGGTATCTAGACCATCCGCTGAAAATTTTTTTCTTTTTTTTTCTTTCACGTGGTCTTTTGTAATCTTAATCTTTATCTATTTTCTTCTTTCGGTGAATTTAAAGTTATTTTCCGGAAGTTAAAGAATTTTTCCCGCGGTGAGTCACCCGTTTCCTCAAATTAAGCGCAAATACTTCTGTCCGCATATAAGAGCGTGCTTGTGAATCCTAATTCCTGAAATTTGAAAATTACAATACTAGAAAGGAAACGCAGAGGACTATTTTCAAACCTCTCCTACATCCTGCTGCTCGTTCAAACGGCAACTGTTATTGCACTACCTGACCCTTACCAATTCTGAAGCCTGAAGACAATATCTGATCTACCTGTAAGGGAAAGAGGAATTCAAGGAGTCTATAATAGAAAATATTCTTTTCAAAGTGCTGTTCATATGCCACTCTTTTTGCAAAAACATTGCACAATCACAGAAAATAGTTTTAACTTTCCTCTATTGGAAGCGCCCAAAGTTATTCTCAAATTATTCTATTCTATAACTCAAATTATTATATTCATTTATTCTCAAGATCTGGGCTATTATAAAGTGCTCTACAGGTGTATTACACCATGCAACGTAGCTAAGACCTCCGCAGCTGTGAACAATTCTTCTTTTCTAGTGTCTCATTTCTTTAAAACAGATGTAATGTACAGTCGTCCAAGAAAAAATAGAACTGTGTACTACGTGGTGCATAAGATTGAGGGGTTTCAAATGTCACTCGTTACCCCTTCCACCCGCCCTTCTATTAGCTATTGGCAACACCGGAATATTCTCCCGAGGCCATCCCTTCAATCCTACCGTGGGCCGCAAGACCCGCGGTCGAATTTTATGGTATGGTCTACGAAACACACAGAGGTCTTGAGAGGCCGTTTCTGCGGACAGAAGCCGATTTCCAAAATATTTTCGTACGGACTCAAAAACTTATTGGTTTAGAAGTCCATTTCGATCGAAAACGGTCATTCTTCATCTTTGACAATGTTATTGACGAAAACTTAGCGTTCAAACTTGGGTGATATTGATGGGCGGAATTCCTAAAAATTTTCCCCCTATTCGCTCTTAATATCTGCCCGGTAGAATTGCTTCATTGTCCACGAAAGTTATTCGAAAGCATAACGCGTATTGTGTTCTTGAATTTTATAAGGATTATTTACTCCATTTACCCTTATGTCTGTTAAAAAACAGTATATTCTAGGTTTACTTCCAAATCACAATAAATAATAAAGATTCGAGGTTATTTCTAAGAAGCTCAAAATATTTGGAATGGTATTTGAGGACTGTAATTTTGAAGCTTTCAACAAATTAATTCATAAGTATCTAATATAATAATCACGAATGTGTGCATAATTGAATGAAAATTCATCTAGTTTTGAGTTATTCTGTATCGATTTCTTTAATTTTAAATTTTCTAAATTAATCCTATGGTTGTGTTCTTGTATGTGTTGCGCAACGCTGGATTTATAAATTTGGTTGTGTCTGAAGTGAGATAAGTTTCCTTTGAATCTATTCTCTATTTTGCGTTTTGAATATTAGATTCAAAGAAGAGATTCAAAAGAATAGCTTTAAAGAACACTTAGCTCACTTAAGACAACCAAATTAATACATCCAAAATGTCATTGGTGCGTTCAGAGGTCGCTGACACGATCTCAATGACCACCAGGCTATCTAGTTTCCTCCTTTGTGTCCGCATTCCAAAGGGTTCTCCGCGAATGCAGATTGGGAAGTTCCCAATCGGTAGCACCTTAGATGTTCGGCCACTCTCACCTTTATCTTTTTGCCGCATTGTCCGATATACCCCATCCCACAATCATCAGAACTGAGCTGGTAAACCCCCGGTCGGTCTTTGTCTTCCACCTTATCTTTCACAGGCGGTAATGACCTCTCTAGACTGCATGGAGTGTAGAAACCTGCTTTCGAGTGCGCAGGTAGAAATAATATTGTATACTGTAGATGGTTTAAAACTGCACCTTGTAAATGAAAGTTGAAATAATATATGCTTTCGTTCTCAAAGCATTGATAATTTTCGTTGAAATGATTCCGAAGATAACAATATAAATAAATTGTAATATTCTTTCAGCTACTAATTAAACAAATACTCTCCACATCGATATCTTTATGAAGGCTAGAGTTTAACATTACGCGGGATAAAATGGAACTTTCAGAAGGAAAATATTCGGATCCTCTCTTATTTAAAATATATAAAACCATTGTGATAGTTAAGAACGATATTTATCCCGATTACTCTAACGACAACTTCTTCCTCGGATGAGAAACCAAAAAGTTTTAGGCGACGCGTAAGTTAGACTACGCGACGAAATTTTCTTAAAGTTACGCTCCAACTAAGTAATTTTTACTTAGATGTGGTTACTCGAAACTTAATCTCACGTGACTTCTATGCAATCAGATAATAGAATGAGCTAATGAAGAAACCTTTTATGTTGGATTGTAAGAGAGTAAAGGCAGTTTCAAAAATGTTCACCGGTAAAAATCTCGACAATTCATTCACTTTTCTCTTTTCCGCGGCATTCATTGCTCATTGTCTAATCATTGTATTATCCCGGAAAGCTTTGACAGCGAAGGTCCATCCGTGCATAAGTGCCATCGTAGGGAATCGAACCGGAGACCACATAATAATAACCGGAGACCGGTGGTCCAAGGCGGTTTGCAGGCTTCGCTAACGTCTGCTTGTGAAAAATTAGGAAAAACCCGAAATCGCGTGTGGGAATAAGGAGAGAAGGATTTAAAGATAATGGACTGGCTAGGGAGTAGCAGGTATACAAAAGGGGTTCACTGAATTCCGCGTATGCTGAGAGATATGAATAGCGGGGGAAGGAGTGTATAGGACTGAAGGATCTAAGAAACAATGGTGAGGTCTAAAGAGAAACGAAGTGAACAGCAGGGGTTGGGGGATCAAAGATGTGCGACAGATGCCCAGCCGTGAAGGTGCTTTTTAAATCTCAGTATCTCCTTTTCTTCATAGGGAGTTCTTCCTTGACGCTCTTTTCGACAAACGGATGCCTCACACTCCTCACTTTCTTTTCATAATGCATTTAACTCCCCTTGATATCCTCTGCGAAATGCGCATGAACAGTTTCTGAAAACTGGTACCTGGCGTTAATCCTTTTCTGAGAAATTGCACCCGACGGTCCCCGGAATTCAGCGATCGGAGAATTCTTAAATTTCTGATGCATTAATAGCCGAATTCCATTTCCTTTACTTTCACCAGGAAGAGCTTTTAATGCAAAAATATAAGAGAGGCTTCCGGATGGTCATTTGAGCAGCGCGTTTTTCTTGGATGAAAGCAGTCCCGGGTTCGATTCCTGGTGGGATACCATGTGCGAAATAACCTCCGCTGTCGAATCCCTTTTCATAATACTACTCATAAAAGCGGGAAATAATTAACGTTGAGTTATTGATAAGACTTGCGTGATGGTGATTTTCTTGGAATAATCATAGCATAAATATTTTACCTCATTATTTTGTATAAATATGGGTTCAGCAAGTTCGTAACCCTCTTTTGCTTTAAAATATGATATGGTCTTTTAACTGCGATAAATGACTTTTTAAAAACAATGGGTTCTTACTGATTGAATCTTCATGGATTTTCTAAATTCTGACAAATCTAACGTAATCTAAACATGATATTTCAGGATTCACATCTTGCTATTTGGATGGGAAAATCTTGAGATTAAGGAATTCGGCCTTCTTATTCCGTATAATCCTGCACTTTACGACTATAACTTTCCCTAACCCTCATCCCTAAACACCCTAAATGTATGCTCAAGTAGCTCAATCCTTACCTTAATAATCGTCGCTTAAATGGAAGTTTTCTCGATCATTAAGTTGCCTTGCGCGTTTAGCTTGGGCGGTAAGGTACTGGATTTCCGAGTCGAAACTTTGGGGTTCGAATCCTGCGGGCTGCAGACCGCTGATTTTTTCCCCTTGTTAACGCAGTGGATTTCCAGGATTCTACAAGCAGCGGCTGCGGTCGCACCGGTTCCATGAGCTAAATCAGCCTTGGGTAATTCCGAAGAGGCGCCTGAAAAAACCTGTCCTAACCGAGGGTCCGACTCACAGCGTACGTCAAGCACGTAGGCGACGTGCAAGAAATCCCATGGGAAAAAGCTGGAGTGGATTCAAGACGGGTTTCTCCTAAGGGAGTTTTTGCAATTTTTTTTGATTTTGGAAGAAATAGAAAGGCAGATACTCTCGAAGTAGATCGGCTTCAAGGATAGGGTAAAGCAACAGTAAAGAATACAAGAGGCAATCAGCGGAGAAATTTCTAATTTAATTACAATTTCTTTACATGTTCACACAAGTTAGACAGTGATACTCTGGGTGTGTCTACAGGGAAGAGGTATGAAAAGTCTCTGCACTCGACAGGTGTTTTCCTCTGAGAACAATAATAAAATGCAAATACAATTCAACAACTCCGCTATTTTAATTTAAGAGAAACGAAATCAACGAAATAAATGCGGTACTCAAATTTCATGTCAATGAAGCACTCTATTGCCTTTGATCGACCGATTTTCTATTTTAAAATTCTGCTCTCTAATATTGTTTACTTAACGACGAGTGGTTAAAATCATTCGATTGGGTACGAAAGATGAATGTACAATTTGTGACCAAACCTATTCTATAACGTTTGACTGAATAGGTGCATTAAAAATCATGCTTCTTCGGCAAAGCATAATAATTTACAAGATGAGGTTCAGAAAAATTGTACATTACATCTGTTTTAAAGAAATGAGACACTAGAAAAGAAGAATTGTTCACAGCTGCGGAGGTCTTAGTTACGTTGCATGGTGTAATACACCTGTAGAGCACTTTATAATAGCCCAGATCTTGAGAATAAATGAATATAATAATTTGAGTTATAGAATAGAATAATTTGAGAATAACTTTGGGCGCTTCCAATAGAGGAAAGTTAAAACTATTTTCTGTGATTGTGCAATGTTTTTGCAAAAAGAGTGGCATATGAACAGCACTTTGAAAAGAATATTTTCTATTATAGACTCCTTGAATTCCTCTTTCCCTTACAGGTAGATCAGATATTGTCTTCAGGCTTCAGAATTGGTAAGGGTCAGGTAGTGCAATAACAGTTGCCGTTTGAACGAGCAGCTGGATGTAGGAGAGGTTTGAAAATAGTCCTCTGCGTTTCCTTTCTAGTATTGTAATTTTCAAATTTCAGGAATTAGGATTCACAAGCACGCTCTTATATGCGGACAGAAGTATTTGCGCTTAATTTGAGGAAACGGGTGACTCACCGCGGGAAAAATTCTTTAACTTCCGGAAAATAACTTTAAATTCACCGAAAGAAGAAAATAGATAAAGATTAAGATTACGAAAGACCACGTGAAAGAAAAAAAAGAGAAAAAAATTTTCAGCGGATGGTCTAGATACCTACAAATATGACTTCGAAAGCAGCTACCATACCATTCTACGCCAGGCGATCCTCTGTCGGAACTCGTTACCCTTAGCATTATAAAATAGCTGATTCGCTTAGTCTTTTACTTTATTTTCCGTGAAAACTATCACAGATAATACCCAACCTTGGGGGTGATTCGTCAATCTTGACTCGATATCTATCAAATTACCGAGACTTACCACTTAAATCGCGTCCGACGGTGTATAGTCTCCTGGTAAGACGCGAAAGAAGATAGTGGATCAATAACAAACAAATTGAAATATATTTTTCGCTGTAATGTGCTTGACTTAAAAATATAACGGCGTGCTCTGTGAACAATTTTAAATAAATAAATAGTAAGTTGATTAAGAAATTGTATACATTGCAATCTGATTGGAGCGAGATAATTCGCCCATAGGTGTAGAAAAATATATAGCTATAAATTCTTTAAAAACATGATATAAAAACAGAAAAACAACGAAATTGTACATAAAACATTGCTTATCGTTCATCGCTCATAAAAGTGCAATTAAACGATTAAAAATAGCCAAACTCCTAGATTCAGTACAAAGATAGGCACCAATTTCTGTAAATAGCACACGAAAATCTATTATAATTCCGTTTAGAAAAACTATATAAAAACGAAAAAGAAACAAATCGTAGTAAAAACGGTTATGCTGATATGCCGCACTGCACTCCTCCAATGACGTAGTGAAAGAGGGGCGTTGTAGGGGGTATATATACAACAAGGGAGGGGAGGGGTGAAGAAGGGGAGGGGACAGCACATTGACATCGTCTTGTTGTCTCTGTCTTCTCGTTGAGTCGTTTCAGAGCTCACGTCTCCCACGTGACCTCATCACTCCCGTACTAACCTTCCCCAACAATACAGCTAAACTTACTCATGGTCTCCATGACAACCAATTGTTGATTCCCCAGAAACGTACAAATTTGTGGACAAAAGTGTTTTTTCTCCCGGAGACTGTTTTAAACGACTAGTGTCCTCAGCCGTGGATTGCCAGTGTTGTTGTGTGATGGTTTTTTCCTGTTAATGCGTTAATCATCTAAAATCTTTCCGTTTTGAATTGAATCTTAGCGAATTTCCATCGTTTTTGAGGCATTTTCAACGAATTTTACTCGTTTTTTCTGTATCATTTTACGCGTGAACTTTACTGCAAACCGTAGTTGTGATGGAAAACTTTAGTTGTGATCTCTTTGGTCATCCAAGTGCAATTACTTGACCTTCCCCCACGGATTGCCACCTATTCCAAATGTAGAAAAAACATCTTTCAGGATAGCGATTATGAACTCGAAAATGAAGTGGATTGTTGAGCAAGAAATCTGGCGGGAGAATGGCGTGACCTATACTTTTAAAAATGTTACCAATAAATCACAAATGCGTACAAGAAGAGGGTAATTACGTCGAGGAATAGAGAAAATATGAAAAGTAATGAGTTAATTGTTTTTATGATTTGAGGATAGAGATTATATTTTCTGTAGCTCAGGGAATCTTACTTTTTGGACGCCCCTCGTAGTATATGAAGAATAACTCTTTGCATTTATTATTTCTCTATCATCGTGTTAAAATCTTGTAATCCTTTCTTCTTATCAATTTCAGATTTGCAAACATATGAAATTATTTTGTGGTAATTAAGATTTCCTAATAGCAGTTCCTGGGATGCAATAAGAGCCGATCGTTGTTTCTTTAAATTATTGATAAGGTGTAACTAGAATGCCTCTAATAATCTGTTGTGCAATGAATCATTCTTTATGTATGGCGCCTATTCTACTTCAGCTTCTCATTTAATTTTCATTAACTAGTTTTCTTAACAAATGCCTCGCAATTTAAAATACTAAAATTATCTAAACCTTAATGTTTTTAAAAGAAGGAAAAATTGATGTATCGAAAGCACATTAATTTAAAATTATATTAATACTGTACAAATTTTGCATGGATTAGCATTAGATAATTTAAAGCATGGATCGTAAAAGTATTTACTAATTTCTGTGATATAGTCTTCTCTCGACCTGAATATGACCTGGATAATTATCCCAATTAATATGGGGAACGTTAAAATCCCCACCTACAACGATGATCGGATCCCTCATATTCTTCCGAATGATCTCAAGTCATTCTGCTAGTTCCTGTATACATTCAATGCTACCATCTGGGGGCCGATAAAAAGGACAAAAGAGTACCTTCCTTCCGTTTCGTCCAAAAACCGAACTCCATACCATTTCACTTGTACCGTATCCTAGAAGGTCGACGCGCTGACTTTTCGAAGATACTTTTACAGCGATTAATACCCCTCCACCTATCCTACTGAGTCTATCTTTACGATATACAATGTAATCCGGAGGTAATATCTCACTCGATTCAACATCTTCGCTTTAGCTACTCTCCGTTCCTATCACAATATCCGCGCAAGTAATTCTAGTGAGATTAAGGAATTCGGCCTTCTTATTCCGTATAATCCTGCAATTTACGACTGTAACATTCCCTAACCCTCATCCCTAAACACCCTAAATGTATGCACAAGTAGCTCAATACTTACCTTAATAATCGTCGCTTAAATGGAAGTTTTCTCGATCATTAAGTTGCCTTGCGCGTTTAGCTTGGGCGGTAAGGTACTGGATTTCCGAGTCGAAACTTTGGGGTTCGAATCCTGCGGGCTGCAGACCGCTGATTTTTTCCCCTTGTTAACGCAGTGGATTTCCAGGATTCTACAAGCAGCGGCTGCGGTCGCACCGGTTCCATGAGCTAAATCAGCCTTGGGTAATTCCGAAGAGGCGCCTGAAAAAACCTGTCCTAACCGAGGGTCCGACTCACAGCGTACGTCAAGCACGTAGGCGACGTGCAAGAAATCCCATGGGAAAAAGCTGGAGTGGATTCAAGACGGGTTTCTCCTAAGGGAGTTTTTGCAATTTTTTTTGATTTTGGAAGAAATAGAAAGGCAGATACTCTCGAAGTAGATCGGCTTCAAGGATAGGGTAAAGCAACAGTAAAGAATACAAGAGGCAATCAGCGGAGAAATTTCTAATTTAATTACAATTTCTTTACATGTTCACACAAGTTAGACAGTGATACTCTGGGTGTGTCTACAGGGAAGAGGTATGAAAAGTCTCTGCACTCGACAGGTGTTTTCCTCTGAGAACAATAATAAAATGCAAATACAATTCAACAACTCCGCTATTTTAATTTAAGAGAAACGAAATCAACGAAATAAATGCGGTACTCAAATTTCATGTCAATGAAGCACTCTATTGCCTTTGATCGACCGATTTTCTATTTTAAAATTCTGCTCTCTAATATTGTTTACTTAACGACGAGTGGTTAAAATCATTCGATTGGGTACGAAAGATGAATGTACAATTTGTGACCAAACCTATTCTATAACGTTTGACTGAATAGGTGCTTTAAAAATCATGCTTCTTCGGCAAAGCATAATAATTTACAAGATGAGGTTCAGAAAAATTGTACATTACATCTGTGTTAAAGAAATGAGACACTAGAAAAGAAGAATTGTTCACAGCTGCGGAGGTCTTAGCTACGTTGCATGGTGTAATACACCTGTAGAGCACTTTATAATAGCCCAGATCTTGAGAATAAATGAATATAATAATTTGAGTTATAGAATAGAATAATTTGAGAATAACTTTGGGCGCTTCCAATAGAGGAAAGTTAAAACTATTTTCTGTGATTGTGCAATGTTTTTGCAAAAAGAGTGGCATATGAACAGCACTTTGAAAAGAATATTTTCTATTATAGACTCCTTGAATTCCTCTTTCCCTTACAGGTAGATCAGATATTGTCTTCAGGCTTCAGAATTGGTAAGGGTCAGGTAGTGCAATAACAGTTGCCGTTTGAACGAGCAGCTGGATGTAGGAGAGGTTTGAAAATAGTCCTCTGCGTTTCCTTTCTAGTATTGTAATTTTCAAATTTCAGGAATTAGGATTCACAAGCACGCTCTTATATGCGGACAGAAGTATTTGCGCTTAATTTGAGGAAACGGGTGACTCACCGCGGGAAAAATTCTTTAACTTCCGGAAAATAACTTTAAATTCACCGAAAGAAGAAAATAGATAAAGATTAAGATTACGAAAGACCACGTGAAAGAAAAAAAGAGAAAAAAATTTTCAGCGGATGGTCTAGATACCTACAAATATGACTTCGAAAGCAGCTACCATACCATTCTACGCCAGGCGATCCTCTGTCGGAACTCGTTACCCTTAGCATTATAAAATAGCTGATTCGCTTAGTCTTTTACTTTATTTTCCGTGAAAACTATCACAGATAATACCCAACCTTGGGGGTGATTCGTCAATCTTGACTCGATATCTATCAAATTACCGAGACTTACCACTTAAATCGCGTCCGACGGTGTATAGTCTCCTGGTAAGACGCGAAAGAAGATAGTGGATCAATAACAAACAAATTGAAATATATTTTTCGCTGTAATGTGCTTGACTTAAAAATATAACGGCGTGCTCTGTGAACAATTTTAAATAAATAAATAATAAGTTGATTAAGAAATAGTATACATTGCAACCTGATTGGAGCGAGATAATTCGCCCATAGGTGTAGAAAAATATATAGCTATAAATTATTTAAAAACATGATAGAAAAACAGAAAAACAACGAAATTGTACATAAAACATTGCTTATCGTTCATCGCTCATAAAAGTGCAATTAAACGATTAAAAATAGCCAAACTCCTAGATTCAGTACAAAGATAGGCACCAATTTCTGTATATAGCACACGAAAATCTATTATAATTCCGTTTAGAAAAACTATATAAAAACGAAAAAGAAACAAATCGTAGTAAAAACGGTTATGCTGATATGCCGCACTGCACTCCACCGATGACGTAGTGAAAGAGGGGGGTTGGAGGGGGTATATATACAACAAGGGAGAGAAGGGGTGAAGAAGGGGAGGGGACAGCACATTGACATCGTCTTGTTGTCTCTGTCTTCACGTTGAGTCGTTTCGGAGCTCACGTCTCCCACGTGACCTCATCACTCCCGTACTAACATTCCCCAACAATACAGCTAAACTTACTCATGGTCTCCATGACAACCAATTGTTGATTCCTCAGAAAACGTACAAATTTGTGGACAAAAGTGTTTTTTCTCCCGGAGACTGTTTTAAACGACTAGTGTCCTCAGCCGTGGATTGCCAGTGTTGTTGTGTGATGGTTTTTTCCTGTTGCGGCGCAGTTTTCTCGTGTGGTTGAGGAAATTAAGGTGGGTTTTTTTAAATTTCTTTTTACGTTGTGGAGTCAC
Organism: Pachydiplax longipennis; assembly: GCA_036926295.1. Classification (NCBI taxonomy): domain Eukaryota; kingdom Metazoa; phylum Arthropoda; class Insecta; order Odonata; family Libellulidae; genus Pachydiplax; species Pachydiplax longipennis. The sequence goes on along the minus strand of JAVFKF010000021.1, from coordinate 1,097,685 downwards.
GTGTCTTTCTTTCTGTTGATGTTGGTTTGGTTGAGTTGGAATGTGTTTCGAAGGTGTTTTTTGGTGTTTTTTGGTGTTTTAAAAGCTATTGTTGATATTTAGATGTGCGTAGTACGTTATGAATCGAAACTTATGCCGTTTTGCGTGGGATTGTCGTCGTTTTGTAGCGTTTTAGGCCGATTTTCAGTGTTTCTTCGGTTATTGTTGTGTCACATTGTTATGAGGTGTTGTGTAGGACGTAGATTATGGAAAATTATATCTTTTACAGTGAATTTTTGACATTTTTAAGGTCTTCTCAGAGCATTTTTGGTGGGTTTTTGGGTAAATCATGGCCATATTTACTGTGACTCCGTGTGTAGCACCTTAAAAGTCGAAAATAAGTAGGTTTTGTGTCGATTATTATCGGGTTTTCTCCACATTTTCGCCTTTTTCCATGATTCTTGCCTCCTACAGCTATGACGATGTTATTAATGCGTTAATCATCTAAAATCTTTCCGTTTTGAATTGAATCTTAGCGAATTTCCATCGTTTTTGAGGCATTTGCAACGAATTTTACTCGTTTTTTCTGTATCATTTTACGCGTGAACTTTACTGCAAACCGTAGTTGTGATGGAAAACTTTAGTTGTGATCTCTTTGGTCATCCAAGAGCAATTACTTGACCTTCCCCCACGGATTGCCACCTATTCCAAATGTAGAAAAAACATCTTTCAGGATTGCGATTATGAACTCAAAAATGAAGTGGATTGTTGAGCAAGAAATCTGGCGGGAGAATGGCGTGACCTATACTTTTAAAAATGTTACCAATAAATCACAAATGCGTACAAGAAGAGGGTAATTACGTCGAGGAATAGAGAAAATATGAAAAGTAATGAGTTAATTGTTTTTATGATTTGAGGATATAGATTATATTTTCTGTAGCTCAGGGAATCTTACTTTTTGGACGCCCCTCGTAGTATATGAAGAATAACTCTTTGCATTTATTATTTCTCTATCATCGTGTTAAAATCTTGTAATCCTTTCTTCTTATCAATTTCAGATTTGCAAACATATGAAATTATTTTGTGGTAATTAAGATTTCCTAATAGCAGTTCCTGGGATGCAATAAGAGCCGATCGTTGTTTCTTTAAATTATTGATAAGGTGTAACTAGAATGCCTCTAATAATCTGTTGTGCAATGAATCATTCTTTATGTATGGCGCCTATTCTACTTCAGCTTCTCATTTAATTTTCATTAACTAGTTTTCTTAACAAATGCCTCGCAATTTAAAATACTAAAATTATCTAAACCTTAATGTTTTTAAAAGAAGGAAAAATTGATGTATCGAAAGCACATTAATTTAAAATTATATTAATACCGTACAAATTTTGCGTGGGTTAGCATTAGATAATTTAAAGCATGGGTCGTAAAAGTATTTACTAATTTCTGTGATATAGTCTTCTCTCGACCTGAATATGACCTGGATAATTATCCCAATTAATATGGGGAACGTTAAAATCCCCACCTACAACGATGATCGGATCCCTCATATTCTTCCGAATGATCTCAAGTCATTCTGCTAGTTCCTGTATACATTCAATGCTACCATCTGGGGGCCGATAAAAAGAACAAAAGAGTACCTTCCTTCCGTTTCGTCCAAAAACCGAACTCCATACCATTTCACTTGTACCGTATCCTAGAAGGTCGACGCGCTGACTGTTCGAAGATACTTTTACAGCGATTAATACCCCTCCACCTATCCTACTGAGTCTATCTTTACGATATACAATATAATCCGGAGGTAATATCTCACTCGATTCAACATCTTCGCTTTAGCTACTCTCCGTTCCTATCACAATATCCGCGCAGGTAATTCTAGTGAGATTAAGGAATTCGGCCTTCTTATTCCGTATAATCCTGCAATTTACGACTATAACTTTCCCTAACCCTCATCCCTAAACACCCTAAATGTATGCTCAAGTAGCTCAATCCTTACCTTAATAATCGTCGCTTAAATGGAAGTTTTCTCGATCATTAAGTTGCCTTGCGCGTTTAGCTTGGGCGGTAAGGTACTGGATTTCCGAGTCGAAACTTTGGGGTTCGAATCCTGCGGGCTGCAGACCGCTGATTTTTTCCCCTTGTTAACGCAGTGGATTTCCAGGATTCTACAAGCAGCGGCTGCGGTCGCACCGGTTCCATGAGCTAAATCAGCCTTGGGTAATTCCGAAGAGGCGCCTGAAAAAACCTGTCCTAACCGAGGGTCCGACTCACAGCGTACGTCAAGCACGTAGGCGACGTGCAAGAAATCCCATGGGAAAAAGCTGGAGTGGATTCAAGACGGGTTTCTCCTAAGGGAGTTTTTGCAATTTTTTTTGATTTTGGAAGAAATAGAAAGGCAGATACTCTCGAAGTAGATCGGCTTCAAGGATAGGGTAAAGCATCAGTAAAGAATACTAGAGGCAATCAGCGGAGAAATTTCTAATTTAATTACAATTTCTTTACATGTTCACACAAGTTAGACAGTGATACTCTGGGTGTGTCTACAGGGAAGAGGTATGAAAAGTCTCTCCACTCGACAGGTGATTTCCTCTGAGAACAATAATGAAATGCAAATACAATTCAACAACTTCCCCTTTTTAATTTAAGAAAAACGAAATCAACGAAATAAATGCGGTACTCAAATTTCATGTCAATGAAGCACTCTATTGCCTTTGATCGACCGATTTTCTATTTTAAAATTCTGCTCTCTAATATTGTTTACTTAACGACGAGTGGTTAAAATCATTCGATTGGGTACGAAAGATGAATGTACAATTTTGTGACCAAACCTATTCTATAACGTTTGACTGAATAGGTGCTTTAAAAATCATGCTTCTTCGGCAAAGCATAATAATTTACAAGATGAGGTTCAAAAAAATTGTACATTACATCTGTTTTAAAGAAATGAGACACTAGAAAAGAAGAATTGTTCACAGCTGCGGAGGTCTTAGCTAAGTTGCATGGTGTAATACACCTGTAGAGCACTTTATAATAGCCCAGATCTAGAGAATAAATGAATATAATAATTTGAGTTATAGAATAGAATAATTTGAGAATAACTTTGGGCGCTTCCAATAGAGGAAAGTTAAAACTATTTTCTGTGATTGTGCAATGTTTTTGCAAAAAGAGTGGCATATGAACAGCACTTTGAAAAGAATATTTTCTATTATAGACTACTTGAATTCCTCTTTCCCTTACAGGTAGATCAGATATTGTCTTCAGGCTTCGGAATCGGTAAGGGTCAGGTAGTGCAATAACAGTTGCCGTTTGAACGAGCAGCTGGATGTAGGAGAGGTTTGAAAATAGTCCTCTGCGTTTCCTTTCTAGTATTGTAATTTTCAAATTTCAGGAATTAGGATTCACAAGCACGCTCTTATATGCGGACAGAAGTATTTGCGCTTAATTTGAGGAAACGGGTGACTCACCGCGGGAAAAATTCTTTAACTTCCGGAAAATAACTTTAAATTCACCGAAAGAAGAAAATAGATAAAGATTAAGATTACGAAAGACCACGTGAAAGAAAAAAAAGAGAAAAAAATTTCAGCGGATGGTCTAGATACCTACAAATATGACTTCGAAAGCAGCTACCATACCACTACGCCAGGCGATCCTCTGTCGGAACTAGTTACCCTTAGCATTATAAAATAGCTGATTCGCTTAGTCTTTTACTTTATTTTCCGTGAAAACTATCACAGTTAATACCCAACCTTGGGGGTGATTCGTCAATCTTGACTCGATATCCATCAAATTACCGAGACTTACCTCTTAAATCGCGTCCGACGGTGTATAGTCTCCTGGTAAGACGCGAAAGAAGATAGTGGATCAATAACAAACAAATTGAAATATATTTTTCGCTGTAATGTGCTTGACTTAAAAATATAACGGCGTGCTCTGTGAACAATTTTAAATAAATAAATAGTAAGTTGATTAAGAAATAGTATACATTGCAACCTGATTGGAGCGAGATAATTCGCCCATAGGTGTAGAAAAATATATAGCTATAAATTCTTTAAAAACATGATAGAAAAACAACGAAATTGTACATAAAACATTGCTTATCGTTCATCGCTCATAAAAGTGCAATTAAACGATTAAAAATAGCCAAACTCCTAGATTCAGTACAAAGATAGGCACCAATTTCTGTATATAGCACACGAAAATCTATTATAATTCCGTTTAGAAAAACTATATAAAAACGAAAAAGAAACAAATCGTAGTAAAAACGGTTATGCTGATATGCCGCACTGCACTCCTCCGATGACGTAGTGAAAGAGGGGGGTTGGAGGGGGTATATATACAACAAGGGAGAGAAGGGGTGAAGAAGGGGAGGGGACAGCACATTGACATCGTCTTGTTGTCTCTGTCTTCACGTTGAGTCGTTTCGGAGCTCACGTCTCCCACGTGACCTCATCACTCCCGTACTAACCTTCCCCAACAATACAGCTAAACTTACTCATGGTCTCCATGACAACCAATTGTTGATTCCCCAGAAAACGTACAAATTTGTGGACAAAAGTGTTTTTTCTCCCGGAGACTGTTTTAAACGACTAGTGTCCTCAGCCGTGGATTGCCAGTGCTGTTGTGTGATGGTTTTTTCCTGTTGCGGCGCAGTTTTCTCGTGTTGTTGAGGAAATTAAGGTGGGTTTTTTTAATTTCTTTTTACCTTGTGGAGTCACGTGTCTTTCTTTCTGTTGATGTTGGTTTGGTTGAGTTGGAATGTGTTTCGAAGGTGTTTTTTGGTGTTTTAAAAGCTATTGTTGATATTTAGATGTGCGTAGTACTTATGAATCGAATCTTATGCCGTTTTGCGTGGGATTGTCGTCGTTTTGTAGCGTTTTAGGCCGATTTTCAGTGTTTCTTCGGTTATTGTTGTGTCACATTGTTATGAGGTGTTGTGTAGGACGTAGATTATGGAAAATTATATCTTTTACAGTGAATTTTTGACTTTTTTAAGGTCTTCTCAGAGCATTTTTGGTGGGTTTTTGGGTAAATCATGGCCATATTTACTGTGACTCCGTGTGTAGCACCTTAAAAGTCGAAAATAAGTAGGTTTTGTGTCGATTATTATCGGGTTTTCTCCACATTTTCGCCTTTTTCCATGATTCTTGCCTCCTACAGCTATGACGATGTTATTAATGCGTTAATCATCTAAAATCTTTCCGTTTTGAATTGAATCTTAGCGAATTTCCATCGTTTTTGAGGCATTTGCAACGAATTTTACTCGTTTTTTCTGTATCATTTTACGCGTGAACTTTACTGCAAACCGTAGTTGTGATGGAAAACTTTAGTTGTGATCTCTTTGGTCATCCAAGTGCAATTACTTGACCTTCCCCCACGGATTGCCACCTATTCCAAATGTAGAAAAAACATCTTTCAGGATTGCGATTATGAACTCAAAAATGAAGTGGATTGTTGAGCAAGAAATCTGGCGGGAGAATGGCGTGACCTATACTTTTAAAAATGTTACCAATAAATCACAAATGCGTACAAGAAGAGGGTAATTACGTCGAGGAATAGAGAAAATATGAAAAGTAATGAGTTAATTCTTTTTATGATTTGAGGATAGAGATTATATTTTCTGTAGCTCAGGGAATCTTACTTTTTGGACGCCCCTCGTAGTATATGAAGAATAACTCTTTGCATTTATTATTTCTCTATCATCGTGTTAAAATCTTGTAATCCTTTCTTCTTATCAATTTCAGATTTGCAAACATATGAAATTATTTTGTGGTAATTAAGATTTCCTAATAGCAGTTCCTGGGATGCAATAAGAGCCGATCGTTGTTTCTTTAAATTATTGATAAGGTGTAACTAGAATGCCTCTAATAATCTGTTGTGCAATGAATCATTCTTTATGTATGGCGCCTATTCTACTTCAGCTTCTCATTTAATTTTCATTAACTAGTTTTCTTAACAAATGCCTCGCAATTTAAAATACTAAAATTATCTAAACCTTAATGTTTTTAAAAGAAGGAAAAATTGATGTATCGAAAGCACATTAATTTAAAATTATATTAATACTGTACAAATTTTGCATGGATTAGCATTAGATAATTTAAAGCATGGATCGTAAAAGTATTTACTAATTTCTGTGATATAGTCTTCTCTCGACCTGAATATGACCTGGATAATTATCCCAATTAATATGGGGAACGTTAAAATCCCCACCCACAACGATGATCGGATCCCTCATATTCTTCCGAATGATCTCAAGTGATTCTGCTAGTTCCTGTATACATTCAATGCTACCATCTGGGGGCCGATAAAAAGAACAAAAGAGTACCTTCCTTCCGTTTCGTCCAAAAACCGAACTCCATACCATTTCACTTGTACCGTATCCTAGAAGGTCGACGCGCTGACTTTTCGAAGATACTTTTACAGCGATTAATACCCCTCCACCTATCCTACTGAGTCTATCTTTACGATATACAATATAATCCGGAGGTAATATCTCACTCGATTCAACATCTTCGCTTTAGCTACTCTCCGTTCCTATCACAATATCCGCGCAGGTAATTCTAGTGAGATTAAGGAATTCGGCCTTCTTATTCCGTATAATCCTGCAATTTACGACTATAACTTTCCCTAACCCTCATCCCTAAACACCCTAAATGTATGCTCAAGTAGCTCAATCCTTACCTTAATAATCGTCGCTTAAATGGAAGTTTTCTCGATCATTAAGTTGTCTTGCGCGTTTAGCTTGGGCGGTAAGGTACTGGATTTCCGAGTCGAAACTTTGGGGTTCGAATCCTGCGGGCTGCAGACCGCTGATTTTTTCCCCTTGTTAACGCAGTGGATTTCCAGGATTCTACAAGCAGCGGCTGCGGTCGCACCGGTTCCATGAGCTAAATCAGCCTTGGGTAATTCCGAAGAGGCGCCTGAAAAAACCTGTCCTAACCGAGGGTCCGACTCACAGCGTACGTCAAGCACGTAGGCGACGTGCAAGAAATCCCATGGGAAAAAGCTGGAGTGGATTCAAGACGGGTTTCTCCTAAGGGAGTTTTTGCATTTTTTTTTGATTTTGGAAGAAATAGAAAGGCAGATACTCTCGAAGTAGATCGGCTTCAAGGATAGGGTAAAGCAACAGTAAAGAATACAAGAGGCAATCAGCGGAGAAATTTCTAATTTAATTACAATTTCTTTACATGTTCACACAAGTTAGACAGTGATACTCTGGGTGTGTCTACAGGGAAGAGGTATGAAAAGTCTCTCCACTCGACAGGTGATTTCCTCTGAGAACAATAATGAAATGCAAATACATTTCAACAACTTCCCCTTTTTAATTTAAGAAAAACGAAATCAACGAAATAAATGCGGTACTCAAATTTCATGTCAATGAAGCACTCTATTGCCTTTGATCGACCGATTTTCTATTTTAAAATTCTGCTCTCTAATATTGTTTACTTAACGACGAGTGGTTAAAATCATTCGATTGGGTACGAAAGATGAATGTACAATTTTGTGACCAAACCTATTCTATAACGTTTGACTGAATAGGTGCTTTAAAAATCATGCTTCTTCGGCAAAGCATAATAATTTACAAGATGAGGTTCAAAAAAATTGTACATTACATCTGTTTTAAAGAAATGAGACACTAGAAAAGAAGAATTGTTCACAGCTGCGGAGGTCTTAGCTACGTTGCATGGTGTAATACACCTGTAGAGCACTTTATAATAGCCCAGATCTTGAGAATAAATGAATATAATAATTTGAGTTATAGAACAGAATAATTTGAGAATAACTTTGGGCGCTTCCAATAGAGGAAAGTTAAAACTATTTTCTGTGATTGTGCAATGTTTTTGCAAAAAGAGTGGCATATGAACAGCACTTCCGTATTTTTACTAACAAGGGGACTGTACACCTTCGGGCGCAATTTAAGTGGTAATACTCGGTAATTTGATAGATGTCGAGTCAAGATTGACAAATCACCCCAAAGTTTGGTTTTATCTGTGATAGTTTTCACGGAAAATGAATTTAAAGTTTAAGCGAATCATAATTTAATCACAATTTAATTATCATTTATAATGCTAACTGTAGCGAGTTCCGACAGAGGATCGCATGGCGTAGTGGTATGGTAGCTGCTTTCGAAGTCATATTTGTAGGTTTCGAGCCCATCCGGTGAAAATTTTTTCTCTTTTTTTCTTTCACGTAGTCTTTCGTAATCTTAATCTTTATCTATTTTCTTCTTTCGGTGAATTTAAACTTATTTTCCGGAAGTTATAGAATTTTTTCCGCGGTGAGTCACCCGTTTCTTCAAATTATGTGCAAATACTTCTGTCCGCATACATACCGAATCATTGTATTTGGAGGCATCGTCTACATAAGGGGAAGACGATGGTCAGGACAACACATCAAGTTCTAGCGGAGTGGAATGTAGGCCTTCACCAATAAGAAAATGAGAGGATTCGTCTGGAAATTAAAATTTAGGCTGTAACCATGGCGAAAATGCATCCAAACTGGACAATAAAATCACTTCGTGCCTGTGTAACGCGACGTTTGAAAAGAATTTCCAATCTTGGGTGTGGGAGATGGATATTAAATCTGGTGGAACAGATACGTCAGTAAAAGTGATAATATTTTCTATTATAGACTCCTTGAATTCCTCTTTCCCTTACAGGTAGATCAGATATTGTCTTCAGGCTTCAGAATTGGTAAGGGTCAGGTAGTGCAATAACAGTTGCCGTTTGAACGAGCAGCTGGATGTAGGAGAGGTTTGAAAATAGTCCTCTGCGTTTCCTTTCTAGTATTGTAATTTTCAAATTTCAGGAATTAGGATTCACAAGCACGCTCTTATATGCGGACAGAAGTATTTGCGCTTAATTTGAGGAAACGGGTGACTCACCGCGGGAAAAATTCTTTAACTTCCGGAAAATAAGTTTAAATTCACCGAAAGAAGAAAATAGATAAAGATTAAGATTACGAAAGACCACGTGAAAGAAAAAAAGAGAAAAAAATTTTCAGCGGATGGTCTAGATACCTACAAATATGACTTCGAAAGCAGCTACCATACCACTACGCCAGGCGATCCTCTGTCGGAACTCGTTACCCTTAGCATTATAAAATAGCTGATTCGCTTAGTCTTTTACTTTATTTTCCGTGAAAACTATCACAGTTAATACCCAACCTTGGGGGTGATTCGTCAATCTTGACTCGATATCCATCAAATTACCGAGACTTACCACTTAAATCGCGTCCGACGGTGTATAGTCTCCTGGTAAGACGCGAAAGAAGATAGTGGATCAATAACAAACAAATTGAAATATATTTTTCGCTGTAATGTGCTTGACTTAAAAATATAACGGCGTGCTCTGTGAACAATTTTAAATAAATAAATAGTAAGTTGATTAAGAAATAGTATACATTGCAACCTGATTGGAGCGAGATAATTCGCCCATAGGTGTAGAAAAATATATAGCTATAAATTCTTTAAAAACATGATAGAAAAACAACGAAATTGTACATAAAACATTGCTTATCGTTCATCGCTCATAAAAGTGCAATTAAACGATTAAAAATAGCCAAACTCCTAGATTCAGTACAAAGATAGGCACCAATTTCTGTATATAGCACACGAAAATCTATTATAATTCCGTTTAGAAAAACTATATAAAAACGAAAAAGAAACAAATCGTAGTAAAAACGGTTATGCTGATATGCCGCACTGCACTCCTCCGATGACGTAGTGAAAGAGGGGGGTTGGAGGGGGTATATATACAACAAGGGAGGGGAGGGGTGAAGAAGGGGAGGGGACAGCACATTGACATCGTCTTGTTGTCTCTGTCTTCACGTTGAGTCGTTTCGGAGCTCACGTCTCCCACGTGACCTCATCACTCCCGTACTAACCTTCCCCAACAATACAGCTAAACTTACTCATGGTCTCCATGACAACCAATTGTTGATTCCCCAGAAAACGTACAAATTTGTGGACAAAAGTGTTTTTTCTCCCGGAGACTGTTTTAAACGACTAGTGTCCTCAGCCGTGGATTGCCAGTGTTGTTGTGTGATGGTTTTTTCCTGTTGCGGCGCAGTTTTCTCGTGTTGTTGAGGAAATTAAGGTGGGTTTTTTTAAATTTCTTTTTACGTTGTGGAGTCACGTGTCTTTCTTTCTGTTGATGTTGGTTTGGTTGAGTTGGAATGTGTTTCGAAGGTGTTTTTTGGTGTTTTAAAAGCTATTGTTGATATTTAGATGTGCGTAGTACGTTATGAATCGAAACTTATGCCGTTTTGCGTGGGATTGTCGTCGTTTTGTAGCGTTTTAGGCCGATTTTCAGTGTTTCTTCGGTTATTGTTGTGTCACATTGTTATGAGGTGTTGTGTAGGACGTAGATTATGGAAAATTATATCTTTTACAGTGAATTTTTGACTTTTTTAAGGTCTTCTCAGAGCATTTTTGGTGGGTTTTTGGGTAAATCATGGCCATATTTACTGTGACTCCGTGTGTAGCACCTTAAAAGTCGAAAATAAGTAGGTTTTGTGTCGATTATTATCGGGTTTTCTCCACATTTTCGCCTTTTTCCATGATTCTTGCCTCCTACAGCTATGACGATGTTATTAATGCGTTAATCATCTAAAATCTTTCCGTTTTGAATTGAATCTTAGCGAATTTCCATCGTTTTTGAGGCATTTTCAACGAATTTTACTCGTTTTTTCTGTATCATTTTACGCGTGAACTTTACTGCAAACCGTAGTTGTGATGGAAAACTTTAGTTGTGATCTCTTTGGTCATCCAAGTGCAATTACTTGACCTTCCCCCACGGATTGCCACCTATTCCAAATGTAGAAAAAACATCTTTCAGGATTGCGATTATGAACTCAAAAATGAAGTGGATTGTTGAGCAAGAAATCTGGCGGGAGAATGGCGTGACCTATACTTTTAAAAATGTTACCAATAAATCACAAATGCGTACAAGAAGAGGGTAATTACGTCGAGGAATAGAGAAAATATGAAAAGTAATGAGTTAATTCTTTTTATGATTTGAGGATAGAGATTATATTTTCTGTAGCTCAGGGAATCTTACTTTTTGGACGCCCCTCGTAGTATATGAAGAATAACTCTTTGCATTTATTATTTCTCTATCATCGTGTTAAAATCTTGTAATCCTTTCTTCTTATCAATTTCAGATTTGCAAACATATGAAATTATTTTGTGGTAATTAAGATTTCCTAATAGCAGTTCCTGGGATGCAATAAGAGCCGATCGTTGTTTCTTTAAATTATTGATAAGGTGTAACTAGAATGCCTCTAATAATCTGTTGTGCAATGAATCATTCTTTATGTATGGCGCCTATTCTACTTCAGCTTCTCATTTAATTTTCATTAACTAGTTTTCTTAACAAATGCCTCGCAATTTAAAATACTAAAATTATCTAAACCTTAATGTTTTTAAAAGAAGGAAAAATTGATGTATCGAAAGCACATTAATTTAAAATTATATTAATACTGTACAAATTTTGCATGGATTAGCATTAGATAATTTAAAGCATGGATCGTAAAAGTATTTACTAATTTCTGTGATATAGTCTTCTCTCGACCTGAATATGACCTGGATAATTATCCCAATTAATATGGGGAACGTTAAAATCCCCACCTACAACGATGATCGGATCCCTCATATTCTTCCGAATGATCTCAAGTCATTCTGCTAGTTCCTGTATACATTCAATGCTACCATCTGGGGGCCGATAAAAAGGACAAAAGAGTACCTTCCTTCCGTTTCGTCCAAAAACCGAACTCCATACCATTTCACTTGTACCGTATCCTAGAAGGTCGACGCGCTGACTTTTCGAAGATACTTTTACAGCGATTAATACCCCTCCACCTATCCTACTGAGTCTATCTTTACGATATACAATGTAATCCGGAGGTAATATCTCACTCGATTCAACATCTTCGCTTTAGCTACTCTCCGTTCCTATCACAATATCCGCGCAGGTAATTCTAGTGAGATTAAGGAATTCGGCCTTCTTATTCCGTATAATCCTGCAATTTACGACTATAACTTTCCCTAACCCTCATCCCTAAACACCCTAAATGTATGCTCAAGTAGCTCAATCCTTACCTTAATAATCGTCGCTTAAATGGAAGTTTTCTCGATCATTAAGTTGCCTTGCGCGTTTAGCTTGGGCGGTAAGGTACTGGATTTCCGAGTCGAAACTTTGGGGTTCGAATCCTGCGGGCTGCAGACCGCTGATTTTTTCCCCTTGTTAACGCAGTGGATTTCCAGGATTCTACAAGCAGCGGCTGCGGTCGCACCGGTTCCATGAGCTAAATCAGCCTTGGGTAATTCCGAAGAGGCGCCTGAAAAAACCTGTCCTAACCGAGGGTCCGACTCACAGCGTACGTCAAGCACGTAGGCGACGTGCAAGAAATCCCATGGGAAAAAGCTGGAGTGGATTCAAGACGGGTTTCTCCTAAGGGAGTTTTTGCAATTTTTTTTGATTTTGGAAGAAATAGAAAGGCAGATACTCTCAAAGTAGATCGTCTTCAAGGATAGGGTAAAGCAACAGTAAAGAATACAAGAGGCAATCAGCGGAGAAATTTCTAATTTAATTACAATTTCTTTACATGTTCACACAAGTTAGACAGTGATACTCTGGGTGTGTCAACAGGGAAGAGGTATGAAAAGTCTCTGCACTCGACAGGTGTTTTCCTCTGAGAAAAATAATAAAATGCAAATACAATTCAACAACTCCGCTATTTTAATTTAAGAGAAACGAAATCAACGACATAAATGCGGTACTCAAATTTCATGTCAATGAAGCACTCTATTGCCTATAATAATTTACAAGATGAGGTTCAGAAAAATTGTACATTACATCTGTTTTATAGAAAAGAGACACTAAAAAAGAAGAATTGTTCACAGCTACGGAGGTTTTAGCTACGTTTCACTGTGTAATGCACCTTTAGAGCACTTTGTAATAGCTCAGATCTTGGGAAACCTCACTGAAGAGGTGTTCCTCTTCAGTGCTTGTACCTTCAGTTTTTATAATTTTTGCGACTAGATGAAATAATGTGTGCCCGAGATCGATGTATTCATCTCTCGCACCGGTGACAACAAAGGTGAATCGTCATTTATCGAGGAAAGATGTCTGTAATGAACCCATTGGGAATTGCGAATGCTAGTTTGAGTGGGAGGGATCGCGAATAGATCCAATTCCGATTTTGCACTTTCGCACGAATGGGAATGCAAGAACGACATTTTAATCAAATGTATCTAACTCGCGTTTCTCCGGTTGTCCAGACGCTTTCCGTTTGATACTCTTCCTATTTTTACCGATTTTACTCGATGTTTTGATAACACCCTTTTTACTTTTTTCTTTCCTTTCTGAGACTTCTTTCTTCTCTGAAATCCGCGTTTGGAATGACGACGATTGACGATTCGGTGCTTCTTATAACCTGATCCTTTCGTTAACTTATCGATCGAATCAACAGCCTTCCTCTTAAGATTATCTCCAGCTTCATCGACGCGTCTCAACATGGATTTCCGGATAGGTTTGATCTGAGCAACGTCGCTTAGTAAATGGACACCAGTGCATAAAACCTCCTTACCAACAGCTTTGGCACCTCGCGAAAGAATTGGCAAAGCCGCTCTGAAAATTCCACCCAAGAAACTTCCTATGCCATGCCCGCGCTGGTATTCAGCACCCCTATACACGTTAGACATACCCATACCCGCTTGATTCTCATAATAATTCAAGTATGGGTCTTGAAGAATTATCGGCTTTTCTCTAACCATTTTTAATTTGATTTGCGGAAATGAAGCTTCAGGAACGACATCCCAAACTCTTATTGGATGTGATTGCCTGTGTCGTCTCTTAAATCGATCTCTATGTTGTCAAATTCTCGACGCATTAGAGGAACGTAATGAGTAGAATCAAATGTTATCAATTTTTGCGAACCGTAAACATATTTTCTAGTGTCCATGCTCGCAATCCTAAGTATCACCGATGAGTTGTTGCCCTACGATATCGCAGTATATCAGTATTTGATGACCACAGACTCATCAGTACATATCTTATACCTTATTTCACTGCCAATCACTCACGCTGTGATGGCCGAGTGATTTTGGCACATGGCACATTTGGCTGAGTCGGAACGAGAGGACATTCAAATCCAGTTTGGAGAAAATATTTTTCCGGAATATAAAATAAAATTTAAATGCTTGTGACGTGGAAGGAGTGGGGGGTGCTCTTTCCGGACTTAGTTTCTATGAGTGCCTTGGGAAGCTGCTGTGATGTATGCAGGTGTTTGGGTTGAGTTGTGATGCTCTGTACTGGAGGGTGGGGGAGCATCCGTTCTAATATTCTAAAGCTGTGTGATAAATTGACAATAATGTCGATACTTTTAACTTTGGCGCTGAAGTCCTACAACTTGTTATTTAATTTTCCCTCTTTTGCCTTCTTATAGAATTATTTCTCTTACTGAAGGCACGTCTTGTGGTATTTCTTCTGCATTGTCTTCAAAGAGTATCCCAATTTATCTTTTATTAATGTAACTGTACGATGTAATAGGAATACTTCTGAACTGCCTTCCGTATTGCTATGTTTAATTATAACCTATTGATTTTAGCTCGCGGTCGTTTCTTTTTCTTCATGGGGTTATCGATTCATCTCTTTCCCATAGAAAAGTGGTTTTTTCCTTTTTCGCTCCAGATTTGAGTATCATTCACCTTATCTCTATGAACGAGTGCCAAGCGTGTTTAATTGATGACGGATACTGACCTCAAGTGTTACTCGAGCATCGATGGCGAATAAATAAATCAAACAATAAATTTTTCAGTATATTTCTGATGTTACTGCAAAATGCATCGATTGAAATTAAATAGCTAAAAAGAGGACTGAAGCGAACAAAGAGGCATTTAAAAGTCTAAGTAAGTTGATTAGTTGACGTAAATCGAGATCGTCCGTAATCGCCCCTCCAGCTGGAGTTCACCGTCAGACAAAATAAGCTGAAACTTCGTGAATATGTTGAATATTTACATGAAACCATAAGCATTACTCAGCTAAAAGTTTATACTATGTTTTAAAGGTATAAAATGTTTAAGTTTTTTTTAAATTTCAAGGTGGCCTACCCTCGTAAATATTCATGCATCGCGAAACACTGGCGTTCTTTCAAGATCGTTTTTGGTAATTTCAAACCACAATGCAGAGGTGGAGTTCTATCAAAGCGAAACCGAAGGGTATCTGCAGACTAAAATAGATCTTTATCTAGGGCCGTGCCGAATCAATCTCTCTCGTGGGCACCGCTGCCATAGGGTCGTCAACCCCGATCTAATGAAGCAGTTCAGTCAGTTTTGAGAATCATTACATTTCATTTTCTTGTAAATGCGATTTATTGCATACAGCCAGAACGAAAACTACCAGAAAAATTGATCACATATCATAGCAATCAATATCTTTGCTCCATTAGCATAGGCTTGCCTTTATGGGAGAGATAACGTTCCACATTCTTGACCGTGACCTCACAACTAAAAACGATTCTTTTTAATGCCTTCCCGAAAAGTTTGGAAGATAAAACCCGGAATGGTAACAGAGGCGTTTAAAAATATTCATTCAAGCAGTTCACCGTGTCTGTAATGGCCCTTTGCTCGATGCAAGAGCGTCATCTCGATTTAACCTTGCATTTTAAACGGGCATAAAGGAATCTTATTTGAAACCTTCCCGATAAGATATGGGCTTAAGACTTCGGAACAATTGAGAATGGCACTTATCTAATATCAATATACAATTCTCTCTCATAAACGGATCCTGAGTTCGTCACCGAGTGGTCCTTTGCGCGATTTTTTGAAAATTCTCCCCGTTCTCCATGTGAGAGAACAATCACGAAATCACGGTCTTTTGCTTTGAGTTGAGAAGGTTCTCTATAGAATGAAAGAAAGAAATGTCACGAAATGAGTGTTGGAAGTCTTTCTTTTGGTGATTAGCTCGTCGGTTTGCAAAAATTACAAGCACACTGTAAAAAATCTAGAGATAATGTTTATTATCGATAAAGTATGAAGATATTCTACGATATATGAGCAATATAAAAGGAAATGCTGTTTTATTCCTTCATAAACCGTTAAAGGCGGGTTAATCCGACTTTACCTTCGAGTACTGTATAATCCGTACTACTTTGCTCACTTTATGAAGTCCCCTAGTAGTTGAATTTTTATTCTGATTAAAAATGTACTTTGTTTTAACGTTCCTAGGATTAAGTTTTCATCATTTGGTGCAGAAGTTATAAAGTTATCGAAGATGAAATTCTGCATTCTGCTCAACTTGAATTTATATTGCGAATTTGAGAGGGAGATAACTATGTAATCTGATTTCCAGAGACCCATTATCCGCAAATACATGTTTGAGTTTATCGAAATGATTTCCGTTTTAGTTGAATTGCATAACCACTACATCACGCGAAATATTCCTCGGCTACATTCGATCCTTTTCAGTTCAAAATGCTGATGTTATCTAAGCGGCGTTTCCTATGATAAATAGGAAAAACAACTTCTATTAAGGCCGGAAAGAATTCAAATGAATATTCTAGAATAGTCTAGCTCCTTTCCTAAAGTTCTTTTCCTTCAGTCCTTATGGTAGTGAGATATTCCTTTTGCTAGCAGTGGACGCATGGAAGAAATGGCTTGATGTGGAGCTCTTTTTTCACACGAATGAAAGCCGTATTGAAGTATTTATATTTCAATTCTTTCTTTCTCTGAAGCAGAAGGTTTCCGTTACAAAACTACCTACTTGAAAGTGCTTCTGTTTGTATGTCCATGGCGCAATGGTGTCCATCTCCCTAACAGCGGATCTTCGTTGTGAAGCAACAATTTCTGGAATTTTGTTCTGTGATACATCCGTATATGGTAAGCCATATTTCTTCACTTTTTAATTTCCCTACTTGCCTATCATTTCAAAGAAAATTTGCCTTCATTTTCACTCATAGCTTGCATTATACGCATACATCTTTCAATTTCCAAAGTCTTCTCATTTTCCAGAAATCTTTCCTTACTTAATGAGATATTTTCTATCGTTTGAGGGAAAAATTCTGATGAAAATGAAGGCTGAGATTGTAAGATTTAATTGTAAAAATTCAATCCTTATCTTATAATAGTTATTTTATAATCAATTTTATTAATGTATTGTAGCTAATTTTGCAAATTGTAGTTATCTTTTTTTCTTTTAAATAGAAATTTTTCTTCAAATCCATTTCTTTAATACTGATACAATGGTTCTCCAAGGAGAACCTTTGTCTCTTAGTTCATTGACCGCCGGATTCCTTTATTGTCTTTTCTATGACTTATACTATTTAATTGTTAAACTTGTTAATATACATATGGGTGAATACATACCAAGTGGTTTTTCTGAGTTAGTCAAATGACCAACTGAGAAAAAAAAGATATTTGTGTGTAGATACCTTGAAGTTTAAAGAGCTCAAAATTAATTTTAAAATACTTTTAATGTTTACCGTTTGGAGATGGTGGCAAGTTTTGTACTTGGCATCACGTGGCTTTTCGCGTTTGCATGTATCCACATATTCTTCAATTATTCATCAATGGGTTACCCTAGGACTTTCAAATACTCTGCATTGATTTCAGTACACTCTGGCCTACAAAGTAAAACCATAATTACAAAATTATATGTATTTCTTAAACATATTTTACACCCTAAGTTTATAGGTCAATAATGAGCAAAATTCAACTTTTGTTGAGAAACTTTTCAAGGAAGGAACAATTTCTCAGCCTTAATATTTTTTGTTGCTTCACTATATATTATAATTACTTTTAACAAAGTATCGGTGTTGGCATTCTCCTTTCTTAAAGTATTTTTATGTGTTTTTACTTTATATACTAGACTCCATATCTTTATTATTATGTCATTATAGATATACTTTGTCTTGATAGTCCTGAAAACATTTGCCAAACCTTGTACTATATACATATGTATGTTTGTAAAGGGACCTTCCCGTAGAAGATAAATAAAAAATGACTTTATCACGGAATACACAAATATAACCATTGAAATTTGTTGCATTCAGTTTAGTTATTCGTATTAAACTTTGCTTTCAAACGAAAATTATATGATTGTATCACTCTTAGCTTTTCACAAGTAATATTTTCTTTCATTTTAGTCTATTTTCCGACGGTGGAGGAATTCAGCCTCATAGAAAACGCCTCGACAACAGGTTCATTCCTTAGGGATACATTATTATGTGGAGGATGAAGATAATCTATGGCCAGAGGGAATAATGCAGATTCTTGAGGAAACCAGAAATCGAACTAATAAGTATCGAAAGTTGGGTAAATGAATCTTGTTTTTAAATATGAAGTACTCATTAATGAATGAATGGCATACTTCTTATTAATGTATTTGTTATATTTGTTACTCTCTAAAAATTTAGTCATTTCATGCATTATTATCTGATTATTTAAAACATATTCAATGACAATTTTTGTACATTTTTCTCAACGTTTAAGAATCCTAAGCATAAAATTTACAACTGATGATATGTTTGGCTCATCTTATTTCTCCTATTATCTTAAATTTCCGAAAGTAAATTTAATTTTGTATAGCTGAACTAAATTATGCATATCTTTAGCTTTTTACGACTATATGTAATTATTTTATGTATAAATATTACACTTCCCATTGAAAGTTCTTCATGTATTCGATGTTATTCATCGTGAATTAAACTAATTAGGATTTACCCTTCACTTCATATTTCCCATTCCACCTTTTAAGGATAAACACTTTGAAACGTCTTCAGCAGATTTTCAATTCAAGGCCTTCGAAAACGTTTCATTACGCAGTTCACCGTTTTTCTAATAATCCTTGGTTCGAAGCCATAGCGTGGGTGTATGGTCGTCATTTCGAGTGGACCATGCATTTCAAACGGGGATAAGGAAATCTTATTTTAGGACCATCCCGATAAGATATTGAATAGAAACTTAGGAATAGGTCAGAATTGCACTTATCCAATAATGCATATGCAATCCTCTCTCACTAACGGGTCCTGAGATTGTCGCCAGGTGGTCTTTGGCGCGACTTTATGAAAATCTTTTTCAGGCCTTCTTGAGTGCGATAGTGGTCCAACAGGTTAGCTTGCAGTATGCAAACAACTTTTCCTCGTAAAATATATTATGAATGCTCATCAAATGATAAGCATCGACTTTTCTTTAGATGCGATTAGCACGTTTGGTTATGTGGTATCTCTATCTAATATGTCGCTGAGTCCCTTTTAAATTTCTGTTTACAGATGTAACAGTGGACTCCCAGATAGGGAAGCTCCTCCTCAGAAGAATTACAGTGGGACTACGAAACATTGAATTGCAGTTCAACTGGAAGTGCGGAAGGCTCTCGTGAAGACGTCGTGATGGGAAGACGGAAGACTCAGTGTATTTAGAGTTGTGATAGTGTTGCAAAGTAAGTTTGATATTCAAAGCAAAATGAGTAGTGTGTGTGATTGTTAGTGCAGATATCTCAAGAGAATTCAGCTTGGAACGCTCTTTTCTAGGTATGTTCATATTCTCCTTTGTTTACTCATTCATTTCATCTGGTGTATGCAGTTATAGGTTCTCATTACGACAACCACTCTCCCACCACCACAGTGTTAGTTCCAAAAGATCTAGCTACACATAAGGACTATCAACCAGGAAAGGTGTCAATCTAAAAATCATCAACTATCAGACATCCATGCAAGTGCACTTGCCACAATCATTCACTCATTAGGCACACCAGAGGTAGAATCGGATCCCAATAATTTCCATCACCTGAGTTAACGAATCCCTAAAATCGCATCTATGCTACGGTAAACTAACGGACACGATTTACGCTTGACCATAAGAATATGAGCAAGAGAAAACACCGCTTCTCGAGAAATTACCTACCGCATATAACAAAATTCCCCTACGTCAAGCATGACGGCTCATGCATACTCGAGAAAAACGAGCTAACTAATTAACTACCAGCTGCAATATTTCTCGTGCGTTCTAAGCTAAATCTCTCCTATGTATACAGCAGCGCTTCTTTCCCTGTGGAGGAAAGTTTCAAATTATATAGCCTGAAAAAAAAACATTCATGGGAATAAGAAATAACAGTACACTTACACATAGGATTGAACAACTTACATTATACGCTAGATACACGATAAATTATACACTCCACATAACAATAAAAATACATCATGAAATACATTAGCGTGAACAGTGTGGAGAAAAATGGTGTGAGCAATGACTGAGGAATTGATGTTTCTTGTGGTGTGGTAGATGTCGCATGTATGGTGCCGTGATGTGATGTGTGTGAAGGCACTGAATTGTATGTGCCCATGATGAACAGGAACCTCGGGAACACCCTCTGAAGAAGAGGAACGAAACCAACAAACGAAACAAAAAGACTAGCTAAAGACACTGGAAGCACTAAAGAAGCGGTTACTACCCTCACTGCTAAGGAATCTGCTCTAACACCCTTCCTAAATCACCGCACCTGCCTATGGGCCTAGCGAATTCGGGATCCATCTGGCAACCCCAGGACAACAGAATGCCCTTTTCCTCCATTTGAAGACATGGAGGTTGGATACGTATGCCGGTACCCATTCGGCCCCTTCCCAATCTTGGCCGTATACCCCTTGTATACGCATACCGTCCTCTACCGCGGGGAGGTGTTGGGCAAGGATTGTATCGTCCTCGGGTTTTAAGACCGGGTTTACGGCTTTTCCTAAAACCCTCAAATACTTGAGAGGACAAAAAGCGGAATAAAAATTCCCAACACTACCTGATATTAGGTTTAGAGGACCCATTCCTCCTGCATTTTAAATGCTACCCAACATCATGGACAAGAAAACAATCATCTTTCGAATACTAAATAAAATACCCAACAAGTATTCATTCAATGATAGATAACAAAATAAACTGAACAAAAACTTACTGTACAACTTAAATTAAAACTTATACTATCATTAAACACCAACTCTCACCTTAAGCAATATAAATTTCTAACAACCACGTAAGGATGACAGAAGATAGACACTTGGTTTGGAAAATGATGAAAAAACATTCATTACTTTAAATTATCATAAGACACGTAAACATTTAAAGAGAAGGATGCAAAATGCATCCTTCAAACCGGGGATAAGAAAGAGAATCATCAATCTAGTCTCTTATCTAATAATAGTCCGAGCGCTCTTACTTAAGAAAATATTGTAACTTAGGCGACATAAATACTAAAAAATGATTCGGTGGTAAATCGCAGAGAACAAAAGGTTTCGAAATTAACCTATCGTAACTACCATAGAATGTACGACCTTCGTGACCTAAGATGCATAGCGATTCGGAGAATGAGGACTCGCAAAGATCAGCTCTGTCTGGTCAGAAATCACTGAGAGATAATAATTACCCTGCCCTGCGCTATTAATTACACTGAAAAAATTATTTGGATGGAAATTGGATGGGAATCCGCTTTTACCTCGCACACACTCTCCCACCACCACAGTGTTAGTTCCAAAAGATCTAGCTACACATAAGGACTACCAACCAGGAAAGGTGTCAATCTAAAAATCATCAACTATCAGACATCCATGCAAGTGCACTTGCCACAATCATTCACTCATTAGGCACACCAGAGGTAGAATCGGATCCCAATAATTTCCATCACCTGAGTTAACGAATCCCTAAAATCGCATCTATGCTACGGTAAACTAACGGACACGATTTATGCTTGACCCTTAGAATATGAGCAAGAGAAAACACCGCTTCTCGAGAAATTACCTACCGCATATAACAAAATTCCCCTACGTCAAGCATGACGGCTCATGCATACTCGAGAAAAACGAGCTAACTAATTAACTACCAGCTGCAATATTTCTTGTGCGTTCTAAGCTAAATCTCTCCTATGTATACAGCAGCGCTTCTTTCCCTGTGGAGGAAAGTTTCAAATTATATAGCCTGAAAAAAAAAACATTCATGGGAATAAGAAATAACAGTACACTTACACATAGGATTGAACAACTTACATTATACGCTAGATATACGATAAATTATACACTCCACATAACAATAAAAATACATCATGAAATACATTAGCGTGAACAGTGTGGAGAAAAATGGTGTGAGCAATGACTGAGGAATTGATGTTTCTTGTGGAGTGGTATATGTCGCATGTATGGTGCCGTGATGTGATGTGTGTGAAGGCACTGAATTGTATGTGCCCATGATGAACAGGAACCTCGGGAACACCCTCTGTAGAGGAGGAACGAAACCAAAAAACGAAACAAAAAGACTAGCTAAAGACACTGGAAGCAGTAAAGAAGCGGTTCCTACACTCACTGCTAAGGAATCTGCTCTAACACCCTTCCTAAATCTCCGCACCTGCCTATGGGCCTAGCGAATTCGGGATCCATCTGGCAACCCCAGGACAACAGAATGCCCTTTTCCTCCATTTGAAGACATGGAGGTTGGATAAGTATGCCGGTACCCATTCGGCCCCTTCCCAATCTTGGCCGTATACCCCTTGTATACGCATACCGTCCTCTACCGCGGGGAGGTGTTGGGCAAGGATTGTATCGTCCTCGGGTTTTAAGACCGGGTTTACGGCTTTTCCTAAAACCCTCAAATACTCGAGAGGACAAATAGCGGAATAAAAATTCCCAACACTACATGATATTAGGTTTAGAGGACCCATTCCTCCTGCATTTTAAATGCTACCCAACATCATGGACAAGAAAACAATCATCTTTCGAATACTAAATAAAATACCCAACAAGTATTCATTCAATGATATATAACAAAATTAACTGAACAAAAACTTACTGTACAACTTAAATTAAAACTTATACTAACGTTAAACACCAACCCTCACCTTAAGCAATATAAATTTCTAACAACCACGTAAGGATGACAGAAGATAGACACTTGGTTTGGAAAATGATGAAAAAACATTCATTACTTTAAATTATCATAAGACACGTAAACATTTAAAGAGAAGGATGCAAAATGCATCCTTCAAACCGGGTATAAGAAAGAGAATCATCAATCTAGTCTCTTATCTAATAATAGTCCGAGCGCTCTTACTTAAGAAAATATTGTAACTTAGGCGACATAAATACTAAAAAATGATTCGGTGGTAAATCGCAGAGAACAAAAGGTTTCGAAATTAACCTATCGTAACTACCATAGAATGTACGACCTTCGTGACCTAAGATGCATAGCGATTCGGAGAATGAGGACTCGCAAAGATCAGCTCTGTCTGGTCAGAAATCACTGAGAGATAATAATTACCCTGCCCTACGCTATTAATTACACTTAAAAAATTATTTGGATGGAAATTGGATGGGAATCCGCTTTTACCTCGCACACACTCTCCCACCACCACAGTGTTAGTTCCAAAAGATCTAGCTACACATAAGGACTACCAACCAGGAAAGGTGTCAATCTAAAAATCATCAACTATCAGACATCCATGCAAGTGCACTTGCCACAATCATTCACTCATTAGGCACACCAGAGGTAGAATCGGATCCCAATAATTTCCATCACCTGAGCTAACGAATCCCTAAAATCGCATCTATGCTACGGTGAACTAACGGACGCGATTTACGCTTGACCCTAAGAATATGAGCAAGAGAAAACACCGCTTCTCGAGAAATTACCTACCGCATATAACAAAATTCCCCTACGTCAAGCGTGACGGCTCATGCATACTCGAGAAAAACGAGCTAACTAATTAACTCCTAGCTGCAATATTTCTCGTGCGTTCTAAGCTAAATCTCTCATATGTATACAGCAGCGCTTCTTTCCCTGTGGAGGAAAGTTTCAAATTATATAGCCTGAAAAAAAAACAGTCATGGGAATAAGAAATAACAGTACACTTACACATAGGATTGAACAACTTACATTATACGCTAGATATACGATAAATTATACACTCCACATAACAATAAAAATACATCATGAAATACATTAGCGTGAACAGTGTGGAGAAAAATGGTGTGAGCAATGACTGAGGAATTGATGTTTCTTGTGGAGTGGTATATGTCGCATGTATGGAGTCGTGATGTGATGTGTGTGAAGGCACTGAATTGTATGTGCCCATGATGAACAGGAACCTCGGGAACACCCTCTGAAGAGGAGGAACGAAACCAACAAACGAAACAAAAAGACTAGCTAAAGACACTGGAAGCACTAAAGAAGCGGTTCCTACCCTCACTGCTAAGGAATCTGCTGTAACACCCTTCCTAAATCTCCGCACCTGCCTATGGGCCTAGCGAATTCGGGATCCATCTGGTAACCCCAGGATAACAGAATGCCCTTTTCCTCCATTTGAAGACATGGAGGTTGGATACGTATGCC
This sequence comes from Pachydiplax longipennis, assembly GCA_036926295.1. Classification (NCBI taxonomy): domain Eukaryota; kingdom Metazoa; phylum Arthropoda; class Insecta; order Odonata; family Libellulidae; genus Pachydiplax; species Pachydiplax longipennis. Next base: position 1,073,355 of record JAVFKF010000021.1, on the reverse strand, counting down.
GGTACCCATTCGGCCCCTTCCCAATCTTGGCCGTATACCCCTTGTATACGCATACCGTCCTCTACCGCGGGGAGGTGTTGGGCAAGGATTGTATCGTCCTCGGGTTTTAAGACCGGGTTTACGGCTTTTCCTAAAACCCTCAAATACTCGAGAGGACAAAAAGCGGAATAAAAATTCCCAACACTACATGATATTAGGTTTAGAGGACCCATTCCTCCTGCATTTTAAATGCTACCCAACATCATGGACAAGAAAACAATCATCTTTCGAATACTAAATAAAATACCCAACAAGTATTCATTCAATGATATATAACAAAATAAACTGAACAAAAACTTACTGTACAACTTAAATTAAAACTTATACTATCATTAAACACCAACTCTCACCTTCAGCAATATAAATTTCTAACAATCACGTAAGGATGACAGAAGATAGACACTTGGTTTGGAAAATGATGAAAAAACATTCATTACTTTAAATTATCATAAGACACGTAATCATTTAATGAGAAGGATGCAAAATGCATCCTTCAAACCGGGGATAAGAAAGAGAATCATCAATCTAGTCTCTTATCTAATAATAGTCCGAGCGCTCTTACTTAAGAAAATATTGTAACTTAGGCGACATAAATACTAAAAAATGATTCGGTGGTAAATCGCAGAGAACAAAAGGTTTCGAAATTAACCTATCGTAACTACCATAGAATGCTGGCTTAACGTACGACCTTACTGAGCTAAGATGCATAGCGATTCGAAGAATGAGAACTCGCAAAGATCAGCTCTGTCTGGTCTTGAATCACAGAGAGATAATAATTACCCTGCCCTGCGCTATTAATTACACTTAAAAAATTATTTGGATGGAAATTGGATGGGAATCCGCTTTTACCTCGCACACACTCTCCCACCACCACAGTGTTAGTTCCAAAAGATCTAGCTACACATAAGGACTATCAACCAGGAAAGGTGTCAATCTAAAAATCATCAACTATCAGACATCCATGCAAGTGCACTTGCCACAATCATTCACTCATTAGGCACACCAGAGGTAGAATCGGATCCCAATAATTTCCATCACCTGAGTTAACGAATCCCTAAAATCGCATCTATGCTACGGTAAACTAACGGACACGATTTACGCTTGACCATAAGAATATGAGCAAGAGAAAACACCGCTTCTCGAGAAATTATCTACCGCATATAACAAAATTCCCCTACGTCAAGCATGACGGCTCATGCATACTCGAGAAAAACGAGCTAACTAATTAACTACCAGCTGCAATATTTCTCGTGCGTTCTAAGCTAAATCTCTCCTATGTATACAGCAGCGCTTCTTTCCCTGTGGAGGAAAGTTTCAAATTATATAGCCTGAAAAAAAAACATTCATGGGAATAAGAAATAACAGTACACTTACACATAGGATTGAACAACTTACATTATACGCTAGATATACGATAAATTATACACTCCAAATAACAATAAAAATACATCATGAAATACATTAGCGTGAACAGTGTGGAGAAAAATGGTGTGAGCAATGACTGAGGAATTGATGATTCTTGTGGTGTGGTAGATGTCGCATGTATGGTGCCGTGATGTGATGTGTGTGAAGGCACTGAATTGTATGTGCCCATGATGAACAGGAACCTCGGGAACACCCTCTGAAGAGGAGGAACGAAACCAACAAACGAAACAAAAAGACTAGCTAAAGACACTGGAAGCACTAAAGAAGCGGTTCCTACCCTCACTGCTAAGGAATCTGCTCTAACACCCTTCCTAAATCTCCGCACCTGCCTATGGGCCTAGCGAATTCGGGATCCATCTGGCAACCCCAGGACAACAGAATGCCCTTTTCCTCCATTTGAAGACATGGAGGTTGGATACGTATGCCGGTACCCATTCGGCCCCTTCCCAATCTTGGCCGTATACCCCTTGTATACGCATACCGTCCTCTACCGCGGGGAGGTGTTGGGCAAGGATTGTATCGTCCTCGGGTTTTAAGACCGGGTTTACGGCTTTTCCTAAAACCCTCAAATACTCGAGAGGACAAAAAGCGGAATAAAAATTCCCAACACTACATGATATTAGGTTTAGAGGACCCATTCCTCCTGCATTTTAAATGCTACCCAACATCATGGACAAGAAAACAATCATCTTTACAATACTAAATAAAATACCCAACAAGTATTCATTCAATGATATATAACAAAATAAACTGAACAAAAACTTACTGTACAACTTAAATTAAAACTTATACTAACATTAAACACCAACTCTCACCTTAAGCAATATAAATTTCTAACAACCACGTAAGGATGACAGAAGATAGACACTTGGTTTGGAAAATGATGAAAAAACATTCATTACCTTAAATTATCATAAGACACGTAAACATTTAAAGAGAAGGATGCAAAATGCATCCTTCAAACCGGGGATAAGAAAGAGAATCATCAATCTAGTCTCTTATCTAATAATAGTCCGAACGCTCTTACTTAAGAAAATATTGTAACTTAGGCGACATAAATACTAAAAAATGATTCGGTGGTAAATCGCAGATAACAAAAGGTTTCGAAATTAACCTATCGTAACTACCATAGAATGCTGGCTTAACGTACGACCTTACTGAGCTAAGATGCATAGCGATTCGAAGAATGAGAACTCGCAAAGATCAGCTCTGTCTGGTCTTGAATCACGGAGAGATAATAATTACCCTGCCCTGCGCTATTAATTACACTGAAAAAATTATTTGGATGGAAATTGGATGGGAATCCGCTTTTACCTCGCACACACTCTCCCACCACCACAGTGTTAGTTCCAAAAGATCTAGCTACACATAAGGACTACCAACCAGGAAAGGTGTCAATCTAAAAATCATCAACTATCAGACATCCATGCAAGTGCACTTGCCACAATCATTCACTCATTAGGCACACCAGAGGTAGAATCGGATCCCAATAATTTCCATCACCTGAGTTAACGAATCCCTAAAATCGCATCTATGCTACGGTAAACTAACGGACACGATTTATGCTTGACCCTTAGAATATGAGCAAGAGAAAACACCGCTTCTCGAGAAATTACCTACCGCATATAACAAAATTCCCCTACGTCAAGCATGACGGCTCATGCATACTCGAGAAAAACGAGCTAACTAATTAACTACCAGCTGCAATATTTCTTGTGCGTTCTAAGCTAAATCTCTCCTATGTATACAGCAGCGCTTCTTTCCCTGTGGAGGAAAGTTTCAAATTATATAGCCTGAAAAAAAAAACATTCATGGGAATAAGAAATAACAGTACACTTACACATAGGATTGAACAACTTACATTATACGCTAGATATACGATAAATTATACACTCCACATAACAATAAAAATACATCATGAAATACATTAGCGTGAACAGTGTGGAGAAAAATGGTGTGAGCAATGACTGAGGAATTGATGTTTCTTGTGGAGTGGTATATGTCGCATGTATGGTGCCGTGATGTGATGTGTGTGAAGGCACTGAATTGTATGTGCCCATGATGAACAGGAACCTCGGGAACACCCTCTGTAGAGGAGGAACGAAACCAAAAAACGAAACAAAAAGACTAGCTAAAGACACTGGAAGCAGTAAAGAAGCGGTTCCTACACTCACTGCTAAGGAATCTGCTCTAACACCCTTCCTAAATCTCCGTACCTGCCTATGGGCCTAGCGAATTCGGGATCCATCTGGCAACCCCAGGACAACAGAATGCCCTTTTCCTCCATTTGAAGACATGGAGGTTGGATAAGTATGCCGGTACCCATTCGGCCCCTTCCCAATCTTGGCCGTATACCCCTTGTATACGCATACCGTCCTCTACCGCGGGGAGGTGTTGGGCAAGGATTGTATCGTCCTCGGGTTTTAAGACCGGGTTTACGGCTTTTCCTAAAACCCTCAAATACTCGAGAGGACAAATAGCGGAATAAAAATTCCCAACACTACATGATATTAGGTTTAGAGGACCCATTCCTCCTGCATTTTAAATGCTACCCAACATCATGGACAAGAAAACAATCATCTTTCGAATACTAAATAAAATACCCAACAAGTATTCATTCAATGATATATAACAAAATTAACTGAACAAAAACTTACTGTACAACTTAAATTAAAACTTATACTAACGTTAAACACCAACCCTCACCTTAAGCAATATAAATTTCTAACAACCACGTAAGGATGACAGAAGATAGACACTTGGTTTGGAAAATGATGAAAAAACATTCATTACTTTAAATTATCATAAGACACGTAAACATTTAAAGAGAAGGATGCAAAATGCATCCTTCAAACCGGGTATAAGAAAGAGAATCATCAATCTAGTCTCTTATCTAATAATAGTCCGAGCGCTCTTACTTAAGAAAATATTGTAACTTAGGCGACATAAATACTAAAAAATGATTCGGTGGTAAATCGCAGAGAACAAAAGGTTTCGAAATTAACCTATCGTAACTACCATAGAATGTACGACCTTCGTGACCTAAGATGCATAGCGATTCGGAGAATGAGGACTCGCAAAGATCAGCTCTGTCTGGTCAGAAATCACTGAGAGATAATAATTACCCTGCCCTACGCTATTAATTACACTTAAAAAATTATTTGGATGGAAATTGGATGGGAATCCGCTTTTACCTCGCACACACTCTCCCACCACCACAGTGTTAGTTCCAAAAGATCTAGCTACACATAAGGACTACCAACCAGGAAAGGTGTCAATCTAAAAATCATCAACTATCAGACATCCATGCAAGTGCACTTGCCACAATCATTCACTCATTAGGCACACCAGAGGTAGAATCGGATCCCAATAATTTCCATCACCTGAGCTAACGAATCCCTAAAATCGCATCTATGCTACGGTGAACTAACGGACGCGATTTACGCTTGACCCTAAGAATATGAGCAAGAGAAAACACCGCTTCTCGAGAAATTACCTACCGCATATAACAAAATTCCCCTACGTCAAGCGTGACGGCTCATGCATACTCGAGAAAAACGAGCTAACTAATTAACTCCTAGCTGCAATATTTCTCGTGCGTTCTAAGCTAAATCTCTCATATGTATACAGCAGCGCTTCTTTCCCTGTGGAGGAAAGTTTCAAATTATATAGCCTGAAAAAAAAACAGTCATGGGAATAAGAAATAACAGTACACTTACACATAGGATTGAACAACTTACATTATACGCTAGATATACGATAAATTATACACTCCACATAACAATAAAAATACATCATGAAATACATTAGCGTGAACAGTGTGGAGAAAAATGGTGTGAGCAATGACTGAGGAATTGATGTTTCTTGTGGAGTGGTATATGTCGCATGTATGGAGTCGTGATGTGATGTGTGTGAAGGCACTGAATTGTATGTGCCCATGATGAACAGGAACCTCGGGAACACCCTCTGAAGAGGAGGAACGAAACCAACAAACGAAACAAAAAGACTAGCTAAAGACACTGGAAGCACTAAAGAAGCGGTTCCTACCCTCACTGCTAAGGAATCTGCTGTAACACCCTTCCTAAATCTCCGCACCTGCCTATGGGCCTAGCGAATTCGGGATCCATCTGGTAACCCCAGGATAACAGAATGCCCTTTTCCTCCATTTGAAGACATGGAGGTTGGATACGTATGCCGGTACCCATTCGGCCCCTTCCCAATCTTGGCCGTATACCCCTTGTATACGCATACCGTCCTCTACCGCGGGGAGGTGTTGGGCAAGGATTGTATCGTCCTCGGGTTTTAAGACCGGGTTTACGGCTTTTCCTAAAACCCTCAAATACTCGAGAGGACAAAAAGCGGAATAAAAATTCCCAACACTACATGATATTAGGTTTAGAGGACCCATTCCTCCTGCATTTTAAATGCTACCCAACATCATGGACAAGAAAACAATCATCTTTCGAATACTAAATAAAATACCCAACAAGTATTCATTCAATGATATATAACAAAATAAACTGAACAAAAACTTACTGTACAACTTAAATTAAAACTTATACTATCATTAAACACCAACTCTCACCTTCAGCAATATAAATTTCTAACAATCACGTAAGGATGACAGAAGATAGACACTTGGTTTGGAAAATGATGAAAAAACATTCATTACTTTAAATTATCATAAGACACGTAATCATTTAATGAGAAGGATGCAAAATGCATCCTTCAAACCGGGGATAAGAAAGAGAATCATCAATCTAGTCTCTTATCTAATAATAGTCCGAGCGCTCTTACTTAAGAAAATATTGTAACTTAGGCGACATAAATACTAAAAAATGATTCGGTGGTAAATCGCAGAGAACAAAAGGTTTCGAAATTAACCTATCGTAACTACCATAGAATGCTGGCTTAACGTACGACCTTACTGAGCTAAGATGCATAGCGATTCGAAGAATGAGAACTCGCAAAGATCAGCTCTGTCTGGTCTTGAATCACAGAGAGATAATAATTACCCTGCCCTGCGCTATTAATTACACTTAAAAAATTATTTGGATGGAAATTGGATGGGAATCCGCTTTTACCTCGCACACACTCTCCCACCACCACAGTGTTAGTTCCAAAAGATCTAGCTACACATAAGGACTATCAACCAGGAAAGGTGTCAATCTAAAAATCATCAACTATCAGACATCCATGCAAGTGCACTTGCCACAATCATTCACTCATTAGGCACACCAGAGGTAGAATCGGATCCCAATAATTTCCATCACCTGAGTTAACGAATCCCTAAAATCGCATCTATGCTACGGTGAACTAACGGACGCGATTTACGCTTGACCCTAAGAATATGAGCAAGAGAAAACACCGCTTCTCGAGAAATTACCTACCGCATATAACAAAATTCCCCTACGTCAAGCGTGACGGCTCATGCATACTCGAGAAAAACGAGCTAACTAATTAACTCCTAGCTGCAATATTTCTCGTGCGTTCTAAGCTAAATCTCTCATATGTATACAGCAGCGCTTCTTTCCCTGTGGAGGAAAGTTTCAAATTATATAGCCTGAAAAAAAAACAGTCATGGGAATAAGAAATAACAGTACACTTACACATAGGATTGAACAACTTACATTATACGCTAGATATACGATAAATTATACACTCCACATAACAATAAAAATACATCATGAAATACATTAGCGTGAACAGTGTGGAGAAAAATGGTGTGAGCAATGACTGAGGAATTGATGTTTCTTGTGGAGTGGTATATGTCGCATGTATGGAGTCGTGATGTGATGTGTGTGAAGGCACTGAATTGTATGTGCCCATGATGAACAGGAACCTCGGGAACACCCTCTGAAGAGGAGGAACGAAACCAACAAACGAAACAAAAAGACTAGCTAAAGACACTGGAAGCACTAAAGAAGCGGTTCCTACCCTCACTGCTAAGGAATCTGCTGTAACACCCTTCCTAAATCTCCGCACCTGCCTATGGGCCTAGCGAATTCGGGATCCATCTGGTAACCCCAGGATAACAGAATGCCCTTTTCCTCCATTTGAAGACATGGAGGTTGGATACGTATGCCGGTACCCATTCGGCCCCTTCCCAATCTTGGCCGTATACCCCTTGTATACGCATACCGTCCTCTACCGCGGGGAGGTGTTGGGCAAGGATTGTATCGTCCTCGGGTTTTAAGACCGGGTTTACGGCTTTTCCTAAAACCCTCAAATACTCGAGAGGACAAAAAGCGGAATAAAAATTCCCAACACTACATGATATTAGGTTTAGAGGACCCATTCCTCCTGCATTTTAAATGCTACCCAACATCATGGACAAGAAAACAATCATCTTTCGAATACTAAATAAAATACCCAACAAGTATTCATTCAATGATATATAACAAAATAAACTGAACAAAAACTTACTGTACAACTTAAATTAAAACTTATACTATCATTAAACACCAACTCTCACCTTCAGCAATATAAATTTCTAACAATCACGTAAGGATGACAGAAGATAGACACTTGGTTTGGAAAATGATGAAAAAACATTCATTACTTTAAATTATCATAAGACACGTAATCATTTAATGAGAAGGATGCAAAATGCATCCTTCAAACCGGGGATAAGAAAGAGAATCATCAATCTAGTCTCTTATCTAATAATAGTCCGAGCGCTCTTACTTAAGAAAATATTGTAACTTAGGCGACATAAATACTAAAAAATGATTCGGTGGTAAATCGCAGAGAACAAAAGGTTTCGAAATTAACCTATCGTAACTACCATAGAATGCTGGCTTAACGTACGACCTTACTGAGCTAAGATGCATAGCGATTCGAAGAATGAGAACTCGCAAAGATCAGCTCTGTCTGGTCTTGAATCACAGAGAGATAATAATTACCCTGCCCTGCGCTATTAATTACACTTAAAAAATTATTTGGATGGAAATTGGATGGGAATCCGCTTTTACCTCGCACACACTCTCCCACCACCACAGTGTTAGTTCCAAAAGATCTAGCTACACATAAGGACTATCAACCAGGAAAGGTGTCAATCTAAAAATCATCAACTATCAGACATCCATGCAAGTGCACTTGCCACAATCATTCACTCATTAGGCACACCAGAGGTAGAATCGGATCCCAATAATTTCCATCACCTGAGTTAACGAATCCCTAAAATCGCATCTACGCTACGGTAAACTAACGGACACGATTTACGCTTCACCCTAAGAATATGAGCAAGAGAAAACACCGCTTCTCGAGAAATTACCTACCGCATATAACAAAATTCCCCTACGTCAAGCATGACGGCTCATGCATACTCGAGAAAAACGAGCTAACTAATTAACTACCAGCTGCAATATTTCTCGTGCGTTCTAAGCTAAATCTCTCCTATGTATACAGCAGCGCTTCTTTCCCTGTGGAGGAAAGTTTCAAATTATATAGCCTGAAAAAAAAAACATTCATGGGAATAAGAAATAACAGTACACTTACACATAGGATTGAACAACTTACATTATACGCTAGATATACGATAAATTATACACTCCAAATAACAATAAAAATACATCATGAAATACATTAGCGTGAACAGTGTGGAGAAAAATGGTGTGAGCAATGACTGAGGAATTGATGATTCTTGTGGTGTGGTAGATGTCGCATGTATGGTGCCGTGATGTGATGTGTGTGAAGGCACTGAATTGTATGTGCCCATGATGAACAGGAACCTCGGGAACACCCTCTGAAGAGGAGGAACGAAACCAACAAACGAAACAAAAAGACTAGCTAAAGACACTGGAAGCACTAAAGAAGCGGTTCCTACCCTCACTGCTAAGGAATCTGCTGTAACACCCTTCCTAAATCTCCGCACCTGCCTATGGGCCTAGCGAATTCGGGATCCATCTGGTAACCCCAGGACAACAGAATGCCCTTTTCCTCCATTTGAAGACATGGAGGTTGGATACGTATGCCGGTACCCATTCGGCCCCTTCCCAATCTTGGCCGTATACCCCTTGTATACGCATACCGTCCTCTACCGCGGGGAGGTGTTGGGCAAGGATTGTATCGTCCTCGGGTTTTAAGACCGGGTTTACGGCTTTTCCTAAAACCCTCAAATACTCGAGAGGACAAAAAGCGGAATAAAAATTCCCAACACTACATGATATTAGGTTTAGAGGACCCATTCCTCCTGCATTTTAAATGCTACCCAACATCATGGACAAGAAAACAATCATCTTTCGAATACTAAATAAAATACCCAACAAGTATTCATTCAATGATATATAACAAAATAAACTGAACAAAAACTTACTGTACAACTTAAATTAAAACTTATACTATCGTTAAACACCAACTCTCACCTTCAGCAATATAAATTTCTAACAATCACGTAAGGATGACAGAAGATAGACACTTGGTTTGGAAAATGATGAAAAAACATTCATTACTTTAAATTATCATAAGACACGTAATCATTTAATGAGAAGGATGCAAAATGCATCCTTCAAACCGGGGATAAGAAAGAGAATCATCAATCTAGTCTCTTATCTAATAATAGTCCGAGCGCTCTTACTTAAGAAAATATTGTAACTTAGGCGACATAAATACTAAAAAATGATTCGGTGGTAAATCGCAGAGAACAAAAGGTTTCGAAATTAACCTATCGTAACTACCATAGAATGCTGGCTTAACGTACGACCTTACTGAGCTAAGATGCATAGCGATTCGAAGAATGAGAACTCGCAAAGATCAGCTCTGTCTGGTCTTGAATCACAGAGAGATAATAATTACCCTGCCCTGCGCTATTAATTACACTTAAAAAATTATTTGGATGGAAATTGGATGGGAATCCGCTTTTACCTCGCACACACTCTCCCACCACCACAGTGTTAGTTCCAAAAGATCTAGCTACACATAAGGACTATCAACCAGGAAAGGTGTCAATCTAAAAATCATCAACTATCAGACATCCATGCAAGTGCACTTGCCACAATCATTCACTCATTAGGCACACCAGAGGTAGAATCGGATCCCAATAATTTCCATCACCTGAGTTAACGAATCCCTAAAATCGCATCTACGCTACGGTAAACTAACGGACACGATTTACGCTTCACCCTAAGAATATGAGCAAGAGAAAACACCGCTTCTCGAGAAATTACCTACCGCATATAACAAAATTCCCCTACGTCAAGCATGACGGCTCATGCATACTCGAGAAAAACGAGCTAACTAATTAACTACCAGCTGCAATATTTCTCGTGCGTTCTAAGCTAAATCTCTCCTATGTATACAGCAGCGCTTCTTTCCCTGTGGAGGAAAGTTTCAAATTATATAGCCTGAAAAAAAAACATTCATGGGAATAAGAAATAACAGTACACTTACACATAGGATTGAACAACTTACATTATACGCTAGATATACGATAAATTATACACTCCAAATAACAATAAAAATACATCATGAAATACATTAGCGTGAACAGTGTGGAGAAAAATGGTGTGAGCAATGACTGAGGAATTGATGATTCTTGTGGTGTGGTAGATGTCGCATGTATGGTGCCGTGATGTGATGTGTGTGAAGGCACTGAATTGTATGTGCCCATGATGAACAGGAACCTCGGGAACACCCTCTGAAGAGGAGGAACGAAACCAACAAACGAAACAAAAAGACTAGCTAAAGACACTGGAAGCACTAAAGAAGCGGTTCCTACCCTCACTGCTAAGGAATCTGCTCTAACACCCTTCCTAAATCTCCGCACCTGCCTATGGGCCTAGCGAATTCGGGATCCATCTGGCAACCCCAGGACAACAGAATGCCCTTTTCCTCCATTTGAAGACATGGAGGTTGGATACGTATGCCGGTACCCATTCGGCCCCTTCCCAATCTTGGCCGTATACCCCTTGTATACGCATACCGTCCTCTACCGCGGGGAGGTGTTGGGCAAGGATTGTATCGTCCTCGGGTTTTAAGACCGGGTTTACGGCTTTTCCTAAAACCCTCAAATACTCGAGAGGACAAAAAGCGGAATAAAAATTCCCAACACTACATGATATTAGGTTTAGAGGACCCATTCCTCCTGCATTTTAAATGCTACCCAACATCATGGACAAGAAAACAATCATCTTTACAATACTAAATAAAATACCCAACAAGTATTCATTCAATGATATATAACAAAATAAACTGAACAAAAACTTACTGTACAACTTAAATTAAAACTTATACTAACATTAAACACCAACTCTCACCTTAAGCAATATAAATTTCTAACAACCACGTAAGGATGACAGAAGATAGACACTTGGTTTGGAAAATGATGAAAAAACATTCATTACCTTAAATTATCATAAGACACGTAAACATTTAAAGAGAAGGATGCAAAATGCATCCTTCAAACCGGGGATAAGAAAGAGAATCATCAATCTAGTCTCTTATCTAATAATAGTCCGAACGCTCTTACTTAAGAAAATATTGTAACTTAGGCGACATAAATACTAAAAAATGATTCGGTGGTAAATCGCAGATAACAAAAGGTTTCGAAATTAACCTATCGTAACTACCATAGAATGCTGGCTTAACGTACGACCTTACTGAGCTAAGATGCATAGCGATTCGAAGAATGAGAACTCGCAAAGATCAGCTCTGTCTGGTCTTGAATCACGGAGAGATAATAATTACCCTGCCCTGCGCTATTAATTACACTTAAAAAATTATTTGGATGGAAATTGGATGGGAATCCGCTTTTACCTCGCACACACTCTCCCACCACCACAGTGTTAGTTCCAAAAGATCTAGCTACACATAAGGACTATCAACCAGGAAAGGTGTCAATCTAAAAATCATCAACTATCAGACATCCATGCAAGTGCACTTGCCACAATCATTCACTCATTAGGCACACCAGAGGTAGAATCGGATCCCAATAATTTCCATCACCTGAGTTAACGAATCCCTAAAATCGCATCTACGCTACGGTAAACTAACGGACACGATTTACGCTTCACCCTAAGAATATGAGCAAGAGAAAACACCGCTTCTCGAGAAATTACCTACCGCATATAACAAAATTCCCCTACGTCAAGCATGACGGCTCATGCATACTCGAGAAAAACGAGCTAACTAATTAACTACCAGCTGCAATATTTCTCGTGCGTTCTAAGCTAAATCTCTCCTATGTATACAGCAGCGCTTCTTCCCTGTGGAGGAAAGTTTCAAATTATATAGCCTGAAAAAAAAACATTCATGGGAATAAGAAATAACAGTACACTTACACATAGGATTGAACAACTTACATTATACGCTAGATATACGATAAATTATACACTCCAAATAACAATAAAAATACATCATGAAATACATTAGCGTGAACAGTGTGGAGAAAAATGGTGTGAGCAATGACTGAGGAATTGATGATTCTTGTGGTGTGGTAGATGTCGCATGTATGGTGCCGTGATGTGATGTGTGTGAAGGCACTGAATTGTATGTGCCCATGATGAACAGGAACCTCGGGAACACCCTCTGAAGAGGAGGAACGAAACCAACAAACGAAACAAAAAGACAAGCTAAAGACACTGGAAGCACTAAAGAAGCGGTTCCTACCCTCACTGCTAAGGAATCTGCTCTAACACCCTTCCTAAATCTCCGCACCTGCCTATGGGCCTAGCGAATTCGGGATCCATCTGGCAACCCCAGGACAACAGAATGCCCTTTTCCTCCATTTGAAGACATGGAGGTTGGATACGTATGCCGGTACCCATTCGGCCCCTTCCCAATCTTGGCCGTATACCCCTTGTATACGCATACCGTCCTCTACCGCGGGGAGGTGTTGGGCAAGGATTGTATCGTCCTCGGGTTTTAAGACCGGGTTTACGGCTTTTCCTAAAACCCTCAAATACTCGAGAGGACAAAAAGCGGAATAAAAATTCCCAACACTACATGATATTAGGTTTAGAGGACCCATTCCTCCTGCATTTTAAATGCTACCCAACATCATGGACAAGAAAACAATCATCTTTACAATACTAAATAAAATACCCAACAAGTATTCATTCAATGATATATAACAAAATAAACTGAACAAAAACTTACTGTACAACTTAAATTAAAACTTATACTAACATTAAACACCAACTCTCACCTTAAGCAATATAAATTTCTAACAACCACGTAAGGATGACAGAAGATAGACACTTGGTTTGGAAAATGATGAAAAAACATTCATTACCTTAAATTATCATAAGACACGTAAACATTTAAAGAGAAGGATGCAAAATGCATCCTTCAAACCGGGGATAAGAAAGAGAATCATCAATCTAGTCTCTTATCTAATAATAGTCCGAACGCTCTTACTTAAGAAAATATTGTAACTTAGGCGACATAAATACTAAAAAATGATTCGGTGGTAAATCGCAGAGAACAAAAGGTTTCGAAATTAACCTATCGTAACTACCATAGAATGCTGGCTTAACGTACGACCTTACTGAGCTAAGATGCATAGCGATTCGAAGAATGAGAACTCGCAAAGATCAGCTCTGTCTGGTCTTGAATCACGGAGAGATAATAATTACCCTGCCCTCCGCTATTAATTACACTTAAAAAATTATTTGGATGGAAATTGGATGGGAATCCGCTTTTACCTCGCACACACTCTCCCACCACCACAGTGTTAGTTCCAAAAGATCTAGCTACACATAAGGACTATCAACCAGGAAAGGTGTCAATCTAAAAATCATCAACTATCAGACATCCATGCAAGTGCACTTGCCACAATCATTCACTCATTAGGCACACCAGAGGTAGAATCGGATCCCAATAATTTCCATCACCTGAGTTAACGAATCCCTAAAATCGCATCTACGCTACGGTAAACTAACGGACACGATTTACGCTTCACCCTAAGAATATGAGCAAGAGAAAACACCGCTTCTCGAGAAATTACCTACCGCATATAACAAAATTCCCCTACGTCAAGCATGACGGCTCATGCATACTCGAGAAAAACGAGCTAACTAATTAACTACCAGCTGCAATATTTCTCGTGCGTTCTAAGCTAAATCTCTCCTATGTATACAGCAGCGCTTCTTTCCCTGTGGAGGAAAGTTTCAAATTATATAGCCTGAAAAAAAAACATTCATGGGAATAAGAAATAACAGTACACTTACACATAGGATTGAACAACTTACATTATACGCTAGATATACGATAAATTATACACTCCAAATAACAATAAAAATACATCATGAAATACATTAGTGTGAACAGTGTGGAGAAAAATGGTGTGAGCAATGACTGAGGAATTGATGATTCTTGTGGTGTGGTAGATGTCGCATGTATGGTGCCGTGATGTGATGTGTGTGAAGGCACTGAATTGTATGTGCCCATGATGAACAGGAACCTCGGGAACACCCTCTGAAGAGGAGGAACGAAACCAACAAACGAAACAAAAAGACTAGCTAAAGACACTGGAAGCACTAAAGAAGCGGTTCCTACCCTCACTGCTAAGGAATCTGCTCTAACACCCTTCCTAAATCTCCGCACCTGCCTATGGGCCTAGCGAATTCGGGATCCATCTGGCAACCCCAGGACAACAGAATGCCCTTTTCCTCCATTTGAAGACATGGAGGTTGGATACGTATGCCGGTACCCATTCGGCCCCTTCCCAATCTTGGCCGTATACCCCTTGTATACGCATACCGTCCTCTACCGCGGGGAGGTGTTGGGCAAGGATTGTATCGTCCTCGGGTTTTAAGACCGGGTTTACGGCTTTTCCTAAAACCCTCAAATACTCGAGAGGACAAAAAGCGGAATAAAAATTCCCAACACTACATGATATTAGGTTTAGAGGACCCATTCCTCCTGCATTTTAAATGCTACCCAACATCATGGACAAGAAAACAATCATCTTTACAATACTAAATAAAATACCCAACAAGTATTCATTCAATGATATATAACAAAATAAACTGAACAAAAACTTACTGTAAAACTTAAATTAAAACTTATACTAACATTAAACACCAACTCTCACCTTAAGCAATATAAATTTCTAACAACCACGTATGGATGACAGAAGATAGACACTTGGTTTGGAAAATAATGAAAAAACATTCATTACTTTAAATTATCATAAGACACGTAAACATTTAAAGAGAAGGATGCAAAATGCATCCTTCAAACCGGGGATAAGAAAGAGAATCATCAATCTAGTCTCTTATCTAATAATAGTCCGAGCGCTCTTACTTAAGAAAATATTGTAACTTAGGCGACATAAATACTAAAAAATGATTCGGTGGTAAATCGCAGAGAACAAAAGGATTCGAAATTAACCTATCGTAACTACCATAGAATGCTGGCTTAACGTACGACCTTACTGAGCTAAGATGCATAGCGATTCCAAGAATGAGAACTCGCAAAGATCAGCTCTGTCTGGTCTTGAATCACAGAGAGATAATAATTACCCTGCCCTGCGCTATTAATTACACTTAAAAAATTATTTGGATGGAAATTGGATGGGAATCCGCTTTTACCTCGCACACACTCTCCCACCACCACAGTGTTAGTTCCAAAAGATCTAGCTACACATAAGGACTATCAACCAGGAAAGGTGTCAATCTAAAAATCATCAACTATCAGACATCCATGCAAGTGCACTTGCCACAATCATTCACTCATTAGGCACACCAGAGGTAGAATCGGATCCCAATAATTTCCATCACCTGAGTTAACGAATCCCTAAAATCGCATCTACGCTACGGTAAACTAACGGACACGATTTACGCTTCACCCTAAGAATATGAGCAAGAGAAAACACCGCTTCTCGAGAAATTACCTACCGCATATAACAAAATTCCCCTACGTCAAGCATGACGGCTCATGCATACTCGAGAAAAACGAGCTAACTAATTAACTACCAGCTGCAATATTTCTCGTGCGTTCTAAGCTAAATCTCTCCTATGTATACAGCAGCGCTTCTTTCCCTGTGGAGGAAAGTTTCAAATTATATAGCCTGAAAAAAAAACATTCATGGGAATAAGAAATAACAGTACACTTACACATAGGATTGAACAACTTACATTATACGCTAGATATACGATAAATTATACACTCCAAATAACAATAAAAATACATCATGAAATACATTAGCGTGAACAGTGTGGAGAAAAATGGTGTGAGCAATGACTGAGGAATTGATGATTCTTGTGGTGTGGTAGATGTCGCATGTATGGTGCCGTGATGTGATGTGTGTGAAGGCACTGAATTGTATGTGCCCATGATGAACAGGAACCTCGGGAACACCCTCTGAAGAGGAGGAACGAAACCAACAAACGAAACAAAAAGACTAGCTAAAGACACTGGAAGCACTAAAGAAGCGGTTCCTACCCTCACTGCTAAGGAATCTGCTCTAACACCCTTCCTAAATCTCCGCACCTGCCTATGGGCCTAGCGAATTCGGGATCCATCTGGTAACCCCAGGACAACAGAATGCCCTTTTCCTCCATTTGAAGACATGGAGGTTGGATACGTATGCCGGTACCCATTCGGCCCCTTCCCAATCTTGGCCGTATACCCCTTGTATACGCATACCGTCCTCTACCGCGGGGAGGTGTTGGGCAAGGATTGTATCGTCCTCGGGTTTTAAGACCGGGTTTACGGCTTTTCCTAAAACCCTCAAATACTCGAGAGGACAAAAAGCGGAATAAAAATTCCCAACACTACATGATATTAGGTTTAGAGGACCCATTCCTCCTGCATTTTAAATGCTACCCAACATCATGGACAAGAAAACAATCATCTTTCGAATACTAAATAAAATACCCAACAAGTATTCATTCAATTATATATAAGAAAATAAACTGAACAAAAACTTACTGTACAACTTAAATTAAAACTTATACTAACGTTAAACACCAACTCTCACCTTAAGCAATATAAATTTCTAACAACCACGTAAGGATGACAGAAGATAGACACTTGGTTTGGAAAATGATGAAAAAACATTCATTACCTTAAATTATCATAAGACACGTAAACATTTAAAGAGAAGGATGCAAAATGCATACTTCAAACCGGGGATAAGAAAGAGAATCATCAATCTAGTCTCTTATCTAATAATAGTCCGAGCGCTCTTACTTAAGAAAATATTGTAACTTAGGCGACATAAATACTAAAAAATGATTCGGTGGTAAATCGCAGAGAACAAAAGGTTTCGAAATTAACCTATCGTAACTACCATAGAATGCTGGCTTAACGTACGACCTTACTGAGCTAAGATGCATAGCGATTCCAAGAATGAGAACTCGCAAAGATCAGCTCTGTCTGGTCTTGAATCACAGAGAGATAATAATTACCCTGCCCTGCGCTATTAATTACACTTAAAAAATTATTTGGATGGAAATTGGATGGGAATCCGCTTTTACCTCGCACACACTCTCCCACCACCACAGTGTTAGTTCCAAAAGATCTAGCTACACATAAGGACTATCAACCAGGAAAGGTGTCAATCTAAAAATCATCAACTATCAGACATCCATGCAAGTGCACTTGCCACAATCATTCACTCATTAGGCACACCAGAGGTAGAATCGGATCCCAATAATTTCCATCACCTGAGTTAACGAATCCCTAAAATCGCATCTACGCTACGGTAAACTAACGGACACGATTTACGCTTCACCCTAAGAATATGAGCAAGAGAAAACACCGCTTCTCGAGAAATTACCTACCGCATATAACAAAATTCCCCTACGTCAAGCATGACGGCTCATGCATACTCGAGAAAAACGAGCTAACTAATTAACTACCAGCTGCAATATTTCTCGTGCGTTCTAAGCTAAATCTCTCCTATGTATACAGCAGCGCTTCTTTCCCTGTGGAGGAAAGTTTCAAATTATATAGCCTGAAAAAAAAACATTCATGGGAATAAGAAATAACAGTACACTTACACATAGGATTGAACAACTTACATTATACGCTAGATATACGATAAATTATACACTCCAAATAACAATAAAAATACATCATGAAATACATTAGCGTGAACAGTGTGGAGAAAAATGGTGTGAGCAATGACTGAGGAATTGATGATTCTTGTGGTGTGGTAGATGTCGCATGTATGGTGCCGTGATGTGATGTGTGTGAAGGCACTGAATTGTATGTGCCCATGATGAACAGGTACCTCGGGAACACCCTCTGAAGAGGAGGAACGAAACCAACAAACGAAACAAAAAGACTAGCTAAAGACACTGGAAGCACTAAAGAAGCGGTTCCTACCCTCACTGCTAAGGAATCTGCTCTAACACCCTTCCTAAATCTCCGCACCTGCCTATGGGCCTAGCGAATTCGGGATCCATCTGGCAACCCCAGGACAACAGAATGCCCTTTTCCTCCATTTGAAGACATGGAGGTTGGATACGTATGCCGGTACCCATTCGGCCCCTTCCCAATCTTGGCCGTATACCCCTTGTATACGCATACCGTCCTCTACCGCGGGGAGGTGTTGGGCAAGGATTGTATCGTCCTCGGGTTTTAAGACCGGGTTTACGGCTTTTCCTAAAACCCTCAAATACTCGAGAGGACAAAAAGCGGAATAAAAATTCCCAACACTACATGATATTAGGTTTAGAGGACCCATTCCTCCTGCATTTTAAATGCTACCCAACATCATGGACAAGAAAACAATCATCTTTACAATACTAAATAAAATACCCAACAAGTATTCATTCAATGATATATAACAAAATAAACTGAACAAAAACTTACTGTACAACTTAAATTAAAACTTATACTAACATTAAACACCAACTCTCACCTTAAGCAATATAAATTTCTAACAACCACGTAAGGATGACAGAAGATAGACACTTGGTTTGGAAAATGATGAAAAAACATTCATTACCTTAAATTATCATAAGACACGTAAACATTTAAAGAGAAGGATGCAAAATGCATCCTTCAAACCGGGGATAAGAAAGAGAATCATCAATCTAGTCTCTTATCTAATAATAGTCCGAACGCTCTTACTTAAGAAAATATTGTAACTTAGGCGACATAAATACTAAAAAATGATTCGGTGGTAAATCGCAGATAACAAAAGGTTTCGAAATTAACCTATCGTAACTACCATAGAATGCTGGCTTAACGTACGACCTTACTGAGCTAAGATGCATAGCGATTCGAAGAATGAGAACTCGCAAAGATCAGCTCTGTCTGGTCTTGAATCACGGAGAGATAATAATTACCCTGCCCTGCGCTATTAATTACACTTAAAAAATTATTTGGATGGAAATTGGATGGGAATCCGCTTTTACCTCGCACACACTCTCCCACCACCACAGTGTTAGTTCCAAAAGATCTAGCTACACATAAGGACTATCAACCAGGAAAGGTGTCAATCTAAAAATCATCAACTATCAGACATCCATGCAAGTGCACTTGCCACAATCATTCACTCATTAGGCACACCAGAGGTAGAATCGGATCCCAATAATTTCCATCACCTGAGTTAACGAATCCCTAAAATCGCATCTACGCTACGGTAAACTAACGGACACGATTTACGCTTCACCCTAAGAATATGAGCAAGAGAAAACACCGCTTCTCGAGAAATTACCTACCGCATATAACAAAATTCCCCTACGTCAAGCATGACGGCTCATGCATACTCGAGAAAAACGAGCTAACTAATTAACTACCAGCTGCAATATTTCTCGTGCGTTCTAAGCTAAATCTCTCCTATGTATACAGCAGCGCTTCTTCCCTGTGGAGGAAAGTTTCAAATTATATAGCCTGAAAAAAAAACATTCATGGGAATAAGAAATAACAGTACACTTACACATAGGATTGAACAACTTACATTATATGCTAGATATACGATAAATTATACACTCCACATAACAATAAAAATACATCATGAAATACATTAGCGTGAACAGTGTGGAGAAAAATGGTGTGAGCAATGACTGAGGAATTGATGATTCTTGTGGTGTGGTAGATGTCGCATGTATGGTGCCGTGATGTGATGTGTGTGAAGGCACTGAATTGTATGTGCCCATGATGAACAGGAACCTCGGGAACACCCTCTGAAGAGGAGGAACGAAACCAACAAACGAAACAAAAAGACAAGCTAAAGACACTGGAAGCACTAAAGAAGCGGTTCCTACCCTCACTGCTAAGGAATCTGCTCTAACACCCTTCCTAAATCTCCGCACCTGCCTATGGGCCTAGCGAATTCGGGATCCATCTGGCAACCCCAGGACAACAGAATGCCCTTTTCCTCCATTTGAAGACATGGAGGTTGGATACGTATGCCGGTACCCATTCGGCCCCTTCCCAATCTTGGCCGTATACCCCTTGTATACGCATACCGTCCTCTACCGCGGGGAGGTGTTGGGCAAGGATGGTATCGTCCTCGGGTTTTAAGACCGGGTTTACGGCTTTTCCTAAAACCCTCAAATACTCGAGAGGACAAAAAGCGGAATAAAAATTCCCAACACTACATGATATTAGGTTTAGAGGACCCATTCCTCCTGCATTTTAAATGCTACCCAACATCATGGACAAGAAAACAATCATCTTTACAATACTAAATAAAATACCCAACAAGTATTCATTCAATGATATATAACAAAATAAACTGAACAAAAACTTACTGTACAACTTAAATTAAAACTTATACTAACATTAAACACCAACTCTCACCTTAAGCAATATAAATTTCTAACAACCACGTAAGGATGACAGAAGATAGACACTTGGTTTGGAAAATGATGAAAAAACATTCATTACCTTAAATTATCATAAGACACGTAAACATTTAAAGAGAAGGATGCAAAATGCATCCTTCAAACCGGGGATAAGAAAGAGAATCATCAATCTAGTCTCTTATCTAATAATAGTCCGAACGCTCTTACTTAAGAAAATATTGTAACTTAGGCGACATAAATACTAAAAAATGATTCGGTGGTAAATCGCAGAGAACAAAAGGTTTCGAAATTAACCTATCGTAACTACCATAGAATGCTGGCTTAACGTACGACCTTACTGAGCTAAGATGCATAGCGATTCGAAGAATGAGAACTCGCAAAGATCAGCTCTGTCTGGTCTTGAATCACGGAGAGATAATAATTACCCTGCCCTGCGCTATTAATTACACTTAAAAAATTATTTGGATGGAAATTGGATGGGAATCCGCTTTTACCTCGCACACACTCTCCCACCACCACAGTGTTAGTTCCAAAAGATCTAGCTACACATAAGGACTATCAACCAGGAAAGGTGTCAATCTAAAAATCATCAACTATCAGACATCCATGCAAGTGCACTTGCCACAATCATTCACTCATTAGGCACACCAGAGGTAGAATCGGATCCCAATAATTTCCATCACCTGAGTTAACGAATCCCTAAAATCGCATCTACGCTACGGTAAACTAACGGACACGATTTACGCTTCACCCTAAGAATATGAGCAAGAGAAAACACCGCTTCTCGAGAAATTACCTACCGCATATAACAAAATTCCCCTACGTCAAGCATGACGGCTCATGCATACTCGAGAAAAACGAGCTAACTAATTAACTACCAGCTGCAATATTTCTCGTGCGTTCTAAGCTAAATCTCTCCTATGTATACAGCAGCGCTTCTTTCCCTGTGGAGGAAAGTTTCAAATTATATAGCCTGAAAAAAAAACATTCATGGGAATAAGAAATAACAGTACACTTACACATAGGATTGAACAACTTACATTATACGCTAGATATACGATAAATTATACACTCCAAATAACAATAAAAATACATCATGAAATACATTAGTGTGAACAGTGTGGAGAAAAATGGTGTGAGCAATGACTGAGGAATTGATGATTCTTGTGGTGTGGTAGATGTCGCATGTATGGTGCCGTGATGTGATGTGTGTGAAGGCACTGAATTGTATGTGCCCATGATGAACAGGAACCTCGGGAACACCCTCTGAAGAGGAGGAACGAAACCAACAAACGAAACAAAAAGACTAGCTAAAGACACTGGAAGCACTAAAGAAGCGGTTCCTACCCTCACTGCTAAGGAATCTGCTCTAACACCCTTCCTAAATCTCCGCACCTGCCTATGGGCCTAGCGAATTCGGGATCCATCTGGCAACCCCAGGACAACAGAATGCCCTTTTCCTCCATTTGAAGACATGGAGGTTGGATACGTATGCCGGTACCCATTCGGCCCCTTCCCAATCTTGGCCGTATACCCCTTGTATACGCATACCGTCCTCTACCGCGGGGAGGTGTTGGGCAAGGATTGTATCGTCCTCGGGTTTTAAGACCGGGTTTACGGCTTTTCCTAAAACCCTCAAATACTCGAGAGGACAAAAAGCGGAATAAAAATTCCCAACACTACATGATATTAGGTTT
This sequence comes from Pachydiplax longipennis, assembly GCA_036926295.1. Lineage (NCBI taxonomy): Eukaryota > Metazoa > Arthropoda > Insecta > Odonata > Libellulidae > Pachydiplax > Pachydiplax longipennis. Next base: position 1,050,485 of record JAVFKF010000021.1, on the reverse strand, counting down.
AGAGGACCCATTCCTCCTGCATTTTAAATGCTACCCAACATCATGGACAAGAAAACAATCATCTTTACAATACTAAATAAAATACCCAACAAGTATTCATTCAATGATATATAACAAAATAAACTGAACAAAAACTTACTGTACAACTTAAATTAAAACTTATACTAACGTTAAACACCAACTCTCACCTTAAGCAATATAAATTTCTAACAACCACGTAAGGATGACAGAAGATAGACACTTGGTTTGGAAAATGATGAAAAAACATTCATTACTTTAAATTATCATAAGACACGTAAACATTTAAAGAGAAGGATGCAAAATGCATACTTCAAACCGGGGATAAGAAAGAGAATCATCAATCTAGTCTCTTATCTAATAATAGTCCGAACGCTCTTACTTAAGAAAATATTGTAACTTAGGCGACATAAATACTAAAAAATGATTCGGTGGTAAATCGCAGAGAACAAAAGGTTTCGAAATTAACCTATCGTAACTACCATAGAATGCTGGCTTAACGTACGACCTTACTGAGCTAAGATGCATAGCGATTCGAAGAATGAGAACTCGCAAAGATCAGCTCTGTCTGGTCTTGAATCACGGAGAGATAATAATTACCCTGCCCTGCGCTATTAATTACACTTAAAAAATTATTTGGATGGAAATTGGATGGGAATCCGCTTTTACCTCGCACACACTCTCCCACCACCACAGTGTTAGTTCCAAAAGATCTAGCTACACATAAGGACTATCAACCAGGAAAGGTGTCAATCTAAAAATCATCAACTATCAGACATCCATGCAAGTGCACTTGCCACAATCATTCACTCATTAGGCACACCAGAGGTAGAATCGGATCCCAATAATTTCCATCACCTGAGTTAACGAATCCCTAAAATCGCATCTACGCTACGGTAAACTAACGGACACGATTTACGCTTCACCCTAAGAATATGAGCAAGAGAAAACACCGCTTCTCGAGAAATTACCTACCGCATATAACAAAATTCCCCTACGTCAAGCATGACGGCTCATGCATACTCGAGAAAAACGAGCTAACTAATTAACTACCAGCTGCAATATTTCTCGTGCGTTCTAAGCTAAATCTCTCCTATGTATACAGCAGCGCTTCTTTCCCTGTGGAGGAAAGTTTCAAATTATATAGCCTGAAAAAAAAACATTCATGGGAATAAGAAATAACAGTACACTTACACATAGGATTGAACAACTTACATTATACGCTAGATATACGATAAATTATACACTCCAAATAACAATAAAAATACATCATGAAATACATTAGCGTGAACAGTGTGGAGAAAAATGGTGTGAGCAATGACTGAGGAATTGATGATTCTTGTGGTGTGGTAGATGTCGCATGTATGGTGCCGTGATGTGATGTGTGTGAAGGCACTGAATTGTATGTGCCCATGATGAACAGGAACCTCGGGAACACCCTCTGAAGAGGAGGAACGAAACCAACAAACGAAACAAAAAGACTAGCTAAAGACACTGGAAGCACTAAAGAAGCGGTTCCTCCCCTCACTGCTAAGGAATCTGCTCTAACACCCTTCCTAAATCTCCGCACCTGCCTATGGGCCTAGCGAATTCGGGATCCATCTGGCAACCCCAGGACAACAGAATGCCCTTTTCCTCCATTTGAAGACATGGAGGTTGGATACGTATGCCGGTACCCATTCGGCCCCTTCCCAATCTTGGCCGTATACCCCTTGTATACGCATACCGTCCTCTACCGCGGGGAGGTGTTGGGCAAGGATTGTATCGTCCTCGGGTTTTAAGACCGGGTTTACGGCTTTTCCTAAAACCCTCAAATACTCGAGAGGACAAAAAGCGGAATAAAAATTCCCAACACTACATGATATTAGGTTTAGAGGACCCATTCCTCCTGCATTTTAAATGCTACCCAACATCATGGACAAGAAAACAATCATCTTTACAATACTAAATAAAATACCCAACAAGTATTCATTCAATGATATATAACAAAATAAACTGAACAAAAACTTACTGTACAACTTAAATTAAAACTTATACTAACATTAAACACCAACTCTCACCTTAAGCAATATAAATTTCTAACAACCACATAAGGATGACAGAAGATAGACACTTGGTTTGGAAAATGATGAAAAAACATTCATTACCTTAAATTATCATAAGACGCGTAAACATTTAAAGAGAAGGATGCAAAATGCATCCTTCAAACCGGGGATAAGAAAGAGAATCATCAATCTAGTCTCTTATCTAATAATAGTCCGAGCGCTCTTACTTAAGAAAATATTGTAACTTAGGCGACATAAATACTAAAAAATGATTCGGTGGTAAATCGCAGAGAACAAAAGGTTTCGAAATTAACCTATCGTAACTACCATAGAATGCTGGCTTAACGTACGACCTTACTGAGCTAAGATGCATAGCGATTCCAAGAATGAGAACTCGCAAAGATCAGCTCTGTCTGGTCTTGAATCACAGAGAGATAATAATTACCCTGCCCTGCGCTATTAATTACACTTAAAAAATTATTTGGATGGAAATTGGATGGGAATCCGCTTTTACCTCGCACACACTCTCCCACCACCACAGTGTTAGTTCCAAAAGATCTAGCTACACATAAGGACTATCAACCAGGAAAGGTGTCAATCTAAAAATCATCAACTATCAGACATCCATGCAAGTGCACTTGCCACAATCATTCACTCATTAGGCACACCAGAGGTAGAATCGGATCCCAATAATTTCCATCACCTGAGTTAACGAATCCCTAAAATCGCATCTACGCTACGGTAAACTAACGGACACGATTTACGCTTCACCCTAAGAATATGAGCAAGAGAAAACACCGCTTCTCGAGAAATTACCTACCGCATATAACAAAATTCCCCTACGTCAAGCATGACGGCTCATGCATACTCGAGAAAAACGAGCTAACTAATTAACTACCAGCTGCAATATTTCTCGTGCGTTCTAAGCTAAATCTCTCCTATGTATACAGCAGCGCTTCTTTCCCTGTGGAGGAAAGTTTCAAATTATATAGCCTGAAAAAAAAAACATTCATGGGAATAAGAAATAACAGTACACTTACACATAGGATTGAACAACTTACATTATACGCTAGATATACGATAAATTATACACTCCACATAACAATAAAAATACATCATGAAATACATTAGCGTAAACAGTGTGGAGAAAAATGGTGTGAGCAATGACTGAGGAATTGATGTTTCTTGTGGTGTGGTAGATGTCGCATGTATGGTGCCGTGATGTGATGTGTGTGAAGGCACTGAATTGTATGTGCCCATGATGAACAGGAACCTGGGGAACACCCTCTGAAGAGGAGGAACGAAACCAACAAACGAAACAAAAAGACTAGCTAAAGACACTGGAAGCACTAAAGAAGCGGTTCCTACCCTCACTGCTAAGGAATCTGCTCTAACACCCTTCCTAAATCTCCGCACCTGCCTATGGGCCTAGCGAATTCGGGATCCATCTGGCAACCCCAGGACAACAGAATGCCCTTTTCCTCCATTTGAAGACATGGAGGTTGGATACGTATGCCGGTACCCATTCGGCCCCTTCCCAATCTTGGCCGTATACCCCTTGTATACGCATACCGTCCTCTACCGCGGGGAGGTGTTGGGCAAGGATTGTATCGTCCTCGGGTTTTAAGACCGGGTTTACGGCTTTTCCTAAAACCCTCAAATACTCGAGAGGACAAAAAGCGGAATAAAAATTCCCAACACTACATGATATTAGGTTTAGAGGACCCATTCCTCCTGCATTTTAAATGCTACCCAACATCATGGACAAGAAAACAATCATCTTTCGAATACTAAATAAAATACCCAACAAGTATTCATTCAATGATATATAAGAAAATAAACTGAACAAAAACTTACTGTACAACTTAAATTAAAACTTATACTAACGTTAAACACCAACTCTCACCTTAAGCAATATAAATTTCTAACAACCACGTAAGGATGACAGAAGATAGACACTTGGTTTGGAAAATGATGAAAAAACATTCATTACTTTAAATTATCATAAGACACGTAAACATTTAAAGAGAAGGATGCAAAATGCATCCTTCAAACCGGGGATAAGAAAGAGAATCATCAATCTAGTCTCTTATCTAATAATAGTCCGAGCGCTCTTACTTAAGAAAATATTGTAACTTAGGCGACATAAATACTAAAAAATGATTCGGTGGTAAATCGCAGAGAACAAAAGGTTTCGAAATTAACCTATCGTAACTACCATAGAATGCTGGCTTAACGTACGACCTTACTGAGCTAAGATGCATAGCGATTCCAAGAATGAGAACTCGCAAAGATCAGCTCTGTCTGGTCTTGAATCACAGAGAGATAATAATTACCCTGCCCTGCGCTATTAATTACACTTAAAAAATTATTTGGATGGAAATTGGATGGGAATCCGCTTTTACCTCGCACACACTCTCCCACCACCACAGTGTTAGTTCCAAAAGATCTAGCTACACATAAGGACTATCAACCAGGAAAGGTGTCAATCTAAAAATCATCAACTATCAGACATCCATGCAAGTGCACTTGCCACAATCATTCACTCATTAGGCACACCAGAGGTAGAATCGGATCCCAATAATTTCCATCACCTGAGTTAACGAATCCCTAAAATCGCATCTACGCTACGGTAAACTAACGGACACGATTTACGCTTCACCCTAAGAATATGAGCAAGAGAAAACACCGCTTCTCGAGAAATTACCTACCGCATATAACAAAATTCCCCTACGTCAAGCATGACGGCTCATGCATACTCGAGAAAAATGAGCTAACTAATTAACTACCAGCTGCAATATTTCTCGTGCGTTCTAAGCTAAATCTCTCCTATGTATGCAGCAGCGCTTCTTTCCCTGTGGAGGAAAGTTTCAAATTATATAGCCTGAAAAAAAAACATTCATGGGAATAAGAAATAACAGTACACTTACACATAGGATTGAACAACTTACATTATACGCTAGATATACGATAAATTATACACTCCAAATAACAATAAAAATACATCATGAAATACATTAGCGTGAACAGTGTGGAGAAAAATGGTGTGAGCAATGACTGAGGAATTGATGATTCTTGTGGTGTGGTAGATGTCGCATGTATGGTGCCGTGATGTGATGTGTGTGAAGGCACTGAATTGTATGTGCCCATGATGAACAGGAACCTCGGGAACACCCTCTGAAGAGGAGGAACGAAACCAACAAACGAAACAAAAAGACTAGCTAAAGACACTGGAAGCACTAAAGAAGCGGTTCCTCCCCTCACTGCTAAGGAATCTGCTCTAACACCCTTCCTAAATCTCCGCACCTGCCTATGGGCCTAGCGAATTCGGGATCCATCTGGCAACCCCAGGACAACAGAATGCCCTTTTCCTCCATTTGAAGACATGGAGGTTGGATACGTATGCCGGTACCCATTCGGCCCCTTCCCAATCTTGGCCGTATACCCCTTGTATACGCATACCGTCCTCTACCGCGGGGAGGTGTTGGGCAAGGATTGTATCGTCCTCGGGTTTTAAGACCGGGTTTACGGCTTTTCCTAAAACCCTCAAATACTCGAGAGGACAAAAAGCGGAATAAAAATTCCCAACACTACATGATATTAGGTTTAGAGGACCCATTCCTCCTGCATTTTAAATGCTACCCAACATCATGGACAAGAAAACAATCATCTTTACAATACTAAATAAAATACCCAACAAGTATTCATTCAATGATATATAACAAAATAAACTGAACAAAAACTTACTGTACAACTTAAATTAAAACTTATACTATCATTAAACACCAACTCTCACCTTCAGCAATATAAATTTCTAACAATCACGTAAGGATGACAGAAGATAGACACTTGGTTTGGAAAATGATGAAAAAACATTCATTACTTTAAATTATCATAAGACACGTAATCATTTAATGAGAAGGATGCAAAATGCATCCTTCAAACCGGGGATAAGAAAGAGAATCATCAATCTAGTCTCTTATCTAATAATAGTCCGAGCGCTCTTACTTAAGAAAATATTGTAACTTAGGCGACATAAATACTAAAAAATGATTCGGTGGTAAATCGCAGAGAACAAAAGGTTTCGAAATTAACCTATCGTAACTACCATAGAATGCTGGCTTAACGTACGACCTTACTGAGCTAAGATGCATAGCGATTCGAAGAATGAGAACTCGCAAAGATCAGCTCTGTCTGGTCTTGAATCACAGAGAGATAATATTACCCTGCCATGCGCTATTAATTACACTTAAAAAAATATTTGTATTGACAAGATCATGGACAAGAAAACAATCATCTTTCGATTACTAAATAAAATACCCAACAAGTATTCATTCAATGATAGATAAGAAAATAAACTAAACTTAAACTTAAAGTAAATTTTCAATTAAAACTTATATATATTTTTAATATATGCTGAAGTATCAGGACAATAGTATCAAATTACTGAAAAAATATATATAATAGTGAATTATGTAATGTAATATATTAAAATAAGTTGTGTTTATGTGTGTGTGTGTGTATGTATGGTCGCCTAAAACTCGAGAGCCATAAATGGCATAACTTTTAAGCTTTCTCGATTTTTAAATGTATTTCCTTTTTAGATAAGAGACTATTTTTAATTTACTTATATGTCCCCAATTCAACCCAGACAAGAAAAACCGTTCTTATAAGAAATGCACGTAAGCCTTAGATTTATCGGTTGCAGGCCACATTTTTTTCTAAATTATGTAAGACATAATAGGTTTACGAAATCGAGACAAGCACCAAAAGAAAGAGAAATAAATAAAAATTTTTAATATGGTCGCTAAATATCGTTATCGGGTCGAAATAGCGAGAATTTGGTTATAATAAGCAGAAATTTTGTGAAATTTCGAGGCTATAAACAACAAGTTCAGTTGACAACGAATGCGATTGTTGAAACCGAGGTATTGCGTTTTTCTATAAGAATACACGATGATTTTAGGTCCATATGAAAGCAATGATTAAAAATTAATGATAATATATGTACTTAGCATCTACGTGTGATTTACACTAGAAAAACTTGTAATTTATTAATGTATACTGCGTGCAGCCTCTTAGCCTGTGGCAGTGGCTGCTTGAACCATGAATCTTCTTACCTAATCATCTAGTACCGCGTATTACATTAGCATTTGGAGTAAATGATAACTTAATGAAACGCCTTATTTTTTACACGGGCGATATTTTGTATTCGTGAGCAAACCGAAAGTAGTATTGTCTCCATCAAAATTTTCTCCCTTATAGAATTCAATGTGAAGCTAAGCAATACTATCTTAATAAGTAAATTTTAAAGAAACATAAGGAAACGGGTAATTATTAAACGAGATGACGTGCACCCAGGAAAAATCCCAAGAAAGAATCACCTTACACAGTAGAGGAAACTCCTAAAGAAAGAAAATTTAAGACGATTCCTTTTCTTATCGTGGATTATAGATTTGGATTCAAATTATAAGTAGTTTAAAATATAAAACATTTTCATCGATCCAAGCTAAGTGAGAGATATTAGATTCTCCTCTGCACAAGTTATAATATATTATCTAATGCTTATTTATATATCCCCGTTGAGAATCAACGGGCGCCTCTGCTAGTACCTTTCTAAAAACCATGTAAGGATGACAGAAGAGAGACACTTGGTTTGGAAAATAAGAAAACATTCATTACTTTAAATTATCATAAAACATGTAAACATTTAAAGAGAAGGATGCAAAACGCTTCCTTCAAACCGGGGATATGGCAGAGAATCATCAATCTACCACAGTCGCTTATCTAATAATAGTCGGAGCGCTCATACTTATGATTGAAGACCAAGTCTCATGAATGGTGTTTAGTAGTTTTCTTTGTCGAAAGAAATTCTATCGTCAATGACAGTTTGTATAAGTTATAAGGAAAACATTATCAACAGTCTACAGTAGAACTTTGCAATTGCTAACTCAGAGATAACGAAATTAACTCAATAACAAAACAGATTTTGGTCCTGCCACTTTTGTCAATAACGAAATTTTTCAATAATGAATTGTAATTTTTATCCTCTTCATAGATGCTTCGATGTCAAATTTTCTAATTTTCCTGATGTTTTTCTACAACCAGTCGCAAATTTTCTTAAAAGTAACGTGTGTTAGTCCATTATCTGCCGCTCACTATGAACTTGTTAGGAATTTAAGATGTTTTTATTTATAAGAAGCACAACAAAATCAAAGGAAGAAGGGGCTATGCTTAGACCAGCGCTAGGCTTATGAATTTTGCGGAATCATTATGTTATCATACGTTATCAGAAAGAGATATTCATAATATATCAAGTGAACCTAAGTACTTGCATTATAAAGCGAATGTACAGCTAGTTCCAAAAAAAACTTACCACCTAAGCCGCAACCCGCATAACAGACCTGAAGCTCGATGAGAGCGAGTCTAGAGTTTTCCATGCATTCTATTGGCTCTTGGAAGGAGGAGCATTCAGACGGCACCTTTTTAAACATTGTAAAACGCGTTGAACGTATTTGTATCGTCTTTACTAGCACGAAATCTTGTTTAAATTTAGTGTTACTTTTTACTATGTCAGCAGCATAGTATTAAAAAATGAATAAACATTGGATCTCCTTATTTCGGCCTGAAACTTCTGCGTAATTCACCTTTTTCTGGAGACATCGGGTAAACTTACTTTAGCTGCTTCAATTATCTAATAAAAAATTATGTCATTGCAAGATTGAAAAGGATTATATTATTACGTTTTTATGCTCTTGACGCCTACAGGAGGAACTTTTAAATTTATTTAGAGGAAATTCACGACTATGACGCAAATAGAAACATGAACAAAAACTCTGCAAGGAGATAAAGAATACTTAGGTATATGAACACAATCAACTGTATTTCAACTAATTTATGTTGCAGAAGAAATGCTATCGAGAAGGGGAGCATAAAACTGCGAAACCTACTAATGAAAGCAAAGATGAAAAGAAACTTTATCTGGACGAATACACTGAGAAAGAATCATTTTAAGTCAACCTGGTAAAGAGCTCTGAAAATTAGACCCAAAACATATTACAATAAAGTAAACCAAGTAAATTACGATCAACTACATCAGATAATTACATCAAATATTATAAAAATTTTAAATACCACTGATCACTGATAAAAATTTTAAATACCAATCATATGATAGAAAGTAAAATATTAATTGCTGTGATATCATCATTTTCTAAGGTAATCGCTTAAAATTCAAATTGCTAATTTAGTATTTTAAAAAATAACATAGATATTAGAATAGTAGCACTCTTAATTTAAATACTGAGGACTACAATTTTTTTTCACGTATCGAATAAAAAATTAATATACGACGAAATTAACGCCAGCATTTCGTAACACTTTTCCGAACATATTGTTCATTGCCAGTCCCAGAAAAACTGTCCCTTTAATTAAATCAAGTTCATGTTCCTTGCAAAATTATGCTGTCCCAACTTTTATCTGATGCTATCTCTTTCTTGCCCCGTGGTGCAAATTTTGACTCAATTTCTTCGCAGTTGAATTATTCTGCAATACAGAGAGGTATAAAATTTGCTTGATACTACAATAAACAGAGCATTAGGTAATTCAGAATATATACATCAACATGCCTTTCTGTTCTTACTTCCATCAGGCATTCGTGATGACAGTATCAGATGAAGCATTATGATTTTGAGATGAGATTTGGCTGTTTCTGACAAATTCGCGTCTGAAGTTTTACTGAGTCTTTCGAAGAGAGCGGAGGACCTCCACCCTGGCCCTAGGAGTATCCCCTATTCATTCCTTTGTTGTTTCTTTTTCTTTTGTTTCGTCCATCGAAAGGTATTGTCTATTTTCTCAAAGGAACCATAAAACGGCCAATGGGTGAAGGTGAACTCCGCTCTGAGAAACAAAACCCCCTTTTCGGCATATTGTGGATGGTCGTATGTATCTGGGGTAGCAAATTTGAAAGCGCTAACGAGGATTCCCGACCGCACCCCTGCTGAGCAGGTATCTAAGGTTAGGGTATGGTGGCGGCAACCGATCACAAGTAAGGTGGGAAATGGTGGATCCGCAATTTGTTATCTTCGCCGCGGGTATTCCCTTAGGGAATGAAGATATTCGACTCTATTTTTGAGGTAGACGACCTTTCAGGACTTCTTGCAAGGAATCCAGATGGTTAAGAAACAACAGTTAGTATGGCAAATCAGAACCTCAAGACTGATTTGCATATTGCAGATAAATACCAGGTTTTTGTATACTTGCATATTGCAGGTTTACACGTTAACATCTGGTTTATTTACATTTACATTAATACCCCGCAAGCCGCCGTATGACGTATGTCAGGGGGTGTGAAAACACCCACAACACGATTTACATTGTTATACTGAAATGATTTTCAGAACTATGCACTAGGTGAAAGTGAGACTAATGATTAATGATCCCTGCTTCGGTTTCTGAATGCCTCAAGTAAACTATATAACCCGAATTGTTTGAATGGTGTATAATGATTAAAAGAAAAATCACCGTCAATAATTATGAATGATGGGTAATATGAGTCATGGAAGAATACGCTAAAAATAGAAACCAACAGATGGTAATCAGACTTATATGAGAATATTCCTCTAATTCTCATGATTCATACCTTAGCTGCTAAAATATTCTTGGTTCTATATGTAATCCATTATTCCAACATTCACTCCAAGGACCTTCGTAGCATCATCCTTCATCCTAGGCACATCATAATTCTCTACGAATTTTGCGAAGATGTTTCGATTTTTTTTAATGGTAATGCAAGGAAGATCATTCTAGTTGAAATAGGACCTTCGGAAAATCTGAATGATAACATAAAGTTGAAAATGTTTGGGTGCATCATATCTGAATTAGTATCTCTATATTCTGCTTTTAAACTGAATGGCATAAACTGTATTAGCTTATTCTAAATAACTAATTCAACAACAAAAACGAAAAAATAAGTAATGTGCCTATCGTCTATTTATATAAATCAAGCTCCTCGTCAATGATTGTTTATTTATAAATATTGTTTTTTATGCTTTATTTTGTCTCTATATTGAGCTCAAAATTTCGTAGTTTGAAATTACTTGAGAAATAAAAAATTAATTAGAGAAATACCACCTAATATGTATTCTTTACGCTTACGAGAACCAAATCATTTAACTTCTCTTACAACATCTATGATACAAAGTAGATAGAGCGTTGAAGATGATCTTACTAGATCGACTAAACTTTCTATTATAATGTCACTAAAATATGAATTGAAACGTAAATACGGAATTGTAGACACTCCGCATATTCAACGTCGCAGAAACTTGAAGTTTATACGCCAATTACCGATAAATTATATCTCTAAAGTTATTTAGAATAAACCATTGGCTTGCATAGATAGTAATACTAATGTTAGCAGTTTCTATCGGTTTGAAAAGACCTCGGAATCTCTTTCCAAAATAAATTGCTGATAAGAAGATGACTTAGGTACTGGCTTAGTGAACTACTCGAACTTTCTTATAGAAGTAAAAGAAGGTTGCTACAAAACATTGAACATCGCTATTGTATACAATTTCGGAATCCTGGGAATGAACATGCATCGGAAGGAAATTTCTAAAAGTATGGTATGCCATAGACGTTATATTCTTTATATTTGAATGTTAACCATGTTTGACTAAGATATTACTTAAATTGGATAAATGAGTAGTTTCTCTGGAGGCTCTCCGGAAAAATATATGTTGGATGAGAAAATTGAGGTGAGTGAGGGCGTTATACTTTTAAAAGAGGTCGTTGCTCCTACTCAAAGTAATCAGTTGGTCGAGGAGGAATGCAAGAAATGCAATTACCTATTGTGATTTATCCAAAAATCTGGAATTAACATACCTCTTACACTTTAGGTTGTTAAATCCATGTGAGTGTATGTATTACTGTTGCCGCTGCTTCTCACTTCCCTATCTCTATCAGAACAGTCTCCCTCTTGAAGTCCTGGTGAATTCATTGCTTTATTCACTTCTTCCAATCACTCCTGTACCTTGCTTTTCAAATTTGTCATGGAATGTGGAGAGATAAAAAGTTTCTCGTAGCCTATACATTTTAAATATGAAGGAATATTTTCAATATCACCAAGCGATAAATATGTAGATAGACCGAGGGGAGCAAAATTTCAACATAGCCTCATATGCGCTTCCCCATGTGATATTACAGGGTTGGAATTACAGGTAAAAAGGCCCTGGGAAAAACTATTTCACCAAGTCCCTATTATTTTGTGTATTTTTAAGGTTTTCTAAATTATAATAATTGTAAACGTTATAATAAACAATTGAAATATAAATAATGTAGGTAGTTTTGTATACTTTCAAAATTAATTGAAAATTTTACATTCATAGCTAACAGTAGCATTCAATGAGCATTATGACCAAACCTCATTCACACTATCTTTTTGTGTATGTTAGAACTTTTAAAGGTGATAAATATAGCAAGAAGAATGTTTAAGAACGTAATGGTTTGTGACTGCAACCATTTCAAGAGGAATCCACAAAAGAAATCAAGCTTATTCGATTCACGCTTCAATGACACCGAAAAAATTAATTAATTAATTCAAAATTAATGTGAAAGATGGTTGTCTCGTATCCGTCAACTTTATTCATTCAGGAAAATCGATCCTAGCACATTTTCTCTCAATTGATTTGGACGGTATACTATAGTAAAAATTCCAACTGCATAGATGATAAAATTTACTGATTTTTTACCGATCGAGTTTTAATTTCGATGCTTATCAAATGAAACAGAATTTATCTAAAATATGCAGAGACTGGCTCGAGACTTCATACTACATATATACTTATAGTTTTTTTTAATGTATTTAAAGTAATAGCCTAGATATGGCCATGAGTTTGCCTTACGTTACTTGTGTAGATTGCATTCACACAGGCTGTGATAAAACAGGTGATCGATATGGACTCCTTACGTATATAATTTTAAAAGCAAATAACTGCTCTCTTGAATGTATAATATTACCTACTATTATATTATATAATATAACCCATTATAACCGCAGAGTTTTGGCAGCGAAGGCGTCAAATTCGAGGTCTATATATTTTTGGTTCGACACTGATTCAAACAGCGCGGAAATTTTCTTTCTCCCATCTCAGTGCTAAACATAAGCTCAGAGCGGCTCAGAGGCATGGTTTGCGAAAATTTCCTTTAGCCTGCTCGTGCCTTTCGTCTCAGACTCGAATTTTATGACAGGAAGGGAAGGGAAGGGGGTTTGCCTCGGTATCCTCGGAATAACGGGACATCATTTGCGACGTTTCCCTCTGTGCGAGAAGCAATGCTAGAATATATACTGATTCCTTATAACCATTTTATAATAACTGAATTCTTACATTACGACATACGTATTGCTATAATACTATTCTGCTAGGCCAATGCCACCAAACTCAGGATACTAATAAATCTTTCCAATATTAATAAAGCAAATAAATCCATTTCAACTCTGCAGGCGGAGTTATGACTCAAGCAGACCATCTCTGCCATGTTTTCCCTCTCTCTCTCTCTCTCTCTCACTTCTTAAGGCTCGCTCGGAGGAAATCCACTGCCTGTTATGCGGGTTGCGGCTTAGGTGGTAAGTTTTTTTTGGAACTAGCTGTACATCATATACCCCTATTCATAATTCATTTCTAGCATGAAATCATGCTAAATCTTCATACAATTTAAGGTATAATACAATTGGAATGTTCGAATAAAATCTTCAACACAGAATTCTATTTACCTGTACATTATTACTTTCTCGGACACACAATACATACTGATCATGGTTTTGCTCTGCTTCATTCTCAGTTGGAAAGATTCCCACAATTTCCTGAAAAGGAAAAAGGAGGTTCTTACATGATTTAAATGAGTGGTAAAAGTGTTTATCATCAATATTTATCAAAAGAATAAACAGCGGGATTGAACTACCCAAAGCATGACTTTTCTGATCTCTTATTACAGGGTATTTTTAATAATTATCTATACAAGAACTTGGGATATGTACTTATTTTTATAAAAAGAAACGTTGACAACATTAGTTATACTTCATAAAGCTAAAATATCATGAAGAATCAAATCAGCACTGCAGGCACTACTCAATAGGAGCTAAAATATCAGTAATTACTTTTGGAAAAATGAAAATGCCTGAATATGACTGCAAAATATTATGCTCACCTCTATTCTCAACTCTTTCCCTTGCAACTCTTGCAGAATTTGCCACTCCAAAATGTCAGCCTCTTCTTTAATAATAGCCTACAATAATGAAATAAGTTATATCATTTATTAAATATGATTTTTAAAAGCCTTATATCGCAAATATCAAGCATGCATGTGGAAATACAAAAGAATCCATAATATTAGAAAGCATATTATAAATCTTGTAATGTGAAAGAAAGAAGAATTGCATTATCAATCACTTTCATAATTATTTTAGAATACATTTCTAATGTATTCTAAAATAATATTCTTTTATACAGGGAAGTTGCATACTTACTTATCAAACAATAAATAATTTTCAATAAAAGAATAACACATAGTTAAGAGGTTTTCATACAGTTTAAATGACTTTAAGTGTAAGGTGTAGCTTAGCACCAATAACAGAAAGATGGCATGATATTACTTATTGGATTATTTACAATTTTACCTTCTAAGTTTAATCTTCTAAAGAAAGGGTAACTTCAGCACAATTTACAGTCGAAAGACTAAATATTTGCATTAAAATTCAACAGAAATTGATTTACAGAAATATTGGTCAACATGTTAACCATTTAGTTTTGATTTGGAATCATACAGCAATTAATTACATATACTATATTTTATATATACTATATTTTTGTTAAATTAATACTATTAAATATATTTAATTCAACATAATAATCACATTATTTTCATTTGTAACCATAAAATAAATAAATATTGAATATGAGTTTAAAAAAATCATTAATCACAATGAAAGTGACACATAACTAAGTTAAAGTTACTAAGAACAGTTTAATTGGTAAAAGTTCACGAATAACAAAGTTAATAAGATTTACGAACATATGATTACCATTTCGTCTATGCCACTCCTGTCTTCTTCCGATTCCAGCACTTCATCTTTAATATTCTGAAAAGATACAGCAATAAATGTAAACATTATCTATTCTCCATTACCTATTCTGGTTTAATTGTTTCTCTACAATAAAATTTCGTATTAACATTCTTTCATGAAATCACTAGCAAAATGCATACCGTTTGGATTTCCTCTGCATCATCAGCATCAATTGCATCGTCAACAGAAGTTTCGTTGAATTCCTGAAAAGGTTCCGAAAACTGAATAAATTATTCAACTGCATACAAGGATAATGTTAGTAAAACTTCAGAATGCCAGCAATAAAAAAATTTGACAACAAGATTTACTTACATGATTAGTTTTATTTAAGAATTTTAATATCTCGGCCTCGGCGTAGTGTACATTTCTCTTATAACAATGAAACTCGGTCATCCTCCACAAGCATGGTTTGCATATCTTAGACGGGAGACCATCGTTTTAACTTATCTAAAGCATTGAAATAATGAACGTTAATCACAGAAGGATATACATCGGTCTTAACATCTACTCGACCTACGATACAATAGCGAGATCAAAGTGAGTTGAGAGTTTCAGAAGAGTTCAACCGAATGATAATTAAAAATTGTAAGCCTCCAATACAAACAATACTATCATTTGATCACTGAATAACCTTCATTTTCAGATGAAAGAATACATTCGGGATAATCGAAGAGAGAGATGAGGTTCAGAAAATCTTCGTAGAGTAACATAAGATGAATAATATTATACAGGGGGCAGAAATCATACAGATTTCTTGCCTAAAGGTATTAGTACCTAAGAACTTATTTTCATTGCATCCTATTATGGTATCAAAACTGTATTATATAAAAACAAGCCAGCACATACCTTTAAGTCGTAAACGAAATTCAGCACTCTAAACACCGGATCCCCAGTTGAAGAAGTTCGCGAAAATACTGACGAAAGAGAAACTCTCTTTTAAACAAAGTCTGCAGAGGACATCCAAAGATCGCTCGCACATCTTCTGAGATTCTGTAACAGACAAATAACTGCAAATACTAAGTCGAAAACCTCTCAACGCAACGTTAGCCCGCCAAATGATTCTTCCTTGCACATGGCTCGTTAGCGCATGCGCAGAAGCTTGGAAAGGCATGGAAGAGTATAGCAAGAGAGAATTAAACTAAAGGTAATTCAAGCGCCACTGTTACGGCGTAATTTGAAACTGCAGCATTTCCCGAGCTTAACTTCACATCTCCACTATTATTACTTTCCAACATACCGATGTTTTTAAGTACAGCATTTACGAAAACAAAAATTTGATGTATTTAAGTAAGATATTAGCATTCCCAAGTTTCATAGAATAGTACCTAATAGCCAATGGATACAATCAATAACATCGAAGTGTTTTTATCGGAAATTCGTCGTAGAATAACGCGGTTGTTAATGGTCTAAATGAGAGTAGAGCACTTGGGTGGGCCTTTTGCCCTTATAGAAGGAGATGAGGCCATGGAAGGAAGTACGCTCATCGAGTAGAAAAAATGAAATATAACTCCTTCGCTATATATTCGGTGCATTTGGGAAATTTCGCCATCATTACCGACTTTGGTGTTTTGCTTGTTTGCTTTTGATGAGCTTGCTTTTATTCTTCAATAGGATGACACAATTACTTGGTATTTTACAATGACTAGCACATACAAGGCATAAACATTATAAAGTTATTAAGTTTGATAGACGACTATTATCTCCGTATGAAATAGGCGGTAGCTTTTCGCTCCCTAGCGGCTTTCCTGGACACAACAGATTCTACATTCAGTTATTTCAAAATGGCCGTTCTGGAAGCTTAGCATTGTTTACATTCGTTATAAAAGGGTATTTTGTCCTTTAAACTTTGTCAAGCAACCTGAAATTATGCTTGAGAATGAGAAGTGTTTTTCTGAGACATTGTTTATCAATTTTCAAGGTAAAAATCCAACTTAGGTAGACAATTATTAATCTTAATATTTGAAGGTACGTTACGAAGATGTAAATGAAAATATCCGTAGGAATTTCGTTAGCTGACGGCTTTATAAAAAGACTTTCCTCCAACTTTTGTCATAATTACTTCTTTGGTGGTGCAAAGAAGCGTTACGTCCCAGGATATTTTGTTTCGTTTGTAAGTTGAGTGTATAGTTAACTCACTCTTCATTAAAGCTACAAGAAGTGTTGATGTAATGTTCTGTGCTTATTTTAGATTAACAAAATTTTCATCATGTCCTTCATTTAAGCCTCTTTCCTTTGCTGAAAACAGTCTTTGGAAGAAAATTTTATTATCAAGGACTGCACATCAGCCTGATAACATATTAAAGTGAATTATAAAATTAAACTACAAAGTAAATAAAATATATGAAGATAAACATTAATTTATTGAGCCTCAATGGTTAAATTCTTATCCAAATATTTTTAGGCTAAACATAAGGTTTTAATCAAATGATCCCATCTGAACAGAAATACAATGCATTCCTCAGATTTACACTTCGATTTGTTACATGGGAAACCATGCACTTATGATAATCATGATAAATGAAACTTATATTACTGAAATGGACACTGACAGCTCTCTCACAGTAAATCAAAAGTGATTGAAAAATTGCTCAGAAGAAATCAGATTTTTGTTAAATACAGATGCTGATAAGTACTTGTTATGTATCAACTCAACTGAAAAACAATAGGAATACATTTTAGAGAATATAGCAGAACAGTAACAAGAAAGTATTACAGATTCAACGTTATAAACAACTCTACATGGCTAATTGGATTATATACCAACACATTACATAGCTGCATACCATGTAAAGCCAACAAGTGAGTTGCAAACCTAGATTGAGATTTTTCAAAGCAACATTCTAAACTTCATTTCACTGTTCAATATACTGACCATGTACATTCATTGTATCTCATCACAAGTCCTTTATAGCTGGAAGGGAATAAGTCTTTCATTTGCTGTTTTAATCAATGACTAACCACTTTAATGTACCATGACATCAGTTTTTCTCATACCAGAGACAAAAACTCAACACATTTCAAAAATTCACATATATTTATCTATTAGGACTGTAATATTCATCATCGTACACTTCATAGTTATTGCTAGAATATTAATTTAATCAATGGATGCACTAACGTATCCCAGGTCAGCTTTCTCTGGCAGGTAGTCAAACTTTTCCCGAGATTTATGCCTTCTCCACGAAAATAAGTACATTCAAAACTAAAAATGTATTGCTATTTATTCTATAAGCAAATAATGAAATATACAAATAACTAGATAAATATTGGATCTTAACTTTGCTAAAAATGAATTTTGAAATGAAACATTGAGAAATGAAACACATCAAGAAATAGCTTATGACTTCTCTGCAAATGATTAAGAATATGGTAAGATATTGTAAAAATGTATTATAAAATAAAAAATTCAACATTTATTGTTATTCATATTTATACAAGTAAAAATTATCAGTATAACAAAAAGTATGTCACATGCAAATATTAATCATATTCACCATTTCGTTTGTGCCTGAATAACATTTCAATGTCAAAGGGAAGGGCTTCAAATAAGTACTTATTAAGATTAAAATATTTAATAAAACATTAACTTTAAGAAACTTTAATTGAATATGCCTAGACAAAGTTTTTGAACCGAAAATTCTCACTTCCAAAGTGCTAATTATACATTAAAGAACAACATTCAAAGATGGCCTGAGGTTTTTAAAGAATTTAAATTTTCCTTTGGTGAGTAATTTTATGCAATTGCCTGCTACTCTTATATTTAAACATTTTACCAGA
The DNA here is from genome assembly GCA_036926295.1 of Pachydiplax longipennis. Classification (NCBI taxonomy): domain Eukaryota; kingdom Metazoa; phylum Arthropoda; class Insecta; order Odonata; family Libellulidae; genus Pachydiplax; species Pachydiplax longipennis. The sequence goes on along the minus strand of JAVFKF010000021.1, from coordinate 1,031,522 downwards.
AACACTGCATGGAAATGGTCTATCACATATTTCTTGAATAAATATGGAATGAATGAAGTTAGCTTAGTACTTGCTATTATTAAGAAACTAAATCACCTCAGGCCACATTATTTAGCAAGACATAGTGTCATTTGCACCATGTAAAATGTCTTTTGGAATAAAATTACATTAATATGTGAATAAAACATAATTTAGTAATAAAGTAAAAGAATCTAGATAGAATAACAACAGAGAACAATATAATACTATTAGCAAAATTTTCAAAAGGAATATTGGCCAGGTCAGTATGACCAAATACAACCAATTAAAGGTTACAAATCGCTTACAGTCAGGAAGCCAAGAATTTAAGAGTAAACGAAAAATCTGAATTTTGAATAACAATGAATATTTTGGGGTTAAAACTGATTCCATGCATAAATTAACTAACATAAGAGAAAACAGTATAGAAACTTATATTCAATTTATGAAAAACTATGCTAATTATGGAGTAACATAACTGAAACTGTATAGTAATTAATTCTAATGACAAATATTCAAATATAAAAACTACTAGCTAAATATTAGACCTTAAAATGTACTAAAATGAATAAATTTCAAAAAATAGCTGATGAATTCCCAGCTAAAGATGTAGAATCTGTTAGTAACATAATGTAGAAATATCATGCCACAAAGTAAAGAAATATAGCATTCATTGTTATTTATACAAGTAAAAATTATCAGTATAGGGTAAATCCATAGCAAATGGTCCAACACTGGTTCCTCGAGCAACTCAGAAAAAAATTGATATTTGGTGTGGAGATACCCTTAAATTTAGCAAGCACAAGAGTATTTTTTAAATATTTTTCATGTTTACTGTTTCGAGATGGTGGCCATTTTTGTACTTGTCCGCACACGGTTTTTCACGTTTGCATGTATCCACAAATTCTTCAATTGTTCAGCAATGGGTTACCCTAGGTCTTTCAAATAATCTGCATTGATTTCAGTACACTCTGTCCTATGAAATTAAACCATAATTACTAAACTATCTGTATATTTTAAACATTTTGTAACACCTTAAATTTATTGGTCAAAAATGAACAAAATTCAACTTTCGACAAGAAACTTTTCAAAGAAGGAACAATTTCTCAGCCTCAATTTTTTTGGGCTATTACACTATATGCTGTTGTTACTTTTAACTAAGTATCACTTTTGGAAATAGTACCGTTTAAAAATACTAATTAAAAAAAACATTTTTGAATTTTTTCAAATTTCCACTTCCAATATCTTGGTTGGGGGACCAGATAAAAATATGAAAATTTCACTCTGTAAAGGTCTTTATTATATATAATACTTTATTATAAACATTAAATTTGAGATTCAAAAATATTTTTATTAATATTTATTTATTTATGAATATTTTTTGTTTTGTCACAGTATATATTATAGTTACTTTTAACAAAGTATCAATGTTGGCAAGATCACCATTTAACTAATATTAATAAATAAACAGTTATTAAATATTAATAAATATTTTTTTTTAATAATTTTAAGATCTCTAAACTTAAGGGGGGTCGATACCCCGAGACTGTAATTAGTTTGATTTTTCACCACTTACGAGGGGAAGAGTGTTCTCCTAGCAAAAGGTGGAGTGGGTAAGAATAGTAAAGAAGGGAAGTTGAACGTGGTTGGGGTACTCAACCAAGCATCCAGAGGTTCAGTTATCAATGCAATGAGATCTCCCATGCTTTTTATTGCTATTTTTGATAGATGGAATGATGGGCATTGAGGAACGAAAGCGAGATTTGACATATACTTCAGAAGGAAAGCAGGAATACTAGTTGCCCAAGATTCAATGTGGAAGTTCGCCAAAGAAAATATGCAATGTAATTTATTTACTAGTGAATCACCCCATCACAAATGACAAGGGCTAAATTAAATTTATAAAAGATGCATAAATATCCAGTCATTGATTAAAAAAAAATATCCCTCCCTAATTTTAAATAAAAATAATGAACATTTTATACCTTTGTAGAAAGACTAAAACTGAAATTACAAAAATATTTACCGTTTTCCTAACAATCCAAAATCACCTGAATTGAAACAGTTTCTTCAGATTCCACATCTATATACTTCTTAAATGACAATGATGTGGTATAACAGACTCAATGTACAAAGGTCGTTTTACTATTTATATTCCTTACTTTATCTCGAAAATTGTCCGCCATTTTGTTGCTTTAAATGAGCAAAATATTTTTTTTGAAAGCAATAATTGCACCAGTCAAAAGACAAAGAATCGTTCAGGGTCATTGCATCATTGTTTTTTCCAAAAGTATATTCTTAAACCCTCCACATAACAGCAAACTTGATGATTTATACCCAAAATCCAAGACTGCCCATTCCTGTGAAAATTGTTCAAGTTTGATGCCATGCATCTTTTTAACGCATTAGGATATCGAAAAATGACAAATGGGAAAATAAGATCTAATCATTTTGTAATATCAAGGCAAAGTATCAGAACCTGCACTCAAAAAAACCATCTCTGGCCTCTAGGCCAGCTTTTTTTGATTCTAGCCCACTGCTCGATGGATGTTATTCCTTCCTAAAATCCAGTACAAGTCCATCGTACGTAACCATTTAAACTCTTCCTCTGTAAATGATACTTTCGAGTTCTCAAGTTAAGCTGAGAGATTATCAGCAAGTTTGAGTGCTATTTTCCCACAGTCGCCTCTGCTATCAGCCTCACATACCTTGAAGATTTCCTCGTCAAAAAGGAGTGCAAGGGAATATAAGGAGAAGTGGATAGCAGCACGTTCCTTTTTGCGAAAAACGTTGTGCATCTTGCTCATGTTGTACGATTACAAGATTATTATAAAACTTTGAAACATAAAAACTGTCTAAATTCAAAGTTAAAGTATACAGCTAGGTTTCTATCCGACAAAATTTTCATATCTTTACTTATAAGCAAGTGCCACTACATCAAAAATGGTTGTTTTCTTCAATGTTCTCTAATTTTTTCTCCGTTACGTTTTGCATTATCAAAACACGGGCGGATGGAAACCTAGCTTCATCTTTCAAGCATCAAATAGTGAAAACAAATGTTGTTTATCGATTTACATGCCCCCGTGGTAATGTAATTCCCAACAGCCTGAAATGGATTTTCCTTAAGGGTATCTAAATATCAATATTTTCCAAGTTGGTCGAGCAACCAATTATTTTTCTTCTGGACCACTTGGTATGGATTGAGCCTGTAGGAAAAGCATTCAATGAATCACATTTACCCCTTCGTTTACATCCTTGGATTAACATTTCCATGGTAAAGAGACAGGCTTCCAAAAAGGATTTAAAGTGTTTAATTATTTATAATATTTATTACAAGTTGGAACTTAAAACAACTTAAATTGAGTGCATCCAGACAAAGTTCCTGAACAGAACATCTTCACTTACATAACAGCAAATGATATATATATAGAAAGAATGAGATACCGGAATGACCTGAGATGGAGGTAATTAAACTATTTTTAGATGGGATAATTCATGACGATACCTGTTACTCCTATCTTTAAAAGTTTTTCCACAAATTTTGCATGAATATGGTGTCTCTGAGGAATGAGTAGCAACATGTCCTTTTAGATGTCCTTTTCTAGTAAAACACTTTTGACAGATATCACATTTAAATGGCTTTTCCTTTGTATGTGTCCTTACGTGTCTCTTCAGGTCTTTATTGCTGGGGAAGCATTTTCCACAAACACTACAGCAATACCTCTTAGTGTGCACAAATGAATGTTTATATAAGCTTTCTTTGCTGCAATAATGCTTTCCACAAGTACCACACGTGTACAACTTATTTCCCTTTGGTATTTTCTCCTGCTTCATATGGGATATCTCATGCTGATGTCTGCCATTCTGTTGTTTAAATCTTTTGCTGCAAATTCTACAAGCATATGGTCTATCTTCATAGTGAATTCTCACATGATTACCTAAATTATCTTTCCTTTTACAGCTCTTTTTGCAAATATCACAAACATAATAACACAAATCCTTTCCCTTAACAGTAGCTGTCTCTCCTGATAACTCAAAGTCACCCTCTTTCTCTGTACAATTCAACTCTGCACCACAAACAGATGACTGTCTTTCATCTCCTTCCACTGAATTCTCTCCATCAAAGGATTCTTTAGCATTATATAATGAGATATTCTCTTTGAAATATATCTTATCATTATTTTCTCCTTCATTTACCACGTTTGCTGAAGACACTTTTGATTCTTTGGAAGCCTGTAAATAAAGCAAAGACAGTTATAACTACCAAATAGAGTAAGATTTCCTTTATGTATGAACTTCTCACATATAAGATACTGGAGGATAAATAGGTGATTGCAACATGTTTAAACTTGTGCATGTAACATTGAAAGTTATTAAAAGATGGGACATAGAACAGTTATGCAAGAAACTCCAATACATATACACAAAATTAGTGGTAAAGTGAGCAAAGGAAATTCACACGTTTGATGAAAAAGTTGTAAGAAATTTCTGCAGAACTATACATCACTGCTATTACGATCCAAAACTTACCTCAGTCAATTGGTTACTTGTAATTCCTTCATCAGAATTATCCCCTTCCAAATTCACTCCATTTCTTTCAACCAATTCCTACAAATCAAATAAATTTCTATATATCAATAAATCATCATTTGCTTCTTCAAAGGTACTTGATACTACCTTCTAATATCAATTTTAACATGAAATATTCCTAAATATTCATAAAATTTAAGCTATAATACCATAAAAACATTCTAACAAACTTTTCAATACTATTTTTTATCATGAGTTTTAACGTTAGACATTAGCTTACCTTCGATAGAAACTTTTAAGTGAATAATAAAAAATTTGCAATATTGAAATTATTTTGCATCTAATAACTTCTCAAATATGAATCTTACCTCATTCGAATGATTGCCTATAATTCCTTCATCATTGTTTTCCTCTTCTATTTTTACATTTTCTACAACCAATGCCTAAAAATGAGGCAAATTTCTATATTAATACATCATTGCTTTGAAAGTTCTCAATATATCCATATGACTTCATTAGTAGCATTAAATAATGCAGAATCTTCATATAATTTAAGATACAATACAATGAAAATTTAATACATTTTTAAACACATTCTATTTACCTGTAGGTTATTAGTTTCTTGGACACACAATATGTACTTATCATGGTTTTGTTCAGCTTCATTCTCAGTTGGGAAGATTCCCACAATTTCCTGAAAAAGTAGTTCTCACATTAAATAAATTAATGGTAAAAAGTTTAGCATCGATATTTATCAAAAGAGTAAACAATCACAGTAAACTACTCTAGAAAAGATTTTTCTGATTTCCATTTACAGGATATATTTAATAACTATCTATACACGATGTTGAGATATTGATTTGATATTGGATAAATAAATGTGGACAATATTATTGTTTTCTTTAGAAAGCCAAAAACGTAATGGAGACTTAAATCAGCACTACAATTACATAAACAGTGGCTAAATTGTCTTATGCTTAAGTCCTTTTGGAAAAAATATAAAATGATGAGAAAAATACTACACTTACCTCTATTCTAAACTCTTTCCCTTCAAACTCTTGTGGAATTTGCCAGTCCACTATTTCAATTTCGTCTTTAACAGCTACCTACAGGAAGTAGTGATTCAATTACTAATTTAAAAATTAACCTTCCGGCGGGCGCGCCTTTTTTCATACCATGAGCGGGCGCGCTGTGCACTGCGTGCACGGTGCTTGCATTCTTATTTCGATGCGATGTTATCTTAAATTATGATATTTTTTGTAAAAATAATAACACATTACTTGTTTGTTGGTGATTAAAATTTATTTTCCAACATTTTACAAAAGGTTATCACCAATAAAAATCTTGTTAATAGATTTCTCCTCTGCATGTCTAGCTCGGCGACAAATCTTCTTCGTTGTCTTCCAGGCAAGGGTGGCAAGTAACAGTAACTTTCGAATGTTTTTTACATACAAATCTGCCACATTTATCACATTTTACTGTTGAATTATTATTAACACACAGCTTACATCGCCCTCTCTTGGCTGCTCCAACGGCTTTCTTTTCCTCAACCTGCGGGCGATAGCGCTTCAGATACGCAGACAAATCAGAAGGCAAAGTAAAGATTGTAGATCTCATAATTAGGTCCTCTTTCATTAGTCCCATGGCTAAATCTTTCAAAAATACTCTTCTCCTATAATGCTCTTTCTCTTTATGCTTGCCGAAAAACAAAATTTGTGAGTTTATTCCCGCGATGTTGAGAAGCGCGAAAAATAAAGCAAGGGGCCATCTCCTCGTTATTCTTGCTACGGAGTAAGCTGCACACATTTTATCTACTGTGTCTACTGCTCCTTTAGTTCTGTTGTAATCTAAAATCATTACTGGCTTTTTCGTAGCAGTATCTACATCCTGTGAATCATGCATAGTCGATAGTAAAATAACGGCTTTGTTTACTTTGGGCACATACGAGACTAAAGTGGAGTTTTTCTGAAAGCCAAACAGAGTAGAATTTACTTTCCTCGACTTATTCGGTAGAAATTCTTTGGGAATCTCCCGCTTGTTTTTGCGCATTGTCCCTAGCAAAGTTATTTTTTTCGAGAGTAAATATTGGGCTAAGGAATAATCCGTGTACCAATTATCCGTGGTCAAGTTTCGATTTCCATTTTCAAATGGTTGAACTAGACGTTTCACCACCTCAGAAGGAGAATTAGAAACTTTATATTTCCCTTCCATTTGCTGTCCACAATACACTTCCAAGTTACCCGTATAAAACGATTTTGCGTCGCAACAGAGAAAAAGTTTCAGCCCATACTTTGCCGGTTTACTAGGCATGTACTGCACGAAGCTACAGCGACCTCTGAATGGGTGCAGCATCTCATCAATAGTCATATATTCTCCGATCGTGTAATGTTTTTTCAAATTGCCTACAAATCGGTCCAGAATATTACGTATGGCTGCTAATTTATCGGTCCTTCTTCTGACTTCTCTTGTTGCTGAATCATCAAATCGAATGCAACGTAGTAGAAACAAAAACCTCTTGTAACTCATTAGTGCTCGAAGAGCAACAATTCCAGTACCATCTTGACTCCACATTTCTAAGACATTAGTATGATGACCGTGTTTTACAGCAATCAGAATTAGAGCTCCAAATAACGCGAGGATTTCTGTTACTGAGGTAACTTGAGCATCCCTATCTCTAGAGTAATTCACTTCCGTGTGTTTACGATCGATGTACAAATTGGTGAATTTAACTATATCCTCCACCATTTCTCTGTCAACCATTTTTTGAAATGCTGATACTTCGTTGGTAATATCCATTGCACTGGACTTCAGTCCCGGTTGTAATTTACAAATGTTTTTCCCCTTTGTTTTAGTTTTCACCGTAAATGGAGTGTTTTTCCAAAAGAATGCATTCTCGGTAGGAGTTACCTTTGGGTTTTTAGATTTACTCCTTTTGGGATAAGATGCTTGCGCAACCCCTCTGCCGACGAAGTAATCCTTCCTTCCAGCGGTAACGGCTTCTGGAATCTCGTCATCAGAACCCTCTTCCTCCGAATAACTCTCTACTTCGTCTTGAAGTATAACTTCAGTTTCGCCTTCGGAGCCATCATCTTCGAAAGTGTCGCCTTCATTTTCCTCCTTGACGAAGTCCAGAAGAAACTTCGAAGCGATGATTCCATGGTTTCTGTGAGAGTAATAATACGTAGATTTCTAATACAAGTTCTAAAAGTTTTCATAGATAAAAAGAATATAATTTCAGATATTTGGAGTAATTGTAAATGCACTTACGTGGAAGAAATATCCATTTCCAAAGTAACACGCGTCACTTTTTGCGGCTGGCGGCGTCACGAACAATTCGACACTCGAGTGCTTTGCTATCAGCTAGTTTTCCTATTATTCGAACGATATCACCATAAATACGTTGTACTTTTGCGTTGTTTCACCATAAACACCTCCACAACTGTCTAAGTTGCAGGGCTTGAATGCTCGCTTTTATATCCATAACGGATGCACCCTTCAGATATAAATTTTTGAGGTATGTCTCTAAAGAGGGTGTAGTGAGGGCGGAGAATATTGTGACATTGTCACAAGACCGATATCTCAACAAGTATTCTGCAATTCGGACCAGCTGCATCCACTAGGCGGCGCCGGCCTGCCGAGCGGCTACTAGATGCTCTCGCGCTTTCCAGCAGCTTAGCGAAGCTGACTCTTTCGTAAGTTTTCCGTTCGTATCTGAAGTAAACACTATATCGCAAAAGGACGTCCACGCCCTAAGAAGGCTAACAGAACAACGAAGGAAAGGGATCGGAATCGGTAAAGTTACGAAAAAATGTTTTCCCCAGCAAAAACCAGACCCCGTGCACTCAGTGCACGAACGCGCACAAATTTTTTAGGTATGCCTCTAAAAAGGGTTTGCTGAGGGTGGAGAGTATTGTGACATTGTCACAAGACCGATATCTCAACAAGTATTCTGCAATTCGGACCAGCTGCATCCACTAGGCGGCGCCGGCCTGCCTAGAGCGGCTACTAGATGCTCTCGCGCTTTCCAGCAGCTTAGCGAAGCTGACTCTTTCGTAAGTTTTCCGTTCGTATCTGAAGTAAACACTATATCGCAATAGGATGCCCACGCCCTAAAAAGGCTAACAGAGCAACGAAGGAATAGGAAAGGGTTCTGAATCGGTACCATCACGAAAAAATGTTTTCCCCAGCAAAAACCAGACCCCGTGCACTCAGTGCACGGACGCGCCCGCCGGAAGGTTAAGTAAAATCACCAGTAAAAAGGATATGAACTCAGCTTAAGTTAACATTATTAAATATTACTTATCCTGATAAATTAAATTATGAATTATTTCAACAAAAGAACCAAACAGAGTTAAGAGGTTTTTAGCTATAGTTGAGAGTAAGGTATAGCTTAGCACAGATGACAAAAAGATGGCATATTACTTCTTGGATTATTTAAAATTTTATCTTCTAAGTTTAATTAAACTTAGAAGATAATGTAAAGCCACTTTTTAAAAAAAGTGACTTTACATTTGAGACAAATTAGGAATAATATCATCTATGGAAAACATTTAATCGCCATGTTAATCACATGATTTGGAACTGTAATGCTATGAAATATATAACTTAAGGAATTTATGCCGGCCGTGGTGGTGGAGTGGTTAGCGTGCCAGCGCGTTAACGCACCAACCACACAGTCCCGGGTTCGAATCCCGGCTAATCGGATTTTTCCGGTTAGGGAATGGTTGTCTGTGATTGTCCCACGCCGATAAGCCAGGCTAGTAACCTACTTAAAGGCGTTAAAAGTTATTACTCAAAGTGCCAGTACCAAGCCTCGATTGGGGCGTGGTACTGAAGGAAACAGGCATAAGCCTAGGAGGAAAGAAGGAAGAAGAAGAAGGAATTTATAATTAAATTAATAATTAATATATGGTCAGAAATAAATCCTGTATTTATATAAAATAAATACTATCACATGTTTTCAATGCAATGTAAATACACCATTTTCATATGGATGAATTATACTATATGTATATATATATATGGAAGGCATGGAAAAAAATTTTCAAAAATTTCAGCAATGCATTTCTTACGGAAGCATTTCGAACCCACGTGGAGTCAAACACATGGTCATTTTCTAACATTTCTTCCTTTGGTACTATGGAAGACCATCTCATCTGCAAACACCGTTATTTTGATTGCTCTATCACATCGAGAACGGTCTCAAAACAGATTGCAAAAATTCGTGCAAAAGACCGCCTAGCGTCGAACTCAGGACGCATTTGTGAGAGAAAATAGCAAATTAATATTTGATAAGTGCCATTCTCACTAGTTCCAAAGTTTCGATTCAATATCTTATCGGGAAGGTCCTAAAATAAGATTCTGTTTTCCCCGTATGAAATGCATGGTGGAATCAGAATGACCCTCTTGCATCGAACCAAGGACCACTAGACGAACTGTGAAACTTGTGAAAGAATGTTTTCAAACCCCTCCGTCGACATACGGAGTTTGATCTTTCCAGGTTATCGGGAAGGCATTGAAAAAAAATGACAAAAATTGCAGCAATGCATTTCTTATGGAAGAATTTCAGACCCACCTGGAGTTGAAGTCATGGTCATTTGGTAACATTTGTACCATAAGAACCATAGAAGACTACCTCAGCTTCAACCTCTGAGATTTTGGTTCCTCTATCTAACCGATAAGTGCCTCAAAATAATTTTCGAAAATCCATGCAATACATTCATATGGGAAAATTGCGAATTTTGGGACATTTTAGTATCGAACCCAATGGTCAGAATTCGTATCCCCTATATCTATATATATATCTATTATATATAGCTAACTCTCCGGATATCTATTATATATAGCTATACCTATATAGATATATATATATATATATATAGATATAGGGGATACGAATTCTGACCATGTTCCACAAGCGCCATCGACGTCAGATTTTTTCGACATACTGGCCCTACACTCTAGATGCCAGAATAATGCAGACTTTGACGCTAGCTATCATGGGTTCGATGCCAGAAATTCCCAAAAATCGCAATTTTCCCATAAGAATGCATTGCGCGGATTTTTGAAAATTATTTTGAGGCACTTATCGTTAAGATAGAGTAACCAAGATTTCGGAGGTTGAAGTTGAGGTAGTCTTCTATGCTTCTCATGGAAAAAATGTAGCCAAATGACAGTGAGTTTGACGCCAGGTGGATGCAAAATTCTTCCATAAGAAATGCATTGCGGAAATCTTTATAAATGCCTCCCGATAAGCTGGAAAGATAAGACCCGGAATGGTGACAGAGGCGTGGGACCTTCCCGATAAGATATTGAATCGAAACTTTGGAACAAGGATGGCACTTATCTAATATTATTTTGCTGTGTTCTCTCACGACCGGGTTCTTAGTTCGTCGCCAGGCGGTCTTTGGTGCGAAGTTTTAAAATTGAACTGAGGCAGTACTTGGTATGATACTGTATTCAACGGATAGCTTGCAGTATGCAAGCAACTTTTACTCGTATATATATATAGGTATATCCGGAGAGTTAGCTATATATAATAGATTCACCATTCCGGGTTTTATCTTTCCAGCTTATCGGGAAGCCATTTAAAAAATCCTCCAATGCATTTCTTATGGAAGAATTTTGCACCCACCTGGCGTCGAACTCACTGTCACTTGGCTACATTTTTTCCATGAGAAGCATAGAAGACTACCTCAACTTCAACCTCCGAAATTTTGGTTACTCTATCTTAACGATAAGTGCCTCAAAATAATTTTCAAAAATCCGCGCAATGCATTTTTATGGGAAAATTGCGATTTTTGGGAATTTCTGGCATCAAACCCATGATAGCTAGCGTGAAAGTCTGCATTATTCTGGCATCTAGAGTGTAGGGCCATTACGTCGAAAAAATCTGACGTCGACGGCGCTTGTGGAACATGGTCAGAATTCGTATCCCCTATAAATATATATATATATATAGGTATATCCGGAGAGTTAGCTATATATAATAGATATAGATATAAGGGATACTAATTCTGACCATGTTCCACAAGCGCCGTCGATGTCAGATTTTTAGGACGTACTGGCCCCACACAGTAGATGCCAGAATAATGCAGACACCGACGATAGGTGTCATGGGTTCAATACCAGAATGTCCCAAAAATAGCATTATTCCCATAAGAATGCATTGCGTGGATATTTGAAAATTATTATGAGGCACTTATCGGTAAGATAGTGGAACCAAAATCTTGGAGGTTGAAGTTGAGGTAGTCTTCTATATTACTATTGGAAGAAATGTCAGAGTGGCACTTATCTAACATTCGAATGCAATTGTCTCTCACGAATGGGCCCTGTGTTCAACGCCAGGCAGTCCTTCACATGAATTTTCAAAAATTGTTTTGAGTACTTACTCTGAGCGATAGAATAGTGAAAATCATGGAGGTTGGAGATGCGGTGGTTATCTATGGTACTTACTGAAGAAATGTTACCAAAGAACTGTGAGTTCGACGCCAAGTGGGTACAAAATTCTCCGGTATAAAATGCATGTCAGTCAATTTTGACAATTATTTTTAATGTTTATCGGATAACTGCGAATAATATAAAATGTAACGTACATAGAGGCAATTGGTAGGTTTCAAATGCACTGTCTGTGGTTTCTTCAACGGTTCTTCGTTCAATGCCTGAGCATGTTTTCTATTCTTCCGTGTATTTCAAATAGGGATAGCATAATCTTAGTTTAGGACCTCCCCAATAAGATATTGAATTGAAACTTTTGAACAGGTAAGAATAGAGCTTATCTGACATTAATATGTAATTGTTTTTCACAGTTGTGTCCTTGGTTCGACACCAGGGAAACTTTTGCACGAAGTTTTGAACCTTGTTTTGAGGCCTTTCTTGGTATGATACTGCATTCAACTGATAGCTTGCAGTATACAAGGAACTTTTACGAGTACACTATATAGCTATTAAATTAATACCGTTAAATATATAACTTAACGAATATCATCTATCACAACAAAAATCGTGATAATTACTAAAAAGTGATAATTAATAACATTTACAAGTATTTGCTTACCTGTTTGTCTATGGCACACCTGTCTTCTTCTGATTCCAGCACTTCATCATCAATATTCTGCAAAAATACAGCAATGTAAATTTAATTTAAAAAAATTGCCTACCATGAACTTTTGCATTAATATTCTTTAGTAAGATCACCATAAAATTAAATACCGTTTGGATTTCCTCTGCTGCCACAGCATTAATTGCTTCATCAGCAGAAGTTTCATTGGATTCCTGAAAAGTAACAGAAAATTAAATAAATCATCCAACAGCACATTCTGATAAGGTTAGTAAAGATTCAAAATCCTCCAAAGAAAAGAATTCAAAGTTAGGTACTTACTTATGTATTGCACTTTCAATTTGAAGCAATTGATTATTGATAACGTATAAATAAATTTTGAAAAAGAATCGGATAACAATAATGAGAGTTTTAGACAAAGTTAAAATGACTTAAAGAGTAAGACGCAACTTAGCACAAATGACCAAATGTTATCACATAGTTTTGATTTCAAACCATAGCACTATTATTTATATAAATTAAGGAATATACTTTTAAATTAATAATACTAATATGCTCTGATATATATATATATATATATATATATATATATATATATATATATATATATATATATATATATATATATACACACACGAATATAAATAATAAATTTCATAACAGTCAATGAAGTTTACGAATATATGCTTACCTGTCCGTCTATGGCACACCTGTCATCTACCGATTCCGGCATTTCATCTTTAATATTCTGCAAAGATACAGCAATAAATGTAAATTTAATTTATTCGCTAGAATAAAATTTCGCATTAACATTCTTTCATAAAATCACTAGCAAAATACAAACCGTTTGGATTTCCTCAGCATCAGTATCAATTGCTTCGTCAACAGAAGTTTCGTTGGATTCCTGAAAAGGTTCCGAAAATTGAATAAATTATCCAACAGATAAGGATAATGTTAGTAAAACTTCAAAATGCCAGCAATACAAAAATCTGAACACAGGATTTACTTACATTAGTTTTACTTAAGAATTTTAGTATCTCGGCCTCGGCGTAGTGCACATTTCTCTTGTAACAATGAAACTCGGTCATCCTCCACAAGCATGGTTTGCATATCTTAGACGGGAGACCATCGTTTTCGCTTATCTTAAGAATAGAAATAATAAACATTAATCACGGAACGATATACACCGGTCTTAACATCTACTCGACCTACGATACAATAGCGAGATCAAAGTGAATCGGTTTTCAAAAGAGTTCACTGAAAAGATGACAGAGTTCAACCGAATGATAATTACAAATTGTAAGCCTCCATTACAAACAATACTATCATTTGATCACTGAATAACCTTCATTTTCAGATAAAAGAATACATTCGTGATAATCGAAAAGAGAGATGAGGTTCAGAAAATCTTCGTAGAGTAACATAAAATGAATAATATTATACAGGGGTCAGAAATCATAAAGATTTCTTGCCTAAAGTTATCAGTACTTAAGAACTTCTTTTCATTGCATCCTATTCCGGTATCAAAACTGTATTATTTAAAAACAAGCCAGCATATACCTTTAAGTCGTAAACGAAATTCAGCACTCTAAACACAGGATCCCCAGTTGAAGGAAAGTTGGAGAAAATACTGACGAAAGAGAAACTCTCTTTCAAACAAAGTCTGCAGAGGACATCCAAAGATTGCTCGCACATCTTCTGAGATTCTGTAACAGACAAATCACCGCAAATACAAAAACAGTAACCTCTCAACACAACGTTAACTCGGCAAGTGACGCTTCTTTGCACATGGCTCGTCCGCGCATGCGCAGAAGCTTGGAAAGGCATGGAAGAGTATAGCAAGACTTAACTATTAAAGGTACCTCAAGCGCCCCAAGGGCGGCGTAATTTGGAACTGCCGCTTTTCCCGAGCTTAATTTAACATCTCAGCTATAATTCGTGTCCAACATACCGATGTTTTTAAGTACAGCTTTTACGTAAACGAAAGTTCTCCTGTTTTTAAATAAGGTAATAGCATTTCTAAGTTTCTTAGAATGGTACCTGATAGCCAATCGATACAATAAATAACATCGAAGTGTTTTTATCGGAAATTCGTCGTAGAATAACGCGGCAGTTAAAGGTCTAAATGAGAGAAGAGCACTTGGGTGGGCCTTTTGCCCATATGGAAGGAGATGAGGCCATGTAAGAAATTACGCTCATCGAGCATAAAAAAACGAAAGATAACACCTTCGCCAAATGTTCGGTCATTTGGGAAATTTCGCCATCATTGCCGATTTTGCTAACTTGCTTGTTTGCTTTTGAAGAGCTTGCTTCTCGTCTATAATAGGATGACACAATTACTCGGCATTTTACAATGGCTAGTACATACAGAGGCATAAACATTATAAAAATTATTAAGTTTGATAGACGGCTATTATCTCCGTATGAAATAGGCGGTAGCATTACGCTCCCTAGCGGCTTTCCTGGACACAACAGATTCTACATTCAGTTATTTCAAAATGGCCGCTCTCTAAGCTTAGATTTGTTTACATTTGTTATAAAACGGAATTTAGTCCTTTAAAATTTGTCAAGCAACCTTATATTATGCTTGAGAATAAGAAGTGTGTTTACTGAGACATTATTTATCAGTTTTCAAGTAAAAAACCAAATAAGGTAGGCAATATGATATCTTAAAATTTCAAGGTACTTGAGTTAGATGTAAATGATAATATCTTGAGGAATTTCGTTAGCTGACACCTTTTTAAAAAGACTTTCCTCCACCTTGGGTCATAATTAAAAATTTGGTGCTAAGAGGCATTATGTCGCTGGATATTTTGTTTTGTTCATAAGTTGCACGTGAAGTTATCTCAAACTGCATTACAGCTACAGAAAGTGGTGATGTGATGTTTGTTGATTGTTTTAGAATGTCGTCGACGACATTTAACCTCAATATGCACGTCGAAAGTGTCCGGGAATAGTATAGAGTGAATGGAAAAATATAAAATGAATTCAATGGAGCCCTCTGAGTGTGTAGAAAGAATGGACATCAGTGAGGCAGAAAAAGGAAGTGAATTGACGTTCTTCCTATACATTAAGCTAGACTATATATAGTATTGCATGGTTGAGGATTAGCGGTGTAGAAGTAATGAATTTAAACTGATCCACACTGATTAATGTTGTACGTGACGATAAGACAGGTTATCATGATTCGTAAGGATGCATAATTAATTGTTGAAATGCGTCCTTACTTCTAATACGGTATCCTGGGGTTGACTAGACGAGTCAAAAATACTCTCATATGAAATGCATATTGCGTTCTATTGTATTTATTACTATCGTTAAATTCAATCGCTAATAACGTCATACAAAATCGTAACAACTACCAGAAAAGAATGGAAGTTTAATGTAGTTTATTTTCGTCGCGGCATTTCATTATTCATTATCCGTTTGTGCGTGAGTTTTATGAATATAAATTATATTTATCTTATAAAAAGATAATAAATAGTGGAAAATTTTGTTTTACTCGACCCAACTGTTTGACAAATAAGACTGTTGTAGCAACAAGGATGGTATGTATTTATCGTAAATATTGTTATTCTTATTGTATTGTCTCATTGAATTTCAATTTATTCCGATCTGTGAAGCAATAAATAAATAAGTCATCGAGAAGAATTATCCATTCGAGATATAACTGTATTAATTTATAGGTATATATAACCATTTATTTGTAACTTTAAAATTTTATTCGAAATAATTGGAACCTCTAATCAAAAACGATATTCAATGACCAAAATTAGAATCTTTACTCAATTATATTTTATGGCCCTTTTTTCTGATTCATTAAAATATCCTTTCTTATTTAACTTTTCAAAAGAAACTAAGAGTGCAACAGATGACGATGCAGCTCACATTTAATTCATATGAGATTGCTTTTCCCTGTCTAGAGTGGAACCAAGGACACTTAAATAGGAAAAAAAGGTAGCTTAATATCTGTGCAAGGAGGACATTTGAGAATATTTAAGTTTGAAAATTGTGCAACTCCTGGGTATTTAGATATTAGCACATATACATATGTACACACCCATCATTACACTTTGTGTATGAGATTGTGGCACTGTTACTTAATGATTAATTCTTAGAATTTTTTCTTATTTATTGTATTTATATCTTTTAAAAGGTTTTTGTAAATATAAGGGCTATTCATTATATAGTGAATTATATCATTGGGAAACGTAGATTACAAATTACTTCATTACTTAAGCAATATTCTGTTAAGAATAATTAATTATTCCAGGTGAGCATAAAAGTGGAAAATGAAGACTTCATCTGAGATGACATCAATTCTGTTCCTGGAAAAACACATCAGTTATATGTGTATACAATTACAATGAAATTAGAGTAAAGGAAATGTGTTTCTTTTTCTGCCATTCTATTTAGATGGTTAAGTATCTTCTAATTATTGTATCAATCTATAAATTATAACTCTGTGACCCATAAATTTAAAAACTTTTATTCAGTTTATGTTATCATTGACTGAATGAATAAAAGAATTGACGAAATATCATAGTACATCTTGATAAGTATTTAGGCTTAATATTATTTGGAGATCTGTTTTATTACTTTAAGAATTAGTAGTTTCACTTTGTTGATCTTCTTCATAATGCAGAATATTTTGCTGTCATTAGCATGCATTTCTATACCTTACTTAGAAATGATTTGGAAAATGGCAGTTGGATTGAATACCTTCTACCAAATGGCCATCGAGGAAGAGAATTGGGGATTTCATTTGTCCGTTGATGAGCTGAAGAGAATCCCAAGATGATGAGAATGTGAAATTATGGTCATCCAGCAGTGAATTTAAGAGAATGATATCATCCATGGCTGAAGATAAGAAGAGAGTGCACATGTTGAAGAAATGGCAGACAAAGTAGAAGAAAATACTCAATTAAGATGTTAAATTGGGAGGATAATGCTGATATCCCTAGTTAGAGACATTAAATTGGTTTCCAGCGCAAGAAGTAAATTACTCTTACATCTTGTAAAGTACTTTATTTCCTCTTTGAACATTTCAGTATTTTACCAATCTAAAATCTATAGATTAGTAATGATGTAATCAATTTTAATCAATCTCATTAATAAAAATGAATATTAGTTTCTTTAAAAATATATAGTTATTTAGATCACATATACAGAATAATAAACACCAATTTTCTTTAGCTGTTTTTAAATTAGCACATTCAATTGGAGATATTTGTTAATTTGTTTCATTAATTTCAAATTGAACAGATGAATATAATACGTGAACTGATTATCAAATCTCTTTCAATTAAACACTTCTTCTTGGGATTTGGAATCAATTGCAAGCACAAATGTTGAATTTCCACAACGTAATTAAATATTCATGCAGTTGGACATGATTTTACGTCAATCCAGGATCATAGTAAATGAAAGATAAATTTGTAAACTTCTGGTTCAATGAGGCTGACTTAACTTAAAATTCTGAAATTCACAATATTAATTTCATAACAAAAATAAATATAAATCTATTTAAAAACTTATGTGTATAAATCATATATAAACATGTCTACCATTTAATGTTGTTGGCTTCCCTAATACTTTGCAGAAAAAATCAACAAAAATAACTATCTGTCCTGTCAACTATTTCCCTGCAACACTTTGTTGTTTTGTCTCAAAGATTACGTACACTACTAACTGGTATAACAATACCAACTCCTTGAGATCAGTAGTGATAAATTTATTAAAAAGCTTCCCACAGTAATCAAGTCTTCTATCACTAAGCAAATCCCAACTGAGGGATTCTATCATAGCCAAAACACTGCTGTCAAATCTGAAATATCCGTTAACAAATCTAGTTGCAGTTTGTTGAACCATCTTGTCCATGTTGTACTTCCTGGACACGTCACTGCAGACCAAGGAGAAGTGAATTTGGATCCTGAAGATGACTCCATATTCCCAGTACTTTATTACGTGTTGAAATTCATACTTATTTCCAATAAAGTATCTTAGTAGAATAGACAACTCAAACATACTCTCATGTAAAATGCAGGTATGAGGAAATTGAAGGAAGATATTCATTGTGGTCATTTAATATCATTCTCTTATCCAATTTGCAGGGACTTGGATAAGGAATTCGAAAAATTTGTGTGCTTTTTGTGGCTTTTAGCAGCCAGTCTCCATGATGATCACGGCAATTTTACTTGAATACCATAAGAATATACGGGGTAAAAGGACCACATGAAATGCACCTAAAGTTCAATTCCATCGTTTGCAGACTTTTATTCTTTTGCAGAATTAAATTAGGAATAATGGTCAAATGAAACCTACAAAATATACCAAAAGTAAGGAAATGGAACAAAGAATATTAATCCAGTCGTAGAATATCGTATTTGTGTCAAAACTAAGAGAAATTAATGGTTTTTAAGCGATGAGTATCCATGACGACCCAGGCTATTTTACTTGACAATCATACAAATATATGGGGAATAAGTTTAATTTGACCAATTCTTGGCCACCAGGCAGTAGTCTTCACTAACAGGAGTCTGGTCTTGCTGTCTGTCTTAAATTGCATTCCCCTGAGGCATAGGAAACTTCAATGCATCCTGGAGAGAATCTGGGAAATCTTCAGCATCCAAGGACAAGTCCTCAGCCATGGTTACCCCAAGATACAGGGAAATTGAAAGCTAATGGCCCATATAAAGAAGTTACTTCCAAGTCCAGACTAGTCTACCATCAAGAAAGGTTGATGATAAGGGCTTTGGGTGGCATAAATCACCTAAAAGTAACAGTGTATCACAATGTATGTTTGAAAGTCAGACATAAAGAGCCTTCTTGTACTGATATACAAGTTTTCTACTTTTTACTATCTCTTTAAATTAATTATTTATGTATTGTATGATGATGGAAGAGGAGACTTTTAGTCTCAATCTTGCCTGAATAAAGCCCTTTATTATTATCATTATTGCTATTATCTACTGTGCAGACAGGGGCCATAAGCTTTCAGATTCACTGTACAGGGAATGCTCATACTGCAATGTGATCCAACACACCAGTATGCTGGGCGTCTGGTTTCCGATGTTGACTTAAATCTTATATAGTTGATAGTTCTATCAAACTGTTCTCTGTGATGTCTAACAGAGAAATAAAACTGCATTAGAATACCTTGAAATATGTTCAAAGGCTTATTCATAAACAGCCCTAAGATTATGAATTAGAAAATGTATCTTGAACATCAATTTTCAGTTTAATCATTTATTCTTTATTCCTTCAAAAAAATGAATGTTTAAATCACCTGACAATTACCGATTATCATTTATTTCTTATTTGCATTTAGGAAGAGTTCATTATTAACAATAACTCATTCTAGTATTAAAGATATTTTACAAGTATTACCTCTTACAAATACTTTGGCACCAATCAGCTTGTCATGGTTCTCCAGGATTGCTTCAATATCTAATGACAAGGTTAAGTTTCTCAAGAATATATTTGTGGGGTTTTTAATGTTAAATGTTGATATAGCATGTCCATCTTCTCCATTCCTCAGAGAAAAGGTCATCTTAATCCGTTCAGATTGTCCAAATTATGTCAAACTGAATACCGAGATCAATTGTATGCAAAAGCGTAGAGAAGATATCTTCCTGGAAAATATATTAGTTTCAGTTGCAAAAGTACTTTACGACAGAAGTAATCAGTAATACTAAGATGAGATAATTAATGACAGAAAACATTGTCTTATTTAAAAAAGTTGCTGTGGTTTAATTAATAATTAACTTGCTATGATTTACTAATAGTTAATATCTCAATCATACAAATTCCAGAGTAATCACTTTGAATTCATCGCTGAGATTGACATTATTGAATTTAAATTAATTTAGAGGATTATTAAAATTTGATTTCTTAATAACGTTTTCAGAGACCAGTGATTTTCAAACTTCACAATCCACCAAACCTTAATATAATTAATAATAATATATTGTAAGTAAATAATAATGTTTATATAATAAATATATCGATAATGTAAATCGAAAATACTATTTAATTAATATAATTGATACAATTTTAAAGAGAAAGTTTCCTGGTTCATGCTAAAACTTGAATAATAGAGTAAAAATCTGCATGAAAGAATTTGTGGATATAAAAAAATAAAACGTTAATGATATTACTTAATTAATGTCAAATCACTTGTAAGGAGCAATGATCTACGGGTAAATAAAAGAAAATGAGTAAATTGAGTTATTTCAAATTAGTAATTTATTTACCTTTCAGATTTCTGTGCTTCTGAAATATACAAACAGTCGGTAGATATTTCCAATCAAACCAAGACTATATCACTGAATGGCAAGAAGCAAGCTGCGCTCTGATGCAAGGAAGAGGCGAAAAACATTTTTAACTATTGAAAATACCAAGGAAAATTAGAGAAGACCAAACAAGGAGACTTCAGCAAGAAATTGTGCATTCGCAGATGTGACAGCCAGCGAAAGAAAGAAGCCAATAAACCAAATACTTAAGGAGAGATCATATTAATCATGAGGTCAAAGGTTAACTCAAGGAATTTAAGGCCTCATCTCCTTCTATAAGGACAAGAAGCCCCTTCAGGTGCTCTTCTTTCAAGTAGACCATTAAAAATTGCGTTTTTCTACGTCGAATTTCCGAGAAAACACTTCGATGTTATTCATTGTATCTATTACATATCAATTATCAAGTCAGGTATCATTCTCAGAATATTACAAGTGCTAATATAATATAAAGAAATATCAAAACTTTGATTTTCGTAAATTCGGTAATTAAAAACGTCCTGATAGCCAAATGATAGTCAATAACATCGAGGTGTTTTTTATCGTAAATTCGACGTTAGAAACGCGATTGTTTATGGTCGACATAAGAGGAAAGCATTTGAGTGTGCCTCATGCTCTTATAGAAGGAGATGAGGCCAAGGATGAAGTACGCTCATCGAGCAGAAAAAACGGAAGATATCTCATTCGCCAAATATTCGGTCATTTGGGAAATGTCGTCATCATTACCGACTTTGGTGTTTTGCTTGTCTGCTTTTGATGAGCTTGCTTTTATTCATTAATAGGATAACACAATTACTCGGTATTTTACAATAGCTAGTACATACAGAGGCATAAACATTATTAAGTTTGATATACGACTATCATTTCGATCATTTCGTATACAATAGGCGGTAGCTTTACGCTCCCTAGCGGCTTTCCTGGACACAACAGATTCAACATTCAGTTATTTCAAAATGGCCGCTCTGGAAGATTAGCTTTGTTTACATACGTTATAAAAGGTTATTTTGTCCTTTAAACTTAGCCGAGCAACCTAAAATTGAGCTTGAGAATGACAAGAAGGTTTCTCCGAGAAGTTGGTTGTCAGTTATCGGGTAAAAAACCAAATTAGGTAGGCAATAATTAATGTTAAAATTTCAAGGTACTTGTCTTAGTTATAATTGATAATATCTGTAGGAATTTCGTTAGCTGACGCCTTTTTATAAAGAAATTTCTCAACTTGGGTCATAATTAGAAATTTGTTGGTGCTAACAGTGAGTGAAATACATAACTTCGGAAGTATAAACGGTGTTGGGAGTTTTCCGGATCTTTGGCGATATTCCTTCTCCCAGAGTTTACAACGTACTTTACTCGATTGGCTAGCAGGATGATTAGCATGATGTTAGCGTGTTCAATCCCTTACCGTCAAATAAGGGTATCGTATGTTAGTCAACATTCGATATAGCTCTCTCAAAATGAATTCCCTGTAGGTTCTATTGGTGCGAAACGGTCTTACTTGTGAAACAATCGACACCTACGTTTGGTCTAAAGTGCTTTTATAAGCGAAAGAATGCCGGTAGTCTAGTGATGGCTTACTTATGTTCGTACCATCATAGTTTTACAAATTCCGTCATCTGACTTACTATCCAACCTATTAAGAATTCACCTATCGTTACCTCAAATAAGCATTCTACCCTGCCATTACCTTAGTGGTCCTTTAGGTATTATCTTTAGCAATCCCAGTCACAGGTTTGAGGATATCCTGCTATGAAGAAATTCTCAAGCTCTACCATTGCGATGTTTATTATTATCCAAATATCCATCTCACGCTTTCAGCGATGGCAATTTTAAAAGTTCTGCAGCCATTCGGGCAGCACGACCTGCCAAACACCCAGAAGGAACTAATTATTCCTTTCTTCTCTTTTCTGGTTGTGCAAGATACTTCACTGCCCAAAATGCGACAACGCCAGCACGGCTCCTGAAAGATCTGGTGGGGGAGGTACATGCGTAATTAAACTATAGTCGTTTCTTTAGGACGCAACTAAGTTTTCGCGCAAAGGATTGTTGTGGTTGGACGACATTGGCCTAATCGTTTCACGAAACTGTTGTTTTTTCCTATCGCTTCTTCAGAAAATTATGTCAAAATCTAGCGGCTTGTCTTGCGACATCTTGCGTACACTTGAGCAACCCGGTTCGAATTTCAATACTTCCGCCAAAATATTGGAATTCTGCGGGAAAGTTGAAGTAACATATAGTGTGCAGTGAGGCGACGCGACGTTTTCAGGGGGGAGGCGAGTAATTCTCGGAAGATTAATGTGACATTCGAGATAGAGTGTTACCTACTACCCAACGTAATTCAATAAAGAAACTTCCATCTTTGTGTAATATATTCGCTAACCGCTGATCCGTCAGCAAAAGTTAAGAAAGATATTTCTACGCAAACCCAGAATTGAGGTCTTATTAGAAAGAAAAAAAACATTAATTTCGATTAAGAAATTTCCTACAAAATTCTTTGATTTTTTAATCATCCTAAGCCGAGAATTTCAAATCTCCATTTTTTACTATTATGAATTTCAGAGAAAGTACTGTGATATTAGTGATGTAAGTATTTAACGGGACAATGTTCCACATTGTTTGATGGTATGAACGGACGGGATAGTCCGGGAATGGGACAGTCCTGGAAGTTAACGGAGTTTCGAAAAAACGGTACACATTGTCAGCATACTCCGAAGTCAGTAGATGCTGATTTCAAAAGGAATTAATTGACTTGCTCATACGAGAAAAGTTTTGTCTCTAGGGGAATCTACTATAAATATCATTCTAGGATTAGCATTAAGGCCACCTTTCCAAATACGATTTTATCCATTGAGGTCTAACCGCGTTCGATCCGTCTTTGATAAATTCGTCAGTGGGACTTTTGCGTTCCGGAAGAAAGTGTCCCTATCCAATGTGTTGATTACGCAAATATACGAGGTCTGTTCAAAAAGTTCCCGAACTTTATTTATTACAACAAAAATAATTCACTTACACATTATTGCTCCGAGTCTCCTTCAAAGGACTCCCCACCCCAACGTATACACTTATCCCAATGGTATTTCCACTATTTAAAACAGTCTTGGGATGCTTTTTTCGGATTGTTTATAAGCTCTTCCGTCGAGGTTTTCTTTATTTCTCGATTGGTGGCATTTCTTATTCCTTTGAGTGGAGATTTTAGCTTTGGGAATAGGAAAAAGTCACATGGAGCCAGGCCTGGTGAATAGGGTGGTTGGAGAAGCACAGTGGTCTTGTTTTTGGCTAAAATAATAACGAGATTCTCGTGTTGCTCCTGGTCTGCTCTCAACAGGCTAGGCACGAATTTTGCCTCCACTCGATGCATCCTCAATTTTTTAAGTTAGGATTTCGTAGCAGAACCAATCAGGATGCCACACTCTTCTGCAAGCTCCCTGATAGTCAAACGTCGATTTGCACGAATGAGATCGTTCACTTTTTTGATGTGGGGGTCATCTGTGGACGTTGATGGTCTTCTGGAACGCTTGTTGTCTTCCACTGATTGCCGCCCGTCTTTGAACCGTCTAAACCACTCATAACACGCGGTACGTTTCATAGTATGCTCACCAATAGCCTTGGTAATCAACTCAAAAGTTTCCTTTGATAGATTTGCCCAGTTTCACGCAGAATTTTACAGAAGAACGTTGCTCCTTCAAAGAGCTCATTTCCGCGGATCCGATTTTTCGCTGCACTCTACGATCACCTGTTCACATAAACATCTGTAACTAATGAACAAAGCAAGATATCAACAAAGTGATTGAAGGTGGTTATTTGGGAAGCTTTTGCGCATACAACGACTACAAGAATATTAAAAAATAACCAACTGGAGGCGCACTATGAAAAACGTTCGGGAAATTTTTGAACAGACCTTGTAGTATATCGAGATATAAGGATAAAACTATGTAAGGATAAAGATTTTTTAGCCAAAGTTGATGAGAGCAAGACCATATTTGCAGAATATTTTTCCTTCCCTACAGAAGACAAATACGAGTCTAAGACAGACGATGCTTGCTACACAGTGAAAGCGGTTATTTTCTAAATGGGAGGGACAATTCTTTCCAAATAATAGCTCCAATGTTTAACAGCTTTCTACTCTCATTTTACCTTTATCACTACCACGTAAATAGGATACCTTTCGTTTTGTTTTTCAAACTTCATGTATCACACTGTTCATTTGGTCATGTGTGAATAGCGAAATCCTTAACACGGAACGTTAGTATGAGATTTTTTCTCGAGAGTATTTAACCAATATAAATGAAGCGAGATAAAATATGCTTGTTCAGGAATCGACCACCATGAATGCATATTATGTATGTGATTTTAGAGAATTTTTAACATATGGTGGAATTTGGTCTAATATAATCTTACATTTTTCTTCGAATCATCATCTTCGCCCTTAATACTGTCCATCAATTATCGATACAAATTTGATATTGTCACTGCTAGTATACACCTGTAACAAGGATATACCAGCAGGATATCAAAACGACCTTAATGATGTCACATAAAAAGATTAAGTGCCAACAGTTCTATCAAAAGCAGACAGCTATTTGATATAATTACATTCCATAGAACTGCTGATAGACATGATACATTTTTGGAATGTGTTGCCATTCTAAGTTGCCATTTAAAATGTTGCTCAAATAAAACATCTATTCAAACTTGCTTCGAACTCCATTCAATTAATTTATGTTTTAGATTGTGAACACGCCAAAATGGCCAAGGATAAGATGTAAGAAAAGTAATTTTTGACTGAAGTAATTTATAATTTTTGTTGCTTGTTTTATGTTCAATTTTAAAAGAAAATATTAAACTATCTATCCAAACAACGTATGGCACATGAATCTTTTATGGGGGTCCAATGCATTCAGCATTGGACTCCCCAGAAAGATGGAAGCATTGTTTCCAAAATGTACATCGGGATTCTGAAGAACTGGGACCGCTAAACGATTATCCGTTTCCCAGGAATTGCCCTTAGACAGTTGCTGCTATTTCGGCGCTTGGAGAACCATTATCTCTTAGTTAATTGAAACACGTCCGATTGCATCGGCATACTCAGAATAATATTGGAAAATGCTGTAATGTGTACAAAATATTACTGGAATGATTCGTAAGAGTGCTGCCGTTAGTAATGTAATACTTGTTAATTAAGATCTACACATAAGTTATCAGTAATAAAAAATGAAAAATATAGTCAAAATTAGAATTTATAGTGTAAATCATACTCTGTTAAGCCAAAGCGTTTATGAAAATTGTTTTGAGTACATTATTGTCAGTTATTATTAGTATTATTTATACCTCTTGACTATTTATTTGTATTGCGCGGTTTTTTAAGGTTAATTATGAACGCCAACGAACAAATGTCTCTTGCTTTGGTTATGGGAATTGAATTGTTTAGAGTTTTAGCATTCTCCCCTCGGGTAGGCACCAGAGATTAGGATTATTAATGGATATGCTTGAATATTACCTACTTCTGAGCGTAATTCAGTAAACGTCGCATGTTTCAATCGGCAGATGCTTGCAATTTTTAGTGGAATCAACCATTCCCAAAGCTGGTAGTACTAAGGTTAGCACTCCAATCTTCCTTTGACATATTTGACAATCCGTTCCCTTTTCAAGGAAAATTATGAAAGATGTACCTCGAATTACTTCCATGTTATATACAGAAATCTTTTACCCTAATATGACCACCGTAGAAGCAGTCTCATGTATTGGAATAATAATCTATGGCGTGTTTGCGACAAGAGAACAAGATGTATTGGGACAGAAACCTCGCGCAATATTACCACATGTCTTGACCTCTCTTTTACACTTCCTGATCTCGACCGAGTATACATCAATTTTTCATGAAGTCATACGAAATATTAAATTTTTTAATATGAATTACGCACGAGTTAAGTAGGATAACAATTCTGATGCAATAGATAAGTACATAGTAATAAGAATTGCACGAATAAGGAATCTACCATCGGGCATTCTTCTGAGCCGTAGTAATTTTAATTATAGACATTCATTGCGTTCTTAAGTGACTTACCACTAGACCCTTTTAGAATTTCCCACAAAATACGAATATAATTTCCTCGACTCTAATGTTTCAAAAAATAACATTGAAGAAATAATGACATTATTATGCAGAAGATTTATTTTGGTTTCGGAGCGTACGTGATTACAAGAATATAATATTATTTCATTTACATCTTCGTCACGTACCTTCAAATATTCAGATTAATTATTGCCTATCTAATTTGCTCTTACACCTTGAAAATTGATAAACAAAGTCTCAGAAAAACACTCTTCTTATTCTCAGGCATTATTTCAGGTTGCTTGACTAAGATTAAAGGACAAAATAACCTTTTATAACCAATATAAACAAAGCTAAGCTTCCAGAGCGGCCATTTTGAAATAATTGAAGGTTGAATCTGTCGTTTCTAGGAAAGGCGCTAGGGATCGTAAAGCTACCGCCTATTGCATAACGAGGTAATAGTCGTCTATCAAACTTAATAATTTTATAATGATTATGCATCTGTATGTACTAGTCGTTGTAAAATACCGAGTAATTGTGTTATCCTATTAATGAATAAAAGCAAACAAGCAAAACACCAAAGTCGGTAATGATGACGACATTTCCCAAATGCACCGAATATTTGGCGAAGGAGATATCTTTCGTTTTTTCTTCTCGATGAGCGTACTTCCTTCCATGGCCTCATCTCCTACTATAAGGGCATGAGGCCCACTCAAGTGCTCTCCTCTCATGTAGACCATTAACAATCGCGTTTCTAACGTCAAATTTACGATAAACCATCTCGATGTTATTGACTCTATCAGTTGGCTATCAGGACGTTTTTAATTACCGGATTTACGAAAATCAAAGTTTTGATATTTCTTTATTGTATATTAGCACTTGTAATATTCTGAGAATGATACCTGACTTGATTATTGATATGTAATAGATACAATGAATAACATCGAAGTGTTTTCTCGGAAATTCGACGTAGAAAAACGCAATTTTTAATGGTCTACTTGAAAGAAGAGCACCTGAAGAAGCTTCTTGTCCTTATAGAAGGAGATGAGGCCTTAAATTCCTTGAGTTAACCTTTGACCTCATGATTAATATGATCTCTCCTTAAGTATTTGGTTTATTGGCTTCTTTCTTTCGCTGGCTGTCACATCTGCGAATGCACAATTCCTTGCTGAAGTCTCCTTCTTTGGTCTTCTCTAATTTTCCTTGGTATTGTCAATAGATAAAAACGTTTTTCGCCTCTTCCTTGCATCAGAGCACAGCTTACTGTGACATTGGCTTGGTTTGAGTTTGTTTAGAAATATCTACGCACTGTTTGTATATTTCAGAAGCACAGAAATCTCACAGGTAAATAAATTACTAATTTGAAATAACTCAATTTACTCATTTCCTTTTATTCACACGTAGTTCATTGCTTCTTACAAGTGATGTGACATTAATTAATTAATATCATTAACGTTTTATTTTTTATATCCACAAATTCTTTCATGCAGATTTTTACTCTATTATTCAAGTTTTAGCTGGAACCAGGAAACTTTCTCTTTAAAATTGTATCAATTATATTAATTAAATAGTATTTTCGATTTTACATTATTGATATATTTATTATATAAACATTATTATTTACTTACAATATATTATCATTAATTATATTAAGGTTTAGTGGATTGTGAAGTTAGAAAATCAGTGGTCTCTGAAAACTTTATTAAGAAATCAAATGTTAATAATTCTCTAAATTAATTTAAATTCAATAATGTCAATCTCAGAGATGAATTCAAAGTGATTACTCTGGAATTTGTAAATTGTGATATTAACTATTAGTAAATCATAGCAAGTTAATTATTAATTAAACCACAGCAACTTTTTTAAAAAGTCAAATTTTTCTGTCATTTTTTATCTCAATTTAGTATTACTGATTACTTCTGTCGTAAAGTACTTTTGCAACTGAAACTAATATATTTTCCAGGAAGATATCTTCTCTACGCTTTTGCATACAATTGATCTCGGTATTCAGTTTGACATAATTTGGACAATCTGAACGGATTAAGATGACCTTTTCTCTGAGGAATGGAGAAGATGGACATGCTATAGCATCATTTAACATTAAAAACGCCACAAATATATTCTTGAGGAACTTAAGCTTGTCATTAGATATTGAAGCAAACCTGGAGAACCATGACAAGCTGATTGGTGCTAAAGTATTTGTAAGAGGTAATACTTGTAAAATATCTTTAATACTAGAATGAGTTATTGTTAATAATGAACTCTTCCTAATCGCGAATAAGAAATAAATGATAATCAGTAATTGTCAGATGATTTAAACATTCAGTTTTTGAGGAATAAACAATGGATGACTCTGAAAATTGATGTTCAAGATACATTTTCTAATTCAAAATCTTAGGGCTGTTTATGAATAAGCCTTTGAACATATATCAAGGTATTCTAATGCAGTTTTATTTCTCTGTTAGACATCACAGAGAACAGTTTCATAGAACTGTCAACTATATAAGATTTAAGTCAACATCGGAAACCAGACGCCCAGCATACTGGTGTGTTGGATCACATTGCAGTATGAGCATTCCCTGTACAGTGAATCTGAAAGCTTATGGCCCCTGTCTGCACAGTAGATAATAGCAATAATGATAATAATAAAGGGCTTTATTCAGGCAAGATTGAGACTAAAAGTCTCCTCATATCATCATACAATACATAAATAATTAATTTAAAGAGATAGTATAAAGTAGGAAACTTGTAGATCAGTAAAAGAAGGCTCTTTATGTCTGACTTTCAAATATACATTGTGATACACTGTTACTTTTAGGTGATTTATGCCACCCAAAGCCCTTATCATCAACCTTTCTTGATGGTAGACTAGTCTGGACTTGGAAGTAACTTCTTTATATGGACCATTAGCTTTCAATTTCACTGTATCTTGGGGTAACCATGGCTGAGGACATGTCCTTGGATGCTGAAGATTTCCCAGATTCTCTCCAGGATGCATTGAAGTTTCCTATGCCTCAGGGGAATGCAATTTAAGACAGACAGCAAGACCAGACTCCTGTTAGTGAAGACTACTGCCTGGTGGCCAAGAATTGGTCAAATTAAACTTATTTCCCATATATTTGTATGATTGTCAAGTAAAATAGCCTAGGTCGTCATGGTTACTCATCGCTTAAAAACCATTAATTTCTCTTAGTTTTGACACAAATACGATATTCTACGACTGGATTAATATTCTTTGTTCCATTTCCTTACTTTTGGTATATTTTGTAGGTTTCATTTGACCATTATTCCTAATTTAATTCTGCAAAAGTATAAAAGTCTGCAAACGATCGAAATGAACTTTAGGTGCATTTCATGTGGTCCTTTTTCCCCGTATATTCTTATGGTATTCAAGTAAAATTGCCTTGATCATCATGGAGACTGGCTGCTAAAAGCCACAAAAAGCACACAAATTTTTCGAATTCCTTATCCAAGTCCCTGCAAATTGGATAAGAGAATGTTATTAAATGACCACAATGAAAATCTTCCTTCGATTTCCTCATACCTGCATTTTACATGAGAGTATGTTTGAGTTGTCTATTCATACTCAGATATTTTATTGGAAATAAGTATGAATTTCAACACGTAATAAAGTACTGGGAATATGGAGACATCTTCAGGATCCAAATTCACTTCTGCCTGGTCTGCAGTGACCTGTCCAGGAAGGACAACATAGACAACATGGTTCAATGAACTGCAACTAGATTTCTTAAGGGATATTTCAGATTTGACAGCAAAGTTTTGGCTATGATAGAATCCCTCAGTTGGGATTTGCTTAGTGATAGAAGACTTGATTACTGTGGGAAGCTTTTTAATAAATTTATCACTACAGATCTTAGGGAGTTGATATTGTTATACCAGTTAGTAATGTACGAAATCTTCGAGACAAAACAACGATGGGTTACAGGGAAATAGTGGCCAGGACAGGTAGTTATTTTTGACCATATTTTCTGCAAAGCAGGGCTGTGGAGTCGGAGTTTGAATCAATTTTTGGTGGAGTCGGAGTCAGCAGAAATTTACCGACTCCTGTTGCTTCAGAATAAAAACTTTTATTTTATTGTTTAAATATGAATATGAGTTTCATCGAAACTACCATATATTTTGTGGTCTATTTATTCTTAATTTTGTAAACATTTTTATTCAAGAATTATCCTTCTTTAATAAATTCATTTGTTAATATATCATACTATTCTGTAATTAATCACCATGACTCAGCTTATAAGGAGTAAGATAGTACAAAAACTAAGGAGTTGGAGTCTGACAGTAGAAAATAAGAGGAGTCTGAATCCGAGTCTGAGGCTTGTGCACCGAATCCACAGCCCTGCTGCAAAGTATTGCGGAAGCCAACAGCAGTCAATGGTAGACATGGTTTTTGGTGTTTTACACCCCATGCCCTGCACCAGTGGTGGTTTGAAGGGTTTAAATGTAAACGAAATGGCTGGACTTCAGGTTGCTCAGAATGCTGCCCTGAGGTAGGAAGTCAGGGATGTGGGACCACATGATGTCATTCTACGTATAGGAAAGGATGCTGAAAAAGGAGCAAAAGACACTCCTCATCTTGGAGGCAGGGAACAAGTTGTGGAGGACCCATCTTCCCAGTTACATAGTGCAAGGTTTGACTATCCTACAGATAGAGTGGGGTGCAAGAACTAGGAATGCAGCCACACCTTCAGGATCCCAATTCACCAGTCCAGGATGGTGAGATTCTTTGCCATGACATTCACGATGGAGTTCAACGTGTTGCTGCCAGAGCTGTGGTCTAACTTCAGCTGTAAAAGGGTTGTGAAACGGCTCAAAAGATATCACCAAAATTGACTTTCAACTTTGCAAATTTTTTATCACATCTCTTATCTTTAGATTTTTTCAGGAATTAAAATTTTGTTTATATTCTCCATATTGTAACATTTATATTCATAAATCTGCTTTTGATAATACTCTTGCTTTTAACTGTACTATAACACTTGTAATTTTTTATATCATTATGTATCATACGTTTTTAAATATTTTTTGTATAGATTTATATATATTATTGTTATGAAATTAATATTGTGAATTTCAAAATTTTAAGTTAAGTCAACCTCACCGAAACAGAAGTTTACAAATTTTCTTTAATTTCCTATAATCCTTGATTGACATAAAATCATGTCCAACTGCATGAATATTTAATTGCATTGTGGAAATTCAACATTTGTGCTTGCAATTGATTCCAAATCCCAAGAAGAAGTGTTTAATTGAAAGAGATTTGATAATCAGTTCACGTATTATATTCATCTGTTCAATTTGAAATTAATGAAACAAATTAACAAATATCTCCAATTGAATGTGCTAATTTAAAAACAGCTAAAGAAAATTGGTGTTTATTATTCTGTATATGTGATCTAAATAACTATATATTTTTAAAGAAACTAATATTCATTTTTATTAATGAGATTGATTAAAATTGATTACATCATTACTAATCTATAGATTTTAGATTGGTAAAATACTGAAATGTTCAAAGAGGAAATAAAGTACTTTACAAGATGTAAGAGTAATTTACTTCTTGCGCTGGAAACCAATTTAATGTGTCTAACTAGGGATGTCAGCATTATCTCCCCAATTTAACATCTTAATTGAGTATTTTCTTCTACTTTGTCTGCCATTTCTTCAACATGTGCACTCTCTACTTATCTTCAGCCATGGATGATATCATTCTCTTCAATTGACTGCTAGATGACCATAATTTCACATTCTCATCATCTTGGGATTCTCTTTAGCTCATCAACGGACAAATGAAATCCCCAATTCTCTTCCTCGATGGCCGTTTGGTAGAAGGTATTCAATCCAACTGCCATTTTCCAATTCATTCCTAAGTAAGGTATAGAAATGCATGCTAATGACAGCAAAATATTCTGCATTATGAAGAAGATCAACAAAGTGAAACTACTAATTCTTAGAGTAATTAAACGGATCTCCAAACTATATTAAGCCTAAATACTTATCAAGATGTACTATGATATTTCGTCCATTCTTTTATTCATTCAGTCAATGATGACATAAAATGAATACACAGTTGAATTTATGGGTCACAGAATTATAATTTATAGATTGATACAACAATTAGAAGATACTTAACCATCTACATAGAATGGCAGAAAAAGAAACACATTTCCTTTAATTTCATTGTAATTGTATACATATATAACTGATGTGTTTTTCCAGGAACAGAATTGATGTCATCTGAGATGAATTCTTCATTTTCCACTTTTATGCTCACCTGGAATAATTAATTTTTTTTAACAGCATATTGCTTAAGTAATGAAGTAATTTGTAATCTATGTTTCACAATGATATAATTCATAATATAATAAATAGCCCTTATATTTACAAAAACCTTTTAAAAGATTTAAATACAATAAATAACAAAAATTCTAAGAATTAATCATTAAGTAACAGTGCCACAATCTCATGCACAAAGTGTAATGATGGGTGTGTACATATGTATATGTGCAAAAATCTTAATACCCAGGAGTTGCACAATTTTCAAACTTAAATATTCTCAAATGTCCTCCTTGCACAGATATTAGGCTACCTTTTTTTCCTATTTAAGTGTCCTTGGTTCCACTCAAGACAGGGAAAAGCAATCTCATATGAATTAAATGTGAGCTGCATCGTCATCTGTTGCACTCTTAGTTTCTTTTGAAAAGTTAAATAAGAAAGGATATTTTAATGAATCAGAAAAAAGGGCCATAAAATATAATTGAGTAAAGATTCTAATTTTGGTCATCGAATATCGTTTTCGATTAGAGGTCCCAATTATTTCGAATGAAATTTTGAAGTTACAAATAAATGGTTATATATACATATAAATAAATACAGTTTTATCTCGAATGGATAATTCTTCTCGATGCCTTATTTATTTATTGCTTCACAGATCGGAATAAATTGAAGTTCAATGAGACAATACAATAAGAATAACTATATTTACGATAAATACATACCATCCTTGTTGCTACAACAGTCTTATTTGTCAAACAGTTGTGTCGAGTAAGACAAAATTTTCCACTATTTATTATCTTTTTATAAGATAAATATAATTTATATTCATAAAACTCAAGCACAAACGGATAATGGATAATGAAATGCCGTGACGAAAATAAACTACATTAAACTTCCATTCTTTTCTGGTAGTTGTTACGATTTTGTATGACGTTATTAGCGATTTAATTAAACAATAGAAATAAATACAATAGAACGCAATATTCATTTCATATGAGAGTATTTTTGACTCGTCTAGTCAACCCCAGGATACCGTATTAGAAGTAAGGACGAATTTCAACAATTAATTATGCATCCTTACGAATCATGATAACCCGTCTTATCGTCACGTACAACATTAATCACTTTGGATCAGTTTAAATTCAATACTTCTACACCGCTAATCCACAACCATGCAATACTATATATAATCTAGCTTAATGTATACGAAGAACGTCAATTTACTTCCTTTTTCTGCCTCACTGATGTCCATTCTTTCTACAAACTCAGAGGGCTCCATTGAATTCATTTTATATTTTTCCATTCACTCTATACTATTCCCGGACAATTTCGACGTGCATATTGAGGTTAAATGTCGTCGACGACATTCTAAAACAATCAACAAACATCACATCACCACTTTCTGTAGCTGTAATGCAGTTTGAGATAACTTCACGTGCAACTTATGAACAAAACAAAATATCCAGCGACATAATGCCTCTTAGCACCAAATTTTTAATTATGACCCAAGGTGGAGAAAAGTCTTTTTAAAAAGGTGTCAGCTAACGAAATTCCTCAAGATATTATCATTTACATCTAACTCAAGTACCTTGAAATTTTAAGATATCATATTGCCTACCTTATTTGGTTTTTTACTCGAAAACTGATAAATAATGTCTCAGTAAACACACTTCTTATTCTCAAGCATAATATAAGGTTGCTTGACAAATTTTAAAGGACTAAATTCCGTTTTATAACAAATGTAAACAAAGCTAAGGTTAGAGAGCGGCCATTTTGAAATAACTGAATGTAGAATCTGTTATGTCCAGGAAAGCCGCTAGGGAGCGTAAAGCTACCGCCTATTGTATACGCAGATAATAGTC
The DNA here is from genome assembly GCA_036926295.1 of Pachydiplax longipennis. NCBI lineage: Eukaryota > Metazoa > Arthropoda > Insecta > Odonata > Libellulidae > Pachydiplax > Pachydiplax longipennis. Next base: position 996,419 of record JAVFKF010000021.1, on the reverse strand, counting down.
GTCTATCAAACTTAATAATTTTTATAATGTTTATGCCTCTGTATGTACTAGCCATTGTAAAATGCCGAGTAATTGTGTCATCCTATTATAGACGAGAAGCAAGCTCTTCAAAAGCAAACAAGCAAGTTAGCAAAATCGGCAATGATGGCGAAATTTCCCAAATGACCGAATATTTGGCGAAGGTGGTATCTTTCGTTTTTTCTGCTCGATGAGCGTAATTTCTTACATGGCCTCATCTCCTTCCATATGGGCAAAAGGCCCACCCAAGTGCTCTTCTCTCATTTAGACCATTAACAACCGCGTTATTCTACTACGAATTTCCGATAAAAACACTTCGATGTTATTTATTGTATCGATTGGCTATCAGGTACCGTTCTAAGAAACTTAGAAATGCTATTACCTTATTTAAAAACAGGAGAACTTTCCTTTACATAAAAGCTGTACTTAAAAACATCGGTATGTTGGACACGAATTATAGCTGAGATGTTAAATTAAGCTCGAGAAAGCTGTAGTTCCAAATTACGCCGGACTAGTGGCGCTTGAGGTACCTTTAATGATTAAGTCTTGCTATACTCTACCATGCCTTTCCAAGCTTCTGCGCATGCGCAAACGGGCCATATGAAAGGAAGCGTCACTTGTTGAGCCAACGTCGCGTTGTTAGGTTTTCCTTTTTGTATTTGCAGTAATTTGGCCGTTCCAGAATCTGTAAAGATGTGCGAACAATCTTTGGATGTCCTCTGCAGACTTTGTTTAAAAGAGAGTTTCTCTTTCGTCAGTATTTTCTCCAACTTTTCTTCAACTGGCGAACCGGTGTTTAGAGTGCTGAATTTCGTTTACGACTTAAAGGTATGTGCTGGTTTATTTTTAAATTATTCAGTTTTGATACCGGAATAGGATGCAATGAAAAGAAGTTCTTAAGTACTGATACCTTTAGGCAAGAAATCTGTATGATTTCTGCCCCCTGTATAATATTATTCATCCTTTGTTACTCTACGAAGATTTTCTGAACCTCATCTCTCTCTTCGATTATCCCAAATGCATTCTTTCATCTGAAAATGAAGGTTATTCAAAGATCAAATAATAGTATGGTTTGTAATGGAGGCATACGATTTTTAATTATAACTCGGTTGAACTCTGTCGTCTTTTCAGTTCAACTCTTTTGAAAACCGATTCACTTTGATCTCGCTATTGTATCTTAGGTCGAGTAGATGGAAGGACCGATGTATATTGTTCTGTGATTAACGTTTATTATTTCAATGCTTTAGATAAGCGAAAATGATGGTCTCCCGTCTAAGATATGCAAACCATGCTTGTGGAGGATGACCGAGTTTCATTGTTACAAGAGAAATGTGCGCTACGCCGAGGCCGAGATATTAAAATTCTTAAGTAAAACTAATGTAAGTAAATCCTGTGTTCTGATTTTTTATTGCTGGCATTTTGAACTTTTACTAACATCACTGTATGCAGTTGAATAATATATTCAGTTTTCGGAACCTTTTCAGGAATCCAACGAAACTTCTGTCGACGAAGCAATTGATGCTGATGCAGAGGAAATCCAAGCGGTATGTATTTTTTAGTGATTTTATGAAAAAATATTAATACGAAATTTTATTGTAGGGAATAAATTAAATTCACATTTATTCCTGTATCTTTGCAGAATATTAAAGATGAAATGTCGGAATCGGAAGATGACAGGTGTGCTATAGACGGACAGGTAAACATATATTCGTAAACTTCATAAACAGTTATGAAATTTATTATTTATATTCATAAGAATTATATACTTAACTTAATTTTTAGTAACATTAACTTAGTTATTTATCATTCTCATCGTGGTGATATTCCTTAAGTTGTATATTATATAGCATTATGGATCCAAATGAAAATAGTGTAATTAAGATTTAATTCAATATATATTTATTGTTTTAATTTAACAGATAGTATACAAAATAACTTATAAGTTAACATTATATATATACGAGTAAAAGTTGCTTGCATACTGCAAGCTAATTGGTAAAAATTTACAATAAGTTCCCCTTACGGGTGTCATCTTCGAAGCTTATCCAGCAAAATTTTTAAAATTGCCGCAATACATTTCTTACGTTAGAAATTTTCATCCATCTGGCATCGAACTCACGGTCATATGCAACCTTTCTTCCACTGGTTCTATAGAAAACTACTTCAAACGCAAACGCTGTGATTTTGAATAGTCTCCTGCATTGAGAAAGGCCTCGAAACAATTTTTGAAAATTTGCGTAAATGACCGCCTGGCGTCGAACACAGGACCCGTTCGTGAGAGACAATGGCATATGAATGTTAGAGAAGTGCTACTCTGACGTGTTTCAAAGTTTCAATTCAGTATCTTATCGGGAAGGTCCTAAAATAAGATCCGTTATTCCCGTTTGAAATGCATGGTAGAATCGGAATGACGCTCTAGCATCGAACCAAGGACCTCTAGAGAAGCAGTGGACGTCATGAAGGAATCTTCTCAAACGCCTCTGTCACCATTCCGGGTTTTATCTTTCCAGTTTATCGGGAAGGCATTTTAAAAAATCGTCCCTGATATCAGCAATGCATTTCTTACGGAGGCATTTCGGACCCACCTGGCGTCGAACACACGGACATTTGGTAACATTTCTTCGTTTGGTACGATGGAAGACCACCTCATCTGTAAACACCGAGATTTTGAATGCTCTATCGCATCGAGAACGGCCTCAAAACAGATTGAAAAAATTCGCACAAAAGACCGCCTAGCGTCGAACTCAGGACTCTTCCGTGAGAGAAGATAGCAAAATAATATTAGATAAGTGCCATCCTTACTTGTTCCAAAGTTTCGATTCAATATCTTATCGGGAAGGTCCCAAAATGAGATTCCGCTTTCCCCATTTGAAATACATGGAGGAATCGGAATGACCCTCTTGCATCGAACCAAGGACCACTAGACGAACGATGATATTCATGGAAGAAAGTTTTCAAACGCTTCTGTCACCATTCAGGGTTTTATCTTTCCAGCTTATCGGGAAGGCATTTAAAAAAATCTTCAAAGATTTCAGCAATGCATTTCTTATGGAAGAATTTTGCATCCACCTGGCGTCGAACTCACGGTCATTTTATAACATTTCTTCCATTCGTAATATAGAAGACTACCTCAACTTCAACCTCCGAGATTTTGGTTCCTCTATCTTAACGATAAGTGCCTCAAAATAATTTTCAAAAATCCGCACACAGGACCCATTTGTGAGAGACAATGGCATACGAATAATAGATAAGCGCCACTCTGACGTGTTTCAAAGTTTCAATTCAGTATCTTATCGGGAAGGTAATAAAATAAGATTCCGTTATTCCCATTTGAAATACATGGTAGAATCGGAATGACACTCTTGCATCGAACCAAGGACCACTGTAGAAACGGCGAATAACATGAAAGAATGTTCTCAAACGCCTCTGTCACCATTCCGGGTTTTATCTTTCCAGCTTATCGGGAAGGATTTTAAAAAAATCATCCAAGATTTCACCAATGCATTTCTTACGGAAGCATTTCGAACCCACCTGGCGTCGAACACACGGTCATTTGCTAACATTTCTTCCTTTGATACTATGGAAGACCATCTCATCTGCAAACACTGTAATTTTGATTGCTCTATCGCATCAAGAACGGTCTCAAAACAGATTGCAAAAATTCACGCTAATGACCGCCTAGTGTCGAACTCATATAACAATACATATATAAATCAGAGCATATTACTATTATCAATTTAAAAGTATATTCCTTAAGTTATATAAATCATAGTGTTATGGTTTGAAATCAAAACTATGTGATAACATTTGGTCATTTGTGCTAAGTTGCGTCTTAATCTTAAAGTCATTTTAACTTTGTCTAAAACTCTCATTATTGTAATCCACCTCTTTTTAAAAATTAATTTATACTTTATCAGTAATCAATTGCTTCAAATTGAAAGTGCAATACATAAGTAAGCACCTAACTTTGAATTCTTTTCTTTGGATAATTTTGAATCTTTACTAACCTTATCAGAATGTGCTGTTGGATGATTTATTTAATTCTCTGTTACTTTTCAGGAACCTAACGAAACTTCTGCTTATGAAGCAATTAATTCTGTGGAAGCAGAGGAAATCCAAACGGTACTTAATTTTATGGTGATCTTACTAAAGAATATTATTGGAAAAGTTCATGGTAGGCAATAATTTAAAAAATTAAATTTACATTGCTGTATTTTTGCAGAATATTGACAATGAAGTCCTGGAATCAGATGAAGACAGGTGTGCCGTAGACAAACAGGTAATCAAATACTTGTAAATGTTATTAAATATCACTTTTTAGTAATTATTTACGATTTTCGTTGTGATAGATGATATTCGTTAAGTTATATATTTAACGGTATTAATTTAATAGCTATATAGTGTACTCGTAAAAGTTGCTTGTATACTGCAAGCTATCAGTTGAATGAAGTATCATACCAAGAAAGACCTCAAAACAATGTTCAAAACTTCAAGGAAAAGTTTGCCTGGTGTCGAACCAAGGACCCAACTGTGAAAAACAATTGCATATTAATGTTAGATAAGTGCTATTCTTACCTGTTCAAAAGTTTCAATTCAATATCTTATTGGGGTGGTCCTAAAATAAGATTATGCTATCCCTATTTGAAATACACGGAAGAATAGAAAACACGCTCAGGCATCGAACGAAGAACCATCAAAGGAACCACAAACAGTGCATTTGAAACGTAAGAATTGCCTCTATGTATGTTACATTTTATATTATTCCCGGTTATCAGATAACCATTAAAAGTAATTGTCAAAATTGACTGACATGCATTTTATACCGGAGAATTTTGCATCCACTTGGCGTCGAACTCACGGTTGTTTGGTAACATTTCTTCAGTTAGTACAATAGATAACCACAGCATATCCAACCTTCATGATTGGTTACTTGTATTTTCTTCATCAGAATTATCCTCCACCATTTATCCTCCAGAATTTACACCATTTCCTTCGAATAATTCCTAAAAAAGAGAAAGATTTGGATTTTATTTGATCATTACTCACTACTACAAAGCTACTTGATACTACCTTGTAATTTCATTTGTAGCTAGAAATAATACCAAATAAATTCGTATAAAGATACAGTACAATCAAAACATTCTAAAAAAGTTTTCAATATTCTTTTGCATAAATATTTTTGGATATTAGAAATAAGTTTGTGTATAAAGATTTCTGCAATATCTATTATATATAGCTAACTCTCCAGATATACCTATATATAGGAGATACGAATTCTGACCATGTTTCACAAACGCTGTAGACTTCAGATTTTTTCGACATACTGGGCCTACACTCTAGATGCCAGAATAATGCAGACTTCCAGGCTAGCTATCATGAGTTCGATGCCAGAAATTCCCAAAAATCGCAATTTTCCCATAAGAATGCATTGCGCGGATTTTTGAAAATTATTTTGAGGCACTTATCGGTAAGATAGAGAAACCAAAATTTCGGAGGTTGAAGTTGAGGTAGTCTTCTATGCTTCTCATGGAAAAAATGTAGCCAAATGACAGTGAGTTCGACGCCAGGTGGATGCAAATTTCTTCCATAAGAAATGCATTGGACGATTTTTTAAATGCTTCCCGATAAGCTGGAAAGATAAAACCCGGAATGGTGACAGAGGCGTGGGACCTTCCCGATAAGATATTGAATCGAAACTTTGGAACAAGTAAGGATGGAACTTATCTAATATTATTTTGCTGTCTTCTCTCACGATCGGGTTCTTAGTTTGTCGCCAGGCGGTCTTTGGCGCGAAGTTTTAAATTTGAACTGAGGCAGTACTTGGTATGATACTGTATTCAACGGATAGCTTGCAGTATGCAAGCAACTTTTACTCGTACCTATATATATATATAGGGGATACAAATTCTGACCATGTTCCACAAGCACCGTCGACGTCAGATTTTTTCGACATACTGGCCCCACACTCTAGATGCCAGAATAATTCAGACATCGATGCAAGGTGTCATGGGTTCCATACCAGAAATTCCCAAAAATCGCAATTTTCCCATAAGAATGCATTGCCCGGATTTTTGAAAATTATTTTGAGGCACTTATCATTAAGATAGAGTAACCAAAATTTTGGAGGTTTAAGTTGTGGTAGTCTTCTATATTACGAATGGAAGAAATGTTACAAAAAGCACGTGAGTTCGACGTCAGGTGGATGCAAAATTCTTCTATAAGAAATGCATTGCTGAAATCTTTGATGATTTTTTTAAATGCCTTCCCGATAAGCTTCAAAGATAAAACCCGGAATGGAGACAGAGACGTTTGAGAAGATTCTTTCATGAGGTTCACTGCTTCTCTAGTGGTCCTTCGTTTGATGCTAGAGCGTCATTCCGATTCTACCATGCATTTCAAGCGGGAGGAACGGAATCTCATTTTAGGACCTTCCCGATAAGATACTGAATTGAAACTTTGAAACATGTGAGAGTGGCACTTATCTAACATTTCCATGCCATTGTCTCTCACGAACGGGTCCTGTGTTTGACGCCAGGCGGTCATTTACACTCATTTTTTAAAAATTGTTTTGAGGCGTTTCTCCTCGCAGGAGACTATTCAAAATCACAGCGTTTGCGTTTGAAGTAGTTTTCTATAGAACCAGTGGAAGAAAGGTTACCTTTGACCGTGAGTTCGATGCCAGATGGATGAAAATTTCTCACGAAAGAAATGCATTGCAGCAGTTTTTAAGAATTTTGCTATTTAAGCTTCAAAAATGACACCCGTAAGGGGAACTCATTGTAAATTTTCACCAATTAGCTTGCAGTATGCAAGCAACTTTTACTCGTATCTATATAGGTATATCCGGAGAGTTTGCTATATATAATAGATATCCGGAGAGTTAGCTTTATATAATAGATATATAGATATAGGGGATACTAATTCTGACCATATTCTATGAGCGCCGTCTACGTCAGATTATTTCGACTTACTAGCCCCACACTCTAGATGCTAGAATAATTCAGACATCGATGCTAGCTATCATGGGTTTGATACTAGAATGTCCCAAATATCGCAATTTTCCCATAAGAATGCATTGCGTGGATTTTTGAAAAAATTTTTGAGGCACTTATCAGTAAGATAGAGGAACCAAAATCTTGGAGGTTGAAGCTGAGGTAGTCTTCTATATTACAAATTGAAGAAATGTTGCCAAATGACCGTGAGTTCGACTCCAGGTGGGTCCGAAATTCTTCCATAAGAAATGCATTACTGGAATTTTTCTAATTTTTTTGAATGCCTTCCCGATAAGCTGGAAAGATAAAACTAGGTGTGGCGACGGAGGCGTTTGAAAACATTCTTTCATGAATTTCACCGTTCGTCTAGTGGACCTTGGTTCGATGAAAGTGGGTCATTCAGATTCCACCATGAATTTCAAACGAGGAAAACGGAATCTTATTTTAGGACCTTCCCGATAAGATATTGAATCGAAACTTTGGAACTAGTGAGAATGGCACTTATCTAATATTAATTTGCTATTTTCTCTCACAAATGCATCCTGAGTTCGACGCTAGGCGGTCTTTTGCACGAATTTTTGCAATCTGTTTTGAGACCGTTCTCGATGTGATAGAGCAATCAAAATAACGGTGTTTGCGGAGGAGATGGTCTTCCATAGTACCAAAGGAAGAAATGTTAGAAAATGACCATGTGTTTGACTCCACGTGGGTTCGAAATGCTTCTGTAAGAAATGCATTGCTGAAATTTTTGAAAATTTTTTTCCATGCCTTCCATATATATATATATATATATATATATATATACATATATATATATATATATATATATATATATATATATATATATATAGTATAATTCTTCCATATGAAAATGGAAATCCCATAGATAGGGTTTTCCACATTTAGGACAATGAAAAAGATTTTGCAAGTGTGCGTCTCGTTCACAGGCAGGGCCATAACATTGGGGAAGGCCAAATATGGGGAAGGAAGAGCATGTCAAATGTTTAAAAACATTTTCCCGCAGTTCGCTTAGGAAAACGTTTTTAAACGTTCCCCGCAGTTTAAGGGTTAACATTAAATTCAATATATATGTATAGTATTAATTTAACATATATATAGTATAAAATATAAATTTTAAGTATTAGTATTAGTATTATTAATTTAAAAGTTAATTCCTTAAGTTATATAAATAATAGTGTTATGGTTTGAAATCAAAACTATGTGATAACATATTGATTAATATTTCTCTAAATCAATCACATGTAAATGTAAACTTTTTGTCCCTCAAATTTAAATCATGCTAAAGTAACAATTTCTATTGAAAAGTAAACTTGGAAGTTAAATTTCAAATAATCGAATAATTAATATTATGCCATTGTTTGGTCATTTGTGCTAAGTTGCGTCTTACTCTTTAAGTCATTTTAACTTTGTCTAAAACTCTCATTATTGTTATCCGATTCTTTTTCAAAATTTATTTATACTTTATGAATAATCAATTGCTTCAAATTGAAAGTGCAATACATAAGTAAGTACCTAACTTTAAATTCTTTTCTTTATATGATTTTGAATCTTTACTTACCTTATCAGAATGTGCTGTTGGATGATTTATTTAATTTTCTGTTACTTTTCAGGAACCCAACGAAACTTCTGCTGATGAAGCAATTAATGCTGTGGAAGCAGAGGAAATCCAAACTGTATTTAATTTTATGGTGATCTTAATAAAGAATATTAATGCAAAAGTATATGGTAGGCAATAATTTAAAAAATTAAATTTACATTGCTGTATTTTTGCAGAATATTGACGATGAAGTGCTGGAATCAGAAGAAGACAGGTGTGCCGTAGACAAACAGGTAAGGAAATACTTGTAAATGTTATTAATTATCACTTTTTAATAATTATTTACGATTTTTGTTGTGATAGATGATATTCGTTAAGTTATATATTTAACGTTATTAATTTAATAGCTATATAGTGTACTCATAAAAGTTGCTTGTATACTGCAAGCTATCCGTTGAATGCAGTATCATACCAAGAAAGGCCTCAAAACAATCTTCAAAACTTCAAGCAAAAGTTTGCCTGGTGTCGAACCAAGGACCCAACTGTGAAAAACAATTGCATATTAATGTTAGATAAGTGCTATTCTTACCTGTTCAAAAGTTTCATTTCAATATCTTATTGGGGTGGTCCTAAAATAAGATTATGCTATCCCTATTTGAAATACACGGAAGAATAGAAAACACGCTCAGGCATAGAACGAAGAACCGTCGAAGAAACCACAGACAGTGCATTTGAAACCTACCAATTGCCCCTATATATGTTACATTTTATATTATTCGCAGTTATCCGATAAGCATTAAAAGTATTTGTCAAAATTGACTTACATGCCTTTTATACCGGAGAATTTTGTACCCACTTGGCATCGAACTCACAGTTGTTTGGTAACTTTTCTTCAGTTAGTACCATAGATAACCACAGCATCTCCAACCTCCATGACTTTCACTATTCTATCGCTCCGAGTAATGACTGAAAACAATTTTCGAAAATACATGCGAAAGACTACCTGGTGTTCAACACAGGGCCCATTCGTGAGAGACAATTGCATACAAATGTTAGATAAGTGCCACTCTGACGTGTTTCATAGTTTCAATTCAGTATCTTATCGGGAAGGTCCTAAAATGAGGTTCCGTTTTCCCCATTTGAAATGCATGGTAGAATCAGAATGACCCTCTTGCATACAGGCAAGGACCACTGGAGAAACGGTGTAGCTCATGCAGGAATGTTTTCAAACGCCTCAGTCACTATTCTAGGTTTCATCTTTCCAGCTTATTGCTCAAGCATTCAAAAAAAATTTTCAAAAATTGCAGCAATGCATTTCTTATGGAAGAATTTCGCACCCACCTGGCGTGAAACTCATGGTCATTTTGTAACATTTCTTCCATTCGTAATATAGAAGTCTACCTCAACTTCAACCTCCGAGATTTTGGTTCCACTATCTTACCGATAAGTGCCTCATCATAATTTTCTAAAAACTGCGCAATGCATTCTTATGGGAAAATTGCGATTTTTGGGGCCTTCTTGTATCGAACCCATGACACCTAGTGTCGATGTCTGCATTATTCTGGCATCTACTGTGTGGGGGCAGTACGTCGTAAAAATTCTGATGTCGACGGCGCTTGTGGAATATGGTCAGAATTAGTATCCCCTATATATATCTATTATATATAGCTAACTCTCCGGATATACCTATATATATAATATAGATGTATATATATATATAGGGGAAACGAATTCTTACCATGTTCCACAAGCGCCATCGACGTCAGATTTTTTCGACGTACTGGCCCTACGCTCTAGACGCCAGAATAATTTAGACTGGTGACTTTTAGAGAGGAATGGTGACAGAGGCGTTTAAGAAGATTCTTTCAAGACGTCCACTGTTTCTCTAGTGGTCTTTGGTTTTATGCAAGAGTACATTCCGATTCTACCATGCATTTCAAACGGATAACGAAATGTTATTTTAAGACATTCTCGATAAGATACTGAATTGAAACTTTGAAACACGTCAGAGTGACACTTCTCTAATATTCGTATGCCATTGTCTCTCACGAATATGTCCTGTGTTTGACGCCAGGTGGTCATTTACGCAAATTTTTTAAAATTGTTTTGAGACCTTTCTCTTTGCAAGAGACTATTCAACATCACAGCGTTTGCGTTTGAAGTACTTTTCTATAGAACCAGAGTAAGAAATGTTATATTTGACTGTGAGTTCGATGCCAGATGGATGAAAATTTCTCACGTAAGAAATGCAATGCAGCAATTTTTAAGAATTTTGCTGGATAAGCTTCGAAGATGACACCCGTAAGGGAAACTTATGGTAAATATTTACCAATTAGCTTGCAGTATGCAAGCAACTTTTACTCGTAAATCTATATAGGTATATCTGGAGAGTTAAATATATATAATAGATATGTCAGAGGATTTTAGCATCATTAATTTAGTAGTTAATTCCTTAAGTAAGGAAATATTCATAAACTTTCATTAAAACAGTAATTAACTTTATTTTAAGATAACTATTATCCATTTAAGTATATTTTTAGTAACTTACAAAATTGTTTATCATTTTCATTTTGATTGACGATATTCCTTAAGCTATATATATATATATATATATATATACACACACATATACGAGTAAAAGTTGCTTGCATGCTGCAAGCTAATTGGTAAAAATTTACTATTTACTTGGAGTCGAACTTATGGTCATTCGGCTACATTACTTATATATATATATATATATATATATATATATATATAGTATAATTCTTCCATATGAAAATGGTGTATTTACATTGCATTGTAAATATGTGATAGTATTTATTTTATAGAAATACAGGATTTATGTCTGAGCATATATTAATTATTAATTTAGTTATAAATTCCTTAAGTTATATATTTCATAGCCTTACGGTTCCAAATCAAAACCATGTGATTAACATGGCAATTAAATTTTTCCGTAGATGATATTCCTAATTTAAGTCTCTCAAATGTAAAGTCACTTTTTTAAAAAGTGACTTTACATTATCTTCTAAGTTTAATTAAACTTAGAAGATAAAATTTTAAATAATCCAAGAAGTAATATGCCATCTTTTTGTCATCTGTGCTAAGCTATACCTTACTCTCAACTATAGCTAAAAACCTCTTAACTCTGTGTGGTTCTTTTGTTGAAATAATTCATAATTTAATTTATCAGGATAAGTAATATTTAATTATTTTAACTTAAGCTGAGTTCATATCCTTTTTATTGGTGCCTTTAATTAATTTTTAAATTAGTAATTGAATCACTACTTTCTGTAGGTAGCTGTTAAAGACGAAATTGAAATAGTCGACTGGCAAATTCCACCAGAGTTTGAAGGGAAAGAGTTTAGAATAGAGGTAAGTGTAGTATTTTTGTCATCATTTTATATTTTTTTCCAAAAGGACTTAAGCATAAGACAATTTAGCCACTGTTTATGTAATTGTAGTGCTGATTTGAGTCTCCATTATGTTTTTGGTTTTCTAAAGAAAACAGTAATATTGTCCACATTTATTTATCCAATATCAAATCAACATCTCAACATCGTGTATAGATAGTTATTAAATATATCCTGTAAATGGAAATCAGAAAAATCTTTTCGAGAGTAGTTTACTGTGATTGTTTACTCTTTTGATAAATATCGATGCTAAACTTTTTACCATTAATTTATTTAATGTGAGAACTACTTTTCAGGAAATTGTGGGAATCTTTCCAACTGAGAATGAAGCTGAACAAAACCATGATAAGTACATATTGTGTGACCAAGAAACTAATAACCTACAGGTAAATAGAATGTGTTTAAAAATGTATTAAATTTCCATTGTATTTTATCTTAAATTATATGAAGATTCTGCATTATTTAATGCTACTAATGAAGTTGTATGGATATATTGAGAACTTTCAAAGCAATGATGTATTAATATAGAAATCTGCCTCATTTTTAGGCATTGGTTGAAGAAAATGTAAAAATAGAAGAGGAAAACAATGATGAAGGAATTCTAGGCAATCATTTGAATGAGGTAAGATTCATATTTGAGAAGATATTAGATGCCAAATAAATTCAATATTGCAATTTTTTTATTATTCAATGTAAAATTTCTATCAAAGGTAAGCTATAGTCTAAAGTTAAAACTATTGATGGAAAATAATATTGAAACGTTTGTTAGAATGTTTTGATGGTATTGTTGCTTAAATTTTATGAATATTGAGGAATATTTTATGCTAAAATTGATATTAGAAGGTAGTATCAAGTATCTTTGAAGAAGCGAATGATGATTTATTGATAAAGAAATTTTTTGATTTGTAGGAATTGGTTGAAGGAAATGGAGTGAATTTGGAAGGGAATAATTTTGATGAAGGAATTACAAGTAAGGAATGGACTGAGGTAAGTTTCAGATTGTAATAGCAGTGATGTATAGTTCTGCAGACATTTATTACAACTTTTTCATCAAACTTATGAGTTTCCTCTGCTCACTTTACCACTTTAATTTTGTGTATATGTATTGGAGTTTCTTGTATAACTGTTCTATGTCCCATCTTTGAATAACATTCAATGTTACATGCACAAGTTTAAACATGTTGCAATCACTTATTTATCCTCTATTATCTTATATGTGAAAAGTTCATACGTAAAGGAAATCTTTCTCTATTTGGTAGTTATAACTGTCTTTGCTTTATTTACAGGCTTCCAAAGAATCAAAAGTGTCTTCAGCAGATGTGGTAAATGAAGGAGAAAATAATGACAATATATATGTGGAAGATAATAGTTCCTTATGTAATACTAAAGAATCTTTTGAGCACATTGATGGAGAGAATTCAGAGGAAGGAGATAAAGGACAGTCATCTGCTGCAGAGTTGAATTGTACAGAAAAAGAGGCTGACTCAGGGTTATCAGGACAGACAGCTACTGTTAAGGGAAAGGGTTTGCGTTATTGTGTTTGTGATATTTGTAAAAAGAGCTTTAAATGGAAAATTCATTTGGGTAGGCATGTCAGAATTCACTATGAAGATAGACCATATGCTTGTAGAATTTGCAGCAAAAGATTTAAACAACAACAAGGCAGACATCAGCATGAGATATCCCATATGAAGCAGGGGAAAATACCAAAGGGAAATAAGTTGTACACGTGTGGTATTTGTGGGAAGCATTATTGCAGCAAACAAAGCTTATATCGTCATTCATATTTACACACTAAGAAGTATTGCTGTAGTGTTTGTGGAAAATGCTTCTCCAGCAATGGAATACTACAGAGACACGTAAGGACACATACGAAGGAAAAGCCATTTAAATGTGATATCTGTCAAAAGTGTTTTACTGAAAAAGGAAATCTAAAAGAACATGTTGCTTCTCATTCCTCAGAGAGACCGTTTTCATGCAATATTTGTTGTAAAAAGTTTAAATGTAGAAGGACCAGGAAATATCATGAGCTTAATCACCAAAAGAAAATTTGAATTCCTTACAATCCTCAGTTCATCTTGTCCTTTTATTCATCATTTACTATTTAGGAATGAAGACGTTCAGTTATGGAACTTTGTATGTATTTAATTAGTTGTTTACTGTATTGACTAATAAATATGTTAAATAATTAAGTATTTTAAATTAGAAGCCTTTATTTTTAACATGGTAATGTTAATCCTGGCAGGAGAATAATGTAGTTAGTTTTATTCATATTTGTATCTGTCAATAAATTTTTTGCCATACTGGTAATATTTGCTAGTACAAATATGTATAAAAATAAGAATGTTGAATTTTTTACTTTATGATATTATATTCTTACATTACCTTGCTAACCTATGGTAAATCTTTATTTATGAAGTTATTAGCTATTTCTTAAAATGTAATTAACCTTTAGGAGAATTAAGATCAATATTAAGCTAGTTATTTGAATAGTAGTACAATAATGATGTAGCATATGGCCCCATGTATAAATTACAAGAGAATTGTATGTGCTGTTACTATATTTGCACAGAAGTCTACATGATCTTATTATGAAGACATTCAGCATGAAAGATAATCAAATCATTATGGCATAGTGCAATTAAATTAAGGTGAAATAATGTCATCATCAAAGGTAAAATAAGATACCAATGCTGTCAAGATAATTAGGTGCAGATTTTGATTTTTTTGAACCAATTAACTTGGGCCTATTTTGCAAGAAACAAGGTCTTTTCTAGTATTAATATCTTACTCATGGATTTTTCTTTTCCTATGTATTTTTCGCTTTGCTCTTAAAAAATTTGGATAAGGGTGTCTTGGGAGAATCTATAAGAATTCATAATATTTTGGGAAAATCCAGAAAGAAATGTAATGACCTTTTTTCCTATTATTAGAAGAGAAAACATCCAGTGGAAAATTTTCTGAGAAAATGCTGATATAATATTTTGTGCCAGTCAAAATCCTACTACTTTATTGATAACATGAAAAACTGAACTGATAATAAGATTTTAATGGAAAAAAGCTGTGTGAGGAGTTGTTATGTTTCTAATCCTACTACTTTTTGTAAGGTTTGTACTGCTCTCATCAATTTGATCAAAAAGGACAGTTTTTATGGTTGTAGGTCATTAAATAGTCCTAATTTAGTGGATTACAAATTTTTACACTTACACGAATTCGAATTTGGTATATTTTCCTTATGTAGTTTGGTACAAAGATAACTAATTTCATCTCGTATTTATTAAGGATATTCATGGTGATTTTAATTCAGGCTTCTAGTGAAAAGAAGAGAACAGTCGTTCTATAATTCAGATTTGTGTTTATGATGCTTTTTGTGAAAGACAACAGCAATTTTCAAAAAATATCAGTCTAAGATTTGGAAGTTAACTGAAACAACCAAAAGTAATGCCTCGAATTTATTTTTGAAACATTCTCAATTGCATTTTGTGGATCTCTGGTCATAATGAGCAAGTGTTATCTTATGTGTATTTTTTCATTGTGACCAGGAATGTATCTCACCATATGATTCTAATGCTTCTTATGTATTTGTGTAAATAAAGAATATAAAATACAATGTTTTCTCAATTTTTCATCCCATCATTACTCAGCCATTAGTTATTTCGTTTCAAATTATTTGTTACACGACATTTAAAATTGATAAAAATTGTTTATCAGAATGTCTTAATTACTTGCCTAACTAGTCAGTGTTTTAATATTGAATGACTAATATGGAAAGACATTGTAATTACCTTAAAATTGTGGATGAAATCCTATTTTATAGGATTAATTTTAAAATTAAGGGAACAATATGTGCTATAGGTGGAATTTGGGGAAGAAGAGAGAATTAAGAACGAAAAATTTAAAAAGTGAGACCATAAATTGTGAATGATAATTGAAGGTCGAATTTTTCATATTCTCTATCCATATATATCAAAAACCAACTATATGTCCTTTAAAATCGCTAAAAATATCCAAGTATTATTTAAATCTTTCAAAATCGGCGGTCAGATAGAGCGCTATGCATTATGGGTAATATGGCGCTTCTCCATTGTCTGAGAGAAAGGAGAGATGAAATCCAAAATGGCCAAATACTTCCCCGAAATTCCAATATAATTTGGAATATTTGAAATAGGCGGTGGAATAGTTTGAGGTGCATTGTGGGTAGTGACGTATATAGAGAAAGGCTTAATAGTGTTCAAAGGGGTGAACACTTTTACTTTCATTTCAAAAACTGAGCAAAAATGGGCGAAAAACGCCAGTTAATGAGGTTTTTGTCCTCCAAATGATTAACCCTTTCGCATTTCGTCCTTCAAAAAACGCACTCAAATTCCGTCACTTTCTGAGGGCGCTACTAGTACTCTTAACAACATTAATTATATATCAGGATGACTGATGTCAACTTCAACTTCCTGTTGGTGTAATGGTTATAGTGTATTGACGTAAATATATTGCTATTCAAGTCAGTATTTACCTGATTCAAATCCGGCTGAAGACATTTTTTCCGTCGAGTCTTTTTCTATTTACGTGTCATATAAATTTTTTTTTAAAGCTTCTTCAGGTAATTTTTCAAAATAAATCTGACTTAAATTAAAATTGGAATTGATTTTTATTATTTATTCGGCCGTGAAGATCAAACCTTCGAGCAATCGGTAAAATCTTTCGTGATTTTCATGGAATTAGACTCTCGTGAAATAATTACCGATAGTCGAACTCTTTCAAATTTAATATAAGAAAAAATCGACTTAATTTCGAATTTATGCGGTAATGGGAACTGAAGAATTCAATTGTTACTAATTTTATCGAAAATTTACGTAATTTTCTCGCTTAAAGATGACTTTTAAACTATAATTTTTGTTTATCTAGTCCTTTGCTTACTTTGAAGATTTTTCTGTTATCAATATTTAATTAGTTTTAAAAGTCTAGTGTATTCATTGCACTAATTAATAATATAATGGACATTTGTATTTTTGTGAAGGATTAAAATATACTCAAGGATATACTCGTAAAATAATCTTTATTACAGAATAAGTTACACAACAGTTCAATGTTAATAAAATTTTTCCCTTTTGCTTGAATATAAGCATTAATAAATAATATACATGGGTAAATCTTTAACAAACACTTAAGTTATACAAAGGAAACTTAACAATTCTTATAAACGATAATCCATAAGTAACTAATTATCGAAGAAGTCTCATTTTGTAAATACTGCAATTGATGTATAGTTACTGACTATATTATGAAAACCAAAAAGTACTAATTCCAATTCCTATGAAAAGAGTTTGAAGTTCGTATCACTTAAAAGAAAAGAATATTCGTAGTTGTAAATTATCTTATTTCAAAGCTATCTTAAGTACTTTTTCATCTTTAAATACGAAGTAAATTTATGGAGAAGAATTAGCGAATAATTAGTACCCATTGCAGGTAATTTATGCTCAACTCTAATATTAAAAGTGCTTAAAATTTCGCTCTCATTTAAGTGAACTAAATAGCAGAAGAGAATATTGATAAAGTTCAGGCTTTTGCCGTTTGGGGTACCAAAGTATGCCTGCAATGTGCTGCCACCTGAAGGAGACACGGCAAAGCTTATAGCAAATCCATCATCCCATTTAAAAACATTAAATACATTATAATATTTACTTACGAATGTTTATTTGTAAAAAACACATTGGATCTTCAATCTATTTTATTCAAATGCTTTAAGTCGTCTCTCAGAGTACCTTCCATGTGTTCTAACAAGCAGTTTGTTTTATTCTCAAGCTAATGACGTAATATTATGTTTAAATTACTACAAAAGGAAAAGAATAAACAATACCATTTTCGTAGGCTTGGCAAAATTTAACTTCCGTTTAATTTATTTATTATGAAATAATGAAATCCATGAGTTACTTTTCTAGAATTTTAAATAAAATTACATTTCTCCAGAACCTCTTTATCGTGTTTTCTTTAATTTTGATAAAAATAACATATGAATATTTGTAACATAGTTCGATTTACACTTTTTATGGAATATTTTGTATCGTAATCTCAAATTTTCAAGAAATTATCGACTTTTATAATATTCTATCTTTCTAAGATAAACTAAATTTTACAGATTAGTTTTTCCATTATAATTTCACATCCATTGTTTAATTTAACAATTCTTGCAACTTTGATACTTCATCATTAAATAGGACGTAATATTTAGAAGGAAACTTCAAGTAGATAATCTTACTTATTTTAATAGTATACATAAGTCAAACAAATGATTCTAAGAAATTACATTTTATATTCAGAAATATTTAATAAGGTGGACTGCTATGAGAATTATCATTATAATCTTTCACCTTTGAAGACATACTCAAAATTGTTTAAAATATTATTTCCTGATGGGATATCTGGCAAAAATTCCTGAATGATGAAGTGAAGAATTATCCAAAATCGGTGTCAAAGGAAGACACTGTCCTTGTACGAACATTAGATTATTTTTGTGAAAATGGAAAACCCCGTAATCTTATGCAACCCACATAAGCTGCACTGTATCTTGGGTTGCTATAGTTACAGGATAAAAACCAATACACCAATTTTCTAAAAATTACACAATCATGCTAAAAGCTGAAAAAACTACCACTAAA
Source organism: Pachydiplax longipennis (assembly GCA_036926295.1). Taxonomy (NCBI): domain Eukaryota; kingdom Metazoa; phylum Arthropoda; class Insecta; order Odonata; family Libellulidae; genus Pachydiplax; species Pachydiplax longipennis. Next base: position 977,788 of record JAVFKF010000021.1, on the reverse strand, counting down.
ACTGGGAAAATTTAAATGCATTAATAAAACTGTATTGGTAAGATTCATTTAGCTGAAATATGGGAATCCCAATAGATATAGCGGCACAAAAATATTATTTATTATCAGAATGAAAACAAATATATGAGATGAGTTAATAAAACTGCCTAAAACAGATAAGATTGAAACATCTTTTTAAACCACAAAGTAAATTAATATACAAAAAAGAATGCTTATTTTAGCAAATGTTAACTTCTGAATAAAAGATTTTGTAGATTCAGCATCATTTCATAGTGACTTTTTTCCAATAACACATTAAATTTATACAAAGAATGCATCCAAAAAAGACTTACTTTGGATTCTTCAGTAGGAATCAATGGCATTTAGAATTCATCCCCATTTGGACAACATTGTCACTGATACTTGTCTTAATACATAAAACAAGAAGTCTTCAATATTCAGAAATCTTAAGGTAAACAGTTAGCTTGCTAAAAGCATGCAGAAGAAAACTGCTGTGTCAGTTTATGTTAGTTTCTACTGTGGAAAAAGATACATTTCACTCTCAATATTTTTAAAACTTAAAGGAATATAAAACTTTCTATTGCAAATACTTCTGACTCATTGAGCACCAGATTCATTTGCACTAACTTCAGCTCTTATATTATCTTCTGTACAATTTATTTCATCAAGTCATAAATTATGCAACAACAAGAAGAAACTGGAATAATCTCACAATGAGAATCATATTTCTGATAATTTAAGGAAAATAAAGAATATAAAAGCTATTTTCTAATTTCTTCACTTTTCTTTTACAATACTGGATAAGATAAATAAAACATTGTATCTACTAAATTTGTATTTATTTCATAATATATTCCGTAATTATTTTGAATTATGCCTACATATTAATATTGATTACACAAGATATTGCCAAGAGGCTCGTGGTATTCTACAATGGTAATTTATCAATTAATAACTATTTCAAAATACTCTTTCTAGCAACAGATTTATGTTCCCCATTTTTAGTTATTAATAAGTATTGGATCTGTACCCAAAAATTTTCTTATTCATCAAACAATTTAATTCTTACTCAAAAACTGGGAACTTGAGCTCAATGTTGAAAAATGGTCAGCAGTTACTTTTCAAAAAGAAATTAAGTCAAACAAAGTTCAGAAACTTTTCAGAGACCAATGGAAACTGTATTTTAAGAATCTTACATGTCAGATTATATGTTTCTATTTTATCAGTAAAAGCTTTAAAAAAAATATGTTAAATCACTGCAATGCATTCAGTTATTCAGAAATATGTAGCTTGTTAAAATGTGCAGAAGAAATCTGCTTTGTGAGTTAAAGTTTGTACTGAAGATAAAAATACTCAGCAAAAAATAATACCAAAGACTATTAAGGAGCTCAGGATATAGGTTGCATATATACATTTGTGGTCTGAAAAGTTTCTGACATTTCGTCATTTCTCAACATGTTTTCTGAAAATCTTTTGAAGATTTCTGGATAATCTGTGGTCTATTGTGTACATTTAACATCCTTTCATACTGCTCTAGTAATACCTGAAATTTATACAAAGAAAACATTCCAAATAGACTTACTTTGGATCCTTCAGTAGGAATCAATGGCATTTAGAAATCATCATTGACGTTGATACAGATACTTGTCTTAATACATACAACAAGATGTCTTCATTAAAAAATCTGAATGGAAAGAGATAGCTTGGTAAAACTGTGCTGAAGAAAACTGCTTTGTTAATTTAAGTTTGCACTGAAGATAAAAAATACACAAAAGAAGACATACACCAAATACAGTACTGGAGCTTTCTTAGTCAATTAAATATAGACAACTGCCTTTCATGTTCAATTCAGCACACATCTTTTTAGATTCCAAAACAATAAATGATAATCCAAACATTTATTTAACTTCATTTTACTATGAAAAAGAACAATAAAATTTCTAGGTACATCTAAACATGAGCTGACTTTATCTGTCAATGATTAATTGACTTATCTTATTTTCCCATAGCAAAATATTATCTATTTAATTTGCAATGACATTAGAAAATTATATAAAATGAATCCCTTTTCAATATAATAATTTAAGGCACAATCCCACTCATTTAAATGTTCTCTTCCATTTTACATGAAACACATGGTAAATAAACTGATTTAACATAGATTTTCCCCTTCCCAAAATGCACTACAACATGATGTAGACAATCCCACATCATATTTGATAGACCAAACATATTTATGATATTAAAGTCACCATCCACACCATTTAGGACTTCTTTTCTTATTAAACCTTAACTGTAATTTCAAACTGGATCAGTTGACAGTTAAATGAATGATTTGCAGTTAGAAAAGACTCAATACATCAATAAGAACTTTAAGTGGAAGTCCTGAAACATAAATGTTGTAGTATTCTGTCTTAAATGCACCCTTTAAATAAATTATGGAGACACTATCAATCAATGATGGAGGCAATGTGAGGATTGTATTTCCCTAAAGAGAAAGGCATAATAATAAAAGATATTTGGTCTTTTACTCGATCTCAGGTTTATGATGATAGAATTCAAATGAGTGATACACAATAGAAAAACATAAGCAGATAAGTCGTTAGTAGTAAATATATAATAAACATACTTCCAAAATTGGCTTGAATGTATCAATGATTCAAATTTCTTAATATTACTACAGTAAAATGCTTATAACAATTGGAATGGCTTTAACAAGTTAGATATGAATTTGAAAAGTTTTTGCAAAAGCTGTCCCTTGGTGGAAATATGTAAAAACTGCTGTTTGGAAATTTGTGAGAAAATATAGAAAATACTTCATGAGTGAGAAAACTGTACTAAACATTACAAGAGTTGAAGCTACAAATGAATTCCATATAAAATTTTGAGGAATTTTTCCACCTTATTTGAGTTTTATGTGGATTTAGAAATGGTTGATGTGCACAGTTTCATATGTAAGCTAATTTCTCACTCAGTGAATACAAATACTCATATCATAGGTTTTATGATGAGAGTAAAATATTTTTGAATCAACTCATTCAGGGTTGAAATGAAAGGAATGGAGTATATGATGTTGAGTTTTGGTTGGGTTGAAATAATATTTGTGATTTTTTCATACAGAGAAATGAACAGGATGATTTGTGCAAGTTGTGATACACACAATATCAAAAACAGATTGAAATTAGTTCAGAGCAAGTATTTGGTGCATTCCCAAATTTGCAGTTATAACCCTTCATTTTGCATATCATTTGATAAGAACAATTATTTCCCTTTAATCTGATACATATTAGGAGCCAACATCGATCTTCTACTTAATCTAAATAACTGTAAAACCAATCAAAAGACATTAAATCAGTGGGAAGTCATGACTCTGCCATAATTGTACTTCTAAAAGACAACAAACACACATAATAGAAAGGGAATCTTTCAGAAAAAGTTTGGCATTTAGTCTTGCAGCAGAAGTCCACGTTTTTGAAATCCTATCTCGATTAATTCTCCTTTGATAAGCATCTAAATTTAATATCATAAGGCTATTACCTTCTATTCTTTTGCAATTTTTACTATACAATGTATATAATTCAGAAAAATTAGCAAGGCTGTAATTTTCTTAATTCTTCAGAGAAATAATACTGAAAATGATAGATATACTGCAATTCAACAATACAGAGTTATGTACAGCAAGATTAGTCCTTTACCATACAGAGTATTAGGTCCTGAAATCAGAAGCATAGGTCATCGAACAAGTTAAGACCCCAAGTAGACGAGGTTGTAGGTTCTGAATATTAAGACCTTACAGTCTTTATTTATTAATAATCAGTAATTGAGTTCAACACTTCTCTTCTTCCCCCTAACCAGTTGTCAAAAATAAGATAATACACAGAGAATGTATGTGAAAATAGAGGCAGTAGAAAAGAATTAGGTATGGATGTGAGAATGTAGCTAAGGTATAATGTTAGAAAAAGAACCGAAGGAAGAAAACAAGTAGGAAACACCAGCACAAATGGATAAGAGATTGAATGAAAAACTGTGTATGACTATTAAAGCGTTTGATCTTCAATTTTATGGCCTCTCAATGCAGTGCACAATCACTCACTCCTCTGTATTGTTTTGGGTTTAGTTTATCTCAGAAAGTTTATCGCCCTTATCTGGGAAAACCCAAGTTTAACAGGTTCCCCATTCTCTGTGTTTTGACTGCCTTCGAGTACGTTTTGTTTTATTTTTGAATTGTAATAATTGTTAAAAATCTAGATATATGCATGTTGTTTGGTATCAAAATAATCAAAAAAACTGCTAACATAATGACTCTGAACTGAATATTAAATAAAAAATTATTATTAAGTAAATAAAAATTGTAATTTTCTATACAAAAGTAGTTAAATTTCTTGACAATAACCGAACCCTCAGGAAAATCCAGATATCTGGATTATGAAGGTCTATATCTGCTACCACTGGCCTGTTCAAGAAAGCAGCTCTTGCAGCGTAAGGGTTCAATTACATAAAAAGAAATCAACAGTTGGATGTTTTGCAATCATTCACTTATGAAGAGAACAAATTAGATAATTTTAAATTATTTGGGAATTAGAGTTCATAGATGTTAATCTTGATTACCTTTGAAGTTGAAGTATTTGAAAGTCAAAGATAGATGATATTTACTAAATGTCAATCCCTGTAATCCTTCAGAATCAACATTTTTCCTGAATTTGTTTTACAGAAGAATGCTTTCTGCTGAAATAAATAACTCATATTTAATCAGTGCACAGAATTTTGGAATTTCTTTCTTTCTCTTTCTGATTCTTATTTTCCCTCAATTCTTTTCTAAGGTGTGCCTTTATGAAACATTTATTCAAGATTTTATTCCTTTAACTATTTTATGTTAGCTAAATTTAATTAAGCTTCAATGTTCGTTTTGTGATACAAAAGTGATTTCTGTATCAAGTAATTTAGTTCTTATTTACAAAGAATGTGAAAAATGGGAACTGGATCTCAATGCAAGTAAATAATCTGAAGTTAATTACTTCAAAAAAAATCAATTTTGTTAAGATTACTCATATATATTATATATGGCAAAACGATAAGTGTAGTTCATTCGGATGAGTATCTGAGATATAACTAGAATAACTGGAAATAAGAAATAACTGGAACACACATTTGAAATACTTATGTTAAAGTATAAAATAAGCTCAGCATTGCAAAGCATATTGTTGACAGATTCGATGAGATTAGAGAATAATATCATTTCACTTTCTTTCTCAAAAATATTGAATATTCTGAAATTTTTTAGGATAAAACAGGTGGACCATTCCACGGGAAATCAGACAGAAATATGCCCCAATTTTTTTTAAATCGATGAAAAACTTTACTTGCATACCTCTATGGTTAAACCTTCATGCCAAAGTTTCAGCTAAGAATTTTTTTTTCAAAGTTATTAATTTTTAAAATTTTGAAATTTTTCCAAAAATCGGCAAACAAGGGTCATTTGAAAGGGCTATAACTTTTGAAGAAAATGTCTAATGGGATTCTTATTTCCAGTTTTGGATACTGATTAAATGTACCTTTGAAAGGATATAAGCAAAAGTTTCATATATTGTTAATAAATATTTAAAATTAGCAACGAATTATTTAATGCAACATTTGACATTGATGCTACCTAATCCTTAGATTTTGAAATATATCCTCGGATTTTTCTGTTGTTTATCTTTAGAAAAACATTTACTAAAATTGGCACAACAATAAGAAGATATTGTACTATTAAAGAATATCGAGCAGTACACGTTGTGCGAGCCTCAGCCCCATGCATTCCACAGCCACAAGCTCACTTTACTTAATAGTATTGCTACTAGTAGATTTGTACACAGGTTCAACTCAAAATCTAAGCTGAAAATAAGCCTCCTAATTTTTCTTTACATGTGAGGGCAAAAAATTGAAGTTTAAAGCTGTTTTCTTAAAATGTTCTCTGAGATTAACGTTTTTAGTTCGATTTTGGTAAAATCCTAGAAATCAACGAGAAAAAGAAAGAAGTCGTTTTTAGCTTGATCTTTGTATAATCTTAGAAATCTAAGCAAAAAAATATGATAAACTCGTTTTTAGCTTGAATTTTGTAAAATACTAAGAATCAATGCAAGAAAGATGGAAATTGTCTTTTGCAACTCGATTTTGGAAAATCATAGAAATCATCATGAAAAAGATGTAAGAAGTCAAGTTGTTTTCAGAGTGAATTACTTATGAAAGAGTTGCATATTTGTGAATAACTATTCATATTAAGATCACTTTTGTTTCTCACAAATTCCACCTGAAAATGATATTTTGTGGCCAAAATTACAATTTTTACAGCATATCCTTTCACTCATACACACCCCAATTTTCTATGACCATTATTTCTAAATTAATTATCCGATAGTATAAAAAGTCTGCAATTTTATTGATATAAATAACTGTATGACCACATCTTATTGAGGTAATCATGATCCATCTGGATGCAAACCAATGATATTACCTGCAAAATTATAGCAATAAATTAGTTACCATCTAATGAATTTTAAAATTTCAAGTTTATATACCATCAGAAAGAAAGTAAGGACAGTGTACAAATATTTCCTGCAATAGATGCAAACATCACATCACAAGAAAGAAGTTTATAAATACCTCTAAGAGTTGCCTGTATACTGCAAGCAAATTGGCAAATGTCTAGAAAAATACATGACAACTTACTTAAGTGCTAGTAAAATCATTCACGTCTGCAATTAACATAATGGGAAAATGTGACAGTTCTGGGATCGAACCTCTGTCCATCACCCTAAACATCACCAATGACTCATGGTGAAGACCCCTCTATTTCTAAGCTGAATTCAACATTGAAGTAATGCAGGAAGATTCTCAAACTTCATTCCCAATTCATGTTGTACTACAAAGCAAACGTTTGAAGCAATGACGTTCAGAGAAACGAAAAGCTGTTTCTAAAACATATTATTGACTACTCTTCAAATCCTGGGACATAGATTTCTACCTTCTCAGGAAGTGAGATTAATAGGTAGTTGGTTTGCAAACTCAGGTGTGTGCAAAAATTCTCATCTTCAAAATGCATTATTATTTTCAAGAATTTATCTCCCGATAACCTGGAAAAGTTAAACTCGGGCTGTGTACAGCAGTTACCTTTTGTATGCACAGCGTACCGTTTCCCTGAAGTGCATTGGTTCAACGCCAGGACGTAATTTCAATTCATTTCTAACTGAGAATCAGGAATTATGGCTGAAGAACTTTCCATAATTATAATATTATTTTAAAAACGGTCAGTCTTGTCCAAATAGTTGTATGAAATCTTATCTCAAGAGATGGTCCTAGGTTCGGCTCCAGGCAGTGTTAAACCTCCCCATGAAATGTACGGTGAGAAACTGCAATTTTTACTTTGATATTTCCAAGAAGATAGAAGTCTTTAACCCGGTATATAAACAATAGCCATTAATTTGTTCAATGATAGGATTTCTATGATGGTCCTTGGTTTGATGCCAGGGTATCATTTGCGCTAACCATACAATTAAATGGGAAATTTTGAATTTGAGTACCTTCCCAATATTATCTATAATCGAAATTCAATTCATACAGTGAAAAGGCTATTATTTTCCAAAACGTAATTGGCTAACAACCTCTACCCTAATCAACCCTAGTTCAAGACCAGACCAGGTATATTTTCCGTTTTCATATACATTTAGCTGACTTTGCAATGCTTTGACATAAAGTTTCGAGCATAATTGGATGTTTTGGTAATAACTCATTGATTATCTTGCAGTATTCAGTAAGCAACAGTTATTCATAATAATGAATGATACCAATATAAAAAGATAAAGACTTATATAAAAATAAGGAAGACAAATATAATATAAAAATACGTTATACTTCGTCTAATCTCTCATTAATTTAAACTTTTAAATTGTTATTAAAAAGGATAGTGGGTTGGAGAAACTAAAATCAAACCATTCCTTTATGTATTACAAATACTGGAATAATTAAAACATTCCACTGAAAATTCTTAATTGATATTTGAAAAGATGACAGGAAATTCAGGAGAATTTATCTAATTATTGAGAATTGCTAAAGTATAGCCTTATCCTGGAATTTAGGTCTTATAAATTAAATAACAACATAAACAACTATTATGTGAAAAAGTAAACTACGATTTTCATTATTCTACTCTGTGAAATATTTTCTTATTGCAGCACCATTTATAGATAGTTCTGGGGCTCCACTGTTGAAATCATCTCAGATTTAAAAGACAATCTATTAACATATATTAACTACAATAGAATTACATACACTATTACTGGAATGTCATGTTTACATACAATATATTCTAGTAATAACTCTATACATCTCTGCCAAAAAATAATTTATTTCGTACCTGCTTGAAGGCCTCTTCAGTTAATATATCCCATTGCTTTACTTCCATTATTTCAAAATGAGTATTGATCTGTACCAGTAATATACTTGTTTAATTTTAATTTTTCATTACCATCGCAACATAATATGGACTCTCTAATTAATAGCTAAGTACCTGAAGGCTTTGCCAATGCGTTTAACTCCAAAAACTCTTCTAATTTATTCACCTTCCTCCTTTATCTAAAGATTCCAACCCAAGGAAGATGTAAGAAGTGAAAAACCTCAAAACAAAATCATAAATATTCCATGAATCAGCTGATAGCAAGATGAAGATTAAGTTCATATAATTATGCACATCAATGCTCATACAGTCCGCAAATAACCGTTCTCTAGGTGTCTACTCTTGATTTAATTAGCATTCATGCATTAAATACAGAATTTCATCAACGAATAGCAGTTCACTTTGAAAGCCTTGAATTCGTACAATTTATCAGCACAAACGGTGCAGACAAACGGCGGAATATGTCATCTATAGATACCTGTAAAAAGAAGGTAATCAACAATGAATAATCGTGTATATGCCAAACCAATGCAACCATAAATACCCTAAGACACGTATTACCTGTATTAAGGGACACGTAAGTAAGAAGTAAACAACTGCTTGGAATTCGTAGACGCTATTCCAAGCGTAACTACAATCGTCTCAATCATCTACTAAACAATGCACAAACAGAACTAGCTCGAATTTTTCTTTTAGTTTGATCCAAACTGAATAAGTAAGGAGACAATTTCATAGTTCGGAAATCGCTTAATATCATTCACTTTCTTACCTCATAGTTGACTATATTCTACATCGTCAGCGCTACCTTGAAATACTTGTTTACTTCGTAAATGCATATTCAATACTTCTTGTTTTCACAACAAATCCTGTAAAGCTCGAGACAGAGCAACAAAGAACCTCGAAGTTCACCAGCATTGTTTGGTGCCGATGACGCTATATCCCAGGCGTAATTCCAAGGCGTAATCCATCTACTGCGAGCCTAAATGAGAACTTGTAAACATTTCTACTCAATCCAACAACACATTTAGTAAATAGAGCAGCCATCTTTAATTGAATAGTATCGATACCAACTGCGATGGAATATATATCGAGATTAATCAAACACGATACATATGGCGAAAGTTTTGAAGTTTCGTCTTTCGCTCATTGTATGGGAAGGTTTTGCGATCTCTTATGCTAGTGCAGCATAACTTACTCCCTCAGATTTGGTCATTAGATCTGCTTTCTAGTAATCTATTCCTTTAAGTTAACCTTTTCTTCTTGCTCCGTTCCTCTCTGTTGATGTTTAATATTTTTGTCATAAACCGTTTCCTTGGTTTGCGTTACACTCTCTACTTGTAATACTCCAGGCACGTTTAATGTACTGTTATAAGGTATCAGTAATATATCTGGTAAAAGTTGGCAGTAAATAAAACGATGAAATCTTCGCCATTTCTACCCTAATTATATTAACCTAGATTCCTATTCTCTCGCAGTTTGTATCGATAGTAAAGTAATAAACGGAAATTGCTTCATTAAGGTGGTTGTTTGATTACGAATAAGTTCTTCATTAAAGCTCTGAGTAGAAGTTAAAGTTCCTAGAGTCACTCCCGCAATATGGTATCATCGGCTTTATTCCCTTAACTATTTCATCCCAAGCTTCTATGATCATTTCTTCTGCATATAAGTTAAAAAAAGAGATAAAGTACAACCTTGTCTTACTCCCCTCTCTAACTCTGCCCATTCCGATTCTCCGTTAGCAACTCTTACTCGTGTGGTATGATTAAAAAAAAATTTTCCCTAAACGCCTATCTTTCCAATCCAACCCAGTTTTTAGTATCACCACCAGTTTTGGCCATTGAACTCTATCGAAGGCCTTTTCAAAATCGACAAAACAAACACAAACGTCCCTTTTAAATTCTAAGCTTCGTTCTCCGAGAACCCCAATTGCACCCCTCTCTGAAAACCGAACTGATAATTCCCTATGAATTCCTTAGTTTTTCCCTCGATTCAAGACCCTAAGAATAACTTTTGCCGCATGAGATCTTAAGCTAATTGTTAGGTAGCCCTTGCATTCTATGGCATTATTCTTTTTCTGTAACGGAAACAGGATAGACTTGGTAAAATCCTTTAAAGGCCACTCTCCTTCCTCATGAATTTTCCTACAGAAATTCCTAGAGTCACTCCTGCAATGTGGTATCTAGAGTGTTGTTGAAAGCCTCGTAGTTTGAACCAAAATGATATTCATTTGAAGAAGATAAGTTGCTGACATATCTATACGAAGGTACTTAAAAAATTTGGAGCAGACGATTTTGCTTGTGCTCAACTAAGAGGTAAAGACGCAGGTGATTTCAACTCTTGTACATTAATTGCTTAGCTTGCATTGCAGAGAAGATAATTGCGAGCTGGCTACATATTCTTTAGTAGATGACTATTATTATTTTTGCATTAGCTGCTGCAAGCAGTTCATTTCCATAAATTTGCCCTTTACTTATGTAATTATGGTAAATATATGCATCCGGGTGATTATGCTTATGTACATACGTTGTTTTCTTTAATCAATTAAATTGCAGGAGCTATGCATCCAATTTTAGTCAAAAAAATTAACATGTGTTTTTAAAAAAATAGCTGACTGCACAAAAAATTTAATTACGTCTTTATGAAAATCTTTTCCATCATAAAAATTGTAGAAACAGAAACCAAATTATCTCTCTACACTGCAAATATTTTGTTATTATTCAGTTTAATGAAGTGTTTACGAAATGCAAATTGCATTAATCAAATGAGAATGAAAAAAATTTGAGCTCATCAGTGCTGCCATCTCTTGAAATTAAATGGTAACTTTTCTTTTCACCTTAAGAACCCAATAATCCCTCAAAAAAAATAGAAATGTTTAATTTTCTCATTCAAAAGTCACCACCTGTTCTTAAAATTTAGCTCCACAAACTTTTAACGCAAAATAAATTCATTACGTCTTTTGAAGAATCTTTTTCGTTTTATGTTAATTAATAAAAAGAAAGAAAATAATTTTTCAATGCTGCAAATGTCTTACATAAATATGTTACACAGATTCAAATGATTCCAAGTCGCTCAGCATAAAAGGAAAGGAGATTAAATTATGAATTTCATTGAAAAGTCAAACAGATTTGTTTAAACTGGTTTTTATTTTCTTATAATCTTATTACAAATAATATATAATGTATATTTTTTTTCACGAATGTAAATGTATATGCATTAATTATAGGATATCATTATTCTTAAAATATTAAACGGCAGACGATGTCTGCATCATGAATATGTGATTTCAGAGTTATTTTATATCTCAATTTCACAAATAAATGGAAGTTTCCAATCACAAGAGTAATCGTCATAACCATTACCAGCAATATAGTATACGCAGTACTGATTTCCATTCAAATTATTAGGTTGTCCTGATCTCCATTTTCTAAATCCAAGTGCATTAAATGGAGTTCCTGTTGAAGAATTAAACATGCATTTGTCAAATAATCTCAAATATAAGTGAGGAAAACAACACAAAAAACATAATTTCTCCATCAACTCACCCAAAATGGATTGGAATGATCTGTTTCTGTGGGGATCGTGGATCCCAACCCATATTTCATAATAATCTCCATCTTTCCTTATTAATTTAGTAAACTCTTCTGCTTCCTTCTCTGAATCTATGACACCCAGATGACCTCCTTTGTTTTCGCAGATTCTAACTGCATTTTGGAAATCTGCACTATTAGAATGAAACTTATAAAAACCCATTCCTGAAATGTATTCTTTTCTTAGCAGAGACACTACAAAAGAAAAGATATCAATGTTAAAAATTTAATTAAATCAATTAAAAAATGCAATGTTTTCACATTTTTTTGTCGTAGAAATCCAACAAAAGAAATTGAATCGATATTAATAAAATTAACTGTGATTAAATTGAATAAATTCATTTATAAAAAAATTTATATACACACAATGAAAACATCATAATTGAAACACACTCTCAACTAGAGGTTTTAACGTAGATATATATATATATCTACTACGTACTTTTTTCTCGATTTGGGATTTTAATGTGTTTATTTACCATTGAATTTAATATATTGAAAAGTTGAATTTTTAAAATCATTTGAGAAAAATGAATTATAGAAAATTTCAGGAGCAATAAGAAGAATTAACAATTAAATTCCAAACAATGTGTATCAATGGTAACAGTTAAGCATAAGACAATGCATATCAAGATAATAAATTTCAATTGCTTGATATTTATTGAGATTCTATATTCTGACTATGTTCCACAAGCGCCGCCGAGGTCAGATTTTTACGACGTATTGGCACCACACAGTAGATGCCATTATAATTTAGACATCGACGCTTGCTGTCATGGGTTCGATACCAGAATGTCACAAAAATCGCAATTTTCCCATAAGAATGCATTGCACCGATTTTTGAAAATTATTTTGAGGCACTTATCGGAGAGATAGTGGAACCAAAATCTTGGAGGTTAAAAATGAGATAGTCTTCTATATTAAGAATGGAAGAAATGTTACAAAATGACCGTGAGTTCGACGCCAGGTGGGTGCGAAATTCTTCCATAAGAAATGCATTGCTGCAATTTTTGCTTTTTTTTCTATGTATTATGGATAAGCTGGAAAGATAAAACCCGGAATAATGACAGAGGTGTTTGAAAACATTCATTCATGAATTTCACCATTCGTCTAGTGGTCCTTGGTTCGATGCAAGAGCGTCATTCCGATTCTACCATGTATTTCAAACGGGAAGAACGGAATCTTATTTTAGGAACTTCCCGATAAGATACTGAATCGAAACTTTGAAACACCTCAGAGTGGCACTTCTCTAACATTCGTATGCCATTGTCTCTCACGAACGGGTCCTGTGTTCGACGCCAGGCGGTCTTTGCGCGAAGTTTTCAAAACTGTTTTGAGGCTTAACATACGATTATAAGTACATAACCATACATGTAGTATATATTTTGAATTATATATAGTATATTAAGTATAATGGTTGAATAAATTTCTGCACTTTTTTCAATTTTATTTATGATTTAATGTTTTTATTAATTTAACTTTTTATTAATGTATTAATTATATTCGTAAAATTGTTTATATTATCTAAAACCTTAGTTACCAGATGATTTATCAGTGCTTTTATTTTATTTATGATTTAATGTTTTATGTTTAGATATCTCTTATTTAATGTACCAATTTTATTTGTAAAAGAGTGACTGCCGGTGTTAAAGATTTAAATAAATAAACAAATAAAAATGTGGCTGATTAATTAACTAATTGTTGCGCTTTGATATGCAATTGTTGAGTTACATTGTTGTGTGAAGCTTATCTATTTTCCATAAGAAGTGGCAGCTTCTAAATAAATTTATTATTGTTACTCGTCATTCTCCTTGGTAACAGTACTTCGTACCATGGTAATGTCGCTAAGTAACCTGCGTATTAAATATTTCACTGCAAGTACAACTTTCGTTGTCAAGGAATCCTCCCGCCTATTATGAATAAACAAACACGTCCCTTAGTGAAAATAATGCGTTACATGTAATAGTAAGGTAATGTAATTTCTCTTTGTAATGTATAATATGTAATGGCTTCCAAAAGACCACCGATTTTCACCGAATAAAATGAATAAACATCTCGTAGAATCTTTATCTTGCATCTACGGATGCTGAGGCGCAGATTCCGAAGTTACTTACGACGATAATGGTATCCAATTGTATAACGGTATCTAAGATATGCGAGTCGTAAACAAGTTGCTCATTCAATGATTCACAAAACCCTTTGAAACTTTGAAACACGTCAGAGTGGCACTTATCTAACATTTCCATGCCATTGTCTCTCACGAACGGGTCCTGAGTTCGACACCAGGCGGTCTTTCGGTCGAATCGGGTCGAAATGGCGAGAATTCGGTTAAAATAAACAGCAATTTCGTGAAAATTTGAGGCTGTAAACAACCAATCCCCTTGACGACCGAAACGGTTGTTGAAACCGAGGTATTGCGTTTTCCCATAAGAATACACTATGATTGATATGTCCATATGAAAGTAATGATTAAAAATGAATGATAGTACATGTTCATAGTCCAGATGTCTGGTCCAGGCCAAACAACTGCACCCAGAGGGTGCATGCGCGCGGCTAGTCTAATATTAATTTGCTATTTTCATTCACAGAAGGGTCCCGAGTTCGACGCCAGGTGGTCTTTTGCGCGATTTTTTGCAAACTGTTTTGAGGCCGTTCTCGGTACGATAAAGCAATCAAAATCACGGTGTTTGCAGATGAGATGGACTTCCATAGTACCAAAGGAAGAAATGTTACCAAATGACCATAAGTTCGAGACCAGGTGGAAGCAAGATCCTCACGTGGAAAATGCATTGTAGAAATATTTAATATTTTTTGAAATGCTTTCCCTATAAAATTAAATAAAACCCAGAATGGGAACAGAGGTGTTTTAAAACTTTCGTTCACATGGTTCACCATTTCTCTAATGTTCTTTGGTTTATTGCCAGTGCATCATTTCTAGTCTAACATGCATTTCAAACAGGGATATCAGAACCTTATTTCAGGACCTTCTTGAGAAGATATTGAATCATTACAATAGAACATGTCAGAATGGTACTTGTGTAACATAAGTATGCAATTGCCTTTCATGAATGGGTCCTCTGTTTGACACCAGGCAGTCCTTTGCAAGAATTTTTGAAAAAAAAAATCTATTGGGGCCTTTCAACATCATGGAATTTGCAGACGAACTGGTCTTCAGTAGCATCAATGTTACTAAATGAGTGTTGTTTAGATGCCATGTGGATGAATGTAAAATACTCCAACAATGCTGATGCATTCATGCTATGAATATGCTCTGGACTTTAAATGTTAAGTATTGAAAGGAAAACCTAAGGATGAAATTTTTTTAGCTCACATTAAGGCTGAAGATTGAATATCTAAAAGTCTCCTTTCTTAAAGATGCTTTCTAGGAAATCAACAAGTATATTTGTGAAAAAATCCCTACACAGGTTAGCCATGTTGTTTATCATTTGATTTATGAATGATGACTCTACAAAATGAAGATTTCATGGTTGAAATGCATCTCACACACAGTTAGGCCTACCAAAATGTTCACTGTTTGTTCCAATACCATTTTATTTATTAAGAAAAAATTGCAATAGCATTTTCTTCAAGTGAGAGGAGAAACAGAATATTTAAATTATAATAACAATGGTGTTAAATCTCTAATTGAAATGATGAATAAGTTAAACACTTAAGTTCTGATGAATAGTGTATGATTGATAAAAGTTAAACATCAATGTCCTGAAAACAAAATATGCTTCTCTTCCTACATTGGTTGTATGGTGTGTTTGAATTGAAAAGTTAGTGCGATTTGGATAAAGTTGGTATCCCTGTATTAGTTAACGTAAAAGTTAAAAGACAAAATTAGGAATTTCACTCTAAATTTAAGCACTTTTGACTCAAATCATGCAATCTAGGATGTAGCTTGACTATCTCTTAATGAATGTTAGAATTAAACATTTGAAAATATTAGTTATGTTGTATTCAAACCTGAATGTAAACTATGTGCACATTTTCTAGTCAAAATATGAATAATAAACCCACTCCAATTCTCCTTTTTTAATGAATTATAAATTAATATAAACTAAACTGTGCTTTACTAAAAATGATGTTATTTTGGCTGTAATGTCATTGATACATTCATTTCATATTCTATTCCCAGAATGAACCCTAAGAGAACACAAATTTTGATTGAAAATTGATATAACGGAATTACCTTTTGATCTCAATTCCTGAATCTCATCTACCTTGGATGATAGATTCCTTCTCATCTCCTCATTAGCTAACTGCAGTTCCTTGACTTCTTTTTCCTTTGAGGACTGACATCTATTTAACTTTTGAACATTTTCCATTTCATCGATCGAGGAGAAATTAACACTGCCGTTGACTCTGGAATCTATATTAGAATTAAAAGGTTGGAGACACAGTGAGAAAAGTACTATTTCCAGTACAAACTTTGTTGAATCCACAGTAAATATGGATTATAAATATCCATCAGAAGTTTAATCAGAGCAATTTTATGAAACATTCACATCCTTCATAATGCAGGGAATTTTAACTGATAATCATTTTCTTAATGCATTATATAAAAATTGGCAAAGTCTATCTCATTTAGGGAAACTATTAAATTATTGTACGCCGCCATTCCCTCCAATCTGATCATATCTCCAAATTATTATTAAAAGTAAATGAAACACTTAAATTATTGAATCGCTATTGATACCAGAATGAGCATTACCTCTCATGTACCCCTTGGCACCAATTACCGTGTTGTTTTCTAGCAATAGCGCTTCCATGCTCACTATTAGGCTTGCATTATTCAGCATTGTACTCGTTGCGTTGGTAATATACAAGGAGGCCTTCACGAAGCCATCCTCCGTAGTATTCAACATGACGTTCATCTTCACCTTTTTGTCATGTCCGATTTGATAGCTGATGGAGACGTCTATCAGTAGCACTAATGTCAATAAACAAGACACTGTAAATTTCATCTTCAAAAGAATCCTTGGATGCACTTATAGAAGAATTCGTTGGTGAGAATATCAGTAAAAATTAAGACGACATTTATTGGACACAATTCATTGTCTAAATATTGTAAATGATGCATCTTGTTATCAGTAAGTCTATTAAATAAATCCCAAGGTTGACTTGTTTCACATTTGAATATTAAACATATTTTTTGTGAGTGTTGAGACTTCCTTCCTCTTTTGAGCTCTCCCCTGGTTAATCAGATTCAACCAGCAAATTATTATGAAAATTAATTTTGAAGTTTAAAAGATAAAGGCAAGAATTTATTTGCACATTTAAAAGTAAGGATTTGAATGATAGGAGACAATTTTCACTATGAATTTTGAGTGATAAACATTCACAAACACAATGATAAACAGAGAAATGATTGAAACTATCACTAAATGTATCATTAAATGGATTAGAATGTTATAAATAGAACACACCAGTAGAAAATTGAAGAATAATGTGCTACAGAAATAGTATACAATGAATATGAGTGTAGACGTGATTACGTGCAAAAGTAAACTGTCTAAGAAATTGAATCTAAGGTCGATTAAATACAGTGAAAACTTGATACAAGTACAAGTATCAGCTGCCCTGCATTTTCTTACTATTTGACAATACAGCTTAAGTTCAAAACTCAGTATTAGATGTCTTAGCTGTAGGATTAAATAAGCAATTGCATCTTTATTGAGATGGTAACAAACGCTAATAATGATTAACTTTGAAATACTATTGATTAATAAATAAAAGTGAGCATTCATCATGAATAACTTTCATTGAGTAATACCTTCAAACGATGTTAAATTTGTATAAAATTAGGTTAAAAAAATATGAACTATTTAACTTGGGGATGCTAAATATCTTTCTTAGACCAAATTTTGAAAATTTTAATTTATCTAATTCCAATTAAAAGTATTTCAATTAAAATAGGATTAGGAAAATCTTATCTTTTAAATTGGAGAAATTAAATGAATGTTTAGAAATATTACAGAGAATTAGAGGGATGTGAAAAATCTTCATGAAACATACTTAGAATAATAACTATGATATATCACTACAGATAGGCATAGCATAAGGAAGAAATACATATTTTGTTCATACTAATAGGAGAAATGATAAAGAGAATAAAGCACAAGCTATATTCAGTGCCTACAAAATGTAAAACAAATAGAATATGATAATATTAAACAATATGGAGAAATTCCTAGAAAAGTAAACAAATTAAAACAAAAAAATTAAAATTATTGTATAAATGTAAAGTTACAACCATTTTAATCAAAAAGAAAACTCTATTGCAGTTCAAAATTAATTATTGGCATTAACGAAGTTCACGTATATGGCAAATGTGGATTATTATCGGAGTTCCTATCCCCTATATCTATTATATATAGCTGCTTCTCTGCACATACCTATATATGAAAGATATGAGTTCCAAACATGTTCCACAGGTGCTATTGACGTGCAATTTCTATGACAGACAGGCCCGACCTTGTAGTTAGCAGAAATATTCAAACATTGATGCTAGCTGTCATAGGTTCGATACAAAAAGGTCCCAAAAATCGCAACTTTCCCATAAGAATGCATTGTGCAGATATTTAAAAATTATTTTGAGGCACATATCGGTAAGATAGAGGAACCAAAATCTCGGAGGTTGAAGTTGAGGTAGTCTTCTGTGATTCATATGGAAGAAATGTTACATGACCATGAGCTCAACACCAGGTGAGTGCGAAATTGTTCCACAAGAAATGCATTGCTGCAATTTTTGGAAATTTTTTTAAATGCCTTCCCGATAAGCTGGAAAGGTTAAACCCGGAATGTTAACAGAAGCTTTTAAACAAATTATTTCAAGCGTTTCACTCTTTCCCTAGTGGTCCTTGGTTCGATGCCAGTGTGTCATTTTTAATCTACCATGCATTTCAAATGGGGATAACGGAATTTTATTTTAGGACTTTCATGATAAAAATTGAGTTGAAAATTTGGAACTAGCTCAGAATGGCACTTATCTAACATTAATATGCAATCGTTTCCCACAAAAGGGTAATGAGTTCGATGTCAGTTGGTCTTTCGGGCATTTTTGGAACATTTCTGACATTTAAAAAGACCTATCTTAGTGCATATCCTATTAATTATTGGCATTAACAGTCATTTGAGGATAAATGCAATCAGATAACCAATTGAATAAATAACATAAAATTAAGAATTAAAGCATTCAAATAATATCGAATCGTTTAAGATAATGTCATAGAGGATAACGAATGTTTAAACGGATGAATATTTAATGCAAATTAAACATTTCAAGAATCACTTGTCTATCAGCTGTTGTTCCATTTCAGACCTCTCTTACTATTTCGGAATAATGCTTCAAATTTCAGAGAAACAAGCTATGTTTACTGCATACAAAATGTAACACAAATGGAAAACGTAAATAGCAAATAACTTAAAGAAATTTGTCGAAAATTAAACAAGTGAAAACGCAAAATAAAAATTAATATGAGGATGAACAATAACTAAATTTCAGTAAAAATTAAAAACTCAATTGCGTTCAAAATAAATTATTAACATTAGCAAGCACTTTAGGAGAAAAGCGATCAGATAAACATATTGAATTAATAGCATAAAATTAAGTATCATAGCACTCACATGACATCCCATCATTAAAAAACGTCATAGAAAATGATAAATGTTTAAATGAAGAAAGCAAACAAAGATAATGAAAATTAAGTATTTAAATAATCAGTTGGCTAGTTTTCAGCTGTTCATTCACTTCAGGCCTTTCTTAATATTTTGGAAAAATGTTTCAAAATTTAGAAAAAAGGTTTAAAACTAAAATCAGAATTTGGTGCTACGATTTTATCTGATTCGTGAACAACAAGTGGAAGGAACGTAGTCAGAAAAGAGAGAGAATGAATATTAAGAGAAAAGAAGATCGGAAAGTCAATATTAGAGCAGTCGTAGCGAAATAAACTCGCATCGATAAAGTCTCATGTAGGTAAGTCTCACGACATTTATTGGACACAATTCATTGTCTAAACATTGCAAATGATGCATCTTGTTATCAGTAAGTCTATTAAATAAATCCCAAGGTTGACTTGTTTCACATTTGAATATTAAACATATTTTTTGTGAGTGTTGAGACTTCCTTCCTCTTTTGAGCTCTCCCCTGGTTAATCAGCTTCAACCAGCCAATAATTATGAAAATTAATTTTTGAAGTTTAAAAGATAAAGGCAAGAATTTACTTGCACATTTAAAAATAAGTACTTGAATGATAGGAGTCAATATTCACTCTAAATTTGGAGTGATAAACATTCACAAACACAATGATAAACTGAGAAATGATTGAAACTATCACTAAATGTATCATTAAATGGATTAGAATGTTATAAATGAAATACACCAGTAGATAATTGAAGAATAATGTGCTACAGAAATTGTATAGGCTGGATATGAGTGCAGAAGTGATTACGTGCAAAAGTAAACTGTCTAAGAAATTGAATCTAAGGTCGATTAAATACAGTGAAAACTTGATACAAGTATAAGTATCAGCTGCCCTACATTTTCTTACTATTTGACATTACAGCTTAATTTCAAAACTCAGTAGTAGTTACTTTAGCTGCAGGATTAAATAAGCAATTGCATCTTTGTTGAGATGGTAGCAAAGGCTAGTTAATAATGATTAACTCTCAAATACTATTGCTTATTAAATAAAAGTGAGCATTCATCATGAGTAACTTTCATCAAGTAATACCTTCAAACGTTGTAAAATTTGTTTAAAATTTGGTTAAAAAAATATGAACTATTTAACTTGGGAATGTTGAATATAATTCGTAATCCAAATTTTGAAAATTTTAATTTATCTAATTTCAATTAAAAGTATTTCAATTAAAATAGGATTAGGAAAATCTTATCTTTTAAATTGGAGAAATTAAATGAATGTTTAGAAATATTACAGAGAATTAGAGGGATGTGAAAAATCTTCATGAAACATACTCAGAATAATAACTATGATATATCATTACAGGTACTCATAGCATGACGAAGAAATACAATTTTTGTTCATAGGAATAGGAAAAATGATAAAGAGAATAAAGCACAAGCTATATTCAGTGCCTACAAAATGTAAAACAAATAGAGTATGATAATATTAAACAATATGGAGAAATTCCTAGAAAAGTAAACAAATTAAAACAAAAAAATTAAAATTATTGTATAAATGTAAAGTTACAACCATTTTAATCAAAAAGAAAACTCTATTGCAGTTCAAAATTAATTATTGGCATTAACGAAGTTCACGTATATGGCAAATGTGGATTATTATCGGAGTTCCTATCCCCTATATCTATTATATATAGCTGCTTCTCTGCACATACCTATATATGAAAGATATGAGTTCCAAACATGTTCCACAGGTGCTATTGACGTGCAATTTCTATGACAGACAGGCCCGACCTTGTAGTTAGCAGAAATATTCAAACATTGATGCTAGCTGTCATAGGTTCGATACAAAAAGGTCCCAAAAATCGCAACTTTCCCATAAGAATGCATTGTGCAGATATTTAAAAATTATTTTGAGGCACATATCGGTAAGATAGAGGAACCAAAATCTCGGAGGTTGAAGTTGAGGTAGTCTTCTGTGATTCATATGGAAGAAATGTTACATGACCATGAGCTCAACACCAGGTGAGTGCGAAATTGTTCCACAAGAAATGCATTGCTGCAATTTTTGGAAATTTTTTTAAATGCCTTCCCGATAAGCTGGAAAGGTTAAACCCGGAATGTTAACAGAAGCTTTTAAACAAATTATTTCAAGCGTTTCACTCTTTCCCTAGTGGTCCTTGGTTCGATGCCAGTGTGTCATTTTTAATCTACCATGCATTTCAAATGGGGATAACGGAATTTTATTTTAGGACTTTCATGATAAAAATTGAGTTGAAAATTTGGAACTAGCTCAGAATGGCACTTATCTAACATTAATATGCAATCGTTTCCCACAAAAGGGTAATGAGTTCGATGTCAGTTGGTCTTTCGGGCATTTTTGGAACATTTCTGACATTTAAAAAGACCTATCTTAGTGCATATCCTATTAATTATTGGCATTAACAGTCATTTGAGGATAAATGCAATCAGATAACCAATTGAATAAATAACATAAAATTAAGAATTAAAGCATTCAAATAATATCGAATCGTTTAAGATAATGTCATAGAGGATAACGAATGTTTAAACGGATGAATATTTAATGCAAATTAAACATTTCAAGAATCACTTGTCTATCAGCTGTTGTTCCATTTCAGACCTCTCTTACTATTTCGGAATAATGCTTCAAATTTCAGAGAAACAAGCTATGTTTACTGCATACAAAATGTAACACAAATGGAAAACGTAAATAGCAAATAACTTAAAGAAATTTGTCGAAAATTAAACAAGTGAAAACACAAAATAAAAATTAATATGAGGATGAACAATAACTAAATTTCAGTAAAAATTAAAAACTCAATTGCGTTCAAAATAAATTATTAACATTAGCAAGCACTTTAGGAGAAAAGCAATCAGTTAAACACATTGAATTAATAGCATAAAATTAAGTATCATAGCACTCGAATACTTCCATCATTTAAAAAAGTCATTGAAAATAATAAATGTTTAAATGAAGAAAGCAAACAAAGATAATGAAAATTAAGCATTTAAATAATCAGTTGGATAGTTTTCAGCTGTTGATCGATATCAGGCCTTTCTTAATATTTTGGAAAAATGTTTCAAAATTCAGAAAAAAGGTTTAAAACAAAAATCAGATTTTCGTGCTACGATTTTATCTGATTCGTAAACAACAATTGGAAGGAACGTAGTCAGAAAAGAGAGAAAATGAATATTGAGAGAAAAGAAGATCGGAAAGTCAATATTAGAGCAGTCGTAGCGAAATAAACTCGCATCGATAAAGTCTCATGTAGATATATTTCTCGGATAGTCCACAAAATGTCATAGAAAAATTCACTTTACTTGCATATTTATTTTTTTAAATTTATTCACTAATATTTTTCTTAAACATTAATTTATTTCCTCTCTTTTAACATGTCTTTTCACCGTTAGTTCACATCTAATTATTTCCTTATTAGTACTTCTTTATCTAATTTCTAAAAATTCTTTTTCGCTAAATAACGCTCTTCACTTCTCTCACTCTTTCAAAATTTTTGAATAACACTTAATTTTGACGAGGAAGTTTCTCTTTTCTTGCTTAAAATTCACCAACAGATAAATAATGCACCATTCGGAGAAAAAATCGAGTTTAAATTAAAATCGAGAATAATTTATGTTGACAGAGAAATATTTGAGAGAGGCAGTCTTAACTTATACACACATAGCGATCATAGCCTCGTACAGAATTTTGAATCTCTGATAAAGGGCTAAAGAAAATGGAAAATTGCGTCGCAATTAAATATTAGAAGCAGATAATTTGAAAGAGGATTCCCGAAATTGTTAAAGCGAGAAATTTCACAATAGAACCTTGTTGAATATTAATAACACACCCGTTGTGAAATGCAATGAACTACGCGTAATTAAAATGAAATAAGGTGATTTACAGAATATTTCTCCCGCGGAAATATTTCTCACAAATGCTCACTGGATTGCATGCAATTAGAAGAAAAGTATTGTTTGGATTAAATGAAGATGCAAACTGACTTAAAAGGTGAACTTCACATTCGGCAATTCTTCTGTGGTTGTCGTTCTGCTCCCAAAAGATGCAAAGTTAATTGAAATGTTCTTATGATTGCGTAGGACGTCGTAGTCTTCCTTAATTGGCACCATAAAGTTATTTGCGAAAACTGTTTCGAACATTATGCCGAGAATGAATAATACTTTCCGATGAAAAATACTATTTTTTGTTACAGCAAAGTTAAACAAGTAAAAAAATAAACTCCAAACTTGTCAACGCATCCAATAATGAAACTCAACAATTTAAGTAGTAACTCGATTTTTCATCAAATGGTGCATTTGCACACGTCTATATCTGTTTTAGAAACAACGAAAAGAATTTCTCTTTCAAATGGTCGTTCATTTACACGTCCCGATAGAGTATGAAGGCCCAAAAGCGATGGTTACAGAAATTAGATTTGTAGAAATAGTAGGTAAGATTACTTAAGCCATTACTTACCTTTCGAGAATTCTGCACTTCTGGAGTCTTCTTCCTTTGGAGGTAACACAAGTGATGGTCAGGAGCAAGCTTCGCTGTGATGCAGGGGAAGACGCCAGCGATGTATTTAACCGTCGCAAATAACAAGGAAAACGTGAAAACACCAATCACGGAGACTTTAGCGAGGATTTGCGCATCTGGATGTGTCACAGCCAGCAAAAGAAAAAAGAAACTAAGGCAGATGGTTGGGGGAGAGAGCATATTCATGTGCGTCATAGGGGTCAGAGGTTATCTCCATGGACTTTGAGGTCTCACGTCCTGCTCGGAGAACGATTGCTCTTTTCCTTACTCAAAAGTAGACTTTGAAAATCGCGTTTTTCCTCATCGAATTTACGATAAAACTCTGCGATTTTATTCATTGTCTCTATCACCTTGGCGGTATAATTTTTAGCAAACAAGGGATGTTAGTATACTATTTAGGAACATCCCTTATTGAATATTTGTGCTTCCTATTCTTTAAAAATAAGAGCTTTTAACATGTGAAACATTCTCTGCAAGTTAACAGTGATGCAGCATATGGTTGTTGAAGAGATGGAAAAGTAGAATTTGTCCAATAGGATGATTTTGGTTATTGATGTCTTCTTTATGGTTCTTTGTAGACTTTTATTGGTAACAATAAAAAGTAAATCTGATGCAGAAATCGGAAAAACGCTAAAATGTCAACTGTGCATTTCGTACAAGGATGAATTTAGCTAATCATTTATAATTTTTTAATACTTTGGTTTTTCCATTTCAGTCGATCAATAATATGGGAACTTCTTCATTGATCACTCGTGAAGAAGATATCCTCTAATTGATGTACTGAATTTAATAATTATCATCAGAATTTCACGAAAACTCTAAATGTATTTACTACAAAGATCGGCTGAAATACTTAATATTTTAGTTGATTGTTTATATTTGGAGTCGTTGATCATATGAAAATTAAAACCGTAAATAATTAACTTGATTAAACTTCACCTAGTGGTGTGAAATATTGTCTTATGTGGATAATTATTCGAAGCAATCTATTTTACCATTCTGATTCCCAGAATAATTAGAGTCGTCACTAAATAATTGAACAGCTCAACAAATTAATGCAAACTTATGCACTGACTTATCTATTTACGGAATATATAAGTATGAAACAGTGATTTTCACTAAAATACGAAATAATTATTCTAATGTTCACGTAATGTTAGTTAAGTAAATACTGTAAAGCATTTCTCAATTACAGGCCAAAAATAGAGGAGATGATTGAAATACGAAATAGCTAATCTCTTTACTACAATCACCCATTAATTGCAAAAATCGTATTCTAACAAAATGAGCGTCGAATCGGACTCAACTCGATAGACCAAGAAATTCCGCTTAGCAACAGACATGGCCGAAGTCACGTGACTATTCGGACATCCCCCTCTTATCTGCATATTGCAAAATAAGTATATGCATTCTCACAATTCTGTCCGACGCCTATTAATTGCCTCTGGAGTATCCACAGGTTCTCATTTTCCTATTCTTTTTGGATTGCCAATAACAGATCATAGAAAACGTCCACTTACTCACATATGTATTTTTCTTTTCCATCCTCGAATTTATTTTTGTTACCTAATTACTTATTTAAAACCTCCTTATTTCAGTTGTCTCATTTATGGTTAATTAACATCTATTTATATCCTAATTGGTAAATTTATATATAATTTCTAAGCATTCATTTTCGGCGAACAGCGCTTTTCAATTTATATACTTTTAACAAAACGAATAAATAACACAGATATTTAATAACATTCCTTTATCCCCTTTAAAATGCATGGCAAAATAGAAATAATATTTGGGCATCGAACCAAGAATAGTTAGAGAAACGGTGGACTTCATGAAAGAATGATTTCATACGCCTCTCTTCCCAATCCAGGTTACAACTTCCCAACTTACCAGGAAAACACTAAAAAAAATCTTAAAAAAATTCTGCAATGCATTGTATATGGGAGATAGTGGCTCTCACCTGGCATCGAACTCATGCTTATTTGGTGACATTTCTTTAACTGGTACTATACAAAACCATGGCGTCTGTACCCTCCGATATTTTTGCTCCTTTATCTTACCGAGAAGTGCCTCAAAATAATTTACAAAACAACGCTTAATGCATTCCTATGGAAAAATTACGAGATATAAGGCCTTCTGGCATCGAACCCATGATAGCTAGCATCAAAGTCCGAAATATTCAGGCGACTATAGGGTGGTGTAGTCACTATGAAAAAACATGGCGTTGATGGCACATGTGGAACATTATCGGAGTTTCTGTCCCATATATCAATTATATACAGCAACTTCCCTGCATATACTTATATATGGAACATAAAGGTTTCAACCATGTTCCACAGGTGCTATTGATGTGACATTTTTATGACAGATAGGCCATACTATTTAGTTAACAGAATAATTCAGATATTGATGCTAGCTGTCATAGCTTTGATACAAAAAGGTGCCAAAAATCGCAAATTTCCCATAAGAATGCATTGCGCGGATTATTTAAAAATTATTTGTAGGCAATTATCGGTAAGACAAAGAAACCAAACTCTCGGAAATTGAAGTTTAGGTAGTCTTCTATAGTACCCTTGGAATAAATGTTACAAAATAGTTGTGAATTCGACGCAAGGTGGGTGCAAATTTTTTCCATAGGAAATGCATTGGTGCAATTTTTGAAATTTTCTAAAAATACCTTACCTATAAACTGGAAAGGTGAAACCCGGAATATTAACAGAAGCTTTTATAAGGATTATTTAACGCTGTTCGCCGTTTCTCTTATTCTCCTTGGTTCGATGCCAGAGTGTCATTTTTAATCTACCATGCATTTCAAATGGGGATAACGGAATCTTATTTTCGGACCTTCACGATAAAATATTGAGTTGAAAATTTGGAACTAGCTCAGAATGGCACTTATCTAACATTAGTATGCAGTCTTCTCTCACAAAAGGGTGAGTTCGACGTCAGTTGGCCTTTCGGGCGCATTTTTGGAAATTATTTTGGGGCATTCTTGGTGAGATAGAGCAATTAAAATCACTGCATTTGGAGATGAAGTTGTGTTCTATAGTAAAACTAGAATTACGTCTGCATAAGATCCATGCACAGATAAAGGACGATACATTTTTTATTACGAAATTATTTCTGCGTAACGAAGGAATGCAATTTAAAAAACAATGCATTATGATGAATGTATATTATAAGGCTATTTTGAGGAATATGAATGTAAGTAATACCCACCCGGTTAAGACGCTTTTCGGGTGACCAAAAGACCTAAGTTGGAGCGTGTTAAACAGGTTTTAATATCATAATTCATCAGTGAAGTACTAATTATAATTGGGAAAATTTTTAGTTATCAACATTAATAGGATACTAATTATTTTGACATTGATATTTTTTCAACGTATTCCTATTATTATATACAAATATCAGAATTAATAGAAAAATTGTAGTAGCATTAAAAATGTTGAAATCGAACGAAGTACCCATTCTTTTGTTTCCTTCAACAAATATAAATTTTTAATGTCATTGCTTTTCAGGAAATCCGTTATTTAATCAAGAATTCTGTAAATTCGAATTACCCAAAATCACTCGAAAACACTCTCGTAAAACATGCACTTGAAGCTCTATTTTGTCGAATGCTGACTTTTTTCTTTTGCATAATTTAAATTATAAATAACGATCGCATTTAAGTGAATCAAGTATTAAAGGATATGAAAATAAATGAAGATTCTTATATTGGCCGTGAAAGATCGCTTTGGATTCGAAATTCGAAGGGAGGCCATTATTCGGTAGCTAGTGGAATTCCACATCAAGGAAGAACAACGAAATGTAACTTAAACAATCTATTATTTGGATATTGAAAAACTAAATGAAAGATATTGCTCTCCTATATTCGTATTACAGTCCAGTTCAGCAATACATTTTGGGTCCAAATGACTATCAGTAGACAAGTATCTAGACTAGAAAACGATAAATATTTTTCGTCTAAAGGTCTTAAAATTTCGAGTGAAAAATTACGTTTGACGACAAAAAGAATAATCTTTGTTTAATTTCCTTTCTTCTGGTACTTACCTCGATTTCGTAGGACCATTATTTCTAATTTTAACTTGCGAAAACAAAAAAGTCTGTCATGTATGAAAATTTTAGAATACTCGCATTTCTTATGAGAGCATTTTCTAGGCTTCCAAAGTCGAACCCATGATTCATTGTGCAATCGAATGTCATTATTTATACTCTATTGGGTGTATAACAAACCTCCAAATTTTTTAATTATTTATCTCGTCGAGAAGTGCGTGAAATTCGTGCCCGTGAATTGCTTCCATGTCTCTGTTACGAGAGCTGCTGATATCCGATTAAGAAATTCACAGCATAAAAGGTTACATTATTTGTGAGAAAGTATTTATTAATTTTCGATCTCCAATGTCTTCTGTTGCTTTCCCTATCGCGAAATGTCGGCTTTCCTTCCCCATACATTTCATATGAGCTCATATTTCCCATACGATTGAAAGTAGAGTTCAACATTTGCCTTACTAGACAGATAGACTGGTTGTTAACACCCACAATATCTTTAAATATTTTAGTTCATTCTCCTAATACTCAAAGTTTCGAGACCAAAACGAGTTCTGTGACCAAATAATAATTCTTATTTAAATTATCTTTTGTTCGTACTTGTCTCAAATTCGTGCTATTATCATTCATAACTTATTTATCAAAATGTCTGAACTTCTGCAATCGATCAAAGTCAACTTTACGTCTACTTTTATAATAATAATTTAAAGTCGTTTGTCATGATACGTAGCGCAAGAAATAATAAACACGCATTAGCCTAAACGTCCTTTAAACGTATATCTAAATTCCGTAATTCCCATTTGGTCGGGATATCCTTCAAATGATTTTCACAATATTTTTCCGCGTATTTCTTACGGGCGTAACTAAAATCAGAAACCTGAATAAATAAATAGGTATTAAAACCGTGTGAATATCGTATGAGATGGTGGTTATTCAATGGTTGTTTATAGTTCTTTTGAAATGACACGAGTAACTTAGTTCTCGCATTGAATAAAAGAGGAAAAAGGCAAGCGTATATTGGATGAGACACCCATTTTGGGCCTCTTTCACTGCTTCAGAATAGATGACCTCTGACCCAGACTCTGATATCAACTGAGTCGTCTTTCACAGAGCTTCCGATTCTTTTTCCTTCTTCACGAAACACTGTCTTTTTCCTTATATAGCGCGTTCACTTCTCACAGCAGGAAATATGGGATACAAAGTACAGTATAACCCGTTTAAGACGCTATGCAGCTTAATAAGCGGATATCACCATAGTAATATAACGTGGTTATATTACCATGGCAGTCCCTTTCATACGATTAACATGTTTTAGATACCACTTAAGACGCTTTCTACCCGTTTAAAATGCTCATTTCCCCCGTCTTAATTATAGTAAAACCCGTTTAATACGCTATCCATATACTACACTTTTACATCACTATGGCAATACCTTTATACAAAACACATGCTTCAGATACCACTTAAGATGCTTTCTACCCGTTTAAACGGCTCATTTCCCTCGTTTTAATTATAGTAAAACACATTTAAAATGCTATGCTAGCATAATAATAAATAAATAATAATAAAACGCATGCAAATTAATATTAGGATTCAAGTTAAGCGAAACTTGACTTTGGAATCTGCAAAATATAACTTTTGTCAGTTGGATTAACTGTTGGTTGTCAATATTTAGCGAAGCGTAGAGAAATTAATTCAAAAGTACCGCTTATGAAGAAGTGAATAAACCTCTCTCATGCAAACCAACTTGTTTGCACTCAATGGACACTAAGTTGTCTCATTTCACGTAGAGTTCAGCTATTTTATCCATGATCTCAAATAAATGAATTCCGCAACATCCTGAATATTACTGAAATTTAACTTATTTATTAAGAGAAATTACAACATTTTGAATTCTAAAAAAAGGTTCTGCAGTAAGAAACAAGTAAATCTAATCAGAGTCCTTTGACATTTAACTTTCGTAATATTCTCATATGAATGCATTACAGTTGCCTTTCAAATCCCTTAGTTATATGTAATTCGGAATTAAACAGGGTTTCCTTATTAAAAAGCCCTAATCTCGCGCTCACTCCTTTGGTATGAGTAATCGTGTGAGAAGAAATGAAGATATTACAAAGCAGAGGAATCTATATCCCGCCGTTGTAGTCGATACGAACTTGAGATAGAGTGACATCATCTCTATCACTTTTCCCAAGGAAGGACGTAGTTTAAGCAGTCACTTTTCGGTGCTTTATTTTGTCGCCATTTCATGTTGTACACGTATGCATCCATTTTAGAGAGCTATGACATTTATGTCCTACACATTGAATTATTTCTATTGCAACGCTCGAAAACACGACCGAAACACCAATTCGTTTTGAGATAACTCATTGCTTCGTACATTGACCTATCTCAATAACCTTCGAAAGAATGCGGCTTTATCGCGCGTCCTTGGATCTCTAAAAGAGAGAGAAGTACGCTATTCCAGCTGAAAGAACCAAACAAAGGCCATCTTTCTCTCCGTTGAGCTCAGCGTCTCCGCCCCATTCCTCTCTTCTGCGCATGCGCTAATAAGCCACGCCTTTTTAATGGCTTCCATGGCCGTATGTGTATGAGGAAGACGGACAGCAACAAGTTAATTAGTGTTTTGTGTAAGTTTTAAGAAGTTTGGAACCTTGTCAATCGCAATGGAGACGCTCTAACCTGCTTCAGCATGTGTTTTTTTCTTTCACCACGTTTTTGCAATCCTTTGGATTGTCTAAGACGTTACTTACCTACCGTTACTCTTTTCAAAATTGTTTTTAGAACTTAAGTTATGATCGATGTTTTTCATTTGAAATGTGCCTTAGCGTTCAGTTGTTCGTATTGGTTATTCTTATGGTAGTTGGGGTAAATAAAACGTCCTTATTTCTCAAAAATAATATACGAAATAGCGTAATCTACTATCAAAACAAACTTTCGTGTGATGTGAGTGTTTATATTGTGTTTATTCCTTTCGTAAGAACAGAAGAGTGTGTCGATTGCGATAAATTGTACAATAAACACTTTTAATCTTCTTAGAGAACCTCTTTTATATTTGAATTCAGTGCTTCATTGCGTCTTAATATCGGAAGAATATAGAAAGCGGTTATACTGCTGTTTATTATATTTTATAATGTCAGTTGTGTGATGTTAACGGTTTAACTTTGGATTATGGCAATTGGGTGTTTAAGAAACGTGCATGTTCTTCTATAATCAATGCCGGAAAACCCGTTTAAGACGCTATCGCGCTTAATAGACGATTTATTCCGGTCCCTAGCACCAATCTAATATTTAAAATTCTGTTTTAGTCGTGTCATTGTCATATATTTGGTAATATTGTTAGACGTCGCTACACATTTACATATAAGGATTGCTTTCCTTGAATATGTTTGATCATAAACTTCCAGAAAAGCGCAATTTTTATGGTTGTTTCAGTTAAAATTTCATGAATTAAAACCTATCAAATTAGGTGCAGAAAAATATCCTCTGTTTGTTCTTTACCAATACTCTTGTGCTTTACCAAAGCAGTGATGAATGATGAATAGGTTACTTAATCACTACAAATGTGCTATTAGCAGTATGTGGGCTAATTCATTTTGATGTAAGGTAATTAACAGTTGCTTATGCTGTATTTCTGAGTGCTTTTCTGATGTATTGCAGTCCAAATGAGTGCTGAGCCAACCTCAATCTGCATCTTTCCAAAGGCCAAAGCAGTGAGAACACAACTGAGTTTGGATTATTCTCTTCTTAGATGGCATTTGATGTTTGGAAGGTATTTATTTCAATCATTCAATTACTTATTTATATATAACTTGTCAGAATATTCTCTCGAGTACTTCTCTTGTGTTTTCATACTTTTTAACATTGCATTTATTTTTTAAAATTATGCAGAATTATTCAAGAAAAGTTTGACTACTTCAGATTTTTCTGTTTTAGAATCATAGATTAAATAAAAAAATTTCTGAATACAATATTTGCTATTAATATTCATTAAATTAACTAAAGTTATGAATTTATTAAGATATTTTTTTCTCATTCTTAATTTTAGATTTAAAAGTATTTTTTCCTCCCAAAGGTAATGTATGTCTGTAACTAATACGAGTAAAAGTTGCTTGCATACTGCAAGCTATCAGTTTAATGCAGTATCATACCAAGTAATGGCTCAAATCCATTTGAAAACTTTGCGCAAAAGACCGCCTGGCGACGAACTAAGGACCCGATCATGCAACACAATTGCATATTAATATTAGATAAGTGCCATTCTGACCTGTTCCAAAGTTTCAATTCAATATCTTATTGGGAAGGTCCTAAAATAAGAATACTCTATCCCCCTTTGAAATACACGGTAGAATAGAAATGATGCTCTTGCATCGAACTAAGACCTGTCAGAGGAACGGCGAACAGCGTATGGGCTATTCCACAGGACATCGGACAGAAATTGACCTCTATTTTTTTAAAATGGATGAAAATTTTTTTAACTTGTGTACTTCTATCACAAAACCTTTGTGTCAAGGTTTCAGCTCAGAAAATTTTGTTTTTTGCAAAGTAATTAATTTTTAAAATTTCGAAATTTTTCAAAAAACGGCAAATAAGGGTCATTTCTAAGGGCTATAACATTTTAATAAAATGTGTGACGAGAATTATGTTTCCATTTTGGATAGCAATTAAATTTATTTTTAAATTGTTATCCATGAAAGTTTCACATATTGTTTATAAATTTGTTTAAATTAGCAGCAAATTATTTAATGCAACGTTTAACCACAATAGCCTCCAAAGAGCAGATTTTAAAATGCACCATCAAATTTATCACTCTTTTTCCTGTAGAAAAAGATTTTTTGAAGTGGGACAGCAACAAGAACATATTAAAAAAATTAAATACATTGAGCCGTGCTCGTCGCGCATGCGCCTCAGCCTCACCCTTCCTATGGCTATGTGCTTGCTTAAGTTCGTAATAAGCCTACTGGTAGTTTCGTAGACAGATTTACTCTACACTTAAGCTTAATTACAAGTTGCAGCAAGTGTAATAGTATTCAATATCAATAAGTTATCACAAATAATTACAAATCTGAACTATTCAAATTGGATATCTGGTAGAATAAATTTTAGGTCATAGGTTCTGGCATTTCGTAATTAGTAGAATATTAATTCATTAAAAGTCCTGTAATCTAAGCAGTGACAGGAGAATGGGTGCATTGAAGACTATACTTCCCTCTCTCCAGAAAAGAGAGCGTTGATGAAAATGTATTAGGCTCTAGCTCCTAGTCAATGTTTACAAGAAAGCAAAGAAATATAAGCTTTACAATCGCGAAAACGTCAGAGAGGCGAGCTATGCTTATAGAGAAATCTTAAGCCTGAACTATCGAAATGAGACCAGTTTACAGGTTTGATTTCGAGAAAATTATACATTATACGAATCCATACATTATAGGTATTTGTACTTTATATATATACAGATATAATTCAAGCTTTCCTATGAAAAGATTATTTTGGAAACATATAAAACTTAGTCTTTCTTTTTCAACGTATATGATATTGAAATGATTATATGATGAAAGAGGATTATAATATTCTAAATTAAATATTGAATGGCTAGTAATTTATAAAGTAAAATTTAGAGATTCTGTTTCAAGTTTCTTCTAATAACATGTTTTAGAATGGCTACGATATTCTACCGGATATCAAATAGAAAATTAGAAACGACCCTTCTTCGCCGTTTTTTGCAAAAATATTGAAATCTTGAAATCAAAAAAAAATTTTCTGAGCCGAAACCTTGACGCAAAGGTTTTACAATAGAAGTACGCAAGTTAAAAAAAATTCATCGATTTTAAAAAATAGAGGTCAATTTCTGTCAGATTTCCCGTGGAATGGCCCGTATACTCTATTAATTGTTTTACTTTCATTTCTGTGATTGGTGGGTTGGGTAGGGGCTTCTATGTTTTATTGTCTATGTAATGGGAGAAATATTTCCTTATTCCTTGTTTGTATCTTTTATTTGTTTATAGGAAGAGAGAGGTCCTCATTTCCAATGCTAAGACTGCGTCCAGAGAGAATAATGGAAATGGATATTGTGAAGAGAGTTGGCAGGGAGACCTATGAAGACATTCATGCAAGAATAAAAGAGGGAGACTTTGATTCAGTAAAAGATCTGCTATCAGAAGAAAAACCTCTATGTTTCCAGGGATATTCAGCACTCAAGATGTCCATCTTTTGTAAACAGGTGAAGCATTTGTAGTGCATGATGGAGATACATTTAAAGATGAGCCAGATTGTGCAGAAATAGGTGATAATCTTGTGGAATACCTTCTCCAGTATCTCCACAAATACAAAGAGGGTTGCTTTATTTATAAACTCATGAATTGTAGTAATTCTGGGTTAGATGAGGACGAGTATTCCTTGCACATCTTAAGGAGAATATATTTAGGTAGTGTACTTAATTTAGCTGCTGAGTGGGATTTGAACATTGGTGACCTACTGCAATTTTGTCATCTCCATTTCGAAAAATGTGTGATTGAGGATGCTTTCTTTTGCACTGATGAATTGGGCAATAATATCATACATTGTATAATTAATAACAAATCCCAAACATTCACCAAGTGTTTAAAATATGTCAAAACAACCATGTGTGATGATGAAAAGTTCAAGGGGCTTCTAAAAAGTAGTAATGATGAATCAAAGAGCATTTTTCACATATCTGCTGAGAAGGGTATGTATTTAGAATATCTGTTGGGATTTTGTGGTGCCTATTTAGAAATTGAGGAGATGACAGAAATGATTCTCATTTGGTAATAATTTGATGCGTTACTTATCTATGAGTAATTCATCTGAATCACTGACAAAATATTTGACAGTTATCAAGCAATTCTTAGGTGATGAATGATTCAACGTTTTTCTAAGAGTAGAAGTAAGAGAAGATTAAGACCAGTGGTACTTAACTCATAAGACCATTCAAGGTACATAACTCATTTTGCTACTGGCAATGGAAATGAAATAAATCTCCCTATTTTCAATTGGTATTTGTGTGGAAGTGAAATAGCAGATATTTTGATGGCGAGAGATAGAAATGGCAACACTATTCTTCATCATTCTGCAGAATTATCTAGGAATGTGTCTAATTTGCTGGAATATGCAATTGAGATTCTAAGATATGAGAGACACACTTTTGATCAGCTTATTCTAGAGAAAAATAAGAATGGAGAAATATTCCTGCATCTTTTAGGTTATTGGGTCATTCCTTCATTTGGTATAGTAAACAAGGTGTTTGATTCTCTGAGAGAAAAAATGTCAGATGACCAATTCGAAATGCTATTGCAATTGATGAACAAAAAGGGAGATATATTTCTAAAATCTTTGGGCTCCAACTGTGAGCAATTTAAACAATGTTTGAAAGCAATTTTAAAGAAGAATATGTTTGTTTGAACATACAGACAAACTGTAATGAGGAGACTATTGGTTTTGTAAAATTTTGCATTTTATCTTGTTTATTTGTTTTTTCTCTTTCAAATCAGTTATGACAAATATCTTTGAATACAATGGTTTTGTCATTAACCATTTTGTAAATGATTGTGAATTTCCTTATAATGTTATGAGAGTTTCTTTCTTATCCATGTTTGTATTGAACTACTTTAAGTTGCAAATTGCTTATTAAATCTTTTTTCATTGACAGAAACTGTCTTATTACTGTAATAATTGTACTTATATTTTTCCAGGAAACAAACATGCAAAAAGAAAACATATTATAGTTCTCTGGTTTACATGTGGCAAAGCGACAATTTGTGTTCATCATTATTTGATAAAACTAAACTAACCTACTTACTGCATAACACTGCCCTTCTGGTGTATTTGCTTTGTTTCACAACTTGAGATTGCGACAAAAAGAAACGCAGCAGAGTAATTTATTTAATCTAACGTGATTCCTGGCGAAAATGATAAGGAAGACCGTAATTGGTAAATGCATCTTGTTTTTCTAACAGTGCTCAACTTATCACACAAAAAGATGGTTTTAGTTACCTAATTACAGTAAATATTCACTCTTCCATGATGTCATTCTTATCAGATTGACAATTAGGAAGGTAAAGTGAATTTCTAAGCTGCAGTAGAGAGATTACGCTCACAAATCACTGCACTCCCTTATTCGGTATGTTTCACAAATTGAGATTGCCACAACAGGAAGCACTGCAGGTAACTCATTTAAGCTGACTGTTTTTCCCTAGTGAAAAATCATAAAGACGACCTTTAATTTAAACTGAACTGTAACTTATGTTACTTGAACTGACATATTTCATTAGATTCATTATTTTAGTGAAGAAATAGGGCACGATTTTAAATTCATCGATGGGATTAAACATCCATCAATGTGTTTCAAAATTCATCGATGTATTTCACAAACTGTTGTTTTATTCACCGATGATTTTCAGCAATTTCCATCGTGATTAGTACCCGATGAATTTCCGATGCTTCTGATGACAGTGGAGGGTCAATCAAAAGTAAATATCCATATTCTCATTAAAAGCAAGTTAATGGTAACTAACTAATTAAGTACATAAGGTAATTATAACACAACGAACACAAAATATGCGATGATTAATGTTTGAACTGAGTCTGAAGAATTAAGGAGATATAACAAGATGTTTAAGGAACAGTGGCCATCTTGTCAAACAGCAAACAAAGCTACAGACAGTTCTTTAATTCAATAAGAATGGATAATCCATCGAGGTAATCAAACAAATATCGATAAAATTCTCATCACACGGATGAATTCAAAAGTGTGCCCATAAATCGTTCTTCTATAATCAATAATTTATTTGTTATTGCTTGATGAAACATGATCTGTAGTAGATAACCATTCCATGAGTTTACTTCCAAAAGTAAACATTATGCCTTGAGATAATTCAGTGTGGAAAGTGATTTAATAATCGCTTAATGTATTATATAAATCAGACAGTCAATGCTTCGTTAGATCAACCGAAATAATGCTCGATGGATGCGTTATTCCCATGGATCATTATGAATAAACGAAATTCAATATTTGCCTGAAATTCTTTTAAAGCTAATGTGGATGGCGTAAACATCGTTTTCGAGTTCACTATGCATAGAATGGTTTAAATTCTTGTACCATTGCAATGAGAAGAAAACGCGCTTTTTGGAATGTCATTCACTATTACCAAAGAAGTGTAATTATAGAGATATTGGGTAAATACTACGCTAAATGGATGTGCGTCTCGTCTGTCAATAGCTATATAATCTTTTTACCTCAAGTAAATCAGACCGTATATAATATCAAGAATGATTCTTTCATTCTTTTCAATAATTTGCAGCAAGTTTCATAACAAGCAAGCGTTCCTGTGTCGAGGAAAATTATGACGACAGTTCCACTGAATAGATTGCGCGAATGGTTTCTTTCATTCTCTCGTGTCACTCTGTGTGTTTTTATCTCTCTTACAGGAAGCGATGTCGCGGCCAAAAAGCCGCATTCTTTTCAAGGACATTGAGATAGATCAAGGAAACCCGAAAAGGCGACCATGTTTATAAGAGCAGTTCTCATTTCCGTCGTGCAGATGGCGCGTAATGTACGTCTGTCTCGGCTTGCTCGTCTCTCACCACTCCGACAACGAGTCTAGTGCGCATGCGCCGTTCGGCCATTACTTTCTCAGAGACGTAACAAGAGTGTAGCTCGAAGAATTGGAGTTCAGCTTGTGTTTTACGAATTACATATCAGCTCGTATTGAAACGTACGCATTACCTTAGAATAAAAGTGCATATATTGGTGCTTCTGATTTCTCATAGCGTGTGTTTTGTTATTTGAGCTAGTGTTTGGGACCTTGATAACCATCACGACGGGGTCAACGTACCGTTTCGTATACTTTTGGAGCATCTCCTCGTTTTGGGTGAGTTATCTCTGGTTTATTTACTTTTTTAAGCGTCCCTAGCGACGATGTGTTGTTTATATTTGATGTTTATTATGGTTGCACGTAGTTTTCTAATTGAAGTAGTATAGAACGGTAATTTAAACGGATTATGTATTGCACTATTATTGAGATGGTTAATTAATGTTAAGGGAAAAGAGAGATGTATTCAGTTAGAGTCGCGATATTTAGACATTCAAAGAATATTATGTGGCATTAGTTAAGACGATTTCAATGTTCATATGGATAGTATTATTGTATCGAACTATTTGTAGTCGATTGGTTTATGCTTATTACTTCGGTATCTTTGATTATTCGAAGCCTCGGCGATTCGAAGCGCGAAGCGGATTACGCTCTTAAATATAAAGTCAATAACTAAGGTTCTATTGTAGATATGAGATCGAAATAAACTGAAAATGAAAATTACAACAGTTCTCTCGATATCTCTCGCGACAAGTTCTTCCTCACGCGAGAAACG
This sequence comes from Pachydiplax longipennis, assembly GCA_036926295.1. NCBI lineage: Eukaryota > Metazoa > Arthropoda > Insecta > Odonata > Libellulidae > Pachydiplax > Pachydiplax longipennis. The sequence goes on along the minus strand of JAVFKF010000021.1, from coordinate 939,140 downwards.
AAAAAGTTTTAGGCGACGTATAAATTGGACAGCACGGCGAATGTTTTCTTGCGTTACGTTCCAACTAAATAATTTTTTAGTAAGATGTGGTTGCTCTAAAATTAATCTCATGTAACTTTTATGCATTCAGATGATGCGATGACCAATTTAAGGAAAAAACAGTATTTTATGTTCGATTGTGAGAGAGTAATGGCAGTTTCAGAAATGATCACGGGTGAATACTCGGCAATTCATTCAATAATGTTTTTAACTTTGTTTTCTTTTGCTATAAAAGCATAAAATATTCGCTATTGTGTTGATCAAGTTACTTTCATTCAAATTTCATTTGAACTTACGATCATAACATATTATGCAACCTATTACAACTCATCTTACAATTCTATTAATTACTGTACGAGTCGAATGCTCAGTTAGAGGTCATTCCACGCCGAACCGAGCAAAAATATCATGACATTTTTGTATCTTCCTGAAACTTTTCCACTATATTGATAGAAACAATTAAATCACTTTCACCAATTTTTAGTCCAACAATCGGAATAATTACGAAATGGCAGCAAAACAAAGTTGGCAGAAAAGTTCGAAAGCTCTTAAATGGTGTTTTCATTAAATATAGAATTTGTTTCCCTGATTGGAGACAATACCTACTTTTAGGCTATGAAACTTTTTGAATAGGTTTTTACCTAAAAAAAAAATCCAGTTCTGCTGCGTTACAAAAAATATCACCGAAATCTTCATTAAATTTTTTTTAAGTGGTCCACGTATAAAAATGGCAATTTGATATAAAGTGTATTTAAAAATACATGATTTACCTCTGGGTCAAGGCACCATGCCGCTCGCTACCGCAATGAATTGTTAGTCCCTTGTACCCACTTCTTGCTTTACAAATTCATCCAATATCCCAATTGTAAATATTCTTACTGAATAAAGACCACAGAGTTCATATTCTCCTAATTCGTCATAGTTTTTTACATACAGCAACCCTCCTGTCATTATCCGACTTATCCATGTAATTCGGGAAAACAAGACTATTGTCGTATATATGACTTGTTATTATGTAAATAGGTTCTATAAATATATTTAATTAATTATGCAGTTTCATGTCCATGTGTTGCTGAGAAAAGTTCTACACAATGAATGACATTTTCAACAGTGTGATATGAATAATCTGAGACCTCATATCAGAGAAGATTAAGGTTTCCGAAGTGACACTAAAATTTTGTTTTTGCTAGGTGGGAGCCAAGTTCCCCCGTATACAATGCATTGCGGAATTGTTAAGATTTTTGTACATGCTTTTCCAATATGGTGGAAATATGTAACCTGGGTTGGGAATAGAGGCATATGAAAACATTGTTTCGCAAATTTTACCGTTTCTCTAATGCTCCTTGGTTCGGTGCCCAAGCATTATTTAAATTTTGCCATGCATTTTAAAGGGGGATAAAGGAATGTTATTAAATATCTGTGTTATTTATTCATTTTCTGAAACTGTGAATTGAAGAGGGCTGTTTGCCGAAAATGAATGTTTAGAAATTATATATAAATTTACCAATTAGGAAATAAATAGATGTTAATTAACCATAAATGAAACAACTGAAATAAAGAGGTTTTAAATAAGTAAATATGTAACAAGACGTATGTAATATGTATGAAGGCATTTTAAAAATTTTTCCAAAATTGAAAGAATGGATTTCTTATGGAACAATTTTGCACCCACCTGGCGTCGAACTCACGGTCATTTTGCAAAATTTCTTTCATAAGAACCATAGAAGACTACCTCACCTTCAACCTCCAAGATTTTGGTTCTTCTATCTTACCGATAAGTGCCTCAAAATAATTTTTCAATAATCCACACAATGCATTCTTACGGGAAAATTGTGATATTTAGGACCTCTTTGTATCAAACCTATGACAGCTAGCATTCATCTTTGAATTATTCTGCTAACTACAGTGCCAGGCCTGTCTGTCATAAAAATTACATGTCAATAGCACCTGTGGAACATGGTTGTAACTCATATCTTCCATATATAGGTATATGCAGGGAAGTTGCTATATATAATAGATAAATTGGATAAAAACTCTGATAATGTTCCACAGGTGCGATCAATGTGATGTTCTTTAATGCTAATAATTAATTTTGAACATTAATCGAGTTTTTGTTTTTATTAAAATGGTTATAACTTTTCCTTCATACAATATTCTTAATTTTTCCTTTTAATTTGCTTACTTTTCTACGAATTTCTCCATGTTATTTAAGGTTAACATATTCTATTTGTTTTATATATTCTAGGCAGTTAAAATAGCTTGTACTGTATTCTATTTAGCATTTCTCCTATTGGTATGAACAAAACTTGCATTTCTTCTTCATGATGTTTGTATCTGTAGTGATATATCATAGTTAATATTCTAAGTATGTTTCATGAAGATTTTTCACATCCCTTTAATTCTCTGTAAGGTTTCTAAATATTCCATTAATTTCTCAAATTTAAAACATGAGATTTTCCTAATACTATTTTAATTGAAATTAGATAAGTTAAAATTTTCAAAATTTGGAGTAAGAAAGAGATTCAGGATCCGCAAATTAAATAATTAATCTTTTTTGTATTCACCTATTGTTATACTAATTTAACTGTGGTTGAAGGTATTACTTGGTGAAAGTTATTCATGTTGAATGCTCACTTTTATTTTGTAAGCAATAGTATTTGAGTGTTAATTATTACTATCCTCTGTTATCATCTCAACAAAGATGCAATTGCTTATTTAATCCTACAGCTAAAAAATCTACTACTGAGTTTTGAACTTAAGCGGTATTGTCAAATAGTAATAAAATGTAGGGCATCTAATGTATCAAGTTTTCACTAAATTTAATCGACCTTAGATTCAGTTTCTTAGAGAGTTGACTTTTGCACTTAAGTACTTCTGCATTCATATCCAGCGTACACTATATCTGTAGAACATTATTTTTCAATTTTCTACTGGTATATTCCATTTATAACATTCTAATCCATTTAATGGTTCATTTAGTGATAGTGTCAAGCATTTCTCTGTTTATCAGTGTGTTTGTGAATGTTTATCACTCCAAATTTACAGTTAATATTGTCTCCTATCATACAAATACTTATTTTTAAATGTGCAAATAAATTCTTGCTGCTATCTTTTAAACTTCAAATTTTAATTTTCATAATAATTTGCTGATTGAAGCTGATTAACCAGGGGAGAGCTTAAAAGAGGAAAGAAGTTTGAACACTCACAAATAATATTTTTAATATTCAAATGTGAAACAAGTCAACCTGTGATTTATTTAATAGGTTTACTGATAAAAAGATGCATCATTTATAATATATAGATAATTAATTGTTTCCGATAAATGTCGTCTTAATTTTTACAGATACTCTCACCAACGAATTCTTCTATAACTGCATTCAGCAATTCTCTTCAAGATGAAATTTATAGCTTCTTGTTTTTTCACATTGGTTCTCATAATAACCAACATTACCAGCACTCACCTGGGACCTGATAAAAAGGTGAAGATGAATGTCATGTTGAATACAACGGAGGATGGCTTGGTAAAGGCCTCCTTGTATATTACCAATGCTACAAGTACAATGCTGAGTAATGCAAGCCTTATAGTTAACCTAGAAACTCTCCTGGCTGAAAACAACACAGTTATTGGTGCCGAGGGGTATGTGAGAGGTAATGCTTATTCTGGTATCAAAAGAGATTCAATAATTTAAGTGATTCATTTAGTTTTAATAATAATTTGGAGATATTATCAAATTGCAGAGAACAGCTGGGAACAATAATTTAATAGTTTCCCTAAATCAGCTCGACTTTTCTAATTTTTATGTAATTCATTAATAAATGATTATCAATTAAAATTCCCTGTATTATGAAAGGTGATAATGTTTGAGAAAATTGCTCTGAGAAAATTTTTGATGGATATATCTAATCCATAATTACTGTGGATTCAACAAAGTTTACACTGGAATTGTACTTTTCTCACTGTGTCTCCAACTTTTTTTCTAACATAGATTCAAGAGTCAATGGCAGTGTTAACTTTTCCTCATTTGAGGAAATGGAAAATGTTGAAAAGTTAAACAGATGTTTGTTATTAATGGAAGAAGAAGTTGAGAAACTAAAATTTGATACTCAGGAGATGAGAGGGAAGCTATCATCCCAGGAAAATGAGAATCAGGAATTGAGGTCATTCAAATCAAAAGGTAATTGCATTTCATCAAATTTTCATTAATAATTAAGATAATTAAGTAATAATAACATATATGGAGAAATGTAAGATATTTTAATGGAAAATTTATGGTATAGTTAGTTATTATTTAAATTTTTTCATGATATTTGAAAATTATTTTCATAAATCTCTGCAATTATTTATCAACTTCATAATATTACTGAGAGAAGGTGTTTTTGTTTCCAACTATTTATAAATTCTTGAAATTGAGGTCCAGAGTATTAATTGAGAAGCTTTTCCTCTTATTACATAGACGAAAAGCATACAATATAGGTGAAATGATATGGAATATTCAATGTATGCTACTCTCTATCATACAGGGGAATTAATTGTGAGGGGATGTCTTTATTTAAACTTAAATATAAGTCTTGACATCATCCCAGACATGATTAATGTGATACATACATATTTTTATTTCCCTATATAGAAATACCTGATTATTCAGCTAGTGTGTGGTATATATTTCAGCTAATCTTAGCCAATTAAAATATAATGCATTAATGAAATGATTATAAATTAAAATTCCCTGTTTTATGAAAGAATAAAAATTTGATAAGTTTGCTCTGAGGTAATTTTTGACAGATGTTTCTATTATATTCATATAAGGGATTGTATGAAGTTTACACTACAAATGGTATTTTTTCACAGTAAATCTAATCTTCTTTTCCTATTGTCTGGATTTAGTGGAAGAAGAAGTCAGAGTACTGCAGCTAGCTAATGAGGAAATGAGAAGTAATCTTTCATCCCAGGCAGATGAGAATCAAGAATTGAGGTCCTTCAAATCAAAAGGTAATTGCATTATATCATTATTCCATGAAATTATAGTTTCCTCTGAAAGTATTTTTACAATAAAAAATTGAATATTGACTGGATTAATTAGTGACATTCTATCTCTAATTCTGTGATATTTGTTTAAGCACTATGTAGTTGATTTCAATATAAAAGTATTTTAAAATTCTAGAAATATAATGTGAACTGGATGTATTGTTAACATTCCGTCAATAATTCTGTTATATTTATCAAAGCACAGTGTAGATCACTTCGATATATGTATTTTATATGCATGCTTCTCCAGATATACCTATATACATGGGTGGTCTGAAAAGTTTCTGACATTTTGCCATTTCTTGACATGTTTTCAAAAAATCTCTGAAAATATTAGGAAGATTTCTGAAAAAATCTGGGGTCTGAAACTCTTCAGTCCACCCTCTTACAATTAAGAGAAAATGCTGCTTGCAGATTGCAAACTATCAGTTGAATGCAGTATTATATCATGTAATGCATCAAATCAACTTTGAGAAGTTCACGCAAAAACCCACCTGGCATCGAACTAAGGACCCAATTGTGCAACACGATTGCATATTAATATTAGATAAGTGAAATTTTTACCTGTTTCAAAGTTTCAATTCAATATCTTGTCCTGAAGGTTCTAAAATAAGATTATTCTATCCCCCTTTGAAATACATGGTAGAATAGAAATGAGGCCTAGGCATCAAACCAAGAACCATCAGATGAATGGCAAACAGCATATATAATACTTATGAATTACCTCTATGTACATTCTATTTTATATCATTCCCTGTTATCAGAGAGGAACTCGAAATATTTGTCAAAATTGACCGTCATGCATTTTATACTGGAGAATTTTGCACCCACATGACGTCAAACTCAAGGTCATTTGGTATTATTTCCTCCATTGGTATTATAGAACACTACCTCAACTTTAAGCTAAGAAATTTTGGTTCCTCTATCTTACCGATAAGTGCCTCAAAAATAATTTTCAAAAATCCGTACAATGCATTCTTATGAGAGAAGTCCGATTTTTGGGACCTTTTGGTATAAAACACATGATAGCCTGCCTCAAAGCCTGAATTATTCATAACAAATGATAGAATACTTTTCCATTTAAAACTACTTTTTTAAATCTTTAATTTAAGGTCTAGAGTATAATTTGGGAAACTTTTCCATTTATAACATAAGCCAAAAACCTAATGGTGTAATAAGAAGGAATATTCAATAAATGAAACTATCATACAGAGGAAATAATTTTCTAGGGTATATCAATGCAAAAAATTTAAATATGAGTTATAATATCATACCAGACTTGATTAATATAATACATAGACATTTTTAATTCCCTGTTGACAATTAACTGATTATTTAGCTAGTGTATATGTATATATAATGAAGCTATACTTATCCAATTAAATCTTAACATTTTATTGAAATGATTACATTAAAATTCCCTGTTTTATGAAAGACAAAAACATTTAAAAACTTTCCTCTAAGACGATTTTTAATAGATATTACTAATATGTACTTTGAATAAGGGTTTGAATGAAGTTTGCACTGCAAATGGTATTTTTTCAGAAAACCTCTAACATTATTTTTCTAATGTCTGGATTTAGTGGAAGAAGAAGTCAGAGAACTGCAGTTAGCTAATGAGGAGATGAGAAGGAATTTGTCTTCCCAGGAAAATGAGATTCAGGAATTGAGGTCCTTCAATTCAAAAGGTAACCGCAATAAATCAATTTCCAATCAAATTTTGCTTTCCTCTATAGTTGTTTTAACATTCTAGAAATAGATCATGAACAGGATGAACATGTGACATTCCATCTAAAATTGTCATATTTGTCTCTACTATAATTCTAAAAAATTTTCTATTCCAGGGAGATCAAAGCATTATTTAACATAAAAAAATTAGATATAGTTAATTTGAATAGGTTTCTGGCTATTTTGATCAAAAAATTTTATTTCAATGTACGATTGTACAATCTTGATAATAGTTTCATAAGCAGCATATTTACTCAAAACTCAGTAAGTTTTGTTAATATCTCGGTTGAGAGTTAAGGGGCATATCAATGAGAAATGTCTATAATATTAAGTCTTAGAATATAATTTTCAGACAACTATAGCATTAACATGGCATTGTATAATGTATTTAATAAATTATGACTCATTTGGAGCTAATATAATATATTTTTATAGAAAATTAATAATTTTGTTACCTATTAATTGCATTTTTAATGATACTTGAAAATTATTTTAAGTAGTCTGTGCATTTATTAAATGACTTCATAATATAACTGATAGAAGGTGTTTCTGTTTCAAACCATTTGAAAAATCTACAAATTGAGGTCCAGAGTATTAATCGAGAAACTTTTCCTCCTATAACATAGTCCAAAAGTATATAGCTGAAATAAGATAGAATATTCAATGTAAGATACTCTCTATCATATATAGGAATTCATTGAGAGGGGATGTCAATCTTTTAAACTCTAATATAAGTCATGACCTCATACCAGACATGATTAATGTGATACATAGAAAATTTTATTTCCCTATTGAGAATTACCCAATTATTCAGCTAGTGTGTTTGTATATAATGCAGCTCAAGTTAGCCAATTTAAATCTAATCAATAAATGAAATGTTTATAAATTAACCCTTTTGAGACTGTTGTCGGCTATAGACGACGGCATTTTTCCTACGCAGAAACACGGCTGTCGTGTATAGACGACGCAGGTATAAATCGCAGGTTGATGCAGTTTGAGAGGATTGGGGTATTATAAACTTACCATTCTGACCCTTTTTTTGGGGATTTCTGACCTTTCCTTCTGCACCGCACAAGGGAAACTCAGCCCCTGGGGTCATTTGTAACCCTTTTTGCAGTATGGTGCCGCGGAAAATGAAATGTTATTGCAACAGTTTTGCGAAAGATTTTCTTTTAGTAGTAATTGTCAAATTCACATTAGATATTAAAATCTCGCTCTTTGCTGACTATGTACAACTTTTAAATGAAATTCTACTGTTAATATTAAGGTTTTTAGTATACTACCATGTAAAAATCATGAAATAGTCACTGATGTTTGGATATGACTGCAAAGAATATTTCTCATCCTTCTTTTCCATCCGGGCTTTGAACAGGAAAACTCTGTAGTACTGCTGGCACAAAACCATAGACTAAAGTGAGAGTGAAATTCAAGGAATTGCAAGCTGAATGGTAGGTGGGGACCTTTGATGCATTTCCTAAGGATTAAGAAAGAATTTAGCGTTGTATTAGGAAAAACCCACTAAACAGATAAGTGCCTGTTCCATAAATACATCTACATTTTGTGTAAGGAGGAAAAAATAAGACATGAATGTTCCATACATAACAGAATTTCAAACATGGAATAGCATATGAGACCAGACGAAGAAAATAAGGCAAAGTGAAATTAAATTAATAGAGATGAAATACATCGTAATATAATTATACTATTAGAATTACTTTATAATAATTCTTCAACGAGTGCATTTTTATACCTTCTACTGCAGTAAACCTTTGCGTCGAAAAAAGCTTCAAAAACAATATTGTACCTTGCATGTGCTTGAATTTGCAAAAGAAATTAGAAAGATGGAATGTATTTCAAAATTATCAGAGGAAATCCAAGATGCACCATTGCCATTATAGCAGTATACTGAATTCCTTAATAATAACGCTAGAATTTCATTTAAAAGTTGCATATAGTCGGCAAAGTGCAAGATTTTAAGTTCCAAATACATATTGACAACTAATGCTAAAAATTACTCTTTGGCAAAGCGACAGCAATAACATTTAGTTAGCCGCGGCCCCTTGCTGTGAGAGGGAAGGTTAATTACCCGGCGACGATTGCGGTTGCCGAGGAAGGAGCCCGCTTAGGACTAAGAAGGGTTCAATTTTATACCTGACACCATCTGAGTCGAAAAATGCTTCCGTGTCCAGGAGAAGTTTTTCCTTCAAAAGTGCCAGAGAGCGATTTTAAGAGTAGCAGGCCGTCTCGAAAGGGTTAAAATTCCCTGTTTTGTGAAAGACAAAATATTTGATAACTTTGCTCTAAGACAATTTCTAATAGATATTTCTAACATGTACTTATCAGGGATTGAATGAAGTTTGCACTTCAAAAAATATTTTTTCACTGTACCTCTAACATTCTTTTTCTAATATCTGGATTTAGTGGAAGAAGAAATCAGAGAACTGCAGCTAGCTACTGAGGAAATGAGAAGGAATTTATCTTCCCAGGCAGATAAGATTCAGAAATGGCCTTTGATGTCAGAAGGTAATTGCATTATAAATTTTCAATCAAATTTTAGTTTCTGCTTACAGTATTTTGACATTTTAGAAAAAGAATTTCAACTGGATAAATTAATGATATTCTATCTATAATTCTATCATATTTTTTGTAGCACAGTGCATATATATATATATATATATATATATATATATATATATATATATATATATATATATATATATATATATATATATATATATATATATATATATAGGTAATGGAGAATAGATAATCTATTATATATAGCTAACTCTCCGGATATCTATTATATATAGCTAACTCTCCGGATATCTTCTATCTATTATATATAGCTAACTCTCCGGATATAACTATATATATATATAGCTATATATAATAGATATATATATATATAGATATAGGGGATACGAATTCTGACCATGTTCCACAAGCTCCGTACACGTCAGATTTTTACGACGTACTGTCCCCACACTCTAGATGCCAGAATAATGCAGACATCGACGCTAGGTGTCATGGGTTCGATGCCAGAAGGTCCCAAAAATAGCAATTTTCCCATAAGAATGCATTGCGCGGATTTTTGAAATTTTTTTTGAGGCACTTATCGGTAAGATAGAGGAACCAATATCTCGGAGGTTAAAGTTGAGGTAGTCTTCTATAATACGAATGGAAGAAATGTTACAAAATGACCGTGAGTTCGACTCCTGGTGGGTGCGAAATTCTTCCATAAGAAATGCATTGCTGCAATTTTTGACGATTTTTTTGAATGCCTTCCCGATAAGCTGGAAGGATAAAACCCGGAATAATGACAGAGGCGTTTGAAACATTCTATCACCAGGTTTGCCGTTTCTCTAGTGGTCCTTGTTTCGATGCAAGAGCGTAATTCCCATATCACCATGCATTTCAAACGGGGAAAACGGAATCTTATTTTGGGACCTTCCCGATAAGATAGTGAATCGAAACTTTAGAACAAGTAAGGATGGCACTTATCTAATATTATTTTGCTATCTTCTCTCACGGAAGGGTCCGGAGTTCGACGCTAGGCGGTCCTTTACGCGATATTTTGCAATCTCTTCTGAGGCCGTTCTCGAAGTTATAGAGCAATCAAAATCGCGGTGTTTGCAGATGAGATGGTTATCTATTGTACCAACTAAGAAATGTTACCAAATGACCGTGTGTTCGACGCCAGGTGGGTTCGAAATGCTTCTGTAAGAAATGCATTGCTGAAATCTTGGACGACTTTTTTATATGCTTTCCCGATAAGCTGGAAAGATAAAACCCGAACTGGTGACAGAGGCGTGTGAGAACATGGTGTTCACTGTTTCTCCAGTGGTCCTTGGTTCGATGCAGTAGCGTCATTCCCATTCCACTATGCATTTTAAACGGGGAAGACGGAATCTTATTTTAGGACCTTCCCGAGAAGATATTGAAGTGAAACTTTAAAACACGTCATAGTAGCACTTATATAACATTCGTATGCCATTGTCTCTCACGAACAGGTCCTGTGTTTGACGCCAGGCGGTCTTTCGTGCGAATTTTTGAAAATTGTTTTGAGTCCTTACTCGGAGCGGTAGAACAGTGAAAATCACGGAGGTTGGATATGCTGTGGTTATCTATTGTACTACCTGAAGAAATGTTACCAAACGACCCTGAGTTCGACGCCATGTGTGTGCAAAATTCTCCGTTATAAAATGTATGGCGGTCAATTTTGACAATTATTTTTAAAGCTTATCCGATAACCGGGAATGATATAATATTTGATGCACATAGAGACATGCCATATGTTTCATATACTCTGTTCGCTGTTCCTCTGACGGTTCTTGGTTTGATGCCTGAGCGTCATTTATACTCTACCATGTATTTCAAAGAGGGATAGCGTAATCATATTCTAGGACCTTCCTGATAAGATATTGAATTGAAACTTTGGAACAGGTCAGAATGGCACTTATCTAATATTAATATGCAATTGTTTTGCACGATTGGGTCCTTAGTTCGATGCCAGGCGATCTTTCGCGCGAAGTTTTGAACATTGTTTTGAGGCCATTTTTGGTACGAACTGATAGCTTGCAGTATGCAAGCAACTTTTACTCGTATCTATTATATATAGCTAACTCTCTGGATATACCTATATAGATATATATATATAGATATAGGGGATACGAATTCTGACCATGTTCCACAAGCGCCATCGACGTCAGATTTTTTCAACGTACTGGCCCTACACTCTAGACGCCAGAATAATGCAGACATCGACGCTAGCTATCATGGGTTCGATACCAGAAATTCCCAAAAATTGCAATTTTCCCATAAGAATGCATTGCGCGGATTTTTGAAAATTATTTTGAGGCACTTATCGTTAAGATAGAGGGACCAAAAACTCGGAGGTTGAAGTTGAGGTAGTATTCTATACTACGAATGGAAGAAATGTTATAAAATGACCGTGAGTTCGACGCCAGGTGGATGCAAAATTCTTCCATAAGAAATGCATTGCTGAAATATTTGAAGATTTTTTTAAATGCCTTCCCGATAAGCTGGAAAGATAAAACCCTGAATGGTGACAGAAGCGTTTGAAAACTTTCTTCCATGAATATCATCGTTCGTCTAGTGGTCCTTGGTTCGATGCAAGAGGGTCATTCCGATTCCTCCATGTATTTCAAATAGGGAAAGTGGAATCTCATTTTGGGACCTTCCCGATAAGATATTGAATCGAAACTTTGGAACAAGTAAGGATGGCACATATCTAATATTATTTTGCTATCTTCTCTCACGGAAGAGTCCTGAGTTCGACGCTAGGCGGTCTTTTGCGCGAATTTTTTCAATCTGTTTTGAGGCCGTTCTCGATGCGATAGAGCAATCAAAATCTCGGTGTTTACAGATGAGATGGTCTTCCATCGTACCAAACGAAGAAATGTTACCAAATGTCTGTGTGTTTGACACCAGGTGGGTCCGAAATGCCTCCGTAAGAAATGCATTGCTGATTTCAGGGACGATTTTTTAAAATGGCTTCCCGATAAACTGGAAAGATAAAACCCGGAATGGTGACAGAGGCGTTTGAGAAGATTCCTTCATGACGTCCACTGCTTCTCTAGTGGTCCTTGGTTCGATGCTAGAGCGTCATTCCGATTCTACCATGCATTTCAAACGGGAAGAAAGGAATCTTATTTTAGGACCTTCCCGATAAGATACTGAATTGAAACTTTGAAACACATCAGAGTGACACTTCTCTAACATTCGTATGCCAATGCCTCTCACGAACGAGTCCTGTGTTTGACGCCAGGCGGTCATTTAGGCGAATTTTTTAAAATTGTTTTGCGGCGTATCTCTTTGCAGGAGATTATTCAATATCACAGCGTTTGCGTTTGAAGTACTTTTCTATAGAACCAGAGGAAGAAAAGGTTATATTTTAACGGGAGTTCGATGCCAGATAGATGAAAATTTCTAACGTAAGAAATGTATTGCGGCAATTTTTTAGATTTTTGCTGGATAAGCGTCGACGATGACAACCGTAAGGGGAACTTATTGTAAATTTTTACCAATTAGCTTGCAGTATGCAAGCAACTTTTACTCGTATATATATATATATATATATATATATATATATATATATATATATATATATATATATACGAGTATATATAGGTATATCCGGAGAGTTAGCTATATATAATAGATATATATATATATATATATATATATAGGTACGAGTAAATTTGCTTGCATACTGCAAGCTATCAGTTGAATAAAGTATCGTACCAAGTAATGCCTCAAATCAATTTTGAAAACTTTGAAGACCGCCTCGCGACGAACTAAGGACCCGATTGTGCAACACAATTGCATATTAATGTGAGATAAGTGCCATTCTGACCTGTTCCGAGGTTTCAATTCAATATCTTATAAAGAAGGTCCTATAATAAGATTATGCTATCCCCTTTACAATATATGGTAGAATAGAAATGACTCTTGCATCGAACCAAGGACCACAAGGGAAACGATAAACCAGATGATAGAATGTTTTCAAACGCTTTTGTCACCATTCAGGGTTTTAACTTTCCAGCTTATCGGGAAGGCATTGAAAAAATATTTGAAAAATTGCAGCAATGCATTTCTCATGGAAGAATTTCACACCCACCTGGCATCAAACTCATGGTCATTTGACAACATTTCTTCCATAAGAACCATAAATGACAAACGCACCTTCAACCTCCGAGATCTTGGTTCCACTATCTTACCGATAAGTGTCTCAAAATAATTTTCATAAATCCTCACAATGCATTCTTATGGGAAAATTGCAATTTTTGGGACATTCTGGTATCGAACCCATGACACCTAGCTTCAATGTCTGAATTATTGTGGCATCTACAGGGTAGGGCCAGTATGTGGGAAAAATCTGATGTTGACGGCGCTTGTAGAACAGGGTCAGAGTTTGTATCCCCTATAAATAGGTATATCCGGAGAGTTAGCTATATATAATAGATATATATATATATATATTAATTATATCATGTATCATGAGAAACAATAATAATTAATAATTAAATTTCATCAACTAATTGAATGGATATTGTTTTTTGAAATACAGTGTACAAATATGCAGATGAAGAGAAAAATTTAATTGCCTGGTATCGTTTGAGATTAAATATATATTTATAGGTGATATAATGCTTGTTAATTCTTCTTATTGCTCATGAAATTTTTTTCTAATTCATTTTCCTTTAATAATTTTAAAAACTATTAAATTTAAAATGTATTTGATTCAATGGTAGATACTTGCATTATAAACCCCAGTTGAGAAGAAAGTATGTTGCAAAAATTATTCAATGAATTCCATAAAACTTCAATTTTTCATTCATTTATAAATAATTTGATATATTACTAAGGATACAGAATCTCAAAATATATCAAGTAATTGTAATTTATTATCTTGATTGATATATTTATGCAATGTCTTATGCTTCACTGTTACCATTGATATATGTTGATGGAATTTAATAGTTAATTCTATCTATTGCTCATGACATTTTCTCTAATCCATTTTCTTCAAATGATTTTAAAAACTATTTAATTTTCAATATATTAAATTCAATGGTAAATAAACATATTAGAAACCCAAATTGAGAAGAAAGTATGTTGTATAGTAGATGTTTTCATTAGTTGTACATAATGTTTGTATAAATACCATTCCTTTTAATTAGAATTGATCACACTGATTTAATCATAATTAATTTTCTTTTATTGATGTAATTTCTTTTGTAGAATATCTGAAAGTAAAGGGATAATATATAGAATGACTTGGTTTTTATAAATGCCATTGTATTAGATTTCAAAAATGCAGTTACAATTTGCATTAAAACCTCTAGTTCAGACAAAAGTGTGTTTCAATTATTGATGTTTTCATTATGTGTATATAAGTTTTGTATGAATGCATTCATTTAATGTAATCTAAATTAATTTTATTAATATCCATATAATTTCCTTTTGGGATTTCTACAACAAAAAGAATAGGAAAATATTGCATTTGTAAATTAATTAAATTTAGTATTTAATTTAAATCTTGACTTTTTTAGGATGTCTAAAACAAAAAGGATACGAATATATTGAAGGGCTAGGTTTTTACAAATATCATTCTAAAGCAGCAGATTTCCAAAATGCAGTTAGAATCTGCGAAAATGAAGGAGCTCATCTAGGAATCATAGATTCAGAGAAGGAAGCTGATGAGTTTAGTAAATTAATAAGGAAAGGTGAATATAGACATACCTGGGTTGGTATCCACGACCCTCATCAAAACAGATCATTCGAATCCATTTTTGGTGAGTTGATGGAGAAATTATGTTTTCTGTGATATTTTTCTCATTTATTGATTTATATTTGAGATTATTCGACAAATACATATTTGGTTCTTCAACAGGTACTCCATTCAATGAACTGGGGTTTAAAAAATGGAGACCAAGGCAACCGGATACTAGCAATGGCAATGAGTATTGTGTATACTTTCGTGCCGGTGATGCTTTTGATGATTTCCCTTGCGATTGGACATTTCGATTTATTTGTGAAATTGAGATTTAAAATAACACTGAAATCATATTCATAATTCAGATGACATCTGCCACTTAATATTTTAAGAATGATGATATCATATAATCAATGCATATATATTCTCATTCCTGATAAAAAATATACACTATATTAATTGTAATCATATTATAACAAAATAAAAGCCAGTTTAAGCAAATTTGTTTGATTTTCTATGGAAGAAATAATTTAATTCCTTTCCTTTCATGCCAAGCTACTTGGAATCATTTACATCTGCTTAATATATTTATGTAAGTTCCTTGCTGTATAGAAAAATCTTTTTTCTTATTTTTACCTAACTAATGACAAAAAAGATTATTAAAAAGACATAATAAATTTTATTTTGTGTAGTCAGTTTGTGGAGCTAAATTTGAAAACCAGGTGGTGATTTTTATGAGAAAATTAAATATTTCTGGTATTTTTCGATGATTATTAGGTTCTTAAGGTGAAAAGAAAATTTACCATTTAATTTCAAGATATGTCAGCACTGCTAGGTTCAAATTTATTTTAATTCTCAATTGAGTTATGCAATTTTTGTTCTGTAAATACTTCAGTAAACTGAATAAGAAAAAAATATTTGCAGCATGGAGAAATAATTGTTTCATTTTTTTACCATTTTCATACTGAAGAAGTTTCTTATAAAGACAATCAAATTTTTTGTGCAGTCAGTTTGTGGAGCTATTTTTTTAAAACACATAGTAATTTTTGTGACTAAAATTGGATACATAGTTCCTGCAATATAATTAATTAAAGAAAAACTGCATTGCCTGAAACTCTTTCCAGGAATTTTGTCCACACATATATCTGTCGTTATCTTGCATAATTATCACCAATGAGTATATAATTATCCACGTGATATCTCCCATAAGAAATACATGGAAGAATACAGGGAAATTAATTTCATGCACTTCCAGACGTAAATATGAAATATAAGGATTCATTAGAGGATAAGTGACACATATCCATTTTCCTATTAATAGAATCCTTGGTTTGACTCTAAAACGACTCGAAAATGCTTGCATAAGGAAATGCATTTAAAGTGCATTTTCATTGATTGCACATATTTTTCTCGGAATTTAATTAGTAATAATCTCCCACAAACATGAGACAGGTACCAAAATAAAAGAAATTCAAGAAATAGTCTTGTCATTATTCCTGGAATATTGAATTAGAATAGAAATTTTGATTCTGTACAAATAATACTTGAGTAATTTTAAGACTATAATTTCCGATTAAATAATTAAATATTCACTAAATTATCCAATTCAAAAATCACCTTATTTATCAAGACTGATCGTTAAATCCAAAATATGATACACATTTCTTTGTTCTGTTGCTGATAATTGAAAATTAAAAAGGTTCTAACCTTAAAGTTTCAAGGTAAAATACTTATTAGTATTTAATTCCTTTTTTTAGTACCTGCCTAATTTTCTAAATTTCATAGGGCATTTACTCCTATTTTCAATGTGCAAAACTAAAATGACTGAAATAAATAAAAATAAAATTCATGCGCATTTCTTAGGTGAGCAATTACAAGTTATCTGGGATAAAACAAATCATTGTTTAGGTAGAAAATCATAGACTTATTTTAGGTCATTAGACTTTAATAAAATCCCCAATTTGTTTCTCTATTTAAAGAAGACTGCATCAAAATATGTTGCTGTTCGAAGCCATTACAAAGAAAAAAGAAGCATAGCTTACCTCAGATAATTCCATAAATTCATCTTTTTGTAATCCGTCAATTGCTGTATCATTCTCAGCCTGTTCACCTTCAATAAGAAATACTCTCACAATAAGAGATGACTGCAAAAGAAAAGCATCTTATGCATCAAGCCAACTCCAAAGCATCTGAGTAACTGTTATGAATCAAAAAATAAACCTCAATCCAATTTAAACTAATATTCCCTCAACTCTGAGAATTCTCATCAAATCTAGGGTATAGGGTACTCAAAACTGCAATCAATGAAGAAATTGAAAGAATTGACTTAATGCTAAAATTTTAAAAGGCAAAAGAGGTGTGCTTCATTGTAAAAAGAGCTCAATTAAGAGACTTGATCATTACTGATTAAAATCAAAGAAACTTATAATCTTACACTTGAATATTCCTAATGCCTTAGAGGAATAAACTTTATAATAATATCTTTGTATATTCTTCATAGACACTGTTTCATATCGATATATTTTTGTCCAAAGTATCATGACTTAGACCTGAGAAAAAAAAACACTTATAAGAATTACATTTCATTTTGTATTGATCGATAACAGATATTCCCCTCATCATAGATGTTTAACAGTTCCTTTTACTTCCAAAATTGTTCATCTGGTAAAAATTATTTCACTTTAGAGTGAATAACGACCAAAATTAGGGTAAATACAAATGAGTCTATGTACAAAAAGTAAACCATCTTACTATAAAAAAATCCAAAATTAGGTTATTAATGATGACAGTTTTTGTACAAATAGTAGACCATCATACCTCAAAAAAATCATGACCAGAAGGCAACCAGCATCACAAAACAATGGATTAAGAGAGTCTCTAGATATCCTTGGATATACCTTTGGATTTTAAGTTTTACATCTGGAAAAATAACCTTTCTTTCATGATTTCATATGTTGTTCTAAACATTCATGTAGTTAACTAACAACTATGTTGTTCATATTATTCAATTGATGATACTAATATTTATTTAAATAACTTCTTTTACATTATTAAATAACACAATGAAGTCTGTGTGCTTTAAATGTAAGACCACACCATTCCCTTATGTATTACATATACTGCGATCATGATGCCATCACATTAGAAAGTTCTTATTTAGAAATATCATTGTAGTCCTGAGAATCAATTCTTTTGCAAAAGATTGATTAAGCATGAAGATGGTCAGATGGGATCACTAAATCAGAAAATCTTGAAAATTAAATAACGACACATTTTCCAATCATAGAAATGGCAATCTATGATTTTTATTACCACATACAATTTTGCTACAGCAGTTATTTATAGATAGATTCGGTGTCACTGTTAACGTTACTTCATATGCAAAAACACAAAATCTAAGAAAATGTGGTCAATTATTTAAAATTAAGTAAAACAATAAGTTATCATTGCATCAGCTGAAAGCAAGATGATTATCAACATCATGCACAACAGAACTCACACAGTTCCAAAACTTAACTCATCGTTGCATTGGTACCGTCTGTTCTGAATTTAAGAAAAAGTTCACAGGTGAGGTACATGATTCTCTCAAGGAATCGCAGTTTACTTTCAAAGTCTTCAATTTGTACAATTTATCAAAGCAGTCGGTGCAGACAGACGGTGGGAAACGTCATCCATTGATAACTGTAAGAAGAAGAAAATAAACAATGAAAAGTCGAAGATATGCCTAACAATGTGCAATGGATATGTAAGCATAAACACCATTAAACATATATTTAACATAATCATATAAGTAAATAGCAAATTTACGGAATTAAACTGCTTGGAATTTGCAACAGCTCATACCATAATCAATCCTCTACGAACAATAGATAAACAGAGCTAGCGCAAAATTTTCTTCTCGGCAATCCAAGCTAACGAATAAACACCTCAATTTCACAAGCAAAGAGTTAGCAGGAATCGCTTGAAATCATTCACATCCTTACCTCGTAGTTGACCATATACATAATGTAGAATAGCAACTTACGTAGCACTAGCTTAATCCATCTAACTTCTGCTATGGTTTCGTATTAAAGGAAGAATACTTAAGCACAAGCAACTGAACTGAAATCTTTGGATTTCATTGCAAATGCAGCTAAGGAGAGTTTGAGTAATTAATTGCATTTTCAGGAGAGAATACATATAGTTAAAAAATTCCTTTAACTTTCCTGTTTGTCTGTTTAATTATTCACATATCACAACTGTGACAAGAGATATTACTGATACTTAATAACAGTACATTAAACGTGCCTGGAGTAGTACAAGGAGAATATAATGCAAACCAAGGAAGCTATTTATGATAAAAATGCTACACTTCAAGAAAGAGGAACAGAGGAAGAAGAAAAGGTTTGGTAAAAGGTATACATTACTAGAAAGTAGATCTAATGACAAAGTCTGAGGGAGTAAGTTATGCTGCACTAGCATAAGAGATCGCAAAACCTTCCCATACATTCAGAGAAAAACGAAACTTCAAAACTTTCGCCATATGTATAGTATTTAATTATCTCGATATCTATTCCTTCATAGATGGTATCGGTACTATAGAATTAAAGATGGCTGGTTTATTTAATCAAGTATAAAGTTATGTCCTCTGTTATACCGGTTTTAACACGGTTTTCCTTAGATTCTAAGTATAGCATCTTGTCCTATTACTTTTCCTTTATACATGTCCTTGAATTTGGGATAATCTTATGTATGAATGTTATACTTTTTCGTAGGAACACCCCTCTTTCAAATAGCCTATGCCAAATGGTCCCACAGACCATTTGGCATAGGCTATTGAAAGAGGGGTGAACCGAACGGCGTGGGAGGGAAAGAACATTGTGTTGAAATGAATGGGCGAACATCCACCTTAATGGATACATTCAGTTGTCTAAGAAACAAAAATTACTGACTGGAAATATTTATCGATATTTTTACTAATGAATCAGCCATCAGAATAAACGGAGCTGGATTTATTTAAAAACATATAAAACCCTTATTGCATGCATGTATTCCTTATGAATAATCTTATGTGATAATCAGGAATGTGTGTATATTTATTCATCTGATGTCAGTAATACCCGTAAGAAATACGTGGGAGAATTATTGGAATATTAATTTCATGCACTTCCAGAGGAGATAGATATTCGAAATTTAAAGAATCATTGGAGGATTAGTTACATAACATACGTTGCTATTTCTCTTCCTTCTTATTGTTACTTCCTTCCCTTGGTTCGACGTTGAACGACTCAAAAGTTTCTCATAAGAAAAACATATAAATTTCTCTTAATTTCATTTCACAGTTATTCCCCTTCAGAATTAAATGGGAAGTAATTGTCATACGAAAGCGGGACATTTAGTGATAGGCAGAATAATGAATGAAGATTCTTATTCCCGCCATATATTGTTATGTTAGTGTCGAAAGTTAGAGAATTCTTACAAAAAGGACAAAAGTTGAGTGTATTTTGACAATGTAAACAACCCGTCCACCTAGCGGCAACGGCGATTACTGAACTAAGCTCCCAAAAGAATAGAAAGAATGAAAATTCCATATGAAGAAGCCGACATTTTATGGTAATCAAAGTAAACTCTAGAAATGTAAATTAAACAACGTAAATTTTCAAAATCATTGTATACAGTAGATGGGTTAAATGTATGTGTTGCTAATCATCATCATAGGTCATTCAATACGTAGATTGAGTGATTTAAAAAATAAATGCTTTCGTGTGGTTTAGGATCACGAATCTATTTCCTTGTGGTGAACTATAATAAATCTATTTTCTTCTGCAATTCTTTCTTTAGGTTAAAGTAAGGTTTTTATTTAAGTATATTTTACGATATACTTTAGATGTGAAATTATTTCTCCGAATAATCAATAGTTCCGAATTTCACCGTGTAATTAGCGCTTGGGGTACCTTTCTCCCGGTTCTCTCTTGCCGTAGTCTACTTTGCCATTCCTCTCTTTTGCGCATGCGCTAACAAGCCTCAGGATAGAAAGCGTCTCTTGCCTGGCAAACGGTCACGTTGCTTTGTCAGTTTAGTCGCAGTATTTGCAGTTATTTGTCTATAACGGAATCCGAGAAGATGTGCGAACAGTCTTTCGATGTCTTCTGCAGACTTTGCTTGAAAGAGAGTTTCTCTTTTGTTAGCGTTTTCTCGCACCTTTCTACATCTGGCGATCCGATTTATAGAGTGCTGAATTTCGTGTACGACTTAAAGGTATGTGCTGGCTTCTTTTTAAATAATAAAGTGTTGATACCGGAATAGAACACAAGGAAGGAAAGTTATTAACTGCTGCTACCTTTAGGCAAGAAATCTGTTTGAGTTCTGCCCCCTGTATAATAATATTCATCATGGCGTCGTCATCATTTTCTGAAACTAATTTCTCTCTTGCATTATCCCAGGTGTTTTTTTTTCTTCCGAAAATGAAAGTTAATCAAGTATCACCTAATAATATTGTTTATATTGGATGCATGCAGTTTTAAATTAACTTTCGGTTGAACTTTATTATCTTTTTATGTAACTCTTTTGAAAACGATTCACTTTGATCTCGCTATTGTATCGTAGGTTGGGTAGATGTGAGGGCTAATATATATATAGTTCCGTGATTAGCGTTTCTTATTTCTATCTTTTAGATAAGCGAAAACGATGGTCTCCCGTCTCAGATATGTAAACCATGCTTGTGGAGGATGACCGAGTTTAATTGTTACAAGAGAAATGTTCACTACGCCGAAGCCGAGATCATAAAATTGTTAAGTAAAACAAATCGTGTAAGTATACTCCTGAATACTCACTTATTGTTCCGATATTTTTTGTTTGATGGTGATCCTGAAGTATTACTAACATGCTAATGTACAGATGATTCATTCATTTTTTCGTTTCTTTTTAGGATACCAATGAAACTGTTGACGAAGCGATTGATTCTGATGATGCAGAGGAAATTCAAACAGTATGTATTTTGCAGGTGATTTAATAAAGGAATATTAATACGAAATTTTATCATAGGGAATAGATTAAAATTACATTTATTTCTGTTTCTTTGCAGATTATTGAAGATGAAGAGCCGGAATATGAAGAAGACAGGTGTGCCATAGGCGAACAGGTAAACATAATTTCGATAAATTTTATATCAATTATTAAGTTTTTAATTCGCAAACTATTATCAAGTAAACTTGATTTTTAGTAAGTTTAACTATGTTATGTATAATTTTCATAATGTTTTATGCTAAGATGTCCTTTAGTAATAAATATTATATTATAACTAAAATAGAAATATATTGTATATGTTAGAGCTTTAATTTAATGGTTGATTCCTTAAGTTTTATAATAATTAGCAATGTGATTTGAAATAAAACTAAGTTATTAAGAAGGTGATCAATGTTTCTGTAACACAGCTGCATATTAATGCTAATTTTTAGTCTCTCAAATGTAAATAGTGTTGCAATCACCCTTCCTTGACTACTTTAGCTAGGAAGATAGAATTTAAATAATCCAATAAGTAATATCATGGCATCGTTTGGTCATTTGTGCAAAGTTGCATCTCGCTCTTTAAGTCATGTTTACTTAGTCTAAAACCTGTAAATTTTTATTCTTTTGTTGAAAGTAATTTATTCTTTATCAAAAATAAATGGCTTGAATAAATCAAAAGTGCAATAGATAAGTACATACAAAATTTTTGATTATTTTTAAGCTTACTAACTTTAACACAATGTGCTGTTGGATCGTTTACTGATTTTTTTGTTACTTTTCAGGAACCCAACGAATCTTTAGTTGACAAAGCGATTGATTCTGATGCTATAGAAGCAGAGGAAATCCAAAAGGTATTAAACTTCATAGTGATCTTACTTATGATTATTGATAGAGGAATTCATGGTAAAGAATAGATAAAATTTACATTTATTGCTGTCTTTATAGAATATTAAAGATGAAGTGCCGGAATCGGAAGAAGACAGGAGTGCCATAGATGAACAGGTAAGCATATGTTCCTAAACTTTATGTACAACTATAAACTAATATTTTTGGAGTATTATCAATTAAAGTATATTTTTGGTAACCTTAACAAAAATTTTTATCCTTTTAATTGCGAATTATGATATTTATTAAGTAATATATTCAGTGTTGTTATGGTTCCAAGTGAAAATGTGATTAAGATATTGAATTGGATATATCTAATAGTATTAATTTTATAGAATTATAGTATACAGATTAGAGCATATAAGTATTATATAATTTGATAGTTGATTTCTTAAGTTATCTAATTACTTGTCTTATGATTCCAAATTAAAACTTTGATTAATGTTGACCAATATTTATGTAAATCAGTTGCATGTTAATGTAAATATTTAGTCTTTCAAATGTAAATTGGGCTGAAGTTACCCTTTCTTTGGAAAATCAAATTTGAAAGGTAAAGTTTAAAGTAAGTAATATCATGTCATCTTTTTGTCGTTTGTCCTTAGTTACTCCTAACTCCTAAAGTCATTTAAAGTATGGCTAAAAACCTCTAAACTCTGTGTTATTTAAAAAAAAATAATGTGTACATTAAATTATGAATAGCCAATGGCTTCATATTGAGAGTAAAATAGATAATAAGTAATATGTATGTAACTTCCCCAAATATAACATAAAATGTATTCTAAAAACTTCATAAAGGTGATTAGTAATACAATTCTTTTTTTTCATGAAAAGGATTACAATGTGTTCTAGTATTATGGATTCTTTTGCATTTCCATACGTAGGCTTCATATTTAGGATGTCTTTTGGAAGTCTGAAAAATCATAGTTAATAAATTATTACGAGTAAAAGTTGCTTGCATACTGCAAGCTAATTGGTTAAAATTTACAATAAGTTCCCCTTACGGGTGTCATCTTCGAAGCTTATCCAGCAAAATTCTTAAAAATTTCCGCAATGCATTTCTTACGTGAGAAATTTTCATCCATCTGGCATCGAACTCACGGTCAAATGTAACCTTTCTTCCACTAGTTCTATAGAAAAGTACTTCAAACGCAAACGCTGTGATTTTGAATAGTCTCCTGCATAGAGAAAGGCCTCAAAACAATTTTTAAAAATTTGCGTAAATGACCGCCTGGTGTCGAACACTGGACCCGTTCGTGAGAGACAAGGACATACGAATGTTAGAGAAGTGCCACTCTGACGTGTTTCAAAGTTTCAATTCAGTATCTTATCGGGAAGGTCCTAAATTAAGATTCCTTTATTCCCGTTTGAAATGCATGGTAGAATCGGAATGACGCTCTAGCATCGAACCAAGGACCACTAGACGGACGGTGAAATTCAAGAAAGAATGTTTTTAAATGCGTCTGTCATCATTCCGGGTTATATCTTTCCAGCTTATAGGGAGGGCATTGAAAAAAATTTTCAAATATTGCAGCAATGCATTTCATATGGAAGAATTTTGCACCCACCTGGCGTCGAACTCACAGTCATTTCATAACATTTCTTCCATTCGTATTATAGAAGACTACCTCAACTTCAACCTCCGAGATTTTGATTACTCTATCCTACCTATAAGTGCCTCAAATGAATTTTCAAAAATCTGCGCAATGCATTCTTGTGGGAAAATTGTGATATTTGGGACTTTCTGGTATCGAACTCATGATAGCTAGCGTCGATGTCTGAATTATTCTGGCGTCTAGAGCGTAGGGCCAGTGCGTCGAAAAAATCTGACGTCGATGGCACTTGTGGAACATGGTCAGAATTCGTATCCCCTATATATATCTATATATAAAGGTATATCCAGAGAGTTAGCTATATATAATAGATAAGCATTCAAATTTAAATTACCATTTTATAATGGTAACTGATATTATTATTTACTATCTTAAGAACTTGTTTTCATATCATTATACTTTATGCTTGTGCTATTAATCAATTTTAAATTAACAAATGAATCATTCTTTTATGTAGGTTGATATTAAAGAAGAGATTGACATAGTGGAGTGGCAAATTCCACAAGAGGTGAGAGGAAAAGAGTTAAGAATAGAGGTAAGTACAGTATTTTGTAGTCATTTAGGCATTTTTTTTATTTTTCAGAAAGCCCTTATATTTTAGCCACTATCTGACTTAATGAAGTTGTAGTGCTGATTTGAGTCTCCATGATATTTTTGCTTTCTGAAATAATACTAATATTGTCCACATTTCTTTTTCCAATATCACATCAATATCTTAACAATATTTATGGATAGTTATTAAACACATCCTGTAAATGGAAATCAGAAAAATCATTTTGGTTTAGTTAAATGTTATTGTTTACTCTTTTGATGAATATTGATGCTTAACTTTTTACCATTAATTTGTTGAATGTGAGAACTTCTTTTTCCTTTTCAGAAAATTGTGGGAATTTATCCAACAGAGAATGAAGGTGAAGAAAACCATGATCATTATGTATTATGTCTCCAAGAAAGTAGTAACATACAGGTAAATAGAATTGTGTTGAAAACTTTGTTACATTTCATCTATTTTATCTTAAATTATATGAAGATTTGGCATTATTTCATGCTACTAATGGACTCATATTGCTGTATTGAGTACCTTCAAAGCAATGATGTATTAATAAAGAAATATGCCTCATTTTTAGGAAGTGGTTGGAGAGAATTTTGTGAAGAAAGAAGAGGAAAATTACGACGGAATTATAAGCAATCAAGTGACTGAGGTATGATTCATATTGCAGAAGTTATTATATGAAAAATAATTTCAATATTGCAATGTTGTTTGGTATTTAATCTTAATGTTCTGTTGAAACAATGATAATTTCTAATCTGAAAACTCTTTATGCAAAAGAGTATCTGAATAGAAAACTTTGTTGGAATTTTCTATGATATCAAATCTTTAATTTTATGAATATTTGGTAATATTTAATACTAAAAATGAAATAATAGAATCATTATGATGAACATTTGAAAGAATGATTAATGATAAGTGAACATAGAAATGTTTCTGATTTGTAGGAATTAGTTGAAGGAATTTCTGTGAATTTGGATGAGGAAAACCGTGATGAAGTAATCACAAGTAACCAATTGACTGAGGTAAGTTGAAGATTGTAATAGCAGAGATTTTTGGTCCCTTTTTTTAAGCTGCAGGATGGACTATTTTACTTAGGCAGAAATTAATTTATTACAACTTTTTCATTTGAGTTGTGAAAAAATTCCTGTTCTCTTTTTGCCTTTTTAATTTTGTGTGTTTTAGTCAGTGGACTTCTTGTATGATTGTATCATTCCTCATCTCTTAATACGTTTCAATCATACATGCACAAGTTTAAACATGTAGCAATCGTTTATTTATCCTCTGTTATCTTATATGTGAGATGTGAATACATAAAGGAAATCTTACTATTTCGTAGTCATAACTGTCTTTGCTTGATTTACAGGTTTCCAAAGAATCAAAAGTATCTTTAGCAGATGTGGAAAGTGAAAGAGAATCTAGTGTCAATATATGTATAGAAGGTGATAGCTCCTTATATAATGCTAAAGAATCTTTTGAACAAATTGATGGAGAGAAGTCTGAGGAAGGAGATGAAAGGCAGGCATCTGTTTCTGCTGCAGAGTTGAATTGTACAGACAAACAGGGTGACTTTGAGTTATCAGGACAGACAGCTACTGTTAAGGGAAAGAATTTGTGTTATTATGTTTGTGATATTTGCAAAAAAAGTTTTAAATGGAAAAGGTATTTGGGTAGGCATGTGACGATTCACTATGAAGATAGACCATATGCTTGTAGAATTTGCGGCAAAAGATTTAAACAACAACAAGGCAGACATCAGCATGAGATATTGCATAGGAAGCAGGAGAAAATTCCTAAAGGAAAGAAGTTATACAAGTGTGGTACTTGTGGAAAGCAATATTGCAGAAAAGACAGCTTATATAATCATTCAATTTTGCATACTAACAGGTTTTCATGTAGTGTTTGTGGAAAATGCTTCCCCAGGAATACAAACCTGCAGAGACACGTAAGGACACATACAAAGGAAAAGCCATTTAAATGTGATATCTGTCAAAAATGTTTTAATCAAAAAGAAAATCTAGAAGTTCATGTTGCTACTCATTCATCAGAGAGACCGTTTCCATGCAATATTTGTGGTAAAATGTTTAAATATAAAAGGTACAGTCAATATCATGAGCTTACTCACCAAAAGAAAATTTAAATTGCTTACTATCCTCAGTTCATCTTGTCATTTTATTCATCATTTGCTATTTAGGAATGAAGAAATTCTGTTCTGGAACTTTTAATGTACGTAATTAGTAGTTTACAGTTTTGACTTTAATAAATATGTTGAATAATTAAGTATTTTAAATTAGAAGCCTTTATTTTTAACATGGTAATGTTAATTCTGGCATAAAAATAAAGAGGTAAGTATGATTCATATTTGGGTCAATAAATGTTTTTTCCATAATGGTAATATTTGCTAGTACAAATATGTATAAAAATAACAATGTGATGAGTCATCAGTTATTTCTTAAAACTTTATTCATTTTTAGCAGAATTAAGTTTAATATTAAGCTAGTTATTTGAATAGTAGTAGAATAATGATGTAGGATATGGCCCTATATATAACTTACAAGAGAATTGTATGTGCTGTTTCTATATTTGCACAGAAGTCTACATGATCTTATTTTGAAGACATTCAGCATGAAAGATAATCAAATCATTATGGCATAGTGCAATTAAATTTAGGTGAAATAATGTCATCATCAAAGGTAAAATAAGATACCAATACTGTCAAGATAATTGGGTGCAGATTTTGATTTTTTTGAACCAATGAATTTGGGTCCATTTTTGCAAGAAACAAGGTCTTTCCTGGTATTAATATCTTCCTCATGGATTTTTCTTTTCCTATGTGTTTTTCGCTTTGCTCCTAAAAAATTTGGATAAGGGTGTCTTGGGAGAATCTATAAGAATTCATAATATTTTGGGAAAATCCAGAAAGAAATGTAGTGACCTTTCGTCCTATTATTAGAAGAGAGAACTTCCAGTGGAAAAGTTTCTGAAAAAATGCTGATATAATATTTTGTACCAGTCAGAATCCTACTAGTTTATTGATAACATGAAAAACTGAACTGATATTGAGATTTGAATGGAAAAAGGCTGTGTGAGGAGTTGTTATGCTTCTTATCCTACTGTTTTTTTGTAAGGTTTGTACTGCTCTAATCAATTTGTTCAAAATTGACAGTATTCATGATTTTAGGTCATTAAATAGTCCTAAGGTAGAGGATTGCAAATTTTTATACTTACATGAATTTCAATTTGGTATATTTTCCTTATGAAGTTTGGTACAAAGATAACTAATTTCATCTCATATTTATTAAGGATATTCTTGGTGATTTTAATTCAGGCTTCTAGTGAAACAAAGAGAATAGTCTTCCTGTAATTCAGATTTGTGTTTATGATGCTTTTTGTGAAAGACAACAGCAATTTTCAAAAAATATCAGTCTAAGATTTGGAAGTTAACTGAAATAACCAAAAGTAATGCCTCAAATTTATTTTCAAAACATTCTCAATTGCATTTTGTGGATCTCTGGTCATAGTGACCAAATGATATCTAATGTGTATTTTTTCACTGTGACCATGAATGTATCTCACCATATGATTCTAATGCTTCTTATGCATTTGTGTAAATAAAGAATATAAAATAAAATGTTTTCTCAATTTCTCATCCCATCATTACTCAGTGATTAGTTATTTCGTTTCAAAATATTTGTTACACGAAATTTAAAATTGATAAAAATTGTTTATCAGAATGCCTTAATTACTTGCCTAACTAGTCAGTGTTTTAATATTGAATGACTAATATGGAAAGACATTGAAATTACCTTAAAATTGTGGATAAAATCCTATTTTATAGGATTAATTTAAAAATTAAGGGAACAATATATGCTATAGGTGGACTTTGGGGAAGAAGAGAGACTTAAGAACGAAAAATTTATAAAATGAGACCAAAAATTGTGAATGATAATTGAAGGTCGAATTTTTCATATTCTCTATCCATATATATCAAAAACCAACTATATGTCCTTTAAAATCGCTAAAAATATGTAAGTAGCATTTAAATCTTTCAAAATCGGCGGTCAGATAGAGCGCTATGCATTATGGGTAATATGGCGCTTCTCCATTGTCTGAGAGAAAGGAGAGATGAAATCCAAAATGGCCAAATACTTCCCCGAAATTCCAATATAATTTGGAATATTTGAAATAGACGGTGGAATAGTTTGAGGTGCATTGTGGGTAGTGACGTATATAGAGAAAGGCTTAATAGTGTTCAAAGGGGTGAACACTTTTACTTTCATTTCAAAAACTGAGCAAAAATGGGCGAAAAACGCCAGTTAATGAGGTTTTTGTCCTCCAAATGATTAACCCTTTCGCATTTCGTCCTTCAAAAAACGCACTCAAATTCCGTCACTTTCTGAGGGCGCTACTAGTACTTTTAACAACCTTAATTATATATCAGGATGACTGATGTCTACTTCAACTTCCTATTGGTGTAATGGTTATAGTGTATTGACGTTAATGTACTGCAATTCAACTCAGTATTTACCTGATTCAAATCTGACTGCTGACATTTTTTTCGTCGGGCCTTTTTCTAATAACGCACCAATTTAATATATTTTTAAAGCTTCTTCGGGTAATTTTTCAAAATAAATCAGAATTAAATTAAAATTGGAATAGATTTTTATTATTTATTCGGCAATGAAGATCAAAACGTCAAGCAATCGGTAAAATCTTTCGTGATTTTCATGGAATTAGACTCTCGGTAATTATTTACCGATATTCGAACACTTTCAAATTTAATGTCCGGAAAAATCGACTTAATTTCGAATTATTGCGGTAAAGGGAACTTATGAATTCAATTGTAGTTATTTTTATCGAAAATGTTCGTAATTTTCTCGCTTAAAGATGACTTAAAAACTATTATTTTTGTTAATCTAGTTGTTTGCTTACTTTGAAGATTTTTCTGTTATTTATATTTGATAATAGTTTTAAAATAGTTTTAGAATAGTTTTAAAATTAAATTTGATAATAGTTTTATGGTATTTTAATTGTAATTGTAACTATAATATAATTGTAATTTTTAGTCTTAGAATTGCAATTTATTGTAATAATAACGCAGCCATCAGGCATTTAGATACAGCAAAACAGGTATAGTTTTTAAAAAAAGATTGCCTTAAATTGTAACTTGAGAATGTGTAAATGGATCAGGCTTTTGAGTGTATAAGTTTCTAAAGGGATATAATACATGGTATATTTATATTTATATTAAGATGTTCTTTATATGAGATGTTGTTGTTATTGTAAATGGGATAAAAATAATTTTAGTGTAGAAATGTATATATTGTGTTGGAAGTGTTATGACAAGTTACCACCTGGTTCTTACCTACTTGTAACTCTGTATATGTAATAATAAAAAAAAGTCTAGGGTATTCATTGCACTAATTAATAATATAATGGATATTTTTATTTTTGTGAAGGATTAAAATATACTGAAGGATATACTCGTCAAATAATCTTTATTACAGAATAAGTTACACAAGAGTTCTATATTAATAAAGAATTTTCCCTTTTGCTTAAATATAAGCATTAATAAATAATACACATGGGGAAATCTTTAACAAACACTTACGTCATACAAAAGGAAACTTAACAAATCTTATAAACGATAATCCATAACTAACTAATTACCAAAGAAGTCTCATTTTGTAAATACCGCAATTGTTGTAAAGTTACTGACTATATTATGAAAACCAAAAAGTACTTATTCCAATTTCTATGAAAAGAGTTTGAAGTTCGTATCACTTAAAGGAAAAGAATATCCGTAGTTGTAAATTATCTTATTTCATATATATCTTATGTACTTTTTCATCTTTATATTCGAAGTAAATTTATGGAGAAGAATTAGCGAATAATTAGTACCCATTGCAGGTAATTTATACTCAACTCTAATATTAAAATGATTCAAATTTCGCTCTCATTTAAGTGAACTAAATAGCAGAAGAGAATATTGATTAAGTTCAGGCTTTTGCCGTTTGGGGTACCAAAGTATGCCTGCAATGTGCTTCCACCTGAAGAAGACATGGCGAAGCTTATAGCAAATCCATCATCCCATTTAAAAACATTAAATACATTATAATATTTTCTTACGAATGTTTATTTGTAGGAAACACATTGGATCTCCACTCTATTCTATTCAAATGCTTTGGTTGGTCTCTAAGAGTACCTCCCACATGTTCTAACAAGCAGTTTGTTTTATTTTCAAGCTAATAACGTAATATTATGTTTAAATTCTACAAAAGCAAAAGAATAAATGATACCATTTTCGTATGTCTGTCTTAAATTTAACTTCCGTTTTATTTATTTATGTTATTTTGGAAAGAGAGTACATAATGAAATCGACGAATTTCTTTTCTAGAATTTTCAATAAAATTACATTTCTTCGAACCATTTTTATCGTGTATTGTCTTTAATTTTGATAAAAATAAAATACGAATATTTGTAACTTAGTCAATTTACACTTTTTATGGAATATTTGGTATCGTAATCTCGATTTTTCAAGAAATTAACGTATTTAATAATATTCTATTTTTCTAAAGTAAACTAAATTTTTACATTAGTTTTTCCATTATTAATTCACATCCATTGTTTAATTTAACAATTCTTGCAACTTTGATACTTCATCATTAAATAGGACGCCATATTTGGAAGCAAACTTCAAGTAGATAATCTAACTAATTATGATAATAAACATAAATCAACCAAACTTTTCTAAGAAAATACATTTTATATTCAGAAATATTTAATAAGGTGGACTATAGTCAGAATTAGCCTAACTTCTACCTTTGAAGACATACTCAAAATAGTTTAAAATATTATTTCTTGATGGGGTATCTGGCAAAAATTCCTTAATGAAGTGAAGAATTATCCAAATTCAGTATCAAAGAAAGACACTGTCCTTCTAAGAACATTAGATTATTTTTGTGAAAATGGAAAACGCCGTAATCTTATGCAACCAGCATAAGCAGCACTGTATCTTGGGTTGCCAAAGTTACAGGATAAAAATCAATCCACCAATTTTCTAAAAATTACACAATCATGCTGAAAAACTACCTTTAAAACTAATACTAAAACTAGGAAAGTTACAGGAAAAAAACCAATACACCAATTTTATAGAAATTTCACAATCATGCTAAAAGCTGAAAAAACTACCACTAAAACTGGGAAAATTTAAATGCATTAATAAAACTGAATTGGTAAGATTCATTTAGCTGAAATATGGGAATCCCAATAGATATAGCGGCACAGAAATATTATTTATTATCAGAATGAAAACAAATATATGAGATGAGTTAATAAAACTGCCTAAAACAGTTAAGATTGAAACATGATTTTAAACCACAAAGTAAATTGAATACACAAAAAACAATTTTTATTTTAGCAAATGTTAACTTCTGAATAAAAGATTTTGTAGATTCAGCATAATTTCATAGTGACTTTTGTCCAATAACACATTAAATTTATACAAAGAATGCATCCAAAAGAGACTTAATTTGGATTCTATAGGAGGAATCAATGGCATTTAGAGATCATCACCATTTGGATGACATTGTCACTGATACTTGTCTTAATACAAAAAACAAGAAGTCTTCATTATTCAGAAATCTTAA
The DNA here is from genome assembly GCA_036926295.1 of Pachydiplax longipennis. Taxonomy (NCBI): domain Eukaryota; kingdom Metazoa; phylum Arthropoda; class Insecta; order Odonata; family Libellulidae; genus Pachydiplax; species Pachydiplax longipennis. The sequence goes on along the minus strand of JAVFKF010000021.1, from coordinate 906,424 downwards.
AGTAAAGAGAGAGCTTGCTAAAAGCATGCAGAATAAAAAGATGCTGTGTCAGTTTAAGTTAAAGTTTCTGCTCAGGAAAAACATATGTATAACTCTCAATATTTTATACACTAAAAGGAATTATATAAAAAATTTCAGTCTGATTAAGCACCAGATCCATCTACACTAACTTCAACTCTTATTTTCTCTTCACTCTTCTGTACAATGTATTACATCAATTCATAAATTATGCAACAACAAGAAGAAACTGGAATGATCTCAGAATGAAGATAATATTCCTAATAATTTAAGGGAATTATAGAACAAATAAAAGCTATTTTCTAATTTCTTCAGCTTTCTTTTACAATACTGGATAAGATGAATGAAACATTGTATCTACTAAATTTTTATTTATTTCATAATATATTCCCTAATTATTTTGTATTATGCCTACATATTAACATTTATTACATAAAATATTGCCAAGAGACTCACGGCATTCTACAATGGTAATTTTTCAATTAATAACAATTTCCAAATACTCTTTCTAGCAACAAAGTTATGTTCTCCATTTTTAATTATCAATAAATATTGGATCTGTACTCAAAAATTTTCTTATTCATCAAACAATTTAATTCTTACTCAAAAACTGGGAACTTGAGCTTAATGTTAGAAAATGGTCAGCAGTTACTTTTTCAAAAAGAAATTAAGTCAAACAAAGTTCAGAAAGATTTTAGAGACCAATCGAAACTGTATTTTATGAATCTTACATGTCAGACTATATGTTTCTATTTTATGAGTAAAAGCTTCAAAACATTATATTAAATCACTGCAATCCATTCAGTTATTCAGAAATATGTAGCTTGGTAAAATGTACAGAAGAAATCTGCTTTGTGAGTTTAAGTTTGTACTGAAGATAAAAAATACACAGCAAAAAACAACACCAAAGACCATACAGGAGCTCAGGATATAGGTTATATATATATTGGTGGTCTGAAAAGTTTCCGACATTTCGTCATTTCTCAACATGTTTTCTGAAAATCTTTTGAAGATTTCTGGATAATCTGTGGTCTATTGTGTACATTTAACATCCTTTCATACTGCTCTAGTAATACCTGAAATTTATACAAAGAATACATTCCAATGAGACTTACTTTGGATCCATCAGTAGGAATCAATGGCATTTAGAAATCATCATTGACATTGATACAGATACTTGTCTTAATACATACAACAAGATGTCTTCATTAAAAAATCTGAACGGAAAGAGATAGCTTGGTAAAACTGTGCAGAAGAACTCTGATTTTTGAGTTTATGTTTATACTGAAGATAAAAAATACACAAAAGAAGACATACACCAAATACAGTACTGGAGCTTTTTTCGTCAATTAAATATAGAAGACTGCCTTTCACTTGCAATTCAGCACACATCTTTTTAGATTTATCTCACTTCATTTTACTATGAAAAAGAACAATAAAATTTGTAGGTACATCTAAACATGAGCTGACTTTATCTGTCATTAATTAATTGACTTATCTCATTTTTCCATAGCAAAATATTATCTATTTAATTTGCAATGACATTAGAAAATTATATAAAATGAATCCCTTTTCAATATAATAATTTAAGGCACAATCCCACTCAGTTAAATGTTTTCTTCCATTTTACATGAAACACATGGTAAATAAACTGATTTAACATAGATTTTCCCCTTCCCAAAATGCACTACAACATGATGTAGACAATCCCACATCATATTTGATAGACCAAACATATTTATGATATTAAAGTCACCATCCACACCATTTAGGACTTCTTTTCTTATTAAACCTTAGCTGTAATTTCTAACTGGATCAGTTGACAGTTAAATGAATGATTTGCAGTTAGAAAAGACTCAATATATCAAAATGAGCTTTAATTCGAAGTCCTGAAACATAAATGTTGCAGTCTTCTGTCATAAATGCACCCTTTAAATAAATTATGGAGACACAATCAATCAATGATGGAAGCAATGTGAGGATTGTATTTCCTTAAAGAGAAAGGAATAATAATAAAAGATATTTGGTCTTTTACTTGATCTTAAGTTTATGATGACAGAATTTGAAGAAGTGGTACACAACGGAAAAACATAAGCAGATAAGTCATTAGATGTATCATTATTAAGTAAGTTATAAGTAAGACTAGTGCACATTATTAAACAAACCTCAGTCTTTTACTTGGTGCAATTTTAATTATGTTAGAATTCAAAAAAAGATATAAAACATAAACATAAAGAAATTAGAGGTCTGCAATAAATTTATGATAATGATACATCTAAAATTGGCTTTAATCTCACAATAATCCAAAATTTTTAGTATGAACACTATAAAAATGTTTATACCAATTACAATGGCTTTAATAATTTAAATATGATTTGGGCAGTTACTTAAATATTTTGTCCCTTGTTTGAAATATGTGAAAACTGTACTGTAATAAAATTGAATATTTATCAGAAAAATATTTCATATGTGAGAAACTGAATTGTATTACAAGAATTGGAGCTGAAAATGCATTCCATATAAAATTTTGAGGAATTTTTCCACCTTATTTGAGATTTTACATGGATTTAGAAATGGCTGATGTGCACAGTTTGATATGCAAGAAAATTTCTCTCTCAGTGCAAACAAATGCTCATATCATAGGTTTTATGATGAGAGTAAAATATTTTTGAATCAACTCATTCAGGGTTGAAATGAAAGGAATGGAGTATATGATGTTGAGTTTTGGTTGAGCTGAAATAATATTTGTGATTTTTTTCATACATAGAAATGAACAGGATGATTTGTGCAAGTTGTGACTGCAAACACAGGATATTAAAAACAGTTCAGAGCAAGTATTTGGTGCATTCCCAAATTTGCAGTTATAATCTCCCATTTTGCATAATAATTGATAATAACAATTCTTTGCCTTTAATCTAATACATATTAGGAGCCAATATTGATCTTCTACTTAATCTAAATAACTGTAAAACCAATCAAAAGACATTAAATCAGTGGGAAGTCATGACTCTGCCATAATTATACTACTAAAGGATAACAAACACACATCAAGGAAAGGGAATCTTTCAGAAAAAGTTAGGCATTTAGTCTTGCAGCAGAAGTCCACGTTTTTGAAATTCTATCTACATTAATTCTCCTTTGATAAGCATCTATAATTAATATCATAAGGCTATTACCTTCTATTCTTTTGCAATTTTTACTATACAATGAATATAATTTAGAAAAATTAGCAAGGCTGCTATTTTCTTAATTCATCAGAGAAATTATACTGAAAATGATAGAAATATTGATATTCAACAATACAGAGTTATGTACAGCAAGATTGCTCCTTTACCATACAGAGTATTAGGTCCTGAAATCAGAAGCATAGGTCATCGAACAAGTTAAGACAGTTTCCCAAGTAGACGAGGTTTTATATTCTGAATATTATGACCTTACAGTCTTTATTTATTAATAATCAGTAATTGAGTTCAACACCTCCCTTCTTCCTCCTAACCAGTTGTCAAAAATAAGATAATACACAGAGAATGTATGAGAAAATAGAGGCAGTAGAAAAGAATTAGGTATGGATGTAAGAATGTAGCTAAGGTATAATGTTAGAAAAAGAACCGAAGGAAGAAAACAAGTAGGAAACACCAGCACAAATGGATAAGAGATTGAATGAAAAACTGCGTATAAAATTGAAGTCAAAAAAGCAAAAAATATGGCTTAACCCTTAAACTGTGGGAAAAACATTTTAAAGCGTTTGATATTGAATTTTAGGGCCTCTCAATGCAGTGCACAATGACTCACTCCTCTCTATTGTTTTGGGTTGGAAATATTTGAATCACTTGGAAGTGCCAAATTTCGCCGCATAGAAAAGGATTCCTCCAAACCCAATGAGAACAATATGAATAAATTTCAGATAAATTTCTCACTTGCATTAAAAGAAGTGGAAAATTTTGATTGTTCATCAAAATTAACAGTGAAAGAAGCCATTTCCTTAAATCCTGAAATTGTGAGAGATGTGGCCATAGTGGTTACTGCTTTACCACCAACCCAAGTTAGTGTTGAGAGGTTGTTCTCTGCTCTAAAAATAATTTGATCAGATTTTAGGGCATCCATAAAGATGGATCTGATAGAGGCTATTCTTTTTCTGAAGACCAATTCTATATTAATTTATTAAAAATATTAAGTATGTAACAGTTTATTGTATATTTTCATTTGACAGCCTTATTTTGTTCAGATAATTTTCTTAACCATATATTTTGTGGTCTATTTATTCTTAATTTTGTAAACATTTTTATTTAAGAATTATCCTTCTTTAATAAATTCATTTGTTAATATATCATACTATTCTGTAATTAATCACCATGACTCTGCTTATAAGGAGTAAGATAGTACAAAAACTAAGGAGTTGGAGTCAGACAGTAGAAAATAAGAGGAGTCTGAATCGGAGTCTGAGGCTTGTGCACTGAATCCACAGCCCTGCTGCAAAGTATTATGGAAGCCAACAGCAGTCAATGGCAGATATGGTTTATTGTGTTTTACACCCCTTGCCCTGCACCTGTGGTGGTTTGAAAGGATTAAATGTAAACGTAATGGCTGGACTTAAGGTTGCCCAGAATGCTGCCATGAGGTAGGAAGCGAGGGACGTGGGACCATATGATGTCACTCTATGTATAGGAAAGGATGCTGAAAAAGGAGCAAAAGACACTCCTCATCTTGGAGGCAGGGAACAAGGTGTGGAGGACCCGACTTCCCAGTTACATAGTGCAAGGTTTGACTATCCTATAGATAGAGTGGGGTTCCAGAACTAGGAATGCAGCCACACCTTCAGGATCCCAATTCACCAGTCCAGAATGGTGAGATTCTTTGCCATGACATTCACGATGGAGTTCAACGTGTTGCTGCCATAGCTGTGGTCTAACTTCAGCCGTAAAAGGGTTGTGAAACATCTCAAAAGATATTACCCAAATTGACTTTCAACTTTGCAAATTTCTTATCACATCTCTTATCTTTGGATTTTTTCAGGAATTAAAATTTTGTTTATATTCTCCATATTGTAACATTTATATACATAAATCTGCTTTTGATAATACTCTTGCTTTTAACTGTTCTATAACACATGTAATTTTTTATATCATTATGTATCATACGTTTTTAAATATTTTTTATCTATAGATTTACATATATTATTGTTATGAAATTAATATTGTAAATTTCAAAATTTTAAGTTAAGTCAGCCTCATTGAACCAGAAGTTTACAAATTTATCTTTCATTTAATATGATCCTGGATTGACGTAAAATCATGTCCAACTGCATGAATATTTAATTACATTGTGGAAATTCAACGTTTGTGCTTGCAATTGATTCCAAATCCCAAGAAGAAGTGTTTAATTGAAAGAGATTTGATAATCAGTTCACATATTATATTCATCTGTTCAATTTGAAATTAATGAAACAAATTAACAAATATCTCCAATTGAATGTGCTAATTTAAAAACAGCAAAAGAAAATTGGTGTTTATTATTCTGTATATGTGATCTAAATAACTATATATTTTTAAAGAAACTAATATTCATTTTTATTAATGAGATTGATTAAAATTGATTACATCATTACTAATCTATTGATTTTAGATTGGTAAAATACTGAAATGTTGAAAGAGGAAATTAAGTACTTTACAAGATGTAAGAGTAATTTACTTCTTGTGTTGGAAACCAATTTATTCTCTCTAACTAGGGATATCAGCATTATCTCCCCAATTTAACATCTTAATTGAGTATTTTCTTCTACTTTGTCTGCTATTTCTTCAACATGTGCACTCTCTTCTTATCTACAGCCATGGATGATATCATTCTCTTAAATTGACTGCTAGATGACCATAATTTCACGTTCTCATCATCTTGGGATTCTCTTCAGCTCATCAACGGACAAATGAAATCCCCTATTCTCTTCCTCGATGGCCATTTGGTAGAAGGTATTCAATCCAACTGCCATTTTCCAATTCGTTCCTAAGTAAGGTATAGAAATGCATGCTAATGACAGCAAAATATTCTGCATTATGAAGAAGATCAACAAAGTGAAAGTACTAATTCTTGGAGTAATAAAACAGATCTCCAAATAATATTAAGCCTAAATACTTATCAAGATGTACTATGATATTTCGTCCATTCTTTTATTCATTCAGTCAATGATGACATAAAATGAATACAAATTTTTAAATTTATGGGTCACAGAGTTATAATTTATAGATTGACACAACAATTAGAAGATACTTAACCATCTAAATAGAATGGCAGAAAAAGAAACACATTTCCTTTACTCTAATTTCATTGTAATTGGATACATATATAACTGGTGTGTTTTTCCAGGAACAGAATTGATGTCATCTCAGATGAAGTCTTCATTTTCCACTTTTATGCTCACCTGGAATAATTAATTATTTTTAACAGCATATTGCTTAAGTAATGAAGTAATTTGTAATCTACGTTTCCCAATGATGTAATTCACTATATAATGAATAGCCCTTGTATTTACAAAAACATTTTAAAAGATTTAAATACAATAAATAAGAAAAAAATTCTAAGAATTAATCATTAAGTAACAGTGCCACAATCTCATGCACAAAGTGTAATGAAGGGTGTGTACATATGTATATGTGCTAATATCTTAATACCCAGGAGTTGCACAATTTTCAAACTTAAATATTCTCAAATGTCCTCCTTGCACAGATATTAAGCTACCTTTTCCCTATTTAAGTGTCCTTGGTTCCACTCAAGACAGGTAAAAGCAATCTCATATGAATTAAATGTGAGCTGCATCATCATCTGTTGCACTCTTAGTTTCTTTTGAAAAGTTAAATAAGAAAGGATATTTTAATGAATCAGAAAAAAGGGACATAAAATATTTTTGAGTAAAGATTCTAATTTTGGTCATCGAATATCGTTTTCGATTAGAGGTTCCAATTATTTCGAATGAAATTTCGAAGTTACAAATAAATGGTTATATATACCTATAAATTAATACAGTTTTATCTTGAATGGATAATTCTTCTCGATGCCTTATTTATTTATTGCTTCACAGATCGGAATAAATTAAAGTTCAATGAGACAATAGAATAAAAACAACTAGTTGGCCCGTGCGAAACTTTCGCAGACGATCAGTAATACTCAATTTCCCCAACTAAATACATTACAGCAACTACTCTAATCACTACAGATGAATACACAAACAATAAGACATGCCAAAAAAATCGTACCTTGATATTCCATGTCAGTGTCAGTTTCGACATACGTCGTTTGTGGCGATAGATTTGTAGAGAGAATTTTCTTTTAGCACTATAATCACGAATAGTACGCGTCATTTATATAACGACGTATATGCATTTTATCCTATACCTAATACCCCAATTCACTTAATGCATTTATTACATCATGAATTTACACAAAAATGCAAAACATCACTACCACATTTTGGTAAACTCTGTTCTTCAAAATGCCACTTCCTTTTATGATGTGTCACTAAAGGCTTCGTGTTTAACATATATAACCAAGATAGTATAACAAAAATACTTCCTGCATCCACGTTACTTATTTATTTTCTATTTTTTCTCTTCATACACGAAATATAAAAATAATTATTGCTCGTCTGCAGTGAAATTGCATCTCATAAATTCACTGAATCAGATTTATTCTGAAAGATATACAGTCAGCAATAATCAGTTGAAAGCTTGTTGTCCTGCTGGTGTAGAATGAGAGAAAATGTTACTAATTTGGGAGAAGGAAGCATGAGGGGGAAAGCATCTGCGGTGTGAGTCTCACTTTCAGAAGACCATAAATTGTGATTCATTATCGAAGTGCAAAGTAAAGTATCGCAAATGTAGCAAACCCATTGCCCCGCATTATTTTAATGTCTCTCACACAAATATTGTAGTCAATCATGGTATTTTAACCCATTCACAAAACTTAGATTTTAAAATACTACTCTTACGTCTACTACTACACATACTATTAAATTGGTTGAGCATATTTTTGTACTACGGGCATAGCGAAAGGGAATGGAGGCTTGGGCTTTCGTTACGCTTGTATTCCATAGAGGTGAGTTTTCTTGAATCGCAGGTATGATATCCTATTCCTTACTCCAAGGTATGAATAAATATCGAATACTATCTATTCAGTGAGTAAAATATAAACACTAAAAATCATTTGATACCAGGTTTAGGTATATAGAAAATTTGCAACACGAAAGTTTCACCAAAATTAATTTGAATTGAACGACCTAATCGTTTTGATCGGTATGGGGTATGACTCATAATTAGAACCTTACATTTTTTCTATGAATACTCCAAAATCTAATCATGATACTAAAAATCGAATATTCTACTATGGTCGATCTTAAATTTAAATGACCGAGAAGTAATACGATGCAACGTTATTCAAACATACCAAGGGATACTCCTGTGACACAAACATTAACAATCCGGCAATTCTCATGTTTCTGTAGTTGATGTTCTGCTCCCAAAAGATGTAAAGTAGCCGGTTTATTAAACTGTTATAGTTGCGTGCAATCTTGAGTTCTTCGTTTATGGAGTCCATATATTACTTCCGAGTACTTTTTCAATCATTATAAGACCAAGTATTAAAATCACTTTCTCATTTTTGAAATTGTTTACACTCGTCACTAAGTAAACAAATTGAATCTGTATATAGCAACCCGGGCATTGTTTCGTCCAGTAAACAACGCGATGATTAAAATGTTAATTCAATTTGTTTAACAAATGGTGGCTTTTTAATCCACCATTTCTTTGAACTAAAACATACCTAAAAATACACACCTTAATATTCTTTATCAGTGTCTGTTTTGATATACCTCGTTTGTAGCGATAGGTATCGGTATCTACACATCCAGTAACGAAACTCAATGGCCAAATAAAATGCCTTGCGTTTTCTAATTCCTTGCCATATGAACCCATACAAAATCCCTATTATATTAGAGAACGTGAGAGTATAAATGTTGTCGAATGTTTTAAAAATTTACTTTTAGCAGTATAATCACGAATAGTGCACGCCATCACTATAACGATACATGTATCTTATCCTATACCGAATACCTAAATTCACTCAATACATTTATGACTAAATGAATTATGGTAAAGATACAAAATATCACTGCGAGCTTTAGCTAAACTCTGTCGTTATAAAAACCACTTCCTTTTATACCGGCAATGAAGTTTCACTTAAATAACCAAGATAAAAGAACGAAACATACCTTCTGCATCCACGTTATTTATTTATTTTCTATGTTCTTCTCTTCATACATGAAATACAAAAATAACTACTACTCGTCTGCAGTGATCTGATCTGATCTGGAAGAGGAGAGCTAGAGGGGAAGCAAAATGTCACACTTTTATATGAATACATTGTGTTACATTGTCACAGCGCATAGCATTCTCCCCGCATTAAAAGTCTCTCACATCGTTAATGTGGCAAAATAATACATTTTTGTGCTTCGGAGATAGCGATTGGGAATAAAAGGCTTTCGTTAAGCTTGTACTACATGCTGGTGAGTAACATACCACATGATAAAACCGTGACGCAAACTTTCATATTCGGCAATGTTTATGTTTCTTTGGCCGTCGTTCTCCCGTAAGATGCAATGTGGTTTGCTTAGTAAACTGCTGTGGATGTGTAGGAAATCGAGGTCTTCGTTCATGGAGACTATAATATTAATTACTAACACTGCTTCAATCAATTTATGACCGAAAATGTTATCCGATTACAAAACTTGTTTACACTCGTCACTAAGTAAACAAATTGAATCTGTATATAGCAACCCGGGCCTTTTTTCGTCCACTAAAAAATGAGATGATTAAAATATTATTTCAATTTGTTTAACAAATGGTGCATTTTTGATTTGTCTGACTATTTTTCGCAGGAACCTGACAACTTTTGCCATCAAACGGTCATTCATTTATATATATTGATGGAGTAATAAGGGAGAAAAGTCCCGATCACCAAAAAAGCATGTTTTAAAATAATATATAGATAGATAGATATTTACAATAAATACATACCATCCTTGTTGCTACAACAGTCTTATTTGTCAAACAGTTGGGTCGAGTAAAACAAAATTTTCCACTATGTATTATCTTTTTATAAGATAAATATAATTAATATTCATAAAACCTACGCATAAACGGATAAGAAATAATGAAATTCCGCGACGAAAATAAACTACATTAAACTTCCATTCTTTTATGGTAGTTGTTACGATTTTGTATGACGTTATTAGCGATTTAATTAAACAATAGAAATAAATACAATGGAACTCAATATGCATTTCATATGAGAGTATTTTTGACTCGTCTAGTCAACCCCAGGATACCGTATTAGAAGTAAGGACGAATTTCAATAATTAATTATGCATCCTTACGAATCATGATAACCCGTCTTATCGTCACGTACAACATTAATCACTTTGGATCAGTTTAAATTCATTTCTTCTACACCGCTAATCCACAACCATGCAATACTATATATAATCTAGCTTAATGTATAAGAAGAACGTCAATTTACTTCCTTTTTCTGGCTCACTGATATCCATTCTTTTTACACACTCAGAGGGCTCCATTGAATTCATTTTATATTTTTCCATTCACTCTATACTATTCCCGGACACTTTCGACGTGCATATTGAGCTTAAATGTCGTCGACGACATTCTAAAACAATCAAAAAACATCACATCACCACTTTCTGTAGCTGTAATGCAGTTTGAGATAACTTCACGTGCAACTTATAAACAAAACAAAATATCCAGCGACATAATGCCTCTTAGCACCAAATTTGTAATTCTGACCCAAGTTGGAGGAAAGTCTATTTAAAAAGGTGTCAGTTGACGAAATTCCGCAAGATATTATCATTTACATTTAACTAAAGTACCTTGAAATTTTAAGATATCATATTGCCTACCTTATTTGGTTTTTTACTCGAAAACTGATAAATAATGTCTCAGTAAACACACTTCTTATTCTCAAGCATAATATAAGGTTGCTTGACAAATTTTAAAGGAATAAATTCCGTTTTATAACAAATGTAAACAAAGCTAAGCTTAGAGAGCGGCCATTTTGAAATAACTGAATGTAGAATCTGTTGTGTCCAGGAAAGCCGCTAGGGAGCGTAATGCTACCGCCTATTTCATACGGAGATAATAGCCGTCTATCAAACTTAATAATTTTTATAATGTTTATGCCTCTGTATGTACTAGCCATTGTAAAATGCCGAGTAATTGTGTCATCCTATTATAGACGAGAAGCAAGCTCTTCAAAAGCAAACAAGCAAGTTAGCAAAATCGGCAATGATGGCGAAATTTCCCAAATGACCGAATATTTGGCGAAGGTGGTATCTTTCGTTTTTTCTGCTCGATGAGTGTACTTCCTTCCATGGCCTCATCTCCTTCTATACGAGCAGGAGGCCCACCCAAGTGCTCTTCTCTCATTTAGACCTTTAACTGCCGCGTTATTCTACGACGAATTTCCGATAAAAAAACTTCGATGTAATCATTGTATCGATTGGCTATCAGGTACCGTTCTAAGAAACTTAGAAATGCTATTACCTTATTTAAAAACAGGAGAACTTTCGTTTACGTAAAAGCTGTACTTAAAAACATCGGTATGTTGGACACGAATTATAGCTGAGATGTTAAATTAAGCTCGGGAAAAGCTGCAGTTCCAAATTACACCGTAAGTGTGGCGCTTGAGGTACCTTTATTGAATTCTCTCTTGCTATACTCTTCCACGCCTTTCCAAGCTTCTGCGCATGCGCAAACGAGCCATATGAAAGGAAGCGTCACTTGCTGAGCCAACGTCGCATTGTTAGGTTTTCGTTTTTGTATTTGCAGTAATTTAGCCGTTCCAGAATCTGTAAAGATGTGCGAACAATCTTTGGATGTCCTCTGCAGACTTTGTTTAAAAGAGAGTTTCTCTTTCGTCAGTATTTTCTCCAACTTTTCTTCAATTGGCGATCCGGTGTTTAGAGTGCTGAATTTCGTTTACGACTTAAAGGTATGTGCTGGCTTGTTTTTAAATAATAAAGTTTTGATACCGGAATAGGATGCAATGAAATGAAGTTCTTAAGTACTGATACCATTAGGCAAGAAATCTGTATGATTTCTGCCCCCTGTATAATATTATTCATCCTTTGTTACTACGAAGATTTTCTGAAACTCATCTCTCTCTTCGATTATCCCGAGTGTATTCTTTTATCTGAAAATTCAGTTATTTTTTGGATTGGATTTTAGAATTTGGTTATTCAGACATCAAATGATAGTATTGTTTGTAATGGAGGCTTACAATTTTTAATTATCATTTGGTTGAACTCTGTCGTCTTTTCAGTGAACTCTTTTAAAACGATTCACTTTGATCTAGCTATTGTATCGTAGGTCGAGTAGATGTAAAACCGGTGTATATCGTTCCGTGATTTATGTTTTTTATTTCTATGATTTAGATAAGCGAAAACGATGGTCTCCCGTCTAAGATATGCAAACCATGTTTGTGGAGGATGACTGAGTTTAATTGTTACAAGAGAAATGTACACTACGCCGAGGCCGAGATACTAAAATTCTTAAGTAAAACTGATGTAAGTAAATCCTGTGTTCAGAATTTTATTGCTGGCATTTTGAAGTTTTACTAACATTATCCTTATATGCAGTTTAATAAATTATTCAGTTTTCGTAACCTTTTCAGGAATCCAACGAAACTTTTGTTGACGAAGCAATTGATGCTGATGCAGAGGAAATCCAAACGGTTTGTATTTTGCTAGTGATTTTATGAAAGAATGTTAATATGAAATTTTATTGTAGGGAATAAATTAAATTCACATTTATTGCTGTATCTTAGCAGAATATTAAAGATGAAATGCCGGAATCGGAAGAAGACAGGTGTGCTATAGACGGGCAGGTAAGCATATATTCGTAAACTTTATTAACAGTTATGAAATTTATTATTTATATTCATAAGAATTATATACTTAATTTAATTTCTAGTAAATTTAACTTAGTTATTTATCATTCTCATCGTGGTGATATTCCTTAAGTTGTATATTAAATAGCATTATGGATCCAAATGAAAATAGTGTAATTAACATTGAATTCAATATATATTTATAGTATTAATTTAACAGATATATAGTATACAATATAAATTTTAAGTTAACATATATATATCATCATCATCAGCCATTTTCAATCCGATGTCGGATGTAGGCCTCCCCAAGCGCTTTCCAATTCTCTCTATTCTGAGCTTCTCTTTGCCATGTCACACCTAAGTACTTAATGATGTCTCTGTTCCATCGGTCCTTTGGTCTTCTTCTTGGTCTCTTCACATCTCTTGGTGTCCAGTTCAGAACCGCTCTTGTCCAACGGTTGTCGTTTCTTCTCGCCACATGGCCTGCCCACATCCAAGTGACCTTACTTTATCTATGATGTCTGTCACTCTGGTCTTCATTCTCACCCAGGTGTTGCGTTTCCTGTCTCTTCTTGTGATCCCAAGCATACACCTTTCCATACTTCTTTGCGTTGTCTGAAGTCGCTGGGTTATTGCTGCGTTTAACACCCAGGTTTCACTTCCATATGTCAAAACTGGTAGAATGCATTGGTTGAAGACCTTTCTCTTCAAGACCATTGGCATTTGTGACTTTAGAATGTGTGCATTTCTTCCGAAGGCACTCCAGCCGAGTTTAATTCTTCTGTTTACTTCGTTAATCCTGTTGTTCTCTCCTGTGGTTACTAGTTGTCCTAGGTATGTGTATTCTGAGCAGACATCCAGAGGCGTCCCTTCAAATTTGATTGTTTCTTGTGCTGCAAAAGAGTTATACATTACCTTTGTTTTTGTTAAATTTATCCTGAGTCCTATCTTCTGTCCTGCTGTGTTCAGTTCATGAAGTCTTGAAGCTAGATCTTTTCCGTTGGTTGCAAAGAGTACTATATCATCTGCAAAGCGCAGATGACTGATGTGTTCCCCATTAATCCGCAGACCTTTCTGCTCCCAGTCCAAGGTTTTAAAAACTTCCTCCAGAACAGCTGTGAAAAGAATTGGGGAAAGGCAATCTCCTTGTCTAACTCCCTTCTCAATCTTGAATTCTTCAGTAACTTCGTGTAGCATTACTGAGGCTGTGGCATTTTTATAAATGCTGCGTAGGAGTCGGATGTACTCTGCATCTACTCCTTGTTTTTCCAGAGCTTCTAGTGTAGAGGAGGTACTTACTGAGTCGAAGGCCTGAGCATAGTCCACAAAGCATAGTGCTAGTGGCATCTCATATTCATTCATCCTGCTGATTATTTCTTGTAGTGTGTGGATGTGGTCCATAGTACTGAAGCCCTTCCGGAATCCTGCTTACTCTCTAGGCTGGGCAGATGATAGAATAATCTTTATCCGTTCAGCTATTATCCTCATGAATGTTTTGTAAACAACAGGAAGGAGACTGATGGGGCGGTAATTCTTCAGCTCTTCCTTGCTTCCTTTCTTGTGCAAAAGGACTATTCTTGCATGATTCCAGTCCTGGGGGATTCTTCCTTGTTTCAGGCAAGTTGTGAATAACTGCGCTAAAACGTGTGCAACTTCTGTTCCACCAAGTTTTAAATATTCTGCTAACACTCCATCTATGCCTCCTGCTTTTCCGTTCTTCGTCTGCTTTATTGCTGCAGTTACTTCTCCTGGGAGAATAGAGAGGGGATCTCGTTGGTTTTGGCTTTCTTCTTGGTTTTCCTCTTCAGCATTTTCTTCCTTCTTGTATAGGTTGCCAAAGTATTCTGCTACCGTCCTTAGTATTGCTTGTCTGTTGCAAGTTCTTGTACCATCTTCCTTCTGTATGGCTAAAATCTGTTTTCTTCCAATTGCTAGGCGTTGTCTGGTCTTCTTCATACTTTTGCTGTTTTCTATAGCCTCTTGCACAATTCTCTCATTGAATTTTCTCACGTCTTCCTTAATTGCCATCCTGATAGCCTTACTAAGCTCGGCGTATTCGATGTTATCCTTTTGTGTATCTGAATTCTTCAGTTCCTTACATCGTTTCATCATTTGTCGGGTGCTGTCACTTAGCTTTCTATCTTTAGCTCTTCTTGGTGTGCTTGCTACTTCTTCTGCTGCTTCCTTAACAGCTTGCATGACTTTGGTTTCTAGTTCTTCTTCTTGAAGTGCTGAGAATCTATTTTTTAGCTCAAGCTGATATTTATTCTTGTTTTCCTCTAGTTTTTTGATGCTTATTTCATGTTTCTTGCATGAAATCAACTTCTTGCGTTCCATTTGGAGATTAATCTTCAATCTGCATCTTACGATCCTGTGGTCACTTCCAGTGCTAAAGTTATTCAAGACTTCACAGTCTGTCACTGTGTAGAGTTTATTAACCAATATGTAATCTATTTCATTTTTTGCTCCGTTGGGTCCTCTCCAAGTCCACTTCCTTTTTGGGTTCTTCTTGTAATATGTATTTATGTACATATTGGTGCATTCAGCAAACTCTACCAGGCGGTGACCACGTTCGTTTCTCTGGCCCAGTCCATATTGTCCTGCGACGGTGTCATCAGCTTCCTGTTGACCTACACGAGCGTTAAAATTGCCCATAATTATTTTATAATAGCGGGCTTCCTTATCGTGCTCAGTGCCCTGAGTTTGGTAAAATTTTTCAATTTCTTCTTCGCTGCTTGCTGCTGTTGGTGCGTAGACTTGTATGATCTGAACAGAGTAACGCTCATTTATCTTGAGTATGAGCTTGCAAATTCTCTCAGATATACTTTCTATCTTCTGTACATTGTTTTTCCGTCTCTTGTTGATCAGGAACCCGACACCTCCTAGTCTTCCATCCTTAGTACCCCTGTAATAAAATAAATTACCTTCCTTGAGTGTAATCAAGTCTTCTGATTTACTTCTAACTTCGCTGAGTCCGATGACGTCCCAATTTATCTTCTCTGCTTCATTCAGTAGTTCCAGTAGTCGGTCTTCACTCTTCAAGCTGCGGCAATTGTAAGTCGCAAAGTGGAGGGTGGTAGCTCTTTTCCTCATGATGGACCTCTGTAATGCCACCACCTCCCGGACATCCGAATGGGTGGTGCTTTTACGTCCGGATAAATTTCCATTACAGAAGCTCATCATGAAAATTGTAATTGCATTTGGGGGATGAAGGACATTAATTCACCAGGCTGTCCTACTGCCGGTTGGTGAATACCACTTTCACAATTTGGCCGGAGATATTGTTGAAGCCTTCTTAGCATGGTTGAACCTGGGCTATGCATCGCCTCCAACCTCCGTTAACACCCCTCCGCCCCGTTGAGGCAATGAACTGTGGCAGTGTGAGGAGTGGAACATATATATATATATATATATATATATATATATATATTTATCAGAGCATATTAGTATTATTAATTTAAAAGTTCATTCCTTAAGTTATATAAATCATAGTGTTATGGTTTGAATCTGAATCAAAACTGTGATAACATTTTGTCATTTGTGCTAAGTTGCGTCTTAATCTTAAAGTCATTTTAACTTTGTCGAAAACTCTCATTATTGTTATCCGATTCTTTTTAAAAATTAATTTATACTTTATCAGTAATCAATTGCTTCAAATTGAAAGTGCAATACATAAGTAAGTACCTAATTTTGAATTCTTTTCTTTGGATGATTTCGAATCTTTACTAACCTTATCAGAATGTGCTGTTGGGTGATTTATTTAATTTTCTGTTACTTTTCAGGAACCCAACGAAACTTCTGCTGATGAAGCAATTAATGCTGTGGAAGCAGAGGAAATCCAAACGGTATTTAATTTTATGGTTATCTTACTACAGAATATTAATGCAAAAGTTCATGGTAGGCAATAATTTAAAAATTAAATTTACATTGCTGTATTTTTGCAGAATATTGATGATGAAGTGCTGGAATCAGAAGAAGACAGGTGTGCCGTAGTCAAACAGGTAAGCAAATACTTGTAAATGTTATTAATTATCACTTTTTAGTAATTATTTATGATTTTTGTTGTGATAGATGATATTCGTTAAGTTATATATTTAACGGTATTAATTAAATAGCTATAAAGTGTACTCGTAAAAGTTGCTTGTATAATGCAAGCTATCAGTTGAATGCAGTATCATACCAAGAAATGCCTCAAAACAATGTTCAAAAGTTTGCCTGGTATCGAACCAAGGACCCAACTGTGAAAAACAATTGCATATTAATGTTAGATAAGTGCTATTCTTACCTGTTCAAAAGTTTCAATTCAATATCTTATTGGGGAGGTCCTAAAATAAGATTATTCTATCCCTATTTGAAATATACGGAAGAATAGAAAACACGCTCAGGCATTGAACGAAGAACCGTCGAAGAAACCACAGACAGTGCATTTGAAACCTACCAATTGCCTCTATCTACGTTACATTTTATATTATTCGCAGTTATCCGATAAGCATTAAAAGTAATTGTCAAAATTGACTGACATGCATTTTATACCGGAGAATTTTGTACCCACTTGGCGTCGAACTCACAGTTGTTTGGTAACATTTCTTCAGTATCTACCATAGATAACCACGGCATCTCCAACCTCCATGATTTTCACTATTCTATCGCTCCGAGTAATGACTCAAAACAATTTTCGAAAATTCATGGGAAAGACTACCTGGCGTTCAACACAGGGCCCATTTGTGAGAAACAATTGCATACGAATGTTAGATAAGTGCCACTCTGATGTGTTTCAAAGTTTCAATTCAGTATCTTATCGGGAAGGTCCTAAATGAGGTTCCGTTTTCCCCGTTTGAAATGCATGGTAGAATCGGAATGACGCTCTAGCATCGAACCAAGGACCACTAGAGAAGCAGTGGACGTCATGAAAGAATCTCAAATGCCTCTGTCACCATTCCGGGTTTTATCTTTGAAGCTTATCGGGAAGGCATTTAAAAAAATCGTCCAAAATTTCACCAATGCATTTCTTACGGAATCATTTCGGACCCACCTGGCATCGAACATACTGCCATTGGTAACATTTCTTCCTAAAGTACTATGGAAGACCATCTAATCTGCAAAGAACATGATTTTGATTGCTCTATCTCATCGAGAATGGCCAAAAAACAGATTGCAAAAATTCGCGCAAAAGACCGCCCAGAGTCGAACTCAGGACCCTTCCATGAGAGAAGATAGCAAAATAATATTAGATAAGTGCCATCCTTACTTGTTCCAAAGTTTCGATTGAATATATTATCGGGAAGGTCCCACGCCTCTGTTACCATTCCGGGTTTTATCTTTCCAGCTTATCGGGAAGCATTTAAAAAATCGTAAAAAAGATTTCAGCAATGCATTTCTTATGGAAGAATTTTGCATCCACCTGGAGTCGAACTCACGGTCATTTTGTAACATTCTGGTATCGAACCCATGACAACTAGCATCAATGTCTGCATCATTCTGGCATCTTCTGTGTGGGGCCAGTATGGTATATCCGGAGAGTTTGCTATATATAATAGATATAGGTATATCTGGAGAGTTAGCTATATATAATAGATATATATATAGATATAGGGGATATGAATTCTGACCATGTTCCACGAGCGACGTCTACGTCAGATTATTTCGACTTACTAGCCCCACACTCTAGATGCCATAATAATTCAGGCAACGACGCTAGCTATCATGGGTTTGATACTAGAATGTCCCAAAATCGCAATTTTCCCATAAGAATGCATTGCGTGGATTTTTGAAAAAATTTTTGAGGCATTTATCAGTAAGATAGAGGAACCGAAATCTCGGAGGTTGAAGCTGAGGTAGTCTTCTATATTACGAATTGAAGAAATGTTGCCAAATGACCGTGAGTTCGACTCCAGATGGATCCAAAATTCTTCCATAAGAAATGCATTACTGGAATTTTTCTAATTTTTTTTCAATGCCTTCCCGATAAGCTGGATAGATAAAACTAGGTGTGGCGACGGAAGCATTTGAAAACATTCTTTCATGAATTTCACCGTTCGTCTAGTGGACCTTGGTTCGATGAAAGAGGGTCATTCCGATTCCACCATGAATTTCAAACGAGGAAAACGGAATCTTATTTTAGGACCTTCCTGATAAGATATTGAATCGAAACTTTGGAACTAGTGAGAATGGCACTTATCTAATATTAATTTGCTATTTTCTCTCACAAATGCATCCTGAGTTCGACGCTAGGCGGTCTTTTGCGCGAATTTTCGCAATCTTTTTTGAGACAGTTCTCGATGTGATAGAGCAATCAAAATAACGGTGTTTGCGGATGAGATGGTCTTCCATAGTACAAAAGGAAGAAATGTTAGAAAATGACCGTGTGTTCGACGCCAGGTGGCTTCGAAATGCTTCAGTAATAAATGCATTGCTGAAATTTTTGAAAATTTTTTTCCATGCCTTCCCAATAAGCTGAATTATACTACATATATATATAGTATATTTCAGCTTATCGGGAAGGCTTAGAAGGGAAGCTTATATATATATATATATATATATATATATATATATATATATATATATATATATATATATATATATATAGTATAATTCTTCCATATGAAAATGGTGTATTTACATTGCATTGAAAATATGTGATAGTATTTATTTTATAGAAATACAGGATTTATGTCTGAGGATATATTAATTATTAATTTAGTTATAAATTCCTTAAGTTATATATTTCATAGTATTACAGTTCCAAATCAAAATCATGTGATTAACATGGCGATTAAATTATATCCGTAGATGATATTATTCCTAATTTAAGTCTCAAATGTAAAGTCACTTTTTTTAAAAAGTGACTTGACATTTACATTATCTTCTAAGTTTAATTAAACTTAGAAGGTAAAATTTTAAATAATCCAAGAAGTAATATTCCATCTTTTTGTCATCTGTGCTACGCTATACCTTACTCTCAACTGTAGCTAAAAACCTCTTAACTCTGTGTGGTTCTTTTGTTGAAATAATTCATAATTTAATTTATCAGGATAAGTAATATTTAATAATATTAACTTAAGCTGAGTTCATATCCTTTTTACTGGTGTTTTCAATTAATTTTTAAATTAGTAATTGAATCACTACTTTCTGTAGGTAGCTGTTAAAGACGAAATTGAAATAGTCGACTGGCAAATTCCACAAGAGTTTGAAGGGAAAGAGTTTAGAATAGAGGTAAGTGTAGTATTTTTCTCATCATTTTGTATTTTTTCCAAAAGGACTTAAGCATAAGACAATTTAGCCACTGTTTATGTAATTGTAATGCTGATTTGAGTCTCCATTATGTTTTTGGCTTTCTAAAGAAAACAATAATATTGTCCACATTTATTTATGCAATATCAAATCAATCTCAACATTGTGTATAGATAGTTATTAAATATATCCTGTAAATGGAAATCAGAAAAATCTTTTCTAGAGTAGTTTACTGTGATTGTTTACTCTTTTGATAAATAAAGATCCTAAACTTTTTACCATTAATTTATTTAATGTGAGAACTACTTTTTCAGGAAATTGTGGGAATCTTTCCAAGTGAGAATGAAGCTGAACAAAACCATGATAAGTACATATTGTGTGTCCAAGAAACTAATAACCTACAGGTAAATAGAATGTGTTTAAAAATGTATTGAATTTCCATTGTATTTTATCTTAAATTATATGAAGATTCTGCATTATTTAATGCTAATAATGAAGTCATATGGATATATTGAGAACCTTCAAAGCAATGATGTATTAATATAGAAATCTGCCTCATTTTTAGGCATTGGTTGAAGAGAATGTAAAAATAGAAGAGGAAAACAATGATGAAGGAATTATAAACAATCATTCGAATGAGGTATGATTCATATTTGAGAAGTTATTAGATGCAAAATAATTTCAATATTGCAAATTTTTTATTATTCACTTTAAATTTTCTATCGAAGGCAAGCTAATGTCTAATGTTAAAACTATTGATGGAAAATAGTATTGAAATGTTTGTTAGAATGTTTTGATGGTATTGTATCTTAAATGTAGCATAAATTGTAGGAATATTTCATGTTAAAAATGAAATTACAACTGAGTATCAAGTACCTTTGAAGAAGCAAATTTATTGATATAGAAATTTTTTTGATTTGTAGGAATTGGTTGAAGGAAATGGAGTGAATTTGGAAGGGGATAATTCTGATGAAGGAATTACAAGTAACAAATGGACTGAGGTAAGTTTCAGATTCTAATAGCAGTGATGTATAGTTCTGCATAAATTTGTTATAACTTTTTCATCAAACTTTTGAGTTTCCTCTGCTCACTGTACCACTTTAATTTTATGTATATGTATTGGAGTTTCTTGCGTAACTCTTCTATGTCCCATCTTTGAATAACTTTCAATGGTACATGCACAAGTTTAAACATGTTGCAATCACTTATTTATCCTCTATTATCTTATATGTGAGAAGTTCATACATAAAGGAAATCTTTCTCTATTTGATAGTTATAACTGTCTTTGCTTTATTTATAGGCTTCCAAAGAATCAAAAGTGTCTTCAGCAGATGTGGTAAATGAAGGAGAAAATAATGATAAGATATATTTCAAAGAGAATATCTCCTTATATAATGCTAAAGAATCCTTTGATGGAGAGAATTCAGTGGAAGGAAATAAAGGACAGGCATCTGTTTGTGGTGCAGAGCTGAATTGTACAGACAAACAGGATGACTTTGAGTTATCAGGACAGACAGCTACTGTTAAGGGAAAGGGATTGTGCAGTTTTATTTGTGATATTTGCAATAGGAGCTGTAAAACAAGATGGGAATTGGGTAGGCATGTGACGATTCACTATGAAGATAGACCATATGCATGTAGAATATGTGACAAAAGATTTAAACATCAGGATGGCAGACTTAAGCATGAGATTTTGCATAGGAAGAAAGAGAAAATACCAAAGGGAAATAAGTTGTACACGTGTGGTACTTGTGGAAAGCACTATAGCATCAAAGACAGCTTGTATCAACATTCAAATGTACACACTAAGAGGTATTGCTGTAGTGTTTGTGGAAAATGCTTCCCCAGGAATACAAACCTGCAGAGACAC
The DNA here is from genome assembly GCA_036926295.1 of Pachydiplax longipennis. Classification (NCBI taxonomy): domain Eukaryota; kingdom Metazoa; phylum Arthropoda; class Insecta; order Odonata; family Libellulidae; genus Pachydiplax; species Pachydiplax longipennis. The sequence continues at coordinate 884,361 of JAVFKF010000021.1, read as the reverse complement.
GTAAGGACACATACAAAGGAAAAGCCATTTAAATGTGATATCTGTCATAAGTGTTTTAGTCAGAAAGGAAGTCTAAAAGGACATGTTGCTACTCATTCCTCAGAGAGACCGTTTCCATGCAATATTTGTGGTAAAATGTTTAAATATAAAAGGAACAGGCATTATCATGAGCTTACTCACCAAAAGAAAGTTTAAATTGCTTACAATCCTCAGTTCCTCTTGTCCTTTTATTCATCATTTACTATTTAGGAATGAAGACCTTCTGTTATGGAACTTTTCATATATTTAATTTGTTGTTTACCGTTTTGACTTTAATAAATATGTTAATTAAGCATTTTAAATTAGAACCCTTTATTTTTAACATGGTAATGTTAATCCTGGCAGGAGAATAATGTGGTAAGTTTTATTCATATTTGTATCTGTCAATAAATTTTTTGCCATACTGGTAATATTTGCTAGTACAAATATGTATAAAAATAACAATGTTGAATTTTTTACTGTGTGATATTATATTCTTACATTACCTTGCTAACCTATGGTAAATCTTTATTTATGAAGTTATTAACTATTTCTTAAAATGTAATTAATCTTTAGGAGAATTAAGATCAATATTAAGCTAGTTATTTGAATAGTAGTACAATAATGATGTAGCATATGGCCCCATGTATAAATTACAAGAGAATTGTATGTGCTGTTTCTATATTTGCACAGAAATAGAAAGTTGACATGTTCTTATTTTGAAGACATTCAGCATGAAAGATAATCAGATCATTATGGCATAGTGCAATTAAATTAAGGTGAAATAATGTCATCATCAAAGGTAAAATAAGATACCAATGCTGTCAAGATAATTGGGTGCAGATTTTGATTTTTTTGAACCAATTAATTTGGGTCCATTTTTGCAAGAAACAAGGTCTTTTCTGGTATTAATATCTTACTCATGGATTTTTCTTTTCCTATGTGTTTTTCTCTTTGCTCTTAAAAAATTTGGATTAGGGTGTCTTGGGAGAATCTATAAGAATATATAATATTTTGGGAAAATCCAGAAAGAAATGTAGTGACCTTTTTTCCTATTATTAGAAGAGAAAACATCCAGTGGAAAAGTTTCTGAGAAGATGCTGATATAATATTTTGTGCCAGTTAGAATCCTACTAGTTTATTGATAACATGAAAAACTGAACTAATATTAAGATTTTAATGGAAAAAGGCTGTGTGAGGAGTTGTTATGCTTCTAATCCTACTACTTTTTGGAAGGTTTGTACTGCTCTCATCAATTTGATCAAAAAGGACAGTTTTTATGGTTGTAGATCATTAAATAGTCCTAACTTAGAGGATTACAAATTTTTACACTTTGCAACAATTATTACACGAATTTCAATTTGGTATATTATCCTTATGAAGTGTGGTACAAAGATAAGTAATTACATCTCATATTTATTAAGGATATTCATGGTGACTTTAATTCAGGCTTCTAGAAAACAAAGAGAACAGTCTTGCTGTAATTCAGATTTGTGTTTATGATGCTTTTTGTGAAAGACAACAGCAATTTTCAAAAAATATCTGTCTAAGATTAGGATGTTAACTGAAACAACCAAAAGTAATGCCTCAAATTTGTTTTTGAAACAATCTCAATTGCATTTTGTGGATCTCTGGTCATAGTGACCAAATGATATCTAATGTGTATTTTTTCATTGTGACCATGAATGTATCTCACCATATGATTCTAATGCTTCTTATGTATTTATGTAAATAAAGAATACAAAATAAAATGTTTTCTCAATTTATCATCCCATCATTATTCAGTCATTAGTTATTTCATTTCAAAATATATGTTAGACGAAATTTAAAATTGATAAAAAATGTTTATCAGAATACCTTAATTACTTGGCTAAATAGTCATTGTTTTATTATTGAACGACTAATATGGAAAGGCATTGTAATTACCTTAAAATTGTGGATGAAATCCTATTTTATAGGATTAATTTAAAAATTAAGGGAACAATATATGCTATAGGTGGAATTTGGGGAAGAAGAGAGAATTAAGAACGAAAAATTTAAAAAATGAGACCAAAAATTGTGAATATTAGTTGAAGGTCGAATTTTTTATATTCTATATCCATATATATCAAAAACCAACTATATGTCCTTTAAAATCGCTACAAATATCTAAGTATTATTTAAATCTTTCAAAATCGGCGGTCAGATAGAGCACTATGCATTATGGGTAATATGGCGCTTCTCCATTGTGTGAGAGAAAGGAGAGATGAAATCCAAAATGGCCAAATACTTCCCCGAAATTCCAATATAATTTGGAATATTTGAAATAGGCGGTGGAATAGTTTGAGGTGCATTGTGGGTAGTGACGTATATAGAGAAAGGCTTAATAGTGTTCAAAGGGGTGAACACTTTTACTTTCATTTCAAAAACTGAGCAAAAATGGGCGAAAAACGCCAGTTAATGAGGTTTTTGTCCTCCAAATGATTAACCCTTTCGCATTTCGTCCTTCAAAAAACGCACTCAAATTCCGTCACTTTCTGAGGGCGCTACTAGTACTTTTAACAACCTTAATTATATATCAGGATGACTGATGTCAACTTCAACTTACTGTTGGTGTAATGGTTATAGTGTATTGACATAAATATAATGCTATTCAACTCAGTATTTACCTGATTCAAATCCGGCTGAAGACATTTTTTCCGTCGGGTCTTTTTCTATTTACGTGTCATATAAAATTTTTTTTAAAGCTTCTTCAGGTAATTTTTCAAAATAAATCTGACTTAAATTAAAATTGGAATTGATTTTTATTATTTATTCGGCTGTGAAGATCAAACCTTCGAGCAATTTGAAAAATTTTTCGTGATTATCATGGAATTAGACTCTCGGGAATTATTTACCGATATTCGAACTCTATAAATTTAATATACGAAGAAATGGACTTAATTTCGCATTTATGCGGTAATGGGAACTAAAAAATTAAATTGTTGATATTTTTATCGAAAATTTACGTAATTTTCTCGCTTAAAGATGACTTAAAAACTATTATTTTTGTTTATCTAGTTGTTTGCTTACTTTGAAGATTTTTCTGTTATTTATATTTGATAATAGTTTTAAAATTAAATTTGATAATAGTTTTATGGTATTTTAATTGTAATTGTAACTATAATATAATTGTAATTTTTAGTCTTAGAATTGCAATTTATTGTAATAATAACGCACCCATCAGGCATTTAGATACAGCAAAACAGGTATAGTTTTTAAAAAAAGATTGCCTTAAATTGTAACTTGAGAATATGTAAATGGATCAGCCTTTTGAGTGTATATGTTTCTAAAGGGATATAATACATGGTAATATAAACATCACGTGATAATGTTGTTTATATTGAAGGCATACGATTTTAAATTACCTCACGTTTGTACTCTGTCGTCTTCTCAGCGAACTCTTTTTAAAACGATTCACTTTGATCTCGCTATTGTATCGTAGGTCGAGTAGATGTAAAGACCGATGTATATCGTTCTGTGATTAATGTTTATTATTTCTATTCTTAAGATAAGCGAAAACCATGGTCTCCCGTCTAAGATATGCAAACCATGCTTGTGGAGGATGACCGAGTTTCATTGTTACAAGAGAAATGTACACTATGCCGAGGCCGAGATACTAAAATTCTTCATCTATGGAAGTAGCAATCTAGTAACTTTCTCTTTCAAATGGTCATTCTTTTATATCATGAATGAATTTTGGACGTAGTTCGCTGTTTCTCTAAACGTCCTTGGTTCGATGCTAGAGCTTCATTTAGATTGTAGCATTTCAAACGGGGATATCGGAATCTTGTTTTTGCACCTTCCCGGTAACATATTGAAATGAAACTTTTCAACAGGTCAGAATGGGACTTATCTAATATTAATGTGCTATTCTCTCTTACAAAAGGGTCCTCAGTTCGACGTCAGGCAGTCTTTTGCGCGACATTTCGATATTTGTTTTGAGGCCATTCTCGGTGCGATAGAGTAATCAAAATCAAGGTGTTTGCAGATGAGGAGGTCTTCTATCAACACCGTTTTATTTTGAGTATAATTGGCTAAAAATTCAAGTGAGTTTGCCCACCTTATAGCATCAGCGGAAGTAAATGGTGCATTTCTGAACTGTCCAAAAAGAGGTATTCATTCTGGAAAATGAATGGAAAGAGCTCCTTGAAAAATTGTTTATTCTGTTCTTATCAGAACCAAAGATTAAATCTTGTAGGGTATTTATGTAATATAAATACTGTTGTTTCATTCAAATAAGCATAAGTAGGAAAACAGTTTACAATTACTTCTTGTGGTAAAAATCTTAACCATTTTATTTTTGTCGTATAACAGACTATTTATTTAATGCAGTTTGTAAAACAATATAATGAAGAAGAATGGTATATAAAATAAACTGAATGAGGTATTTGTTCCAAAAAATGAATGGATATATATTCGTGAAAGAATGATAATTCTCTAGGTATCAAAATAAGCAGTTTATATAAAATAAAACTAATAGTGGTATGATTTTGATTGGGAAATGTCTTTAAAAGGTTTTTCTATATTTTGGGAATTTCCTGTTATTTCTGGCTGAGGCAATCTTCTATTTTTAAGAGATCTGTTTATTGTCTGTTCATATTCAGCCTTCTGAAGAAGAACTCTTGACATCTGCAGCTGAAGATACATCTCGACCCATGACGTCATCAACAGATAAAATGCGTGAGTCGACAGCGGTCCAAAGTTGAGTCAAACAAAAGAAGGGAGTCTGTGGAATATGGTGAGAATTTCAAATTTATCTTCATTTTTTCAAGTGCTTCACTGTTTGTGCAATGGTTCTAGGTTTGATGCCAGAGTGTCATTTTTATTTTACCCTGCATTTCAAATGAGGATAATGGAATCTTAACTTAGGACCTTCCTGATAAGATATATAATTGAAAATTTGGAACAGGTTAGATTGGCACTTATCCAATATTAATATGCAAATCTGTCTCACCAATGGGTCCTCAGTAAGATGCCAGTTGGTCTTTTTTGGTCAGTTTTCATTTTAAAGTGAAGCAGTCTTTACGGAATAGGGAATGTTTGCATGGGCAACTAGCGTAACTAAATTGTGTATTAGTGTTTGTTAGACAATCATCAAGGAGTGATATTCTGTTTCAGTGTAAACCAGAGGATTTGAGGCATCAGCAGTGAGGAGAACTTTGTATTTGGAGGAGATTCTTCTTCAATAGACATCCTTCTGAGGTGAGTCCAAGGTCACACTGAATTTTATTCTAACTACAATATTCGACTGTAGGCTGGATATATCTTTTTTTGTAATAATGGATAGATATGACCCTGCATCTTATATATGAAGGTTCAGCCTTCTTTACAGTTTTACTCACTACAGTATATCAATGTAATTGCAATCAGGATATTGAATAAACTCAACAGACTGTATACCTGAATAAACTAAGTTGACTGTGCGTTACTCAGTGATCTGGATAGGTTGTATCTGAGGCCAAATAGCAATTTTTCCGTATTAATTTTCCTGTGTTGACCTAAATAATTACTGGTTTTGGAAGTGGAAGTCCATTATGATCTTAAATAGTTACCGTTCTACTTTGTTCAAGATTTCTGCAGAATATTAATCACTCAAACTTGAGTTGTATTCATGGGTGGAATTTGGTAAACTTTCTTTCCTATATTCGCTCTTAGGATTTCATTGGTAGAATTGCTTTATTCCTTATGAAAAATATTTGAGAGCATTGTCATATTGTGTTCTTGAGTTTCAAAATGATTTCTTCCTTTATTCTGCATAATTTCATAATGTAATTTTCTGTAATTTAAATTGAAAGTTTCACAAACAAAATTTACAATTTTTGATGCATATGAACTTTCAACCAGTAAGATTTTGGGATGAAATATAACAACCTTTGGCTGCAGAAATTGGCAAAATTGGGGAATGTTTTTTCTCGTTTTGATAAATAAATTACTGATTTAGATGATGATAATCCTTTACAATCAAAAATTGCAATATTTCTTTTCAATAACTTCCAATGCTGAAAATTAAGTGTTCAAACTTGGGTGGAATTTCGTAAAACATTTTCCCAATATTCGCTCTAAAGATTTTATCAGTAGAATTACTTTGTTCTCTATAAAATCATTCAAGAGCATTAAAATATTGTGTTAAGTTTCATAATTTATGAGAACAGAGTTCAAAAACTAAAATCCAGGAGTGATATTCAGGTAATAATTATCGGATTCATGTATTTCATCAATAGTGTTATGGCATAGAAGGACATGAGGAGCTTAAGAATTCTTTAATTTTCTCATAGGAATCCCTACAGCAAGTTGAGGACTCCTTTTCGATGGATGCTGAGGAGTACAAGGAACTCCATGAGGCAATCGAGAAGGGAGACTTTGATAGGGTGAGACTTCTTATATGCTGTAGGGAAGCAATTTTTATATGATGATATGTCTGCTCTTTATAATGCATTACTTAGTGAGCAGTATGAAATAGCTGCATACCTTCTTTACAAAGCACTACATTTGATAATGATGAGCATCAATGTTTAAAGAGTATGGAAATAGATCTAACTCGTCTTAACTACCTCCTGTTAGAATTTAACAAAAAGTCAGAGAAATCTTGCATTTACCAAATAATGTCGTGGAGTCGATCTCCACAGGGCTTAGATGGGGAGCGTCACAATGCTGTCATGTCCATGTACAATGATTTCTTTGAGTCTCAATTCTTGAAATTGCTGATGAGTGTCTTAGAAAGTGAAAAATTTGATATGGTGTATGATTTCTGCTCAGATGATGTGAACAGGATCTACCTTCCGTATAATGAAGATGCCCTGATCTATGGTTTCACTCTAACAAGTTCGAAGGAGATCTTTGTCAGATCAAAGCATTTGTTGTCTGCTGATTCGAATAAGAAACCAAAAGTGTATGGTGTGGTAGCAGAAGAATTCTGTCACATGGCTTTCACAACTTTATTTGAAAATGACGCAAAGCTGTACAGAGAGGAAGATTCTGAGTTAATAAAGAAATTTCAAGACATAGTTTCAGCTGTCAAATCTTTGTTAGATCGTTCATGCCATATTGAATCAGTTATTAAGGATGTTTATACGAATTATCCTAAAAATCAATGGGAATGGGAATTAATAGCTCGCGTTCCCCATGTTATTGGAATATATGGAGAAGAATTTGGAAGGAGGATTTTTCTTGAATCACCTGAATTGTCTAAGCTTCTCTCTTTCTATGAAGAGAATGTCATTCCCAAATGCAAGGAATATACAGACCCATCACACAACACAAAACCTCAGCAAGTAATGGAGTGTTTAATGAAAAGCAATGCCTTTTTTATTATTTGAAGAAAAGCAAACAAGACCATTGAAAGAAGATTTCCTGTCTTTTAGAGAGTCTTTAGTGAATAAGGATGGTTTTGCTGTGATCACGACAAACTGCACAAGACAATGCACATTGCACGTGTATCATGAACTGAAAAGGGAGTTCAAGGACCTTTTACTGAAAAAATGCATCTTCTTCACGAGGAAGTGCTTTGATGAGAAGAGAGATGAGATTTTAAATGTATTGAAAGGGAAAGTTTGGGAGTATTTGATACTCATTCTGGATGAAATGGAGCTCAATGTACAGAGGTTGGAAGTTGAATACACAGACCATTTCAATGAATTCACAACCAAGGGATTGAAGCTGATAATCATCTCAGGCTTGCAGTCCCTTGGTGTGGATTTCAAAGCAAAAAAGTTAAGTACAAATGGAATGATTTGTCCGAAGGATACAAAAAACTTCACCAAAGCATCAATTATATTTTTAAAGGACAGGAGAAGAATATTTACATTGGTAAGGACAATTTCTCTAAGGTTTTCACTGAGGATGAAATCATCAAGATAATCAATGGTAATATTTTTGTATTAACTGATGGTCAATATTTAGATTCTGATGGATATACTCCTGCAACATACATTGATAGGAAGTTTCAAGCAACAAGTTTAGACAAAATTTTTTAAAAATTTACCACCTGACACCAAGATATTTATCTATGGTTTATTTAGACAGGATTTTCAGCAGTTGTCAATAGATGAAAAGCTGGTGCAGTGGCTGAGAGGATCTGATGATGAGATTGAAGATGGTAAATCAATATTCATCTGTAAGGATAAAAAAGCTGTAAACTTTGAGAAATTCGTTAAGAAAATTGCAGGCAAAACAAGTATTTGTGTGTACTATGATAAGAAGGTATTTTATTTGAGGAACTACAATTGTCCTGCAGACATTATCAAACAGCATATAAAACAAATAACATTTACAGAAGAAGATATTGTTGATTTGGTGAAAAGGAACAAGGTCCTGATAATTTCTGACAATGCTGGGTGTGGTAAGTCTACAGTCATATGCAGTCTCATCAGGCATGTGGATAAAAACATGAATGATTCATGGATATTTAGAATTGATTTGAATAAATTTTCAACATATGACAAGGATCCCCTCTCCTTAGCAAATATTGAAGAAAATGGTGATGAGGAAGGGATCTTTGATCATTTATTCCTCATGCTGGGATTAAAGAATGGATTGGAGAAATGGGAATTCAGTAAACGAGGAAACTGCTTTATATTTATTGATGCTTTTGATGAGGTACATCCAAAATTCATACTCAAAGCTCAAGCTCTCATTTCAGCACTCCTCAATAAGAAAAACGTGAATATTATCATAACAAGTAGAAAAAATCACCAGGAAAATCTAGAAAAACTGCTGAATACATATTCACATCAAATGATTCCCTTTTCATGCAAAGATCAAGTAAGATACATGGAAAAGCTGTGGAAGTGTAAACTGAAATATCCGTTTGGAGAAGGAAGGTAAAGCTTAGAGAAAAACAAGAAAGCAGTTCCAGAAAAAATTGACAGTATCATGATGGAATCAAAAAAAGGAAATGGGTTAGAATATCAATATGTAATAGCTGCATTGGGGAAGATAGACACAAGAAGGAATCTGGATTTGGTATGGCATGACATAGACAATCTGGATTTCATAGATTTAGCTGTACATATCCTATATAAAGCCTCACTTGATAAGGAGTCCTTGGAATTCATGGGGATTCGTCTTCATTTGTTTATGGTTGGTACCATTCATTGCAATGGTAATTTTAATGTGGAACTTCCATCTAACATTTATTGCCTTTATTTGCAATTTTTAGAGCAGAAAATTCGAATCTACGTTGAGGACAAACGAGGCATGTCCCGTGAAGGCAGAGCAAAGGATAAACTTATAAATATAACAAGTAGAATATCTACAGAGTTCATATTGACCTAGCGCATCAATTAATGGATGAGGGAAAAGTTTGTTTAGCCTCTGAATTGGATGAGGAAGACCTCGAACTGCTCTGCTCTGGGAATCGTGGTTTTACATGGGGAGTTATTAAATTTTCTCCATCAGACATTTGCAGAGTTCGTTATTGCAGAATCGTTGAGGAAAGAGTTGAAAAAAGAAGTTTTTGTGGACATACTTTTTGGTGACAGATATAACGTAGTCGGAAGATTTCTTGCAAGTGCCTTGGAAAAGAAAAATTTTGAAAATGTTAAAAAAGAATTGTTCAAAAATTTAGTTTTTTTATTTACTATTTTAGAAAATATTGTTTATGAATGTTCACTTTATGAACCAAATTCAGATATTCTCTGTCGCTTTAAAATAGTGAGAAAGTTGCTGGAAAACTTTGTGAAAATAGTTGAAAAAAATTCGCTTGATGCATTTGTTGAAGAGCTTGAGTTCAGACTGAAATGTTTGAGTAATATTGGGTGTTGTGTTACTGAAAAAAATCTAAAGATACTGTTGAATAGAAGGTTTGAATTCAACTCAATTCTCCTCTTTAACTTTGCGAGATTTTTAGAAAATTCTGATGAAGCAATTAATGCACTTAAGGAATACATTTCCATCAAAACAGATGAATGTGGATTAGGATGGGAAGAAATTGGAGGAAGTGAAAAGAGTTATTTGAAATTGTTGAATGTTAAGGATTCAGATGAATATGGCTTATTTTCTTATGCTTTAAGTAATGAGAAACCAGATGTATTTGCTAAGATTTTAAAGTTTTTCAGAGATGATTTAGAGAAGGAACAATTTATCAAAGTTGTAGTTGAAAATGATGAAACTAGGGATCAATTGGAGAAATTTATCAGTATAGTACACATAAACAGAATCTGTGTTTTATTTCGAGGATTGCACTCTGTTTTTGGAAATGAAATGCAAACTCTCATCAACAATGATTTAAAATTTAGGATCGTTAAAAGAGCTATCGAATATGATCAAAGTGATGATTCATTTGAAATGGTTAGAAGTTTAATTGAAGAATGTTATGGAGTTGAGGCTTTAAAGGAATTTCTCTTATCTAAAGATGATGATGGTGAATCTTTAATACATAATTTAACATATAGGCATTCCTATACAACATTCATTACAAATTTGAATCTTCTTAGGAATATTCTGGCGGAGAAGGATAAGATAAAACTGTTGTTCACGAGTAGGAGCAGATATTACGGGAACATATTTCATTTTGCTGCTGAGGTTTACCTTGATGAGCTGCTGCGATTTTATAATAAACATTTAGATGAAGATGATGTTAGAGAAATGCTATTGAGTGCTGATGCAGGTGGCTATCCAGTAATTCATTTATTATTTGATAATTCCTCCCAAAGGTTATTAGAGAATTTGCATCTGATCAAGGAAATTTTAGGTGAAGTTTGGTTCAAGAAATTCCTTAAGAGAAAGGATTTATGCAATCGGAACATATTTAATTATGCTGCTCAAGAAAAAGACACACATCTTAAGGAACTGCTGCAATTTTGGGAAGTCAATTTAGATGAAGATGAATTTAAAGGAATGCTGTGTAGTGCCAATAGAAAAGGTGATAATTTACTTCATATATTATTTGATAACAATTATTCTGCCACATTAGAGAGGAATTTGGAGTAGGTGAAGGATTTCCTTGAGAATGTTGAATTATTCAATCAGATTCTTAAGAGTAAGGGTGAAAATTTTGAGAACATAGTTCATTTTGCAGCGGGAAGTGAAAAGGAAAGGAATTTCTATATCCTCAATTCAAATTTGTCTGACTGTGAAGTAGCAGACCTTTTGATGGAGAGAAGTGAAGATGGTAAAACATGTCTGCATTATGCAGCATCTTTTAATTTAAGCAACTTATACTCTCTCTTACCTTATGCATACGAGATGCTTAAATCAGTCGAAAGATGTTGTTTGGAGAGCTTGTTCTGGGGAAAGATAATAAGGGAAATACATTTCTGCATTATTTTGGCATTTTTAGTGAGCATGATTATCTGATGGAAACTGCAGATTTGGTATTCCATCTACTGAAACAAAGACTGACTGATGATTATATGAGCTTGTTGAGGGAAAGCAATGAAGAGGGAAAAACATTTGTACAAATTGATAGTTTTGTGAAAGAAGAGATACATGAAGCTTTCAAAAGAAATTTAGAGAAATATCTGTTCAAAGAACTCTCAGGGGTGTGAGACAATTCAAGAAATGCTGATTGTGCATTTCTCACTATTGTGGCAATTCTTTTAGCTGATTATAACTATACAGTGATTTCATTTGGGTTTGAGATTTGAATGTACAGTAAATCTGTTTAAGATGCTCCTCTCTGAGACTTGATGTGTTGTTTTCTCCAAGTCCCTTTTCACATCAACCCTTGATGCTGCTTATGATGTTCTGATATTTGCATAGGATACCAATATTTCTCAACCCCAGATGCAGTGAAACCCAATATATCCAATTGTTCACCACATTTGGTAGACCAAAAATCTTCAAAATTATTCTTGTTGCTCTTCTTTCTTCTCTCCTCTATTCTAAAATCTATCTCTCATAAGTCTTCTTTGGGATGTACAATTTTGGAAGAATAAAATTCAGTTGTTAGAGCTGATAAAAGCTCTGAAATGCTTCCTTATCGCTTTTGTTGAAATCTTTTTAGAAATTTAAATTCTGTTTGATGTGTTTTCGTTTTATACAGTTTCTAGTTATAAATATTTCAAATAAAGCAGAAAGGAAGTGTCATTGGCTATTTAGCATTGTCTTGGAGAGATCAAGATGTCCTCTTACCACTGCTGTGGAAATTGTTGTTATTCTTATCCTCTATCAATCATTATAGAGTGAATAGTAAGCAACATCAACTGCCTTAGAATGATGCTTTAAGTGCAAAACGCAGAGTATTCTTAAAAATATGCAATGAAAAGGACACCAGTATGACTATATCACTATCCCACTGACAACTCAGTATTTCTGTGGTTCAAAGTATCCTAACCAGGCTTAAGTGTATTACATAACCACAAATATATAAATGGTTCTGCAGAATGATTACATATTTAAGTTTAGTTTGTGTCAATTTTTTAATAATAACTTATTTTCCAGCATATTAGACAAGTTTTTAACCCTGGATAAATCTTTTCAAAGGTATTGGGTTATCTTATATACCCAATTGTCTTGTCCACTGGTAAATATGGTATATAATAATAATTTTTTGGATGACTTTAACCATCCAAATATTTAATTTGAGCTTTTTCGAATGTAATCTAATTAAACAAATGCAAATGGTTTTTCAGAATAATTATACACAATTGTATGTTGTATTATTTTGACTTTATTATAGTAACTGTTTAAGATAATTGTAAATCATATATTTTATTAGGTTCATGTTTTTACTGATGTCATAACTAAAGGAGTGTATGTCATTTTAATAAATGTGTATTTAAATTTACCGAGACTCTACTTTTCATTATTACATTATTTCATTAAGAGAATGAGGAAGCAGCCACTGATTTCATTTTGGGATGTGATTATAGAGATACAATGTAATTAATGCATATGGTTTATAAGGATAATTATGCATCTCAGTTTACTTTGTGTAAAAATTATCAATATATGATAATTGTTAAGGGTGGTTGGAGGCCTTCCAGGATTTCTTTTGAGATGGATTGCATTATAAATAGTTTAATTAATTATTAGTAAATGTATATGTGTTTTTACTTCTAAAGGTTTTATAATAGTATTAAATTTAAATGTTTAAATGCACAAAATTCGGAGATGCTCTCTAGTGTTCAGGATATTGATGTTGATTCAATATAGATATTTGATTAATTTTCAGATATTTAATGAAGATTTTTCACTGTGTCACTTAAAATTAGTGTAGAATGAATGCTTCATTTCTACTGGCCTTGGTGGTCAATTGGGTGGCATAAGAAGCACTTTTGCTCCAGCCCCAGGTTCAAATCCCGACTGATTAGGGTATGGTTATGTGTGTTTGTACGTTATTCCAATTTGGGGTTGGCAACAGGAAGAGCATCTGGCCGTGAAAATCAATGATTGCCAAAACCATTCTCATCATCGCTTAACCATCATTCATTGGCCTACTCCATAAGTGATGGGAATAAGGCTTAGAGAATTTATATGTTTATTGAAGTGTTTCATTTCCCAATTTAACCCTTAAGCTGCTCTGCGCCTTCTTGAACAGGCCATTGGTAGCAGATATAGACCTTCATAATCTGGATAGACACTTTTCTTGAGGGTTCGGTTACTGTCGAGAAATTTAACAACTTTGATATAGAAAATCTTATTGCCAATTTTTATTTACTTAATAATAATTTTTTATTCAATATTCAGTTCAGAGTTGTTTTGCAAAAAGTTTTTTGTTTATTTTGATACCATACAATATGCATATATCTCGATTTTAAATAAAAATAACTAATTGCAAAGAAAATAAAACATGCTCGAAGGCAGTCAAAACTCAGAGAGTGGGTAAAGATGGAACCTGTTAAACTTGGGTTTTCCCAGATAAGGGAAAGCCCTTTAGAGATATTCCCAACCCAGAACAATTGAGAGGAGCAAGCGCTGCATTGAGAGGCCATAAAATTGAAGGAGCAGGTCAAACGTTTTTCCCGCAGTTTAAGGGTTAAAATCGTCTGAAACTGGAATTACCAGACCTTTTGATGGAAAGAGATGAAGATAATAAAACAACTGCAGTTATTTACATTTGAGATATTTTCATTTAGATTATGCAAAAGAGATTCTTCGTTAGAACAAAATTTTGCTGAACTGCTTCTGAGAGAAGATGAAAATGGAAATGAATTCTATCATCATGTATTAATATGGAATGATTCTGAACTTAATTAGTAAAGTAAGCTATTAAATTCAGTGATAAGAGACTGTATGATGAACTGTTTCAGAGGTTATTGAGAATAAGGAATGAGTTTGGTCAATTATGTCCCCAAAGTGACATAAGAAACATAAAATAAATTCCACAAAATATCTTGAGAAGGATTTTTCAAAAGAACTCATAAATGATGAAGAGAATGTAAGTATTTCTTAAGAATAATTAAGTATTTCAGTTTTTAACATAATTTTCTTATATTCTCAATATCATAGATGATATATTTAAAACCATTTATTTAATGGGTTTATTTTTATATATGTTTGCCATTGCTTATAATTATCCTCATGTTAAAATAAAGCATTCTAAATATGTGTTTACTATTTCATTCAAACAGAGAAGTGTTTAAAGTAGAGCTGATTACTAACTGAAGATACATATTAATTGTACAAACAAAATGTGCAATGCTTTTGGCTTTGTAAATATTTTTCATCTGCAATTATAGTTAATTTATTGCATATTTATATGTTTATCATAACACCAAATTCCCTAATTTCATGAAGTAACCAGAAAACATTATTTTCATATTAATATCAAGGAAATTGCCATTCCAATCTTCATAAACTCAGATAAAATAAACAGGTTCCTATTGAAATAAATTTTAAATTACTTTGATGTGCTTATTGAAATGAACATTATAGTTAATACTAACGAGTATTAAAGAAAAATTATCTCCTATTTGTTTACTCGGAATATTTCCTAATTTTACCAAATTTTATTCACCAATAATGAATAATATCATTTAATTACCACCCTCACCCATCTAAAAAGATAAAGTTAGGATTTCCATGAAATAACCAACTACCAAGTGCAGCAAGGATTGTATTTGTTTAAGCAGAATGAGTATATATAAAACAGTGGGAAGAATCCAGAATTCAAGATTTCTGTGCTGAGTTTGATTCCAGGTCTGTAAATATCCTCCATAAGAATTCTTTTTCATCTCATACCTTAGTTTTTCTTAACGGAAACTACGTTAGCATTTATTAAATTATGGTTTGCAGATATGAACATGAAGAAGGAGAAATAGCTGAAGAATCTTATTCAAACCTTAATATTTTACTTTGCATACAGATATACTCATTATACCAAAAAATAATAATGATATAAAGGGAATATGGGAAAAGGGGAATAAATCCTTTGCAACAGAATTTTATAAACTATATACAGTATTGTAATAGAAGAGCTATGATAATATTTAAAATAGCTGAGTACGATTTAGTAAATTAAAATTATGTAGGAAATAAATAAATTGCAACAAGTATGGATTATAAGTGAGAATGACTGTATTTAAATATAATGTCACCCAACTAAGAATCCACATACTTTTGGTCCCCATTCACAATAAATTCATAGTATAGACACTTCTTAAGATGCTCTTCTTCTTAAGAGATGAATTTTCCCATCCTCAGAAGCACTACAACCTGCAGTAGCCAATTGAACGCCTCTTTTGGTAGATGAACAGTTTTTTACGCCATTCATATCACAGTCTCCTCCACTCTCCTACTGATCATCTCCCTAAAATCATTCCCTGTGAATATTTTCTCAGGAATGAGTAACTTTTTGAGCATCAAATGAGGATATTGTGAAACAGAACAATCATTATCCCCTTTTTCAAGTCGATAAGAACTCTAAAATAGAATGAAACCCCCTCCATTAGATTTCTTATTAATGAAGGTTACTTAGGAAGTTGCTTGATAGTGTTTCCTTCTATCACAATCCCAAGAAATAATAATATCCAATATATCAGAGATAGAGTTTTTAATGGACTGCTTGACATAGTTCCAAGGAGATCATAACTCACTTTCATAAATGCTGTCAAAAAAAGAATTATTAATCTTCTCGAATTCTTAATCTAGTGGAAGTTCTTTATTGTAGAGGAAATTATTGAAAAAAATAATAGTACAAACTTGCTGAAATTCAGATTTATGAGGCATTTAGTGTATAAACCCGACAATTTTCATTGAATATCAATGTAACATTAGAAAGTTCATTGAAAGAAACATGCCTAAGTATTCTCAAAACATATTTGTAATTGCATTTTATGGATCTCTGGTCATAATGACCAAGTTTGCGCAATTCTTCAGTATGACCAGTAATGTATCTTGACGTATTCTTCCAATGCTTTGTATCAATTTTTAGTATACTGCTATGTATTTTTGGTGGCAAATTTCATGATAATTAGTTTCCAAAGGTAACTAATTTGATTATAATTTATTAAATAAATTCATCTTGATGTCAACTCAGATTTCTACTGTCATAGAAGAATATTAATTCTAACATGATATAATTAAGATTTTTATGGTTATAAAACATTTGCAATATTATATAATAATGAATGAATGTACAATCAGTATAATCATCAAGTGAAATAAGTCAAATTAATGCAAAAGTATTTTAGAAATATTTTCTTTATTGTAACTTGTGGTTCCCTGGTAAAAAAACAAAACATTACCAATTGTGTACATTTTCAGTGTGACCATTTATGTATTTTTGTGTGATTTTAAGTCTTTGTATATATTTCATGAAGAATACGAAATAAAATCTTTTCTCATAACTTTGTTATTTTTCATGTATCCACTGTTCTGTAGTTTCTTCAGTGATTTCATTTCAAAATATTTGCTGGACGAAATTCAACATTGATTGTAAAATCTTTAATAGGATGCCTTAATTGCTGGCCTAACTAATTAAAAACCAACATCAAAGAAGTTGTGGCATTTAAAACTTCTTCATAAGTTCAGTTATTTCATAATCTATAGGTTAATATCATAGCTGGAATCCAATGAGTTTAAAAAACTTATTCAAGATATTCAATATGCTGATATATATTTGAAGAGAAATGAGGACACATGAATCAAATTTAAACCTAAACTGTACAATAAAATGGAAGAGATACTTTAAAGTAATTAAAGCTGAGCTAAAGTTCTATACCACTGTTGATTCATTAAAATAGATAACTTTTCGCATAGTAGCCATATAAAATTGGATATTATGTGGAGAAAGATGAATGATGAATATCCAATTTATGATCCTTCCCTGAAATTTAAAGAAACTTTTGCTGAAGTATAATTTTTCAAAAGAAAGAACACCAGCAGCTGACTGAATTGACACATACTTGAAATGATAATATTCCAGATAGATACTGGGTCAATCCAAGGCATTGAATCTCTTAAAATACTATCAATCATTTGCCCAATGGAAGACTTACTAAAGTGCAATTCTTTGGTCTTGTGTAACATTTTTAGGGAAACATATATTAAGCACTATTCTATGCATCTTAGGATGTATCATTATTTACTTATGGATATGGATGAAGACCCTGAAGACTGCAACTTCCTTCCTTCCTTCTTCCTTCCTGGTACTTCCTTCTTGAGACTACTTTGCATAGTCAAAGACGATCAAATATAACATTATGTTAGATATGTTTTACATTACCGAGATAACCATAATAGTGCCAGTTAAAGTTATTCTTTAACTGTGACCTATCTGGCTGTAGAAGATGCAATCACCAATTTCCATCAAACCATGTTCATAAAGCCACATTAGCAAGAGTATTTGGTATAAATATTTATTATGTGAACATAAACCCTCTTCGTTGGTCTAATTCGTATTATTCATCTATGAAGAATAATATTATAGTTATGTGTAATAACCAGTGTAAATATATAAGTTATATAATAATTATATGCATATAATCCCAAAGTATATATTGGAGAATCGTACATAAAATACCCGTGAATATACTTTAAGTCATAAAGTTAGACCAGATATCACTTGAAATTATTCAACTTTTTATTAATGTTTAACTTTGCTCTTTCCTTCCAAGAGTTATATCTTTAATTATGTTTTCAAAGCTCAATGTAAGTATTGTTTACTACTTTCTACTCCAGCGCCAAGTCGTACAGAAAAGAGACTGTTAGGAAGCGTCACTTGTCTTCTAATTACGGCGGGTACGGCGAAGCTAGATCGTGAGTTGCTGCTCTTTCGTCAAAAGGACGAAATTATTGATATTCGTCTGCAAAATGTGTGAAATACAATTGGATTCATATTGTAGGCTTTGTTTGAAAGAGAGTTTCTCTCTAGTTAATATTTTCACTCGCCTTTCTTCATCTGAGGAACCGGTGTCGAGAATACTAAACTTTGTATACGACGTAAAGTTAAGTATCACGTTCGTGATTTTGTGTGTGGTACGGTATCCATATCACAAAAGATTGCAAAGAATATAAACAACTTTATTTCTACAATCTTTTAACCTCACGTGATGAATATTATTTTTATTCTCATGTCTTCTTTTCCTAAAATCCTGTGCGTATGTTCATAATACGAATATGATTGCTTACTACTACTTTGGTATCACGAATATGTTTAGTATCGTTCTTTCATATTATGTATCATCACTTCTATGTTTTAGATATGCGAAGATGATGGCCTTCCGTCTAAAATATGTTTTCCTTGTGTGTGGAGAATGCTCGAGTTCCAGGCTTACAAAAAGAACGTTCATTACGCTGAATCGGAGATTATGAAATTGTTGGGTAAAACAAGGCTTGTAAGTGTGCTGCTTTATTTCTGATTGTGCTTAGATTATTCATTATTATCTACGTTTTATACTAATATGAAATAGACGTAATGGAGTGCATTTGGATAATTTATCGAGTTTTTGTTATATTTCAGAATTCAGAAGAAACTTCAGTTGACGAAGCGAATGACGATGCATGTATTGAGGCTGAAGATGTACAAACGGTATGGCTTTAGAATATATTATCCATGAAAATAAATACGAAAACATCATAGTAAGGAATTTATATGCATTTTATGTATTCCTGTATCTTTACAGGATACTATAAAAGAAATAGAGGAACCTCAAAACGACAGCAATGCCATCTCCGAAGAGGTTAGTACTTGTTCGAAAATTCTGTAAACAAAGACTTGTTATGCGAAATATATTTGCGATGTTTATTAGAGAGGATCAAATTCCTTATGTTTGATATTAAATAATTTTAATATTCCAAACCTTACCTTGTGTAGAACTTGTTTTGTTTCTCCATATGTAAATAAGTTGCATGTATAACTTCTCATGAAGTTTTTTTAATATTAGATTTGGAGAAACCACTCTGGACATATCATTTAATAATTCACTTTAATATTGTTATAGAAAGTATGGCAAAATTGAAGAACTTAGATAATAACAGAAGGTTTTTACTTTCTGTTGAAAATTCATTAAAAATTCAAAAGCGTGAAAACAAACTTGTGTTGTTTGCATTAAATTTTCTCTTTTAATGTAAGGTGATAAGAGCACAAAGAAGAATTAATTGACTGAGCTGTTATTTTTTTAGGTAAACATCAAGGAAGAAATGGAAATAGTTGAGTGGCAAATACCTGATGAACTAAAGGGAAGAGAGTTTGTAATGGAGGTAAGTACAGTGATTCTTAGCCATTCTATAGACAATTGTTAGGAAATAGTTTGCTTCAGTGAATGGCATATTTATCTAGGGTTAGAGAGAAGGCTCACAATCATAGAAGCACAGTCAAATTTTAATTATATTTTAGCCATTTGGTACTCTATTCTCTGAAGAAAATATCAGTGATTTTACTATAATCTTTTTCTATATCTGATTGGTAATGTTGACTATAATTGGCAATTGGTGGCTGTTTTTAAGGTTGGAATCTTTGTCTCTGATTTCAATAAAGCCTTTTCTTCAGATCCTTCACCACATACATTTTCATAAAAGCCATTCTATGCTATATAGTGATTAATATTTTGTATCAGACTGGTATTATTTACCATATAGTTTTATAATTTGTATTATAAAGATATTGTGTCACAAAAGTAGATTTAAAATCTTTCTGTCATATTTAACAATGTTTATTTTTCAAGGACTAATACAAAAATTTAAGTAAAAGGTAACATTCTTTTGATTTGCGGAAATATATTACTGTTTCATCTTGACAAAGTGTTTCTTTTTCTGAAAATCAGTTGACAGCATTTGTTTTAGAAAATTTTCTACCAGGATATATAAAAATCTGAGATATATTAAGGTCGTATTTAATTTCTAATCTGGTAGATAATCTCCCTGGAAGTTTCTAATAGATTATAATTTCTGGTAGAATATCTCCCATTGTATTAATGTATGTTCATTTCACTTGATTTTAACTGATATGAACCTTTTATTGAGAATTTATCCAAAGTAAAAATCTTTTTACCTGTTTAGAAAATCATCGGAATCTTTCCATCAGAGAATGAAGTTGAGCCAAACCAAGAAGAGTATTTGTTATGTGTAGAAGAGATGAATGAAGAACAGGTAAATACAAATGTTTTAATGCAATATTATGTTAATATTTTAAAATGGTCTTTTATAGACTTAATTTTCAGTGAACAGTAAGCCAATTTTTAACCTGTAAATTATTTCTGGAGAACAGTAGTTATAATCTACAGTTAAGGAGTGTCTATACCTTACGTTTACGTTTACAGGCTGTTGGCAATTACATCACCATGGGGCTTGTAAATCAGTAAAAAAAAATGTGTTTTCATTATTCAACACATGAAAGATGAAGCTACACTCCCATCTGCCTGTTTTTAATGATGCAAACCATAACGGAGAAAGAAATTTGAGAAGAAATCGACCATTTTTGAAGTGGCTCTCGGTTATAAAGAAGGATATGAACATGTTGTCAGATGGGAGTGTAGCTTCATCCTTTAACATTGAATTTAGACAACTTTCAAGTTTGTAAGTTTTATAATAATCCTATAATCGTGCAACGTGAGCAAGATGTACAGCGTTTTTTGCAAAAAGGAACTGGCACTGCAATCCACTTCCCCTCATTTTCCCTCACACTCCTTTTTGACGAGGAAACATAGTGAAGCGATGTGAGGCTGATAGCAGAGCCGAGTGTGGGAAAATAGCATGTAAACTAGCCGATAATCTTTCAGTATAACTCAAAGAAAGTATCCTTTATCCAGGAAGAGTTTAAATGGTTAGGTACGAAGGAATTGTTCTGGATTTTAGGTAGGAATAACATCAATCCCTTCATTGTGCAGTGGGCTAGAATCGAAAAAAGCTGGCCAGATGACGGAAACGGTTTTTTGAGTGCAGGTTCTGATTCCTTGCTTTGATATTACAAAATGGTTAAATTTTATACTCCTGTTTGTTGTTTTTCAATATCCTAATGCACTAAAAAGAATCATGGTGTCAGACATGAACAATTTTCAGAGAAATGGGCAGTCTTGGATATTTTGGATAGAAGTCCAAGTTTGCTACTATGTGGAGGGTTTAAAAATAACCTTTGGAATAAACCACAATGTTATGACCTATAACAATTCTTTATCTTTTGACTGGTTGCTTTCAATTCCTTTCAAAAATGATATTTTGCTCTAAGCATCAAATGGTAGACACCTTTTTCGGACAATTTTTGAGATAAAGTAAGGAATATAAATAGTAAAATGACCTTTGTGCATTGAGTTTCTTATACCACATCATTGTCAGAAGTATCTAGATGTGGAAGCCAAAGAAACTGTTTCAATTCAGGTGCCTACTTGGGAAGTTGATTTTTTGTAAGCGCCGCGCTGTCTGTCTCACCGCCATGGAATCTTTGGTTACAGTTTCACTGTCTTTGTGGTGATATGAATGTGTTAAATTCTGGTTAATTATCCTCAAAATATGTAAAGGCAGTGTAAGAAAGGAATTTAATACCTCTACTTTACTCAAAGAGCGTAAAATTAAGGAAAGCTTAAGAATCAGGTAAGATGTGACTGTATTTTAATTTTAACTGTGAAGAAACTTATAGCAATCTTTTCTCTCTCGGTAATGGTGGAAAATATGGTTGACAGAAGTTACTTTGTGAAATCTTCACATCTAGAAATTGTTACCGACCCTTGTGTCAGGGTCTCGAGTAAAGTATGGTTTATGGCACTTCTGCACTATGCAAACACTAATGAGCATCTGCTCATTGGCTAAGGTTATTCAGTGAGTGCCTTTTGGATTGTTAAGAAAAGAGAAAAAATTATTGTACTTTCAGTTTTAGTCTATCTATGAAGGTGGAAAGTTCATTATTTTTATTTAAAATTAGAGATGGATGGTTTTTTTAAATCAAGAAGGACCAGATATTTATGTACGTTTTTTAAGTTTAATTCAGTCCTTGTCATTTTTGATGGAGTGATTCACTAGTAAATGAATAGCATTGCATATTATCATAGGTGAACTTCCACATTGCATCTCGGGCAACTAGTATTCCTGCTTTCCTTCTGAAGTATATGTCAAATCTCGCTTTCGTTCCTCAATGCCCATCATTCCATCTATCAAAAATAGCAATAAAAAAGCATGGGAGATCTCATTGTATTGATAACTGAACCTCTGGATGCTATGTTGAGTACCCCCAATGACATTCAAATTCCCCTCTTTACTATACTTACCCACTCCACCTTTTGCTAGGAGAACACTCTTCCCCTCGTATGTGGCGATCAGTCAAAGTAATTCCAGTCTCAAAGTATCGACCCCCTTAATGTGATTGTTTATTCTTTTGATAAATACATAGATGAACCCTTTTCACCATTAATGTACTTAATATAAGGGCCTCTTTTCCTTTCCAGCAAATTATGGGAATCTTTCCATCAGAGAATGTTGCTGAACAAAACCATGAGCGGTATGCATTGTGTGTTCAGGAAACGAATAATGTACAGGTGAACGGAATTAAGCATTTTTAACTTTGTTTGAACATTCTAATCATATTTTACCTTAGATTTCATGGAGATTTGGCATTATTTCATGCTACTAATGAAATTTTATTTGCTATATTGAGTACCTTCAAATGTGTGACAAATAATGTATTAATATAGAAATATGCCTTATTTTTAGGAAATAGTTGAAGAAGATGGTATGAAAATGGAAGAGGAAAACTATGATGAGAGAATTATAAGCAATCAATTGACTGAGGTAAGATTCATGTTGCAGAAATTATTATATGCAAAATAATTTCATTGCAAAATTTTATATTATTCACTTTAAAATTTCTATCCAAGGTAAGCTAATGTCTAATGTTAAAACTATTGATACAAAATAGTATTGAAAAGTTTGTTAGAATGTTTTGATGGTATTGTATCTTAAATTTTATGAATATTTAGGAATATTTCATGCTAAAATTGATATTAGAAGGCAGTATCAAGTACCTTTGAAGAAGCAAATGATGATTTATTGATGTAGAAATTTATTTGATTTGTAGGAATTGGTTGAAGGAAATGGAGTGAATTTGGAAGGGGATAATTCTGATGAAGGAATTACAAGTAACAAATGGACTGAGGTAAGTTTTGGATTGTAATATCAGTTATGTATATTTCTGTAGAAATTTCTTACAACTTTTTCATCAAACTTGTGAATTTCCTCTGCTCGCTTTACTACTTTAATTTTGTGTATATGTATTGGAGTTTCTTGCATAACTGTTCTATGTCCCATCTTTTAATAACTTTCAATGTTACATGCACAAGTTTAAACATGTTGCAATCATTTATTTATCCTCTATTATCTTATATGCGAGAAGTTCATACGTAAAGGAAATCTTTCTCTATTTGGTAGTTATAACTGTCTTTGCTTTATTTACAGGCTTCCAAAGAATCAAAAGTGTCTTCAGCAGATGTGGTAAATGAAGGAGATAATAATGATAAGATATATCTCAAAGAGAATATCTCATTATATAATGCTAAAGAATCCTTTGATGGAGAGAATTCAGGGGAAGGAGAGAAAGGACAGTCATCTGCTTCTGAGTTGAATTGTACAGACAAACAGGGTGACTTTGAGTTATCAGGAGGACAGACAGCTACTGTTAGGGTTAAGGATTTTTCTTATTATGTTTGTGATATTTGCAATAGGAACTGTAAAACAAAATGGGAATTGGGTAGGCATGTGACGATTCACTATGAAGATAGACCATATGCTTGTAGAATTTGCGGCAAAAGATTTAAACAACAGAATGGCAGACATCAGCATGAGATATTGCATAGGAAGCAGGAGAAAATACCAAAGGGAAATAAGTTGTACACGTGTGGTACTTGTGGAAAGCATTATTGCAGCAAAGTGAGCTTGTATAATCATTCATATGTACACACTAAGAGGTTTTCATGTAGTGTTTGTGGAAAATGCTTCCCCAGGAATACAAACCTGCAGAGACACGTAAGGACACATACAAAGGAAAAGCCATTTAAATGTGATATCTGTCAAAAATGTTTTAATCAAAAAGGAAATCTAGAAATTCATGTTGCTACTCATTCATCAGAGAGACCGTTTCCATGCAATATTTGTGGTAAAATGTTTAAATATAAAAGGAACAGTAAATATCATGAGCTTACTCACCAAAAGAAAATTTAAATTCCTTACAATCCTCAGTTCATCTTCTAATTTTATTCATCATTTGCTATTTAGGAATGAAGACATTCTGTTCTGGAACCTTTAATCTATGTAATTAGTAGTTTACTGTTTTGACTTTAATAAATATGTTAAATAATTAAGCATTTTAAATTAGAAGCCTTTATTTTTTACCATTGTAATGTTAATCCTGGTATGAGAATAAAGTGGTAAGTTTTATTCATATTTGTATCTGTCAATAAATGTTTTCCCATACTGGTAATATTTGCTAGTACAAATATGTATAAAAATAACAATGTTGAATTTTTTTTTGTGATATTATATTCTTACATTATCTTGCTAACCTATGGTAAATCTTTATTTATTTGATGAAGTCCTTACCTATTTCTTAAAATGTAATTAATGTTTAGGAGAATTAAGATCAATATTAAGCTAGTTATTTGAATAGTAGTACAATAATGATGTAGGATATGGCCCCATGTATAACTTACAAGAGAATTGTATGTGCTGTTTCTATATTTGCACAGAAGTCGACATGATCTTATTTTGAAGACATTCAGCATGAAAGAAAATCAAATCATTATGGCATGTGCAATTAAATTAAGGCGAAATAATGTCATGATCAAAGGTAAAATAAGATACCAATACTGTCAAGATAATTGGGTGCAGATTTTAATTTTTTTGAACCAATGAATTTGGGTCTATTTTTCATGGAATTTTCTTTTCCTATGTGTTTTTCGCTTTGCTCTTAAAAATTTTGGATAAGGGAGAATTGGGAGAATCTATAAGAATGCGTAATATTTTGGGAAAATCCAGAAAAAAGTACAGTGACCTTTTGTCCTATTATTAGAAGAGAAAACTTCCAGTGGAAAAGTTTCTGAGAAGATGCTGATATAATATTTTGTGCCAGTCAAAATCCTACTAGTTTATTGATAACGTGAAAAACTGAACTGATAATAAGATTTTAATGGAAAAATCAGCAAGCAGGTCTCTGTGAGCAGTTGTTATTCTTCTAATCCTACAACTTTTTGGAAGGTTTGTACTGCTCTCATCAATTTGATCTAAAAGGACAGTTTTTATGGTTGTAGGTCATTAAATAGTCCTAATTTAGTGGATTACAAATTTTTACACGAATTTCAATTTGGTATATTTTCCTGATGAAGTGTGGTACTAAGATAAGTAATTTCATCTCATATTTATTAAGGATATTCATGGTGATGATAATTCAGGCTTCTAGTGAAACAAAGAGAACAGTCTTGCTGTAATTCAGATTTGTGTTTATGATGCTTTTTGTGAAAGACAACAGCAATTTTCAAAAAATATCTGTCTAAGATTAGGATGTTAACTGAAACAACCAAAAGTAATGCCTCAAATTTATTTTCGAAACATTCTCAATTGCATTTTGTGCATCTCTGGTCATAATGACCAAATGATATCTAATTGTATTTTTTCATTGTGACGATGAATGTATCTCACCATATGATTCTAATGCTTCCTATGTATTTGTGTAAATAAAGAATATAAAATAAAATGTTTTCTCAATTTTTCAATTCATTACTCAGTGATTAGTTATTTCGTTTCAAAATATTTGTTACACGAAATTTAAAATTGATAAAAATTGTTTATCAGGATGTCTTAATTACTTGCCTAACTAGTCAGTGTTTTAATATTGAATGACTAATATGGAATTGAAGACATTGTAATTACCTTAAAATTGTGGATGAAATCCTATTTTATAGGATTAATTTAAAAATTAAGGGAACAATATGTGCTATAGGTGGACTTTGGGGAAGAAGAGAGAATTAAGAACGAAAAATTTAAAAGTGAGACCAAAAATTGTGAATGATAATTGAAGGTCGAATTTTTCAGATTCTCTATCCATATATATGAAAAACCAACTATATGTTCTTTAAAATCACTACAAATATCTAAGTATTATTTAAATCTCTCATAATCGGCGGTCAGATAGAGCACTATGTATTATGAGTAATATGGCGCTTCTACATTGTCTGAGAGAAAGGAGAGATGAAATCCAAAATGGCCAATTACTTCCCCGAAATTCCAATATAATTTGGAATATTTGAAATAGGCGGTGGAATAGTTTGAGGTGCATTGTGGGTAGTGACGTATATAGAGAAAGGCTTAATAGTGTTCAAAGGGGTGAACACTTTTACTTTCATTTCAAAAACTGAGCAAAAATGGGCGAAAAACGCCAGTTAATGAGGTTTTTGTCCTCCAAATGATTAACCCTTTCGCATTTCGTCCTTCAAAAAACGCACTCAAATTCCGTCACTTTCTGAGGGCGCTACTAGTACTTTTAACAACCTTAATTATATATCAGGATGACTACTGTCAACTTCATCTTTCTGTTGGTGTAATGGTTATAGTGTATTGACATAAATATACTGCTATTCGACTCAGTATTTACCTGATTCAAATCCAGCTGAACCATTTTTTTCGTCGGGTCTTTTTCTAATAACGCACCAATTTAATATATTTTTAAAGCTTCTTCGGGTAATTTTTGAAACTAAATCGGAATTAAATTAAAATTGGAAATTATTTTTATTATTTATTCAGCCATGAAGATCAAAACTTTAAGCAATCTGTAACATTTTTCGTGATTTTCATGGAATTAGACTCTCGGGAATTATTTACCGATATTCGAACTGTTTCAAATTTAATGTCCGGAAAGATCGACTTATTTTCGAATTAATGCGGTATTGGGAACTGAAGAATTCAATTGCAGTAATTTTTATCAAAAATTGTACGTAATTTTCTCGCTTAAAGATGACTTAAAAGCTATAATTTTTGTTTATCTAGTCGTTCGCTTACTTTGAAGATTTTTCTGTTATTTATATTCGATACAGGAATTCTTAATAGTCTTAAAAGTCTAGTGTATACATTCCACTAATAAATTATATAATGGAGATTTTTATTTTCGAAAAGGATTAAAATATACTCAAGGATATACTCGTCAAATAATCTTTATTACAGAATAAGTTACACAATAGTTCAATGTTAATAAATAATTTTCCCTTTTGCTTGAATATAAGCATTAATAAATAATATACATGGGTAAATCTTTAACAAACACTTAAGTTATACAAAGGAAACTTAACAATTCTTATAAACGATAATCCATAACTAATTAATTACCAAAGAAGACTAATTTTTTAAATACCGCAATTGATGTAAAGTTACTGACTATATTATGAAAACCAAAAAGTACTTATTCCAATTCCTATGAAAAGAGTTTGAAGTTCGTATCACTTAAAAGAAAAGAATATTCGTAGTTGTAAATTATCTTATTTCAAAGCTATCTCAAGTACTTTTTCATCTTTAAATACGAAGTAAATTTATGGAGAAGAATTAGCGAATAATTAGTACCCATTGCAGGTAATTTATACTCAACTCTAATATTAAAAGTGCTTAAAATTTCGCTCTCATTTAAGTGAACTAAATAGCAGAAGAGAATATTGATAAAGTTCAGGCTTTTGCCGTTTGGGGTACCAAAGAATGCCTGCAATGTGCTGCCACCTGAAGGAGACACGGCGAAGCTTATAGTGAATCCATAATCCCTTTTAAAAACATTAAAATATTTACTTACGAATGTTTATTTGTAAAAAACACATTGGCTCTCCATTCTATTCTATTCAAATGCTTTAAGTAGTCTCTAAGAGTACCTTCCATGTGTTCTAACGAGCAGTTTGTTTTATACTCAAGCTAATGACGTAATATTGTTTAAATTACTACGAAAGCAAAAGAATAAGCGATACCATTTTCGTAGGTCTGTCATAAATTTAACTTCCGATTAATTTATTTATTTATGTTATTTTGCGAAGAGATTACATAATGAAATGGACGAATTTCTTTTCTAGTATTATTTATAAAATTGCATTTCTTGAGAACCATTTTTAAATTGAATTGTCTTTAATTTTGATAAAAATAACATACGAATATTTGTAACAGATTGATTTACACTTTTTATGGAATATTTGGTATCGTAATCTCGAATTTTCAAGAAATTATCGTCTTTTATAATACTCTATTTTTCTAAAGTAAACTAAATTTTTACATAAGTTTTTCCATCCATTAATTCACATCCATTGTTTAATCTAACAATTCTTGCAACTTTGATACTTTATTCATACATCGGACACAAGATTTAGAAGCAAACTTTAAGTAGATAATCTTTCCAATTGTAATAATATACATAAGATAAACAAACTCTTCTAAGAAATTATATTTTATATTCAGAAATATTTAATAAGGTGGACTGTAGTCAGAATTAGCCAGTCTTCTACCTTTGAAGACATACTCAAAATAGTTTAAAATATAATTTCTTGATGGGATATCTGACAAAAATTCCTTAATGATGAAGTGAAGAATTATCCAAATTCAGTGTCAAAGAAAGACACTGTCCTTCTACGAACATTAGATTATTTTTGTGAAAATAGAAAACGCCGTAATCTTATGCAACCCGCAGAAGCAGTGCTGTATCTTGGGTTGCTAAAGTTACAGGATATAAATAAAACCAATCCTCCAATTTTATAGAAATTTCACAATCATGCTAAAAGCTGAAAAAATTACCACTAAAACTGGGAAAAATGAAATGCATTAATAAAACTGAATTTATAAGATTCATGTGGGAATCCCAATAGATATAGTGGCACAGAAATATTATTTATTATCTGAATGAAAACAAATATATGAGATGAGTTAATAAAACTGCCTAAAACAGTTAAGATTGAAACATCATTTTAAACCACTAAGGAAATTAAATATACAAAAAACAATGCTTATTTTAGCAAATGTTAACTTCTGAATAAAAGATTTTGTAGATTCAGCATCATTTCATAGTGCCTCTTTTCCAATAACACATTAAATTTATACAAAGAATGCATCCAAAAGAGACTTAATTTGGATTCTATAGGAGGAATCAATGGCATTTAGAAATCATCCCCATTTGGACAACATTATCACTGATACTTGTCTTAATACAAAAAACAAGAAGTCTTCATTATTCAGAAATCTTAAGGTAAAGAGTTAGCTTGGTAAAAGCATGCAGAAGAAAGATGCTGTGTCAGTTTAAGTTAAAGTTTCTACTCAGGAAAAACATATGTATAACTCTCAATATTTTATACACTAAAAGGAATTATATAAAATACTTCTGACTCATTGAGCACCAGATCCATCTGCAATAACTTCAACTCTTATTTTCCCTACTGTACAATGTATTACATCAATTCATAAATTATGCAACAACAAGAAGAAACTAGAATAATCTCACAATGAGGATCATATTTCTAATAATTTAAGGAAAATAAAGAATATAAAAGCTATTTTCTAATTTCTTCACTTTTCTTTTACAATACTGGATAAGATAAATAAAACATTGTATCTACTAAATTTGTATTTATTTCATAATATATTCCGTAATTATTTTGTATTATTCCTACATATTAATATTGATTACATAAGATATTGCAAAGAGACTCACGGCATTCTAAAATGATAATTTATCAATTTATAACAATTTCCAAATACTCTTTCTAGCAACGAATTTATGTTCCCCATTTTTAATTATTAATAAGTATTGGATCTGTACCCAAAAATTTTCTTATTCATCAAACAATTTAATTCTTACTCTAAGAAGTAGCAATTGGAGCTCAATGTTGGAAAATGGTCAGCAGTTACTTTTTCAAAAAGAAATCAAGTCAAACAAAGTTCATAAACTTTTCAGAGACCAATCGAAACTGTATTTTAAGAATCTCACATGTCAGATTATATGTTTCTATTTTATGAATAAAAGCTTTAAAAAATTATGTTAAATCACTGCAATGCATTCAGTTATTCAGAAATCTGTAGCTTGGTAAAATGTGCAGAAGAAATCTGCTTTGTGAGTTTAAGTTTGTACTGAAGATAAAGAATACACAGCAAAAAATAACACCAAAGACCATACAGGAGCTCAGGATATAGGTTATATATATATTGGTGGTCTGAAAAGTTTCCGACATTTCGTCATTTCTCAACATGTTTTCTGAAAATCTTCTGAAGATTTCTGGATAATCTGGGGTCTATTGTGTACATTTAACATCCTTTGATACTGCTCTAGTAATACCTGAAATTTATACAAAGAATACATTCCAAAGAGACTTACTTTGGATCCTTCAGTAGGAATCAATGGGATTTAGAAATCATCATTGACATTGATACAGATACTTGTCTTAATACATACAACAAGATGTCTTTATTAAAAAATCTGAAGGGAAAGAGATAACTTGGTAAAACTGTGCAGAAGAACTCTGATTTTTGAGTTTAAGTTTATACTGAAGATAAAAAATAACAAAGAAGACATACACCAAATACAGTACTGGAGCTTTCTTAGTCAATTAAATATAGAAAACTACCTTTCACGTTCAATTCAGCACATCTTTTTAGATTCCATAACAATAAATGAAAATCCAAACATTTTTCTCACTTCATTTTACTATGAAAAAGAACAATAAAATTTCTATGTACATCTAAAGATGAGATGACTTTATCCTTCATTGATAAATTGACTTATCTTATTTTTTCATAGGATAATTTTATTTATTTAATTTACAATGACATCAGAAAATCATATACAGTATTTAACATTTTAAGATAATAATTTAAGACTCAATCCCACTTAATGATTTGCAATCTTCACATGAAACACATGTTAAAGATACTGATTTAATGCAGCTTTCCCCCTTCCCAAGATGCACTGGAACATGATTTAGCCAATCTATCATTTCATTTGATATATGAAAATAATTGATGATATTAAAGTCATCATCCACACCATTTAAGACTTCTTAGAAAACCCCCATAATCCGGGTAGACCTCTTTTGGTCTACCCAGATTATGCGGTCAGCAGTTATTGTTCAAGACATTTGGTTGCTTCTCTAACGTGGAAGCAATTGCCAATGATTTAATTATTTATTAATGATCTTTGATTAAAATCAAGTCCTACTTCCTTAAAAAAAATTAAGGAACTAGGACTTGTTATAAATGAAGAAAAGAGTAATTATCTAAAAATGAAGAGAGGTCCAGATAATATAACTGACGAGATAAATATCGATAGTTTAACTTTTGAGGGAGTAGGGGCATTTAAATACCTTGTTTCAGTTGTCAATCAGAATAATGATTTAACTGAAGAAATTAGGAGTAGAGTTGCCACAGGAAATCCGGCTTATTTTGCCTGTAAACAGCTTTTGGCATCAAAACTGCTGTATAGACATAGCAAAATGAAAATATATGGATCAGTCATAAGACCCATTGTGACCTACGGGTGTGAAGCATGGTCCATTATGAAGAACCAGGAAGATATGCTCAATGTGTTTGAAAGGAAAGTGATGAGAAGAATCTATGGCCCAGTACAAAATGAAAACGGACTGTGGAGGATTCGGACAAATGAAGAAATCAATGATCTTATTAAAGGAGAGAATATTGTTCGATTCATTAAAGCCCAGAGGATCAGGTCATCTACACCGCATGAAACCCTTAAGATCCATTAAGAAAATGGATGACTGGAGACCCAGAGAGGGAAGACCAAGAGGCAGGCCTCGTTAAAGATGGAGTGAAAGAAGACATTATCATTCATTGATGAATTGACTTATCTCATTTTCCCATAGCAAAATATTATCTATTTAATTTGTAATGACATTAGAAAATTATATAAAATGAATCCCTTTTCAATATAATAATTTAATGCACAATCCCACTCAGTTAAATGTTTTCTTTCATTTTACATGAAACACATGGTAAATAAACTGATTTAACATAGATTTTCCCCTTCCCAAAATGCACTACAACATGATGTAGCCAATCCAACATCATATTAGATAGACCAAACATATTTATGTTATTAAAGTCACCATCTACACCATTTAGGACTTATTTACTCATTAAACCTTAGCTGTAATTTCAAACTGGATCAGTTGACAGTTAAATGAATGATTTGCAGTTAGAAAAGACTCAATATATCGAAATGAGCTTTAATTCGAAGTCCTGAAACATAATTGTTGTAGTCTTCTGTCTTAAATGCACCCTTTAAATAAATTATGGAGACACAATCAATCAATGATGGAGGCAATGTGAGGTTTGTAAAGAGAAAGACTAGTGCTCATTATTAAAAGATATTCAGTCTTTTACTTGATCTTAAGTTTATGATGTTAAATTCAAAAAAGTGGTATACAACAAAAACATAAGGAGATTAGTGGTTTTTTTGTAAATTAATGATAAAGATATGTCCAAAATTGGCTTGGATGTAACAATAATTCAAATTTCTTAATATTACTAAAATAAAAATATTTATAGCAATTGGAATGGCTTTAACAAGTTAAATATGATTTTGTCAAGTCTTTGAAAAAGCTGTCCCTTTTTTGAAATATGCAAAAACTGCAATGTTTGAAAATTGACAATCGCAAAAAATTTCACAATTGAGAAGCTTGTGCTATTAATTACAAAAATCAGAGTCAGGATTATATTTTATAAAATTTACGGGAATATTTCCAGTTTTCCTAGTTTATTACTGGATTGAGAAATGGTTGATGTGCACAGTTTGACATGCAAGCTAATTTCTCTCAATCTAAGTTTATACAAATACTCATATCATGAAATGCATTTACAATTAATCTAAAATATTTTTCGATTATTCTCAACCATGGTTGAAATTAGCTAAAAGGAATTAAGTATGAAACGCTAAGTTTTGGTTGAGCTGAGATGAAATCTGCAATAATCTCATATTGAGAAATGAACAGGATGATTCTTGCAAGTTGTGACTGCAAACACAATATTTAAAACAGATTAAAATTAGTTTAGAGCTAGTATTTGGTCCATTTATTAATTAACAATTTTAATGGGACATTTCACACATCATTTGATAAGAACAATTCTTTCCCTTTAATCTGATACATATTAGGAGCCAACATTGATCTTCTACTTAATCTAAATCACTGTAAAACCAATCAAAAGACATTAAATCAGTGGAAAGTCATAATTGTACTACTAAAGGACAACAAACACACATCATGGAAAGGGAATCTTTCAGAAAAAGTTTGGCATTTAGTCTTGCAGCAGAATGCCATTTTTTTGAAACCATGTCTTTTATCTTTAGAAAAACATTTATTTAAATTGATTAAAAAAGTAGACAATATAAAATAAAAGAATATCAATTGGTACACATTGCATGAATCTCAGCCACATAAGTTCTATAGCCACAAGCTTAAGTTAGTGGTAATGCTATTGGTAGCTTTGTAGACTGGTTTAATGCAAAATCTAACCTTAGAAGAAGTCTCCCAATTTTTTATAAAAGACTGAAATTTATAGCTATGTTTTCATGGAATGTATTCTTAGAAAAACTATCATCATTCAGGTTTGACTGCATTTATTGAAAAGCAAGATGGTCTTATTAGTAAATGATATAAATTGCATGAATAATTACAAATTCAATGCTAGCAGAGAATTTAGATAAGATTAAACCACAATTTGTAATAAACTGACTAATGTTAAACAACCATTCCAATACAAATGTAGACAATTATTTTATGTCAAACCTCTTTAGTTTAAAAAACCATATAGTAAAGGAAATGATGAGAGAAAATTTTGAAACAGAAAGACAGACATTTGCTGAGAGACAGAAAGTTTTCCATAACTAAATCTTTTTTAAATGACTTAGTTTATGTATAAGCATAGTTTGATTTGATTTAAACATTTTATTGCAGACTGGGCATGGAAATGGTCTCTCTGAGGAATGAGATGCAACATGTCTTTTTAGGTCATTTTTTTGACTGAAACATTTTTGACAGATATCACACTCAAAAGGCTTCTCTTTTGTGTGTATTCGTAAGTGTTCTGTAGCTCTGAATTGCTTTTGAAGCATTTTCCACAGAAATTGCATGAAAACCTATTAGTGTGTAAAAAGGAATGATGATATAAGCTTTGTTTCCTCACATACTGCTTTCCACAAGTACCACACGTGTACAACTTATTTCCATTTGGGATTTTCTCCTGTTTCCTATGCAAAATCTCATGCTTAAGTCTGCCAGCCTGTTGTTTAAATCTTTTGCTGCAAATTCTACAAGCATATGGTCTATCCTCATAGTGAATTCTTATATGGTGACCTAAATTATATTTATATTTACAGCTCTTCTTGCAAATATCACAAACATAAGAACATAAATCCTTTCCCCTAACAGTTGCTGTCTGTCTTCCTGATGATTCCGAGTCAGTCTGTTTCTCTGTACTAATCAACTCTGCAGCAGATACAAATGCATTCCTTTCATCTCCTTCCTCTGAATTCTCTCCATCAATGTCCTCAAAGGATTTTTTAGGATTATATATAGAAATTTCATCTTCCATATACACATTCTCATTTTCTTCTCCCTCATTTACCACATCATGTGAATGTCCCTTTGATTTTCCTGACATCTGTAAATCAAGGAAAGACTGTAGTAATTTCCGAATAGAGTAAAATTTCTTTTAAGTCCTATAAAAAAATCGAATATTTCTTTTTTTGTTGGTATAACACTTCATCTGATTAGAAATGAAATGGTGTAATGGTAATGGTCAAAGCTGGCACTTTTTCAAAGATGGAACACAAATAACTTTGTAATGTTTCCTTGGATCTTATTGTGAAACCAAGTAGTTTTGACTCAAAGGGTCATCATGAGCTACTGATAAGAAAGTAAAACCAAGAGTTGATATGATAAAATTTCATAAGGAGCCATTATAGTAATTTCAGTAAATCACAAACCTGCAAAATCTATTTACTATTTTTTCATCATAAAGCATTTATAACCGTAAATTAATACTTTAAAATTTAAGCTTCAACAAATATGCATGACACTACTTAGTAAATTATTTAAGTAAGTAATTTCCTATTAATGTATTCAAATGCAAGCTTAAAAATGTGCATCATACTCTATATTAATTCATTACTAGCACTCATTTTATGTTTTCTGGTCTGTGACACAAAATTACTATCAACAGTCCTTATATCAATCAACTGGATTGAGCAATAGGAAATTCATAAACACTATTCATGAAATTTCTACATTTTAAGTGAGTTTTGATTCACATTTCTAGTTCACAACTTAAAGAGATTTTTTTAATAAATTCACTTCAAGGGGACACAAACAGTACTCACTGAAGATTGAGAAACCACAATAAATAAACTCCATAATTATCTGCAAGTGCAATCTGATACTTACCTCAGTCAATTGGTTACTTGTAATTCCTTCATCAGAAATATCCTCATCCAAATTCACTCCATTTCCTTCATCCAATTCCTACAAATCAAAAAATTTCTATATCAATAAATTATCATTTGCTTCTTCAAAGGTACTTGATACTAAGTTGTAATTTCATTTTTTAAATGAAATATTCCTAAATATTCATAAAATTTAAGACAATACCATCAAAACATTCTAACAAACTTTTCAATACTATTTCTATCAAGAGTTTAAACAGTAGACTATAGCTTACCATCGATAGAAATTTTAAAGACAATAATAAAAAATTTGCAATATTGAAATTATTTTGAATCTAATAACTTCTCAAATATGAATCTTACCTCATTCAAATGATTGCCTGTAATTCCTTCATCATTGTTTTCCTCTTCTATTTTTACATTTTCTTCAACCAATGCCTAAAAATGAGGCCAATTTCTATATTAATACATCATTGCTTTGAAAGTTCTCAATATATCCATACGACTTCATTAGTAGCATTAAATAATGCAGAATCTTCATATAATTTAAGATAAAATACAATGGAAATTTAATACAGATTTAAACACATTCTATTTACCTGTCGGTTATTAGTTTCTTGGACACACAATATGTACTTATCATGGTTTTGTTCAGCTTCATTCTCAGTTGGAAAGATTCCCACAATTTCCTGAAAAAGTAGTTCTTACATGAAATAAATTAATGGTAAAAAGTTTAGGATCAATATTTATCAAAAAGTAAACAATCACATTAAACTACACTAGAAAAGTTTTCTCTGATTTCCATTTACAGGATATATTTAATAACTATCTATACACGAT
Source organism: Pachydiplax longipennis (assembly GCA_036926295.1). Classification (NCBI taxonomy): domain Eukaryota; kingdom Metazoa; phylum Arthropoda; class Insecta; order Odonata; family Libellulidae; genus Pachydiplax; species Pachydiplax longipennis. The sequence goes on along the minus strand of JAVFKF010000021.1, from coordinate 847,721 downwards.
GTTGAGATATTGATTTGATATTGGAAAAAGAAATGTGGACAATATTATAGTTTTCTTTAGAAAGCCAAAAACGTAATGGACACTCAAATCAGCACTACAATTACATAAACAGTGGCTAAATTGTCTTATGCTAAAGTCCTTTTGGAAAAAAATATAAAATGATGAGAAAAATACTACACTTACCTCTACTCTAAACTCTTTCCCTTCAAACTCTTGTGGAATTTGCCAGTCGACTATTTCAACTTCGTCTTTAACAGCTACCTACAGAAAGTAGTGATACAATTACTAATTTAAAAATTAATTAATAGTACCAGTAAAAAGGATATGAACTCAGCTTAAGTTAATATTATTAAATATTACTTATCCTGATAAATTATGAATTATTTCAACAAAAGAACCACACAGAGTTAAGATGTTTTTAGCCATAGTAGAGAGTAAGGTATAGCTTAGCACAGATGGCAAAAAGATGGAATATTACTTCTTGGATTATTTAAAATTTTATCTTCTAAGTTTCATTAAACTTAGAAGATAATGTAAAGTCACTTTTTAAAAAAAGTGACTTTACATTTGAGAGACTTAAATTAGGAATAATATCATCTAAGGAAAAATTTAATCACCATGTTAATCACATGGTTTTGATTTGGAACCATAATGCTATGAAATATATAACTTAAGGAATTTATAACTAAATTAATAATTAATATATGCTCAGACATACATCCTGTATTTATATAAAATAAATACTATCACATATTTTCAATGCAATGTAAATACACCATTTTCATATTGAAGAATTATACTATATATATATATATATATATATATATATATATATATATATATATATATATATATGTATATATATAAGTAATGTAGCCAAATGACCATAAGTTCGACTCCAAGTAAATAGTAAATTTTTACCAATTAGCTTGCAGCATGCAAGCAACTTATACTCATATATGTGTGTGTGTATATATATATAGCTTAAGCTTATATATATAGCTTATAGCTTAAGGAATATCGTCAATCAAAATGAAAATGATGAACAATTTTGTAAGTTATTAAAAATATACTTAAATGGATAATAGTTATCTGAAAATAAAGTTAATTACTGTTTTAATGAAAGTTTATGAATATTTCCTTACTTAAGGAATTAACTACTAAATTAATGATGCTAATATCCTCTGACATATCTATTATATATATTTAACTCTCCAGATATACCTATATAGATTTACGAGTAAAAGTTGCTTGCATACTGCAAGCTAATTGGTAAAAATTTACCATAAGTTTCCCTTACGGGTGTTATCTTCGAAGCTTATCCAGCAAAATTCTTAAAAATTGCTGCATTGCATTTCTTATGTGAGAAATTTTCATCCATCTGGCATCGAACTCACAGTCAAATATAACATTTCTTACTCTGGTTCTATAGAAAAGTACTTCAAACGCAAACGCTGTGATGTTGAATAGTCTCTTGCAAAGAGAAAGGCCTCAAAACAATTTTTAAAAATTTGCGTAAATGACCACCTGGCATAACACAGGATATGTTCGTGAGAGACAATGGCATACGAATATTAGAGAAGTGTCACTCTGACGTGTTTCAAAGTTTCAATTCAGTATCTTATCGGGAATGTCTTAAAATAAGATTTCGTTATCCCCGTTTGAAATGCATGGTAGAATCGGAATGTACTCATGCATCAAACCAAAGACCACTAGAAAAACAGTGGATGTCATGAAAGAATCTTCTTAAACGCCTCTGTCACCATTCCGAGTTTTATCTTTTTAGCTTATCGGGAAGGCATTTTAAAAAACCATCCAAGATTTCACGAATACATTTCTTACAGAAGCATTTCGAACCCAACTGGCATCGAACACACGGTCATTTTCTAACATTTCTTCCTTTGGTACTATGGAAGACCATCTCATCTGCAAACACCGTTATTTTGATTGCTCTATCACATCGAGAACAGTCTCAAAACAGATAACAAAATTTCGCGCAAAAGACCGCCTACAGTCGAACTCAGGATCTTTTTGAGAGAGAAAATAGCAAATTCATATTAGGGAAGTGCCATTCTCACTAGTTCCAAAGTTTCGATTCAATATCTTATCGGGAAGGTCCTAAAATAAGATTCCGTTTTCCCCGTTTGAAATTCATGGTGGAATCAGAATGACCCTCTTTCATCGAACCAAGGTCCACTAGACGAAAGGTGAAACTCATGAAACAATATTTTCAAACACCTCCGCCACCACACCTAGTGTTATCTTTCCAGCTTATCGGGAAGGCATTGAAAAAAAAATTAGAAATATTCCAGCAATGCATTTCTTACGGAAGAATTTCGGACCCACCTGGAGTCGAACTCACGGTCATTTGGCAACATTTCTTCAATTCGTAATATAAAAGACTACCTCAGCTTCAACCTCCGAGATTTTGGTTCGTCTATCTTACTGATAAGTGCCTCAAAAAATTTTTCAAAAATCTGCGCAATGCATTCATATGGGAAAATTGCAATTTGGGTATTTCTGGCATCGAACTCATGATAGCAAGCATCGATGTCTGAATTATTCTAGCATCTAGTGTGGGGCCAGTACGTCGAAAAAATCTGACGTCGACGGCGCTCGTGGAACATGGTCATAATTCGTATCCCCTATAAATATCTATTATATATAGCTAACTCTCCAGATATACCTATATAGATATACGAGTAAAAGTTGCTTGCATACTGCAAGCTAATTGGAGAAGAATTTACATTGAGCTCCCCTTACGGGTGTCATCTTCGAAGCTCATCCAGCAAAATTCTTAAAAATTGCCGCAATGAATTTCTTACGTGAGAATTTTACATCCATCTGGCATCGAACTCACGGTCAAAGGTAACCTTTCTTCCACTGGTTCTATAGAAAATTACTTCAACCGCAAATGCTGTGTTTTTGAATAGTCTCCTGCATAGAGAAAGGCCTCAAAACAATTTTTAAAAAATTAGTGTAAATGACCGCCTGGCGTCGAACACAGGACCCGTTCGCGAGAGACAATGGCATGGAAGTGTTAGATAAGTGCCACTCTCACGTGTTTCAAAATTTCAATTCAGTATCTTATCGGGAAGGTCCTAAAATAAAATTCCGTTAGCCCCCTTTGAAATACATGGTAGAATAGGAATGACGCTCTAGCATCAAATGAAGGACCACTAGAGAAACAGTGAATGTCATGAATGAATACTTTCAAACGCCTCTGTCACCATTCCAGGTTTTATCATTCCAGCTTATCAGGAAGGATTTCTAATAAATGGTCAAAGATTTCAGCAATGCATTTCTTACGGGAGCATTTCCTACCAACCTGGAGTCGAACACTCGGTTATTTGGTAACATTTATTCCTAAAGTTACTATGCAAGACCATGTCATCTGCAAAGACTGTAATTTTGATTGATGATTGCTCTATCTCATCGAGAACGGCCTCAAAAGAGAATTCAAAAATTTGCGCAAAAGACTGCCCAGCGTCAAACTCAGGACCCTTCCGTGAGAGAAGATAGCAAATTAATATTAGATAAGTGCCATCCTTACTTGTTCCAAAGTTTGGATTCAATATCTTATCGGGAAGATCCCACGCCTCTGTCACCATTCCAGGTTTTATATTTCAGGCTTATTGGGAAGGCATTAAAAAAAATCGTCAAAGATTTCCACAATGCATTTTTTATGGAAGAATTTTGCATCCACCTGATGTCGAACTCACGGTCTTTTTGCAACATTTCTTCCATTCGTAATATAGAAGACTACCTCAACTTCAACCTCAACGGAACCTCATTTTAGGACCTTCCTGATAAGATACTGAATTGAAACTTTGAAACATCTCAGAGTGGCACTTATCTAACATTCGTATGCAATTGTCTCTCACGAATGGCCCCTGTGTTGAACGCCAGGTAGTCTTTCGCATGTATTTTCGAAAATTGTTTTGAGTCCTTACTCGGAGCGATAGAATAGTGAAAATCATGGAGGTTGGAGATGCTGTGGTTATCTATGGTACTTACTGAAGAAAAGTTACCAAACAACCGTGAGTTCGATGCCAAGTGGGTACAAAATTCTCCGGTATAAAATGCATGTCAGTCAATTTTGACAATTACTTTTAATGCTTATCGGATAACTGCAAATAATATAAAATGTAACGTACATAGAGGCAATTCATAGGTTTCAAATGCACTGTCTGTGGTTTCTTCGACGGTTCTTTGTTCAATGCCTGAGCGTGTTTTCTATTCTTCCATGTATTTCAAATAGGGATAGCATAATCTTATTTTAGGACCACCCCAATAAGATATCGAATTGAAACTTTTGAACAGGTAAGAATAGCACTTATCTAACATTAATATGCAATTGTTTTTCACAGTTGGGTCCTTGGTTCGACACCAGGCAAACTATTGCGCAAAGTTTTGAACATTGTTTTGAGGCCTTTCTTGGTATGATACTGCATTAAATTGATAGCTTGCAGTATACAAGCAACTTTTATGAGTACACTATATAGCTATTAAATTAATACCGTTAAATATATAACTTAACGAATATCATCTATCACAACAAAAATCGTAAATAATTACTAAAAAGTGATAATTAATAACATTTACAAGTATTTGCTTACCTGTTTGTCTACAGCACACCTGTCTTCTTCTGTTTCCAGCACTTCATCGTCAATATTCTGCAAAAATACAGCAATGTAAATTTAATTTTTAAAATTATTGCCTACCATGAACTTTTGCATTAATATTCTTTATTAAGATCACCATAAAATTAAATACCGTTTGGATTTCCTCTGCTTCCACAGCATTAATTGCTTCATCAGCAGAAGTTTCGTTGGGTTCCTGAAAAGTAACAAAGAATTAAATAAATCATCCAACAGCACATTCTGATAAGGTTAGTAAAGATTCAAAATCATCCAAAGAAAAGAATTCAAAGTAAGGTACTTACTTATGTATTACACTTTCAATTTGAAGCAATTGATTGTTGATAAAGTATAAATTAATTTTAAAAAAGAGTTGGATTACAATAATGAGAGTTTTAGACAAAGTAAAAATGACTTTAAGATTAAGACGCAACTTAGCACAAATGACCAAATGTTATCACATAGTTTTGATTTCAAACCATAACACTATTATTTATATAACTTAAGGAATTAGCTTTCAAATTAATAATACTAATATGCTCTGATATATATATATATATATATATATATATATATATATATATATATATATATATATATATGTTAACTTAAAATTTATATTGCATACTATATATCTGTTAAATTAAAACAATAAATATATATTTAATTCAATCTTAATTACACTATTTCCATTTGGATCCATAATGCTCTTTAATAAACAACTTAAGGAATATCACCACGATGAGAAAGATAAATAACTAAGTTAAAGTTACTAAAAATTAAGTTAAGTATATAATTCTTACGAATATGAATAATAAATTTCATAACTGTTAATAAAGTTTAGGAATATATGCTTACCTGCCCGTCTATGGCACGCCTGTCATCTACCGATTCCGGCATTTCATCTTTAATATTCTGAAAAGATACAGCAATAAATGTGAATTTAATTTATTCCCTGCAATAAAATTTCATATTAACATTCATTCATAAAATCACTAGCAAAATACAAACCGTTTGGATTTCCGCTGCATCATCAGCAACAATCGCTTCGTCAACAGAAGTTTCGTTTGATTCCTGAAAAGGTTCCGAAAACTGAATAAATTATTCAACTGCATATAAGGATAATGTTAGTAAAACTTCAAAATGCCAGCAATAAAATTCAGAACACAGGATTTACTTACATTAGTTTTACTTACGAATTTTAGTATCTCGGCCTCGGCGTAGTGTACATTTCTCTTATAACAATGAAACTCGGTCATCCTCCACAAGCATGGTTTGCATATCTTAGACGGGAGACCATCGTTTTCGCTTATCTGAAGAATAGAAATCATAAACATTAATCACGGAACGATATACACCAGTCTTTACATCTATTCGACCTACGATACAATAGCGAGATCAAAGTGAATCGTTTTCAAAAGAGTTCACTGAAAAGACGACAGAGTTCAACAGAATGTTAATTAAAAATCGTATGCCTCCATTACAAACCATACTATCATTTGATCTCTGAATAACCAAATTCTAAAATCCAATCCAAAAAATAACTGAATTTTCAGATAAAAGAATACATTCGGGATAATCGAAGAGAGAGATGAGTTTCAGAAAATCTTCGTAGAGTAACAAAGGATGAATAATATTATACAGGGGGCAGAAATCATACAGATTTCTTGCCTAAAGGTATCAGTACTTAAGAACTTCATTTCATTGCATCCTATTCCGGTATCAAAACTGTATTATTTAAAAACAAGCCAGCACATACCTTTAAGTCGTAAACGAAATTCAGCACTCTAAACACCGGATCGCCAGTTGAAGAAAAGTTGGAGAAAATACTGACGAAAGAGAAACTCTCTTTTAAACAAAGTCTGCAGAGGACATCCAAAGATTGTTCGCACATCTTTACAGATTCTGGAACGGCCAAATTACTACAAATACAAAAAGGAAAACCTAACAACGCGACGTTGGCTCAACAAGTGACGCTTCCTTTCATATGGCCCGTTTGCGCATTCGCAGAAGCTTGGAAAGGCATGGTAGAGTATAGCAAGACTTAATCATTAAAGGTACCTCAAGCGCCCCTAGCGCGGCGTAATTTGGAACTACAGCTTTTCCCGAGCTTAATTTAACATCTCAGCTATAATTCGAGTCCAACATACCGATGTTTTTAAGTACAGCTTTTACGTAAACGAAAGTTCTCCTGTTTTTAAATAAGGTAATAGCATTTCTAAGTTTCTTAGAATGGTACCTGATAGCCAATCGATACAATAAATAACATCGAAGTGTTTTTATCGGAAATTCGTCGTAGAATAACGCGGCAGTTAAAGGTCTAAATGAGAGAAGAGCACTTGGGTGGGCCTTTTGCCCATATGGAAGGAGATGAGGCCATGTAAGAAATTACGCTCATCGAGCAGAAAAAACGAAAGATACCACCTTCGCCAAATATTCGGTCATTTGGGAAATTTCGCCATCATTGCCGATTTTGCTAACTTGCTTGTTTGCTTTTGAAGAGCTTGCTTCTCGTCTATAATAGGATGACACAATTACTCGGCATTTTACAATGGCTAGTACATACAGAGGCGTAAACATTATAAAAATTATTAAGTTTGATAGACGGCTATTATCTCCGTATGAAATTGGCGGTAGCTTTACGCTCCCTAGCCGCTTTCCTGGACACAACAGATTCTACATTCAGTTATTTCAAAATGGCCGCTCTCTAAGCTTAGCATTGTTTACATTTGTTATAAAACGGAATTTAGTCCTTTAAAATTTGTCAAGCAACCTTATATTATGCTTGAGAATAAGAAGTGTGTTTACTGAGACATTATTTATCAGTTTTCGAGTAAAAAACCAAATAAGGTAGGCAATATTATATCTTAAAATTTCAAGGTACTTGAGTTAGATGTAAATGATAATATCTTGAGGAATTTCGTTAACTGACACCTTTTTAAAAAGACTTTCCTCCAACTTGGGTCATAATTATAAATTTGGTGCTAAGAGGCATTATGTCGCTGGATATTTTGTTTTGTTCATAAGTTGCACGTGAAGTTATCTCAAACTGCATTACAGCTACAGAAAGTGGTGATGTGATGTTTTTTGATTGTTTTAGAATGTCGTCGACGACATTTAACCTCAATATGCACGTCGAAAGTGTCCGGGAATAGTATAGAGTGAATGGAAAAATATAAAATGAATTCAATGGAGCCCTCTGAGTGTGTAGAAAGAATGGACATCAGTGAGGCAGAAAAAGGAAGTAAATTGACGTTCTTCTTATACATTAAGCTAGATTATATATATAGTATAGCATGGTTGTGGATTAGCGGTGTAGAAGTAATGAATTTAAACAGATCCACAGTGATTAATGTTGTACGTGACGATAAGACGGGTTATCATGATTCGTAAGGATGCATAATTAATTGTTGAAATTCGTCCTTACTTCTAATACGGTATCCTGGGGTTGACTAGACGAGTCAAAAATACTCTCATATGAAATGCATATTGCGTTCTATTGTATTTATTACTATCGTTAAATTCAATCCCTAATAACGTCATACAAAATCGTAACAACTACCAGAAAAGAATGGAAGTTTAATGTAGTTTATTTTCGTCGTGGCATTTCATTATTTATAATCCGTTTATGAGTAGGTTTTATGAATATAAATTATTTTTATCTTATGAAAAAATAATAAATAGTGGAAAATTTTGTCTTACTCAACCCAACTGTTTGACAAATAAGACTGTTGTAGCAACAAGGATGGTATGTATTTATCGTAAATATTGTTAATCTTATTGTATTGTGTCATTGAACTTCACTTTATTCCGATCTGTGATGCAATAAATAAATAAGGCATCGAGAAGAATTATCCATTCGAGATAAAACTGTATTAATTTATAGGTATATATAACCATTTATTTGCAACTTCAAAATTTCATTCGAAATAATTGGGAACTCTAATTGAAAACGATATTCCATGACCAAAATTAGAATCTAAACTCAATTATATTTTATGGCCCTTTTTTCTGATTCATTAAAATATCCTTTCTTATTTAACTTAACAGAAGAAACTAAGAGTGCTACAGATGACGATGCAGCTCAGATTTAATTCATATAAGATTGCTTTTACCTGTCTAGAGTGGAACCAAGGACACTTAATTAGAAAAAAAAGGTAGCCTAATATATGTGCAAGGAGGGCATTTGAGAATATTTAAGTTTGAAAATTGTGCAACTCCTGGGTATTAAGATATTAGCACATATTTATATGTACGCACCCATCATTACACTTTGTGCATGAGATTGTGGCACTGTTACTTAATGATTAATTCTTAGAATTTTTTCTTATCTATTGTATTTAAATCTTTTAAAAGGTTTTTGTAAATATAAGGGCTATTTATTATATTGTGAATTATATCATTGTGAAACATAGATTACAAATTACTTCATTACATAAGCAATATGCTGTTAAAAATAATTAATTATTCCAGGTGAGCATAAAAGTGGAAAATGAAGACTTCATCTGAGACGACATCAATTCTGTTCCTGGAAAAACACATCAGTTATATATGTATACAATTACAATCTTTTTAGAGCAAAGGAAATATGTTTCTTTTTCTGCTGTTCTATTTAGATGGTTAAGTATCTTCTAATTATTGTATCAATCTATAAATTATAACTCTGTGACCCATTAATTCAACTGTGTATTCATTTTATGTCATCATTGACTGAATGAATAAAAGAATGGACGAAATATCATAGTACATCTTGATAAGTATTTAGGCTTAATATAATTTGGAGATGTTTTATTACTCCAAGAATTAGTAGTTTCAATTCATTGATCTTCTTCATAATGCAGAATATTTTGCTCTCATTAGCATGCATTTCTATACCTTACTTAGGAATGAATTTGAAAATGGCAGTTGGATTGAATACCTTCTACCAAACGGCCATCGAGGAAGAGAATTGGGGATTTCATTTGTCCATTGATGAGCTGAAGAGAATCCCGAGATGATGAGTATGTGAAATTATGGTCATCCAGCAGTGAATTTAAGAGAATGATATCATCCATGGCTGAAGATAAGAAGAGAGTGCACATGTTGAAGAAATGGCAGACAAAGTAGAAGAAAATACTCAATTAAGATGTTAAATTGTGGAGATAATGCTGATATCCCTAGTTAGAGACAATAAATTGGTTTCCAGCGCAAGAGGTCAATTACTCTTACATCTTGTAAAGTACTTTATTTCCTCTTTGAACATTTCAGTATTTTACCGATCTAAAATCAATAGATTAGTAATGATGTAATCAATTTTAATCAATCTCATTAATAAAAATGAATATTAGTTTCTTTAAAAATATGTAGTTATTTTGATCACATATACAGAATAATAAACACCAATTTTCTATTGCTGCTTTTAAATTAGCACATTCAATTGGAGATATTTGTTAATTTATTTCATTAATTTCAAAATGAACAGATGAATATAATACATGACCTAATTATCAAATCTCTTTCAGTTAAGCACCTCTTGTTGGGATTTGGAATCAATTGCAAGCACAAACGTTGAATTTCCACAACGTAATTAAATATTCATGCAGTTGGACATATTTTATGTCAATCAAGGATCAAGGGAAATTAAAGAAAATTTGTAAACTTCTGTTTCGGTGAGGTAGACTTAACTTGAGATTTTGTAATTCACAATATTAATTTCATAACAATAATATATATATAAAGTCTATACAAAAAATATTTAAAAATGTATGATATATAATGATATAAAAATTACAAGTGTTATAGAACAGTTAAAAGTAAGAGTATTATCAAAAGCAGATTTATGTATATAAATGTTACAATATGGAGAATATAAACAAAATTTTAATTTCTGAAGAAATCCAAATATAAGAGATGTGATCAGAAATTTGCAAAGATGAAAGTCAATTTGGGTGATATCTTTTGAGGTGTTTCACAACCCTTTTGCGACTGAAGTTAGACCTTAGCAATGGCAGCAACACGTTGAACTCCATCGTGAATGTCATGGCAAAGAATCTCACCATCCTGGACTGTTGAATTGGGATCCTGAAGGTGTGGTTGCATTCCTAGTTCTGGAACCCCACTCTATCTATAGGATAGTCAAACCTTGCACTATGTAACTGGGAAGTCGGGTTCTCCACACCTTGTTCCCTGCCTCCAAGATGAGGAGTGTCTTTTGCTCCTTTTTCAGCATCCTTTCCTATACATAGAGTGACATCATGTGGTCCCACGTCCCTGACTTCCTACCTCAGAGCAGCATTCTGAGCAACCTGAAGTCCAGCCATTTTGTTTACATTTAAACCCTTCAACCCACCACTGGTGCAGGGCAAGGGGTATAAAACACAATAAACCATATCTGCCATTGACTGCTGTTAGCTTCCATAATACTTTGCAGCAGGGCTGTGGATTCGGTGCACAAGCCTCAGACGCCTCTTATTTTCTACTGTCAGACTCCAACTCCTTAATTAAAGAAGGATAATTCTTTAATAAAAATGTTTATAAAATTAAGAATAAATAGACCACAAAATATATGGTTAAGAAAATTACCTGAACAAAATGAGGCTGTCAAATGAAAATATACAATAAACTGTTACATACTTAATATTTTTAATAGATTTATAAAGAATTGGTCTTCAGAAAAAGAATAGCCTCTATCAGATCCTTCTTCATGGATGCCCTCAAATCTGATCAAATTATTTTTAGAGCAGAGAACAACCTCTCAACACTAACTTGGGTTGGTGGTAAAGCAGTAACCAACATGGCAATATCTCTCACAATTTCAGGATATAAGGAAATGGCTTCTTTCACTGTTAATTTTGATGAACAATCAAAATTTTCCACTTCTTTTAATGCAAGTGAGAAATTTATCTGAAATTTATTCATATTGTTTTCATTGGGTTTGGAGGAATCCTTTTCTATGCGGCAAAATTTGGCACTTCCAAGTGATTCAAATATTTTTCGAAATCAAGTTCATCCTCAGTTGACGAAGGGGAAGATTGGCAGCATCACCAACTTCTTTTTCCTCCTCACATTCCTGTATTCCATTCATCCTGACCTCAAACAGAGCATTTAGTCAGCTGTTTATCATCCAATGGAATTCGGTGCATGGGGTCTACATAAACAGCTGCCAAAAAATCATATATCTAATATTAATGTCTCGTTGTTTCATTGAAGCAGCAATACCATCTGCAACAAACTCTTCTCTTTTGGTCAAACAAAATATTAAGCTCCTCCACTTCACAATAATAGTGTAATACTTAGAAATATGAATATGAGTTTCCACGAAACTCATATTCATATTTAAACAATAAAATAAAAGTTGTTATTCTGAAGCAGCAGGAGTCTGTAAATTTCTGCCGACTCCGACTCTGACTCCGACTCCACCCAAAATTGATTCAAACTCCGACTCCATGACTCCATCTCCACAGCCCTGCTTTGCAGAAAATATGGCCAAAAATAACTATCTGTCCTGGCCACTATTTCCCTGTAACCCATCGTTGTTTTGTCTCGAAGATTACGTACACTACCAACTGGTATAACAATATCAACTCCCTGAGATCTGTAGTGATAAATTTATTAAGAAGCTTCCCACAGTAATCAAGTCTTCTATCACTAAGCAAATCCCAACTGAGGGATTCTATCATAGACAAAACTTTGCTGTCAAATCTGAAATATCCCTTAACAAATCTAGTTGCAGTTCGTTGGACCATCTTGTCTAAGTTGTCCTTCCTGGACAGGTCACTGCAGACCAGGCAGAAGTGAATTTGGATCCTGAAGATGGCCCCATATTCCCAGTACTTTATTATGTGTTGAAATTCATACTTATTTCCAATAAAGTATCTTAGTATGAATAGACAACTCAAACATACTCTCATGTAAAATGCAGGTATGAGGAAATCGAAGGAAGATTTTCATTGTGGTCATTTAATAACATTCTCTTACCCAATTTGCAGGGACTTGGATAAGGAATTCGACAAATTTGTGTGCTTTTTGTGGCTTTAAGCAGCCAGTCTCCATGATGATCAAGGCAATTTTACTTGAATACCATAAGAATATACGGGGAAAAAGGACCACATGAAATGCACCTAAAGTTGAATTCTATCGTTTGCAGACTTTTATTCTTTTGCAGAATTGAATTAGGAATAATGGTCAAATGAAACCTACAAAATATACCAAAAGTAAGGAAATGGAACAAAGAATATTAATCCAGTCGTAGAATATCGTATTTGTGTCAAAACTAAGAGAAATTAATGGTTTTTAAGCGATGAGTATCCATGACGACCCAGGCTATTTTACTTGACAATCATACAAATATATGGGGAATAAGTTTAATTTGACCAATTCTTGGCCACCAGGCAGTAGTCTTCACTAACAGGAGTCTGGTCTTGCTGTCTGTCTTAAATTGCATTCCCCTGAGGCATAGGAAACTTCAATGCATCCTGGAGAGAATCTGGGAAATCTTCAGCATCCAAGGACATGTCCTCAGCCATGGTTACCCCAAGATACAGGGAAATTGAAAGCTAATGGCCCATATAAAGAAGTTACTTCCAAGTCCAGACTAGTCTACCTTCAAGAAAGGTTGATGATAAGGGCTTTGGGTGGCATAAATCACCTAAAAGTAACAGTGTATCACAATGTTTGTTTGAAAGTCAGACATAAAGAGCCTTCTTTTACTGATCTACAAGTTTTCTACTTTTTACTATCTCTTTAAATTAATTATTTATGTACTGTATGATGATGGAAGAGGAGACTTTTAGTCTCAATCTTGCCTGAATAAAGCCCTTTATTATTATCATTATTGCTATTATCTACTGTGCAGACAGGGGCCATAAGCTTTCAGATTCACTGTACAGGGAATGCTCATACAGCAATGTGATCCAACACACCAGTATGCTGGGCGTCTGGTTTCCGATGTTGACTTAAATCTTAAATAGTTGACAGTTCTATCGAATTATTCTCTGTGATGTCTAACAGAGAAATAAAACTGCATTAGAATACCTTGAAATATGTTCAAAGGCTTATTCATAAACAGCCCTAAGATTATGAATTAGAAAATGTATCTTGAACATCAATTTTCAGAGTCATTTATTGTTTATTCCTTCAAAAACTGAATATGTTTAAATCATCTGACAATTACTGATTATCATTTATTTCTTATTCGCAATTAGGAAGAGTTCATTATTAACAATAACTCATTCTAGTATTAAAGATATTTTACAAGTATTACCTCTTACAAATACTTTGGCACCAATCAGCTTGTCATGGTTCTCCAGGATTGCTTCAATATCTAATGACAATCTTAAGTTCCTCAAGAATATATTTGTGGCGTTTTTAATGTTAAATGATGCTATAGCATGTCCATCTTCTCCATTCCTCAGAGAAAAGGTCATCTTAATCCGTTCAGATTGTCCAAATTGCAGAAATGATGTCAAACTGAGTACCGAGACCAATTGTATGCAAAAGCGTAGAGAAGATATCTTACTAGAAAATATATTAGATTCAGTTGCAAAAGTACTTTACGACAGAAGTAATCAGTAATACTAGGAAGAGATAATCAATGACAGAAAACATTGTCTTATTTAAAAAAGTTGCTGTGGTTTAATTAATAATTAACTTGCTATGATTTACTAATAGTTAATATCTCAATCATACAAATTCCAGAGTAATCACTTTGAATTCATCTCTGAGATTGACATTATTGAATTTAAATTAATTTAAAAAATTATTAAAATTTGATTTCTTAATAACGTTTTGAGAGACCACTGATTTTCTAACTTCACAATACACCAAACCTTAATAATATTAATAATAATATATTGTAAGTAAATAATAATGTTTATATAATAAATATATCAATAATGTAAAATCAAAAATACTATTTAATTAATATAATTGATACATAATTTTAAATAGAATGTTTCCTGGTTCTAGCTTAAACTTGAATAATAGAGTAAAAATCTGCATGAAAATGTGGAATATGAATGAAAAGGGAGAAAGATATTGCAGAGGCAATCTTAACTTGTATATCTTGCAAAGATAATCACTTGGAGATATCGTACTGTGATGTCAACATTCATCACCAGAGAAATGTCAGAAGTTGACATATTAAAAGACTAGTACCATAAGGAAGAATTTGTGGATACAAAAAATCAAACGTTAATAATATTAATTAATTAATGTCACATCACTTGTAAGAAGCAATGAACTACATGTGAATAAAAGAAAATGAGTAAATTGAGTTATTTCAAATTAGTAATTTATTTACCTTTGAGATTTCTGTGCTTCTGAAATATACAAACAGTCTGTAGATACTTTCAAACAAACTCAAACCAAGCCAATGTCACATTAAGCTGGGCTCTGATGCATGGAAGAGGCCAAAAACGTTTTTAACTATTGACAATACTAAGGAAAATTAGAGAATACCAAACAAGGAGACTTCAGCAAGGAATTGTGCATTCACAGATGTGACAGCCAGCGAAAGAAAGAAGCCAATAAACCAAATTCTTAAAGAGGGATCATATTAATCATGAGGTCAAAGGTTAACTCAAGCAATTTAAGGCCTCATCTCCTTCTATAAGGACAAGAAGCCCCTTCAAGTGCTCTTCTCTCAAGTAGACCATTAAAAATTGCGTTTTTCTACGTCGAATTTCCGAAAAAACACTTTGATGTTATTCATTGTATCTATTACATATCAATTATCAAGTCAGGTATCATTCTCAGAATATTACAAGTGCTAATATAATATAAAGAAATATCAAAACTTTGATTTTCGTAAATCAGGTAATTAAAAACGTCCTGATAGCCAACTGATAGAGTCAATAACATCGAGGTGTTTTTATCGTAAATTCGACGTTAGAAAACGCGATTGTTAATAGTCTACATGAGAGTAGAGCAGTTGAGTGGGCCTCCTGCCCTTATAGAAGGAGATGAGGCCATGGAAGGAAGTACGCTCATCGAGCAGAAAAAACGTAAGATATCTCCGCCAAATATTCGGTGCATTTGGGAAATGTCGTCATCATTACCGACTTTGGTGTTTTGCTTGTATGCTTTTGATGAGCTTGCTTTTATTCATTAGTAGGATAACACAATTACTTGGTATTTTACAACGACTAGTACAGCTAGTTCCAAAAAAAACTTACCACCTAAGCCGCAACCCGCATAACAGACGTGAAGCTCGATGAGAGCGAGTCTAGAGTTTTCCACGCATTCTATTGGCTCTTGGAAGGAAGGCGCCTTTTTAAACCGTTGTGAAACGTGTTGAAAGTATTTGTACCGTCTTTATTAGCACGAAATCTAGTTTAAATTTAGTGTTACTTTTTACTATGTCAGCAACAGTATTAAAAAATGAATGAAAATCGGACCTCCTTATTTCGGCCTGAAATTTCTGCGTAATTCACCTTTTTCTGGAGGCATCGGGTAAACTTACTTCAGCTGCTTCTATTATCAAATAAAAAATTATGTCATTGCAAGATTAAAAAGGATTATATTATTACGTTTTTAATGCTCTTGACGCCTACAGGACGAACTTTTAAATTTATTTAGAGGAAATTCACGACTATGACTCAATTAGAAACATGAACGAAAACTCTGTAAGGAGATAAAGAATAATTATGAAAAAGAACGCAATCAACTGTATTTCAACTGATTTATGTTGCAGAAAAATGCTATCGAGAAGGGGAGTATGAAAAAACTGCGAATCCTACTAAGGAAAGCAAAGATGAAAAGAAACTTTATCTGGACGAATACACTGAGAAAGAATCATTTTAAGTCGACCTGGTAAAGAGTAAAGAGCTCTAAGAATTAGACCCAAAACTTATTACAATAACGTAAACCAAGTAAATTACGATCAACTAAATCAGATAATTACATCGAATATTATAAAAAATTTAAATACCGCCAAATCAACTGATAGAAAGTAAAATATCAATTGGTGTGCTATCATCATTTTCTAAGGCAATTGTTTAAAATTCAACTTGCTAATTTAGTATTTTAGAGAATAGCATAGATATTAGAATAGTAGCACTCTTTATTTAAATATTGGAGCTACAAAATGTATCGAATAAAAAATTAATTTACGACGAAATTAACGCCAGCATCTCGTAACACTTTTCTAAAAATATTGTTCATTGCCAGTTCCAGAAAAACTATCCCTTTAATTAAATCAAGTTCATGTTCCTTGCAAAATTATGCTGTCCCAACTTTTATCTGATGCTAAATCTCTTTATTGCCCCGTGGTGCAAATTTTGACTCGATTTCTTTGCTGTTGAATTATTCTGCGATACAGAGAAGTATAAAATTTGCTTGATACGACAAATAACGGAGCATTAGGTATTTTAGAATATATGTGTCAACAGGTCATTCTGTTCCTCCACCAGGCATTCGTGATGACGGTATCAGATGAAGCATAATGATTTTGAGATGAGATTTGACTGTTTCTGCCCAATTCGCGTCTGAGGTTTTACTAAGTCTTCCATAGAGAAAGGAGGTCTTTCCTTCCCTCCACCCTGGCCCTAGGAGTATCCCCTATTCATTCCTTTGTTGTTTCTTTTTCTTTTGTTTCGTCCATCGAAAGGTATTGTCTATTTTCTCAAAGGAACCATAAAACGGCCGATGGGTGAAGGTGAACTCTGCTCTGAGAAGAAAAACCCCCTTTTCGGCATATTGTGGATGGTCGTATGTATGCGGGGTAGCGAATTTGAAAGCGCTAATGAGGATTCCCGACCGCACCCCTGCTGAGCAGGTATCTAAGGTTAGGGTATGGTGGCGGCGACCGATCACAAGGTGGGAAATGGTGGATCCGCGATTTGCAAATCTTCGCCGCGGGTATTCCCTTGGGGAATGAAGATATTCAACTCTATTTTTGAGGTAGACGACCTTTCAGGACTTCTTGCAAGGGATACAGTTTAAGATGGTTAAGAAACAACAGTTAGTATGGAAAATCAGAACCTTAAGACTGATTTGCATATTGCATATAAATTCCAGGTTTTCTATACTTGCATATTGAAGGTTTACATGTTAACACCTTGTTTATTTACATTTTCATTAATACCCCGCGAGCCGCCGTATGACGTATGTCAGGGGGTGTGAAAACACCCACACCACGATTTCCATTGTTATACTGAAATGATTTTCAGAACTATGCGCTAGGTGAAAGTGAAACTAATGATTAATGATCGCTGCTTCGGTTTCTGAATGCCTCAAGTAAAGTATATAACCCGAATTGTTTGAATGGTATATGTATAATGATTAAAAGAAAAATCACCGCCAATAATTATGAATGATGAGTAATATGAGTCATGGAAGAATACGTATATACGAATAACAGACTTACATGAGAATATTCCTCTAATTCTCATGATTCATACCTTAGCTGTTAAAATATTCTTGGTTCCATATGTAATCCATTACTCCAAGATTCACTCCAAGGACCTTCATAACATCCTTCATCCTAGGCACATCATAATTCTCTACGAACTTTGCGAAGATGTTTCGAATTTTAAGAATAGTAATGCAAGGAAGATCATTCTAGTTGAAATAGGACCTTCGGAAAATCTGAACGATAACATAAAGTTGACAATGAGTGTATCTGTAAGTGACATGGGTGTATCATATCAGAATTATAGTATCTCTATATTCTGCTTTTAAAGTGAATGGCATAAACTGTATTAGCTTATACTAAATAACTAATTCAACAATAAAAATGAAAAAATAAGTAATGCTGCCTATTGTCAATTTATATCAATTAAGCTCCTCGTCAATGATTCTTTATTTATAAATATTGTTTTTATGCTTTATTTTGTCTCTATATTGAGCTCAAAATTTCGTAGTTTGAAATAACTTGAGAAATGAACAATGAACTAGAGAAATGCCGTCTAATATTTATTCCTTACGCTTACGAGAACCAAATCGTTTAACTTCTCTTACAACATCTATAATACAAAGTTGATAGAGCGTTGAAGATGATCTTACTAGATCGACTAAAGTTTCTATTATAATGTCACTAAAATATGAATTGAAACGTAAATACAGAATTGTAGACACTCCGCATATTCAACGTCGCAGAAACTTGAAGTTTATACGCCAATTACCGATAAATTGAATCTCTAAAGTTATTTAGAATAAATCATTGGCTTGCATAGATAGTAATACTAATGTTAGCAATTTCTATCGGTTTGAAAAGACCTCGGAATCTCTTTCCAAAATAAATTGCTGATAAGAAGATGATTTAGGTACTGGCTTAGTGAACTACTTCAACTTTCTTATAGAATTAAAAGAAGGTTGCTACAAAACATTAAACATCGCTATTGTATACAATTTCGGAGACCCTGGGGATAAACTGATGCATCAGAAGGAAATTTCTGAAAGTGTGGTAAGCCATCTACGTTATATCCTGTATATTTGAATGTTAACCATGTTTGACTAAGATATTACTTAAATTGGATAAATGAGTAGTTTCTCTGGAGGCTGTCATAAACGGAAAAAATATATGTTGGAAGAGAAAATTGAGCTGAGTGAGTGAGTTATACTTTTAAAAGAGGTCGTTGCTCCTACTCAAAGTAACCAATTGGTCAACGAGGAACGCAAGAAATGCCATTACCTATTGTGATTTATCCAAAAATCTGGAATTAACATACCTCTTACACTTTAGGTTGTTAAATCCATGTGAGTGTATGTATTACTGTTGCCGTCGCTTCTCACTTCCCTACCTCAATCAAAACAGTCTCCCTCTTGAAGTCCTGGTGAATTCATTGCTTTAACCACTTCTTCCAATCACTCCTCTATCTTGCTTTTGAAATTTGTCATGGAATGTGGAGAGATAAAAGTTTCTCATAGCCAATACATTTTAAATACGAAGGAATATTTTCAATATCACCAAGCGATAAATATGTAGATAGACTAGCCATACCAAACCACCACCCATTCATCTCAATCATTACAATTCTGTCGAAAAATATGAGAGTTACGCAGGGCCAGCCATCAACCGAGGGGAGCAAAATTTCAACATGAGCCTCATATGCGCTTCCCCATGTGATATTACAGGGTTGGAATTACAGGTAAAAAGGCCCTGGGAAAAACTATTTCACCAAGTCCCTATTATTTTGCGTATTTTTAACGTTTTCTACATTATAATAATTGTAAACGTTATAATAAACAATTGAAATATAAATAATGTAGGACCAAACCACATTCGCACTATCTTTTTGTGTATTTTAGAACTTTTAAAGGTGATAAATATAGCGAGAAGAATGTTTAAGAACGTAATGGTTTGTGACTGCAACCATTTCAAGAGGAATCCACAGAAGAAATCAAGTTTATTCGATTTACACTTCAATGACACCGAAAATAATTAATTAATGAATTCAAAATTAATGTGAAAGATGGTAGTCTCGTATCCGTCATCTTTATTCATTCAGGAAAATCGATCCTAGCACATTTTCTCTTAATTGATTTGGATGGTATAGTAAAAATTCCAACTGCATAGATGATAAAATTTATCGATTTTTTACGGATCGAGTTTCAATTTCGATGCTTATCAAATGAAACAAAATTTATCTAAAATACACAGAGAATGCCTCGAGACTTCATACTACATATTTACTTATAGATTTTTTAATGTATTTAAAGTAATAGCCTAGATATGACCATGAGTTTGCCTTACTTTACTTGTGTAGATTGCATTCACATAGGCTGTGATAAAACAGGTGATCGATATGGACTCCTTACGTATATAATTTTAAAGGCTAATAACTGCTCTCATCAACGATGTATAATATTATTTACTATTATATTATATAACATAACCCATCATAACCGCAGAGTTTTGGAAGCGAAGGCGTCAAATTCGAGGTCTATATATTTTTGGTCCGACACTGATTCAAACAGCGCGGAAATTTTCTTTCTCCCATCTCAGTGCTAAACATAAGCTCAGAGGGGCTCAGAGGCAGGGTTTGCGAAAATTTCCTTCAGCCTGCTTGTGCCTTTCGTCTCAGACTCGAATTTTATGACAGGAAGGGAAGGGAAGGGGGTTTGCCTCGGAATAACGGGACCTCGTGTGCGAGGTTTCCCTCTGTGCGAGAAGCAATGCTAGAATATATACTGATTCGTTATAACCATTTTATAATAACTGAATTCTTGCATTTCGACATCCGTATTGTTATAATACTATTCTGCTAGGCCAATGCCACCAAAATCAGGATACTAATAAATCTTTGCAATATTAATAAAGCAAATAAATCCATTTCAACTCTGCAGGCGGAGTTATGACTCAGGCAGACCATCTCCGCCATGTTTCTCTTCTCTCTCTCTCTCTCTCTCACTTCTTAAGGCTCGCTCGGAGGAAATTCACTGCCTGTTATGCGGGTTGCGGCTTAGGTGGTAAGTTTTTTTTGGAACTAGCTGTACATACAGATGCATAATCATTATAAAATTATTAAGTTTGATGTACGACTATCATTTCGTATGCAATAGGCGGTAGCTTACGATCCCTAGCGCCTTTCCTAGAAACGACAGATTCAAGCTTCAATTATTTCAAAATGGCCGCTCTGGAAGCTTAGCTTTGTTTATATTTGTTATAAAAGGTTATTTTGTCCTTTAAACTTAGTCAAGCAACCTGAAATAATGCCTGAGAATAAGAAGAGTGTTTTTCTGAGACTTTGTTTATCAATTTTCAAGGTGTAAGAGCAAATTAGATAGGCAATAATTATTCTGAATATTTGAAGGTACGTGACGAAGATGTAAATGATAATATCTGTAGGAATTTCATTATCTGACGCCTTTTTATAAAGAAATTTCTCCAACTTGGGTCATAATTATAAATTTGTTGGTGCTAACTATTAGTGAAATACATAACTTCGGAAGTATAAACGGAGTTGGTTGTTTTTTTCGGATCTTTGGCGATATTCCTTCTCCCGGAGTTTACAATGTACAGCTAGTTCCAAAAAAAACTTACCACCTAAGCCGCAACCCGCATAACAGACGTGAAGCTCGATGAGAGCGAGTCTAGAGTTTTCCACGCATTCTATTGGCTCTTGGAAGGAAGGCGCCTTTTTAAACCGTTGTGAAACGCGTTGAACGTATTTGTACCGTCTTTATTAGCACGAAATCTAGTTTAAATTTAGTGTTAATTTTTACTATGTCAGCAGCATAGTATTAAAAAATGAATGAGAATCGGATCTCCTTATTTCGGCCAGAAATTTCTGCGTAATTCACCTTTTTCTGGAGGCATCGGGTAAACTTACTTTAGCTGCTTCAATTATCCAATGAAAAATTATGTCATTGCAAGATTAAAAAGGATTATATTATTACGTTTTTTATGCTCTTGACGCCTACAGGAAGAACTTTTAAATTTATTTAGAGGAAATTCACGACTATGACTCAAATAGAAAGATGAACGAAAACTCAGCAAGGAGATAAAGAATAATTAGGAATAAGAACACAGTCAACTGTATGTCAACTAATTTATGTTGCAGAAAAATTCTATCGAGAAGGGGAGTATGAAAAAACTTCGAAACCTACTGAGGAAAGCAAAGATGAAAAGAAACTTTATCTGGACGAATACACCGAGAAAGAATCATTTTAAGTCAACCTGGTAGAGAGCTCTGAAAATAAGACCCAAAACATATTACAATAAAGTAAACCAAATAAATTACGATCAACTACATCAGATAATTACATCAAATATTATAAAAATTTTAAATACCACCAAATCATATGATAGAAAGTAAAATATTTATTGGTGTGCTATCATCATTTTCTAAGGTAATTGTTTAAAATTCAAATTGCTAATTTAATATTTTAGAAAATAACATAGGTATTAGAATAGTAGCACAATTTAAATACTGAGGGCTACAAAATTTTTTCACGTATCGAATTAAAAATTGATATACCACGAAATTAACGCCAGCATCTCGTAACATTTTTCCGAAAATATTGTTCATTGCCAGTCCCAGAAAAACTATCCCTTTAATTAAATCAAGTTCATGTTGCAAAATTATGCTGTCCCAACTTTTATCTGATGCTAAATCTCTTTCTTGCCCCGTGGTGCAAATTTTGACTCGATTTCTTCACAGTTGAATTATTCTGCAATACAGAGAAGTATAAAATTTGCTTGATACGACAATTAACAGAGCATTAGGAATTTCAGTATATATGCATCAACATGTCATTCTGTTCTTACTTCCACCAGGCATTCGTGGTGACGGTATCAGATGAAGCATTATGATTTTGAGATGAGATTTGGCTGTTTCTGACAAATTCGCGTCTGAGGTTTTACTAATTCTTCCATGGAGAAAGGAGAACTTTCCTTTCCTCCACCCTAGCCCTAGGAGTATCCCCTATTCATTCCTTTGTTGTCTCTTTTTCTTTTGTTGCGTCCATCGAAAGGTATTGTCTATTTTCTCAAAGGAACCATAAAACAGCCGATGGGTGAAGGTGAACTCCGCTCTGAGAAGAAAAACCCCCTTTTCGGCAGATTGTGGATGGTCGTATGTATCCGGGGTAGCGAATTTGAAAGCGCTAATGAGGATTCCTGACCGCACCCCTGCTGAGCAGGTATCAAAGGTTAGGGTATGGTGGCGGCGACCGATCACAAGTAAGGTGGGAAATGGTGGATCCGCGATTTGTAATCTTCGCCGCAGGTATTCCCTTAGGGAATGAAGATATTCAACTCTATTTTTGAGGTAGACGACCTTTCAGGACTTCTTGCAAGGAATACACTTTAAGATGGTTAAGAAACAACAGTTAGTATGGCAAATCAAAACCTTAAGACTAATATGCATATTGCATATAAACTCCAGGTTTCCTATACTTTCATATTGCAGGTTTACACGTTAACGCCTGGTTTATTTACATTTACATTAATACCCCGCGAGCCGCCGTATGACTTATGTCAGGGGGTGTGAAAACAACCACAACAGGATTTCCAATGTTACTGAAATGATTTTCAGAACTATACGCTAGACTAATGTTTAATAAGACTAATGATTAATGATTGCTGCTTCGGTTTCTGAATGCCTGAAGTAAGATATATAACCCGAATTATTTGAATGGTGCATAATATGTATAATAATTAAAAGAAAAATCACTATCAATAATTATGAATGATGGGTAAAAGGAGTCATGGAAGAACACGTTAAAAATAGAAACCAACGGATGGTAACCGGACTTACATGAGAATATTCCTGTAATTCTCATGATTCATACGTTAGCTGTTAAAATATTCTTGGTTCTATATGCAATCCATTACTCCAACATTCACTCCAAGGACCTTCGTAACACCCTCATCCTAGGCACATCATAATTCTCTACGAACTTTGCGAAGATGTTTTTTAAATTTTTCATAGTATTTTTAAATAGTAATGCAAGGAAGATCATTCCAGTTAAAATAGGACCTTCGGAAAATCTGAATGATAACATAAAGTTGACAATGTTTGGGTGCATCATATCAGAATTAGTATCTCTATATTCTGCTTTTAAAGTGAATGGTATAAACTGTATTAGCTTATACTAAATAACTAATTCAACAACAAAAATGAAAAAATAAGTAATGCTGCCTATCGTCAATTTATATCAATCAAGCTCTTCGTCAATGATTGTTTACTTTATTTATATAAATTGTTTTTTATGCTTTATTTCGTCCCTACATTGAGCTAAAAATTTCGTAGTTTGGAATAACTTGAGAAATGAACAATGAACTAGAGAAATGCCATCTAATATTTATTCCTTACGCTTACGAGAACCAAATCGTTTCACTTCTCTTATAACATCTATGATACAAAATAGATAGAGCGTTGAAGATGATCTTACTAGATCGACTAAAGTTTCTATTATCATGTCACTAAAATATGAATTGAAACGTAAATATGGAATTTTAGATACTCCGCATATTTAGTGTCGCAGAAACTTAGAGTTTATACGCCGATTACAGATAAATCACATCTCTAAAGTTAGGTAAGATTTAGAATAAACCATTGGCTTGCATAGATAGTAATACCAATGTTAGCAATTTTTATCGGTTTGAAAAAACCGAACTCTCTTTCCAAAATAAATTGCTGATAAGAAGATGGTTTAGGTTCTGGCTTAGTAAACTACTCGAACTTTCTTATAGAATTAAAAGATTGGTACGATACATTGAACATCGCTATTGCATACAATTTCGGAGATCCTGGGAATTACTGATGCATCAGAAGGAAATTTCTGAAAGTATGATAAGCCATGGGCGTTATATCCTGTATATTTGAATGTTAACCATTCTTGACTAATATATTACTTAAATTGGATAAATGAGTAGTTTTTCTGGAGGCTGTCATAAACGGAAAAAATATATGTTGGATGAGAAAAATGAGAAGGTGAGTGAGTGGGTTATACTTTTAAAAGAGGTCGTTGCTCCTACTCAAAGTAACCAATTGGTCAACGAGGAACGCAAGAAATGCCATTACCTATTGTGATTTATCCAAAAATCTGGAATTAACATACCTCTTACACTTTCGGTTGTTAAATTCATGTGAGTGTATGTATTACTGTTGCCGTCGTTTCTCACTTCCCTATCTCTATCAAAACAGTCCCCCTCTTGAAGTCCTGGTGAATTCATTGCTTTAACCACTTCTTCCAATCACTCCTCTATCTTGCTTTTCAAATTTGTCATGGAATGTGGAGAGATGAAAAGTTTCTCATAGCCATACATTTTAAATACGAAGGAATATTTTCAATATCACCGAGCGATAAATATGTAGATAGACTATTCATACCAAACCACCGCCCATTCATCTCAATCATTAAAATTCTGTCGAAAAAATATGAGAGTTCCGTAGGGCCAGCCATCAACCGAGGGGAGAAAAATTTCAACATGAGCCTCATATGCGCTTCTTATCCCCGTGTGATACTTACAGGGTTGGAATTACAGGTAAAAAGGCCCTAAAACTATTTCACTCACAACTAAGTCCCTCTTATTTCGCGTATTTTTAACGTTTTCTACATTATAATAATTGTAAACGTGATAATAAACAGTTGAAATATAAACAATGCAAGTAGTTTTGTATGCATTCAAAATTAATTGAAAATTTTACATTCATAGCTTACAGTAGCATTCAATGAGCATTATGACAAAACCTCATTCACTCTATCTTTTTGTGTATTTTAGAACTTGATAAATACGAGAGAAGAACGTTTAAGAACGTAATGGTTTGTGACTGCAACCATTTCAAGAGGAATCCACAGAAGAAATCACGTTTATTCGATTCACACTTCAATGACACCAAAAAAATTCATTTTGGATTCAAAATCAACGTGAAAGATGGTTGTCTCGTATCCGTCATCTTTATTAATTCAGGAATATCGATCCTAGCACATTTTCTATCAATTGATTTGGACGGTATATTAAAAATACCAACTGCATAGATGATAAAATTTACTGATTTTTTACCGATCGAGTTTTAATTTTGATGCTTATCAAATTAAACAAAATGTATCTAAAATACGCAGAGAATGCCTCAAGACTTCATACTACATATTTACTTATAGATTTTTTATGTATTTAAAGTAATAGCCTAGATATGGCCATGAGTTCACCTTACTTTACTTTTGTAGATTGCATTCACACAGGCTGTGATAAAACAGGTGATCGATATGGACTCCTTAAGTATATAATTTTAAAGGCTAATAACTCTTCTCTTGAACGATGTATAATATTATCTACTATTATAATATATAATACGACCCATTATAACCGCAGAGTTTTACAAGCGAAGGCGTCGAATTCGAGGTCTATACATTTTGGGTCCGACACTGATTCAAACTGCGCGGAAATTTTCTTCCTCCCATCTCAGTCCTATACATAAGCTCAGAGCGGCTCAGAGGCAGATTTTGCAAAAATTTCCTTCGTCCTGCTTGTGCCTTTCGTCTCAGACTCAAATTTTATGAGGGGAAGGGGGTTTGCCTCGGTTTCCTAGGAATAACGGGACCTCGTGTGCGACGCTTCCCTCGGTGCGAGAAGCAAAGCTAGAATATATACTGATTTGTAATAACCATTTTATAATAACTGAATTCTTGCATTACAACATCCATATTGTTATAATACTATTCTGCTACGCCAATGTCACCAAACTAAGGATACTAATAAATATTTGCAATATCAATAATGCAAATAAATCCATTTCAACTCTGCAAGCGGAGCCAGGACAGAAGCAGACTATCTCCTCCATGTTTTCCCTCTCTCTCTCTCTCTCACTTCTTAAGGCTCGCTTGCAGGAAACTCACTGCCTGTTATGCGGGTTGCGGCTTAGGTGGTAAGTTTTTTTTGGAACTAGCTGTACTTTACTCGATTGGCTAGCAGGATGATTAGCATGATGTTAGTGTGTTCAATCCCTTACCGTCAAATAAGGGTATCGTATGTTAGTCAACATTCGATAAAGCTCTCCCAAAATCGATTCCCCGTAAGTTCTATTGGTGCGAAACGGTCTTACTTGTGAAACAATCGACACCTACGTTTGGTCTAAAGTGCTTTTATAAGCGAAAGAATGCCGGTAGTCTAGTGATGGCTTACTTATGTTCGTACCATCATAGTTTTACAAATTCCGTCATCTGACTTACAATCGAACCTGTTAAGAATTTAATAATCATTATCTCAAATGAGCATTCAACCCAGCCATTACCTAAGTGGTCCTTTTGGTATTATGTTTAGCAATCCCAGTCACAGGGTTGAGGATATCCTGCTATGAAGAAATTCTCAAGCTCTACCAATGCGATGTTTATTATTATCCAAATATCCATCTCACGCCTGCAGCGATGGCAATTTTAAAAGTTCTGTAGCCAGCCGGGCAGCACGACCTGCCAAACACCCAGAAGGAACTAATTATCCCTTTCTTTTCTTTGATTTCACTTTCTTTTCTTTTCTGGTTGTGCCAAATCCTTCACTGACCAAAACTCGACAATGCCAGCGCGGCTCCTGGGAAATCTGGTGGGGGAAGTACATGCGTAATTAAACTATAGTCGTTTCTTTAGGACGCAACTAAGTATCCGTGCAAAGGATCGTTTCGGATGGAGGACAGTTGTCTAATTGTTAAACAAATTAGATGTTTTTCCCATAGCTCATCCACAAACTTGTATTAATAAGAGGCGGCCGAGAAGGCGGCGTCAGGAGAGACATCTTGCGCCCGCTTGCCCATACTGATACCAGTTTTAAATATTCGGCCAAATAGTTTGGAATATTGCAGCAAGGTTGAAGTACCTAAGAGTGTGCAGGCAGTTGACGAAACGTTATCTTGTTATGTGAGGGGGCGAGTATCTGATATAGACGATAAATAATACCCTTGAGATCCGAATATGATTGGAAATTCATAAATTGATTTCAATGCACTCCAAAGGTATTACTATATTTTTCATTTTTGATCCCTGCTAACTTATATGAAGATCTTAATTTACAAATATGAGATTAGTAACGGCAGCACTCCTAGCAATCATTCCAATAATATTTTGTGCATATTACAGCATTTTCCAATATTACTCGGAGTATGCCGACGCAATCCGGCGTGTTTCAATTAAGCCGTCGCAAAATTTTCTTTCCTTACCGCGCACATTCGAGCAGTATAATTTCTCCATCGCTCGCTGAAGCCCTAAGATAATTTACTCGGTATTTTAGGAATTACTAATACGAAAGGGTATGTGAAAGACTATGTCTAGGGAAGAAGAACATTTACATAATACAACAAGTATGCATCTGTAAGCTGTTGACTTCGTCACGTTTACTACACAGTTGAAAAATATTATTCTGGAACACTTAAGTCCTCGTTTAGGTATAATCGTAATCAATCTCTTTCAGAAGGTGTTCGATATCCTGCGATGAAGTAATTCTAAGACTCTACTTGACTAATATATTTTGGTATCAGAAAATCTATCTTCCGCTGCTAGCGGTGGCATTTTAAAATTTAAAAATTCTGTAACCCGTCGGGCAGCACGGCCTGCAAAACACTCAGAGAGAACTAATTGTTCTTTTCTTTTCTTTGATTTCACTTTCTTTTCTTTTCTGGTTGTGCCAGATCCTTCACTGACGAAAACGCACCAACGCCAGTGCGGCTCCTGAAAATTTCGTGTGGGAGGTAAATCCGTGGTTCAGCAGTAGCCCTTAATTCAGGACGCAACTAAGTTTCTGCAGAAAGGATCGTTTCGGATGGACGACATTGGCCTAATCGTTTCACGAAACTGTTGTTTTTCCCATAGCTTCTTCAGAAAATTATGTCAAAATCCAGTGGCGTATCTTGCGGCAAGTGGAACGACATCTTGCGTACACTTGAGGAAACCGGTTCGAATTTGAATTCTTCCGCCAAAATATTGGAATTCTGCGGGAAAGTTGAAGTAGCATATACTATAATAGTGTTCAGCGAGGCAACGCGGCGTTTTCAGGAGGGAGGCGAGTAATTCTCGGAAGTGATTAATGTGATATTCGAGATGGAGTGTTACCTACTACCCAACGCAATTCAGTAAAGCATCTTCCATCTTTGTGTAATATATTCGCTTACCGCTGCTCCGTCTGCAAAAGTTAAGAAAGATATTTCTACGCAAACCCAAAATTGAGATCTTATTAGAAGTATAAAAAACATTAATTTCGATTAAGAAATTTCCTATGAAATTCTTTGATTTTTTAAATATCCTAAGCCAAGAATTTCAATTCTTCATTTCTTGCTATTATGAACTTCAGAGAAATTACTGTGATATTAGTGATGTAAGTATTTAACGGGACAATGTTCCACATTGTTTAAAGGTATGAACGGACTGGATATTCCGGGAATGGGACAGTCCCGGAAGTTAAGGCAGTTTCTAAAAAACAGTACACATTGTCAGCATAGTCCGAAGTCAGTAAATGCTGATTTCAAAAGGAATTAATTGACTTGCTCATACGAGAAAATTTTTGTCTCTAGGAGAGTCTACTATAAATGTCATTCTAGAATTAATATTAAGGCCACCTTTTCAAATACAATTTCATCCATATCCATTGAGGTGTAACCGCATTTGATCCCTGTTTGATAAACGCGTCCGTGGGACTTTTTAGTCCCGGAAGAAAGTGTCCCTATCCAATGTGTTGATTATGCAAATATACGAGGTCTGTTCAAAAAGTTCTGAACTTTATTTATTACAACAAAAATAATTCACTTACAAATTATTGCTCCGAGTCTCCTTCAAAGGACTCCCCGCCCCAATGTATACACTTATCCCAACGGTATTTCCACTATTTAAAACAGTCTTGGGACCGTTTTTTTGGATTTTTTATAATCTCTTCCGTCGATTTTTTCTTTATTTCTCGATTGGTGGCATTTCATATTCCTTTCAGCGGAGATTTTAGCTTTGGGAAAAGGAAAAAGTCACATGGAGCAAGTGGTCATGTTTTTGCATGGAGCCTTGTGAATAGGGTGGTTGGAGGAGCACAGTGGTCATGTTTTTGGCTAAAATAATCACGAGATTCTCGTGTTGCTCCTGGTCTGCTCTCAACAGGCTAGGCACGAATTTTGCCTCCACTCGATGCATCCTTAATTTTCTAAGTTAGGATTTCGTAGTAGAACCAATCGGGATGCCACACTCATCTGCAAACTCCCTGACAGTCAAACGTCGATTTGCACGAAGGAGGTCGTTCACTTTTTCGATGTGGGGGTCATCTGTGGACGTTGACGGTCTTCTTGAACGTTCGTAGTCTTCCACTGATTGCCGCCCGTCTTTGAACCGTCTTAACCACTCATAACACGCGGTACGTTTCATTGTATGCTCACCAATAGCCTTGGTAATCAACTCAAAAGTTTCCTTGATAGATTTGCCAAGTTTCATGCAGAATTTTACAGAAGAACGCTGCTCCTTCAAAGAGCTCATTTCCGCGGATGCGATTTTTCGCCGCACTCTACGATCACCTGTTCACATAAACATCCGTAACTAATGAACAAAGCAAGATATCGACAAAGTAATTGAAGGTGGTTATTTGGGAAGCTTTTGCGCATACAAAGACTACAAGAATATTGAAAAATAACCAACTGGAGGTGCACTATAAAAAAGGTTCGGAAAATTTTTGAACAGACATCGTAGTATATCGAAATATAAGGATAAAACTATGTAAGGTTAAAGATTTTTTAGCCAAAGTTGATGAGAGCAAGACCATATTTGCAGAATATTTTTCCTTCCCTACAGAAGACAAATACAAGTCTAAGACAGATGATGCTTGCTACACGGTGAAAGCGGTTATTTTATAAATGGGAGGGGCAATTCTTTCCAAATAATAGCTCCAACGTTTAACAGCTTTCTACTCTCATTTTACCCTTATCACTACCACGTAAATAGGATACCTTTCGTTTTGTTATTCAAACCTCATGTATCACACTGTTCATTTGGTCGTGTGTGAATAGCAAAATTCTAAACACGGAATGTTAGTATGAGATTTTTTCTCGAGAGTATTTAACCAATATAAATGAAGTGAGATAAAACATGCTTGTTCAGGAATCGACAACCATGAATGCATATTATGTATGTGAGTTTAGAGAATATTTAACATATGGTGGAATTTGGTCTATTTTAATCTTACATTTTTCTTCGAATCATCATCTTCGCCCTTAATACTGTCCATCAATTATCGATACTAATTTGATATTGTTACTGCTAGCATACACCTGTAACAGGGATATACCAGCAGGATATCAAAACGACCTTAATGATGACACATAAAAGATTAAGTGCCAACAGTTCTATCAAAAGCAGACAGCTATTTGATATAATTACATTCCATAGAACTGCTGATAGACATGATACATTTTTGGAATGGGTCGTCATTCTAAGTTGCCATCTAAAATGTTGCTCAAATAAAACAACTATTCAAACTTTCTTCGAACTCCTTTCAAGTAATTTTATGTTTTAGATTATGAACACGCTAAAAAGTGCAAGGATAAGACATGAGAAAAGTAAATTTTGACTAAAGTAACTTATAATTTTTGTTGCTTATTTTATATTCAATTTTGAAAGAAAATATTAATCCATCTATCCGAACAACGTATGGCACATGCATCTTTTATATCCTTTTTGCAATTAAATATTCTTATGAAACTCTTGTGGCAAGAAAACAGATTGTAGCAGTTATATTGTTTACAAGACGTAGATTGAATGGACCATTTACGGCTTAGTGGCAAAGGGGCAGTTTTCGATGAAGTTCCACAAGACTGATTGAAGAGGAAGGGTCAGAATTCCAAAGAATCCTGTATATAAAAATTCCAAAAAAATGATCTTAGGAATGCCTCCAACTAAGATTGTCATATTTTCATTTAATCTATAATCGAATCATAGCTTAAATGTATTGTCGTTTACTAACTGATCACAACATACATGTGCGCACATGATAACAGGAATATATTTATGCCTTTCGTAAATATCCTAAATGTAAAGATATCTTCTCTGGCAGAAACGGCTTTCATTTTGATAACATTGTAGTTCATTTGAATTTCATGATTTACGAATTTCCTAACGTTTCGAAGACGAATGCTGTATTTATCTTCCAAAAATTACTCACCTCGCCTCGCTTCTCACTATCATAGTATATGCTACTTCAACTTTCCCGCAGAATTCCAATATTTTGGCGGAAGAATTCAAATTCGAACCGGTTTGCTCAAGTGTACGCAAGATGTCGCTCCTCTTGCCGCAAGATACACCGCTGGATTTTGACATAATTTTCTGAAGAAGCTATGGGAAAAACAACAGTTTCGTGAAATGATTAGGCCAATGTCGTTCATCCGAAACGATCCTTTGTGCAGAAACTTAGTTGCGTCCTGAATTAAGGGCTACTGCTGAACCACGGATTTACCTCCCACACCAGATTTTCAGTAGCCGCGCTGGCGTTGTCGCGTTTTGGTCAGTGAAGGATCTGGCACAACCAGAAAAGAAAAGAAAGTGAAATCAAAGAAAAGAAAAGAACAATCGGTTCTTTTTGGCTGTTTGGTAGGTCGTGCTGCCCTACGGGCTACAGAATTTTTAAATTTTAAAATGCCACCGCTAGCAGCGGAAGATAGATTTTCTGACACCAATATATATTACTCTGGAAGAGGCTGAGAATTACTTCATTGTGGAATATCGATCACCTTCGACAGAGATTGATTACGATAATACCTAAAGGAGGACTTAAGTGTTCCTGAAAATATATATCAACTGTGTGGTAAACTGACGAAGTCAACAGCTTACTCATGCGTATTTGTTGTATTATGTAAATGTTCTTCTTCCCTAAACATAGTCTTTCATATCCCTTTTCGTATTAGTAATTCCTTAAATACCGAGTAAATTATCTTAGGGCTTCAGAGAGATTATACTGCTCGAATGTGTGCGGTAAGGAAAGAAAATTTTGCGAGGGCTTAATTGAAACACGCCGAATTGCGTCGGCATACTTAGAATAATATTGGAAAATGCTGTAATATGTTCAAAATGTTACTGGAATGATTGGTAAGAGTGCTGCCGTTACTAATCTAATACTTGTTAATTAAGATCTTCATAAATGTTATCAGTAATAAAAAATGAAAAATATTGACAAATTTAGAATATATAGTCTAATGTATACTCTGTTTAGCCAAAGCGTTTATGAAAATTGTTATGTGTACCTTGATGTCGGGTATTTTAAGTATTATTTGTACCCCTTGAGTATTTCTTTGTATTGAGGGGTTTTTTAGGGTAAATTATGAACACAAACGAACAAATGTCTCTTGCTTTGGTTATGGGAATTGAATTGTTTAGAGTTTTAGCATTCTCCCCTTGGGTAGGCACCAGAGATTAGGATTAGTAATGGATATGCTTCAAGTATAATACCTTTGGAGTGCATTGAAATTTCCTCAATTTATGAATTTCCAAACTTATTTGGATCTTAAGGATAATATTTATCGTCTATATCAGATACTCGCCCCCTCAGCTAACAAGATAACGTTTCGTCAACTGCCTGCACACTCTTTAGTACTTCAACCATGCCGTAATATTCCAACTATTTGGCCGAATATTTAAAACTGGTATCAGTATGGGCAAGCGGGCGCAAGATGTCTCTCCTGACGCCGCCTTCTCGGCCGCCTGTTATTAAAACAAGTTTGTGGACGAGCTAGTGGAAAAAGATCTAATTTTTTCACAATTAGACAAATGACCTCCATCCACAACGATCCTTTGCAAGGAAACTTAGTTGCATCCTAAAGAAACGACTACACTTTGATTACACATGTACCTCCCCCACCAGATTTCCCAGGAGCCGCGCTAGCGTTGTCGCGTTTTGGTCAGTGAAGGATCTGGCACAACCAGAAAAGAAAAGAAAGTGAAATCAAAGAAAAGAAAGGAATAATTAGTTCCTTCTGGGTGGTTGGAAGGTCGTGCTGCCCGAATGGCTACAGAACTTTTAAAATCGCCATCGCTGAAAGCGTGAGATGGATATTTGGATAATAATAAACATCGCATTGGTAGAGTTTGAGAATTTCTTCATAGCAGGATATCCTCATTCCTGTGACTGGGATTGCTAAACATAATACCAAAAGGACCACTTAGGTAATGGCTGGGTTGAATGCTCATTTGAGATAATGATTATTGAATTCTTAACAGGTTCGATAGTAAGTCAGATGACGGAATTTGTAAAACTATGATGGTACGAACATAAGTAAGCCATCACTAGACTACCGGCATTCTTTCGCTTATAAAAGCACTTTAGACCAACCGTAGGTGTCGATTGTTTCACAAGTAAGACCGTTTCGCACCAATAGAACCTACGTGGAATTCATTTTGGGAGAGCTATATCGAATGTTGACTAACATACGATACGCTTATTTGACGGTATATGGATTGAACACGCTAACATCATGCTAATCATCCTGCTAGCCAATCGAGTAAAGTACGTTGTAAACTCTGGGAGAAGGAATATCGCCAAAGATCCGGAAAACTCCCAACACCGTTTATACTTCCGAAGTTATGTATTTCACTCACTGTTAGCACCAACAAATTTCTAATTATGACCCATGTTGGAGAAATTTCTTTATAAAAAGGCGTCAGCTAACGAAATTCCTACAGATATCATCAAATATAACTAAGACAAGTACCTTGAGTATTTATATTAATTATTGCCTACCTAATTTGGTTTTTTACCCGATAACTGATAACCAACTTTTCAGAGAAACCTTCTTGCTATTCTCAAGCTCAATTTTAGGTTGCTCGGCTAAGTTTAAAGGACAAAATACCCTTTTATAACAAATGTAAACAAAGCTAAGCTTCCAGAGCGGCCATTTTGAAATAACTGAATGTTGAATCTGTTGTTTCCAGGAAAGCTGCTAGGGAGCGTAAAGGTACCGCCAATTTCATACGGAGATAATAGTCATCTATCAAACTTAATAATGTTTATGCCTCTGTAATACTAGCTATTGTAAAATACCGAGTAATTGTGTTATCCTATTAACGAATAAAAGCAAACAAGCAAAACACCAAAGTCGGTAATGATGACGACATTTCCCAAATGACCGAATATTTGGCGAAGGAGATATCTTTCGTTTTTTCTGCTCGATGAGCGTACTTCCTTCCATGGCCTCATCTCCTACTATAAGGGCATGAGGCCCACTCAAGTGCTCTCCTCTCATGTAGACTATTAACAATCGCGTTTTCTAACGTCGAATTTACGATAAAAACACCTCGATGTTATTGACTCTATCAGTTGGCTATCAGGACGTTTTTAATTACCGGATTTACGAAAATGAAAGTTTTGATATTTCTTTATTGTATATTAGCACTTGTAATACTCTGAGAATGATACCTGACTTGATAATTGATATGTAATAGATACAATGAATAACATCGAAGTGTTTTCTCGGAAATTCGACGTAGAAAAACGCAATTTTTAATGGTCTACTTGAGAGAAGAGCACTTGAAGGGGCTTCTTGTCCTTATAGAAGGAGATGAGGCCTTAAATTGCTTGAGTTAACCTTTGACCTCATGATTAATATGATCTCTCCTTAAGTATTTGGTTCATTGGCTTCTTTCTTTCGCTGGCTGTCACATCTGCGAATGCACAATTCCTTGCTGAAGTCTCCTTGTTTGGTATTTTCTAATTTTCCTTCGTATTGTCAAAAGTTAAAAACGTTCCTTCCTTCCTTGCATCAGAGAGCAGCTTGTTTCTTGCCATTCAGTGACATTGGCTTGGTTTGAGTTTGTTTGAAAGTAACTACAGACTGTTTGTATATTTCAGAAGCACAGAAATCTCAAAGGTAAATAAATTACTTGTTTGAAATAACTCAATTCACTCATTTTCTTTCATTTAAACATAGTTCATTGCTCCTTACAAGTGATGTGACATTAATTAATTAATATCATTAACTTTTGATTTTTTATATCCACAAATTCTTCCTTTTGGTACTAGTCTTTTAATATGTCAACTTCTGACATTTCTTTGGCGATGAATGTTGACATCACAATACCATATCTCAAAGTAACTATCTTCGCAAGATATACAAGTTAAGATTGCCTCTGCGATATCTTTCTCCCTCTTCATTCATATTCCCCCTTTTCATGCAGATTTTTACTCTATTATTCAAGTTTTAGCTGTAACCAGGAAACTTTCTCTTTAAAATTATGTATCAATTATATTAATTAAATAGTATTTTCGATTTTACATTATCAATATATTTATTATATAAACATTATTATTTACTTACAATATATTATCATTAATTATATTAAGGTTTAGTGGATTCTGAATTTTGAAAATCATTGGTCTCTGAAAACGTTATTAAGAAATCAAATTTTAAGAATTCTCTAAATTTATTTAAATTCAATAATGTCAATCTCAGCGATGAATTCAAAGTGATTACTCTGGAATTTGTTTGATTGTGATATTAACTATTAGTAAATCATAGCAAGTTAATTATTAATTAAACCACAGCAACTTTTTCAAATAAGACAATGTTTTCTGTCATTTTTTATCTCAACTTAGTATTACTGATTACTTCTGTCTTAAAGTACTTTTGCAACTGAAACTAATATATTTTCCAGGAAGATATCTTCTCTACGCTTTTGCATACAATGGGTATAAGTATTCAGTTTGACATCATTTCTGCAATTTGGACAATCTGAACGGATTAAGATGACCTTTTCTCTGAGGAATGGAGAAGATGGACATGCTATAGCATCATTTAACATTAAAAACGCCACAAATATATTCTTGAGGAACTTAAGCTTGTCATTAGATATTGAAGCAATCCTGGAGAACCATGACAAGCTGATTGGTGCCAAAGTATTTGTAAGAGGTAATACTTGTAAAATATCTTTAATACTAGAATGAGTTATTGTTAATAATGAACTCTTCCTAATTGCAAATAAGAAATAAATGATAATCAGTAATTGTCAGATGATTAAACATTCATTTTTTGAAGGAATAAACAATAAATGACTCTGAAAATTGATGTTCAAGATACATTTTCTAATTCATAATCTTAGGGCTGTTTATGAATAAGCCTTCGAACATATTTCAAGGTATTCTAATGCAGTTTTATTTCTCTGTTAGACATCACAGAGAATATTTCGATAGAACTGTCAACTATTTAAGATTTAAGTCAACATCGGAAACCAGATGCCCAGCATACTGGTGTGTTGGATGACATTGCTGTATGAGCATTCCCTGTACAGTGAATCTGAAAGCTTATGGCCCCTGTCTGCACAGTAGATAATAGCAATAATGATAATAATAAAGGGCTTTATTCAGGCAAGATTGAGACTAAAAGTCTCCTCTTCCATCATCATACAATACATAAATAATTAATTTAAAGAGATAGTATAAAGTAGGAAACTTGTAGTTCAGTACAAGAAGGCTCTTTATGTCTGACTTTCAAACATACATTGTGATACACTGTTACTTTTAGGTGATTTATGCCACCCAAAGCCCTTATCATCAACCTTTCTTGATGGCAGACTAGTCTGGACTTGGAAGTAACTTCTTTATATGGGCCATTAGCTTTCAATTTCCCTGTATCTTGGGGTAACCATGGCTGAGGACATGTCCTTGGATGCTGAAGATTTCCCAGATTCTCTCCAGGATGCATTGAAGTTTCCTATGCCTCAGGGGAATGCAATTTAAGACAGACAGCAAGACCAGACTCCTGTTAGTGAAGACTACTGCCTGGTGGCCAAGAATTGGTCAAATTAAACTTATTTCCCATATATTTGTATGATTGTCAAGTAAAATAGCCTGGGTCGTCATGGATACTCATCGCTTAAAAACCATTAAATTCTCTTAGTTTTGACTCAAATACGATATTCTACGACTGGATTAATAATCTTTGTTCCATTTCCTTACTTTTGGTATATTTTGTAGGTTTCATTTGACCATTATTCCTAATATAATTCTGCAAAAGAATAAAAGTCTGCAAACGATCGAAATGAACTTTAGGTGCATTTCATGTGGTCCTTTTTCCCCGTATATTCTTATGGTATTCAAGTAAAATTGCCTTGATCATCATGGAGACTGGCTGCTAAAAGCCACAAAAAGCACACAAATTTTTCGAATTCCTTATCCAAGTCCCTGCAAATTGGATAAGAGAATGTTATTAAATGACCACAATGAAAATCTTCCTTCGATTTCCTCATACCTGCATTTTACATGAGAGTATGTTAGAGTTGTCTATTCATACTAAGATACTTTATAGGAAATAAGTATGAATTTCAACACATAATAAAGTACTGGGAATATGGAGACATCTTCAGGATCCAAATTCACTTCTGCCTGGTCTGCAGTGACCTGTCCAGGAAGGACAACATACACAAGATGGTTCAACGAACTGCAACTAGATTTGTTAAGGGATATTTCAGATTTGACAGCAAAGTTTTGGCTATGATAGAATCCCTCAGTTGGGATTTGCTTAGTGATAGAAGACTTGATTACTGTGGGAAGATTTTTAATAAATTTATCACTACAGATCTCAGGGAGTTGATATTGTTATACCAGTTAGTATTGTACGAAATCTTCGAGACAAAAAAACGATGGGTTACAGGGAAATAGTGGCCAGGACAGATAGTTATTTTTGGCCATATTTTCTGCAAAGCAGGGCTGTGGAGTCGGAGTTTGAAATAATTTTGGGTGGAGTCGGAGTCAGAGTTGGCAGAAATTTACCGACTCCTGTTGCTTCAGAATAAAAACTTTTATTTTATTGTTTAAATATGAATAAGAGTTTCATGGAAACTCATATTCATATTTATAAGTATTACACTATTATTGTGAAGTGGAGGAGCTTAATATTTTGTTTGACCAAAAGAGGAGAGTTAGTTGCAGATGGTATTGCTGCTTCAATGAAACAACGAGACATTAATATTAGATATATGATTTTTTGGCAGCTGTTTATGTAGACCCCATGCACCGAATTCCGTTGGATGATAAGCAGCTGACTAAAATGCTCTGTTTGAGGTCAGGATAAATGGAATACAGGAATGTGAGGAGGAAAAAGAAGTTGGTGATGTTGCCAATCTTCCCCTTCGTCAACTGAGGATGAAGTTGATTTTGAAAAATATTTGAATCACTTGGAAGTGCCAAATTTCGCCGCATAGAAAAGGATTCCTCCAAACCCAATGAAAACAATATGAATAAATTTCTCACTTGCATTAAAAGAAGTTGGAAAATTTTGATTGTTCATCAAAATTAACAGTGAAAGAAGCCATTCCCTTATATCCTGAAATTGTGAGAGATGTTGCCATAGTGGTTACTGCTTTACCACCAACCCAAGTTAGTGTTGAGAGGTTTTTCTCTGCTCTAAAAATAATTTGATCAGATTTGAGGGCATCCATGAAGAAGGATCTGATAGAGGCTACTCTTTTTCTGAAGACCAATTCTTTATAAATCTATTAAAAATATTAAGTATGTAACAGTTTATTGTATATTTTCATTTGACAGCCTTATTTTCTTCAGGTAATTTTCTTAAACATATATTTTGTGGTCTATTTATTCTTAATTTTGTAAACATATTTATTAAAGAATTATCCTTCTTTAATAAATTCATTTGTTATTATATCATACTATTCTGTAATTAATCACCATGACTCTGCTTATAAGGAGTAAGATAGTACAAAAACTAAGGAGTTGGAGTCGGACAGTAGAAAATAAGAGGAGTCTGAATCTGAGTCGGAGGCTTGTGCACCGACTCCACAGCCCTGCTGCAAAGTATTATGGAATCCAACAGCAAAAGCAATTGAAAAAGAAAATGTGTGTATAGTCCGGGATGCTGAAGAAATCAGAAAAGAGATGAAAAACTACTTCAACATACTACTGAATGGCAAGGAAGTAATAGGGGTGGAACAGGAAACAAAGAAATTATCAGAGCATGAAGTGGAACAACCACCTATTACATGGGCAGAGACTGAGAATGCCTTGAATAAGATGAAAGGAGGCAAGTCAGCTGGGCCAGATGAATTGACAGCAGACATGATCAAGGCAGCAGGCGTCCAAGGAATACAGTGGCTACATCGAATACTGGGAGTCATTTGGAAAGAAAATAAACTGCCAGATGACTGGAAGAAGGGGATTATAATACCACTGTTCAAGAAAGGTAGCAGGAGGAAGTGTTCTAATTACAGAGGAATCACCTTGTTATCACACTGTCTTAAGATATTAGAAAAGATCATTGAGAAAAGATTAAGATCTTTGTTAGAAAACCAGTTTGAAGAGGAACAACATGGGTTTAGAAGCAACAGAGGAACAACAGATCTCATATTTACACTAAGACAGTTAATGGAAAAGTACTGGGAAAAAGGAAAGGATCTCATCATCATATTCCTGGATCTGGAAAAAGCCTATGACAGTGTGCCGAGGTGTAAGATCTGGGAATGTTTAGAAAAACGAATGGTTCCAAACTCCCTAATAAGAAAGGTGCAAATGCTATATGAAGGATGCAAAAGTTGTGTACAAGTGGGTAATGGCAGATCGGACTGGTTCAGGACAGAGAGAGGAGTACAACAAGGTAGTGCACTTTCCCCATTACTCTTTATTACACTTATGGATGTGATAATAAAGGAAATTAAGGAGATGGGAAATGGTGATCTCAGTGCTTTAGTTTTTGCTGATGACGTAGCTATATGGGGAGAAACGGAACTAGAGGTACAGGGAAAACTAGATGAATGGAACGCCAAGTTTAAAGAGTATCAGTTGACTATAAGCAAGAGCAAAACTGTAGCAATGGTTATGAGCAGGATATCTACCCAGTGCAGCCTGATGCTAGATGGAGCGAAAATTGAATGTGTGGAAGCTTTTGATTACCTGGGAAGTACAGTATCAAGGGATGGAACTGCCAGACTGGAAATACAGAACAGAGTAAGAAAGGGATCTAACTTTTTTCATCAAGTGCAGAATCTTGTGTGGGATAAGGGAGTCCCTGTGAGAGCCAAAAAGACCATGTTTAAAACATATCTCCTGCCGATCATGACATACAGCTTGGAGTGCTGTGTAATTAATAAAGCTGAACTGAGCAAGCTCCAAGCATGTGAAATGAAGTTTCTGCGATCAGCCTTGCAGAAGACTAGAAGAGATAAAATTATGAATGATGACATCAGAGGAGAGATGCAAGTGGATCCGTCAATGACTGAGAGACTCAGTACCTCACGGCTCAAGTGGTTTGGACATGTGAAGAGGATGAAGGATAACCGTTTACCAAAACAAGCCTTGGATAAAAAGGTGACTGGAAAAAGACCAATAGGACGACCCAGGAAAAGATGGCTGGACCAGATCAAGGAAGATCTAAAAACTAGAGGGGAAAACTGGGAAGAAATATCAAAACAAGATGTATATCAAGACAGGACAAAATGGAGGCAAATTGTTAATAAACGTCCTACCCGGCTTGCTGGAAGGAAACGAAGATGATGATGAAGTAACGCATCAAATTATTACCAAATGAGAATCATTTCTGTCATCTCCTCAATTTCTAAATAGGCACCACAAAATCCCAACAGATATTCTAAATACATACCCTTCTCAGCAGATATGTGAAAAATGCTCTTTGATTCATCATTACTACTTTTTAGAAGCCCCTTGAACTTTTCATCATCACACATGGTTGTTTTGATATATTTTAAACACTTGGTGAATGTTTGGGATTTGTTATTAATCATACAATGTATGATAATATTGCCAAATTCATCAGTGCAAAAGAAAGCATCCTCAATCTCACATTTTTCGAAATGGAGATGACAAAATTGCAGTAGGTCACCAATGTTCAAATCCCACTCAGCAGCTAAATTAAGTACACTACATAAATATATTCTCCTTAAGATGTGCAAGGAATACTCATCCTCATCTAACCCAGAATTACTACAATTCATGAGTTTATAAATAAAGCAATCCTCTTTGTATTTGTGGAGATACTGGAGAAGGTATTCCACAAGATTATCACCTATTTCTGCACAATCTGGCTCATCTTTAAATGTATCTCCATGATGCACTACAAATGCTTCACCTGTTTACAAAAGATGGACATCTTGAGTGCTGAATATCCCTGGAAACATAGAGGTTTTTCTTCTGATAGCAGATCTTTTACTGAATCAAAGTCTCCCTCTTTTATTCTTGCATGAATGTCTTCATAGGTCTCCTTGCCAACTCTCTTCATAATATCCATTTCCATTATTCTCTCTGGACTCAGTCTTAGCATTGGAAATGAGGACCTCTCTCTTCCTATAAATAAATAAAAGATACAAACAAGGAATTAGTAAATATTTCTCCCATTACATAGACAATAAAACATAGAAGCCCCTATCCAACCCACCAATCACAGAAATGAAAGTAAAACAATTAAAAGAGTATACGGGCCATTCCACGGGAAATCGGACAGAAATTGACCTCTATTTTTTAAAATCGATGAAATTTTTTTAACTTGAGTACTTCTATTGTAAAACCTTTGCGTCAAGGTTTCAGCTCAGAAAAATTTTTTTTTGCAAAGTTTTTATCATAGAAGTACGCAAGGTAAAATATCATCATCGCTTTTAAAAAATAGAGGTCAATTTCTGTCCGATTTCCCGTGGAATAGCCCATACACTGTTCGCCGTTCCTCTGACAGGTCTTAGTTCGATGCAAGAGCATCATTTCTATTCTACCGTGTATTTCAAAGGGGGATAGAGTATTCTTATTT
The DNA here is from genome assembly GCA_036926295.1 of Pachydiplax longipennis. Taxonomy (NCBI): domain Eukaryota; kingdom Metazoa; phylum Arthropoda; class Insecta; order Odonata; family Libellulidae; genus Pachydiplax; species Pachydiplax longipennis. The sequence goes on along the minus strand of JAVFKF010000021.1, from coordinate 804,955 downwards.
TAGGACCTTCCCAATAAGATATTGAATTGAAACTTTGGAACAGGTTAGAATGGCACTTATCTAATATTAATATGCAATTGTGTTGCATGATCGGGTCCTTAGTTTGATGTCAGGCGGTCTTCTGCACGAAGTTTTCAAAATTTTTTGAGGCATTACTTGGTATGATACTGCATTCAGCTGATAGCTTGCAGTATGCAAGCAACTTTTACTTGTATTAGTTATAGACATTGATTACCTTTGGGAGGAAAAAATTACTTTAAAATCTATAATTAAGAATGAGAAAAAAATATGTTGATAAATTCATAACTTTAGTTAATTTAATGAATATTAATATCAAATATTGTATTCAGAATTTTTTTCAATTAATCTATGATTCTAAAAAAGAAAAATATGAAGTAGTCAAACATTTCTTGAATAATTCTGCATAATTTGAATAAATAAATGCAATGTTAAAAAGTATGAATACACAAGAGAAGTACTCGAGAGAATATTCTGACAAGTTACATTGAAATAAGTAATTGAATGATTGAAATAAATACCTTCCAAACATCAAAGGCCATCTAAGAAGAGAATAATCCAAACTCAGTTGCGTTCTCACTGCTTTGGCCTTTGGAAAGATGCAGATTGAGGTTGGCTCAGCACTCATCTGGACTGCAATACATCAGAAAAGCACTCAGAAATACAGCATAAGCAACTGTTAATTACCTTAAATCAAAATGAATTAGCCTACATACTGCCTATAGCACATTTGTGGTGATTAAGTAACCTATTCATCACTGCTTTGGTAAAGCACAAGAGTATTGGTAAACAACAAACAGAGGATATTTTTCTGCATACAATTTGATAGGTTTTAATTCATGAAATTTTAACTGAAACAACCATAAAAATTGCGCTTTTCTGGAAGTTTATGATCGAACATATTCAAGGAAAGCAATCCTTATATGTAAATGTGTAGCGACGTCTAACAATATTACCAAATATATTACAATGACACGACTAAAACAGAATTTTAAATATTAGATTGGTGCTAGGGACCGGAATAAATCGTCTATTAAGCGCGATAGCGTCTTAAACGGGTTTTCCGGCATTGATTATAGAAGAACATGCGCGTTTCTTAAACACCCAATTGCCATTATCCAAAGTTAAACCGTTAACATCACACAACTGACATTATAATATATAATAAACGCAGTATAACCGCTTTCTATATTCTTCCGATATTAAGACGCAATGAAGCACTGAATTCAAATATAAAACAGGTTCTTTAAGAAAATTAAAAGGGCATATTCTAATATTTACCGCAATCGAGACACTCTTCTGTTCTTACGAAAGGAATAAACACAATATAAACACTCACATCACACGAAAGTTTGTTTTGATAGTAGATTACGCACGTCGCCTATTATTTTTGAGATATAAGGATGTTTTATTTACCCCAACTACCATAAGAATAACCAGTACGAACAACTGTACGCTAAGGCACATTTCAAATGAAAAACATCGATCATAACTTAAGTTCTAAAAACAATTTTGAAAAGAGTAACGGTAGGTAAGTAACGTCTTAGACAATCCAAAGGATTGCAAAAACGTGGTGAAAGAAAAAAACACATGCTGAAGCAGGTTAGAGCGTCTCCATTGCGATTGACAAGATTCCAAACTTCTTAAACCTTACACAAGACACTAATAAACTTGTTGCTGTCCGTCTTCCTCATACACATACGGCCATGGAAGCCATTAAAAAGGCGTGGCTTATTAGCGCATGCGCAGAAGAGAGGAATGGGGCGGAGACGCTGAGCTCAACGGAGAGAAAGATGGCCTTTGTTTGGTTCTTTCAGCTGGAATAGCGTACTTCTCTCTCTTTAAGAGAGCGATGGTCTACGCACGCCCGATAAAGCCGCATTCTTTCGAAGGTTATTGAGATAGGTCAATGTACGAAGCAATGAGTTATCTCAAAACGAATTGGTGTTTCGGTCGTGTTTTCGAGCGTTGCAATACTACGGAAATAATTCAATGTGTAGGACATAAATGTCATAGCTCTCTAAAATGGATGCATACGTGTACAACATGAAATGGCGACAAAATAAAGCACCGAAAAGTGACTGCTTAAACTACGTCCTTCCTTGGGAAAAGTGATAGAGATGATGTCACTCTATCTCAAGTTCGTATCGACTACAACGGCGGGATATAGATTCCTCTGCTTTGTAATATCTTCATTTCTTCTCACACGATTACTCATACCAAAGGAGTGAATGCGAGATTAGGGCTTTTTAATAAGGAAACCCTGTTTAATTCCGTATTATATATAACTAAGGGATTTAAAAGGCAACTGTAATGCATTCATATGAGAATATTACGAAAGTTAAATGTCATAGGACTCTGATTAGACTTACTTGTTTCTTACTGCAGGACCTTTTTTGAGAATTCAAAATGTTGTAATTTCTCTTAATAAATGAGTGGTTTAAGTTAAATTTCAGTAATATTCAGGATGTTGCGGAATTCATTTATTTGAGATCATGGATAAAATAGCTGAACTCTACGTGAAATTAGACAGCATAGTGTCCATTGAGTGCAAAGAAGTTGGTTTGCATGAGAGAGGTTTATTCACTTCTTCATAAGCGGTACTTTTGAATTAATATCTCTACTCTTCGCTAAATATTGAAAACCAACAGTTAATCCACCTGACATAAGTTATATTTTGAAGATTCCAAAGTCAAGTTTCGCTTAACTTACATCCTAATATTCATTAGCATGCTTTTTAGTATTATTTATTTATTATTATGCTAGCATAGCATTTTAAATGTGTTTTACTATAATTTAAACGATGGAAATGAGCCATTTAAACGGGTAGAAAGCGTCTTAAGTGGTATCTTAATCAAGTCGGACATCGAGATAAGAACCAAAAGAAAGAGAGATGAATAAAGATTCTTATTTTTGTCGCCAAATATCGTTATCGGGTCGAAATGGCGAGAATTCGGTTAAAATAAACGGAAATTTCGTGAAAATTTGGGGCTGTAAACAACCAATCCCCTTGACGACGAATGCGATTGCTGAAACCGAGGCATTGCTTTTTCCATAAGAATACACTGTGATTGATATGTCCAAATGAAAGTAATGATTAAAAATGAATGATAGTACATGTGCCCAAAAAGTGCAATTTTCTCATTAGAATGCATTGCGAGGATTTTTGAAAATTATTTGGAGGCACTTATCGCTAAGATAGAGGAACAAAAATCTCGAAGGTTGAAGTTGAGGTAGTCTTCTATGCTTCTTATGGAAGAAATATTGCCAAATGTCCGTGAGTTCGACGCCAGGTGGGTGCAAAGTGCTTCCATAAGAATAAATATATAGGTATACCCGGAGAGTTAGCTATTTATAATAGATATCTGGAGAATTAGCTATATATATACACATATATATATATATATATATATATATATATATATATATATATATATATATATATATATATATATATATATATAATATAATATAATATATAATAATAATAATAAACGTCTTTATTAGAGGGCGAGATTGAGGCTGGTAAGCCTCTTCTTAAATCTTATATATGACCGTGAGTTCGACGCCAGATGGGTGCGAAATTCTTCCATAAGAAATGCATTGCTGCAATGTTTGTAATTTTTTAATTTACATTCAATTATACATTACATGTTCCATGAGCATAATTATCAGTGTCGGTTATATTCATTGAATGACCAAATATATTTAACAATTTTTTACAATACGTCGTGATATTACTATGTAGTGAAAAACTGGGGAACGGGAAAAATCCGCGCTTTAAGTGGGTAACAGAGCGTTATAAACGGTATTCGTAACATGTATTTGGCGTAAATGGGACTGTCATAGTGATATAAAAACGTAGTGTAATGGATAGCGTATTAAACGAGTTTTACTATAATTAAGACGGGGGAAAAAAGCTGTTTAAACGTGTAGAAAGCGTCTTAAGTGGTATCCGAAGCATGTGAATCATATGAAAGGGACTGCCATGGTAATATAACCACGTTATATCACTATGGTGATATCCGCTTATTAAGCTGCATAGCGTCTTAAACGGGCAATACTGTACTTTGTATCCCATATTTCCTGCTGTGAGAAGTGAACGCGCTATATAAGGAAAAAGACAGAGTTTCGTAAAGAAGGGAAAAGAATCGGAAGCTCTGTGAATGACGACTCAGTTGATATCAGAGTCTGGGTCAGAGGTCATCTATTCTGAAGCAGTGAAAGAGGCCCAAAATGGGTGTCTCATCCAATATACGCTGCCGCTAATTGCCTCTTTTATTCAATGCGAGAACTAAGTTAATCGTGCCATTTAAAAAGAACTATAATCACTAAACAAACAATTGAATAACCACCATCTCATACGATATTCACACGGTTTTAATACCTATTTATTTATTCAGTTTTTCGATGTTAGATACGCCCGTAAGAAATACGCGGAAAAAATATGAAAATCATTTCAAGGATATCCCGACCAAATGGAATTACGTAATGAAGATATTCGTTTAAAGGACGTTTAGGCTAATGCGTGTTTATTATTTCTTGCGCTACGTATCATGACAAACGACTTTAAATTATTCTCATAAAAGTAGACGTAAAGTTGACTTTGATCGATTGCAGAAGTTACAGATATTATTTGGTCACAGAACTCGTTTTGGTCTCGAAACTTTGAGAATTAGGAGAATAAACTAAACAACTTAATTATAATGTGGGTGTAAACAAAGATTTCAAATAAAGATTTTTTTAATGTTTTCCCATTAAGGTGGAAAAATGTAACCTGGATTGGGAAGAGAGGCGTATGAAACATTCTCTCACGAAGTCCACCGTTTCTCTAACTATTCTTGGTTCGATGCCCAAATGTTATTTCTATTTTGCCATGCATTTTAAAGGGGATAAAGAAATCTTATTAAATATCTGTGTTATTCATTCGTTTTGTTAAACTATGTAAATTGAAAAGCGCTGTTCGCCGAAAAAGAATGCTTAGAAATTATATATAAATTTACCAATTGGGATATAAATAGATGTTAATTAGCCATAAATGAGACAACTGAAATAAGGAGGTTTTAAATAAGTAATTAGGTAACAAAAATAAATTCGAGGATGGATAAGAAAAATACATATGTGAGTAAGTGGACGTTTTCTATGATCTGTTATTGGCAATCCAAAAAGAATAGGAAAATGAGAACCTGTGGATACTCCTAAGGCAATTAATAGGCGTCGGACAGAATTGTGAGAATGCATATACTTATTTCGCAATATGCAGATAAGAGGGGGATGTCCGAATAGTCACGTGACTTCGGCCATGTCTGTTGCTAAGCGGGATTTCTTGGTCTATCGAGTTGAGACCGATTCGACGCTCATTTTGTTAGAATACGATTTTTGCAATTAATGGGCGATTGTAGTAAAGAGATTAGCTATTTCTTATGTCAATCATCTCCTCTATTTTTGGCCTATAATTGAGAAATGCTTTACAGTATTTACTTAACTAACATTACGTGAACATTAGAATAATTATTTCGAATTTTAGGGAAAATCACTGTTTCATACTTATATATTCCGTAAATAGATTTGTCAGGGTATGTAAGTTTGTATTAATTTGTTGAGCTGTTCAATTATTTAGTGACGACTCTAATTATTCTAGGGATCAGAATGGTAAAATAGATTGCTTCGAATAATTATCCACATAAGACAATATTTCATACCACTAGGTGAAGTTTAATCAAGTTAATTATTTACGGTTTTAATTTTCGTATGATCAACGACTCCAAATGTAAAGAATCAACTAAAGTATTAAGTATTTCGTCCGATCTTTGTAGTAAATACATTTAGAGTTTTCGTGAAATTCTGATGATAAATATTAAATTCAGTACATCAATTAGAGGATATCTTCTTCACGAGTGACTAATGAAGAAGTTCCCATATTATTGATCGACTGAAATGGAAAAAGCAAAGTATTAAAAAATTATAAATGATTGGCTAAATGCATTACGACATGCACAATTGACATTTTAGCGTTTTTCCGATTTCTGCGTCAGATTTACTTTTTATTGTTACCAATAAAAGTCTAAAAAGAATCATAAAGCAGACATCAATAACCAAAATCGTCCTATAGGACAAATTCCGACCGAATACTTTTCCATCTCTTCAACAACCATATGCTGCATCACTGTTAACTTGCAGAGAATGTTTCACATGTTAAAAGCTCTTATTGTTGAAGAATAGGAAGCACAAATATTCAACAAGGGATTTTCCTAATTAGTATATTCGCATTCCTAGTTTGCTCAAAATTATACCGCCAAGGTAATCGAGACAATGAATAAAATCGCAGAGTTTTATCGTAAATTCGATGAGGAAAAACGCGATTTTCAAAGTCTACTTTTGAGTAAGGAAAAGAGCAATCGTTCTCCGAGCAGGACGTGAGACCACAAAGTCCATGGAGATAACCTCTGACCCCTATGACGCACATGAATATGCTCTCTCCCCCAAGCATCTGCCTTAGTTTCTTTTTTCTTTTGCTGACTGTGACACATCCAGATGCGCAAATCCTTGCTAAAGTCTCCGTGATTGGTGTTTTCACGTTTTCCTTGTTATTTGCGACGGTTAAATACATCGCTGGCGTCTTCCCCTGCATCACAGTGAAGCTTGCTCCTGACCATCACTTGTGTTACCTCCAAAGGAAGAAGACTCCAGAAGTGCAGAATTCTCGAAAGGTAAGTAATGGCTGAAGTAATCTTACGTACTATTTCTAAAAATCTAATTTCTGTGACCATCGCTTTCGGGCCTTCATACTCTATCGAGACGTGTAATTGAACGACCATTTGAAAGAGAAATTCTTTTCGTTGCTTCTAAAATAGACAGACGTGTGCAAATGCACCATTTGATGAAAAATCGAGTTACCACTTAAATTGTTGAGTTTCATTATTGGATGCGTTGACAAGTTTGGAGTTTATTTTTTTACTTGTTTAACTTTGCTGTAACAAAAAATAGTATTTTTCATCGGAAAGTGATATTCATTCTCGGCATAATGTTCGAAACAGTTTTCACAAATAATTTTATGGTGCCAATTAAGGAAGACTACGACGTCCTACGCAATCATAAGAACATTTCAATAAACTTTGCATCTTTTGGGAGCAGAACGACAGCCACAGAAGAATTGCCGAATGTGAAGGTCACCTTTTAAGTCAGTTTGCATCTTCATTTAATTCAAACAATACTTTTCATCTAATTGCATGCAATCCTGTGAGCATTTGTGCGAAATATTTCCGCGGGAGAAATATTCCCTTAATCACCTTATTTCATTATAATTACGCGTAGTTCATTGCATTTCACAACGGGTGTGTTATTAATATTCAACAAGGTTCGATTGAGCAATTTCTCGTTTTAAAAATTTCGGGATTCCTCTTTCAATTTATCTGCTTCCAATATTTAATTGCGACGCAAATTTCCATTTTCTTTAGCCCTTTATCAGAGATTCAAAATTCTGTACGAGGCTATCATCGCTATTTGTGTATAAGTTAAGACTGCCTCTCCCAAATATTTCTCTGTCGACATTGTTTATTCTCGATTTTAATTTAAACTCGATTTTTTCTCCGAATGGTGCATTATTTATCTGTTGGTGAATTTTCAGCAAGAAAAGTGAAATTTTCTCGTCAAGATTAAGTGTTATTGAAAGAGTGAGAGAAGTCAAAAGCGTTATTTAGTGAAAAAGAATTTTTAGAAATTAGATATAAAAGTGCTAATAAGGGAAATAATTAGATGTGAACTAACGGTAAATGGACAAGTAAAAAGAGAGGAAATAAATTAATATTTAAGAAATTTATTAGCGAATAAATTTAAAAAAATAAATATGCAAGTAAAATGACTTTTTCTATGACATTTTGTGGACTATCCAAGAAATATATCTACATGAGACTTTATCGATGCGAGTTTATTTCGCTACGACTGCTCTAATATTGACTTTCCGATCTTCTTTTCTGTTAATATTCATTATCCCTCTTTTCTGACTACGTTCCTTCCTTTTGTTGTTTATGAATCAGATAAAATCGTAGCACCAAATTCTGATTTTCGTTGTAAACCTTTTTTTCTGAATTTTGAAACATTTTTCCAAAATATTAAGAAAGGCCTGACGTGAATGAACAGCTGAAAACTAGCCAACTGATTATTTAAATACTTAATTTTCATTATCTTTGTTTGCTTTCTTCATTTAAACATTTATTATTTTCTATGACTTTTTTTAATGATGGGATGTCATGTGAGTGCCATGATACTTAATTTTATGCTATTAATTCAATATGTTTATCTGATCGCTTTTCTCCTAAAGTGCTTGCTAATGTTAATAATTTATTTTGGACCGCAATTGAGTTTTTAATTTTTACTGAAATTTAGTTATTGTTCATCCTCATATTAATTTTTATTTTGCGTTTTCACTTGTTTAATTTTCGACAAATTTCTTTAGGTTATTTTCTATTTACATATTCCATTTGTTTTACATTTTGTATGCAGTAAACATAGCTTGTTTCTCTGAAATTTGAAGCATTATTCCGAAATAGTAAGAGAGGCCTGAAATGGAACAACAGCTGATAGGCAAGTGATTATTGAAATGTTTAATTTTCATTTAATATTCATCCGTTTAAACATTCGTTATCCTCTATGATATTATTTTAAACAATTCAATGTTATGCCAGTGCTTCGATTCTTTATTTTATGCTATTTATTCAATTTGTTTATCTGATTGCATTTATCCTTAAATGACTATTAATGCCAATAATTAATGGGGAAGTTCCTAAAATATGTATCTGTTATCCTCATTTGAAATGCATGGTAGATTAAAAATGACACACTGGCATCGAACCAAGAACCACTAGGGAAACAGTGAAATGCTTGACATAATTTGTTTAAACGCTTCTGTTGACATTCCGGTTTTCATCTTTCCAGCCTATCGGGAAGGGATTTTAAAAAAATTCCAAAATTTGCAGCAATGCATTTCTTATGGAAGAATTTCGGACCGACCTGGAGTCGAACTTACGGTCATTTGGCAACATTTCTTCCATATGAATCACAGAAGACTACCTCAACTTCAACCTCCGAGATTTTGGTTCCTCTATCTTACCGATATGTGCCTCAAAATAATTTTTAAATATCTGCACAATGCATTCTTATGGGAAAGTTGCGATTTTTGGGACCTTTTTGTATCGAACCTATGACAGCCAGCATCAATGTTTGAATATTTCTGCTAACTACAAGGTCGGGCCTGTCTGTCATTAAAATTGCACGTCAAGAGCACCTGTGGAACATGGTTGTAACTCATATCATCCAAATATAGGTATATGCAGAGAAGCAGCTATATATAATAGATATAGGGGATAGAAACTCCAAAATAATCCACATATGCCATCAACGTGAAGTTCATTAATGCCAATAATTAATTTTGAACTGCAATAGAGTTTTCGTTTTGATTAAAATGGTTGTAACTTTACATTTATACAATAATTTTAATTTTTTTGTTTTAATTTGTTTACTTTTCTAGGAATTTCTCCATATTATTTAATATTATCATATTCTATTTGTTTTACATTTTGTAGGCACTGAATATAGCTTCTGCTTAATTCTCTTTATCTTTTCTCCTATTCGTATGAACAAAATATGTATTTCTTCCTCATGCTATGAGTAACTGTAATGATATATCATAGTTATTATTCTAAGTATGTTTCATGAAGATTTTTCACATCCCTTCAATTCTCTGTAATATTTCTAAACATTCAATTAATTTCTGCAATTTAAAAGATAAGCTTTTCCTAATCCTATTTCGATTGAAATACTTTTAATTGAAATTAGATAAATTAAAATTTTCAAAATTGGGATTACAAATTATATTCAACATTCCCAAGTTAAATAGTTTATATTTTTTTAACCTAATTTTATACAAATTTAACAACGTTTGAAGGTATTACTTGATAAAAGATATTCATGATGAATGCTCACTTTTATTTGATAAGCAATAGTATTTGAGAATTAATCATTATTAGCATTTGTTACCATCTCAACAAAGATGCAATTGCTTATTTAATCCTACAGCTAAAGTAACTACTACTGAGTTTTGAACTTAAGCTGTAATGTCAAATAGTAAGAAAATGTAGAGCAGATGATACTTATACTTGTATCACGTTTTCACTGTATTTAATCGACCTTAGATTCAATTTCTTAGACAGTTTTCTTTTGCCTGTAATCACTTCTGCACTCATATTCATCGTATACTATATCCGGAAAACATTATTCTTTAATTTTCTACTGGTGTATTCCATTTATAACATTCTAATCCATTTAATGATACATTTAGTGATAGTTTCAATCATTTCTCAGTTTATCATTGTTTTTGTGAATGTTTATAACTCAAAATTCACAGTGAATATTGTCTCCTATCATTCAAATACTTACTTTTTAATTTGAAAATAAATTCTTGCTTTTATCTTTTAAACTTTAAAAATTAATTTACATAATAATTTGCTGATTGAAGCTGATTAACCAGGGGAGAGCTTAAAAGATTAAAGAAGTCTCAACACTCACAAAAAATTTGTTTAATATTCAAATGTGAAAAAGTCAACCTGGGATTTATTTAATAGACTTACTGATAACAAGATGCATCATTTACAATATTTAGACAATGAATTGTGTCCAATAAATGTCGTCTTAATTTTTACAGATATTCTCATCAAACAAATCTTCTATAACTGCATCCAAGGATTCTTTTGAAGATGAACTCTGCAGTTTATTGCTTATTAACATTAGCTCTAATAATCGCCAACATTCCCAGCTCTCAACTGGGACCTGACAAAAAGGTGAAGATGAACTTCATGTTGAAAAGAACAGCCAATGGTTTCATAAAAGCTTCCTTTTATGTGGGAAATACCACAAGTGTATTGCCAAATAATGCTAGCTTGCTTGTGGAGCTGGAGACTTCTATTGGTGATAATAATACAGTGCTTGGTACACTTGGAAATGTGAGAGGTAATGCTCATTCTTTTATCCATAGTGGTTTAATAGTTTAAGGAATCTACTTTCTTTAACTATAGCTTATAAGTATAGAACATCAACTGAATAGCAGAGTATGTTATATTCCAAGTGGACAGTTTTGTATGTTTGCTAGGGGCTTGAGAACCAAATGTTGCATCACTTCAAAATTAAGATAATATTAAATCCAAACCCTCAGCAGATAATAGCCTAACATTTCTCTAACAAGTGTGGATGGTTTGACCCCAGACAAGAAAAAGCATTCTCATATGAAAAACTCATAAATGTCACTTTCATTGCTTCCAATCTTTGTTTATTTTGCAAAACAAAAATTAGAAATTATGCTCATAAAAATTCAAGGACACCTAGATATGAAATAGGCATTTTGAATGCAGTTGTGGAATATTGTTATTATATCTAAATTTTGAAAATGTTGACTAAATGAAGGGATATTTCATGAAATGAAATGGCTATAAGCAATCTTTGATGACCAATTTGGTTCTTGAAGCCAAGGTCATGCATATTCTGAAAAGAATACAAGGTAAATCTTGCATATATGAATGTAATTTCTAGAATGAATTATGGGATACCTGAAAAGGAGGTAAAATTCTGATATTTCATAATTCAGAGATATGAAACAATTTGCAGAGAATGATGGAGAACAATCATTTAGTAGTTTCCTTAGATAATCAAGGTTGCCAATTTGAGTATAATGTATAAATTAATTGATTAAATATAAAACGCCCTGTATAATGAAAGACGAAAACATATGATAATTTTTCTCTGAGAAAATTTCTAACTATGGATATTTCTAATCAATAGTTACTGTGGATTCAACCAAGTTTGTAATGCAAATGGTACTTAACTCACTGTATCTTTAACCTTTATTTCTAACATAGATTCCAGAGTCAACAGTAGTGTTACATTCTCCTCGTTCGAGGAAAAGGAAAATGTTCTAAAGTTAAATAGATGTCAGTCATCAAAGGAAAATGAAGTCAGAGAGCTGCAGTTAGCTAATGAGGGGATGAGAAGTAATCTATCATCCAAGGAAGATAAGATTCAGGAATTGAGATCCTCGAAGACAAAAGGTAATTGCATTACATCAATATTCAATAAAATTTTAGTTTCCTCTTAAAGAATTTTAAAAATCTAGAAATAGAATATTAACTAGATTAATTACTAGACATTCCATCTCTAATTCTGTGCTATTTGTTGAAGCACAGTGTAGATCACTTCAATATATCTATTTATTTACATGCTTCTCCTATTTACCTATAAACATTGGTGGTCTGAAAAGTTTCAGACATTTTGCCATTTCTCGTCATATTTTCTGAAAAATTCTAAAAATATTCGAAAGATTACAGAAAAAAGTCTGGGGTCAGAAACTTTTCAAACCACCCTTGTTCATATACAAGTAAATTTGCTTGCACACTGCAAGCTATCAGTTGAATGCAGCATCATACCAAGTAATGCCACAAATCAATTTTGAAAATTTTGTGCGAAAACCCACCTGGCATTGAGCTAAGGACCAAATTGTGCAATAAAATTGCATGTAAATATTAATGGGAGAAGTCTGATTCTTGTGATATTTTTGTATAAAACACATGATGGCTAGCCTCAAAGTCTGAACTATTTTAAATAAATGATAGAATACTTTTCTGTTTAAGGTTTTTTTTTTAAATCTTAAAGTTGAGGTATTTAGTTTAATTTGGGAAACTTTTCCTTTTATAACATAGACTAAAACCCTAATGGAGGAACAAGATGGAATATTCAATGAGTGATAATCTCTGTCATACAGACGAATCATTTTTCTAGGGAATATCAATGTCAAAAATTTAAATAAGAGTTACGATGTCATGCCAGATATTATTAATGTAATACATAGACATTTTTAATTCCCTGTTGAGAATTAACTGATTATTCAGCTATTGTATGTGTATATACAATTAAGCAATACTTATCAAATTAAATTTTACATTTTATTGAAATGATTCTAATTTAAAATTTCCTGTTTGATGAAAGATTATTTATAACTTTGCTCTAAGGCAATTTCGAATAGATATTTCTAACATATACTTATCAGGGATTGAATGAAGTTTACATTACAAATGGTATTTTTTTTAGGTTTTGGCATATTTTTTTTGCATAATTTAAACATGTTTAATAGACACATAAAATGAAACGAGCACCCCAAGAAGGATAAATGGGGTAAATAATCTCATTTAGGTCATGAAATATTGCTATCAAATCAAAGGGAATGAATTTAGGTAAAGTAAAAGGAGATTTTGTGAAATTTAGAGGCTATAAACAGTGAGTCCCCTTGACAACCGATGTGATTGTAAAAGCCGTAATTATGCATTTTTAACTAAGGATACACAGTTTAAGTGCTATATCAAAGAAATAATTAGAATGAATGATAGGATATGTTAATAGGACGCAATGATAATCTGAAATATTAATATTTACATTTACAAACAATTTGCAGGATTGATTTGCACAGTATTTCAGAGAATGAAGATTTTGCCATTTCTTTTAATCTGCTTTACTTTCCCCATGTTCTTTAGATATAATTTAACTACTAAGAGTTGAGTAAATCTAACACATTATTTGTATCCTGTGAGTCATCATTTGTTATGTGGCAGGGGGTGTACATACCAATACTTTAAGTATTTTATGCCACATATCATTGTAGTGTATCAATTAAATATGTAACTCCTCATTGCTTTTGTTACTTAGCTATCTACTATTTTGCTAAGGGTAGATTATTTCAAAATCTTTTGGTAATTATATTTGTTTCCATAATATTGAGAATCAACATTAGCTATTCTCGAGTTATTGTGATTTGCATGCAGATGTGTGTTTGATTTCATTTCATACTCGACATCCAGTATTAGTTAAACCTTTCAACATGCATATTATGATAATCAGTTCACTTAGAATGAATAACTTTTTAACTGTTATATTGGTCCTAGTTCAATCTCAGGTGGATCTAAGTATAATCTAACATAAGAAAAGCAGATATATGTCATTTTAATAGTTTTTGGGTCATTTACATGGAAAATTGTTCTTTAAATGAATCATTGTACAGGATTGATAAAAGTTTCATAAGAAGTATATTTCCTCAAGACTCAGTATTATTTTCAGTTTTGTAATTATCTTAAGGTAAGGGGAATTTCTATTAGATATTTGTAAAATATTAATCCTTAGAATCTTATTTTCATATAAATATAGCATTAACATGTCAATGTACTATACAACATATTTAATGTCGGTTATGAGTTAAGGAGCACTTCAATTAGAAATGTCTAAAATATTAATTATGAGAATCTAATTCTCCAACAAATATAGCATTAACATATTCATAATTAACATATTTAAGAAATAGTGACTCAAATTGAGCATATATAATATATTTCTATGGAAAATTAATAATATTGTTGTTTATTATTTGCATTTTTAAAAGTAAAAAAAGAAAAATATTTTCATTAATCTATGCATTTATTTAATATTTTCATAATATAACTGATAGAAGGTGTTTCTGTTTCCAACTATTTAAAAAACTCTTTAAATTGAGGTTCAGAGTATATATTGAGAAATTTTTCCTCCCCTAACATAGATGAAAAGCATATAGGTGAAAGAAATTGGAATATTCAAAGGATGCTATCATACAAAGAAATCAATTGAGAGGGAATGTAAATGTAGAAAATTTAAATATGAGTTATGATCTCATGCCAGACATTATTAATGTGATACATAGACATTTTTATTTCCCTGTTGAGAATTATTCAGCTAGTGTGTGTGTATATATAATTAAGCTATACTTATCCAATTAAATTTGAACAATTTATTGAAATGATAACATTAAAATTCCCTGTTTTATGAAAGACAAATTTTTTAAAAACTTTACTCTGCCGCAAATAGACATTTCCAACATATACTTATTAGGGATTGAATGAAGTTTGCATTGCAAATGGTATTTTTTTAATTGTACCTCTAACATTCTTTTTCTTATGTCTGAATTTAGTGGAAAAAGAAGTAAGAGAACTGCAGTTAGCTATTGAGGAGATGAAAAGGAATATGTCATCCCAGGAAGATGAGAAACAGAGATCCTTCACATTAAAAGGTAATTGCATTACATCAATTTTCAATCAAATTTTGTGTTCTCTTAGGGTTCATTCTAGGAATAGAATATGAAATGAATGTATCAATGACATTACAGCTAAAATAACATCATTTTTAGTAAAGCACAGTTTAGTTTATACTAATTTATAATTCATTAAAAAAGGAGAATTGGAGTGCGTTTATTATTCATATTTTGACCAGAAATTGAGCACATAGTTTACATTCAGGTTTGAATCCAACATAACTAATATTTTCAAATGTTTAATTCTAACATTCATAAAGAGATAGTCAAACTAAATCCTAGATTGCAATCTTTGTGTTAGAAGTGCTTAAAGTTGGAGCAGAATTCCTAATTTTGTCTTCTAACTTTCACATATTTTATTTGTAAATACAGGAATACCAACTTTATCAAAATCGCACTAACGTTTCAATTCAAACACACCAAACAACCAATGTAGGAAGAGAAGCATCTTTTGTTTTCAGGACATAAATGTTTAACTTTCATGACTCATACACTATTCATCAGAACTTTAGTGTTTATCTTTTTTATCAATTCAATTAGAGATTCCACACCTTTGTTATATAATTTAAATATTCTGTGCCAAAATATTAATATTATCCCTGCCAAAAACGGGACTCAGCCCTGTAGGGAGAGTGTGGCAGGGATGGTGGTAAGGCCACCCCGGTCGTCATTCCACGAAATCCTTACCCAACAACACAAGAGAAGAAGAAGATGACCAAGGAAACCAGGGTAGGGACCAGGAACGTCAGAACGATACTTAGGAAAGGGAAGTTAGAAAACGTAAAGTTAGAAATAAAGAGGTCCAACATTATCATTCTGGGGCTATGCGAAGTAGGAAGGAAGGATGGGGGAGATTTTGGGAGCGATGAAGTGAGGGTTATATTCAGTGGGGGAAATGATAGTCAGAGAGGGGTTGCTATATTGTTGGACAAGGAAGCAGGAAATGCTGTGATAGCCACCGAACTTATAAGCGACTGGGTAATGTCTGTAGAAATTAAGGCGGAACCAATAAACACTGTGATAGTGCAAGTGTACCTCCCTACTAGCGATTACACTGAGAAAGAAGTAGATTTAGTTTATGAACAAATAGAAGAGGTTATTGGAAGGGTGAAAGGCAATAAAAACCTTATTGTAATGGGGGACTGGAATGCTGTGGTTGGGCAGGGCAAAGATGGGGACGAAGTGGGAGAGTTCGGACTAGGAAATAGAAACGACAGAGGACAAAAACTGGTAGATTTTTGCATAAGGAATAACCTCTGTATCACCAACACCCTTTTTCAACACCATAACAGAAGGAGGTACACATGGAAAAAGCCGGGGGACATGGATAGGTACCAAATCGACTATATTCTGGTAAGGAAGAGGTTTAAAAATAGTGTTAAAAACTCGCAAAGTTATCCTGGTGCTGATATAGACTCAGATCAAAATTTAGAAATGATGAAGACTGAGCTAAGATTCAAAAAGATTTATAGGGCAAAAACTGCAACCAAATGGGATGTAGAAGCCCTAAGGGGTAGGAAAGCTAGAGAGTTTCAAGAGCCAGTGAACAGGGCTCTAAATAGTATTGAAGGGGAACTCACATTAGATGAAGAATGGGAAAAGATCAAATCCAGCATCAAGGTAGTGCCCAAAGAACAATTGGGAGGGTCAACCAAAACAAAATTAGGAAACCATGGGTGACGGTTGAAATGATAAATAAAATGGATGAAAGAAGGAAATGGAAAAGTGTTAATAGAGAACACGGGAGTAGAATGTACAGGGCCCTAAACAACCAACTGAGGAGGGAAACAAATAAAGCAAGAGAATCGTGGTGGAAAGGCCAGTGTAAGGAAATAAATGTATTGCAAAATTATTTATATAAGTATAACATTGGCATATAAATAGCTTAAATAGCTTATGTTTTATCAAAGGAAGTATATCGCCTGGGGTTATATCGACCCCACGAAACCAATCAAGGGTAAACAAGGATTAATTGCTTCTATGAAGTGGTGCTATGGTCTTACCGTAAAATTTAGCAGATCTTTTAGTTTCTTCTTTCTATGATATTAGATAATTAAAACCCTTGTGAAGAATGAGGAATAGTTCATAGTTCTAAACGAATTTAAAAAATGCCCACGGCGAGTTGGCCCCGCGGCAAGTTGTCCTAGACCCAAAGAAGCATTCATGAAACAAACGGAACTGATGACAAAGGGACTTGATAAAGGAATCAGAATGAGATTGGTAAAATCCTTCCTGTAGAGTGTAATGTTGTACAGGTGTGAAACATGGACGTACAGAAAAGAGGAGATTTGATTGGGGGCTTTTGAGATGTGGGTATGGCATAGAATGGAGAAAGTAAGTTGGGTCGATAGAAAAACAAACGAGGAGGTTCTAGAGATGGAGAAAAGAGTAATGATTGAAGTAATTAAAAATAGACAAAAGAAATGGGTGGGTCAAATATTGAGAGGATTATTGAAGAAAGCGATCAAGGGAAGAATGCTAGGAGAAAGACAGAGGGGAAAACAGAAGTTCTTAGACGAATTAAGGGTTGGGATAAGGAATTGAAGGAGAGGGAATTAAATAGGGAATGTGGGGGCACATGAACCTACCGAAAGGTAGATCACTTTATATATATATTCCGATGCTCCTGTCACTTGAAGAACATGCTCTTATAATTTCTTCTTAATAAATGAAATGGTATTGGAACAAACAGTGAACATTTTGGTAGGCCTAATTCTGTGTGAGATGCATTTCAACCATGAAATCTTCATTTTGTCGAGTCGTCATTCATAAATCAAATGATAAACAACATGGCTAACCTGTGTAGGGATTTTGCCACAAATACACTTGTTGATTTCCTAGAAAGCATCTTTAAGAAAGGAGACTTTTAGATATTCAATCTTCAGCCTTAATGTGAACTAAAACATTTTCATCCTTAGGTTTTCCTTTCAATACTTAACATTTAAAGTCCAGAGCATATTCATAACATGAATGCATCAGCATTGTTGGAGTATTTTACATTCATCCACATGACATCTAAACAACACTCATTTAGTAACATTGATGCTACTGAAGACCAGTTTGTCTGCAAACTCCATGATGTTGAATGGCACCAATAGATTTTGTTTTCGAAAATTCATGCAAAAGAGTGCCTTGTGTCAAATAGAGGACCCGTTCATGAAAGGCAATTGCATACTAATGTTACACAAGTACCATTCTGACATGTTGCAATGTTTTGATTCAATATCATCTCAGGAAGGTCCTGAAATATGATTCTGATATCCCTGTTTGAAATGCATGTTAGACTAGAAATGATGCACTGGCAATAAACCAAAGAACGTTAGAGAAACGGTGAACTATGTGAACGAAAGTTTTAAAACACCTCTGTTCCCATTCTGGGTTTTATTTAATTTTATAGGGAAAGCATTTTTTAAAAATATTACATATTTCTACAATGCATTTTCTACGTGAGGATCTTGCTTCCACCTGGTCTCGAACTTATGGTCATTTGGTAACATTTCTTCCTTTGGTACTATGGAAGACCATCTCATCTGCAAACACCGTGATTTTGATTGCTCTATCGTACCGAGAACGGCCTCAAAACAGTTTGCAAAAAATCGCGCAAAAGACCACCTGGCGTCGAACTCAGGACCCTTCTGTGAATGAAAATAGCAAATTAATATTAGACTAGCCACGCGAATGCACCCTCTGGGTGCAGTTGTTTGGCCTGGACCAGACATCTGGACTATGAACATGTACTATCATTCATTTTTAATCATTACTTTCATATGGACATATCAATCATAGTGTATTTTTATGGTAAAACGCAATACCTCGGTTTCAACAACCGTTTCGGTCGTCAAGGGGATTGGTTGTTTACAGCCTCAAGTTTTCACGAAATTTCCGTTTATTTTAACCGAATTCTCGCCATTTCGACCCGATTCGCACGAAAGACCGCCTGGTGTCGAACACAGGACCCGTTCGTGAGAGACAATGGCATGGAAATGTTAGATAAGTGCCACTCTCACGTGTTTCAAAGTTTCAAAGGGTTTTGTGAATCATTGAATGAGCAACTTGTTTACGACTCGCATATCTTAGATACCGTTATACAATTGGATACCATTATCGTCGTAAGTAACTTCGGAATCTGCGCCTCAGCATCCGTAGATGCAAGATAAAGATTCTACGAGATGTTTATTCATTTTATTCGGTGAAAATCAGTGGTCTTTTGGAAGCCATTACATATTATACATTACAAAGAGAAATTACATTACCTTACTATTACATGTAACGCATTATTTTCACTAAGGGAGGTGTTTGTTTATTCATAATAGGCGGGAGGATTCCTTGACAACGAAAGTTGTACTTGCAGTGAAATATTTAATACGCAGGTTACTTAGCGACATTATCATGGTACGAAGTACTGTTACCAAGGAGAATGACGAGTAACAATAATAAATTTATTTAGAAGCTGCCACTTCTTATGGAAAATAGATAAGCTTCACACAACAATGTAACTCAACAATTGCATATCAAAGCGCAACAATTAGTTAATTAATCAGCCACATTTTTATTTGTTTATTTATTTAAATCTTTAACACCGGCAGTCACTCTTTTACAAATAAAATTGGTACATTAAATAAGAGATATCTAAACTAAAAACATTAAATCATAAATAAAATAAAAGCACTGATAAATCATCTGGTAACTAAGGTTTTAGATAATATAAACAATTTTACGAATATAATTAATACATTAATAAAAAGTTAAATTAATAAAAACATTAAATCATAAATAAAATTGAAAAAAGTGCAGAAATTTATTCAACCATTATACTTAATATAATATATATAATTCAAAATATATACTACATGTATGGTTATGTACTTATAATCGTATGTTAAGCCTCAAAACAGTTTTGAAAACTTTGCGCAAAGACCGCCTGGCATCGAACACAGGACCCGTTCGTGAGAGACAATGGCATACGAATGTTAGAGAAGTGCCACTCTGACGTGTTTCAAAGTTTCAATTCAGTATCTTATCGGGAAGGTCCAAAAAGGAGATTCATTTTTTCTGCTTGAAATGCATGGTGGAATCGGAAAAAAACTCTTGCATCGAACCAAGGACCACTAGACGAACGGTGAAATTCATGAATGAATGTTTTCAAACGCCTCTGTCATTATTCCAGGTTTTATCTTTCCAGCTTATCCGTAATACATAGAAAAAAAAGCAAAAATTGCAGCAATGCATTTCTTATGGAAGAATTTCGCACCCACCTGGCGTCGATCTCACGGTCATTTTGTAACATTTCTTTCATTCTTAATATAGAAGATTATCTCATTTTTAACCTCCAAGATTTTGGTTCCACTATCTCTCCGATAAGTGCCTCAAAATAATTTTCAAAAATCGGTGCAATGCATTCTTATGGGAAAATTGCGATTTTTGTGACATTCTGGTATCGAACCCATGACAGCAAGCGTCGATGTCTGAATTATTGTGGCATCTACTGTGTGGTGCCAATACGTTGTAAAAATCTGACCTCGGCGGCGCTTGTGGAACATGGTCAGAATATAGAATCTCAATAAATATCAAGCAATTGAAATTTATTATCTTGATATGCATTGTCTTATGCTTAACTGTTACCATTGATACACATTGTTTGGAATTTAATTGTTAATTCTTCTTATTGCTTCTGAAATTTTCTATAATTCATTTTTCTCAAATGATTTTAAAAATTCAACTTTTCAATATATTAAATTCAATGGTAAATAAACACATTAAAATTCCAAATCGAGAAAAAAGTACGTAGTAGATATATATATATATCTACGTTAAAACCTCTAGTTGAGAGTATGTTTCAATTATGATGTTTTCATTGTGTGTATATAAATTTTTTTATAAATGAATTTATTCAATTTAATCACAGTTAATTTTATTAATATCGATTCAATTTCTTTTGTTGGATTTCTACGACAAAAAATGTGAAAACATTGCATTTTTTAATTGATTTAATTAAACTTTTAACATTGATATCTTTTCTTTTGTAGTGTCTCTGCTAGGAAAAGGATACGAATACATTTCAGGAATGGGTTTTTATAAGTTTCATCCTAGCTTTGCAGATTTCCAAACTGCAGTCAGAATCTGTGAAAATGAAGGAACTCATTTAGGCATCATGGATTCAGAGAAGGAAGCAGAAGAGTTTACTAAATTAATAAGGAAAAATGGATATAATTGGGACATTTGGGTTGGGATCCACGATCCCCATAGAAACAGATCATTCCAATCCATTTTGGGTGAGTTGATGGAGAAATTATGTTTTTAGTGATGTTTTCTTCATTTATATTTGAGATTATTTGACAAATGCATGTTTAATTCTTCAACAGGAACTCCATTTAATGCACTTGGATTTAGAAAATGGTATTCAGGAGAACCAGATAATTACTATGGAAATGAGTACTGCGTATACTTTAATGCTGGTTATGGTTTGAACGATTACTCTTGTGATTACAAATATAGATTTATTTGTGAAATTGAGATATAAAATAACACTGAAATCACATATTCATGACGCAGACATCATCTGCCATTTAATATTTTAATATTAACGATATCCTATAATTAATGCATATATATATTTACATTTGTGATAAAAACATACATTATATATCATTTGTAATAAGATTATTACAAAATAAAAACCAGTTTAAAGGAATCTGTTTGACTTTTCAATGAAATTCATAATTTAATCTCCTTTCCTTTTATGCTGAGCGACTTGGAATCATTTGCATCTGCATAACATAATTATGTAAGACATTTGCAGCATTGAAAAATTATTTTCTTTCTTTTAATTAATTAACATAAAACGAAAAAGATTCTTAAAAAGACGTAATGAATTTATTTTGCGTTAAAAGTTTGTGGAGCTAAATTTTAAAAACAGATGGTGACTTTAATGAAATA
The DNA here is from genome assembly GCA_036926295.1 of Pachydiplax longipennis. Taxonomy (NCBI): domain Eukaryota; kingdom Metazoa; phylum Arthropoda; class Insecta; order Odonata; family Libellulidae; genus Pachydiplax; species Pachydiplax longipennis. The sequence goes on along the minus strand of JAVFKF010000021.1, from coordinate 782,850 downwards.
AATAAACGTTTCTATTTTTTTTGAGGGATTATTGGGTTCTTAAGGTGAAAAGAAAAGTTACCATTTAATTTCAAGAGATGGCAGCACTGATGAGCTCAAATTCTTTTTCATTCTCATTAATGCAATTTGCATTTCTTAAACATTTCATTAAACTGAATAATAACAAAATATTTGCAGTGTAGAGAGATAATTTGGTTTCTGTTTCTACAATTTTTATGAAGAAATAGATTCTCATAAAGACATAATTAAATTTTTTGTCCAGTCAGTTTGTGGAGTTATTTTTTTAAAAACACATGTTAATTTTTTGACTAAAATTGGATGCATAGCTCCTGCAATTTAATTGATTAAAGAAAACAATGTATGTACGTAAGCATAAACACCTGAATATTTGCCATAATTATATAAGTAAAGGGCAAATTTATGGAAATGAACTGCTTGCAGCAGCTAATGCAAAAATAATAATAGTCATCTAATAAACAATATGTAACCAGCTCGCAATTATCTTCTCTGCAATGCAAGCTAAGCAATTAATGTACAAGAGTTGAAATCACCTGCGTCTTTACCTCTTAGTTGAGCACATACAAAATCGTCTGCTCCAAATTTTTTAAGTACCTTCGTATAGATATGTCAGCAACTTATCTTCTTCAAATAAATATCATTTTGGTTCAAACTACGAGGCTTTCAACAACACTCTAGATACCAGATTGCAGGAGTGACTCTAGGAATTTCTGTAGGAAAATTCATGAGGAAGGAGAGTGGCCTTTAAAGGATTCTTAACCATGTCTATCCTGATTCCGTTACAGAAAAAGAATAATGCCTTAGAATGCAAGGGCTACCGAACAATTAGCTTAAGATCTCATGCGGCAAAAGTTATTCTTAGGGTCTTGAATCGAGGGAAAAACTAAGGAATTCATAGGGAATTATCAGTTCGGTTTTCAGAGAGGGATGCAATTGGGGTTCTCGGAGAACGAAGCTTAGAATTTAAAAGGGACGTTTGTGTTTGTTTTGTCGATTTTGAAAAGGCCTTCGATAGAGTTCAATGGCCAAAACTGGTGGTGATACTAAAAACTGGGTTGGATTGGAAAGATATGCATTTAGTGCAAAATTTGTATTTAAATCATACCACACGAGTAAGAGTTGCTAATGGGGAATCGGAATGGGCAGAGTTAGAGAGGGGAGTAAGACAAGGTTGTCCTTTATCTCTTTTTAACTTATATGCAGAAGAAATGATCATAGAAGCTTGGGATTAAATAGTTAAGGGAATAAAGCCGATGATACCATATTGCGGGAGTGACTCTAGGAACTTTAACTTCTACTCAGAGCTTTGATGAAAAACTTATTCGTAATCAAACAACCACCTTAATGAAGCAATTTCCGTTTATTACTTTACTATCGATACAAACTGCGAGACAATAGGAATCTAGAGTAATCAAATCTCGGTAGAAATGGCGAAGATTTCGTCGTTTTACTTACTGCCAACTTTTACCAGATATATTACTGATACTTTATAGCAGTACATTAAACGTGCCTGGAGTAGTACAAGGAGAATGTAACGGAAACCAAGGAAACGAATTACGACAAAAATATTAAACATCAACAGAGAGGAACGGAGCAAGAAGAAAAGGTTAACTTAAAGGAATAGATTACTAGAAAGATACGAGATCTAATGACCAAATCTGAGGGAGTAAGTTATGCTGCACTAGCATAAGAGATCGCAAAACCTTACCATACATTGAGCGAAAGACGAAACTTCAAAACTTTCGCCATATGTATCGTGTTTGATTAATCTCGATATATATTCCATCGCAGTTGGTATCGATACTATTCAATTAAAGATGGCTGCTCTATTTACTAAATGTGTTGTTGGATTGAGTAGAAATGTGTACAAGGTCTCATTTAAGCTCGCAGTAGATGTTAAACTTACTTGGATTACGCCTGGAATATAGCGTCATCGGCACCAAACAATGCTGGTGAACTTTGAGGTTCTTTGTTGCTCCGTCTCGAGCTTTACAGGATTTGTTGTGAAAACAAGAAGTATTGAATATGCATTTACGAAGTAAACAAGCATTTCAAGGTAGCGCTGACGATGTAGAATATAGTCAACTATGAGGTAAGAAAGTGAATGATATTAAGCGATTTCCGAACTATGCAATTGACTCGTTACTTATTCAGTTTGGATCAAACAAAAAAAATTCGAGCTAGTTCTGTTTGTGCATTGTTTAGTAGATGATTGAGACGATTGTAGTTATGCTTGGAATATCGTCTACGAATTCCAAGCAGTTGTTTACTTCTTACTTACGTGTCCCTTAATACAGGTAATACGTGTCTTAGGGTATTTATGGTTGCATTTGTTTGGCACATACACGATTATTCATCGTTGATTACCTTACTTTTACAGGTATCTATAGATGACATATTCCGCCGTTTGTCTGCACCGATTGTGCTGATAAATATCACGAATTCAATGCTTTCAAAGTGAACTGGTATTCGTTGATGAAATTCTGTATTTAATGCATGAATGCTAATTAAATCAAGAGTAGACACCTAGAGAACGGTTATTTGCGGACTGTATGAGCATTGATGTGCATAATTATATGAACTTAATCTTCATCTTGCTATCAGCTGACTCATGGAATATTTATGATTTTGTTTTGAGGTTTTTGACTTCTTACATCTTCCTTGGGTCAGAATCTTTAGATAAAGGAGGAAGGTGAATAAATGAGTAGAGTTTTCGGAGATAAACGCATTGGCAAAGCATTCAGGTACTTAGCTATAGATTAGAGAGTCCATATTATGTTGCGATGATAATGAAAAATTAAAATTAAACAAGTATATTACTGGTACAGATCAATACTCATTTTGAAATAGTGGAAGTAAAGCAACGGGATATATTAACTGAAGAGGCCTTCAAGCAGGTACGGAATAAATTATTTTTTGGCAGAGTTGTATAGAGTTATTACTAGAATATATTGTATGTAAACATGACATTCCAGTAATAGTGTATGTAATTCTATTGTAGTTAATATATGTTAAGAGATTGTCTTTTAAATCTGAGATAATTTCAACAGTGGTGCCCCAGAACTATCTAAAAATGGTGCTGCAATAAGAAAATATTCCACAGAGTAGAATAATGAAAATCGTAGTTTACTTTTTCATATTATAGTTATATATGTTGTTATTTAATTTATAAGACCTAAATTCCAGGATAAGGCTATACTTTAGCAATTCTCAATAATTAGATTAATTCTCCTGAATTTTCTGTCATCTTTTCATATATCAATTAAGAATTTTCACTGCAATGTCTTAATTATTCCAGTATTTGTAATGCATAAAGGAATGGTTTGATTTTAGTTTCTCCAACCCACTATCCTTTTTAATAACAACTTAAAAGTTTAAATTAATGAGAGATTAGATGAAGTATAACGTATTTTTATATTATATTAGTCTTCCTTATTTTTATATAAGTCTTTATCTTTTTATATTAGTATCATTTATTATTATGAATAACTGTTGCTTACTGAATACTGCAAGATAATCAATGAGTTATTACCAAAACATCCAATTATGCTCGAAACTTTAGGTCAAAGCATTGCAAAGTCAGCTAAATGTATATGAAAACGGAAAATATACCTGGTCTGGTCTTGAACTAGGGTTGATTAGGGTAGATTTTGTTAGCCAATTAGGTTTTGGAAAATAATAACCTTCTTACTGTATGAATTGAATTTTGATTATAGATAATATTGGGAAGGTACTCAAATTCAAAATTTCCCATTTAATTGTATGGTTAGTGCAAATGATACCCTGGCATCGAACCAAGGACCATCATAGAAATCCTATCATTGAACAAATTAACGGCTATTGTTCATATACCGGGTTAAAGACTTCTATCTTCTTGGAAATATCAAAGTAAAAATTGCAGTTTCTCACCGTACATTTCATGGGGAGGTTTAGGACTGCCTGGAGTCGAACCTAGGACCATCTCTTGAGATAAGATTTCATACAACTGTTTGGACAAGACTGACCGTTTTTAAAATAATATTATAATTATGGAAAGTTCTTCAGCCATAATTTGTGATTCTCAGTTAGAAATGAATTGAAATATCATCCTGGCGTTGAACCAACGCACTTCAGGGAAACAGTAAGCTGTGCATTCAAAAGGTAACTGCTGTACACAGCCTGAGTTAAACTTTTCCAGGTTATCGGGAGATAAATTCTTGAAAATAATAATGCATTTTGAAGATGAGAATTTTTGCACACACCTGAGTTTGCAAACCAACTATCTATTAATCTCACTTCCTGAGAAGGTAGAAATCTATGTCCCAGCGTTGGAAGAGTAGTCAATAATATGTTTTGGAAACACAGTTTATCGTTTTTCTGAACGTCATTGCTTCAACTGATTGCTTCGTAGTACAACATGAATTGGGAATTAAGTTTTGAGAATCTTCCTGCATTACTTCAATGTTGAATTCAGCTTAGAAATAGAGGGGTCTTCACCATGAGTCATTGGTGTTGTTAGGGTGATAGACAGAGGTTCGATTCCAGAACTGTCACATTTTCCCATTATGTTAATCACAGAGGTGAATGATTTTAAGTAAGTTGTCATGTATTTTTCTAGACATTTGCCAATTAGCTTGCAGTATGCAGGCAACATTTAGAGGTATTTATAAACTTCTTTCTTGTGATGTGATGTTTGCATCTATTGCAAGAAATATTTGTACACTGTCCTTACTTTCTTTCCAACAAAGAAACTTGAAATTTTAAAATTCATTAGATGATAACTAACGTATTGCTATAATTTTGCACGTAATATCATTGGTTGGCATCCAGAAGGATCATACTTACCTCAATAAGAGATGGTCGCACATTTATTTATTTCAATAAAATTGCAGACTTTTATACTATCGGGTAATTAATTTAGAAATAATGGTAATAGAAAATCGGGGTGTGTATGAGTGAAAGGATATGCTGTAAAAATTGTAATTTTGGTCACAAAATATCATTTGGAGGTGGAATTTGTGAGAATGGAAACAAAAGTGATCTTAATATGAATAGTTATTCACAAATATGCAATTCTTTCATAAGTAATTCACTCTGAAAACAACTTGACTTTTTACATCTTTTTCATGATGATTTCTATGATTTTCCAAAATCGAGTTGCAAAAGACAATTTCCATCTTTCTTGCATTGATTTTTAGTATTTTACAAAATTCAAGCTAAAAACGAGTTTATCATATATTTTTGCTTAGATTTCTAAGATTATACAAAGATCGAGCTAAAAACAACTTCTGTATTTTTTGCATTGATTTCTAGGATTTTACCAAAATCGAACTAAAAACATTAATCTCAGAAAACCTTTTAAGAAAACAGCTTTAAACTTCAATTTTTTGACCTCACATGTAAAGAAAAATTAGGAGACTTATTTTCAGCTTAGATTTTGAGTTGAACCTGTGTACAAATCTACCAGTAGCAATACAATTAAGTTGAGTGAGTTTGTGGCTGTGGAATGCATGGGGCTGAGGCTCGCACAACGTGTACTGCTCGATATTCTTTAATAGTACAATATCTTCTTATTGTTGTGCCAATTTTAGTAAATATTTTTCTAAAGATAAACAACAGAAAAATCCGAGGATATATTTCAAAATCTAATGATTAGGTGGCATCAAAGTCAAATGTTGCATTAAATAATTCGTTGCTAATTTTAAATATTTATAAACAATATATAAAAATTTTGTTGATAACTGTTCAAAGATACTTTAATCACTATCCAAAACTGGAATTAAAATATCAATAACAGATTTTCTTTAAAAGTTAGAGGCCTTTCAAATGACCCTTGTTTGCCAATTTTTGGAAGAATTTCAAAATTTTGAAAATTAATAACTTTGAAAAAAAAATTCTTAGCTGAAACTTTTGCATGAAGGTTTAACCATAGAAGTCTGCAAGTAAAAAATTTTCATTGATTTAAAAAAATTGGGGCATATTTCTGTCTGATTTCCCATGGAATGGCCCCCCTGTTTCATCCTACACACTTGCTGAATATTCAAGATTTTTCCAAAAAGAAAGAAAATAATATTATTCTCTAACCTCATCGAATCTGTCAACAATATGCTTTGCAATGCTGAGCTTATTGTATGCATTCACATAGATATTTCAAATGTGTGTTCCAATTATTTCTTATTTCCAGGTATTCTAGTTATATCTCAGATACTCATCCGAATGAACTACACTTATCTTTTCACCATATATAATATATATGAGTAATTTTAACAAAATTGCTTTCGTTTTTGAGGCAATTAACTTCAGATTGTTTACTTGCATTGAGATCCAGTTCCCATTTTTCACATTCTTTGTAAATAAGAACTAAATTACTTGATACAGAAATCACTTTTGTATCACAAAACGAAAATTGAAGCTTAATTAAATTTAGTTAAAATAAGTTAGTTAAAGGAATAAAATCTTGAATAAATGTTTCATAAATGCACACCTTGCAAAAGAATTGAGGGAAAATAAGAATCAATAAGAGAAAGAAAGAAATTCCAAAATTCTGTGCACTGATTAAATATGAGTTATTTCCTTCAGCAAAAAGCATTCTTCTGGAAAACAAATTCAGGAAAAATGTTGATTCTGAATGAGTACAGGGATTGACGGTTGATAAAGATCACCTATCTTTGACTTTTCTTTCAAATACTTCAACTTCAAAGGTAATCAAGATTAACTGCAACATCTATGTACTCTAATTCCCAAATAATTAAAAATTTTCTCATTTATTCTCTTTATGAGTGAATGATTGCAAAACATCCAAATGTTGATTTATTTTATGTAATTGAACTCTTACGCTGCAAGAGCTGCTTTCTTGAACAGGCCAGTGGTAGCAGATATAGACCTTCCTAATCCAGATATCTGGATTTTCCTGAGGGTACGGTTATTGTCAAGAAATTTAACTACTTTTGTATAGAAAATGCCGATTTTTATTTGCTTAATAATAATTTTGATTCAATATTCAGTTCAGAGTCATTTTGTAAGCAGTTTTATGATTATTTTGATACCAAACAACATGCATATATCTAGATTTTTAACAATTATAACTATTCAAAAAAAAAATAAAACGTACTCGAAGGCAGTCAAAACACAGAGAATGGGGAACCTGTTAAACTTGGGTTTTCCCAGATAAGGGCGATAAACTTTTTGAGATATTCTTAACCCAAAACAATAGAGAGGAGTGAGTGATTGTGCACTGCATTGAGAGGCCATAAAATTCAATATCAAACATTTTCAAATGTTTTTCCCACAGTTTAAGGGTTAAGCCATTTTATTTGCTTTTTTTACTTCATTGTCATACACAGTTTTTCATTCAATCTCTTATCCATTTGTGCTGGTGTTTCCTACTTGTTTTCTTCCTTCGGTTCTTTTTCTAACATTATACCTTAGCTACATTCTCACATCCATACCTAATTCTTTTCTACTGCCTCTATTTTCACATACATTGTCTGTGTATTATCTTATTTTTGACAACTGGTTAGGAGGAAGAAGAGAGGTGTTGAACTCAATTACTGATTATTAATAAATAAAGACTGTAAGGTCATAATATTCAGAATCTAAAACCTTGTCTACTTGGGAAACTGTCTTAACTTGTTTGATGACCTATGGTTCTGATTTCAGGACCTTATACTCTGTATGGTAAAGGACCAATCTTGCTGTACATAGACTTATATTGTTGAATTGCAGTAGTTCTATCATTTTCAGTATTATTTCTCTGAAGAATTAAGAAAATAGCAGCCTTGCTAATTTTTCTAAATTATATACATTGTGTAGTAAAATTGCAAATGAATAGAAGGAATACCCTTATGATATTAATTATAGATGCTGATCAAAGGAGAATTAATCAAGATAGGATTTCATAAATGTGGAATTCTGCTACAAGACTAAATGCCTAACTTTTTCTGAAAGATTCCCTTTCTATTATGTGTGTTTGTTGTCCTTTAGAAGTACAATTATGGCAGAGTCATGACTTTCTGCTGATTTTATGTCCTTTGATTGGTTTTAGTGTTATTTAGATTAAGTAGAAGATCAATATTGGCTCCTAATATGTTTCAGGTTAAAGGGAAATAATTGTTCTTATCAAATGATATGCAAAATGAAGGGTTATAACTGCAAATTTGGGAATGCACCAAATACTTGCTCTGAACTAATTTCAATCTGTTTTTGATATTGTGTGTATCACAACTTGCACAAATCATCCTGTTCATTTCTCTAAATGAAAAAATCACAAATATTATTTCAACCCAACCAAAACTCAACATCATATACTCCATTCCTTTCATTTCAACCCTGAATGAGTTGATTCAAAAGTATTTTAGACTCTCTGCAAACACTCAAACAGTGCAAACATATGAGCATTTGTTTGCACTGAGAGAGAAATTTTCTTGCATACGAAACTGTGCACATCAACCATTTCTAAATCCATGTAAAAACTCAAATAAGATAGAATATTTCCTCAATATTTTATATGGAATGCATTTTCAGCTCCAATTCTTGTAATACAATTCAGTTTCTCACTTATGAAATATTTTTCTGATAAATATTCAATTTTATTACAGTACAGTTTTTACATATTTCAAACAAGGGACAATGTATTTAAGTAACTGCCCAAATCATATTTAAATTATTAAAGCCATTGTAATTGGTATAAACATTTTTATAGTGTTCATACTAAAAATTTTGGATTGTTGTGAGATTAAAGCCAATTTTAGATGTATCATTATCATAAATTTATTGCAAAACTTTGTTTATGTTGTATATCTTTTTTTGAATTCTAATATAATAAAAGTTGCACCAAGTAAAAGACTGAGGTTTGTTAAATAATGTGCACTAGTCTTACTTATAACTTACTTAATAATGATACATCTAACGACTTATCTGCTTATGTTTTTCTGTTGTGTACCACTTCTTTGAATTCTACCATAATAAACCTGAGATCAAGTAAAAGACCAAATATCTTTTATTATTATGCCTTTCTCATTAAGGAAATACAAACCTCACATTACTTCCATCATTGATTGATTGTGTCTCCATAATTTATTTAAAGGGTGCATTTATGACAGAAGACTGCAACATTTATGTTTCAGGACTTCGAATTAAAGCTCATTTTGATATATTGAGTCTTTTCTAACTGCAAATCATTCATTTAACTGTCAACTGATTCAGTTTGAAATTATAGCTAAGGTTTAATGAGAAAAGAAGTCCTAAATGGTGTGCATGGTGACTTTAATATCATAAATATGTTTGGTCTATCAAATATGATGTTGGATTGGCTACATCATGTTGTAGTGCATTTTGGAAAGGGGGATATCTATGTTAAATCAGTTTATTTACCATGTGTTTCATGTAAAATGGAAGAGAACATTTAAATGAGTGGGATTGTGCGTTAAATTATTATATTGAAAATGGATTAATTTTATAAAATATTCTGATGTCATTGCAAATTAAATACGTAATATTTTGCTATGGAAAAATGAGATAAGTCAATTCATCAATGAATGATAATGTCATTTCATGTTTAGATGTACCTAGAAATTTTATTGTTCTTTTTCATAGTAAAATGAAGTGAGATAAATGTTTGGATTATCATTTATTGTTATGGAATCTAAAAAGATGTGTGCTAAATCGTAAGTGAAAGGCAGTTGTCTATATTTAATTGACTAAAAAAGCTCCAGTACTGTATTTGCTGTATGTCTTCTTTGTTATTTTTTATCTTCAGTATAAACTTAAACTCAAAAATCAGAGTTCTTCTGCACAGTTTTACCAAGCTATCTCTTTCCCTTCAGATTTATTAATGAAGACATCTTGTTGTATGTATTAAGACAAGTATCTGTATCAATGTCAATGATGATTTCTAAATGCCATTGATTCCTACTGAAGGATCCAAAGTAAGTCTATTTGGAATGTATTCTTTGTATAAATTTCAGGTATTACTAGAGCAGTATGAAAGGATGTTAAATGTACACAATAGACCACAGATTTTTCAGAAATCTTCAAAAGATTTTCAGAAAACATGTTGAGAAATGACGAAATGTCAGAAACTTTTCAGACCACAAATGTATATATGCAACCTATATCCTGAGCTCCTGTACTGTATTTGGTGTTTTTTGCTTCTATTTTTTATCTTCAGTACAAACTTAAACTCACAAAGCAGATTTCTTCTGCACATTTTACCAAGCTACAGATTTCTTAATAACTGAATGCATTGCAGTAATTTAACATAATTTTTTAAAGCTTTTACTGATAAAATAGAAACATATAATCTGACAGGTAAGATTCTTAAAATACAGTTTCCATTGGTCTCTGAAATGTTTCTGAACTTTGTTTCACTTAATTGCTTTTTGAAAAAGTAACTGCTGACCATTTTCCAACATTGAGCTCTAGTTGCCACTTTTTTGAGTAAGAATTAAATTGTTTGATGAATAAGTAAACTTTTTGGGTACAGATCCAATACTTATTAATAATTAAAAATGGGGAACAAATCCGTTGCTAGAAAGAGTATTTTGAAATAGTTATTTATTGATAAATTACCATTGTAGAATGCTACGAGCCTCTTGGCAATAACTTATGTAATCAATATTAATATGTAGGCATAATACAAAATAATTACAGAGTATATTATGAAATAAATAAAAAATTAGTAGATACAATGTTTCATTTATCTTATCCAGTATTGTAAAAGAAAGGTGAAGAAATTAGAAAATAGCTTTTATATCTTCTTTATTTTCCTTAAATTATTAGGAATATGATTCTCATTGTGAGATCATTCCAGTTTCTTCTTGTTGTTGCACAATTTATGAATTGATGAAATACATTGTACAGAAGAGTGAAGGGAAAATAAGAGTTGAAGTTATTGCAGATGGATCTGGTGCTCAATGAGTCAGAAGTATTTTATAGAATTCCTTTTAGTATATAAAATATTGAGAGTTATACATGTTTTTCCTGAGCAGAAACTTTAACTTAAACTGACACAGCAGCTTTATTCTGCATGCTTTCACCAAGATAACTCTTTACCTTAAGATTTCTGAATAATAATGACTTCTTGTTTTATGTATTAAGACAAGTATCAGTATCAATATTGTCCAAATGGGGATGATCTCTAAATGCCATTGATTCCTCCTATAGAATCCAAATTAAGTCTCTTTGGGATGAATTCTTTGTATAAATTTAATGTGTTATTGGAAAAAAGTCACTATGAAATGATGCTGAATCTACAAAATCTTTTATTCAGAAGTTAACATTTGCTAAAATAAGCATTGTTTTTTGTATATTTAATTTCCTTAGTGGTTTAAAATGATGTTTCAATCTTAACTGTTTTAGGCAGTTTTATTACCTCATCTCATATATTTGTTTTCATTCTGATAATAAATAATATTTCTGTGCCGCTATATCTATTGGGATTCCCATATTTCAGCTAAATGAATCTTACCAATACAGTTTTATTAATGCATTTAAATTTTCCCAGTTTTAGTGGTAGTTTTTTCAGCTTTTAGCATGATTGTGAAATTTCTAGAAAATTGGTGTATTGGTTTATATCCTGTAACATAAGCAACCCAAGATACAGCACTGCTTATGCGGGTTGCATAAGATTACGGCGTTTTCCATTTTCACAAAAATAATCTAATGTTCGTACAAGGACAGTGTCTTCCTTTGACACTGATTTTGGATAATTCTTCACTTCATTATTAAGGAATTTTTGCCAGATATCCCATCAGGAAATAATATTTTAAACTATTTTGAGTATGTCTTCAAAGGTAGAAGACTGGCTAATTCTGATAGCAGTCCACCTTATTAAATATTTCTGAATATAAACTATAATTTCTTAGAAAAGTTTGTTTATCTTATGTATATTATTACAATTGGAAAGATTATCTACTTGAAGTTTGCTTCTAAATCTTGCGTCCGATGTATGAATAAAGTATCAAAGTTGCAAGAATTGTTAAATTAATCAATGGATGTGAAATTATGATGGAAAAACTAATCTGTAAAATTTAGTTTATCTTAGAAAGATAGAATATTATAAAAGACGATAATTTCTTGAAAATTCGAGATTACGATACCAAATATGCCATAAAAAATGTAAATCAAACTAAGTTACAAATATTCGTATGTTAATTTTATCAAAATTAAAGACAATTCATAATAAAAATGGATCTTAAGAAATATACTCGTAATTTCATAAATAATACTAGAAAAGAAATTCTATGTTTTCATTATGTAATCTCTTCGCAAAATAAGTAAATAAATGAAACGGAAGTTAAATTTAAGACACACCTATGAAAATGGTAACATTTATTCTTTTGCTTTTGCAGTAATTTAAACAATATTACGTCATTAGCTTGAGAATAAACCAAACTGCTTGTTAGAACATATGGAAGGTACTCTTAGAGACCACTTAAAGCATTTGAATAGAATAGAGTGGAGATCCAATGTGTCTTTTACAAATAAATATTCGTAAGTAATATTTTAATGTTTTTAAATGGGATGATGGATTTGCTATGAGCTTCGCCGTGTCTCCTTCAGGTGGCAGCACATCGTAGGCATACTTTGGTACTCCAAACGGCAAAAGCCTGAACTTTATCAATATTCTCTTCTGCTATTTAGTTCACTTAAATGAGAGCAAAATTTGAAACACTTTTAATATTAGAGTTGAGTATAAATAACCTGCAATGGGTACTAATTATTCGCTAATTCTTCTCCATAAATTTACTTCGTATATGAACATGAAAAAGTACATAAGATAGATTTGAAATAAGAGAATTTACAACTACGGATATTCTTTTCTTTTAATTGATACGAACTTTAAACTCTTTTCATAGGAATTGTAATTAGTACTTTTTGGTTTTCATAATATAGTCAGTAACTTTACATCAATTGCGGTATTTACAAAATGAGACTTCTTTGATAATTACTCAGTTATGGATTATCGTTTATAAGAATTGTTAAGTTTCCTTTGTATTACTTAAGTGTTTGTTAAAGATTTGCACATGTAAATTATTTATTAATGCTTATATTCAAGCAAAAGGGAATATTCTTTATTAACATTGAACTGTTGTGTAACTTATTCTGTAATAAAGATTATTTTACAATTATATCCTTGAGTATATTTTAATCCTTCACGAAAATAAAAATGTCCATTATATTATTAATTAGTGCAATGAATACACTAGACTTTTAAAACTATTATCAAATATAAATTACAGAAAAATCTTCAAAGTAAGCGAACGACTAGATAAACAAAAATTATAGTTTTTATGTCATCTTTAAGCGAGAAAATTACGTACATTTTCGATAAAAAAAACTACAATTGAATTCATCAGTTCCCATTACCGCATAAACTCGAAATTAAGTCGATTTTTCAGGTCATTAAATTTGAAAGAGTTCGAATTTCGGTAAATAATTCCCGAGAGTCTAATTCCATGAAAAACACGAAAAATGTTACAGATTGCTCGAAGTTTTGATCTTCATTGCCGAATAAATAATAAAAATCTATTCCAATTTTAATTTAATTCCGATTTACTTTCAAAAATTACCCGAAGAAGCTTTAAAAATATATTAAATTGGTGCGTTATTAGAAAAAGACCACACAAAAAAATGTCTAGAGTCGGATTTGAATCAGGTAAATACTGAGTAGAATAGCAGTATATTTACTTCAATGCACTATAACCATTACACCAATAGGAAGTTGAAGTTGACATCAGTCATCCTGATATATAATTAAGGTTGTTAAAAGTACTAGTAGCGCCCTCAGAAAGTGACGGAATTTGAGTGCGTTTTTTGAAGGACGAAATGCGAAAGGGTTAATCATTTGGAGGACAAAAACCTCATTAACTGGCGTTTTTCGCCCATTTTTGCTCAGTTTTTGAAATGAAAGTAAAAGTGTTCACCCCTTTGAACACTATTAAGCCTTTCTCTATATACGTCACTACCCACAATGCACCTCAAACTATTCCACCGCCTATTTCAAATATTCGAAATTATATTGGAATTTCGGGGAAGTATTTGGCCATTTTGGATTTCATCTCTCCTTCCTCTATTAGAGAAGCGCCATATTACCCATAATGCATAGTGCTCTATCTGACCGCCGATTTTGAAAGATTTAAATAATACTTGGATATATTTTAGCGATTTGAATGTTTTTCTCATTTATATAGATGGAAAACATGAAATCTTCGACTTTCATTAATCTCTTATATTTTTTCTTCTAATCTCCAACTATTTCTCTATTTTATTTTTTCTTTTTCAAGTTAAATGTAAACCAGACTTTTTCACATTTTTCAACTTAATCTCATGAATAGCTCATGTCATCAATTTTCTCTCATTCATTGTCATTTAAGTATGAAATATGAATTATTTACACAAGTTACAATAGGAAATTAACAATAAGAGAAATTATTTCCTAAAAATGAGAATAGAAAATAATAAAATCCCCTTAGCAATTTTTATTTTGCAAAAAATTTTATTGTAAATTTTATCTGGGATATATTCATATTGTACATGTAAACGACGTACAACATCATGGATACATAAAGATACCAAAATCACATTTAGAAAACATTTTATTTTTCAATCTTTATTTTAAGAAATAGATACAGGGCAATCAAATCATAGAACGGATATATTAAAAATTAACAATATATTCATCTTCTTCATTTAGGACTTTTTCCATTGGCAAAAAACTGTTTTTGGAGAAAAGTAAGAAAACATTAGACAGGATCATCGAATATGTCTGCCTGAAAAGAGATTAAAATAATAATACATAGGATTGATCTACAAAGTAAATTAAATACTTGAAAAAATATGTAAATACGAGTAAAGGTTGCTTGTATACTGCAAGCTATCAGTTGAATGATGTACCGTACCAAGAAAGGCCTCAAAACAATAATCAAAACTTCGCGCAAAAGACTGCCTGGTGTCGAACTAAGGACCTGATTGTGTGAAACAATCGCATATTAATATTAGATAAGTGCCATTCTGACCTGTTCCATAGCTTCAATTGAATATCTTATCGGGAAGTTTCTAAAATAAGATTTCGCTATCCCCCTTTGAAAGACATGGCAGAATAGAAATGACGCTCAGGCATCGAACCAAGAATCATCAGAGGAACGGCGAACAGCATATATGAATTACCTCTTTGAACATTCCATTCTATATCATTCTCGGTTATCTGATAAGCATTAAAATCAATTGTCAAAATTGACCGCTATGCATTTTATACTGGAGAATTTTGCACCCACTTGGCATCGAACTCACGGTCGTTTCGTAACATTTCTTCCATAATAACCATAGAAGATTACCTTAACTTCAACCTCCGAGATTTTGGTTCCTCTATCATACCGATACGTGCCTCAAAATAATTTTCAAAAATCCACACAATGCATTCTTATGGAAAAATTGTGATTTTTGGGACATTCTCGTATCGAACCCATGTTAGCTAGCATGGATGTCTGAATTATTCTGGCATCTACAGGGTGGGGCCAGTATGTCAAAAATCTGACCTCAATGGTGATCATGGAACATGGTCAGAATTCATATCCCCTATAAATATATATATGTATATCCGGAGAGTTAGCTATATATAATAGATATAGAGCCTAAATGGTAAAATAATGATTGAAATAATTTCTAGGCTAAACATGAGTTAATAAACAAGTTATTTAATCATATATTAAATACAATATATTCCTAAGTTTTAAACTTCCTAAGGTTAAATTTCTTCATGTAATCCTAATACATAAGATCATGTATTCGTATGAAATATCACATGAATACATTTAGGACAATATAGCAGCACAGTAAAGAGAAAGTGATACAATTTCAACATGATAGAGAACCCTACATGGCTAACTAGAATACATACCAACACATTACATAGCAGTGTACCATGTAAAGTCAACAAGTGAGTTGCAAATCTGGATTGAGGTAACATTTTTCAATTTATATCACTGTTCAATATACTCACCATATACATTCATTGCATTTCTTAACAAGTCCATGATAGCTGGAAACAAATTAGTCTTTCATTTGCTGTTTTAATCAATGACTAACCACTTTAATGTACCATGACACCAGTTTTTCTCATACCAGAGACAAAAACTCAACACATTTCTAAAATTTACATAAACTTATCTATTAGGACTATAATATTCATCATCATACACTTCATAGTTATTGCTAGAATATTAATTTAATCAATGGATGCACTAACGTATCCCAGGTTAGCTTTCTCTGGCAGGTAGTCAAACTTTTCCCGAGATTTATGCTTTCTCCATGAAAATAAGTATAATCAAAACTAAAAATGCAGTGCTATTTATTCTATCAGCAAATAATGAAATATACAAATAACTAGATAAATATTGAATCTTAACTTTGCTAAAAATGAATTACACATCAAGAAATAGCTGAAGACTTCTCTGAAAATAATTAAGAATATGGTAAGATAATGTAAAAATATATTATAAAGTAAAAAATTCAACTGAAATTGTTACTTATATTTGTCCAAGTAAAAATTATCAGTATAAAAAAGTATGTCACATGCAAATATGAATCATATTCACCACTTTGTTTTTATTGCATATTAATTTTAGGTAAGTGCCATTCTGACTTGTTCCAAAGTTTCAGTTCAATATCTCATCGGGAAGGTCCTAATATAAGGTTCAGATATCTCTATTTGAAATGCATGCTAGAAAAGAAATGACGCTCATGGATCTACCAAGGGCCATTAGAGAAACAATGAACCATGTAAAAGAATGCCTTTAAACCCCTACCTTACCATACCGGGTTTTATCTATCCAGCCTATCCGGAAGGTATTTAAAAAAATTCTCAAAAATTGTAGCAATGCATTTCTTACAGAAGAATTTTGCAACCACCTGGCATCAAACTCACCATCATTTTGTAACATTTCTTCAATTCGTAATATAGAACACAACCTCAACTTCAACCTCTGAGCTTTTGGTTCCTCTATCTTACCGATAAGTGCCTCAAAATAATTTCCAAAAATCTGCGCAATTCATTCTAATGGGAAAACTGCAATTTTTGGGACATTCTGGTACCCATGATGGTGGTAATCTTAAACACTGTGTACAGTGTTTAAGCATACCACCATACAAAAATGTTTAACATAAATATAAATTGTGCTCTTCAGAAATTTTAGTCACTAAAATCACTGAATTTATTGTAAGAACTAAAGTAAGAAAACTTATCATAACCTAAATTCACATTTATTATGATATGAAATTTTTATGTGAAACAATTGTCCACAGTATTCATTAGTTATTCACTTCACCTTATGAATAGAAATTTCATCAAAGGGATGATATTTTCTAAACATATTGGTATGACCATGCAGATTGTATTTTTTTGCTGAATGCTATGAAAGAACTTAACTATTAGATGGAGATTGATAGCATACCATCAATCTAGAAAAATTTAAGAACAAATTATAAAATCATTACATCAATATATTGCAGAAGACAGGTGAGCATTAAATGCACATATTTTATACATTGTGCCTTAGAGTTTTACATGGAAAAGTGCCCTCAAATATATATTCAATCATGTTTGGCCTTCAAGAAAAATGATTTAAAATGGTTATAACTTGTGATAGAATTCAGAGATATAAATTTCCATGGACGATAACTGCATTGAGTATAATAATGTGATAAAACTGTGATAAAGAAAATAGACAAATTGATTTATTAGGGCAGATTAAAAGCGATCAAATAATTTCTAAGGAACAGATAAGCAAAATGGAAAGCTTAGTGAAGTCATTGCTGGAATTGCAACCCATTCTCTACAATATAAAATAAGTGTAAATAAAATTCTTCCAGCAATTAATGCATGATATCACCAAACTAAAGAAGGAGGTTAAGCAATGGATATATATGTACAAACTAAAGTATTTAAACAAGAGTGGTCTGGAAAGTTTCTGGCCCTAGATTTTTCAGATATCTTCAGAAAATTTTGAGAAAATGTCGAGAAATGGCAAAATGTATGAAACTTTATGAAAAGAATTATGTTAGCTTAGCACTCCTTATTATGAAGAAACTAAATCACCTCAGGCCAGTTTTTTTTAGGGAAACATAATGTTCATTGCACCATATAATGTCTTTCGGAGTAACAATATATTAATATGCCAATAAAACATGATTTAGTGATAAAGATACTAGAGAAATTAACAACTGCAAACAATATAATACTATTAGCTAAATTATCAAAAGGAATATTGGCCAGGTCAGTACGACCAAATACAACCAATTAAAGGTTACGAATCCCTTACAGTCAGGAAGCCAAGAATTTAAGAGTAAACGAAAAATCTGAAGTTTGAATAAAAATGAATACTTTGGGGATAAAACTGATTCCACACTAAAATTAACTATGATAAGAGAAAACAGTATAGAAACTAATATTCAATTTATGGAAAAATAAGCTGGTTATGGATTAAATAACTGAAACTGCATAGTAATTTCTTCTAAGGGAAAATATTCAATTATAAAAACTAATAGCTAAATATTGGACCTTAAAATTTACTAAAATGAATTAATTTCAAGAAATAGCTGTTGACTTCTCAGCTAAAGATTTAGGATATGTTAGTAAGATAATGTAGAAATATCATACCACAAAGTAGAAATACAGCATACATAGTTTTTTACACAAGTGGAAATTATCAGTATAGCAAAAAAATTTAATGATACATGCAATTATAAATCATATTGACCTCTTCGTTTACATCCCTGGATTAACATTTCTATGTTACAGGGAAGGGCTTCAAAAATGATTTAAAGTGTGATTATTTATAATATTTATTACAAGTATGAACTTAAAACAACTTAATTCATTGCATCCAGACAAAGTTCTGGAACAGAACGTCTTCGCATACAAAATATCAAATCATATATATAGAAAGAATGAGATACTAGAATGACCTGAGATTGAGGTAATTAAACTTTTCTTAAATGAGATAATTCATGACGATAACTGTTACTCATATTCTTAAAAGTTTTTCCACAAATTTTGCAAGAATATGGTCTCTCTGAGGAATGAATAGCAACATGTCCTTTTAGATGTCCTTTTCTAGTAAAACACTTTTGACAGATATCACATTTAAATGGCTTTTCCTTTGTATGTGTCCTTACGTGTGTCTGCAGATGTGAACTGCTACTGAAACATTTTCCACAAACACTACATGAAAACCTATTAGTGTGCAAAAATGAATGGCTATATAAGCTGTGTTTGCTGCAATAATGCTTCCCACAAATACCACACGTGTACAACTTCTTTCCCTTTGGGATATTCTCCTGCTTCCTATGCAATATCTCATGCCGATGTCTGCCTTCCTGTTGTTTAAATGTTTTGCTGCAAATACTACAAGCATATGGTCTATCTTCATAGTGAATTCTGACATGATTACCTAAATTATCTTTCCTTTTACAGCTCTTTTTGCAAATATCACAAACATAATAACACAAATCCTTTCCCTTAACAGTAGCTGTCTGTCCTGATAACTCAAAGTCACCCTGTTTGTCTGTACAATTCAACTCTGCACCACAAACAGATGCCTGTCCTCTATCTCCTTCCACTGAATTCTCTCCATCAAAGGATTCTTTAGCATTATATAAGGAGCTATTCTCTTTGAGATATATCTTATCATTATTTTCTCCTTCATTTACCACATCTGCTGAAGACACTTTTGATTCTTTGGAAGCCTGTAAATAAAGCCAAGACAGTTATAACTACCAAATAGAGTAAGATTTCCTTTATGTATGAACTTCTCACATATAAGATACTGGAGGATAAATAAGTGATTGCAACATGTTTAAACTTGTGCATGTAACATTGAAAGCTATCAAAAGATGGGACATAGAACAGTTATGCAAAAAACTCCAATACATATACATAAAATTAGTGGTAAAGTGAGCAGAGGAAATTCACAAGTTTGATGAAAAAGTTGTAATAAATGTCTGCAGAACTATACATCACTGCTATTACTATCTGAAACTTACCTCAGTCAATTGGTTACTTGTAATTGCTTCATCAGAATTATCCCGCTCCAAATTCACTCCATTTCCTTCAACCAATTCCTACAAATCAAAAAATTTCTTTATCAATAAATCATCATTTGCTTCTTCAAAGATACTTGATACTCAGTTTTAATTTCATTTTTAACATGAAATATTCCTAAATATTCATAAAATTTAAGATACAATACCATCAAAACACTTTAACAAACTTTTCAATACTATTTTGTATCAATAGTTTTAACATTAGACATTAGCTTACCTTGGATAGAAATTTTAAAGTGAATAATATAAAATTTTGCAATGAAATTATTTTGCATATAATAATTTCCGCAATATGAATCTTACCTCTGTCAGTTGATAGCTTATAATTCTCTCATCATAGTTTTCCTCTTCCATTTTCACACCATCTTCTTCAACTATTTCCTAAAAATAAGGCAGATTTCTATATTAATACATTATTTGTCACACATTTGAAGGTACTCAATATAGCAAATAAAATTTCATTAGTAGCATGAAATAATGCCAAATCTCCATGAAATCTAAGGTAAAATATGATTAGAATGTTCAAACAAAGTTAAAAATGCTTAATTCCGTTCACATGTACATTATTCGTTTCTTGAACAAACAATGCATACTGATCATGGTTTTGTTCAGCAACATTCTCTGATGGAAAGATTCCCACAATTTGCTGGAAAGGAAAAGAGGTCCTTATATTAAGTACATTAATGGTGAAAAGGGTTCATCTATGCATTTATCAAAAGAATAAACAATCACATTAAGGGGGTCGATACTTTGAGACTGGAATTACTTTGACTGATCGCCACATATGAGGGGAAATGTCTTCCACTAGCAAAAGGTGGAGTGGGTAAGTAAAGAGGGGAATTTGAATGTCATTGGGGGTACTCAACCAAGCATCCAGAGGCTGAGTTATAAATGCAATGAGATCTCCCATGCTTTTTTATTGCTATTTTTGATAGATGGAATGATGGGCATTGAGGAACGAAAGCGAGATTTGACATATACTTCAGAAGGAAAGCAGGAATACTAGTTGCCTGAGATGCAATGTGGAAGTTCACCTATGATAATATGCAATGTTATTCATTTACTAGTGAATCACTCCATCAAAAATGACAAGGACTGAATTAAACTTATAAAACACACATAAATATCTGGTCCTTCTTGATTTAAAAATACCATCCATCTCTAATTTTAAATAAAAATAATGAACTTTCCACCTTCATAGATAGACTAAAACTGAAAGTACAATAATATTTTCTCTTTTCTTAACAATCCAAAAGGCACTCACTGAATAACCTTAGCCAATGAGCAGATGCTCATTAGTGTTTGCATAGTGCAGAAGTGCCATAAACCGTACTTTACTCGAGACCCTGACACAAGGGTCGGTAACAATTTCTAGATGTGAAGATTTCACAAAGTCACTTCTGTCAACCATATTTTCCACCATTACCAAGAGAGAAAAGATCGCTATAAGTTTTTTCACAGTTAAATTAAAATACAGTCACATCTTACCTGATTCTTAAGCTTTCCTTGATTTTACGCTCTTTGAGTAAAGTAGAGGTATTAAATTCCTTTCTTACACTGCCTTCACATATTTTGAGGATAATTAACCAGAACTTAACACCTTCATATCACCACAAAGACAGCAAAACTGTATTCAGAGATTCCAAGGCGGGGAGACAGATAGCACTAAGCTTACAAAAAATCAACTTCCCAAGTAGGCACCTGAATAGAAAAAGTTTCTTTGGATTCCACATCTAGATACTTCTGACAATGATGTGGTATAAGAGACTCGATGCACAAAGGTTGTTTTACTATTTATATCCCTCACTTTATCTCAAAAATTGTCTGAAAAAGGTGTCTACCATTTGTTGCTTTAATTGAGCAAAATATAATTTTTGAAAGGAATAGAAAGCAACCAGTCAAAAGATAAAGAATCGTTATAGGTCATAACAACGTTGTTTATTCCAAAGGTTATTTTTAAACCCTCCGTATAGCAGCAAGCTTGAATGCCTTCCGAAAAATCCAAGACTGCCCATTTCTCTGAAAATTGTTCATGTCTGACACCATGATTCTTTTTAGTGCATTAGGATATTGAAAAACAACAAGCAGGAGTATAAAATTTAACCATTTTGTAATATCAAAGCAAGGAATCAGAACCTGCACTCAAAAAACCGTTTCCGTCATTTGGCCAGCTTTTATCGATTCTGCACAATGAAGGGATTGATGTTATTCCTACCTAAAATCCAGAACAATTCCATCGTACCTAACCATTTAAACTCTTCCTGCATAAATGATACTTTCTTTGAGTTACACTGAAAGATTATCGGCAAGTTTACATGCTATTTTCCCACACTTGGCTCTGCTATCAGCCTCACATCGCTTCACTATGTTTCCTCGTCAAAAAGGAATGTGAGGGAAAATGAGGGGAAGTGGATTGCAGTGCCAGTTCCTTTTTGCAAAAAACGCTGTACATCTTGCTCACGTTGCACGATTACAGGATTATTATAAAACTTACAAACTTGAAAGTTGTCTAAATTCAATGCTAAAGGATGAAGCTACACTCCCATCTGATGAAATGTTCATATCCTTCTTTATAACCGAGAGCCACTTCAAAAATGGTCGATTTCTTCTCAAATTTCTTTCTCCGTTATGGTTTGCATCATTAAAAACAGGCAGATGGGAGTGTAGCTTCATCTTTCATGCGTTGAATAATGAAAACACATTTTTTTTACTGATTTACAAGCCCCATGGTGATGTAATTGCCAACAGCCTGTAAACGTAAACGTAAGGTATAGACCCTCCTTAACTGTAGATTATAACTACTGTTCTCCAGAAATAATTTACAGGTTAAAAATTGGCTTACTGTTAACTGAAAATTAAGTCTATAAAAGACCATTCTAAAATATTAAAATAATATTGCATTAAAACATTTGTATTTACCTGTTCTTCATTCATCTCTTCTACACATAACAAATACTCTTCTTGGTTTGGCTCAACTTCATTCTCTGATGGAAAGATTCCGATGATTTTCTAAACAGGTAAAAAGATTTTTACTTTGGATAAATTCTCAATAAAAGGTTCATATCAGTTAAAATCAAGTGAAATGAACATACATTAACACAATGGGAGATATTCTACCAGAAATTATAATCTGTTATAAACTTCAAGGGAGATGATCTACCAGATTAGAAATTAAATACGACCTTAATATATCTCAGATTTTTATATATCCTGGTAGAAAATTTTCTAAAAGAAATGCTGTCAACTGATTTTCAGAAAAAGAAACACTTTGTCAAGATGAAACAGTAATATATTTCAGCAAATCAAAAGAATGTTACCTTTTATTTACATTTTTGTATTAGTCCTTGAAAAAGAAACAGATTGTTAAATATGACAGAAAAATTTTTAATCTACTTTTGTGACACAATATCTTTATAATACCAATTATAAAACTATATGGTAAATAATACCAGTCTGATACAAAATATTAATCATTATATAGCATAGAATGGCTTTTATGAAAATGTATTTAGTGAAGGATTTGAAGAAAAGGCTTATTGAAATCATAGACAATGATTCCAACCTTAAAAACAGCCACCAAATGTCAATTATAGTCAACATTACCAATCAGATATAGGAAAAGACGTTAGAAAAATCACTGATATTTTCTTCAGAGAATAGAGTACCAAATGGCTAAAATATATATAAAACTTGACTGTGCTTCTATGATTGTCAGCCTTCTCTCTAACCCTAGATAAATATGCCATTAACTGAAGCAAACTATTTCCTAACAATTGTCTATAGAATGGCTAAGAATCACTGTACTTACCTCCATTACAAACTCTCTTCCCTTTAGTTCATCAGGTATTTGCCACTCTACTATTTCCATTTCTTCCTTGATGTTTACCTAAAAAATAACAGCTCAGTCAATTAATTCTTCTTTGTGTTCTTATCACCTTAGATTAAAAGAGAAAATTTAATGCAAACAACACAGGTTTGTTTTCACGCTTTTGAATTTTTAATGAATTTTCGGCAGCAATTTAAAACCTTCTGTTATTCTCTTAGTTCTTCAACTTTGCCATACTTTTTGTAACTAAATTCAAGTGCGTTATTAAATAATATCATGTCCAGAGTGGTATCTCCAAATCTAATACTAAAAAAACTAAATGAGAAGTTATACATGCAACTTATTTACATATGCAGAAACAGAACAAGTTCTACACATGGTAAGGTTTGGAATATTAAAATTATTAAATATAAAACATAAGGAATTTGATCCTCTCTAATAAACATCGCAATTATATTTCGCATAACAAGTCTTTGTTTACAGAATTTTCGAACAAGTACTAACCTCTTCGGAGATGGCATTGCTGTCGTTTTGAGGTTCCTGTATTTCTTTTATAGTATCCTGTAAAGATACAGGAATACATAAAATGCATATAAATTCATTACCATGATGTTTTCGTATTTATTTTCATAGATAATATATTCTAAAGCCATACCGTTTGTACATCTTCAGCCTCAATACATGCATCGTCATTCGCTTCGTCAACTGAAGTTTCTTCTGAATTCTGAAATATAACAAAAACTCGATAAAATATCCAAATGTACTCAATTACGACTATTTCAAATAGGTTTAAAACGTAGATAATAATCAATAATTTAAGCACAATCAGCAGATAAAGCAGCACACGTACAAGCCTTGTTTTACCCAACAATTTCATAATCTCCGATTCAGCGTAATGAACGTTCTTTTTGTAAGCCTGGAACTCGAGCATCCTCCACACACAAGGAAAACATATTTTAGACGGAAGGCCATCATCTTCGCATATCTAAAACATAGAAGTGATGATACATAATATGAAAGAACGATACTAAACATATTCGTGATACCAAAGTAGTAGTAAGGAATCATATTCGTATTATGAACATACGCACGGGATTTTAGGAAAAGAAGACATGAGAATAAAAATAATATTCATCACGTGAGGTTAAAAGATTGTAGAAATAAAGTTGTTTATATTCTTTGCAATCTTTTGTGATATGGATACCGTACCACACACAAAATCACGAACGTGATACTTACCTTTACGTCGTATACAAAGTTTAGTATTCTCGACACCGGTTCCTCAGATGAAGAAAGGCGAGTGAAAATATTAACTAGAGAGAAACTCTCTTTCAAACAAAGCCTACAATATGAATCCAATTGTATTTCACACATTTTGCAGACGAATATCAATAATTTCGTCCTTTTGACGAAAGAGCAGCAACTCACGATCTAGCTTCGCCGTACCCGCCGAAAATAGGAGCCAAGTGACGCTTCATAGCAGTCTCTTTTCTGTACGACTTGGCGCTGGAGTAGAAAATAGTAAACAATACTTACATTGAGCTTTGAAAACATAATTAAAGATATAACTCTTGGAAGGAAAGAGCAAAGTTAAACATTAATAAAAAGTTGAATAATTTCAAGTGATATCTGGTCTAACTTTATGACTTAAAGTATATTCACGGGTATTTTATGTTCGATTCTCCAATATATACTTTGGGATTATATGCATATAATTATTATATAACTTATATATTTACACTGGTTATTACACATAACTATAATATTATTCTTCATAGATGGATAATATGAATTAGACCAACGAAGAGGGTTTATGTTCACATTATAAATATTTATACCAAATACTCTCGCTAATTTGGCTTTATGAACATGGTTTGATGGAATTCAGCGATTGCATCTTCTACAGACAGATGGGTCACAATTAAGGAATAACTCTAACTGGCACTATTATGTTTATCTCGGTAATTTAAAACAT
Organism: Pachydiplax longipennis; assembly: GCA_036926295.1. NCBI lineage: Eukaryota > Metazoa > Arthropoda > Insecta > Odonata > Libellulidae > Pachydiplax > Pachydiplax longipennis. The sequence continues at coordinate 756,952 of JAVFKF010000021.1, read as the reverse complement.
ACCTGACATGTTATATTCAATCGTCTTTGGCTATGCAAAATAATCTCAAGAAGGAAATATTAGCATCTTCAGGGTCTTTATCTATATCCATAAGTAAATAATTATATATCTTGAGATGTATGGAATAGTGCTTTGACATATATTTCCTGAATATGCTAAGTCTCAAACTGCATGAATTCATATTATGTCAGTGAATGTTTTACTGTGAAGTTGATTGATTATAATTAATTCAATGCCATGGATTGACATAATTGCTTTCCGGAATGTTATCATTTGGAATATATGCTCTATTACTCACCTGCTGGTGTTATTCATTTTGAAATACTAAACTTAAAGAAACTTAAACTCTTTCTTTTAATTTCAACAAAGAATCATAATTTGGGTGTTCAACATTTATCTCTCTCCATATTATAGTCCAATCAAATTTTATGTGAATATTTTACAGAATATTATCTGGTTGAATGAATCAAAAGTCATATCAACCTTTGGCACAGCTAATCACTTTAAATTATTTCTCCAACTTTCATGTTCAGCTTAGCTTTTAGTATGATTCTTTTGTCCTCATTTCTCCTAAAACATATATCAGGATAGGGAATATCTTGAATTAATTTATCAACTTCATTGGACTTCAGTTTCGATATTAACAATGTGTAGATTATGCATAATCTTAAACTACCAAGAAGTTCTATCTGCCACACATTCTTAGATATGGTATTTATTTTCGATTTAGTTAACAATTTTATTGATTCCCCTACTTTACTCTCTCTTAATTATTTTCTTGTATCTTGCTGCTGCACTTTTAATAGCAATATCCTTCATCTCTCTCACCAGAGAATTAAATATTATATTATGGCCCTGTTACCTTCATAAATAGCCAGAATAATTGATCTCTTCAATAAACTCTTTAAGTACCAGAATTGGAAGCACACTTCAGATCTTTCAAATTTTACATATATATAGATAGACCTTGCTGTGATGCTTCATAGGAGCCTAAGTAAAGCCAAGTCTTAAGAAGGATATCTGTATAACCAAGTTCTGTAATACTAGATTCTGAATATTCTATTTTATGAAGAACAGTCTGCTTTTCTAACATCTTAGTTACTTTATTTTGGTAATTTTCACTATAAAATTAAACAGTTTAACCTGATATACAATTAGAGAAGATTAATGAATCTTTTTAACAGCAAAGATGAATTTGAATCATGATCTCATTGAAACTTTACTCCACAGCTCATTAAGAACTGTTTCCTAATTGCCAAAACTCTATTTTGGTTTATTAGGCTAGTATTTTCTCTTGGGATTGTGATTAAAGCTAACTATTCTCTTCAGCCCACAAAAAAATTATCCTGGTTTATTGGATATTACTTATTCCTGGGATTGTGATTAAATGAAACACTACCAAGCAATTTTTTAACATAAAGTTCATTCCTGAGAAACACTAACTATGATTCCTGTTACTTGAATTTGTGTCACCACTACAATATGAGACACAGATTGTTCTGCTTAACATTTTCAATTTAAGCTCACAAAATTATTAATTCCGAGGAAGAAATTGTCAAGGAAGCAATCTAGAGAGATGAGAAGCAGGAGAATAGAAGAGAGTGTGACATAAATTATGTAGAAAGCTTTTTATGTATAAAAAGACACAAATGATTGTCTATGGCACATTGCAGTGCATCTGAGTATGGGAAAATCCACATCTTGAGTAGGTAGGATAGAATCTTAAGATGTTTCTTTGCTATATATTCAATATGAAAGGGTCTAGGACCATAAGAGTATGTCTTCTTTATCTGGTCTTACTGTATTTATTTCATATCATCCTTTTTGATTTATAGTTGTTGAAATTGCTATATTTCTTAAATCCTTCTAATTTATTGTATTCTTTAAGCTACTCACCTCTTTTATCTAACAATAAACTCATTCTATTACAAATCTTGTACACTATTAATCAAGTCCTGTTGTACAATTTAGTATTTAAAGCCTTTCTTATAGATTCCCTGTCTATCATTTTTATGTTTCTTTTTCCTTATATTAGTAAAATTTACATGTCCCATATATAAAATAAAAATGATTAACCTTGAGGTTAATAAGAAAAATATTAATTTAAAAGTTTCTTCTACAATTTCTCCTTCTTTATTTTTATACCTGTAGACTATAGTATAATAGATAATATTATTATTCTGTGAAAGAATAATTGAGACATTTTCTGTCTATCATTGCTATTTTACTTTTTAGTAATATGTACATGTCCCATATATAAAATAAATTACTTTGAGGTTTAGAAGAAAAATATTAAATTAAAAGATTTTCTACAATTTCCCTTCTTTATTTTTACATCTGCAGACTATAGTATAATAGAAAATATTATTAAAATAAAATATTATTATAAGAATAATTGAGATATGAGATGAAAACAATTCTTATGGTGAAAAGTTATTTGTCTTGGAATGCATTACAATCAGAATTCTGTATTGTTTTATATGTACTCATTCTGATTAGATATAAATTCAATCTCGTGCTGCACCTCATATTTGGTTCTGATATTCTGGAAATTGCAACTTTCTCTTCAAAGATAAACGATGTAATTTATGTAATGTCAGTTATGAAAGAATGATATATTATTTATTATTGGTACATATACTTTGATAAAATTCAAGTATATTCTAGTCAAACTAAAGAGAGAATATATTGCATTGATCTTTTTAAAAGGAAATTCAATTTATGCTTTTGTACATCAAAGTGAAGCTCTTTAAATTGCATTTTAATATTTGACCATTGATTCTCTCCGAGTTTATAAAGATTGGAGCAGCAATTTGCTTATATTTGATATAAGATTAAACTTCACATAAAATTACATCTTGTGTATGGATTTAAGTACTTTATTGTTTACCTGCAGATGAATTTATACTAATTAAACTCTTTCTGTAAACAAATATTTATTAAACTTCAACCTTTGAATATTTAAGCAGAGGCTATGTGGCAATAGAATAAATGTCAACAAGTAATTAGCTAATTCTCAAACACCTACTTTTTAAAATGAATAGTAAAGACAGATATAATTTCAAATGTTTTATTAGAAAATGAATATTATTCATACATAGTTAAATATAAAATCTATACCAATTTGTGATTATTATGAATAATTAAATATACAGTTAATTTGTGAATTTTCTGATAATTCTATTATATCATATTATCGTGAAATAATCCTATATTACATTGATCATATATATAAATAATCATCATCCACAATATTATTGACAATCCAAATTTTTCATAAAAATTCCCATTTGAATACATGATTATTAAAATATGATAAAAATAGATTCTTTCAATGCCTCAAATTTCAAATATTTATCAAAATAGTGAACAATTTCATTCCCAAAAACAAAGTTCAATGATTTCAAAGAATTACAATCTATATTTGGGTACAAATAAATTGAAAATGTTTCCAACTATTTCTCATAATCCTTAATATTTCCTTTTACAATGATGGCTTTTTCTGTTTCTAATTCAACTCTATGAATTTTAAAATAATAACTAAATACATATTCTCTTGAATTATATAATAAACAGAGAAACATGTTATTTTGATAAAAATCCTTGATTTCCAAAAACTATGAATAATATTCTATCTTTATATTTCCTCCAGTTCCGTCATCTTTTATTGCACAATTACAATCCTTTGAAATTAAAATGGATTCGTAAATTAATTCCCTCACCTCACCTAGATCATCTGAGAAAATTAAAGGTAAGAATTGAGTATTTTCAAAATTAATAATGAACAATTTTTATAAAAAACTTAGAGAAATACAATCCCCTAAAACATTCCAATGCTTTTTACATTTTCTCCTTACTTTATCAGTGAATTTAATAAAAGTGTCTTCAGTAGCTTCTTCTTCAGTCTTTGATGGCTTGTTGAAGTTCCTTGCATTCCAGAGGGTCCATAGCAATCAGGTATACGTCCTCCAGGTCCAGCTAACGATGGGACAAGTCCTAGAATGAAATAAATCAATAACTAAGCATCTGAACACTTACCAGGCAATTAGGCTGTAATTGAAATATGTAAGTATGATAAAATGCAGTGAAGACACTTTTCGAAGATGAAGCAAAAACCATCCTAAGTGGGATAGCACTGTAACCGAGTGACACTGGTTGCCTTTTCAAATATTCTCAAAGAAAAATCCCTTTTTGTACTAAATATGCATCCTCATTTCTAAAATTTGGTCATTACTTCTCAGCCTATAAACTGAAGCAGAGCATTGGTTGATATGAATTTCAGAGCATCTTGGGACAGGAAAAATCCACCTCTTAATCAGGTTAGAGAGTATCTTACTTCAAAATTCACCTTGATAATCAGGGAGACGTTTATAACAACAGAGACCGCCTGGGGTCGAACATAGGACTCGTTCGTGAGAGACAAGGACATGGGAATGTTAGATAAGTGCCACTCTGACGTGTTTCAAAGTTTTAATTCAGTATCTTATCAGGAAGGTCCTAAAATAAGACTCCCTTATTCCCGTTTAAAATGCATGGTAGAATCGGAATGACCTCTTGCATCGAACCAAGGACCATTAGACAAATGGTTAAATTCATGAAAGAATGTTTTCAAACGCCTCTGTCACCATTCCGGGCTTTATTTTTCCAGCTTATCGGGAAGGCCTTAAAAAAAATCGTCAGAGATTTCAATGCATTTCTTACGGAAGCATTTCAAACCCACCTGGCGTCGAACACACGGTCATTTGGAAACATTTTTTCCTTTGGTACTACGGAAGACCATCTCATCTGCAAACACCGTGATTATGATTGCTGTATTGCATCTAGAAAAGCCTCAAAAGAAATTGAAAAAATTCGCGTAAAAGACTGCCTAGCGTCGAACTCAGGACCATTCCGTGAGATAAAATAGCAAAATAATATTAGATATGTGCCATTCTGACTTCTACCAAAGTTTGATTCAATATCTTTTGGGAAGGTCCTAAAATAAGATTCTGTTTTCCCCATTTGAAATGCATGGCAGAATCGGAATGACCGTCTTGCATCAAACCAAGGACCACTGGAGAAAAGGCACACCTCTTGAAAGAAGAATTTTAAATGCCTCCATCACCATTCCAGGTTTTATCTTTCCAGCTTATTGGTAAGGCATTGAAAAAAATTTTCAAAAATTGCAACAATGCATTTCTTATGGAAGAATTTTGCACCAGCCTGGCCTCGAACTCACGGCCATTTTGTAACATTTCTTCCATTTGTAATATTGAAAACTACCACAACTTTACCCTTTGAGATTTTGGTTACTCTATCTTAACGATAAGTGCCTCAAAATAATTTTCAAAAATCTGCGCAATGCATTCTTATGGGAAAATTGCTATTTTTGGGACTTTCTGGTATCGAACCCATGACACCTAGCGTCAATGTCTGCATTATTCTGGCATCTACTGTGTGGGGCCAGTACGTCGTAAAAATCTGATGTCGACGGCGCTTGTGGAACATGGTCAGAATTAGTATCCCCTATATATAGGTATGAGTAAAAGTTGCTTGCATACTGCAAGCTATCCATTGAATACAATATCATACCAAGTACTGCCTCAGTTCAATTTTAAAACTTCGCGCCAAAGACCGCCTGGCGACGAACTAAGAACCCAATCGTGAGAGAAGACAGCAAAATAATATTAGATAAGTGCCATCCTTACTTGTTCCAAAGTTTCGATTCAATATCTTATCGGGAAGGTCCCACGCCTTTGTCACCATTCCGTGTTTTATCTTTCCTGCTTATCGGGAAGGCATTTAAAAAGATTTCCGCAATGCATTTCTTATGGAGGAATTTTGCATCCACCTGGCATCGAACTCACTGTCATTTGGCTACATTTTTTCCATGAGAAGCATAGAAGACTACCTCAACTTCAACCTCCGAAATTTTGGTTACTCTATCTTAACGATAAGTGCCTCAAAATAATTTTCAAAAATCCACGCAATGCATTCTTATGGGAAAATTGCGATTTTTGGGAATTTCTGGCATCGAACCCATGATAGCTAGCGTCGAAGTCTGAATTATTCTGGCATCTAGAGTGTAGGGCTAGTACGTCAAAAAAATCTGACGTCGACGGCGCTTGTGGAACATGGTCAGAATTCGTATCCCCTATAAATATCTATATATATATATATATATATATATTGGTATATCCGGAGAATTAGCTATATATAATAGATATCCGGAGAGTTAGCTATATATAATAGATAATTATAATAATATATAAGTTTTTGACATAAAATCACTTTGATCTACTGCAGACATTTCTTCATTTGCAGAATTAAATTAGAAAAAATTGATCTCATGAAATCCAAAATATTATAAAAACAAAGGAAATTGAATGAAGATCCTTATTTTGGTCATGATACATACCTTTAAATTCCATGTTATAATATCTACTAGTAAAATTAAAATAAAGGTGTAAAGTTCTATAGTTATAAATGTCTCATAAACGGTGAATTTTGAAGTCTTCATTTGTGATAATATTTGTGAAAGATACACCCAAATGAACTAAATGTGGACTCTACTTCATTTGCATGAAATATCCTTCATGCAAGGCAGAAGAAATTGCTTGTTTGTTTTCTGCTTCATTGATATTATTTCAGCCAAATAATGCAGCGTCAGTAACCTTTCCAAAGCATTTTTTCACAAGTTCCTCTGTGTTATCCTCTTGCACTGCTCTTATGAGCCACAAATTCCACTTAAGATACTCTCTAACCTGATTAAGAGGTGGATATTTCCTGTCCCAAGATGCTCTGAAATTCATACCAACCAAAGCTCTACTTCAGTTTATAGGCTGAGAAGTAATGACCAAATTTTAGAAATGAGGATGCATATTTCGTACAAAAAGGGATTTTTCTTTGAGAATATTTGAAAAGGCAACCAGTGTCACTCGGTTACAGTGCTATCCCACTTAGGATGGTTTTGCTTCATCTTCTGAAAAGTGTCTTCACTGCATTTTATCATAATTACATATTTCAATTACAGCTTAATCACCTGGTAAGTGTTTAGATGCTTAGTTATTGATTTATTTCATTCTAGGAGCTTTCCCATTGTTAACTGGACCTGGAGGACGTATACCTGATTGCCATGGACCCTCTGGAATGCAAGGAACTTCAACAAGCCATTGAAAATGCAGACCTTGAGATGGTGAGATGTCTACTTGACAGTAAGGCCAACAGACGGAACTTCTGTTGTGATGGAATGTCAGCTCTGTACAAGGCATTGGACTGTAAGAGATGTGAAACTTCCTCATCCACAAGGAGGCTAAGTTTCTTGGGAATGAGGGTAAATGGCTAACAACAGAGGATATTTTTCTTATTAACATTTACTTGAGTGATCACATAGAGACTGCAGAAGGTGTGCTATATTCCATACTGCGTTGCTATATAAGTGCTATATTCTGACTCTTATCATACAGTCCGTCACCAAGAAGCTTAGCTAAGGATGATTTCTATGCCATGATGTCAATGTATAAAAATTTCTTTGACTTTGATTTCTTGAAATTACTGATCAATGTCCTGGAGATACAAGTGGTTCATATACCAAGCCACTTCAGCTCAGAAGATGTAAATATGGTGTGCAGTCTGTAAGAAGAAGAGTCCTTGATCTATGGCTTAACTATTAAAAATTCAAGGAAGATCTTTGTCAGATCAAAGCATTTGTTGTCTGCTGATCCAGAAAAGAAATTGAAGGTGTATGGCATCATGGCAGAGGGAACTTTTCACCTTTCCTTGAATATATTGTTTGAAAATGAGGCAATGCAAAATTTTGTACAGTAAACCCTCACATAGCTTGGAGATTTGTTCCTTTAAATCACCGTGCAATGTGAAATTTTGTTTAATGAAATGAGTACATTGTGGGAAATATTGTGTTTCCAACCTTATTCTAAAAAAATCTCGATCAGAACGAAATTATTTTATCCACAATGCAGATGCATGGTTAATAAAATTATTGCATCATATTTAAATTCTAAATAAAAACTGACACAGGCTAGTAATGCTAATAAAGCAGTTTAATTGCTCCAAAAACAGCAGAAGTAGCAAATATAAAAACGCAAACTATACTGCTGCCTAATAGCCTATGATAGGTACTCTGACTGGTATGAGACATACTGTCTATTTCCAACTGACAGTTGTGAGATTGCATGAGTTGTAGCAGCTTCTCTTTAACAAATTATTATCAATTTTTTGTTGTATTCCTTTACCCTCCAGCAGTAGGCAGTGGCCGGGTATTGCATAGTTACAATGCTACAACATAACGAATAATGTTCAGACAGGACTCCCAAATTTCTTCTGAATGTGACTTTTGTAACTGCGTCTTACCGAGAAAAACTGTCATGCTATTTGAAATCGGCTTCTAAACTTTGACCACGTCTTAACGAAATCACTTTATGTGAATCTGCACTATGTGAGGGTTTGCAGTAATTCACTTTCATAGAGATAATTTTCAGAAGATTTGTCTGTTACGAAAATTATTCTGGAAACTTGAGAAAGTTGCTACTGAAGACACTTTTATTAAATTCACTGATAAAGTAAGGAGAAAATATAAAAAGCATTGGAATGTTTTAGGGGATTGTATTTCTTAAAGTTTTTTATAAAGATTGTTCATTATTAATTTTGAAAATACTCAATCCTTACCTTTAATTTTCTCAGATGATCCAAGTGAGGTGAGGGAATTAATTTATGAATCCATTTTAATTCAATTGTGCAATTATAAAAGACAGAATTGGAGGAAATATAAAGATAGAATATTATTTATAGTTTTTGGAAATAAAGGATTTTCATCAAAATGACTTGTTTCTCCATTAATTATGAAATACAAGAAAAGATGTATTTAGTTATTATCTTAATATTTCTTAGAGTTGAATTAGGAACAGAAAAAGCCATCAATGTAAAAGTAAAAATTAAGGATTATGAGAAATAGTTGGAAACATTTACAGTTTATGTGTACCCAAATATATCTTGTAATTCTTTGAAATGATTGAACTCAGTTTTTGTGAATGAAAATGTTCACTATTTTGATAAATATTTGAAATTTGAGGCATTCCAAGAATGTATTTTTATCATATTTTAATAATCATGTATTCAAATGGGAATTTTAATGAAAAATTTGGATTGTCAATAATATTGTGGATGATGATTATTTATTTCTGTGATCAATGAAATATAGGATTATTTCACGATAATATGATATAATAGAATTTTCAGAAAATTCATAAATTAACTGTATATTTAATTATTCATAATAATCACAAATTGGTATAGATTTTATATTTAACCTTGTATGAATAATATTCATTTTCTAATAAAACATTTGAAATTATATCTGCCTTTACTATTTATTTTAAAAAGCAAGTGTTTGAGAAAGAGGTAATTACTTGTTGCCTCTGCTTAAATATTCAACAGTTGTAGTTAAATAAATATTTGTTTACAGAAAGAGTTTAATTACTATAAATTCATCTGCAGGTAAACAATAAAGTACTTAAATCCATACACAAGATGTAATTTTTTGTGAAGTTTAATCTTATATCAAAAGTAAGCAAATTGTTCCTCCAATCTTTATAAACTTGGAGAGAATCAATGGTCACCCATTAAAATGCAATATAAAGAGCTTCACTTTGATGTACAAAAGCATAAATTGAATTTCCTTACACAAAGATCAATGCAATACATTCTCTCCTTAGTTTGACTAGAATATACTTGAATTTTATCAAAGTATATGTACCAAAAATAAATAATATTTCATTCTTTCATAAATTACATAGTTTATCTTTGAAGAGAAAGTTACAATTTCCAGAAAATCAGAACCAAATATCAGGTGCAGCACACGATTAAATTTGTCTAATGATAATACATATAATAGAATACAGAATTCTTGTTTGTCTTACATTCCAAGACAGTTAATTTTTCTCCATAATATTTTCTTTCATCTCATGCCTCAACTATTCTTTCAGGGAATAATAATATTATTTATTTAAATTATAGTATGCAGATATAAAAATAAAGAAGGAGATATTGCAGAAAAAGCTTTTAATTTGTTATTTTTCTTCTTAACCTCAAAGTTATTTCTTTATTTCATAGATGGGAATGTACATTTTACGAAAATAAGTAAAAAATAAAATAACAAGGATAGACAGGGAATCTATAAGAAAGGGTTTAAAGACTAAATTGTACAACAGGATTTGATTAATAGTGTACAAGATTTGTAATAGAATAAGTTTATTGATAGATAAAAGAGGTGAGTAACTTAAAGATTAGAATAAAATAGAAGTATTTAAGAAATAAAGCAATTTCAACAACTATAAATCAAAAAGAAGGATGATATGAAGACAGTAAGACCAGATAAAGAAGACATACTCTTATGGTCCTAGTCCCTTTCATATTGAATAAATAGCAAAGAAACATCTTAAGATTCTATCCTACCTACTCAAGATGTGGATTTTCCCATACTCAGATGCACTGCAATCATTTGTCTCTTTTTATACATAAAAAGCTTTCTACATAATTTACATCACACTCTCTTCTACTCTCCTGCTTCTCATCCCTCTAGATTGCTTCCTTGTCAATTTCTTCCTCGGAATTAATAATTTTGTGAGCTTAAATTGAAGATGTAGTTAAAAAGAACAATCTGTGTCTCATATTGTATTGGTAACACAATTTCAAGTAGAAGAAATCATAGTGTTTCTCAGGAATGAACTTTATGTTATAAAATTGCTTGGTAGTGTTTCATTTAATCACAATCCCAGGAATTAGTAATATCCAATAAACCAGAATAAATTTTTTGTGAGCTGAAGAGAATAGTTAGCTTTAATCACAATCCCAAGAGAAAATAATAGCCAAATAAACAAAAATAGAGTTTTGGTAATTAGGAAACAGTTCTTAATGAGCTGTGGAGTAAAGTTTCAATGAGATCATGATTCAAATTCATCTTTGCTGTTTTAAAGATTCATTAATCTTCTCTAATTGTATATCAGGATAAACTGTTTAATTTTATAGTGAAAATTAGCAAAATAAAGTAACTAAGATGTTAGAAAAGCAGATTGTTCTTCATAAAATAGAATATTCAGTACCTAGTATTACGGAACTTGGTTATACAGATATCCTTCTTAAGACTTGGCTTTACTTAGGTTCCTATGAAGCATCACAGCAAGGTCTTCCTATATATATATGTAAAATTTGAAAGATCTGAAGTGTGCTTCCAATTCTTGTACTTAAATAGTTTATTGAAGAAATCAATTACTCTGGCTATTTATGAAGGTAACAGGGCCATAATATAATATTTAATTCTATGGTGAGAGAGATGAAGGACATTGCTATTAAAAGTGCAGCAGCAAGATACAAGAAAATAATTAAGGGAGAGTAAAGTAGGGGAATCAATAAAATTGTTAACTAAATCGAAAATAAATACCATATCTAAGAATGTGTGGCAGATAGAACTTCTTGGTAGGTTAAGATTATGCATAATCTACACATTGTTAATATCGAAACTGAAGTCCAATGAAGTTGATAAATTTATTCAAGATATTCCCTCTCCTGATATGTTTGAGGACAAAAGAATCATACTAAAAGCTAAGCTGAACATGAAAGATGGAGAGATACTTTAAAGTGATTAGCTGTGCCAAAGGTTGATATGACTTTTGATTCATTGAACCAGATAATATTCTGTAAAGTATTCACATAAAATTGGATTGGACTATAATATGGAGAGAGATAAATGATGAACACCCAAATTATGATTCTTTGTTGAAATTAAAAGAAAGAGTTTAAGTTTCTTTAAGTTTAGTATTTCAAAATGAATAACACCAGCAGGTGAGTAATAGAGCATATATTCCAAATGATAACATTCCGGAAAGCAATTATGTCAATCCAAGGCATTGAATTAATTATAATCAATCGACTTCACAGTAAAACATTCTCTGACATAATATGAATTCATGCAGTTTGAGACTTAGCATATTCAGGAAATATATGTCAAAGCACTATTCCATACATCTCAAGATATATAATTATTTACTTATGGATATAGAAAAAAGACCCTGAAGACCACTATTGCTTCCTTCTTGAGAATGTTTTGCATAGCCAAAGACGATTGAATATAACATGTTAGGTATGTTTTACATTGCCGAGATAACCATAATAGTGCCAGTTATTCCTTAATTGTGACCCATCTGTCTGTAGAAGATGCAATCACAGAATTCCATCAAACCATGTTCATAAAGCCACATTAGCAAGAGTATTTGTTATAAATATTTATTATGTGAACATAAACCCTCTTCGTTAGTCTACTTCGTATTATTCATCTATGAAGCATAATGAAATAGTTATATGTAATAACTTATAGAAGTATAAAAGCTAATTAATAATTATATGCATGCAATTCGTATTATTCATCTATGAAGAATAATATTATAGTTATGTGTAATAACCAGTGTAAATATATAAGTTATATAATAATTATATGCATATAATCCCAAAGTATATATTGGAGAATCGTACATAAAATACCCGTGAATATACTTTAAGTCATAAAGTTAGACCAGATATCACTTGAAATTATTCAACTTTTTATTAATGTTTAACTTTGCTCTTTCCTTCCAAGAGTTATATCTTTAATTATGTTTTCAAAGCTCAATGTAAGTATTGTTTACTATTTTCTACTCCAGCGCCAAGTCGTACAGAAAAGAGACTGCTATGAAGCGTCACTTGTCTTCTATTTTCGGCGGGTACGGCGAAGCTAGATCGTGAGTTGCTGCTCTTTCGTCAAAAGGACGAAATTATTGATATTCGTCTGCAAAATGTGTGAAATACAATTGGATTCATATTGTAGGCTTTGTTTGAAAGAGAGTTTCTCTCTAGTTAATATTTTCACTCGCCTTTCTTCATCTGAGGAACCGGTGTCGAGAATACTAAACTTTGTATACGACGTAGAGGTAAGTATCACGTTCGTGATTTTGTTTGTGGTACGGTATCCATATCACAAAAGATTGCAAAGAATATAAACAACTTTATTTCTACAATCTTTTAACCTCACGTGATGAATATTATTTTTATTCTCATGTCTTCTTTTCCTAAAATCCCGTGCGTATGTTCATAATACGAATATGATTCCTTACTACTACTTTGGTATCACGAATATGTTTAGTATCGTTCTTTCATATTATGTATCATCACTTCTATGTTTTAGATATGCGAAGATGATGGCCTTCCGTCTAAAATATGTTTTCCTTGTGTGTGGAGGATGCTCGAGTTCCAGGCTTACAAAAAGAACGTTCATTACGCTGAATCGGAGATTATGAAATTGTTGGGTAAAACAAGGCTTGTACGTGTGCTGCTTTATCTGCTGATTGTGCTTAAATTATTGATTATTATCTACGTTTTAAACCTATTTGAAATAGACGTAATGGAGTGCATTTGGATAATTTATCGAGTTTTTGTTATATTTCAGAATTCAGAAGAAACTTCAGTTGACGAAGCGAATGACGATGCATGTATTGAGGCTAAAGATGTACAAACGGTATGGCTTTAGATTATATTATCTATGAAAATAAATACAAAAACATCATGGTAATGAATTTATATGCATTTTACGTATTCCTGTATCTTTACAGGATATTATAAATGAACTACAGGAACCTCAAAACGACAGCAATGCCATCTCCGAAGAGGTTAGTACTTGTTCGGAAATTCTGTAAACAAAGACTTGTTATGCGAAATATATTTGCGATGTTTATTAGAGAGGATCAAATTCCTTATGTTTGATATTAAATAATTTTAATATTCCAAACCTAGCCATGTGTAGAACTTGTTCTGTTTCTGCATATGTAAATAAGTTGCATGTATAACTTCTCATGAAGTTTTTTTAATATTAGATTTGGAGAAACCACTCTGGACATATCATTTAATAATTCACTTTAATATTGTTATAGAAAGTATGGCAAAATTGAAGAACTTAGATAATAACAGAAGGTTTTTACTTTCTGTTGGAAATTCATTAAAAATTCAAAAGCGTGAAAACAAACCTGTGTTGTTTGCATTAAATTTTCTCTTTTTAATGTAAGGTGATAAGAGCACAAAGAAGAATTAATTGACTGAGCTGTTATTTTTTTAGGTAAACATCAAGGAAGAAATGGAAATAGTTGAGTGGCAAATACCTGATGATCTAAAGGGAAGAGCGTTTGTAATGGAGGTAATTACAGTGATTCTTAGCTATTCTATTGACAATTGTTAGGAAATAGTTTTCTTCAGTGAATGGCATATTTATCTAGGGTTAGAGAGAAGGCTCACAATCATAGAAGCCCAGTCAAATTTTATTTATATTTTAGCCATTTGGTACTCTATTCTCTGAAGGAAATATCAGTGATTTTTCTAACATATTTGTCTATATCTGATTGGTAATGTTGACTATAATTGGCATTTGGTGGCTGTTTTTAAGGTTGGAATCTTTGTCTCTGATTTCAATAAAGCCTTTTCTTCAGATCCTTCACCACATACGTTTTCATAAAAGCCATTCTATGCTATATAGTGATTAATATTTTGTATCATACTGGTATTATTTACCATATAGTTTTATAATTTGTATTATAAAGATATTGTGTCACAAAAGTAGATTGAAAATCTTTCTGTAATATTTAACAATCTGTTTCTTTTTCATGGACTAATACATAAATGTAAATAAAAGGTAACTTTCTTTTGATTTGCTAAAACATATTACTGTTTCATCTTGACAGTGTTTAATTTTCTGAAAATCAGTTGACAGCATTTGTTTTAGAAAATTTTCTACCAGGATACATAAAAATCTGAGATATATTAAGGTCGTATTTAATTTCTAATCTGGTAGATCATCTCCCTTGAAGTTTATAACAGATTATAATTTCTGGTAGAATATCTCCCATTGTGTTAATGTATGTTCATTCCACTTGATTTTAACTGATATGAACCTTTTATTGAGAATTTATCCAAAGTAAAAAACTTTTTACCTGTTTAGAAAATCATCGGAATCTTTCCATCAGAGAATGAAGTTGAGCCAAACCAAGAAGAGTATTTGTTATGTGTAGAAGAGATGAATGAAGAACAGGTAAATACAAATGTTTTAATGCAATATTATTTTATTATTTTAAAATGGTCTTTTATAGACTTAATTTTCAGTGAACAGTTAGCCAATTTTTAACCTGTAAATTATTTCTGGAGAACAGTAGTTATAATCTACAGTTAAGGAGGGTTTATACCTTGCCTGAAAATCCGTTTGCAGGCTGTTGGCAATTACATCACCATGGGGCATGTAAATCAGTAAAAAAAATGTGTTTTCATTATTCAATGCATGAAAGATGAAGCTACACTCCCATCTGCCTGTTTTTAATGATGGAAACCATAACGGAGAAAGAAATTTGAGAAGAAATCGACCATTTTTGAAGTGGCTCTCGGTTATAAAGAAGGATATGAACATTTCATCAGATGGGAGTGTAGCTTCATCCTTTAGCATTGAATTTAGACAACTTTCAAGTTTGTAAGTTTTATAATAATCATGTAATCGTGCAACGTGAGCAAGATGTACAGCGTTTTTTGCAAAAAGGAACTGGCACTGCAATCCACTTCCCCTCATTTTCCCTCACACTCCTTCTTTTTGACGAGGAAACATAGTGAAGCGATGTGAGGCTGATAGCAGTGCCAAGTGTAGGAATATAGCATGTAAACTTGCCGATAATCTTTCAGTGTAACTCAAAGAAAGTATCATTTATTGAGTAAGAGTTTAAATGGTTAGGTACGAAGGACTGGATTTTAGGTAGGAATAACATCAATCCCTTCATTGTGCAGTGGGCTAGAATCGAAAAAAGCTGGCCAGATGACGAAAATGGTTTTTTGAGTGCAGGTTCTGATTCCTTGCTTTGATATTACAAAATGGTTAAATTTTATACTCCTGCTTGTTGTTTTTCAATATCCTAATGCACTAAAAAGAATCATGGTGTCAGACATGAACAATTTTCAGAGAAATGGGCAGTCTTAGATTTTTCGGAAGGCATTCAAGCTTGCTGCTATGTGGAGGGTTTAAAAATAACCTTTGGAATAAACAACGTTGTTATGACCTATAACGATTCTTTATCTTTTGACTGGTTGCTTTCTATTCCTTTCAAAAATGATATTTTGCTCAAAGCATCAAATGGTAGACACCTTTTTCGGACAATTTTTGAGATAAAGTAAGGAATATAAATAGTAAAACGACCTTTGTGCATGGAGTCTCTTATACCACGTCATTGTCAGAAGTATCTAGATGTGGAATCCAAAGAAACTGTTTCTATTCAGGTCTACTTGGGAAGTTGATTTTTTGTAAGCTTAGTGCTGTCTGTCTCACCGCCATGGAATCTTTGGTTACAGTTTCACTGTCTTTGAGGTGATATGAATGTGTTAAATTCTGGTTAATTATCCTGAAAATATGTGAAGGCAGTGTAAGAAAGGAATTTAATACCTCTACTTTACTCAAAGAACGTAAAATTAAGGAAAGCTTAAGAATCAGGTAAGATGTGACTGTATTTTAATTTAACTGTGAAAAAACTTATAGCGATCTTTTCTCTCTTGGTAATGGTGGAAAATATGGTTGACAGAAGTTACTTTGTGAAATCTTCACATCTAGAAATTGTTACCGACCCTTGTGTCAGGGTCTCGAGTAAAGTACGGTTTATGGCACTTCTGCACTATGCAAACACTAATGAGTATCTGCTCATTGGCTAAGCTTATTCAGTGAGTGCCTTTGGGATTGTTAGGAAAAGAGAAAATATTTTTTAGTTTCAGTTTTAGTCTATCTATGAAGGTGGAAAGTTCATTATTTTTATTTAAAATTAGAGATGGTTTTTGAAATCAAGAAGGACCAGATATTTATGTACGTTTTTTAAGTTTAATTCAGTCCTTGTCATTTTTGATGGAGTGATTCACTAGTAAATGAATAGCATTGCATATTATCATAGGTGAACTTCCACGTTGCATCTCGAGGAACTAGTATTCCTGCTTTCCTTCTGAAGTATATTTCAAATCTCGCTTTCGTTCCTCAATGCCCATCATTCCATCTATCAAAAATAGCAATAAAAAAGCATGGGAGATCTCATTGTATTGATAACTGAACCTCTGGATGCTTGGTTGAGTACCCCCAATGACATTCAAATTCCCCTCTTTACTATACTTACCCATTCCACCTTTTGCTAGGGGAAGACATTTCCCCTCGTATGTGGCGATCAGTCAAAGTAATTCCAGTCTCGACGTATCGACCCCCTTAATGTGATTGTTTATTCTTTTATAAATGCATAGATGAACCCTTTTCACCATTAATGTACTTAATATAAGGACCTCTTTTCCTTTCCAGCAAATTGTGGGAATCTTTCCATCAGAGAATGTTGCTGAACAAAACCATGAGCAGTATGCATTGTGTGTTCAGGAAACGAATAATGTACAGGTGAACGGAATTAAACATTTTTAACTTTGTTTGAACATTCTAATCATATTTTACCTTAGATTCCATGGAGATTTGGCATTATTTCATGCTACTAATGAAATTTTATTTGCTATATTGAGTACCTTCAAATGTGTGACAAATAATGTATTAATATAGAAATCTGCCTTATATTTAGGAAAAAGTTGAAGAAGATGGTGTGAAAATGGAAGAGGAAAACTATGATGAGAGAATTATAAGCTATCAATTGACAGAGGTAAGATTCATATTGCAGAAATTATTATATGCAAAATAATTTCAATATTGCAAATTTTTTATTATTCACTTTAAAATTTCTATTGATGGTAAGCTAATGTCTAATCTTAAAACTATTGATACAAAATAGTATTGAAAAGTTTGTTAAAGTGTTTTGATGGTATTGTATCTTAAATTTTATGAATATTTAGGAATATTTCATGTTAAAAATGAAATTAAAACTGAGTATCAAGTATCTTTGAAGAAGCAAATGATGATTTATTGATAAAGAAATTTTTTGATTTGTAGGAATTGGTTGAAGGAAATGGAGTGAATTTGGAGCGGGATAATTCTGATGAAGGAATTACAAGTAACCAATTGACTGAGGTAAGTTTCAGATTGTAATAGCAGTGATGTATAGTTCTGCAGACATTTATTACAACTTTTTCATCAAACTTGTGAATTTCCTCTGCTCACTTTACCACTAATTTAGTGTATATGTATTGGAGTTTCTTGCATAACTGTTCTATGTCCCATCTTTGAATAACTTTCAATGTTACATGCACAAGTTTAAACATGTTGCAATCACTTATTTATCCTCCAGTATCTTATATGTGAAAAGTACATACGTAAAGGTAATCTTACTCTATTTGATAGTTATAACTGTCTTTGCTTTATTTACAGGCTTCCAAAGAATCAAAAGTGTCTTCAGCAGATATGGTAAATGAAGGAGATAATAATGATAAGATATATAATGAAGAGAATAGTTCCTTATATATTGCTAAAGAATCCTTTGATGGAGAGAATTCAGAGGAAGGAGATGAAAGGCAGGCATCTGTTTGTGGTGCAGAGTTGAATTGTACAGACAAACAGGGTGACTTTGAGTTATCAGGAGAGACAGCTACTGTTAAGGGGAATGATTTGTCTTATTATGTTTGTGATATTTGCAAAAAGAGCTTTCGAAAGAAAATCCATTTAGGTTGGCATATTAGAATTCACTATGAAGATAGACCATATGCTTGTAGTATTTGCAGCAAAACATTTAAACAACAGGAAGGCAGACATCGGCATGAGATATTGCATAGGAAGCAGGAGAATATCCCAAAGGGAAAGAAGTTGTACACGTGTGGTATTTGTGGGAAGCATTATTGCAGCAAACACAGCTTATATAGCCATTCATTTTTGCACACTAATAGGTTTTCATGTAGTGTTTGTGGAAAATGTTTCAGTAGCAGTTCACATCTGCAGACACACGTAAGGACACATACAAAGGAAAAGCCATTTAAATGTGATATCTGTCAAAAGTGTTTTACTAGAAAAGGACATCTAAAAGGACATGTTGCTATTCATTCCTCAGAGAGACCATATTCTTGCAAAATTTGTGGAAAAACTTTTAAGGATATGAGTAACAGGTATCGTCATGAATTATCTCATTTAAGAAAAGTTTAATTACCTCAATCTCAGGTCATTCTAGTATCTCATTCTTTCTATATATATGATTTGATATTTTGTATGCGATGACGTTCTGTTCCAGAACTTTGTCTGGATGCAATTAATTAAGTTGTTTTAAGTTCATACTTGTAATAAATATTATAAATAATCACACTTTAAATCATTTTTGAAGCCCTTCCCTGTAACATAGAAATGTTAATCCAGGGATGTGAACGAAGAGGTAAATATGATTTATAATTGCATGTATCATTAAATTTTTTTGCTATGCTGATAATTTCCACTTGTGTAAAAAACTATGTATGCTGTATTTCTACTTTGTGGTATGATATTTCTACATTATCTTACTAACATATCCTAAATCTTTAGCTGAGAAGTCAACAGCTATTTCTTGAAATTAATTCATTTTAGTAAATATTAAGGTCCAATATTTAGCTAGTAGTTTTTTATATTTGAATATTTTCCCTTAGAAGAAATTACTATGCAGTTTCAGTTATTTAATCCATAACCAGCTTATTTTTCCATAAATTGAATATTAGTTTCTATACTGTTTTCTCTTATCATAGTTAATTTTAGTGTGGAATCAGTTTTATCCCCAAAGTATTCATTTTTATTCAAACTTCAGATTTTTCATTTACTCTTAAATTCTTGGCTTCCTGACTGTAAGTGATTCGTAACCTTTAATTGGTTGGATCTGGTCATACTGACCTGGCCAATATTCCTTTTGATAATTTAGCTAATAGTATTATATTGTTCTCAGTTGTTATTCTATCTAGTTTCTTTTTCTTTATCACTAAATCATGTTTTATTCGCAAATTGATGTAATGTTACTCTGAAATACATTTTACATGGTGCAGTTGATACTATGTCTTGCTAAATAATGTGGCCTGAGGTGATTTAGTTTCTTAATAATAAGGGGTGCTAAGTTAACTTTATTCATTCCATATTTATTCAAGAAATATGTGATAGACCATTTCCCTGCAGTGTTTGTGGTAAAATGTTTAAATATAAGAGTAGCAGGCAATTGCATAAGATTACTCACCAAGGGAAAATTTAAATTCTTTAAAAACCTCAGGCCATCTTTGAATGTTGTTCTTTAATGTACAATTAGCTCTTTGGAAGTGAGAATTTTAAGTTCAATAACTTTGTGTCTTTGTATTCCATTAAAGTTTCTTAAAGTTATTGTTTACATTAAATATTTTAATCTTAATAAGTACTTATTTGAAGCCCTTTCCTTTGACAATTAAATGTTATTCAGGCACAAACAAAGTGGTGAATATGATTAATATTTGCATGTGACATACTTTTTCCCATACTGATAATTTTTACTTGTATAAATTTAAATAACAATATATTTTGAATTTGTTACTTTATAATATATTTTACATTATCTTACCATATTACTAATTTGCAGAAAGTCATCAGCTATTTCTTGATGTGTAATTCATTTTTAGCAAAGTTAAGATCCAATATGTATCTAGTTATTTGTATATTTCAGTATTTGCTTATAGAATAAATAGCACTGCATTTTTAGTTTTGAATGTACTTATTTTCATGGAGAAGGCATAAATCTCAGGAAAAGTTTGACTACCTGCCAGAGAAAGCTGACCTGGGATATGTTAGAGCATCCATTGATTAAATTTATATTCTAGGAATAACTATGAAGTGTACGATGATGAATATTACAGTCCTAATAGATAAGTATATGTGAATTTTAGAAATGTGTTGAGTTTTTGTCTCTGGTAAGAGAAAAACTGATGCTGTGGTACATTAAAGAGTTTAGTCATTGACTACAACAGCAAATGAAAGATGCATTTGCTTCCAGCTAAGTTTCATTTATCATTATTATCATAAATGCATGGTTTCTCATGTAACAAAATCTAAGTATAAATCTGAGGAATGCATTGTATATCTGTTCAGATGGGATCATTTCTTTAAACCTCATGTTTAGCCTAAAAATATTTTGATCAGAATTTTTCCATTGAGGCTCAATAAATTAATGTTTATCTTCATATATTTTATTTCCTTTGTAGTTTAATTGTTTAATTCACTTTAATATGATATCAGGCTGATGTGCAGTCCTTGATGATAAAATTTTCTTCCAAAGACTGTTTTCAGCAAAGGAAAGAGGCTTAAATGAAGGACATGATGAAAATTTTGTTAATCTAAAATAAGCACAGAACATTACATCAACACTTCTTGTAGCTTTAATGAAGAGTGAGTTAACTATACACTCAACTTATAAACGAAACAAAATATCCTGGGACGTAACGCTTCTTTGCACCACCTAAGTAGTAATTATGACAAAAGTTGGAGGAAAGTCTTTTTATAAAGGCATCAGCTAACGAAATTCCTACGGATATTTTCATTTACATCTTCGTCACGTACTTTCAAATATTAAGATTAATAATTGTCTACCTAATTTGGATTTTTGCCTTGAAAATTGATAAACAATGTCTCAGAAAAACACTTCTCATTCTCAAGCATAATTTCAGGTTGCTTGACAAAGTTTAAAGGACAAAATACCCTTTTATAACCAATGTAAACAATGCTAAACTTCCAGAACGGCCATTTTGAATTAACTGAAGGTTGAATCTGTTGTGTCCAGGAAAGCCGCTAGGGAGCATAAAGCTACCGCCTATTGCATACGGAGATAATAGTCGTCTATCAAACTTAATAATTTTATAATGTTTATGCCTTGTATGTGCTAGTCATTGTAAAATACCAAGTAATTGTGTCATCCTATTAAAGAATAAAAGCAAGCTAATCAAAAGCAAACCAGCAAAACACCAATGTCGGTAATGATGGCGAAATTTCCCAAATGACCGAATATTTGGCGAAGGAGATATCTTTCGTTTTTTCTGCTCGATGAGTGTACTTCCTTCCATGGCCTCATCTCCTTCTATAAGGGCAGGAGGCCCACCCAAGTGCTCTTCTCTCATTTAGACCATTAACAACCGCGTTATTCTACGACGAATTTCCGATAAAACACCTCGATGTTATTGACTCTATCAGTTGGACTCTATGAGGTACCATTCTAAGAAACTTAGAAATGCTATTACCTTATTTAAAAACAGGAGAACGTTCGTTTACGTAAAAGCTGTACTTAAAAATATCGGTATGTTGGACACGAAGTATAGCTGAGATGTTAAATTAAGCTCGGGAAAAGCGGCAGTTCCAAATTACACCGCGCTAGGGGCGCTTGAGGTACCTTTAATAATTAAGTCTTGCTATACTCTTCCATGCCTTTCCAAGCTTCTGCGCATGCGCTGACGAGCCATGTGCAAAGAAGCGTCACTTGCCGAGTTAACGTTGTGTGGAGATGTTAGCGTTTTTGTATTTGCGGTGATTTGTCTGTTACAGAATCTCAGAAGATGTGCGAGCAATCTTTGGATGTCCTCTGCAGACTTTGTTTGAAAGAGAGTTTCTCTTTCGTCAGTATTTTCTCGAACTTCTCTTCAACTGGGGATCCGGTGTTTAGAGTGCTGAATTTCGTGTACGACTTAAAGGTGTGTGCTGGCTTGTTTTAAAATGTTAGTGTTGAACTGGAATAAGATGCAAGGAATGGAAATCATTAATTACTGCTAAGTTTAGGCAAGAAATCTGTTTTATTTTTCCACCTCTAATTATATTCATCAATTTGTTACGCTACGAATGTTTTCTCTCTCTTCTATTATCTCGAAAGTATTTTTAAATCCGAAAATGAAGGTAATGAAAGATCACGTGATAATATTGTTTATATTAAAGGCATATTATTTTAAATTACTTCTCGATTGAATTCTGTCGTCTTCTCGGCAATATCTTTTGAAAACGATTCACTTAAATCCTGCTATTGTATTGTTGTCGACTAGATGTGGACGGTGTACGTCGTTCCCTGACTAATGTTTTTTATTTCTATGATTTAGATAAGCGAAAACGATGGTCTCCCGTCTAAGATATGCAAACCATGCTTGTGGAGGATGACCGAGTTTCATTGTTACAAGAGAAATGTGCACTACGCCGAGGCCGAGATATTAAAATTCTTAAATGAAACTAATCATGTAAGTAAATCTTGTTGTCAAATTTTTTTATTGCTGGCATTCTGAAGTTTTACTAACATTATCCTTGTATGCAGTTGAATAATTTATTCAGATTTCGGAACCTTTTCAGGAATCCAACGAAACTTCTGTTGACGAAGCAATTGATGCTGATGATGCAGAGGAAATCCAAACGGTATGTATATTGCTAGTGATTTTATGAAAGACTATTTATACGAAATTTTATTGTAGGGAATAAATTAAATTTACATTTATTGCTGTATCTTTTCAGAATATTAAAGATGAAGTGCTGGAATCGGAAGAAGACAGGAGTGGCATAGACGAAATGGTAATCATATGTTCGTAAATCTTATTAACTTTGTTATTCGTGAACTTTTACCAATTAAACTGTTCTTAGTAACTTTAACTTAGTTATTTGTCATTTTCATTGTGATTAATGATATTTTTTAACTCATAATTAATATTTATTTATTTTATGGTTACAAATGAAAATAATGTGATTATTATGTTGAATTACATATATTTAATAGTATTAATTTAACAGAAATATAGTATACGAGTAAAAGTTGCTTGCATACTGCAAGCTATCCGTTGAATAAGGTATCATACCAAGTACTGCCTCAGTTCAAATTTAAAACTTCGCGCCACAGACCACTTGGCGACGAACTAAGAACCCGATCGTGAGAGAAGACAGCCAAATAATATTAGATAAGTGCCATCCTTACTTGTTCCAAAGTTTCGATTCAATATCTTATTGGGAAGGTCCCACGCCTCCGTCACCATTCCGGGTTCTATCTTTCCAGCTTATCGGGAAGGCATTTAAAAAAATCGTCCGCACAATGCATTCTTATGGGAAAATTGCGATTTTTGGGAATTTCTGGCATCGAACTCATGATAGCTAGCGTCGATGTCTGAATTATTGTGGCGTCTAGAGTGTAGGGCCAGTACGTCAAAAAATCTGACGTTGATGGCGCTTGTGGAACATGGTCAGAATTCGTATCCCCTATAAATATATAGGTATATCCGGAGAGTTGCTATATATATATACGAGTAAAAGTTGCTTGCATACTGCAAGCTATCCGTTGAATACAGTATCATACCAAGTACTGCCTCTGTTCAAATTTAAAACTTCGCGCCAAAGACCGCCTGGCGTCGAACTAAGAACCCGATCGTGAGAGAAGACAGCAAAATAATATTAGATAACTGCCATCCTTACTTGTTCCAAAGTTTCGATTCAATATCTTATCGGGAAGGTCCCACGCCTCTGTCACCATTCCGGGTTTTATCTTTCCAGCTTATCGGGAAGCCATTTAAAAAATCGTCCAATGCATTTCTTATGGAAGAATTTTGCATCCACCTGGCGTCGAACTCACTGTCATTTGGCTACATTTTTTCCATGAGAAGCATAGAAGACTACCTCAACTTCAACCTCCGAAATTTTGGTTACTCTATCTTAACGATAAGTGCCTCAAAATAATTTTCAAAAATCCGCGCAATGCATTCTTATGGGAAAATTGCGATTTTTGGGAATTTCTGGCATCGAACCCATGGTAGCTAGCGTCGATGTCTGCATTATTCTGGCATCTAGAGTGTGGGGCCAGTACGTCGTAAAAATCTGACGTCGACGGCGCTTGTGGAACATGGTCAGAATTCGTATCCCCTATATATATCTATATCTATTATATATAGCTAACTCTCCGGATATACCTATATATATATATATACGAGTAAAAGTTGCTTGCATACTGCAAGCTATCCGTTGAATACAGTATCATACCAAGTACTGCCTCTGTTCAAATTTAAAACTTCGCGCCAAAGACCGCCTGGCGACGAACTAAGAACCCGATCGTGAGAGAAGACAGCAAAATAATATTAGATAAGTGCCATCCTTACTTGTTCCAAAGTTTCGATTCAATATCTTATCGGGAAGGTCCCACGCCTCTGTAACCATTCCGGGCTTTATCTTTCCAGCTTATCGGGAAGCCATTTTTAAAAAATCGTCCAATGCATTTCTTATGGAAGAATTTTGCATCCACCTGGCGTCGAACTCACTGTCATTTGGCTACATTTTTTCCATGAGAAGCATAGAAGACTACCTCAACTTCAACCTCCGAAATTTTGGTTACTCTATCTTAACGATAAGTGCCTCAAAATAATTTTCAAAAATCCGCGCAATGCATTCTTATGGGAAAATTGCGATTTTTGGGAATTTCTGGCATCGAACCCATGATAGCTAGCGTCAAAGTCTGCATTATTCTGGCATCTAGAGTGTAGGGCCAGTACGTCGAAAAAATCTGACGTCGATGGCGCTTGTGGAACATGGTCAGAATTCGTATCCCCTATAAATATATAGGTATATATATATATAGGTATATCCGGAGAGTTAGCTATATATAATAGATATTTATAGGGGATGCGAATTCTGACCATGTTCCACAAGCGCCATCGACGTCAGATTTTTTCGACGTACTGGCCCTACACTCTAGATGCCAGAATAATGCAGACTTTGACGCTAGCTATCATGGGTTCGATGCCAGAAATTCCCAAAAATCGCAATTTTCCCATAATAATGCATTGCGCGGATTTTTGAAAATTATTTTGAGGCACTTATCGTTAAGATAGAGGAACCAAAATCTCGGAGGTTAAAGTTGAGGTAGTCTTCTATATTACGAATGGAAGTAATGTTGCCAAATGACCGTGAGATCGACTCCAGGTGGGTCCGAAATTCTTCCATAAGAAATGCATTGCTGCAATTTTTGAAATTTTTTTTCAATGCCTTCCCGATAAGCTGGAAAGATAAAACCCCGTGTGGCGACGGAGGAGTTTGAACATATTCTTCCATGAATTTCACAGTTCTTCTAGTGGTCCTTGGTTCGATGCAAGAGGGTCATTCCGATTCCACCATGCATTTCAAAGGGGTAAAACGGAATCTTATTTTAGGACCTTCCCGATAAGATATTGGATCGAAACTTTGGAACAAGTCATAATGGCACTTATCTAATATTAATTCGCTATTTTATCTCACAGAAGGGTCCTGAGTTCGACGCTAGGCGGTCATTTGCGCGAATTTTTGCAATCTGTTTTGAGACCGTTCTCGATGCGATAGAGCAATCAAAATCACGGTGTTTTTAGATGAGACGGTTTTCCATAGTACTAAAGGAAGAAATGTTACCAAATGTCCGTGTGTTCGACGCCAGGTGGTTCCGAAATGCTTCCGTAAGAAATGCATTGCTGCAATTTTTGAAATTTTTTTTCGATGCCTTACCGATAAGCTGGAAAGATAAAACCCGGAATGGTGACAGAGTCGTTTGATAGCATTCTTTCTTGAATTTCACCGTTCGTCTAGTGGTCCTTGGTTCGATGCAAGAGTGTCATTCCGATTCTACCATGCATTTCAAACGGGAATAACGGATCTTATTTTAGGACCTTCCCGATAAGATACTGAATTGAAACTTTGAAACACGTCAGAGTGGCACTTCTCTAACATTCATATGCCATTGTCTCTCACGAACGGGTCCTTTGTTCGACGCCAGGCGGTCATTTACGCAAATTTTTAAAAATTGTTTTGAGGCCTTTCTCTATGCAGGAGACTATTCAAAATCTCAGCGTTTGCGCTTGAAGTAGTTTTCTATAGAACCAGTGGAAGAAAGGTAGCATATGACCGTGAGTTCGATGCCAGATGGATGAAAATTTCTAACGTAAGAAATGTATTGCGGCAATTTTTAAGAATTTTGCTGGATAAGCTTCGAAGATGACACCCGTAAGGGGAACATATTGTAAATGTTTACCAATTAGCTTGCAGTATGCAAGCAACTTTTACTCGTATATATATAGGTATATCCGGAGAGTTAGCTATATATAATAGATATATAGGTACAGTCATCCAAGAAAAAATCCAACGGTGTACTACGTGGTGCATAAGATTGAGGGGTTTCAAATGTCACTCCTTGCCCCTTCTACCCGCCCTTCTATTAGCTATTGGCAACACCGGAATATTCTCCCGACATCTCGTCTCCGCTGCAGTGGAAAACGGATGCGCACGAACATGGTCCACGATGCGTTTATCGTCTTCCTCTGTTGTCTTTCTAGGCCTTCCAGACCCTATTATGCGTTCTACGGAATGAGATTCCTCCCATTTTTTTTTCAAATTCAAAATTGTGGAGTGGGAGACATTAAACTCCCGCGCTATCTCGCAAACGCCTTTATTAGCGGCAAGCATTCCTGCTACTTGGTTTCGACGCCTGGGAGTGAGCTGCGACATCTCTCTATCTAACACATGGACACGATCGGTAGGAAGGTAGACAAGTGACTGGAAGAAAGACTCTTCCTGGTGAAAGTAAAGGAAATGGAATTCGGCTATTAATGTGTAAGAAATTTAAGAATTCTCCGATCGCTGAATTCCGGGGACCGTCGGGTGCAATTTCTCAGAAAAGGATTAACGCCAGGTACCAGTTTTCAGAAACTGTTCATGCGCATTTTGCAGAGGATATCAAGGGGAGTTAAATGCATTATGAAAAGAAAGTGAGGAGTGTGAGGCATCCGTTTGTCGAAAAGAGCGTCAAGGAAGAACTCCGTATGAAGAAAAGGAGATACTGAGATTTAAAAAGCACCTTCACGGCTGGGCATCTGTCGCACATCTTTGATCCCCCATCCCCCGCTGTTCACTTCGTTTCTCTTTAGACCTCACAATTGTTTCTTAGATCCTTCAGTCCTATACACTCCTTCCCCCACTATTCATATCTCTCAGCATACGCGGAATTTAGTGAACCCCTTTTGTATACCTGCTACTCCCTAGCCAGTCCATTATCTTTAAATCCTTCTCTCCTTATTCCCACTCGCGATTTCGGGTTTTTCCTAATACCTTTCACAAACAGACGTTAGCAAAGCCTGCAAACCGCCTTGGACCACCGGATCGCCATTATGTGGTCTCCGGTTCGATTCCCTATGATGGCACTTATGCACGGATGGACCTTCGCTGTCAAAGATTTCCGGGATAATACAATGATTAGACAATGAGCAATGAATGCCGCGGAAAAGAGAAAAGTGAATGAATTGTCGAGATTTTTACCGGCAATGCAAAAATCGCAATTTTCCCATAAGAATGCATTGCGCGGATTTTTGAAAAAATTTTTGAGGCACTTATCGCTAAGATAGTAGAACCAAAATTTCGGAGGTTGAAGTTGAGGTAGTCTTCTATGCTTCTCATGGAAAAAATGTAGCCAAATGACAGTGAGTTCGACGCCAGGTGGATGCAAAATTCTTCCATAAGAAATGCATTGCGGAAATCTTTGACGATTTTTTAAAAATGGTTTCCCGATAAGCTGGAAAGATAAAACCCGGAATGGTTACAGAGGCGTGGGACCTTCCCGATAAGATATTGAATCGAAACTTTGGAACAAGTCATAATGGCACTTATCTAATATTAATTCGCTATTTTATCTCACAGAAGGGTCCTGAGTTCGACGCTAGGCGGTCATTTGCGCGAATTTTTGCAATCTGTTTTGAGACCGTTCTCGATGCGATAGAGAAATCAAAATTACGGTGTTTGCAGATGAGATGGTCTTCCATAGTATCGTAGGAAGAAATGTTAGCAAATGACCGTGAGTTCGACGCCAGGTGGGTTCGAAATGCTTCCGTAAGAAATGCATTGGTGAAATCTTGGATGATTTTTTTAAAATCCTTCCCGATAAGCTGGAAAGATAAAACCCGGAATGGTGACCGAGGCGTGTGAGAACATTCTTCCATGTTATTCGCCGTTTCTGCAGTGGTCCTTGGTTCGATGCTAGAGCGTCATTCCGATTCTACCATGCATTTCAAACGGGAATAACGGAATCTTATTTTAATTCAGTATCTTTTCGGGAAGGACATAAAATAAGTTTCCGTTATTCCCGTTTGAAATGCATGGTAGAATCAACGTCAGATTTTTTTCAAAGTACTGTCCCCACCCTGTACATGCCAGAATAATTCAGACATCAACGCTAGCTGTCATTAGTTTGATACCAGAATGTCCCAAAAATCACAATTTTCCCATAAGAATGCATTGCGCAGATTTTTGAAAATTATTATGAGGCACTTATCGGTAAGATAGTGGAACCAAAATCTCGGAGGTTGAAGTTGATGTAGTCTTCTATATTACTAATGGAAGAAATGTTACAAAATGAGTGAGTTCTACGCCAGGCTGGTGAAAAATTCTTCCATAGGAAATGCATTGTTGCTATTTTTGAAAATTTTTTTCAATGTCGTACCATTAAGATGGAAAGATAAAACCTGGAATGGTGACAGAGGCATTTAAAATCCTTCCTTCAAGAGGTGTGCCTTTTCTCCAGTGGTCCTTTGTTCGATACAAGACGGTCATTCCGATTCTGCCATGCATTTCAAATGGGGAAAACGGAATCTTATTCCTTCCCAGTAAGATATTGAATTGAAACTTTGGAAGAAGTCAGAATGGCACATATCTAATATTAGTTTGCTATTTTATCTCATGGAATGGTCCTGAGTTTGACTCTAGGTGGTCTTTTACACGAATTTTTTCAATTTCTTTTGAGGCTTTTCTAGATGCAATAGAGGAATCATAATCACGGTGTTTGCAGATGAGGTGGTCTTCCGTAGTACCAAAGGAAATAATGTTTCCAAATGACCATGTGTTCGACACCAGGTGGGATTGAAATGCTTCCGTAAGAAATGCATTGAAATCTCTGACTATTTTTTTTTAATGCCTTCCCGATAAGCTGGAAAAATAAAGCCCGGAATGGTGTCAGAGGCGTTTGAAAACATTCTTTCATGAATTTCACCATTTGTCTAATGGTCCTTGGTTTGATGCAAGAGGTCATTCCGATTCTACCATGCATTTTAAATGGGATTAACGAAATCTTATTTTAGGACCTTCCTGATAAGATACTGAATTGAAACTTTGAAACACGTCAGAGTGGCACTTATCTAACATTGCCATGTCCTTGTCTCTCACGAACGAGTCCTGTGTTCAACCCCAGGCGGTCTCTGTGGTTATAAACGTCTCCCTGGTTATCAAGGTGAATTTTGAAGTAAGGTACTCTCTAACCTGATTAAGAGGTGGATTTTTCCTGTCCCAAGATGCTCTGGAATTCATATCAACCAATGCTCTGCTTCAGTTTATAGGCTGAGAAGTAATGACCAAAATTTAGAAACTAGAATGCATATTTAGTACAAAAATGGATTTTTATTAGAGAATATTTGAAAAGGCAACCTGTTTCACTCGGTTACAGTGCTTTCCCAATTAGGATGGTTTTGCTGAAAAGTGTCTTCACTGCATTTTATCATACTTACATATTTCAATTACAGCCTAATTGCCTGGTAAGTGTTCAGATGCTTAGTTATTGATTTATTTCATTCTAGGAGCTGCCCCATCATTAGCTGGACCTGGAGGACGTCTACCTGATAGCCATGGACCCTCTGGAATGCAAGGAACTTCAAAAAGCCATTGAAAATGCAGACCTTGAGATGGTGAGATGTCTACTTGACAGTAAGGCCAACAGACGGAACTTCTGTTGTGATGGAATGTCAGCTCTGTACAAGGCATTGGACTGTAAGAGATGTGAAACTTCCTCATCCACAAGGAGGCCAAGTTTCTTGGTAATAAGGGTAAATGGCTAACAACAGAGGATATAGGTTTTTCTTATTAACATTTACTTGAGTGATCACATAGAGACTGCAGAAGGTGTGCTGTATTCCATGCTGCATTGCTATATAAGTGATATGTTCTGAATCTTATTGTACAGTCTGTCACCAAGAAGCTTAGCTAAGGATGATTTCTATGCCATGATGTCAATGTATAAAAATTTCTTTGACTTTGATTTCTTGAAATTACTGATCAATGTCCTGGAGATACAAGTGGTTCATATACCAAGCCACTTCAGCTCAGAAGATGTAAATATGGTTTACAGTCTGTAAGAAGAAGAGTCCTTGATCTATGGCTTAACTATTACAAATTCAAGGAAGATCTTTGTCAGATCAAAGCATTTGTTGTCTGCTGATCCAGAAAAGAAATTGAAGGTGTATGGCATCATGGCAGAGGGAATCTTTCACCTTTCCTTGAATATATTGTTTGAAAATGAGGCAATGAAAAATTTGGTACAGTAAACCCTCACATAGCTTGAAGATTTGTTCCTTTAAATCACCGTGTAATGTGAAATTTTGTTTAATGAAATGAGTACATCGTGGGAAATATTGTGTTTCCAACCTTATTCTAAAAAAATCTCGATCAGAATGAAATTATTTTATCCACAATGCAGATGCATGGTTAATAAAATTATTGCATCATATTTAAATTCTAAATAAAAACTGACACAGGCCAGAGATGCTAATAAAGCAGTTCAATTGCTCCAAAAACAGCATAAGTAGCAAATGTAAAAACATGCAAATTATACTGCTGCCTAATAGCCTATGATAGGTACTCTGACTGGTATGAGACATAATGTCTATTTCCAACTGACAGTTGTGAGATTGCATGAGTTGTAGCAGCTTCTCTTTAACAAATTATTATCAATGTTTTGTTGTATTCCTTTACCCTCCAGCAGTAGGCAGTGGCCGGGTATTGCATAGTTACAATGCTACAACATAATGAATAATGTTCAGACAGGACTCCCACATTTCTTCTGAATGTGACTTTTGCAACTGCGTCTTACCGAGAAAAACTGTCATGCTATGTGAAATCGGCTTCTAAACTTTGACTACATTTAACTTAAGTTTTTCATAAAGATTTTTCATTATTAATTTTGAAAATACTCAATCCTTACCTTTAATTTTCTCAGATGATCCAGGTGAGGTGAGGGAATTAATTTATGAATCCATTTTAATTTCAAAGGATTGTAATTGTGCAATAAAAGATGACGGAACTGGAGGAAATATAAAGATAGAATATTATTCATAGTTTTTGGAAATCAAGGATTTTCATCAAAATGACTTGTTTCTCCATTAATTATAAAATGCAAGAAAAGATGTATTTATTTATTATTTTAACATTTCTTAGAGTTGAATTAGGAACAGAAAAAGCCATCAATGTAAAAGTAAAAATTAAGGATTATGAGAAATAGTTGGAAACATTAACAGTTTATGTGTACCCAAATATAGATTGTAATTCTTTGAACTCTGTTTTTGGGAATGAAAATGTTCACTATTTTGATAAATATTTGAAATTTGAGGCATTCCAAGAATGTATTTTTATTATATTTTAATAATCATGTATACAAATGGGAATTTTTATGAAAAATTTGGATTTTGTCAATAATATTGTGGTTGATAATTATTTATATCTATGATCAATGAAATATATGATTATTTCATGATAATATGATATAATAGAATTTTCAGAAAATTCACATATTAACTGTATATTCAATTATTCATAATAATCACAAATTGGTATAGATTTTATATTTAACAATGTATGAATAGTATTCATTTTCTAATAAAACATTTGAAATTACATTGTCTTTACTATTCATTTTAAAAAGCAAGTGTTTGAGAAAGAGCTAATTACTTGTTGCCTCTGCTTAAATATTCAACAGTTGTAGTTAAATATATATTTGTTTACAGAAAGAGTTTAATTGCTATAAATTCATCTGCAGGTAAACAATAAAGTACTTAAATCCATACACAAGATGTAATTTTTTGTGAAGTTTAATCTTATATCAAAAGTAAGCAAATTGTTCCTCCAATCTTTATAAACTTGGAGAGAATCAATGGTCACCCATTAAAATGCAATATAAAGAGCTTCACTTTGATGTACAAAAGCATAAATTGAATTTCCTTACACAAAGATCAATGCAATACATTCTCTCCTTAGTTTGACTAGAATATACTTGAATTTTATCAAAGTATATGTCCCAAAAATAAATAATATTTCATTCTTTCATAAATTACATAGTTTATCTTTGAAGAGAAAGTTACAATTTCCAGAAAATCAGAACCAAATATCAGGTGCAGCACACGATTAAATTTGTCTAATGATAATACATATAATAGAATACAGAATTCTTGTTTGTCTTACATTCCAAGACAGTTAATTTTTCTCCATAATATTTTCTTTCATCTCATGCCTCAACTATTCTTTCAGGGAATAATAATATTATTTATTTAAATTATAGTATGCAGATATAAAAATAAAGGAGATATTGCAGAAAAAGCTTTTAATTTGTTATTTTTCTTCTTAACCTCAAAGTTATTTCTTTATTTTATAGATGGGAATGTTCATTTTACGAAAATAAGTAAAAAATAAAATAACAAGGATAGACAGGGAATCTATAAGAAAGGGTTTAAAGACTAAATTGTACAACAGGATTTGATTAATAGTGTACAAGATTTGTAATAGAATAAGTTTATTGATAGATAAAAGAGGTGAGTAACTTAAAGATTAGAATAAAATAGAAGAAATCATAGTTAGTGTTTCTCAGGAATGAACTTTATGTTAAAAAATTGCTTGGTAGTGTTTTATTTAATCACAATCCCAGGAATTAATAATATCCAATAAACCAGAATAAATTTTTTGTGGGCTGAAGAGAATAGTTAGTTTTAATCACAATCCCAAGAGAAAATAATAGCCAAATAAACAAAAATAGAGTTTTGGTAATTAGGAAACAGTTCTTAATGAGCTGTGGAGTAAAGTTTCAATGAGATCATGATTCAAATTCATCTTTGTTGTTAAAAAGATTCATTAATCTTCTCTAATTGTATATCAGGTTAAACTGTTTAATTTTATAGTGAAAAATTACCAAAATAAAGTAACTAAGATGTTAGAAAAGCAGACTGTTCTTCATAAAATAGAATATTCAGTACCTAGTATTACAGAACTTGGTTATACAGATATCCTTCTTTAGACTTGGCTTTACTTAGGCTCCTATGAAGCATCACAGCAAGGTTTTTCTATATATATATATGTAAAATTTGAAAGATCTGAAGTGTGCTTCCAATTCTTGTACTTAAATAGTTTATTGAAGAGATCAATTATTCTGGCTATTTATGAAGGTAACAGGGCCATAATATAATATTTAATTCTATGGTGAGAGAGATGAAGGACATTGCTATTAAAAGTGCAGCAGCAAGATACAAGAAAATAATTAAGAGAGAGTAAAGTAGGGGAATCAATAAAATTGTTAACTAAATCGAAAATAAATACCATATCTAAGAATGTGTGGCAGATAGAACTTCTTGGTAGGTTAAGATTATGCATAATCTACACATTGTTAATATCGAAACTGAAGTCCAATGAAGTTGATAAATTAATTCAAGATATTCCCTATCCTGATATATGTTTTAGGAGAAATGAGGACAAAAGAATCATACTAAAAGCTAAGCTGAACATGAAAGATGGAGAGATACTTTAAAGTGATTAGCTGTGCCAAAGGTTGATATGTCTTTTGATTCATTCAACCAGATAATATTCTGTAAAGTATTCACATAAAATTGGATTGGACTATAATATGGAGAGAGATAAATGATGAACACCCAAATTATGATTCTTTGTTGAAATTAAAAGAAAGAGTTTAAGTTTCTTTAAGTTTAGTATTTCAAAATGAATAACACCAGCAGGTGAGTAATAGAGCATATATTCCAAATGATAACATTCCAGAAAGCAATTATGTCAATCCATGGCATTGAATTAATTATAATCAATCAACTTCACAGTAAAACATTCACTGACATAATATGAATTCATGCAGTTTGAGATGTCAAAGCACTATTCCATACATCTCAAAATATATAATTATTTACTGATGGATATAGAAAAAAGACCCTGAAGACCACTATTGCTTCCTTCTTGAGATTATTTTGCATAGCCAAAGACGATTGAATATAACATGTCAGGTATGTTTTAAATTACCGAGATAAACATAATAGTGCCAGTTAGAGTTAATCCTTGATTGTGACCCATCTGTCTGTAGAAGATGCAATCGCTGAATTCCATCAAACCATGTTCATAAAGCCAAATTAGCGAGAGTATTTGGTATAAATATTTATAATGTGAACATAAACCCTCTTCGTTGGTCTAATTCATATTATCCATCTATGAAGAATAATATTATAGTTATGTGTAATAACCAGTGTAAATATATAAGTTATATAATAATTATATGCATATAATCCCAAAGTATATATTGGAGAATCGTACATAAAATACCCGTGAATATACTTTAAGTCATAAAGTTAGACCAGATATCACTTGAAATTATTCAACTTTTTATTAATGTTTAACTTTGCTCTTTCCTACCAAGAGTTATATCTATCTTCTATCTATCTATATATATTAAAAACGTAACGGTGTCTGTCTGTCTACAAAAAGCGTTTTTCTCGCCAATGCCAAGAGCTAGAGCGATGCTGAAACGTGCATTCGATGTAGACTGCTGCACCCTACAATGTGGCAAAATTTTCTTTTACCTAAACGGCCCCAGTTCGTACCCAGAGAAGAAAAACCGTTCTCATAAGAAATGCACGTAAACCTCACTTTTATCGGTTGCAGGCTACATTTCTTTTGCAAATTTAAATTAGAAACAATAGGCTTACGAAATCGCGATAAGCACTAAAAGAAAGAGAAATGAATACAGATTCTTATTTTGGTCGCCAAATATCGTTTTCGGGTCGAAATGGTGAGAATTCGGTTAAAATAGACGGAAATTTCGTGAAATTTTGAGGCTGTAAACAACTAATACCCTTGACGACCGAAACGATTGTTGAAACCGAGGTATTGCGTTTTTCCATAGGAATACACTATCCTCATAAGAAATACACGTAAACCTCACTTTTATCGGTTGCAAGCTACATTTCTTTTGCAAAATTAAATTAGAAACAATAGGCTTACGAAATCGAGATAAGCACCAAAAGAAAGAGAAATGAATAAAGATTCTTATTATGGTCGTGAAATATCGTTATCGAGTCGAAATGGCGAGAATTCGGTTAAAATAAACGGAAACTTCGTGAAAATTTGAGGCTGTAAACAACCAATCCCCGTGACGACGGAAACGATTGTTGAAACCGAGGTAATGCGTTTTTCCATAAAAATACACTGTGATTGATATGTTCATATGAAGGTAATGATTAAAAATGAATGATAGTACATTTTCATAGTCCAGATGTCTGGTCCAGACCAAACAACTGCACCCAGAGGGTGCATGCGCGCGGCTAGTCTTTAATTATGTTTTCAAAGCTCAATGTAAGTATTGTTTACTATTTTCTACTCCAGCGCCAAGTCGTACAGAAAAGAGACTGCTATGAAGCGTCACTTGGCTCCTATTTTCGGCGGGTACGGCGAAGCTAGATCGTGAGTTGCTGCTCTTTCGTCAAAAGGACGAAATTATTGATATTCGTCTGCAAAATGTGTGAAATACAATTGGATTCATATTGTAGGCTTTGTTTGAAAGAGAGTTTCTCTCTAGTTAATATTTTCACTCGCCTTTCTTCATCTGAGGAACCGGTGTCGAGAATACTAAACTTCGTATACGACGTAAAGGTAAGTATCACGTTCGTGATTTTGTGTGTGGTACGGTATCCATATCACAAAAGATTGCAAAGAATATAAACAACTTTATTTCTACAATCTTTTAACCTCACGTGATGAATATTATTTTTATTCTCATGTCTTCTTTTCCTAAAATCCCGTGCGTATGTTCATAATACGAATATGATTCCTTACTACTACTTTGGTATCACGAATATGTTTAGTATCGTTCTTTCATATTATGTATCATCACTTCTATGTTTTAGATATGCGAAGATGATGGCCTTCCGTCTAAAATATGTTTTCCTTGTGTGTGGAGGATGCTCGAGTTCCAGGCTTACAAAAAGAACGTTCATTACGCTGAATCGGAGATTATGAAATTGTTGGGTAAAACAAGACTTGTACGTGTGCTGCTTTATCTGCTGATTGTGCTTAAATTATTGATTATTATCTACGTTTTAAACCTATTTGAAATAGTCGTAATTGAGTGCATTTGGATATTTTATCGAGTTTTTGTTATATTTCAGAATTCAGAAGAAACTTCAGTTGACGAAGCGAATGACGATGCATGTATTGAGGCTGAAGATGTACAAACGGTATGGCTTTAGAATATATTATCTATGAAAATAAATACGAAAACATCATGGTAATGAATTTATATGCATTTTATGTATTCCTGTATCTTTACAGGATACTATAAAAGAAATACAGGAACCTCAAAACGACAGCAATGCCATCTCCGAAGAGGTTAGTACTTGTTCGAAAATTCTGTAAACAAAGACTTGTTATGCGAAATATATTTGCGATGTTTATTAGAGAGGATCAAATTCCTTATGTTTTATATTTAATAATTTTAATATTCCAAACCTAGCCATGTGTAGAACTTGTTCTGTTTCTGCATATGTAAATAAGTTGCATGTATAACTTCTCATTTAGTTTTTTTAGTATTAGATTTGGAGATACCACTCTGGACATGATATTATTTAATAACGCACTTGAATTTAGTTACAAAAAGTATGGCAAAGTTGAAGAACTAAGAGAATAACAGAAGGTTTTAAATTGCTGCCGAAAATTCATTAAAAATTCAAAAGCGTGAAAACAAACCTGTGTTGTTTGCATTAAATTTTCTCTTTTAATGTAAGGTGATAAGAACACAAAGAAGAATTAATTGACTGAGCTGTTATTTTTTAGGTAAACATCAAGGAAGAAATGGAAATAGTAGAGTGGCAAATACCTGATGAACTAAAGGGAAGA
Organism: Pachydiplax longipennis; assembly: GCA_036926295.1. Lineage (NCBI taxonomy): Eukaryota > Metazoa > Arthropoda > Insecta > Odonata > Libellulidae > Pachydiplax > Pachydiplax longipennis. Next base: position 719,052 of record JAVFKF010000021.1, on the reverse strand, counting down.
GAGTTTGTAATGGAGGTAAGTACAGTGATTCTTAGCCATTCTATAGACAATTGTTAGGAAATAGTTTGCTTCAGTTAATGGCATATTTATCTAGGGTTAGAGAGAAGGCTGACAATCATAGAAGCACAGTCAAATTTTATATATATTTTAGCCATTTGGTACTCTATTCTCTGAAGAAAATATCAGTGATTTTTCTAACGTCTTTTCCTATATCTGATTGGTAATGTTGACTATAATTGACATTTGGTGGCTGTTTTTAAGGTTGGAATCTTTGTCTATGATTTCAATAAAGCCTTTTCTTCAGATCCTTCACCACATACGTTTTCATAAAAGCCATTCTATGCTATATAGTGATTAATATTTTGTATCATACTGGTATTATTTACCATATAGTTTTATAATTTGTATTATAAAGATATTGTGTCACAAAAGTAGATTAAAAATCTTTCTGTAATATTTAACAATCTGTTTACTTTTCAAGGACTAATACAAAAATGTAAATAAAAGGTAACATTCTTTTGATTTGCTGAAATATATTACTGTTTCATCTTGACAAAGTGTTTCTTTTTCTGTAAATCAGTTAACAGCATTTCCTTTTGGAAAATTTTCTACCAGGATATATAAAAATCTGAGATATATTAAGGTCGTATTTAATTTCTAATCTGGTAGATAATCTCCCTTGAAGTTTCTAATAGATTATAATTTCTGGTAGAATATCTCCCATTGTGTTAATGTATGTTCATTTCACTTGATTTTAACTGATATGAACCTTTTATTGAGAATTTATCCAAAGTAAAAAACTTTTTACCTGTTTAGAAAATCATCGGAATATTTCCATCAGAGAATGAAGTTGAGCCAAACCAAGAAGAGTATTTGTTATGTGTAGAAGAGATGAATGAAGAACAGGTAAATACAAATGTTTTAATGCAATATTATGTTAATATTTTAAAATGGTCTTTTATAGACTTAATTTTCAGTGAACAGTAAGCCAATTTTTACCTGTAAATTATTTCTGGAGAACAGTAGTTATAATCTACAGTTAAGGAGGGTTTATACCTTGCCTGAAAATCCGTTTGCAGGCTGTTGGCAATTACATCACCATGGGGCATGTAAATCAGTAAAAAAAATGTGTTTTCATTATTCAACGCATGAAAGATGAAGCTACACTCCCATCTGCCTGTTTTTAATGATGCAAAACATAACGGAGAAAAAAAATTGGAGAACATTGAAGATATCGACAATTTTTGATGAAGTGGCACTCAGTTATAAAGAAGGATACAAACATTTCAGATGTCAGATGGGAGTGTAGCTTCATCCTTTAGCATTGAATTTAGACAACTTTCAAGTTTGTAAGTTTTATAATAATCCTGTATTTGTGCAAGACGAGCAAGATGTACAGCGTTTTTAGCAAATAGGAACTGGCACTGCAATCCACTTCCCCTCATTTTCCCTCACACTCCTTTTTGACGAGGAAACATAGTGAAGCGATGTGAGGCTGATAGCAGAGCCAAGTGTGGAAAAATAGCATGTAAACTTGCCGATAATCTCTCAGCTTAACTTGAAAAAAGTATCATTTCTTGAGTAAGAGTTTAAATGGTTAGGTACGATGGAATTGTTCTGGATTTTAGGTAGGAATAACATCAATCCCTTCATTGTGCAGTGGTCTAGAATCGAAAAAAGCTGGCTAAATGACGGAAACGGTTTTTTGAGTGCAGGTTCTGATTCCTTGCTTTGATATTACAAAATGGTTAAATTTTATACTCCTGCTTGTTGTTTTTCAATATTCTAATGTACTAAAAAGAAACATGGTGTCAAACTTGAACATTATTCACAGAAATGGGCAGTCTTGGATTTTTCAGATAGACGTTCAAGTTTGCTGCTATGTGGAGGGTTTAAAAATAACCTTTAGAATAAACAACAATGTTATGACTTATAAAATTTCTTTACCTTTTGAGTGGTTGCTTTCTATTCCTTTCAAAAATTATATTTTGCTCAATTAAAGCAACAAATGGTAGACACCTTTTTCGGACAATTTTTGAGATAAAGTGAGGGATATAAATAGTAAAACAACCTTTGTGCATCGAGTCTCTTATACCACGTCATTGTCAGAAGTATCTAGATGTGGAATCCAAAGAAACTGTTTCTATTCAGGTCTACTTGGGAAGTTGATTTTTTGTAAGCTTAGTGCTGTCTGTCTCCCCGCCTTGGAATCTCTGAATACAGTTTTGCTGTCTTTGTGGTGATATGAAGGTGTTAAATTCTGGTTAATTATCCTCAAAATATGTGAAGGCAGTGTAAGAAAGGAATTTAATACCTCTACTTTACTCAAAGAGCGTAAAATTAAGGAAAGCTTAAGAATCAGGTAAGATGTGACTGTATTTTAATTTTAACTGTGAAAAAACTTATAGTGATCTTTTCTCTCTTGGTAATGGTGGAAAATATGGTTGACAGAAGTTACTTTGTGAAATCTTCACATCTAGAAATTGTTACCGACCCTTGTGTCAGGGTCTCGAGTAAAGTACGGTTTATGGCACTTCTGCACTATGCAAACACTTATGAGCATCTGCTCATTGGCTAAGCTTATTCAGTGAGTGCCTTTGGGATTGTTAGGAAAAGAGAAAATATTTTTCTCTATCTAATCTATGAAGGTGGAAAGTTCATTATTTTTATTTAAAATTAGAGATGGATGGTTTTTTTAATCAAGAAGGACCAGATATTTATGTACTGTTTTTAGGTTTAATTCAGTCCTTGTCATTTTTGATGGAGTGATTCACTAGTAAATGAATAACATTGCATATTATCATAGGTGAGCTTCCACGTTGCATCTCGAGGAACTAGTATTCCTGCTTTCCTTCTGAAGTATATGTCAAATCTCGCTTTCGTTCCTCAATGCCCATCATTCCATCTATCAAAAATAGCAATAAAAAGCATGGGAGATCTCATTGTATTGATAACTGAACCTCTGGATGCTTGGTTGAGTACCCCAACCACGTTCAACTTCCCTTCTTTACTATACTTACCCACTCCACCTTTTGCTAGGAGAACACTCTTCCCCTCGTATGTGGCGATCAGTCAAAGTAATTCCAGTCTCAAAGTGTCGACCCCCTTAATGTGATTGTTTATTCTTTTATAAATGCATAGATGGACCCTTTTCACCATTAATGTACTTAATATAAGGACCTCTTTTCCTTTCCAGCAAATTGTGGGAATCTTTCCATCAGAGAATGTTGCTGAACAAAACCATGAGCAGTATGCATTGTGTGTTCAGGAAACGAATAATGTACAGGTGAATGGAATTAAGCATTGTAAACTTTGTTAGAACATTCTAATTACCTTAGATTTTATGAAGATTTGGTAGTATTTCATGCTAGAAATGAAATTCTAGGGCTATTTAATGTGCCTTCAAATGTGTGACAAATAATGTAATTATATAGAAATCTGCCTTATTTTTAGGAAATAGTTGAAGAAGATGGTGTGAAAATGGAAGAGGAAAGCTATGAGAGAATTATAAGCTATCAATTGACAGAGGTAAGATTCATATTGCAGAAATTATTATATGCAAAATAATTTCATTGCAAAATTTTATATTATTCACTTTAAAATTTCTATCCAAGGTAAGCTAATGTCTAATGTTAAAACTATTGATACAAAATAGTATTGAAAAGTTTGTTAGAATGTTTTGATGGTATTGTATCTTAAATTTTATGAATATTTAGGAATATTTCATGTTAAAAATGAAATTAAAACTGAGTATCAAGTATCTTTGAAGAAGCAAATGATGATTTATTGATAAAGAAATTTTTTGATTTGTAGGAATTGGTTAAAGGAAATGCAGTGAATTTGGAAGGGGATAATTCTGATGAAGGAATTACAAGTAACCAATTGACTGAGGTAAGTTTCAGATTGTAATAGCAGTGATGTATAGTTCTGCAGACATTTATTACAACTTTTTCATCAAACTTGTGAATTTCCTCCGTTCACTTTACCACTTTAATTTTATGTATATGTATTGGAGTTTCTTGCATAACTGTTTTATGTCCCATCTTTTAATAACTTTCAATGTTACATGCACAAGTTTAAACATGTTGCAATCACTTATTTATCCTCCAGTATCTTATATGTGAGAAGTCCATACATAAAGGAAATCTTTCTCTATTTGGTAGTTATAACTGTCTTTGCTTTATTTACAGGCTTCCAAAGAATCAAAAGTGTCTTCAGCAGATGTGGTAAATGAAGGAGAAAATAATGATAAGATATATTTCAAAGAGAATATCTCATTATATAATGCTAAAGAATCCTTTGATGGAGAGAATTCAGTGGAAGGAGATAAAGGACAGGCATCTGTTTGTGGTGCAGAGTTAATTTGTACAGAGAAAGAGGCTGACTCAGGGTTATCAGGACAGACAGCTACTGTTAAGGGAAAGGATTTGTGTTATTATGTTTGTGATATTTGCAAAAAGAGCTGTAAAAGGAAAGATAATTTAGGTAATCATGTGAGAATTCACTATGAAGATAGACCATATGCTTGTAGAATTTGCAGCAAAAGATTTAAACAACAGAATGGCAGAGATAAGCATGAGATATTGCACAGGAAGCAGGAGAAAATCCCAAAGAGAAGTAAGTTGTACACATGTGGTACTTGTGGAAAGCATTATTGCAGCAAAAGGAGCTTATATAAACATTCATTTGTGCACACTAATAGGTTTTCATGTAGTGTTTGTGGAAAATGCTTCCCCAGCAATAAAGACCTGAAGAGACACGTAAGGACACATACAAAGGAAAAGCCATTTGAATGTGATATCTGTCAAAAGTGTTTTAGTCTAAAAGGAAGTCTAAAAGGACATGTTGCTACTCATTCCTCAGAGAGACCATATTCATGTAAAATTTGTGGAAAAACTTTTAAAGATAGGAGTAACAGGTATTGTCATGAATTATCCCATCTAAAAAAAGTTTAATTACCTCCATCTCAGATCATTCTGGGATCTCATTCTTTCTATATATATATCATTTGCTGTTATGTAAGAGTTCTGTTCAGGAACCTTGTTTGTATACACTCAATTTAAGTTGTTTTAAGTTCCAACTTTTAATAAATATTGTAAATAATTAAACACTTTAAATCCTTTTTGGAAGCCTGTCTCTTTACCATGGAAATGTTAATCCAAGGATTTAAATGAAGGGGTAAATGTGATTCATTGAATGCTTTTGCTACAGGCTCAATCCATACCAAGTGGTCCAGAAGAAAAATAATTGGTTGCTCGACCAACTCGGAAAATATTGATATTTAGATACCCTTAAGGAAAAACCATTTCAGGCTGTTGGGAATTACATTACCACGGGGGCATGTAAATCGATAAACAACATTTGTTTTCACTATTTGATTCTTGAAAGATAAAGCTAGGTTTCCATCCGCCTGTGTAATACCGCCTTGATAATACAAACCTTAACGGAGACAAAATAAGAGAACACTGAAGAAAACAACCATTTTTTATGTAGTGGCACTTGCTTATAAGTAAAGATACGAAAATTTTGTCGGATAGAAACCTAGCTGTATACTTTAACTTTGAATTTAGACAGTTTTTATGTGTCAAAGTTTTATAATAATCTTGTAATCGTACAACATGAGCAAGATGCACAACATTTTGCGCAAAAAGGAACATGCTGCAATCCACTTCTCCTTATTTTCCCTCACACTCCTTTTTGACGAGGAAACCTTTAAGGTATGCGAGGCTGATAGCAGAGCCGAGTGTGGGAAAATAGCACTCCAACTTGCTGATAATCTCTCAGCTTAACTCGAGAACTCGAAAGTATCATTTACGGAGAAAGAGTTTAAATGGTTACGTACGATGGACTTGTACTGGATTTTAGGAAGGAATAACATCCATCGTGCAGTGGGCTAGAATCGAAAAATCTCCCCAAGAGGCCAGAGATGGTTTTTTTGAGTGCAGGTTCTGATACTACGCCTTGATATTACAAAATGATTAGATCTTATTTTCCCATTTGTCATTGTTCGATATCCTAACGCGTTAAAAAGATGCATGGCATCAACCTTGAACAATTTTCACAGAAATGGGCAGTCCTGGATTTTGGGTATAAATCATCAAGTTTGCTGTTATGTGGAGTGTTTAAGAATATACTTTTGGAAAAAACAATGATGCAATGACCCTGAACGATTCTTTGTTTTTGACTGGTTGTAATTATTGCTCTCAAAAATTATATTTTGCTCATTTAAAGCAATGAAATGGTGGACAATTATCGAGATAAAGTAAGGGATATAAATGTTGAAATGACCTTTGTACATTGAGTCTGTTATACCACGTCATTGTCATTTAAGAAGTATTTAGATGTGGAATCTGAAGAAACTTTCAATTCAGGTGATTATGGATTCTTGGGAAAAGGGAAAATATTTTTGTAGTTTCAGTTTTAGTCTATCTAAAAAGGCAGAAAGTTCATTATTTTTATTTAAAAATAGAGATGGATGGTATTTTTAAATCAAGAAGGACTAGATATTTATGTACGTTTTTTAAGTTTAATTCAGTCCTTGTCATTTGTGATGGGGTGATTCACTAGTAAATGAATAGCATTGCATATTTTCATAGGTGAACTTCCACGTTGCATCTCGAGGAACTAGTATTCCTGCTTTCCTTCTGAAGTATATGTCAAATCTCGCTTTCGTTCCTCAATGCCCATCATTCCATCTATCAAAAATAGCAAAAACAAAAGCATGGGAGATCTCATTGTATTGATAACTGAACCTCTGGATGTTTGGTTGAGTACTCCCAATGACATTCAACTTCCCCTCTTTACTATACTTACCTACTCCACCTTTTGCTAGGAGAACACTCTTCCCCTTGTAAACATCGAAAAATCAATCTAATTACAGTCTCGAGGTATCGACCCCCCTTAAATTTAGAGATCTTAAAATTATTAAAAATAAATATTTATTAATCTTTAATAACTGTTTATTTATTAATATTAGTTAAATGGTGATCTTGCCAACATTGATACTTTGTTAAAAGTAACTATAATATATACTGTGACAAAACAAAAAATATTCATAAATAAATAAATATTAATAAAAATATTTTTGAATCTCAAATTTAATGTTTATAATAAAGTATTATATATAATAAAGACCTTTAAGGAGTGAAATTTTCATATTTTAATCTCGTCCCCCAACCAAGATATTGGAAGTGGAAATTTGGGAAAAAATTCAAAAATGATTTTTTTAATTAGTATTTTTTAAACGGTACTCTTTCCAAAAGTGATACTTAGTAAAAAGTAACTACAGCATATGGTGTAATAGCCCAAAAAAATTTGAGGCTGAGAAATTGTTCCTTCTTTGAAAAGTCAAAAGTTGAATTTTGTTCATTATTGACCAAAACATTTAAGGTGTTACAAAATGTTTTAAATATACAGATAGTTTGGTAATTATTGTTTATTTTCATAGGACAGAGTGTACTGAAATCAATGCAGATTATTTGAAAGTCCTAGGGTATCCCATTGCTGAACAATTGAAGAATTTGTGGATACTTGCAAACATGAAAAACCATGTGCGGACAAGTACAAAAATGGCCACCATCTCGAAACAGTAAACATTAAAAATATTTAAAAAATACTCTTGTGCTTGCTAAATTTAAGGGTATCTCCACACCAAATATCAATTTTTTCTGAGTTGCTCGAGGAACCAGTGTTGGACCACTTGCTATAGATTCACCCTATACTGATAATTTTTACTTGTATAAATAACAATGAATGCTATATTTCTTTAATTTGTGGCATGATATTTCTACATTATGTTACTAACAGATTCTACATCTTTAGCTGGGAATACATCCGCTATTTCTTGAAATTTATTCATTTTAGTACATTTTAAGGTCCAATATTTAGCTAGTTTTATAATTTAATATTTGTCATTAGAATTAATTACTATACAGTTTCAGTTATGTTACTCCATAATTAGCATAGTTTTTCATAAATTGAATATAAGTTTCTATACTGTTTTCTCTTATATTAGTTAATTTATGCATAGAATCAGTTTTAACCCTAAAATAATCATTGTTATTCAGATGTGAGATTTTTCATTTACTCTTAAATTCTTGGCTTCCTGACTGTAAGCGATTCATAACCTTTAATTGGTTTCATCTGGTCATATTGACCTGGCCAATATTCCTTTTGAAAATTTTGCTAATAGTATTATATTGTTCTCTGTTGTTATTCTATCTAGATTCTTTTACTTTATTACTAAATCATGTTTTATTCGCAAATTAATGTAATGTTACTCCAAAATACATTTTACATGGTGCAGTTGATACTATGTCTTGCTAAATAATGTGGCCTGAGGTGATTTAGTTTCTTCATAATAACGAGTACTAAGCTAACTTTATTCATTCCATGTTTATTCAAGAAATGTGTGATAGACCATTTCCCTGCAGTGTTTGTGGTAAAATGTTTAAATACAAGAGTAGCAGGCAATTGCATAAAATTACTCACCAAAAGAAAATTTAAATTCTTTAAAAACCTCAGCCCATCTTTGAATGTTGTTCTTTTATGCATCATTAGCTCTTTGGAAGTGAGAATTTTTAGTTCAAAAACTTTGTCTAGGCATATTCAATTAAAGTCTCTTAAAGTTAATGTTTTATTAAATATTTTAATCTTAATAAGTACTTATTTGAAGCCCGTCCCTGTAACATTGAAATGTTATTCAGGCACAAACGAAATGGTGAATATGATTAATATTTGCATGTGACATACTTTTTGTCATACTGATAATTTTTACTTGTATAAATATGAATAACAATAAATGTTGAATTTTTTATTTTATAATACATTTTTACAATATCTTACCATATTCTTAATCATTTGCAGAGAAGTCATTCGCTATTTCTTAATGTGTAATTTATTTTTATCAAAGTTAAGATCCAATATTTATCTAGTTGTTTGTATATTTCATTATTTGCTGATAGAATAAATAGCAATACATTTTTAGTTTTGAATGTACTTATTTTCGTGGAGAAGGCATAAATCTCGGGAAAAGTTTGACTACCTGCCAGAGAAAGCTGACCTGGGATATGTTAGTGCATCCATTGATTAAATTAATATTCTAGCAATAACTATGAAGTGTACGATGATGAATAGTACAGTCCTAATAGATAAGTATATGTGAATTTTAGAAATGTGTTGAGTTTTTGTCTCTGGTAAGAGAAAAACTGATGCTGTGGTACATTAAAGAGTTTAGTCATTGACTACAACAGCAAATGAAAGATGCATTTGCTTCCAGCTAAGTTTCATTTATCATTATTATCATAAATGCATGGTTTCTCATGTAACAAAATCTAAGTATAAATCTGAGGAATGCATTGTATATCTGTTCAGATGGGATCATTTCTTTAAACCTCATGTTTAGCCTAAAAATATTTTGATCAGAATTTTACCATTCAGGCTCAATAAATTAATGTTTATCTTCATATATTTTATTTACTTTGTAGTTTAATTGTATAATTCACTTTAATATGATATCAGGCTGATGTGCAGTCCTTGATGATAAAATTTTCTTCCAAAGACTGTTTTCAGCAAAGGAAAGAGGCTTAAATGAAGGACATGATGAAAATTTTGTTAATCTAAAATAAGCACAGAACATTACATCAACACTTCTTGTAGCTTTATTGAAGAGTGAGTTAACTATACACTCAACTTATAAACGGAACAAAATATCCTGGGACGTAACGCTTCTTCGCACCACCAAAGTAGTAATTATGACAAAGGTTGGAGGAAAGTCTTTTTATAAAGCCGTCAGCTAACGAAATTCCCACGGATATTTTCATCTTCGTCACGTACCTTCAAATATTAAGATTAATAATTGTCTACCTAATTTGGATTTTTACTTTGAAAATTGATAAACAATGTCTCAGAAAAACACTTCTCATTCTCAAGCATAATTTCAGGTTGCTTGACAAAGTTTAAAGGACAATATAACCTTTTATAACGAATGTAAACAATGCTAAGCTTCCAGAACGGCCATTTTGAAATAACTGAAGGTTGAATCTGTTGTCTCCAGGAATGCCGCTAGAGAGTGTAAAGCTACCGCCTATTGCATACGGAGATAATAGTCGTCTATCAAACTTAATAATTTTATAATGTTTATGCCTTGTATGTGCTAGTCATTGTAAAATACCAAGTAATTGAGTCATCCTATTAAAGAATAAAAGCAAGCTAATCAAAAGCAAACAAGCAAAACACCAAAGTCGGTAATGATGGCGAAATTTCCCAAATGACCGAATATTTGGCGAAGGAGTTATATTTCGTTTTTTCTCCTCGATGAGCGTACTTCCTTCCATGGCCTCATCTCCTTCTGTAAGGGCAAAAGGCCCACCCAAGTGCTCTTCTCTCATTTAGACCATTAACAACCGCGTTATTCTACGACGAATTACCGATAAAACACTTCGATGTTATTCATTGTATCCATTGGCTATGAGGCACCATTCTAAGAAACTTAGGAATGCTAATATCTTATTTTAAAACATCAAAACTTTCGTTTTCGTAAATGCTGTAATTAAAAACGTCGGTCTGTTGGAATAGAATTATAGTTGAGATGTGAAGTTAAGCTCGGGAAAAGTTGCAGTTCTAAATTACGCCGTTACAGTGGCGCTTGAGGTACCTTTATTGATTAAGTCTTGCTATATTCCATTGTAGCTTTTTTCGGGACTCCACCGCGATGGACGTAGCAGCAGCGACGACGTTTCGACGACGACGACGACGACGTTTCGACGACGATGTTGCGTTGTGAGGGTTTCGGCTTAGTATTTGCTTTTTTTTTTGTCTGTTAGAGAATCTCAGAAGATGTGCGAGCAATCTTTGGATGTCCTTTGCAGACTTTGTTTAAAAGAGAGTTTCTCTTTCGTCAGTATTTTCGCGAACTTCTCTTCAACTGGGGATCCGGTGTTTAGAGTGCTGAATTTCGTGTACGACTTAAAGGTATGTGCTGGCTTGTTTTAAAATGTTAGTGTTGAACTGGAATAAGATGCAAGGAAGGGAAATCATTAATTACTCCTAAGTTTTGGCAAGAAATCTGTTTTATTTTTCCACCTCTAATTATATTCATCAATTCGTTACGCTACGAATATTTTCTCTCTCTTCTATTATCCCGAAAGTATTTTTAAATCCCAAAATGAAGGTAATGAAAGATCACGTGATAATGTTGTTTATATTGAAGGCATACGATTTTAAATTACCTCTCGATTGAATTCTGTCGTCTTCTCAGCGAAATCTTTTGAAAACGATTCACTTAAATCCTGCTATTGTATTGTAGTCGGCTAGATTTGTACGGTGTACGTCGTTCCCTGACTAATGTTTTTATTTCTATTCTTAAGATAAGCGAAAACGATGGTCTCCCATCTAAGATATGCAAACCATGCTTGTGGAGGATGACCGAGTTTCATTGTTACAAGAGAAATGTGCACTACGCCGAGGACGAGATATTAAAATTCTTTAGTAAAACTAATGTAAGTAAATCCTGTGTTCAGATTTTTTATTGCTGGCATTTTAAAGTTTTACTAACATCACTGTATGCAGTTGAATAATTTATTCAGATTTCGGAACCTTTTCAGGAATCCAACGAAACTTCTGTTGACGAAGCAATTGATGCTGATGATGCAGAGGAAATCCAAACGGTATGCAATTTGCTAGTGAATTTATGAAATGATATTAATATGAAATTTTATTGTAGAGAAACAATTAAACCAGAATAGGTAATGGAGAATAGATAATATTTACATTTATTGCTGTATCTTTTCAGAATATTAAAGATGAAGTGCTGGAATCGGAAGAAGACAGGAGTGGCATAGACGAAATGGTAATCATATGTTCGTAAATCTTATTAACTTTGTTATTCGTGAACTTTTACCAATTAAACTGTTCTTAGTAACTTTAACTTAGTTATTTGTCATTTTCATTGTGATTAATGATATTTTTTAAACTCATATTCAATATTTATTTATTTTATGGTTACAAATGAAAATAATGTGATTATTATGTTGAATTAAATATATTTAATAGTATTAATTTAACAGAAATATAGTATATATAAAATATAGTATATGTAATTAATTGCTGTATGATTCCAAATCAAAACTAAATGATTAACATGTTGACCAATATTTCTGTAAATCAGTTGAATTTTAATGCAAATATTTAGTCTTTCGACTGTAAATTGTGCTGAAGTTACCCTTTCTTTGGAAGATTAAACTTAGAAGGTAAAATTGTAAATAATCCAATAAGTAATATCATGCCATCTTTCTGTCATTGGTGCTAAGCTACACCTCACACTTAAAGTCATTTAAACTGTCTGAAAACCTCTTAACTATGTGTTATTCTTTTATTGAAAATTATTTATTGTTTGATAAGTAAGTAAGTATGTAACTTCCCTGTATAAAACTTAGAAATGTATTCTAAAATAATTATGAAAGTGATTGATAATGCAATTCTTCTTTCTTTCACATGACAAGATTTATAATATGCTTTCCAATATTATGGATTCTTTTGTATTTCCACATGCATGCTTGATATTTGCGATATAAGTCTTTTAAAAATCATATTTAATGAATGATATAACTTATTTCATTATTGTAGGCTGTTATTAAAGAAGAGGCTGACATTTCGGAGTGGCAAATTCCACAAGAACAGTTTAGAATAGAGGTGAGCATAATATTTTGTAGTCATATTCAGGCATTTTTATTTTTCCAAAAGTAATTACTGATATTTTAGCTCCTATTGAGTAGTGCCTGCAGTGCTGATTTGAGTCTACATGATATTTTAGCTTTCTGAAATAAAACTAATGTTGTCGACGTTTCTTTTTATAAAAATAAGTATATATCCCAAGTTCTTGTATAGATAATTATTAAAAATACCCAGTAATAAGAGATCAGAAAAGTTATGCTTTGGGTAGTTCAATCCCGCTGTTTATTCTTTTGATAAATATTGATGATAAACACTTTTACCACTCATTTAAATAATCTAAGAACCTCCTTTTTCCTTTTCAGGAAATTGTGGGAATCTTTCCAACTGAGAATGAAGCAGAGCAAAACCATGATCAGTATATATTTTGTGTCCGAGAAAGTAATAATGTACAGGTAAATAGAATTCTGTGTTGAAGATTTTATTCGAACATTCCAATTGTATTGTACCTTAAATTGTATGAAGATTTAGCATAATTTCATGCTAGAAATGAATTATGAATAGGGGTATATGATGTACCATCAAGTGTCTTACAAATAATGTATCAATATCGAAATATGCCTCATTTTCAGGAAATATTTGAAGAAAATGGTATGAAAATGGAAGAGGAAAACTATGATGAGGGAATTATAAGCAATCAATTGACTGAGGTAAGATTCATATTGCAGAAATTATTAGATGCAAAATAATTTAAATATAGCAAAATTAATATTATTCACTTTAAAATTTCTATTGAAGGTAAGCTAATGTCTAATGTACAGTGGGGGAATAAATTATGTCAACACTTTGCGAGCGCTTCAGTCGGAATTCTCAGAAATTACTTGGAAAACTACTTAACACGACTGACTGGCAACATTGAGAAAAGCCTCGAAAAGTGGTAATATTTGAGTCAGAGCCTATAAGGTACTCAAAATTTCTCTCCTTCGATCTCTTCTTAAATCCTTCGCGCAATCTCTCCTTGAATTCGTCGTGTTTATCTCGGCATTTCTCTTTCACAGATATTTATCATATTTATAGAAGGAGAGTTTAAAGATATATTAATTACTATTTAAATCTTACATGCATAAAAATATTTGGATAATAATAGGGACTTTATTTGTAAATAATGTTCGGTTGAAACGTAGAAATAAGGACGAATTAGGTTAGAGTGGGAAAACGCGACGTCGTGATTCTTATCTTTAGCGAACGTGATATTTTCAATCTGGAGAATAAAATATATATTTTACCAAATTATAGCGAGAACAGATTGACTCTATTAGTCTCTTTTTCTGGATAAATTAAGGTGCGCTAATAAGACAGTTATCTAGGTAGTTTGGTTTTTCACACGGCAACACGTCTTACTGCTGCTCACTGTATATTAATGTAAATGTAAATCTTCATACGTCCAGTTCAAACATTGGATATTCATTTACTAAAATTGACTTTCCGAGGGCAATTTTTTATTACACGTTTTAAGTTTTTCATTCAACGATTTGAAATCGTTAAGTCGTCGAGTAATTACTGAGATGGCACATTGGCACAAAGTAAAATTTGTATTTTGTCAATGGAGTATAATTTTTCCATAATTTAGTCCTGCACTCGAAGGAAATTCTTAATAGAAATTTATTTACACCATTCGTTTCCTAGAATACGTGAAATCTTTGTATGTCCGGAATTGAGAGGAAAAATACCAATTCCAAAGTTAAAACAAACAGGATTGCATAAAAACCGAATATATTTTGCGCATATATCGGACTTTTCTTACATTTTGCATCAGCGAGATTGGTGCCCTCGGTCATTGCGTCATTTGTTTTCTCGTAGAAATGCATTCAGTTTTCGATGCTTCGCGAGGAAAGTCTTTGACCATATATTGAAAGAAAAATAAGCTATTTCTTTGACACTCGATGGGTGTCACAGAAATAGCTTATTATTCCCTTAAATTCTCTCAGCTATCTACGATCTTTGCTCTCTATTCTCACTTCCTCTCGCATTTAGAATATATTCATTAAAAGATAAGTTACTGCTAAACTGACTTCCGTGCATTTGTTGTCATGCACCAACTCTACTGGATGTTCCGAAATTTGGTACTGTGCCAGAATAACGTTTTTGGAACCCGTGAAACTCATAGCAACGCATTTATTTATTCTTTAATCGATTCGGCAAATAAACCAATCTTGCTCCTTAAATTAAATGCTAGGTCATCAATGCTAATTATAATTTGTAAAGAACATCCTAGAAAATGAATCTACATTACATAAGTATGATAAAAGCGTTAATTTAGAAGGTTTTAGGCGAAGAAGGTTTTCGTTTCCATGGTCATATTGACACTTCATTCAAAAAATGATACTTTAGTAAATCGACTGCAATAATATTTAGGTTTGCATGAAGGTCTTCGATTTAGTTTAGGCTTTTCTCAACCAAAAGCTGAAAAACGTTTTTAAAGTCCTGCAGTTATCGGCCAAAAAGGATAAAATAGTTAACCTAGAGGCCCGGCTCCTCCTTTCAACAAACATTATACCACATCATGTTCATTAATTCTTTTGGGTGAGGAAAACTATCGCGTCCATAAACGTCATACATTTGTTTTTGTTTGATATTCTCCGTCGAAGAAAACTACAACAGGTGCAAAAAGGTGAAAAAAGTAGATAATTCGAAAAAAGATTCCCAAATAATAATAATTTGTCATTATTTATTGGGATCGTTTCAGTCTATGAAGTTTATCTGAAAAACAGCTCAATTTCTAAAAGGGAGAAGTATTTTATTGATCTCTGACTTTATAAAATGTATAAGCCGAGGATTTACTACCATAATAATATAAGCTAATAATAAAAAATTAATATTGAGTTTTCACTTTGTGGGAAAATATCATAAATGTAGCTAACTACTATGTAAGAATTGGTTGTGCAATTGCCAGACGTGTCTGATCGGTAAAAGAAGGGTTCCAGTTCCAATTCCGCTTGTTCCTTCCATTAAATGAGTTTTTATGCTATTTTTTCTTATTTGCAAAATGAGCGAATGTAAGATATGATTGCTACATACCATAATGTAATCCTTTTCTGAGTATGTAGATTTATCATAGGGATGAAATTCAATACGAAAAAAATCATTTGGCTTGGAGGATTCGGATCTGACTCTCGCTATCGTCTGTCAAGAATGTGCTTTCCGCGCCTCAGCTAATACCTCGTCTTCCAAAGATTCGAGGCTCAGTCGTTCACTGGAAAGAAGTGGCTTTTGGCTTATATTCTCCAGCCACATGCATTTGACAGGGACTCCTGATTTCTCAAAGCACGATGAGGATTGAGGCGAATGGGTTTTCGGAAACCCATTCGCCATTCACAAACTGGTTCTAAAGCTTTTCACGTGCTTATTGGTGAGTATTACTTCATAGAGGTTCACGTCGATAGACAACGAATATATACAGTGCGAGCAAAGACAGTAGTTTTATATTTTTAGGTTGAGAAAATCCTACTGTGAGGAATTAACGTTTGTGGATGATAGCTAACACACTAACGCTTTAGATACGTCATTCATAAAAATTGCTAGTTGCATCCCACAAGGTCTATCTTAATTGAATCTGTACTGACTCTGATTGATTGCTACCTTTTTGTAAGAAAGTGCATAATAAAGCTTGCTATAATATGCTCCATTATTTTGCAAAAAAACAAAGTCTATGAAATTGATCTATAATCATCTGGTCATTCTTAAGCGCCGGAATGACGTTTGCTTTTTTCCACGACATTGGGACCGTACCCTCATTAATTATCTTCCGATAGAACTTCTTGAGAAGATGAGAAAGCTCATCTCATAAGGTTTTTATGAAAACAGTGGGAATACCTTCTGTACCGAGCGTGTTTTTCCTATCAATCTGTTGCAATAAATTTTCATTCATCAACTTATATCTCTATGGGACACATCTCTGAATCGATACGCAAGAAGAAATCGTTAGCTTGGCCATTTTCTACATTGAACCATTTCTGATAGTGCCGATTAATTCAATCAGCCTTATCTTCCGATTTATTTACGTTAATTCCCTCATCGCTATGAGGCTAGGCACAGAAAACTGACCTCCACGAGTCTCACGCACGTATGACCAAAATTCTTTCTGATCGACTCCTAATGATTCTAACAGGGTTCGAGATCTATATTCCTGGTATTCTTTTCGTGCTTCTTCCTTAACTAGCTTTCGCACTTCTCTATAATTTTGTCTTCGAGCTCATGGTTATCTCCGCATGTTTTGAGTTTTCTTAATCGCCAGTAAATGACTCTCTTCTTCATATGCAATGCTTAGTCTTCGTCCTTCGTTGCTCTTTACGCATGCTTTTAGTCGAAACGTATTTAATTAAACCTTTGATTTTCCGAAGGAACTCTATCCAACTATCACTTACTGAATTAACATCCGCAAAGAGAAAAATCATCCTTGCACTCGTTAATATAACCCTGAACTCTGAAAGATTTGCTTTGCAAATTATACTTGCCTCTATGGCTAAAGAGATTTAACCGTAGCTACTTCCATCCCTATCATTATAATACCATGGTCTGAAATATCGTTAACTATATCAAGAGTAGTTACGGGAGAGAAGTGGATAGTTAATCTAAAATGTTTGCTTGACCCGCACAAGTCGTTCGAGTTTTCATCATATTTACATTATCTATAGCATGCTACAAAAAAGTATGAATTAATTTTTGTGAATTTTTTTCTCTCTGCTAGTGTTGGAGCAGCAGTTAGAGATTTTAGATAATCCCAATTAAGATGCGTTATGTCAAAATCTCCTCCTACGGCAATGATTGGATCTTTTAAATGTCTAGCTTAAAGCAATATCTTCGCCTAACTAACTTTTGCCTTGTATGATTTTCCCACATGTGCTCATCGTAATGTTAAAGAATACCGCCTTTTTATTACGTAAGCTCTTAAAATTCAGGACAATTATTATTGGATCTCTCAGTTCACACATTACATTTGGGCCTAAATTTGGAATAACCTTGTCCTTTTTAAGTGAAATTGCTTTTCACCGTTGCAATTGTTTCTATTTTTTGGAAGTAACCTCATGCATACCCTTTTGCCTATTTACGTGGGTGTTTGTAACTATTCTTACTATTGAATTACAAAAGAACTTTGTCTACGTAAATTCGCTTGCATTTAAACTGCTAAATTACGTAGTAAACGACACTAAAACTACCTGGTTGGTCCTCGTGAAGGGAAAGGGGGGCGGGAATTTTCCGGAACAGTCCATAAAGTGGATACTAAGTTTATTAGAGTATAGAAGAAAAGTTCAGTTTGACGCTTAATATAAGTATGAAAATAGCCTTGGAAAATATTTAAGTGTAGAGAAAGCGAGATGTATCAAATTGGAAGCGAAAATTTTAGTCATCGCTATGGAGAAATAATAAAAGTAAATCCCAGTCTCTTAAAAACTTTTTGCATATGATGACCATATTCATTTGACTCATATCTAGTAAACGATTCTTGCTACAGTATACTAGTCGAATTGCGCATTTGTCAGATATGAATTAAAATTATGCTAATGAGTATTTATCACTCAGTCTAAGCATCTACTTTAATTTGTTTTACGTATTCTGAACGATTGAAGAGACATTATGAAGCTACTTTCCATTGCGTTAATCCTCATCAATTAACATATTGTAACTATCTTTTATAATATGTTTAAATTAATTGTGTATATTATTCCCTATTACGAATTATTACATAATCTCTTTTAAGTACAGCCTGATGGAGCTGAAAAATGTTGGTTACCGTTTCCACCACCTAAAAGCTAATAATAGTGATACTAATTCCTGTCAATACGTTAATTGCGAAGGAGCACTCCCTCAACACACGGATTAGATTTTATCGAAAGGATATTTTTTATATCTTATGCCGTGGAAAACTACACTGCTGGAGAGAAAATACAAATGTAAGAATAGGACATATCCTAATGATTTCTGTATTTGTTTTCTTAAATGGTTAATCTTATTCGCGAGAATTATTTTCCATCAAAATTCAAAGTATTAAAGTATTTAACCATTAAATTCGCAAGATAATACCGGAAAATGTTCATTTACTGTCTGATATTCCACCATCAAATACTCTTGTTTGTCATTATCCCTCAGCGTACTATAATGACATTCTAGATAACTATTTTGATCGCGACTAACTTTGAATGAGAAATAGCAAAAAATGAAGGCAATGAGGCAAAGCCAATATTAGGAAATTTTGCAAAGGTGATCGTAAAAGTTTGAATATTGCCGTTTTTTACTGGCTCGATTCAGAGTTGCCGAATTGTCGGCGGTAGAGTGTTTTCAGTTAGTTCCCTGTAATCTGCGCTCTGATGCCAATTGGTGTTGCGATACTTGTTTCCCCCACTGTACAACTATTTATACAAATGAGTATTCATTTAATTCATTTTCATTCTAACTTTGTTAGAATGTTTTGATGGTATTGAATCTTAAAAGTTATGAATATTTAGCATTATTTCGTGCTACAAATGAAATTACAAGGCAGTGTCAAGTAGTGTATAATGATGTATTAATGTAGGAATGTTTCGGAATTTTAGGAAGCCGTTGAAGGAAATGTGAATTTGGAAGAGAATAATTCTAATGAAGGAATTACAAGTAACCAATTGACTGAGGTAAGTTTCAGATTGTAATAGCAGAGAATTTTGGAATTTCTTTATTGTGTTTTCTCAATCTTCAGTGAGTACTTTTTGTGTCCCCTTGAAGTGAATTTATTAAAAAATTCTCTTTAAGTTGTGAACTAGAAATGAGAATCAAAACTCACTTATAAAGTAGGAATTTCATGAATAGTGTTTATAAATTATCTATTGTTCCATCCAATTTCTATGATATAGTAATGGGCAGTAAAACAAATCAATAAAAGGACTGTTGATTGTAAATTTTGTATCACAGACTGTAAAACATAAAATGAGTGCTAGAAATGAATTAATAAGAAGTGTGATGTGCATTTCTTTGAAGCTTGCAATTGAATGTATTAATTAAAAATTAATTACTTAATTAATTTACTAAGTAGTACCATGCATATTTATCAAAGCTTGAATTCTTAAGTATTAATTTGTATTTTCAAATATTTTGTGGCATAAACAGCAGAATTAAAAACACCAAATAGACTTTGCAGGTTTATGATTGATTAAAATCTTCTATAATGGCTAAATTTCTCTTATATTAACAGTTGTTTTTCCTTTATCGTCAGTACCTCTTGATGACTCTTTGAGTGGAAACTAGTTGCATTCACAATAGGATTCAAAGAAACATTACAATGTTATTTGTTTTCCATACTTGAAAAAGTGATAGCTTCAACTGTTGCCATTAAACCATCTCAATTCTCAACAGATGAAGTGTTTCATGCATAAAAAAAGCATTTATTGATTTTGTTTAATGATACTGAAGATTGATATAGAAGGGTTGAAAGAGAAAAGTTTTCTTGTGCTTATTTTATCACTCATTTTTCTATATTCTGTAATACAGACTTTCTGGTATTATTG
The DNA here is from genome assembly GCA_036926295.1 of Pachydiplax longipennis. Taxonomy (NCBI): domain Eukaryota; kingdom Metazoa; phylum Arthropoda; class Insecta; order Odonata; family Libellulidae; genus Pachydiplax; species Pachydiplax longipennis. The sequence continues at coordinate 698,848 of JAVFKF010000021.1, read as the reverse complement.
TAGTATCACTCATTTATGAAAAACTTTCCCTTTTACAAATTTAAGCATTTTGCAATTTTTATTTTTCATCAGTTTTATACTGTAATAACTGCACACACAAAATAAACTTCACTATTTGGTAATTATAACTGTTTTCCTTGATTTACAGATATCAGGAGAATCAAATGTACCTTCACCAGGTGGAGAAAATAAGGACAATATATATGTGGAAGAGTATAGTTCCTTATGTAATACTAAAGAATCCTTTGAGCACATTGATGGAGAGAATTCAGGGGAAGGAGGTAAAGGACAGTCATCTGCTTCTGCTGCAGAGTTGAATTGTACAGAGAAAGAGGGTGACTCAGGGTTATCAGGACAGACAGCAAATGTTAAGGGAAAGGATTTGTCTTATTATGTTTGTGATATTTGCAATAGGAGCTGTAAAACAAAATGGGAATTGGGTAGGCATGTCAGAATTCACTATGAAGATAGACCATATGCTTGTAATATTTGCGGCAAAAGATTTAAACAACAACAAGGCAGACATCTGCATGAGATATTGCATAGGAAGCAGGAGAAAATCCCAGAAGGAAATAAGTTGTACACGTGTGGTACTTGTGGGAAGCATTATTGCAGCAAAAAGAGCTTATATATTCATTCATATGTACACACTAAGAGGTATTGCTGTAGTGTTTGTGGAAAATACTTCACCAGCAATGCAATCCTGCAGAGACACGTAAGGACACATACAAAGGAAAAGCCATTTGAATGTGATATCTGTCAAAAGTGTTTTAGTCTAAAAGGAAGTCTAAAAGTACATGTTGCTACTCATTCCTCAGAGAGACCATATTCATGCAAAATTTGTGGAAAAACTTTTAAAGATAGGAGTAACAGGTATCGTCATGAATTATCCCATCTAAAAAAAGTTTAATTACCTCCATCTCAGATCATTCTGGGATCTCATTCTTTCTATATATATATTATTTGCTGTTATGTAAGTGAAGATCTTCTGTTCAGGAACCTTGTTTGTATAAACTCAATTTTGGTTGTTTTAAGTTCCTACTTGTAATAAATATTATAAATAATTAAACACTTTAAATCCTTTTTGGAAGCCTGTCTCTTCACCATGGAAATGTTAATCCAAGGATTTAAATGAAGGGGTAACTGTGATTCATTGAATGCTTTTGCTACAGGCTCAATCCATACCAAGTGGTCCAGAAGAAAAATAATTGGTTGCTCGACCAACTCGGAAAATATTGATATTTAGATACCCTTAAGGAAAATCCATTTCAGGCTGTTGGGAATTACATTACCACGGGGGCATGTAAATCGATAAACAACATTTGTTTTCACTATTTCATGCTTGAAAGATAAAGCTAGGTTTCCATCCGCCTGTGTAATACCGCCTTGATAATACAAACCATAACGGAGACAAAATAAGAGAACACTGAAGAAAACAACCATTTTTGATGTAGTGGCACTTGCTTATAAGTAAAGATACAAAAATTTTGTTGGATGGAAACTTAGCTTTATACGTTAACTTTAAATTTAGATAGTTTTTAAGTTTCTAAGTTTTATAATAATCCTGTAATCATACAACATGAGCAAGATGTACAGCGTTTTTTGCAAAAATGAACATGCTGCAATCCACTTCCCCTCATTTTCCCTCACACTCCTTTTTGACGAGGAAACCTTAAAGGTATGTGAGGCTGATAGCAGAGCCGAGTGTGGGAAAATAGCACTCAAACTTGCTGATAATCTCTTAGCTTAACTCGAGAACTTGAAAGTATCATTTACGGAGGAAGAGTTTAAATGGTTACGTACGATGGACTTGTACTGGATTTTAGGAAGGAATAATATCCATCTCGCAGTGGGCTAGAATCGGAAAAAGCTGGCCAAGAGGCCAGAGATGGTTTTTTTGAGTGCAGGTTCTGATACTTTGCCTTGATATTACAAAATGATTAGATCTTATTTTCCCATTTGTCATTTTTCGACATCCTAACGAGTTAAAAAGATGCATGGCATCAAACTTGAACAATTTTCACAGAAATGGGCAGTCTTGGATTTTGGGTATAAATCATCAAGTTTGCAGTTATGTGGAGGGCTTAAAAATATACTTTTGGAATAAAAATGATGCAATGACCCTGAACGATTCTTTGTCTTTTGACTGGTTGCAATTATTGCTTTCAAAAATGATATTTTAAACATTTAAAGCAATGAAATGGTGGACAATTATCGAGATAAAGTAAGGGATATAAATGTTAAAATGACCTTTGTACATCGAGTCTGTTATACCACATCATTGTCATTTAAGAAGTATATAGATGTGGAATCTGAAGAAACTGTTTCAATTCAGGTGATTTTGGATTGTTAATAAACTGTAAATAATTTTGTAATTTCAGTTTTAGTCTTTCTACAAAGGCATAAAATGTTCATTATTTTTATTTAAAATTAGAGATGGATGATTTTAAATCAAGAAGGACCAGATATTTATGTACGTTTTTTTAAGTTTAATTCAGTCCTTGTCATTTTTGATGGAGTGATTCACTAGTAAATGAATAACATTGCATATTTTCATAGGTGAACTTCCACGTTGCATCTCGAGGAACTAGTATTCCTGCTTTCCTTCTGAAGTATATGTCAAATCTCGCTTTCATTCCTCAATGCCCATCATTCTATACCTCAAAAATAGCAATAAAAAAGCATGGGAGATCTCATTGTATTGATAACTGAACCTCTGGATGCTTGGTTGAGTACCCCCAATGACATTCAACTTCCCTTCTTTACTATTCTTACCCACTCCACCTTTTGCTAGGAGAACACTCTTCCCCTCGTAAGCGGCAAAAAATCAAACTAATTACAGTCTCGAGGTATCGACCCCCCTTAAATTTAGAGATCTTAAAATTATTTAAAAAAATATTTATTAATATTTAATAACTGTTTATTTATTAATATTAGTTAAATGGTGATCTTGCCAACATTGATACTCTGTTAAAATTAACTATAATATATACTGTGACAAAACAAAAAATATTCATAAATAAATAAATATTAATAAAAATATTTTCAAATCTCAAATTTAATGTTTATAATAAAGTATTATATATAATAAAGACCTTTACGGAGTGAAATTTTCATATTTTAATCTCGTCCCCCAACCAAGATATTGGAAGTGGAAATTTGAAAAAATTCAAAAATGTTTTTTTTTTAATTAGTAATTTTTAAACAGTACTATGTCCATAAGTGATACTTAGTTAAAAGCAACTACAGCATATGGTGTAATAGCCCAAAAAAATTTGAGGCTGAGAAATTGTTCCTTTGAAAAGTTTCTCGTCAAATGTTGAATTTTGTTCATTATTGACCAAAAAATTTAAGGTGTTACAAAATGTTTTAAAATACGGATAGTTTGGTAATTATGGTTTATTTTCATAGGACAGAGTGTACTGAAATCAATGCAGATTATTTGAAAGTCCTAGGGTAACCCATTGCTGAACAATTGAAGAATTTGTGGATACTTGCAAACGTGAAAAACCGTGAGCGGCCAAGTACAAAAATGGCCACCATCTCGAAACAGTAAACATTAAAAATATTTAAAAAATACTCTTGTGCTTGCTTAATTTAAGGGTATCTCCACACCAAATATCAATTTTTTCTGAGTTGCTCGAGGAACCAGTGTTCGACCATTGCTATAGATTCACCCTATACTGATAATTTTTACTTGTATAAATAACAATGAATGCTATATTTCTTTACTTTGTGTTATGATATTTCCACATTATGTTACTAACAGATTCAACATCTTTAGCTGGGAATTCATCCACTATTTCTTGAAATTTATTCATTTTAGTACATTTTAAGGTCCAATATTTAGCTAGTTTTCATAGTTGAATATTTCTCATTAGAATTAATTACTATACAGTTTCAGTTATGTAAATCCATAATTAGCATAATTTTCCATAAATTGAATATAAGTTTCTATTCTGTTTTCTCTTATGTTAGTTAATTTATGCATGGAATCAGTTTTAACCCCAAAATAATCATTGTTATTCAAATATCAGATTTTTCGTTTACTCTTAAATTCTTGGCTTCCTGACTGTAAGCGATTCGTAACCTTTAATTGGTTTCATCTGGTCATATTGACCTGGCCAATATTCCTTTTGAAAATTTTGCTAATAGTATTATATTGTTCTCTGTTGTTATTCTATCTAGATTCTTTTACTTTATTACTAAATCATGTTTTATTCGCAAATTAATGTAATGTTACTCCAAAATACATTATACATGGTGCAGTTGATACTATGTCTTGCTAAATAATGTGGCCTGAGGTGATTTAGTTTTTGATAATAACGAGTACTAAGCTAACTTTATTCATTCCATGTTTATTCAAGAAATGTGTGATAGACCATTTCCCTGCAGTGTTTGTGGTAAAATGTTTAAATACAAGAGTAGCAGGCAATTGCATAAAATTACTCACCAAAAGAAAATTTAAATTCTTTAAAAACCTCAGCCCATCTTTGAATGTTGTTCTTTTATGCATCATTAGCTCTTTGGAAGTGAGAATTTTTAGTTCAAAAACTTTGTCTAGGCATATTCAATTAAAGTCTCTTAAAGTTAATGTTTTATTAAATATTTTAATCTTAATAAGTACTTATTTGAAGCCCGTCCCTGTAACATTGAAATGTTATTCAGGCACAAACGAAATGGTGAATATGATTAATATTTGCATGTGACATACTTTTTGTCATACTGATAATTTTTACTTGTATAAATATGAATAACAATAAATGTTGAATTTTTTATTTTATAATACATTTTTACAATATCTTACCATATTCTTAATCATTTGCAGAGAAGTCATTCGCTATTTCTTAATGTGTAATTTATTTTTATCAAAGTTAAGATCCAATATTTATCTAGTTGTTTGTATATTTCATTATTTGCTGATAGAATAAATAGCAATACATTTTTAGTTTTGAATGTACTTATTTTCGTGGAGAAGGCATAAATCTCGGGAAAAGTTTGACTACCTGCCAGAGAAAGCTGACCTGGGATATGTTAGTGCATCCATTGATTAAATTAATATTCTAGCAATAACTATGAAGTGTAGAATGATGAATAGTACAGTCCTAATAGATAAGTATATGTGAATTTTAGAAATGTGTTGAGTTTTTGTCTCTGGTAAGAGAAAAACTGATGCTGTGGTACATTAAAGAGTTTAGTCATTGACTACAACAGCAAATGAAAGATGCATTTGCTTCCAGCTAAGTTTCATTTATCATTATTATCATAAATGCATGGTTTCTCATGTAACAAAATCTAAGTATAAATCTGAGGAATGCATTGTATATCTGTTCAGATGGGATCATTTCTTTAAACCTCATGTTTAGCCTAAAAATATTTTGATCAGAATTTTACCATTCAGGCTCAATAAATTAATGTTTATCTTCATATATTTTATTTACTTTGTAGTTTAATTGTATAATTCACTTTAATATGATATCAGGCTGATGTTCAGTCCTTGATGATAAAATTTTCTTCCAAAGACTGTTTTCAGCAAAGGAAAGAGGCTTAAATGAAGGACATGATGAAAATTTTGTTAATCTAAAATAAGCACAGAACATTACATCAACACTTCTTGTAGCTTTATTGAAGAGTGAGTTAACTATACACTCAACTTATAAACGGAACAAAATATCCTGGGACGTAACGCTTCTTCGCACCACCAAAGTAGTAATTATGACAAAGGTTGGAGGAAAGTCTTTTTATAAAGCCGTCAGCTAACGAAATTCCCACGGATATTTTCATCTTCGTCACGTACCTTCAAATATTAAGATTAATAATTGTCTACCTAATTTGGATTTTTACTTTGAAAATTGATAAACAATGTCTCAGAAAAACACTTCTCATTCTCAAGCATAATTTCAGGTTGCTTGACAAAGTTTAAAGGACAATATAACCTTTTATAACGAATGTAAACAATGCTAAGCTTCCAGAACGGCCATTTTGAAATAACTGAAGGTTGAATCTGTTGTCTCCAGGAATGCCGCTAGAGAGTGTAAAGCTACCGCCTATTGCATACGGAGATAATAGTCGTCTATCAAACTTAATAATTTTATAATGTTTATGCCTTGTATGTGCTAGTCATTGTAAAATACCAAGTAATTGAGTCATCCTATTAAAGAATAAAAGCAAGCTAATCAAAAGCAAACAAGCAAAACACCAAAGTCGGTAATGATGGCGAAATTTCCCAAATGACCGAATATTTGGCGAAGGAGTTATATTTCGTTTTTTCTCCTCGATGAGCGTACTTCCTTCCATGGCCTCATCTCCTTCTGTAAGGGCAAAAGGCCCACCCAAGTGCTCTTCTCTCATTTAGACCATTAACAACCGCGTTATTCTACGACGAATTACCGATAAAACACTTCGATGTTATTCATTGTATCCATTGGCTATGAGGCACCATTCTAAGAAACTTAGGAATGCTAATATCTTATTTTAAAACATCAAAACTTTCGTTTTCGTAAATGCTGTAATTAAAAACGTCGGTCTGTTGGAATAGAATTATAGTTGAGATGTGAAGTTAAGCTCGGGAAAAGTTGCAGTTCTAAATTACGCCGTTACAGTGGCGCTTGAGGTACCTTTATTGATTAAGTCTTGCTATATTCCATTGTAGCTTTTTTCGGGACTCCACCGCGATGGACGTAGCAGCAGCGACGACGTTTCGACGACGACGACGACGACGACGTTTCGACGACGATGTTGCGTTGTGAGGGTTTCGGCTTAGTATTTGCTTTTTTTTTGTCTGTTAGAGAATCTCAGAAGATGTGCGAGCAATCTTTGGATGTCCTTTGCAGACTTTGTTTAAAAGAGAGTTTCTCTTTCGTCAGTATTTTCGCGAACTTCTCTTCAACTGGGGATCCGGTGTTTAGAGTGCTGAATTTCGTGTACGACTTAAAGGTATGTGCTGGCTTGTTTTAAAATGTTAGTGTTGAACTGGAATAAGATGCAAGGAAGGGAAATCATTAATTACTGCTAAGTTTAGGCAAGAAATCTGTTTTATTTTTCCACCTCTAATTATATTCATCAATTCGTTACGCTACGAATATTTTCTCTCTCTTCTATTATCCCGAAAGTATTTTTAAATCCCAAAATGAAGGTAATGAAAGATCACGTGATAATGTTGTTTATATTGAAGGCATACGATTTTAAATTACCTCTCGATTGAATTCTGTCGTCTTCTCAGCGAAATCTTTTGAAAACGATTCACTTAAATCCTGCTATTGTATTGTAGTCGGCTAGATTTGTACGGTGTACGTCGTTCCCTGACTAATGTTTTTATTTCTATTCTTAAGATAAGCGAAAACGATGGTCTCCCATCTAAGATATGCAAACCATGCTTGTGGAGGATGACCGAGTTTCATTGTTACAAGAGAAATGTGCACTACGCCGAGGACGAGATATTAAAATTCTTTAGTAAAACTAATGTAAGTAAATCCTGTGTTCAGATTTTTTATTGCTGGCATTTTAAAGTTTTACTAACATCACTGTATGCAGTTGAATAATTTATTCAGATTTCGGAACCTTTTCAGGAATCCAACGAAACTTCTGTTGACGAAGCAATTGATGCTGATGATGCAGAGGAAATCCAAACGGTATGCAATTTGCTAGTGAATTTATGAAATGATATTAATATGAAATTTTATTGTAGAGAAACAATTAAACCAGAATAGGTAATGGAGAATAGATAATATTTACATTTATTGCTGTATCTTTTCAGAATATTAAAGATGAAGTGCTGGAATCGGAAGAAGACAGGAGTGGCATAGACGAAATGGTAATCATATGTTCGTAAATCTTATTAACTTTGTTATTCGTGAACTTTTACCAATTAAACTGTTCTTAGTAACTTTAACTTAGTTATTTGTCATTTTCATTGTGATTAATGATATTTTTTAAACTCATATTCAATATTTATTTATTTTATGGTTACAAATGAAAATAATGTGATTATTATGTTGAATTAAATATATTTAATAGTATTAATTTAACAGAAATATAGTATATATAAAATATAGTATATGTAATTAATTGCTGTATGATTCCAAATCAAAACTAAATGATTAACATGTTGACCAATATTTCTGTAAATCAGTTGAATTTTAATGCAAATATTTAGTCTTTCGACTGTAAATTGTGCTGAAGTTACCCTTTCTTTGGAAGATTAAACTTAGAAGGTAAAATTGTAAATAATCCAATAAGTAATATCATGCCATCTTTCTGTCATTGGTGCTAAGCTATACCTCACACTTAAAGTCATTTAAACTGTCTGAAAACCTCTTAACTATGTGTTATTCTTTTATTGAAAATTATTTATTGTTTGATAAGTAAGTAAGTATGTAACTTCCCTGTATAAAACTTAGAAATGTATTCTAAAATAATTATGAAAGTGATTGATAATGCAATTCTTCTTTCTTTCATATGACAAGATTTATAATATGTTTTCTAATATTATGGATTCTTTTGTATTTCCACATGCATGCTTGATATTTACGATATAAGGCTTTTAAAAATCATATTTAATGAATGATATCACTTATTTCATTATTGTAGGCTGTTATTAAAGAAGAGGCTGATATTTTGGAGTGGCAAATTCCACAAGAACAGTTTAGAATAGAGGTGAGCATAATATTTTGTAGTCATATTCAGGCATTTTTATTTTTCCAAAAGTAATTACTGATATTTTAGCTCCTATTGAGTAGTGCCTGCAGTGCTGATTTGAGTCTACATGATATTTTAGCTTTCTGAAATAAAACTAATGTTGTCGACGTTTCTTTTTATAAAAATAAGTATATATCCCAAGTTCTTGTATAGATAATTATTAAAAATACCCAGTAATAAGAGATCAGAAAAGTTATGCTTTGGGTAGTTCAATCCCGCTGTTTATTCTTTTGATAAATATTGATGATAAACACTTTTACCACTCATTTAAATAATCTAAGAACCTCCTTTTTCCTTTTCAGGAAATTGTGGGAATCTTTCCAACTGAGAATGAAGCAGAGCAAAACCATGATCAGTATATATTTTGTGTCCGAGAAAGTAATAATGTACAGGTAAATAGAATTCTGTGTTGAAGATTTTATTCGAACATTCCAATTGTATTGTACCTTAAATTGTATGAAGATTTAGCATAATTTCATGCTAGAAATGAATTATGAATAGGGGTATATGATGTACCATCAAGTGTCTTACAAATAATGTATCAATATAGAAATATGCCTCATTTTCAGGAAATATTTGAAGAAAATGGTATGAAAATGGAAGAGGAAAACTATGATGAGGGAATTATAAGCAATCAATTGACTGAGGTAAGATTCATATTGCAGAAATTATTAGATGCAAAATAATTTAAATATAGCAAAATTAATATTATTCACTTTAAAATTTCTATTGAAGGTAAGCTAATGTCTAATGTACAGTGGGGGAATAAATTATGTCAACACTTTGCGAGCGCTTCAGTCGGAATTCTCAGAAATTACTTGGAAAACTACTTAACACGACTGACTGGCAACATTGAGAAAAGCCTCGAAAAGTGGTAATATTTGAGTCAGAGCCTATAAGGTACTCAAAATTTCTCTCCTTCGATCTCTTCTTAAATCCTTCGCGCAATCTCTCCTTGAATTCGTCGTGTTTATCTCGGCATTTCTCTTTCACAGATATTTATCATATTTATAGAAGGAGAGTTTAAAGATATATTAATTACTATTTAAATCTTACATGCATAAAAATATTTGGATAATAATAGGGACTTTATTTGTAAATAATGTTCGGTTGAAACGTAGAAATAAGGACGAATTAGGTTAGAGTGGGAAAACGCGACGTCGTGATTCTTATCTTTAGCGAACGTGATATTTTCAATCTGGAGAATAAAATATATATTTTACCAAATTATAGCGAGAACAGATTGACTCTATTAGTCTCTTTTTCTGGATAAATTAAGGTGCGCTAATAAGACAGTTATCTAGGTAGTTTGGTTTTTCACACGGCAACACGTCTTACTGCTGCTCACTGTATATTAATGTAAATGTAAATCTTCATACGTCCAGTTCAAACATTGGATATTCATTTACTAAAATTGACTTTCCGAGGGCAATTTTTTATTACACGTTTTAAGTTTTTCATTCAACGATTTGAAATCGTTAAGTCGTCGAGTAATTACTGAGATGGCACATTGGCACAAAGTAAAATTTGTATTTTGTCAATGGAGTATAATTTTTCCATAATTTAGTCCTGCACTCGAAGGAAATTCTTAATAGAAATTTATTTACACCATTCGTTTCCTAGAATACGTGAAATCTTTGTATGTCCGGAATTGAGAGGAAAAATACCAATTCCAAAGTTAAAACAAACAGGATTGCATAAAAACCGAATATATTTTGCGCATATATCGGACTTTTCTTACATTTTGCATCAGCGAGATTGGTGCCCTCGGTCATTGCGTCATTTGTTTTCTCGTAGAAATGCATTCAGTTTTCGATGCTTCGCGAGGAAAGTCTTTGACCATATATTGAAAGAAAAATAAGCTATTTCTTTGACACTCGATGGGTGTCACAGAAATAGCTTATTATTCCCTTAAATTCTCTCAGCTATCTACGATCTTTGCTCTCTATTCTCACTTCCTCTCGCATTTAGAATATATTCATTAAAAGATAAGTTACTGCTAAACTGACTTCCGTGCATTTGTTGTCATGCACCAACTCTACTGGATGTTCCGAAATTTGGTACTGTGCCAGAATAACGTTTTTGGAACCCGTGAAACTCATAGCAACGCATTTATTTATTCTTTAATCGATTCGGCAAATAAACCAATCTTGCTCCTTAAATTAAATGCTAGGTCATCAATGCTAATTATAATTTGTAAAGAACATCCTAGAAAATGAATCTACATTACATAAGTATGATAAAAGCGTTAATTTAGAAGGTTTTAGGCGAAGAAGGTTTTCGTTTCCATGGTCATATTGACACTTCATTCAAAAAATGATACTTTAGTAAATCGACTGCAATAATATTTAGGTTTGCGTGAAGGTCTTCGATTTAGTTTAGGCTTTTCTCAACCAAAAGCTGAAAAACGTTTTTAAAGTCCTGCAGTTATCGGCCAAAAAGGATAAAATAGTTAACCTAGAGGCCCGGCTCCTCCTTTCAACAAACATTATACCACATCATGTTCATTAATTCTTTTGGGTGAGGAAAACTATCGCGTCCATAAACGTCATACATTTGTTTTTGTTTGATATTCTCCGTCGAAGAAAACTACAACAGGTGCAAAAAGGTGAAAAAAGTAGATAATTCGAAAAAAGATTCCCAAATAATAATAATTTGTCATTATTTATTGGGATCGTTTCAGTCTATGAAGTTTATCTGAAAAACAGCTCAATTTCTAAAAGGGAGAAGTATTTTATTGATCTCTGACTTTATAAAATGTATAAGCCGAGGATTTACTACCATAATAATATAAGCTAATAATAAAAAATTAATATTGAGTTTTCACTTTGTGGGAAAATATCATAAATGTAGCTAACTACTATGTAAGAATTGGTTGTGCAATTGCCAGACGTGTCTGATCGGTAAAAGAAGGGTTCCAGTTCCAATTCCGCTTGTTCCTTCCATTAAATGAGTTTTTATGCTATTTTTTCTTATTTGCAAAATGAGCGAATGTAAGATATGATTGCTACATACCATAATGTAATCCTTTTCTGAGTATGTAGATTTATCATAGGGATGAAATTCAATACGAAAAAAATCATTTGGCTTGGAGGATTCGGATCTGACTCTCGCTATCGTCTGTCAAGAATGTGCTTTCCGCGCCTCAGCTAATACCTCGTCTTCCAAAGATTCGAGGCTCAGTCGTTCACTGGAAAGAAGTGGCTTTTGGCTTATATTCTCCAGCCACATGCATTTGACAGGGACTCCTGATTTCTCAAAGCACGATGAGGATTGAGGCGAATGGGTTTTCGGAAACCCATTCGCCATTCACAAACTGGTTCTAAAGCTTTTCACGTGCTTATTGGTGAGTATTACTTCATAGAGGTTCACGTCGATAGACAACGAATATATACAGTGCGAGCAAAGACAGTAGTTTTATATTTTTAGGTTGAGAAAATCCTACTGTGAGGAATTAACGTTTGTGGATGATAGCTAACACACTAACGCTTTAGATACGTCATTCATAAAAATTGCTAGTTGCATCCCACAAGGTCTATCTTAATTGAATCTGTACTGACTCTGATTGATTGCTACCTTTTTGTAAGAAAGTGCATAATAAAGCTTGCTATAATATGCTCCATTATTTTGCAAAAAAACAAAGTCTATGAAATTGATCTATAATCATCTGGTCATTCTTAAGCGCCGGAATGACGTTTGCTTTTTTCCACGACATTGGGACCGTACCCTCATTAATTATCTTCCGATAGAACTTCTTGAGAAGATGAGAAAGCTCATCTCATAAGGTTTTTATGAAAACAGTGGGAATACCTTCTGTACCGAGCGTGTTTTTCCTATCAATCTGTTGCAATAAATTTTCATTCATCAACTTATATCTCTATGGGACACATCTCTGAATCGATACGCAAGAAGAAATCGTTAGCTTGGCCATTTTCTACATTGAACCATTTCTGATAGTGCCGATTAATTCAATCAGCCTTATCTTCCGATTTATTTACGTTAATTCCCTCATCGCTATGAGGCTAGGCACAGAAAACTGACCTCCACGAGTCTCACGCACGTATGACCAAAATTCTTTCTGATCGACTCCTAATGATTCTAACAGGGTTCGAGATCTATATTCCTGGTATTCTTTTCGTGCTTCTTCCTTAACTAGCTTTCGCACTTCTCTATAATTTTGTCTTCGAGCTCATGGTTATCTCCGCATGTTTTGAGTTTTCTTAATCGCCAGTAAATGACTCTCTTCTTCATATGCAATGCTTAGTCTTCGTCCTTCGTTGCTCTTTACGCACGCTTTTAGTCGAAACGTATTTAATTAAACCTTTGATTTTCCGAAGGAACTCTATCCAACTATCACTTACTGAATTAACATCCGCAAAGAGAAAAATCATCCTTGCACTCGTTAATATAACCCTTAACTCTGAAAGATTTGCTTTGCAAATTATACTTGCCTCTATGGCTAAAGAGATTTAACCGTAGCTACTTCCATCCCTATCATTATAATACCATGGTCTGAAATATCGTTAACTATATCAAGAGTAGTTACGGGAGAGAAGTGGATAGTTAATCTAAAATGTTTGCTTGACCCGCACAAGTCGTTCGAGTTTTCATCATATTTACATTATCTATAGCATGCTACAAAAAAGTATGAATTAATTTTTGTGAATTTTTTTCTCTCTGCTAGTGTTGGAGCAGCAGTTAGAGATTTTAGATAATCCCAATTAAGATGCGTTATGTCAAAATCTCCTCCTACGGCAATGATTGGATCTTTTAAATGTCTAGCTTAAAGCAATATCTTCGCCTAACTAACTTTTGCCTTGTATGATTTTCCCACATGTGCTCATCGTAATGTTAAAGAATACCGCCTTTTTATTACGTAAGCTCTTAAAATTCAGGACAATTATTATTGGATCTCTCAGTTCACACATTACATTTGGGCCTAAATTTGGAATAACCTTGTCCTTTTTAAGTGAAATTGCTTTTCACCGTTGCAATTGTTTCTATTTTTTGGAAGTAACCTCATGCATACCCTTTTGCCTATTTACGTGGGTGTTTGTAACTATTCTTACTATTGAATTACAAAAGAACTTTGTCTACGTAAATTCGCTTGCATTTAAACTGCTAAATTACGTAGTAAACGACACTAAAACTACCTGGTTGGTCCTCGTGAAGGGAAAGGGGGGCGGGAATTTTCCGGAACAGTCCGTAAAGTGGATACTAAGTTTATTAGAGTGTAGAAGAAAAGTTCAGTTTGACGCTTAATATAAGTACGAAAATAGCCTTGGAAAATATTTAAGCGTAGAGAAAGCGAGATGTATCAAATTGGAAGCGAAAATTTTAGTCATTGCTATGGAGAAATTAGAAAAGTAAATCCCAGTCTCTTAAAAACTTTTTGCATATGATGACCATATTCATCCGACTCATATCTAGTAAACGATTCTTGCTACAGTATACTAGTCGAATCGCCCATTTGTCAGATATGAATTAAAATTATGCTAATGAGTATTTATCACTCAGTCTAAGCATCTACTTTAATTTGTTTTACGTATTCTGAACGATTGAAGAGACATTATGAAGCTACTTTCCATTGCGTTAATCCTCATCAATTAATATATTGTAACTATCTTTTATAATATGTTTAAATTAATTGTGTATATTATTCCCTATTACGAATTATTACATAATCTCTTTTAAGTACAGCCTGATGGAGCTGAAAAATGTTGGTTACCGTTTCCACCACCTATAAGCTAATAATAGTGATACTAATTTCTGTCAATACATTAATTGCGAAGGAGCACTCCCTCAACACACGGATTAGATTTTATCGAAAGGATATTTTTTATATCTTATGCCGTGGAAAACTACACTGCTGGAGAGAAAATACAAATGTAAGAATAGGACATATCCTAATAATTTCTGTATTTGTTTTCTTAAATGGTTAATCTTATTCGCGAGAATTATTTTCCATCAAAATTCAAAGTATTAAAGTATTTAACCATTAAATTTGCAAGATAATACCGGAAAATGTTCATTTACTGTCTGATATTCCACCATCAAATACTCTTGTTTGTCATTATCCCTCAGCGTACTATAATGACATTCTAGATAACTATTTTGATCGTGACTAACTTTGAATGACAAATAGCAAAAAATGAAGGCAATGAGGCAAAGCCAATATTAGGAAATTTCGCAAAGGTGATCGTAAAAGTTTGAATATTGCCGTTTTTTACTGGCTCGATTCAGAGTTGCCGAATTGTTGGCGGTAGAGTGTTTTCAGTTAGTTCCCGTGTAATCCGCGCTCTGACGCCAATTGGTGTAGTGATACTTTTTTCCCCCACTGTACAACTATTTATACAAATGAGTATTCATTTAATTCATTTTCATTCTAACTTTGTTAGAATGTTTTGATGGGATTGAATCTTAAAATTTATGAATATTTAGCATTATTTCGTGCTACAAATGAAATTACAAGGCAGTGTCAAGTAGTGTATAATGATGTATTAATGTAGGAATGTTTCGGAATTTTAGGAAGCCGTTGAAGGAAATGTGAATTTGGAAGAGAATAATTCTAATGAAGGAATTACAAGTAACCATTTGTTTGAGGTAAGTTTCAGATTTTAATAGCAGAGAATTATGGAGTTTATTTATTGTGTTTTCTCAACCTTCAGTGAGTACTTTTTGTGTCCCCTTGAAGTGGATTTATTAAAAAATTCTCTTTAAGTTGTAAACTAGAATTGTGAAACAAAACACAGTTCTATGATATAGTAATAGGCAGTAAAACAAATCAATAAAAGGACTGTTGATTGTAATTTTGTATCACAGACTGTAAAACATACATTGAGTGCTAGAAATGAATTAATAAGAAGTATGATGCACATTTCTTTGAAGCTTGCATTCGAATGCATTAATAGAAAATTAATTCCTTAAATAATTAACTAAGTAGTACCATGCATATTTATCGAAGCTTGAATTCTTAAGTATTAATTTCCATTTCAAATGTTTTGTGACAAACTGTAGAAGGAAAAACACCAAATAGACTTTGCAGCTTTATGATTGATTGAAATCTTCTATAATGGCTAAATTTCTGTTATATTAACAGTTGTTTTTCCTTTGTTATCAGTACCTCATGATGACTCTTTGAGTAAAAACTAGTTGCATTCACAATAAGATCCAATGAAACAATACAATGTTATTTGTTTTCCATCCTTGAAAAAGTGACAGCTTCAACCGTTGCCATTAAACCATTTCAATTCTCAACAGATTTAGTGTTTTACCCATAAAAAAAGCATTTATTCATTATTTAAATAATACTGAAGATTGATGTAGAAGGGTTGAATGAAAAAAGTTTTCCTGTGTTTATTTTATCACTTGTTTATTTATTCATATAATATGAAGTCAGAATTTCTGGTATTATTGTATTTTCACTCAGTTATGAAAAACTTTCCTGTTACATATTTAAGCATTTCGCAATTTTCTATTTTGCATCAATCTTATATGAAGTAACTGCACACACAAAATAAACTTCACTATTTAGTAATTATAACTGTTTTCCTTGATTTACAGATGTCAGGAGTATCAAATATACCTTCACCAGGTGGAGAAAATAAGGACGATATATATGTGGAAGATAATAGTTCCTTATGTAATATTAAAGAATCTTTTGAGCACATTGATGGAGAGAATTCAGAGGAAGGAGATGAAATTCAGGCATCTGCTTCTGCTGCAGAGTTGAATTGTACAGAGAAAGAGGGTGACTCAGGGTTATCAGGAGAGACAGCTACTGTTAAGGGAAAAGATTTGTGTTTTTATGTTTGTGATATTTGCAAAAAGAGTTTTAAATGGAAAAGTGATTTGGGCAGGCATGTAATGATTCACTATGAAGATAGACCTTATGCTTGTAGAATTTGCAACAAAGGATTTAAACAAAAGGTTGGCAGAAGTCTGCATGAGATATCCCATATGAAGCAGCAGAAAATACCAAATGGAAATAAGTTGTACACGTGTGGTATTTGTGGAAAGCATTATTGCAGCAAACAAAGCTTATATAAACATTCATTTGTGCACACTAAGAGGTATTGCTGTAGTGTTTGTGGAAAATGCTTCCCCAGCAATACAAACCTGCAGAGACACGTAAGGACACATACAAAGGAAAAGCCATTTGAATGTGATATCTGTCAAAAATGTTTCAATCAAAAAGGAAATCTAGAAAGTCATGTTGCTACTCATTCCTCAGAGAGACTATTTCCATGCAATATTTGTGGTAAAATGTTTAAATGTAAAAGTTACAGGCAATATCATGAGCTTACTCACCAAAAGAAAATTTAAATTCCTTACAATCCTCAGTTGATCTTGTCCTTTTATTCATCATTTGCTAATTAGGAATGAAGACATTCTGTTCTGGAACATTGCACGTATTTAATTTGTTGTTTACTGTTTTGACTAATATATATTTTACATAATTAAGCATTTTAAATTAGAAGCCTTTATTTTCAACATGGTGATGTTAATCCTGACATGAGAATACGGTGGTATGTATCTTTCATATTTGGGTCAATAAATGTTTTTTCCATAATGGTAATATTTGCTAGTACAAATATGTATAAAAATAACAATGTGTTGAATTTTTTACTTTGTGATATTTATTCTTCCATCTTGCTAACCTATGGTAAATCTATATTAATGATTTCATCAGTTATTTCTTAAAATGTAATTCATTTTTAGCAGAATTAAGATTAATATTAAGCTAGTTATTTAAATAGTAGAATAATGATGTAGCATACGTGGGGGGACCCAAAAGTAACTAGAACCGGGCTGTGGAGGGGAGGAACATCAGGGGACCGAGTTCTGGTTGGTAGGGTATTTTGGCGGGAACTCTCATGAGTCAGTATGCAAAGTTTCGTTGTCGTGAGAGCATCTGTTTGTTCGCAGCATTTCTTTAATCAAAGTAACTTTTTCCCATGTGGCAAAAAAGTGAGATGGCTGATGATCGAGAGCAACGCGCGGTGGTAAAATTTTGTTTCCTGTTGGGGAAAATGGCTGCGGAAACTCTTGTAATGCTTCAAACAGCTTACAAGGTTGATGCTTTGAGTCATGCTCGGGTCTACGACTGGTTTTTGCGGTTTAAAAGGGGCGAAATGACGATTGAAGACCAACCTCGTTCCGGGCGCCCCTCAACTTCAAGAACTGACGACAACGTTGAAAATATCAACACCCTAGTCTGTGAAGATCGTCGCCGAACAATTGATGAGCTCTCTAATATTTCTGGCATGTCATGGAGTTCAATTCAGAGGATTTGCGCATGAGAAGAGTTGCAGCCAAATTTGGCTCACACTGCGTTGTCTGTGAGGCAGTTTTAGAGTAAAAACGGAATGACACCGATTACTCACCCGCCGTACTCAGCTGACCTGGCCCCCTGTGACTTCTTTTTGTTCTCTAGGCTCAAAAAGAACATGAAAGGAAAACGTTTTGGGACTGTGGAAGAAGTGGAACAAAAATTGCCATATGGGAAAAAGTTACTTTGATAAAAGAAATGCTGCGAACAAACAGATGCTCTCACGGCGACGAAACTTTGCATACTGACTCATGAGAGTTCCCGCCAAAATACCCTACCAACCAGAACTCGGTCCCCTGACGTTCCTCCCCTCCACAGCCCGGTTCTAGTTACTTTTGGGTTCCCCCACGTATGGAACCATGTATAACTTACAAGAGAATTGTATGTGCTGTTTCCATATTTGCAGAGAAAAAGAAAGTCTAAATGATCTTATTTTGAAGACATTCAGCATGATAGGAAATCAAATCATTATGGCATAGTGCAATTTAATTTAGGTGAAATAGTGTCATTATCAAAGGTAAAATAAGATACCAATACTGTCAAGATAATTGGGTGCAGATTTTAATTTTTTTGAACCAATTAACTTTGGCCTATTTTTCATGGAATTGTATTTTCCTATGTGTTTTTTGCTTTGCTCTTAAAAATTTTGGATAAGGGTGTCTTGGGAGAATCTATAAGAATGTGTAATATTTTGGGAAAGTCCAGAAAAAAGTACAGTGACCTTTTGTCCTATTATTAGAAGAGAAAACATCCAGTGGAAAAGTTTCTGAGAAAATGCTGATATAATATTTTGTGGCAGTCAAAATCCTACTAGTTTATTGATAACATGAAAAACTGAACTGATATTAACATTTTAATGGAAAAATCAGCATGCAGGTCTGTGTGAGCAGTTGTTATTCTTCTAATCCTACTGTTTTTTTGTAAGGTTTGTACTGCTCTCATCAATATGATTAAAATTGACAGTATTCATGATTTTAGGTCATTAAATAGACTTAGTTAGAGGATAACAAATTTTTACACGAATTTCAATTTGGTATATTTTCCTTATGAAGTGTGGTACAAAGATAACTAATTTCATCTCTTATTTATTAAGGATATTCATGGTGATTTTAATTCAGGCTTCTAGTGAAACAAAGAGAACAGTCGTTCTATAATTCAGATTTGTGTTTATGATGCTTTTTGTGAAAGACAACAGCAATTTTCAAAAAATATAAATCTAAGATTAGGAAGTTAACTGAAACAACCAAAAGTAATGCCTCAAATTTATTTTCAAAACATTCTGTACTGCATTTTGTGGATCTCTGGTCATAATGATCAAGTGTTATCTTATGTGTATTTTTTCATTGTGACCACGAATGTATCTCACCATATGATTCTAATGCTTCTTATGTATTTGTGTAAATAAAGAATATAAAATAAAATGTTTTCTCAATTTTTCATCCCATCATTACTCAGTGATTAGTTATTTCGTTTCAAAATATTTGTTACACGAAATTTAAATTTGATAAAAAATGTTTATCAGGATGTCTTAATTACTTGCCTAACTAGTCAGTGTTTTAATATTGAATGACTAATATGGAAAGACATTGTAATAACCTTAAATTTGTGGATGAAATCCTATTTTATAGGATTAATTTTAAAATTAAGGGAACAGTATATGCTATAGGTTGAATTTGGGGAAGAAGAGAGAATTAAGAACGAAAAATTTAAAAAATGAGACCAAAAATTGTGAATGATAATTGAAGGTCGAATTTTTCATATTCTCTATCCATATATATCAAAAACCAACTATGTGTCCTTTAAAATCGCTAAAAATATGTAAGTATTATTTAAATCTTTCAAAATCGGCGGTCAGATAGAGCACTATGCATTATGGGTAATATGGCGCTTCTCTAATAGAGGAAGGAGAGATGAAATCCAAAATGGCCAAATACTTCCCCGAAATTCCAATATAATTTGGAATATTTGAAATAGGCGGTGGAATAGTTTGAGGTGCATTGTGGGTAGTGACGTATATAGAGAAAGGCTTAATAGTGTTCAAAGGGGTGAACACTTTTACTTTCATTTCAAAAACTGAGCAAAAATGGGCGAAAAACGCCAGTTAATGAGGTTTTTGTCCTCCAAATGATTAACCCTTTCGCATTTCGTCCTTCAAAAAACGCACTCAAATTCCGTCACTTTCTGAGGGCGCTACTAGTACTTTTAACCACCTTAATATTATATCAGGATGACTAATGTCAACTTCAACTTACTGTTGGTGTAATGGTTATAGTGTATTGATGTAAATATACTGCTATTCAACTCTGTATTTACCTGATTCAAATCCCCCTGAAGACATTTTTTTCGTTGGGTCTTTTTCTAATAACTCACCATTTTAAATTATTTTTAAAGCTTCTTCGGATAATTTTTGAAAGTAAATCGGAATTAAATTAAAATTGGAATAGATTTTAATTATTTATTCGGCAATGAAGATCAAAACTTCAAGCAATCGGTAAAATCTTTCGTGTTTTTCATGGAATTAGACTGTCGTGAATTATTTACCGAAATTCGAACACTTTCAAATTTAATATACGAAAAAATCGACTAAATTTCGAATTTATGCGGTAATGGGAACTGATGAATTCAATTGTTGATATTTTTATCGGAAATTTACGTAATTTTCTCGCTTAAAGATGACTTAAAAACAATATTTTTTGTTTATATAGTCATTTGCTTACTTTGAAGATTTTTCTGTTATTGATATTCGATACAGGAATTCATAATAGTCTTAAAAGTCTAGTGTATACATTCCACTAATAAATAATATAATGGATATTTTTATTTTCGTGAAGGATTAAAATATACACAGGGATGTACTCGTAAAATAATATTTATTACAGAATAAGTTACACAACGGTTCAATGTTAATAAAGAATTTTCCCTTTTGCTTGAATATAAGCATTAATAAATAATATACATGGGTAAATCTTTAACAAACACTTAAGTTATACAAAGGAAACTTAACAATTCTTATAAACAATAATCCATAACTGACTAATTACCTAAGAAGTCTCATTTTGTAAATACCGCAATTGATTTAAAATGACTTAATATATTAAGAAAACCAAAAAGTACTAATTCCAATTTCTATGAAAAGAGTTTGAAGTTCGTATCACTTAAAAGAAAAGAATATCCGTAGTTGTAAATTCTCTTATTTCAAAGCTATCTTAAGTACTTTTTCATCTTTATATACAAAGTTAATTTATGGAGAAGAATTAGCGAATAATTAGTACCCATTGCAGGTAATTTATACTCAACTCTAATATTAAAAGTGTTTCAAATTTCGCTCTCATTTAAGTGAACTAAATAGCAGAAGAGAATATTGATAAAGTTCAGGCTTTTGCCGTTTGGAGTACCAAAGTATGCCTACGATGTACTGCCACCTGAAGGAGACACGGCGAAGCACATAGCAAATCCATCATCCCATTTAAAAACATTAAATACATTATAATATTTACTTATGAATGTTTATTTGTAGGATAAAAATTGGATCTCCACTCTATTCTATTCAAATGCTTTGGGTGGTCTCTAAGAGTACCTTCCATGTGTTCTAACGAGCAGTTTGTTTTATTCTCAAGCTAATAAAATAATATTATGTTTAAATTACTACAAAAGGAAAAGAATAAACAATACCATTTTCGTAGGTCTGTCTTAAGATTAACTTCCGTTTAATTTATATACTTATTTTGCGAAGGAATTACATAATGAAATCGACGAATTTCTTTTCTAGAATTGTTTATAAAATTACATTTCTTCAGAACCATTTTTAAAGTGAATTGTCTTTAATTTAGATAAAAATAAAATACGAATATTTGTAACAGATTGATTTACACTTTTTATGGAATATTTGGTATCGTAAACTCGAATTTTCGAGAAATTATCGTATATAATAATATTCTATTTTTCTAAAATAAACTAAATCTTACAGATTATTTTTACCATTATTAATTCACATCTATTGTTTAATTTAACAATTCTTGCAACTTTGATACTTTATTCATACATCGGACGCAAGATTTAGAAGCAAACTTTAAGTAGATAATCTTTCCAATTGTAATAATATACATAAGTCAAACAAAGGATTCTAAGAAATTACATTTTTTATTCAGAAATATTTAATAAGGTGGACTGTAGTCTGAATTAGCCAGTCTTCTACCTTTGATGACATACTCAAAATAGTTTAAAATATTATTTCCTGATGGGATATCTGGCAAAAATTCCTTAATGATGAAGTGAAGAATTATCAAAATTCAGTGTCAACGGAAGACACTGTCCTTGTACGAACATTAGATTATTTTTGCGAAAATAGAAAACGCCGTAATCTTATGCAACCCACATAAGCAGCACTGTATCTTGGGTTGCTAAAGTTACAGTATAAAAATCAATCCACCAATTTTCTAGAAATTTCACATTCATGCTGAAAGCTGAAAAAACTACCACTAAAAGTGGGAAAAATTAAATGCATTAAAAAACTGTATTGGTAAGATTCATTTAGCTGAAATGTGGGAATCCCAATAGATACAGCGGCACAAAAATATTATTTATTATCAGAATGAAAACAAATATATGAGATGAGTTAATAAAACTGCCTAAAACAGTTAAGATTGAAACATCATTTTAAACCACTAAGGAAATTAAATATACAAAAAACAATGCTTATTTTAGCAAATGTTAACCTTTGAACATAATATTTGGTAGATTTTACATCGTTTCATAGTGACTTTTTCCCAATAACACATTAAATTTATACAAAGAATACTTCCAAAAGAGACTTAATTTGGATTCTTCAGTAGGAATCAATGGCATTTGGAAATAATCCCCATTTGGACAACATTGTCACTGATACTTGTCTTAATACAAAAAACAAGAAGTCTTCATTATTCAGAAATCTTAAGGAAAAGAGATAGCTTGGTAAAAGCATGCAGAAGAAAGATGATGTGTCAGTTTAAGTTAAAGTTTCTGCTCAGGAAAAACATATGTATAACTCTCAATATTTTATACACTAAAAGGAATTCTATAAAATACTTCTGACTCATTGAGCACCAGATCCATCTGCACTAACTTCAACTCTTCTTTTCTCTTCACTCTTCTGTACTATGTATTACATCAATTCATAAATTATGCAACAACAAGAAGAAACTGGAATAATCTCACAATGAGAATCATATTCCTAATAATTTAAGGGAATTATAGAAGAAATAAAAGCTCTTTTCTTATATCTTCTGCTTCCCTTTACAGTAATGTATAAGATAATTAAATTGTTGTATCTACTTTATTTGTATTTATTTCATAATTTGTTCTGTAATTATTTTGTATTATGTCTACATATTAATATTGATTACATAAAATATTGCCAAGAGATTCACAGCATTCTAAAATGATAATTTATCAATTAATAACAATTTCCAAATACTCTTTCTAGCTAGAAATTTATGTTCTCCATTTTTAATTATTAATAAATATTGGATCTGTACCCAAAAATTTACTTATTCATCAAACAATTTAATTCTTACTCAAAAAAGTGGCAACTAGAGCTCAATGTTGGAAAATAGTCAGCAGTTACTTTTTCACAAAGAAATTAAGTCAGACATTTCAGAGACCAATCAAAACTGTATTTTAAGAATCTTACATGTCAGATTATATGTTTCTATTTTATGAATAAAAGCTTTAAAAAATTATGTTAAATCACTGCAATGCATTCAGTTATTCAGAAATCTGTAGCTTGGTAAAATCTGCAGAAGAAATCTGCTTTGTGAGTTAAAGTTTGTACTGAAGATAAAAAATACACAGCAAAAAATAACACCAAAGACCATACAGGAGCTCAGGATATAGGTTATATATATATTGGTGGTCTGAAAAGTTTCTGACATTTTGCCATTTCTCAACATGTTTTCTGAAAATCTTCTGAAGATTTCTGGATAATCTGGGGTCTATTGTGTACATTTAACATCCTTTCATACTGCTCTAGTAATACCTGAAATTTATACAAAGAATACATTCCAAAGAGACTTAATTTGGATTCTACAGGAGGAATCAATGGAATTTAAAAATCATCCCCATTTGGACAACATTGATACTGATACTTATCTTAATACATAAAACAAGAAGTCTTCATTAACAAATCTAAAGGGAAAGAGATAGATTGGTTTAAGTGCACAGAAGAAAACTGCTTTCTGAATTAAGTTTGCACTGAAGATAAAAAATACACAAAAGAAGACATACACCAAATACAGTACTGGAGCTTTCTTAGTCAATTAAATATAGACAACTACCTTTCACGTTCAATTCAGCACATCTTTTTAGATTCCATAACAATAAATGAAAATCCAAACATTTTTCTCACTTCATTTTACTATGAAAAAGAACAATAAAATTTCTATGTACATCTAAAGATGAGATGACATTATCATTCATTGATGAATTGACTTCTCTTATTTTTCCATAGCAAAATATTACCTATTTAATTTGCAATGACATAAGAAAATTATATAAAATGAATCCCTTTTCAATATAATAATTTAATGCACAATCCCACTCAGTTAAATGTTTTATTCCATTTTACATGAAACACATGGTAAATAAACTGATTTAACATAAATTTTCCCCTTCCCAAAATGCACTACAACATGATGTAGCCGTTCCAACATCATATTTGATAGACCAAACATATTTATGATATTAAAGTCACCATGCACACCATTTAGGACTTCTTTTCTCATTAAACCTTAGCTGTAATTTCAAACTGGACCAGTTGACAGTTAAATGAATGATTTGCAGTTAGACAAACTCAATACATCAATAAGAACTTTAAGTGGAAGTCCTGAAACATAGATGTTGTAGTCTTCTGTCATAAATGCACCCTTTAAATAAATTATGGAGACACTATCAATCAATGATGGAGGCAATGTGAGGTTTGTATTTCCTTAAAGAGAAAGGCTATTGCATAATAATAAAAAGATATTTGGTCTTTTACTTGATCTTAAGTTTATGATGCTAAATTCAAAAAAGTGGTATACATCATAAAACATAAGCAGATTAGTGGTTTGTGGTAAATTTATAATAAACATACTTCCAAATTTGGCTTGAATGTATCAATGATTCAAAGTTGTTAATATTACTACAGTAAAAATGTTTATAGAAATTGGAACGGCTTCAACAAGTTAATATTATTTGGACAAGTTTTTGAAAATGTTGTCCCTTTTTTGAAATATGTAAAAACTGCCATTTTTGAAAATTGGCAATCACAAAAAATTTCACAATTGAGAAGCTTGTGCTATTAATTACAAAAATCAGAGTCAGGATTATATT
The DNA here is from genome assembly GCA_036926295.1 of Pachydiplax longipennis. NCBI lineage: Eukaryota > Metazoa > Arthropoda > Insecta > Odonata > Libellulidae > Pachydiplax > Pachydiplax longipennis. The sequence goes on along the minus strand of JAVFKF010000021.1, from coordinate 673,473 downwards.
TCATAAAATTTACAGGAATTTTTCCAGTTTTCTTAGTTTATTACTGGATTGAGAAATGGTTGATGTGCACAGTTCGAGATGCAAGCTTATTTCTCTCAATCTAAGTTTATACAAATACTCATATCATGAAATGCATTTACAATTAATCTAAAATATTTTTTGATTATTCTCAACCATGGCTGAAATTAGCTGAAAGGAATTAAGTATGAAATGCTAAGTTTTGGTTCAGCTGAGATGAAATCTGCAATAAACTCATTTTGAGAAATGAACGGGATGATTCTTGGAAGTTGTGACTGCAAACACAGAATATTAAAAACAGATTAAAATCAGTTCAGAGCAAGTATTTGGTGCATTTATTAATTAACAATTATAATGCGACATTTCACGTATTGTTTGGATAGACCAGTTCTTTAACTTTTATCTGATACATATTAGGAGCCAACATTGATCTTCTATTCAATCTAAATAGCTCTAAAACCAATCGTCAAAATATAAAATCAGCAGAAAGTCATCACTCTGCCATAATTATACTACTAAGAGACAACAAACACACATAATAGAAAGGGAATCTTTCAGAAAAAGTTAGGCATTTAGTTTTGTAGCAGAATTCCACGTTTTTGAAATCCTATCTTGATTAATTCTCCTCTGATAAGCATCTAAACTTAATATCATAAGGCTATTACCTTCTATTCATTTGCAAATTTTACCACACAATGTATATAATTTAGAAAAATTAGCAAGGCTGTAATTTTCTTAATTCTTCAGAGAAATAATACTGAAAAATGATAGATATACTGCAATTCAACAATATAAGTCTATCTACAGCATATTTGGTCCTCTACCATACAGATTATAAGGTCCTGAAATCAGAAGCATAGGTCATCAAACAAGTTAAGACAGTTTCCCAAGTAGACAAGGTTTTAGATTCTGAATATTAAGACCTTACAGTCTTTATTTATTAATAATCAGTAATTGATTTCAAAACTTCTCTTCTTTCTCCTGACCAGTGGTCAATAAAATAAAACATAGAAAATGTATGTGAAAATAGAGGCAGTAGAAAAGAATTAGGTATGGATGTGAGAATGTAGCTAATGTATAATGTTAGAAAAAGAACCGAAGGAAGAAAACAAGTAGGAAACACCAGCACAAATGGATAAGAGATTGAATGAAAAACTGTGTATGACTATGAAGTAAAAAAAGCAAATAAAATGGCTTAACCCTTAAACTGTGGGAAAAACATTTTAAAGCGTTTGATCTTCAATTTTATGGCCTCTTAATGTAGTGCACAATCACTCACTCCTCTCTATTGTTTTGGGTTTAGTATATCTCAAAAAGTATCGCCCTTATCTGGGAAAACCCAAGTTTAACAGGTTCCCCATTCTCTGTGTTTTGACTGCCTTCAAGTATGTTTTCTTTTCTTTTTGAATAGTTACAATTGTTAAAAATCTAGATATATGCATGTTGTTTGGTATCAAAATAATCAAAAAAACTGCTAACATAATGACTCTGAACTGAATATTAAATAAAAAATTATTATTAAGTAAATAAAAATTGAAATTTTCTATACAAAAGTAGTTAAATTTCTTGACAATAACCGAACCCTCAGGAAAATCCAGATATCTGGATTATGAAGGTCTATATCTGCTACCACTGGCCTATTCAAGAAAGCAGCTCTTGCAGCGTAAGGGTTCAATAACATAAAAAGAAATAAACAGTTGGATGTTTTGCAATCATTCACTTATAAAGAGAATAAATTAGATAATTTTATATTATTTGGGAATTAGAGTTCATAGATGTTGCAGTTAATCTCGATTACCTTTAAAGTTGAAGTATTTGAAAGAAAAGTCAAAGATAGATGATCTTTACTAAACGTCAATCCCTGTACTCCTTCAAAATCAACATTTATCCAGAAGAATGCTTTTTGCTGAAGGAAATAACTCATATTTAATCAGTGCACAGAATTTTGGAATTTCTTTCTTTCTCTTTCTGATTCTTATTTTCTCTCAATTCTTTTGCAAGTTGTGCATCGTTGATACATTTATTCAAGATTTTATTCCTTTAACTAACTTATTTTAGCTAAATTTAATTAAGCTTAAATGTTTGTTTTTTGATAAAAAAGTGATTTCTGTATCAAGTAATTTAGTTCTTATTTACAAAGAATTTGAAAAAATGTGAACTAGATCTCAATGCAAGTAAATAATCTGAAGTTAATTAATTCAAAAGAAAGCAATTTCGTTAAAATTACTCATATATATTATATATGGCAAAAAGATAAGTGTAGTTCATTCAGTTGAGTATCTGAGAAAGCTCTTCAAAATACCACAACATACATTTGAAATACTTATGTTAAAGTAAAAAAACACACAGTATTGGAAATCATATTGTTGACAGATTTGAGGAGAAGGTTAGAGAATAATATCATTTTCTTTCTTTCTCCAAAATCTTGAATTTACAGCAAGTATGTAAGATAAAACAGGTGGACCATTCCACAGGAAATCAGACAGAAACATGCCCCAATTTTTTTAAATCAATGAAAATTTTTTACTTGCAGACTTCTATGGTTAAACCTTCATGCCAAAGTTTCAGCTAAGAATTTTTTTTTCAATGTTATTAATTTTTAAAATTTCGAAAATTTTCCATAAATGTTGTGGTCTTCTGTTTTAAATGCAAACTTAAAAAAATTATGGAGACACTATCAAGTAATTTAGTTCTTATTTACAAAGAATTTGAAAAATGGGAACTGGATCTCAATGCAAGTAAACAATCTGAAGTTAATTGCTTTAAAAACAAAAGCAATTTTGTTAAAATTACTCATATATATTATAAATGACAAAAAGAATAATGCAGTCCATTCAGCTGAGTATCTGAGATAACTCTTCAAAATACCACAACATACATTTGAAATACTTATGTTAAAGTAAAAAAAACGCACAGTATTGGAAAGCATATTATTGACAGATTTGAGGAGAAGGTTAAAGAATAATATTATTTTCTTTCTTTTTGGAAAAATCTTGAATATTCAGCAATTATGTAGGATGAAACAGGTGGGCCATTCCAGAGGATATCAGACAGAAATTGACCCATCTTTTCTTACATCTATGAAAATTTTTTACTTGCAGTCCTCTATGGTTAAACCTTCATGCCAAAGTTTCAGCTAAGAATTTTTTTTTCAAAGTTATTAATTTTCAAAATTTCAAAAATTTTCGCAAAAATCAGCAAACAAAGGTCATTTGAAAGGGCTATAACTTTTAAAGAAAATGTCTAATGGGATTCCTATTTCCAGTTTTGGATACCGATTAAATATATCTTTGAACAGTTATCAACAAAATTTTCATATATTGTTTATAAATATTTAAAATTAGCAACGAATTATTTAATGCAACATTTGACTTTGATGCTACCCAATCATTAGATTTTGAAATACATCATCAGATTTTGTGTCGTTTATCTTTAGAAAAACATTTACTAAAATTGGCACAACAATAAGAAGATATTTTACTATTAAAGAATATCGAGCAGTACACGATGTGCGAGCCTCAGCCCCATGCATTCCACAGCCACAAGCTCACTTAACTTAATAGTATTGCTACTGGTAGATTTGTACACAGGTTCAACTCAAAATCTAAGCTGAAAATAAGTCTCCTAATTTTTCTTTACATGTGAGGTCAAAAAATTGAAGTTTAAAGCTGTTTTCTTAAAAGGTTTTCTGAGATTAACGTTTTTAGTTCGATTTGAGTAAAATCCTAGAAATCAACGCAAAAAATACAGAAGTTATTTTTAGCTCGATCTTTGTATAATCTTAGAAATCTAAGCAAAAAAATATGATAAACTCGTTTTTAGCTTGAATTTTGTAAAATACTAAAAATCAATGCAAGAAAGATGGAAATTGTCTTTTGCAACTCAATTATGGAAAATCATAGAAATCATCATGAAAAAGATGTAAAAAGTCAAGTTGTTTTCAGAGTGAATTACTTATGAAAGAGTTGCATATTTGTGAATAACTATTCATATTAAGATCACTTTTGTTTCTCACAAATTACACCTGAAAATTATATTTTGTGACCAAAATTACAATTTTTACTCCATATTCTTTCACTCATACACACCCCAATTTTCTATTACCATTATTTCTAAATTAATTATCCGATAGTATAAAAGTCTGCAATTTTATTGAAATAAATAACTGTATGACCACCTCTTATTGAGGTAATCATGATCCATCTGGATGCCAACCAATGATATTACGTGCAAAATTATAGCAATACGTTAGTTATCATCTAATGAATTTTAAAATTTCAAGTTTCTATACCGTCGGAAAGAAAGTAAGGACATTATACAAATATTTCCTGCAATAGATGCAAACATCACATCACAAGAAAGAAGTTTATAAATACCTCTAGGAGTTGCCTGTATACTGCAAGCTAATTGGCAAATGTCTAGAAAAATACATGACAACTTACTTAAAATCATTCACCTCTGTGATTAACATAATGGGAAAATATGACAACTCTGGAATCGAACCTCTGTCTATCACCCTAAACATCACCAATGACTCATGGTGAAGACCCCTCTATTTCTAAGCTGAATTCAACATTGAAGTAATGCAGGAAGATTCTCAAAACTTAATTTCCAATTCATGTTGTACTACGAAGCAAACGGTAGAAGCAATGACGTTCAGAGAAACGATAAACTGTGTTTCCAAAACATATTATGCACTACTCTTCCAATGCTGGGACATAGATTTCTACCTTCTCAGGAAGTGAGATTAATAGATAGTTGGTTTGCAAACTCAGGTATTCTCATCTTCAAAATGCATTATTATTTTCAAGAATTTATCTCCCGATAACCTGGAAAAGTTAAACTCGGGCTGTGTACAGCAGTTACCTTTTGAATGCACAGCTTACTGTTTCCCTGAAGTGCGTTGGTTCAACGCCAGGACGCTATTTCAATTCATTTCTAACTGAGAATCAGGAATTATGGCTGAAGAACTTTCCATAATTATAATATGATTTTAAAAACGGTCAGTCTTGTCCAAATAGTTGTATGAAATCTTATCTCAAGAGATGGTCCTAGGTTCGGCTCCAGGCAGTCCTAAACCTCCCCATGAAATGTACAGTAAGAAACTGCAATTTTTAATTTGATATTTCCATGAAGATAGAAGTCTTTAACTCGGTATATGAACAATAGCCATTAATTTGTTTAATGATATGATTTCTATTGTGGTCCTTGGTTTGATGCCAGGGTATCATTTGCACTAACCATACAATTAAATGGGAAATTTTGAATTTGAGTACCTTCCCAATATTATCTATAATCGAAATTCAATTCATACAGTAAGAAGGCTATTATTTTCCAAAACCTAATTGGCTAACAACCTCTACCCTAATCAACCCTAGTTCAAGACCAGACCAGGTATATTTTCCCTTTTTCATATACATTTAGCTGACTTTGCCATGCTTTAGCATAAAGTTTCCAGCATAATTGGATGTTTTGGTAATAAGTCATTGATTATCTTGCAGTATTCAGTAAGCAACATTTATTTATAATAATAAATGGTACTAATATAAAAAGATAAAGACGTATCTAAAATGATATAAAAATAAGGAAAGCTAATATAATATAAAAATACGTTATACTTCGTCTAATCTCTCATTAATTTAAACTTTTAAGTTGTTATTAAAAAGGATAGTGGGTTGGAGAAACTAAAATCAAACCATTCCTTTATGTATTACAAATACTGGAATAATTAAGACATTGCACTGAAAATTCTTAATTGATATTTGAAAAGATGAGAGAAAATTCAGGAGAATTTATCTAATTATTGAGAATTGCTAAAGTATAGCCTCATCCTGGAATTTAGGTCTTATAAATTAAATAACAACATATATAACTATTATATGAAAAAGTAAACTACGATTTTCATTATTCTACTCTGTGAAATATATTCTTAATGCAGCACCATTTTTAGATAGTTCTGGGGCACCACTGTTGAAATCATCTCAGATTTAAAAGACAATCTCTTAACATATATTAACTACAATAGAATTACATACACTATTATTGTAATGGTATTGTTTACATACAATATATTCTAGTAATAACTCTATACATCTCTGCCAAAAAATACTTTATTCCATACCTGCTTGAAGGCCTCTTCAGTTAATATATCCCATTGCTTTACTTCCATTATTTAAAAATGAGTATTGATCTGTACCAGTGATATACTTGTTTAATTTAATTTTTCATTATCATCGCAACATAATATGGACTCTCTAATCAATAGCTAAGTACCTGAATGCTTTGCCAATGCGTTTAACTCCAAAAACTCTACTAATTTATTCACCTTCCTCCTTTATCTAAAGATTCCGACCCAAGGAAGATGTAAGAAGTGAAAAACCTCGAAACAAAATCATAAATATTCCATGAATCAGCTGATAGCAAGATGAAGATTAAGTCCATATAATTATGCACATCAATGCTCATACAGTCCGCAAATAACCGTTCTCTAGGTGTCTACTCTTGATTTAATTAGCATTCATTCATTAAATACAGAATTTCATCAACGAATAGCAGTTCACTTTGAAAGCCTTGAATTCGTGATATTTATCAGCACAATCTGCACCAGACAAACGGCGGAATATGTCATCTATAGATACCTGTAAAAGTAAGGTAATCAACAATGAATAATCATGTATATGCCAAACAAATGCAACCATAAATACCCTAATACACGTATTACCTGTATTAAGGTACACGTAAGTAAGAAGTAAACAACTGCTTGGAATTCGTAGACGCTATTCCAAGCGTAACTACAATCGTCTCAATCATCTACTAAACAATGCACAAACAGAACTAGCTCGAATTTTTCTTTTTGTTTGATCCAAACTGAATAAGTAACGAGACAATTGCATAGTTCGGAAATCGCTTAAAATCATTCACTTTCTTACCTTATAGTTGACTTTATTCTACGTCGTCAGCGCTACCTTGAAATACTTGTTTACTTCGTAAATGCATATTCAATACTTCTTGTTTTCACAACAAATCCTGTAAAGCTCGAGACAGAGCAACAAAGAACCTCGAAGTTCACCAGCATTGTTTGGTGCCGATGACGCTATATCCCAGGCGTAATTCCAAGGCGTAATCCATCTACTGCGAGCCTAAATGAGAACTTGTACACATTTCTACTGAATCCAACAACACATTTAGTAAATAGAGCAGCCATCTTTAATTGAATAGTATCGATACCAACTGTGAAGGAATAGATATCGAGATTAATCAAACACGATACATATGGCGAAAGTTTTGAAGTTTCGTCTTTCGCTCAATGTATGGGAAGGTTTTGCGATCTCTTATGCTAGTGCAGCATAACTTACTCCCTCAGATTTGGTCATTAGATCTGCTTTCTAGTAATCTATTCCTTTAAGTTAACCTTTTCTTCTTGCTCCGTTCCTCTCTGTTGATGTTTAATATTTTTGTCATAAACCGTTTCCTTGGTTTGCGTTACATTCTCCTTGTACTACTCCAGGCACGTTTAATGTACTGCTATAAAGTATCAGTAATATATCTGGTAAAAGTTGGCAGTAAGTAAAACGACGAAATCTTCGCCATTTCTACCGAGATTTGATTACTCTAGATTCCTATTGTCTCGCAGTTTGTATCGATAGTAAAGTAATAAACGGAAATTGCTTCATTAAGGTGGTTGTTTGATTACGAATAAGTTTTTCATCAAAGCTCTGAGTAGAAGTTAAAGTTCCTAGAGTCACTCCCGCAATATGGTATCATCGGCTTTATTCCCTTAACTATTTAATCCCAAGCTTCTATGATCATTTCTTCTGCATATAAGTTAAAAAGAGATAAAGGACAACCTTGTCTTACTCCCCTCTCTAACTCTGCCCATTCCGATTCCCCATTAGCAACTCTTACTCGTGTGGTATGATTTAAATACAAATTTTGCACTAAACGCATATCTTTCCAATCCAACCCAGTTTTTAGTATCACCATCAGTTTTGGCCATTGAACTCTATCGAAGGCCTTTTCAAAATCGACAAAACAAACACAAACGTCCCTTTTAAATTCTAAGCTTATGGTAAATATATGCATCCGGGTGATTATGCTTATGTACATACATTGTTTTCTTTAATCAATTAAATTGCAGGAGCTATGCATCCAATTTTAGTAAAAAAATTACCATGTTTTTAAAAAAATAGCTCCATAAACTGACTGCACAAAAAATTTAATTACGTCTTTATGAAAATCTTTTCCATCATAGAAATGGTGAAAACAGAAACAAAATTATGTCTCTACACTGCAAATATTTTATTAATATTCAGTTTAATGAAGTGTTTACGAAATGCAAATTGCATTAATCAAATGAGAATGAAAAAAAATTTGAGCTCATCAGTGCTGCCATCTCTTGAAATTAAATGGTAACTTTTCTTTTCACCTTAAGAACCCAATAATCCGTCAAAAAAAATAGAAATGTTTAATTTTCTCATAAAAATCACCACCTGTTCTTAAAATTTAGCTCCACAAACTTTTAACGCAAAATAAATTCATTATGTCTTTTTAAGAATCTTTTTCGTTTTATGTTAATTAATCAAAAGAAAGAAAATAATTTTTCAATGCTGCAAATGTCTTACATAATTATGTTATACAGATGCAAATGATTCCAAGTCGCTCAGCATAAAAGGAAAGGAGATTAAATTATGAATTTCATTGAAAAGTCAAACAAATGTGTTTAAACTGGTTTTTATTTTGTAATAATCTTATTACAAATGATATATAATGTATGTTTTTTATCACAAATGTGAATATATATATGCATTAATTATAGGATATCGTTAATATTAAAATATTAAATGGCAGATGATGTCTGCATCATGAATATGTGATTTCAGAGTTATTTTACATCTCAATTTCACAAATAAATTTAAATCCGGAATCACAAGGGTTATCGGCTAAACCAGAATTAGCTCGAAAGAATATGCAGTACTCATTTCCTCTCCTATTATCCGGTTCATATGATGTCCATTTTCTATATCCAAGTGCATTAAATGCAGTTCCTGTCGAAGAATTAAACATGCATTTGTCAAATAATCTCAAATATAAATGAGGAAAACATCACTAAAAACATAATTTCACCAACAACTCACCCAAAATGGATTGGAATGATCTTCTTTTGTGGGGATCGTGGATCCCAACCCAAATGTACCAACTATTTCCATTTTTCCTCATTAATTTCCTAAACTCTTCTGCTTCCTTCTCTGAATCCATGATGCCTAGATGACCTCCTTCGCTTTCGCAGATTCTGACTGCAGTTTGGAAATCTACATAGTTAGAATGAAACTTATAAAAACCCAGTCCTTCAATGTATTCGTATCCTCTTTTTTCCAGCAGAGACACTACAAAAGAAAAGATATCAATGTTAAAAATTTAATTAAATCAATTAAAAATGCAATGTTTTCACATTTTTTTTGTCGTAGAAATTCAACAAAAGAAATTGAATCGATATTAATAAAATTAATTGTGATTAAATTGAATAAATTCATTTATAAAAAAATTATATACACACAATGAAAACATCATAATTGAAACACAGTTTTGTCTCAACTAGAGGTTTTAACGTAGATATATATATATATATATATATATATATATATATATATTTATTGGTATCCTTTTACTTGACATTCTACAAAAGAAATTTTATCAATAATTAGAAAATTAATTATGATTATATCACTGTGATTAATTCTAATTAAAAGATAGGCATTTATACAAACATTATATATAGAACTAAAGAAAATTATTCAATTATTTGATATTTATTGACATTCTATATTCTGACCATGTTCCACAAGCGCCGCCAAAATCAGATTTTTATGACGTACTGGCCCCAAGCTGTAGATGCCACAAAAATTCAGACATCGACACTAGCTGTCATTGGTTCGATGCCAGAATGTCCCAAATATCGCAATTTTCCCATAAGAATGCATTGCACGGATTTTTGAAAATTATTTTGAGGCACTCATCGGTAAGATAGAGGAACCAAAATCTTGGAGGTTGAAAATGAGGTAGTCTTCTATATTAAGAATGGAAGAAATGTTACAAAAAGACCGTGAGTTCGACGTCAGGTGGATGCAAAATTCTTCCATAAGAAATGCATTTCTGCAATTTTTGCTTTTTTTTTCTATGTATTACGGATAAGCTGGAAAGATAAAACCCAGAATAATGACAGAGGCGTATGAAAACATTCATTCATGAATTTCACTGTTCGTCTAGTGGTCCTTGGTTCGATCCAAGAGGGTCATTCCGATTCCACCATGCATTTCAAATGGGGAAAACGGAATCATATTTTAGGACCTTCCCGATAAGATATTGAATCTAAACTTTGGAACTAGAGAGAATGGCACTTATCTAATATTAATTTGCTATTTTCTCTCACAAATGCGTCCTGAGTTCGACGCTAGGTGGTCTTTTGCGGGAATATTTGCAATTTGTTTTGAGACGCTTCTCGATGAGATAAAGCAATCAAAATCGCTGTCTTGGCAGATGAGATGGTCTTCCGTAGTTCTTTAGGAAGAAATGTTACCAAATGACCGTGAATTCGACGCCAGGTGGGTCCGAAACGATTCCATAAGAAATGCATTGCTGAAATCTTTGACGATTTTTTTAAATGCCTTCCCGATAAGCTGGAAAGATAAAACCCGAAATAGTGACAGAGGCGTTTGAGAGCATTCTTTCCTGAGGTTCGGCGTTTCTGCTGTGGTCCATGGTTCGATGCAAGAGTGTCATTCCGATTCTAATATGCATTTCAAAAGGGAAAATCGGAAACTTATTTTAGGACTTTCCCGATAAGATATTGAATCGAAACTTTGAAACACGTCAGAGTGGCACTTATCTAATATTCCCATGCCATTCTCTCTCACGAACGGGTCCTGAGTTCGACGCCAGGCGGTCTTTCGCGCGAATCGGGTCGAAATGGCGAGAATTCGGTTAAAATAAACAGAAATTTCGTGAAAATTTGAGGCTGTAAACAACCAATCCCCTTGACGACCGAAATGGTTGTTGAAACCGAGGTATTGCGTTTTACCATGAAAATACACTATGATTGATATGTCCATATGAAAGTAATGATTAAAAATGAATGATAGTACATGTTCATAGTCCAGATGTCTGGTCCAGACCAAACAAATGCACCCAGAGGGTGCATGCGTGCGGCTAGTCTAATATTAATTTGCTATTTTCATTCACAGAAGGGTCCTGAGTTCGACGCCAGGTGGTCTTTTGCACGATTTTTTGCAAACTGTTTTGAGGCCGTTCTCGGTACAATAGAGCAATCAAAATCACGGTGTTTGCAGATGAGATGGTCTTCCATCGTACCAAAGGAAGAAATGTTACCAAATGACCATAAGTTGGAGACCAGGTGGAAGCAAGATTCTCACATGGAAAATGCATTGTAGAAATATGTAATATTTTTAAAAAATGCTTTCCCGATAAAATAAAATAAAACCCAGAATTGGAACAGATGTGTTTTAAAACTTTCGTTCACATGGTTCACCGTTTCTCTAACATTCTTTGGTTTATTGCCAGTGCATCATTTCTAGTCTAACATGCATTTCAAACAGGGATATCAGAACCTTATTTCAGTACCTTCTTGAGAAGATATTGAATCATTACAATGGAACATGTCAGAATGGTACTTGTGTAACATAAGTATGCAATTGCCTTTCATGAACGGGTCTTCTGTTTGACACCAGGCAGTCCTTTGCAAGAATTTTTGAAAAAATCTATTGGTGCCATTCAACATCATGGAATTTGCAGATGAACTGGTCTTCAGTAGCATCAATGTTACTAAATGAGTGATGTTTAGATGCCATGTGGATGAATGTAAAATACTCCAACAATGCTGATGCATTCATGCTATGAATATGCTCTGGACTTTAAATGTTATGTATTGAAAGGAAAACCTCAGGATGAATTTTTTTTAGTTCACATTAAGGCTGAATATTGAATATCTAAAAGTCTCCTTTCTTAAAGATGCTTTCTAGGAAATCAACAAGTGTATTGGTGACTAAATCCCTACACAGGTTAGCCATGTTGTTTATCATTAGATTTATGAATGATGACTCTACAAAATGAAGATTTCATGGTTGATCTCACTCACAATTCTGCCTACCAAAATGTTCACTGTTTGTTCCAATACCATTTCATTTATTAAGAAAAAATTATGAGAGCATTTTCTTCAAGTGAGAGGAGAATCAGAATATTTAAATTATATTAACAAAGGTGTTAAATCTCTAATTGAAATGATCAATAAGTTAAACACTTAAGTTCTGATGAATAGTGTATGATTCATGAAAGTTAAACATCAATGTCCTGAAAACAAAAGATGCTTCTCTTCCTACATTGGTTGTATGGTGTGTTTGAATTGAAAAGTTAGTGTCATTTGGATAAAGTTAGTATCCCTGTTGTAGTTAACGTAAAAGTTAAAAGACAAAATTAGGAATTTCACTCTAACTTTAAGCACTTCTGACTCAAATCATGCAATCTAGGATGTAGTTTGACTATCTCTTAATGAATGTTAGAATTAAACATTTGAAAATATCAGTTATGTTGTATTCAAACCTGAATGTAAACTATGTGCACAATTTCTGGAATATTCCATCTTGTTACAGTCATAAGTTCTTTGGTCTATGTTATAAAAGAAAAAGTTTCTCAAATTATACTCTATACCTGAAATAGAAGATTTTAAAAAGTAGTTATAAACAAATAAGTATTCTATCATTTATTTAAAATAGTTCAGACTTTGAGGCTAGCCATCATGTGTTTTATATGAAAAGGTCCCAAAAATCTGACTTCTCCCATAAGAATGCATTGCGCAGATTTTTGAAAATTATTTTGAGGCACTAATTGGTAAGGTAGAGGAACCAAAATTTCTTAGCATAAAGTTGAGGTAGCTTTCTATAGTACCAAAGGAGGAAATAATACCAAATGACCTTCAGTTTGATGCCAAGTAGGTGCAAATTTCTCCGGTATATAATGCATGGCGGTCAATTTTGACAATTATTTTGACTTCCTCTCTGATAACCAGGATTGATATAAAATGGAATGCACATAGTGGTAATTAATAAGTATTATATACACTGTTTGCCATTCCTCTGATGGTTCTTGATTCGATGCCTGAGCATCATTGCTATTCTAAAATACATTTGAAAGGAGGATAGCGTAATCTAATTTTAGGACCTTCCTGATAAGATATTAAATTGAAATTTTTTGATATGTCTGAATAGCACTTATCTAATATTTACATGCAATTTTGTTGCTCAATCAGGTCCTTAGTTTGATGTCAGGTAGGATTTTGCAGAAACTTCTCCAAATTTAAATTGAGGCATTACTTGGTACGATGCTGCATTCAACTGATAGCTTGCAGTGTGCAAGAAAATTTATTTGTATATGAACAAGGGTGGTTTGAGAAGTTTCTGAACCCAATTTTTTTCAGAAATCTTTTGAATATTTTCAGAATTTTTCAGAAAACATGTCGAGAAATGGCAAAATGTCTTAAACTTCTCAAACCACCCATGCATATAGGCATATAGGAGAAACATCCATATAAATAGATATATTGAAGTGATCATCAGTGTACTTTGTGCTATATAAATATAATAGAATTAGAGATGGAATGTCACTAATTAATCCATTTAATATTCTATTTCTAGAGTCTTAAAATGTTTTAAGAGGAAACAAAAATTTGATTGAAAATTGATGTGATGTAATTACCTTTTGATTTTGACGATTTTAATTTCTGATTCTCTTCTGCCTGGGATGAAAGCTTCCTTCTCATCTCCTCAATAGCTAACTGCAGTTCTCTCACTTCTAATGTTGATGAGAGAATTCAGAATATGAGATTGTGAAAATATATGTCTTATAAACTATTATCAAGATGGTACAATGATTTATTTAAATAACAATTTTCTATATAAATGACCCTAAAACAATTAAAATGACCTATATCTGCTTTTTATATGTTAGATTATAGTTTTATCTGCCTCAGATAGAACTTGGAACAAAATTAACGATTTAAAAAATTCTTCAATCTAAGAGAATGATTTATCAAAATATTAATGCTGAAGGTTTAACTAACACTGGATCTTGAGTATGAGGTGAAATCAAACACACATCTGCATGCAAATGACAATAGCTTAAGAATAGCTAATGTTGATTCTCAATGTTATGCAAACAAATATAATTACCAAAGGATTTTGAAATAATCTACCCTTAGCAAAATATTAGATAGCTAAGTAACAAAAGCAATGAGAAGTTACATATTTACTTGATATACTACAATGATATGTGACATAAAATACTTAAAGTGGTGAAGCATGGTACGTACACCCCCTGCCACATGCCAAATGATGACTCGCAGGATACAAATAATGTGTTAGATTTACTCAACTCTTAGTAGTTAAATCATATCTAAATTGCATGGGCAAAGTAAAGCAGATTAAAAGAACCTGCAAAATCTTCATTCCCTGAAATACTGTGCAAATCAATCCTGCAAATTGTTTGTAACTGTAAATATTAAAATTTCAGATTATCATTGCGTCCTATTAACATATCCTATCATTCATTCTAATTATTTCTTTGATATAGCACTTAAACTGTGTATCCTTAGTTAAAAATGCATAATTTTGGCTTTTACAATCACATCGGTTGTCAAGGGGACTCACTGTTTATAGCGTCTAAATTTCACAAAATCTCCTTTTACTTTACCTAAATTCATTCCCTTTTCATTTGATAGCAATATTTCATGACCTAAATAAGATTATTTACCCCTTTTATCCTTCTTGGGGTGCTCGTTTCATTTTATGTGGCTATTACACCTGTTTTAATTATGCAAAAAAATATGACTAAAACCTAAAAAAAAAAATCGTTATTCCCAAATTAGAATTTCTCGATTTTTCAGCTGTTCTTTGCAGGTTTCACAGTTTCGTTTATTGTATAAATCACCCCTGAATTAGAGCAAACAAAACAAAATATTCAAGTGCGTCAAACCATATTTGAGTTTTAGTGAGACTGAATTACTTGAGATATACTCCCCAATATATATATATATATATATAGGTATATCTGGGAAAAATATATAATTAATAGTGAAATCGACTACACTTCAACAAATAACACAGAATTAAAGATGGAATGTCATTCATACATCTAGTTAATTTTCTATTTCTAAGGTGTAAAATACTTTAAAAGGAACCTAAAATTTTAATGAAAATTGACGTAATGCAATTACCTTTTGTTTTCAAGGACCTCAATTCCTGAATCTTATCTTCCTGGGATGATAGTTTCCTTTTTATCTCGCCATTAGCTATTTGCAGTTGTCTGACTTCTTCTTCCACTAAATTCAGACAATTAGAAAAAGTAAGTTAGAGGTACAATTAAAAAAAATACCATTTGAAGTGCAAACTTCATTCAATCCCTGATAAGTATGTGTTAGAAATGTCTATTAGATTTTGTCTCAGAGTAAAGTTATCAAAATTTTTATCTTTCATAAAACAGGGAATTTTAATTTATAATCATTTCAATAAAATGTTAAAATTTAATTTGATAAGTATAGCATAATTATATATACACATACAATAGCTGAATAATCAGTTAATTCTCAACAAGGTATTTAAAAAGTCTATGTATTACATTAATAATGTCTGGTATGACATCATAACTCTTATTTATATTTTTTACATTGATATACCCTAGAAAATTAATTCCTCTGTATGATAGAGAGTATCATTCATTGAATATTCCATCTTGTTACAGCCATAAGTTCTTTGGTCTATGTTATAAAAGAAAAGGTTTCTCAAATTATACTCTAGACCTCAAATTGAAGATTTGTAAAAATATTTTTATACAGAAAAGTATTCTATCATTTATTTAAAATAGTTCAGACTTTGAGGCTAGCCATCATGTGTTTTATACAAATAGGTCCCAAAAATCAGAATTCTCTCATAAGAATACATTGCGCGGATTTTTGAAAATTATTTTGAGGAAGTTATTGGTAAGATAGAGGAACCAATATTTCTTAGCTTATACTTGAGGTAGTTTTCTATAGTACCAATGGAGGAAATAATACCAAATGACCTTCAGTTTGATGCTAAGTAGGTGCAAATTTTTCCGGTATAAAATGCATGGTGGTCAATTTTGGCAATTATTTTGACTTCCTCTCTGATAGCCAGGATTGATATAAAATGGAATGCACATAAAGGTAATTAATAAGTATTATAAATGCTGTTTGCCATTCCTCTGATGGTTCTTGATTCGATGCCTGAGCGTCATTTCTATTCTACCTTATATTTCAAAGAGGGATAGCTTAATCTAATTTTAGCACTTTCCCAGTAAGATATTGAATTGAAATCTTTCAACATGTCAGAATGGCACTTATCTAATATTTACATGCAATTTTATTGCACAATTGGGTCCTTAGCTCAATGCCAGGTGGGTTTTTGCACAAACTTCTCCAAATTTAAATTGAGGCATTACTTGGTATGATGCTGCATTCAACTGATAGCTTGCAGTGTGCAAGCAGATTTATTTCTATATGAACAAGGGTGGTTTGAAAAGTTTCTGACCCCAGACTTTTTTCAGAAATCTTCAAAAAATTTTCAGAATTTTTCAGAAAATATGACGAGAAATGGCAAAATGTCTGAAACTTTTCAGAACAGCCATGTATATAGGTAAATAGGAGAAACATCTATATAAATAGATATATTGAAGTGATCATCAGTGTACTTTGTGCTATATAAATATAATAGAATTAGTGATGGAATGTCACTAATTAATCCAGTTAATATTCTATTTCTAGATTTTTAAAATTTTTTAAGAGGAAACTAAAATGGGATTGAGAATCGATGCAATGCAATTACCTTTTGATTTCGAGGACCTCAATTCTTGATTCTCATCTGCCTGGGATGACAAATTCCTTCTCATTTCCTCAATTGCTAACTGCAGTTTCTCAACTTTTTCTTCCACTAAATTCAGACATTAGAAAAAGTATGTTAGAGTAAATTAGTTATATAATTTATTAAATTATATATATGGATTCTCAAGCTGAAAATAATTGAAAATAGATGTAATGCAATTACCTTTTGTCTTCGAGGATCTCAATTCCTGAATCTCATCTTCCTTGGATGATAGATTACTTCTCATCCCCTCATTAGCTAACTGCAGCTCTCTGACTTCATTTTCCTTTGATGACTGACATCTATTTAACTTTAGATTTCCTCGAACGAGGAGAATGTAACACTACTGTTGACTCTGGAATCTATGTTAGAAATAAAGGTTAGAGATACAGTGAGTTAAGTACCATTTGCATTACAAACTTGGTTGAATCCACAGTAACTATTGATTAGAAATATCCATAGTTAGAAATTTTCTCAGAGAAAAATTATCATATGTTTTCGTCTTTCATTAAACAGGGCGTTTTATA
Organism: Pachydiplax longipennis; assembly: GCA_036926295.1. Lineage (NCBI taxonomy): Eukaryota > Metazoa > Arthropoda > Insecta > Odonata > Libellulidae > Pachydiplax > Pachydiplax longipennis. Next base: position 655,988 of record JAVFKF010000021.1, on the reverse strand, counting down.
TTTAATCAATTAATTTATACATTACACTCAAATTGGCAACCTTGATTATCTAAGGAAATAAATGATTGTTCTCCATCATTCTCTGCAAATTGTTTCATATCTCTGAATTATGAAATATCAGAATTCTACCTCCTTTTCAGGTATCCCATAATTCATTCTAGAAATTACATTCATATATGCAAGATTTACCTTGTATTCTTTTCAGAATATGCATGACCTTGGCTTCAAGAACCAAATTGGTCATCAAAGATTGCTTATAGCCATTTCATTTCATGAAATATCCCTTCATTTAGTCAACATTTTCAAAATTTAGACATAATAACAATATTCCACAACTGCATTCAAAATGCCTATTTCATATCTAGGTGTCCTTGAATTTTTATGAGCATAATTTCTAATTTTTGTTTTGCAAAATAAACAAAGATTGGAAGCAATGAAAGTGACATTTATAAGTTTTTCATATGAGAATGCTTTTTCTTGTCTGGGGTCAAACCATCCACACTTGTTAGAGAAATGTTAGGCTATTATCTGCTGAGGGTTTGGATTTAATATTATCTTAATTTTGAAGTGATGCAACATTTGGTTCTCAAGCCCCTAGCAAACATACAAAACTGTCCACTTGGAATATAACATACTCTGCTATTCAGTTGATGTTCTATACTTATAAGCTATAGTTAAAGAAAGTAGATTCCTTAAACTATTAAACCACTATGGATAAAAGAATGAGCATTACCTCTCACATTTCCAAGTGTACCAAGCACTGTATTATTATCACCAATAGAAGTCTCCAGCTCCACAAGCAAGCTAGCATTATTTGGCAATACACTTGTGGTATTTCCCACATAAAAGGAAGCTTTTATGAAACCATTGGCTGTTCTTTTCAACATGAAGTTCATCTTCACCTTTTTGTCAGGTCCCAGTTGAGAGCTGGGAATGTTGGCGATTATTAGAGCTAATGTTAATAAGCAATAAACTCCAGAGTTCATCTTCAAAAGAATCCTTGGATGCAGTTATAGAAGATTTGTTTGATGAGAATATCTGTAAAAATTAAGTCGACATTTATTGGACACAATTCATTGTCTAAATATTGTAAATGATGCATCTTGTTATCAGTAAGTCTATTAAATAAATCCAAGGTTGACTTTTTCACATTTGAATACTAAACAAATTTTTTGTGAGTGTTGAGACTTCTTTAATCTTTTAAGCTCTCCCCTGGTTAATCAGCTTCAATCAGCAAATTATTATGTAAATTAATTTTTAAAGTTTAAAAGATAAAGGCAAGAATTTATTTGCAAATTAAAAAGTAAGTATTTGAATGATAGGAGACAATATTCACTCTAAATTTGGAGTGATAAACATTCACAAACACAATGATAAACAGAGAAATTATTGAAACTATCACTAAATGTATAATTAAATGAATTAGAATGTTATAAATGAAATACACCAGTAGAAAATTGAAGAATAATGTGCTACAGAAATTGTATACTCTAAACATGAGTGCAGAAGTGATTACGTGCAAAAGTAAACTGTCTAAGAAATTGAATCTAAGGTCGATTAAATACAGTGAAAACTTGATACAAGTATAAGTATCAGCTGACCTACATTTTCGTACTATTTGACATTACAGCTTAAGTTCAAAACTCAGTATTAGATGTTTTTTCATAGTATTAAATAAGCAATTGCATCTTTGTTGAGATGGTAATAAAGGCAAATAATAATTAACTCTCAAATACTACTGCTTACTAAATAAAAGTGAGCATTCATCATGTTTAACTTTCATCAAGTAATACCTTCAAACGTTGTTAAATTTGTATAAAATTAGGTTAAAAAAATATGAACTATTTAACTTGGGAATGTTGAATATAATTCGTAATCCAAATTTTGAAAATTATAATTCATCTAATTCCAATTAAAAGTATTTCAATTGAAATAGGATTAGGAAAAGCTTATCATTTAAATTGGAGAAATTAAATGAATGTTTAGAAACATTACAAAGAATTGAAGGGATGTGAAAAATCTTCATGAAATATACTTAGAATAATAACTATGATATATCATTATAGGTACTCAGAGCATGACGAAGAAATACATATTTTGTTCATACGAATAGGATAAATGATAAATAGAATAAAGCACAAGCTATATTCAGTGCCTACAAAATGTAAAACAAATAGAATATGATAATATTAAATAATATGGAGAAATTCCTAGAAAAGTAAACAAATTAAAACAAAAAAATTAAAATTATTGTATAAAGGAAAAGTTACAACCATTTTAATAAAAACGAAAACTCTATTGCAGTTCAAAATTAATTATTGGCATTAACGAACTTCATGTTGATGGCACATGTGGATTATTATCAGAGTTTCTATCCCCTATATCTGTTATATATAGCTGCTTCCCTGCATATACCTATATATGGAAGATATGAGTTCCAACCATGTTCCACAGGTGCTATTGACGTGCAATTTTAATGACAGACAGGCCCGACCGTGTAGTTAGCAGAAATATTCAAACATTGATCCTAGCTGTCATAGGTTCGATGCAAAAAGGTCCCAAAAATCGCAACTTTTCCATAAGAATGCATTGCGCGGATTATTTAAAAATTATTATGAGGCCTTTATCGGTAAGATAGAGGAACCAAAATCTCGGAGGTTGAAGTTGAGGTAGTCTTCTGTGATTCATATGGAAGAAATGTTACATGACCGTGAGCTCAACGCCAGGTGAGTGCGAAATTGTTCCACAAGAAATGCATTGCTGCAATTTTTGGAAATTTTTTTAAATGCCTTCCCGATAAGCTGGAAAGGTTAAACCCGGAATGTTAACAGAAGCTTTTAAACAAATTATTTCAAGAGTTTCACTGTTTCCCTAGTGGTCCTTGCTTCGATGCCAGAGTGTCATTTTTAATCTACCATGCATTTCGAATGGGGATAACAGATACATATTTTAGTACCTTACCTATTAATTATTGGCATTAACATTATTTAAGAATAAAGGCTATCAGTTAAGCAAATTGAATAAATGGCATAAAATAAAGAATTAAAGCACTCGAATAACATCGAATCGTTTAAAATAATATCATAGAGGATAACGAATGTTTTAACGGATGAATATTTAATGCAAATTAAACATTTCAAGAATCACTTGCATATCAGCTGTTGTTCCATTTCAGGCCTCTCTTGCTATTTCGGAATAATGCTTCAAATTTCAGAGAAACAAGCTATGTTTACTGCATACAAAATGTAAAACAAATGGAATATGTAAATAGCAAATAACTTAAAGAAATTTGTCGAAAATTAAACAAGTGAAAATGCAAAATAAAAATTAATATGAGGATGAACAGTAACTAAATTTAAATAAAAATTAAAAGCTCAATTGCGGTTCAAAATAAATTATTAACATTAGGAAGCACTTTAGGAGAAAAGCGATCAGTTAAACAAATTGAATAATTGGCATAAAATTAAGTATCATAGCACTCGAATAACATCCCATCATTTAAAAAAGTCATTGAAAATAATAAATGTTTCAATGAAGAAAGCAAACAAAGAGAATGAATATTAAGCATTTAAATAATCAGTTGGATAGTTTTCAGCTGTTGATCGACATCAGGCCTTTCTTAATATTTTTGGGAAAATGTTTCAAAATTCAGAAAAAAGGTTTAAAACGAAAATCAGAATTTGGTGCTACGATTTTATCTGATTCGTAAACAACAATTGGAAGGAACGTAGTCAGAAAAGAGAGATAATGAATATTAACAGAAAAGAAGATCGGAAAGTCAATATTAGAGCAGCCGTAGCGAAATAAACTCGCATCGATAATGTCTCATGTAGATATATTTCTTGGATAGTCCAAAAAATGTCATAGAAAAAGTCACTTTACTCGCATATTTACTTTTTTAAATTTATTCACTAATAATTTTCTTAAATATTAATTTATTTCTTCTCTTTTTACTTGTCCATTTACCGTTAGTTCACATCTAATTATTTCCTTTATTAGAACTTTTTATCTAATTTCTAAAAATTCTTTTTCGCTAAATAACGCTTTTAACTTCTCTCACACTTTCAATAACACTTAATCTTGACGAGAAAATTTCACTTTTCTTGCTGAAAATTCACCAACAGATAAATAATGCACCATTTGGAGAAAAAATCGAGTTTAAATTAAAATCGAGAATTATCAATGTTGATAGAGAAGTATTTTGGAGAGGCAGTCTTAACTTATACACACATAGCGATGATAGCCTCGTCAGAATTTTGAATCTCTGATAAAGTGATAAAGAAAATGGAAATTTGCGTCGCAATTAAATATTAGAAGCAGATAAATTGAAAGAGGATTCCCGAAATTATTAAAACGAGAAATTGCACAATCGAACCTTGTTGAATATTAATAACACACATGTTGTGAAATGCAATGAACTACGCGTAATTATAATGAAATAAGGTGATTAAGAGAATATTTCTCCCGCGGAAATATTTCGCACAAATGCTCACTGGATTGCATGCAATTAGATGAAAAGTATTGTTTGAATTAAATGAAGATGCAAACTGACTTAAAGTGTGACCTTCACATTCGGAAATTCTTCTGTGGCTGTCGTTCTGCTCCCAAAAGATGCAAAGTTTATTGAAATGTTCTTATGATTGCGTAGGACGTCGTAGTCTTCCTTAATTGGCACCATAAAATTATTTGCGAAAATTGTTTCGATCATTATGCCAAGAATGAATATCACTTTCCGATGAAAAATACTATTATTTGTTACAGCAAAGTTAAACAAGTAAACAATAAACTCCAAACTTGTCAACGCATCCAATAATGAAACTCAACAATTTAAGTGGTAACTCGATTTTTCATCAAATGATGCATTTGCACACGTCTGTCTATTTTAGAAACAACGAAAAGAATTTCGCTTTCAAATGGTCGTTCATTTACACGTCTCGATAGAGTATGAAGGCCCGAATGCGATGGTCACAGTAATTAGATTTTTAGAAATAGTACGTAAGATTACTTAAGCCATTACTTACCTTTCGAGAATTCTGCACTTCTGGAGTCTTCTTCCTTTGGAGGTAACACAAGTGATGATCAGGAGCAAGCTTCACTGTGATGCAGGGGAAGACGCCAGCGATGTATTTAACGGTCGCAAATAACAAGGAAAACGTGAAAACACCAATCACGGAGACTTTAGCGAGGATTTGCGCATCTGGATGTGTCACAGTCAGCAAAAGAAAAAAGAAACTAAGGCAGATGGTTGGGGGAGAGAGCATATTCATGTGCGTCATAGGGGTCAGAGGTTATCTCCATGGACTTTGTGGTCTCACGTCCTGCTCGGAGAACGATTGCTCTTTTCCTTACTCAAAATTAGACTTTTAAAAATCGCGTTTTTCCTCGTCGAATTTACGATAAAACTCTGCGATTTTATTCATTGTCTCGATTACCTTCCCGGTATTATTTTGAGCAAACTAGGATTGCGAATATACTAATTAGGAACATCCCTTGTTGAATATTTGGGCTTCCTATTCTTTAAAAATAAGAGCTTTTAACATGTGAAACATTCTCTGCAAGTTAACAGTGATGCAGCATATGGTTGTTGAAGAGATGGAAAAATATTCGGTCGGAATTTGTCCAATAGGATGATTTTGGTTATTGATGTCTGCTTTATGGTTCTTTGCAGTCTTTTATTGGTAACAATAAAAAGTAAATCTGATGCAGAAATCGGAAAAACGCTAAAATGTCAACTGTGCATGTCGTACAAGGATGGATTTAGCCAATCTTTTATAATTTTTTAATATTTAAGTTTTTCCATTTCAGTCGATCATTAGTATGGGAACTTCTTCATTGATCACTCGTGAAGAAGATATCCTCTAATTGATGTACTGAATTTAATATTTATCAGCAGAATTTCACGAAAACTCTAACTGTATTTACTACAAAGATCGGACGAAATACTTAAAATTTTAGTTGATTCTTTACATTTGGAGTCGTTGATCATATGAAAATTAAAACCGTAAATAATTAACTTGATTAAACTTCACCTAGTGGTATGAAATATTGTCTTATATGGATAATTATTTGAAGCAATCTATTTTACCATTCTGTTCCCTAGAATAATTAGAGTCGTCACTAAATAATTGAAGAGCTCAACAAATTAATGCAAACTTACATACCCTGACTTATCTATTTACGGAATATATAAGTATGAAACAGTGATTTTCACTAAAATACGAAATAATTATTCTAATGTTCACGTAATGTTAGTTAAGTAAATACTGTAAAGCATTTCTCAATTATAGGCCAACAATAGAGGGGATGATTGAAATACGAAATAGCTAATCTCTTTACTGTAATCGCCCATTGATTGCAAAAATCGTATTCTAACAAAATGAGCGTCGAATCGGACTCAACTCAATAGACCAAGAAATTCCGCTTAGCAACAGACATGGCCGAAGTCACGTGACTATTCGGACATCCCCCTCTTATCTGCATATTGCGAAATAAGTATATGCATTCTCACAATTCTGTCCGACGCCTATTAATTGCCTTAGGAGTATCCACACGTTCTCATTTTCCTATTCTTTTTGGATTGCCAATAGCAGATCATAGAAAACGTCCACTTACTCACATATGTATTTTTTATCCATCCTCGAATTTATTTTTGTTACCTATTTACTTATTTATAACCTCCTTATTTCAGTTGTTTCATTTATGGTTAATTAACATCTATTTATATCATAATTGGTAAATTTATATATAATTTCTAATCATTCGTTTTCGGCGAACAGCGCTTTTCAATTCACATAGTTTAACAAAACGAATAAATAACACATATATTTAATAACATTCCTTTATCCCCTTTAAAATGCATGGCAAATTAGAAATAATATTTGGGCATCGAACCAAGAATAGTTAGAGAAACGGTGGACTTCATGAAAGAATGATTTCATACGCCTCTCTTCCCAATCCAGGTTACATATTTCCAACTTACCAGGAAAACACTAAAGAAAATATTTAAAAATTCCGCAATGCATTGTATACGGGGGATCTTGGCTCCCACCTGGCATCGAAATTATGGTCATTTGGTAAAGTTTCTTTCACTGGTGCTATACAAAACCATGGCGTCTGTACCTCCGATATTTTTGCTCCTTTATCTTACCGAGAAGTGCCTCAAAATAATTTACAAATCTCCGCTTAATGCATTCCTATGGAAAAATTACGATATTTAGGGCCTTCTGGCATCGAACCCATGATAGCTAGCATCAAAGTCCGAAATATTCAGGCGACTATAGGGTGGTGTAGTCTCTATGGAATAACTTCACGTTGATGGCACATGTGGAACATTATCGGAGTTTCTATCCCATATATCTATTACATACAGCAATTTCCCTGCATATACTTACATATGGAAGATATGAGTTCCAACCATGTTCCACAGGTGCTGTTGACGTGAAATTTTTATGACAGATAGGCCATACTATTTAGTTAGCGGAATAATTCAGACATTGATGTTAGCTGTCATAGCTTCGATACAAAAAGGTACCAAAAATCGCAATTTTCCCATAGGAATGCTTTGGGGGGATTATTTACAAATTATTTTGAGGCATTTATCGATAAGATAGGGTAACTGAAATCTCAGAGTTTAAAGCTGAGTTAGTTTTCTATAGTATTACTGGAATTAATGTTACAAAATAGTTGTGAGTTCGACGCCAGGTGGGTGCAAATTTGTTCCATAAGAAATGCATTGCTGCAATTTTTGAAATTTTGTAAAAATACCTTACCTATAAGCTGGAAAGGTGAAACCCGGAATATTATCAGAAGCCTTTAAAAACATTATTTTACGCTGTTCGCCGTTTCTCTTATTCTCCTTGGTTTGATGCCAGAGTGTCATTTTTAATCTACCATGCATTTCAAATGGGGATAATCTTATTTTCGGACCTTCACAATAAAATATTGAGTTGAAAATTTGGAAAAGTTCAGAATGGCACTTATCTTACATTAGTATGCAATCGTCTCTCACAAAAGTGTCTTGAATTCGACGTCAGTTGGACTTCTGCGCGCATTTTTGAAAATTATTTTGGGACATTCTTGGTGAGATAGAGCAATTAAAATCACTGCATTTGGAGATGAAGTTGTGTTCTATAGTAAAACAAGAATTACGTCTACATGAATACCATGCCAGGATAAAGGACGATACATTTTTTATCACGAAATTATTTCTGCGTAACGAAGGAATGCATTTATAAAAACAATGCATTATGATGCATGTATATTAGAATGCTATTTTGAGGAATATGAAGGTAAGTAATTCTCATCCGGTTAAGACGCTTTCCGGGCGACCAAAAGACCTCAGTGGGAGCGTGTTAAACAGGTTTTCATATCATAATTCATCAGTGAAGTACTAATTATAATTTGGAAAATTTTTAGTTTTCAAAATTAATAGGATACTAATTATTTTGCCATTGATATTTTTCGACATATTCCTATTATTATTTACAAATATCAGAATTAATTGAAAGTTGTAGTAGCCTTAAAAATGTTGAAATCGAACGAAGTACCTTTTTTTCTTTGCTGCAACAAAAATAAATTTTTAATGTCATTGCTTTTCAAGAAATTCATTACTTAATCAAGAATTGCGTAAATTCGAATTACCCAAAATCACTCGAAAATACTCTCGTAAAACATGCACTTGAAGCTCTATTTTGTCGACTGTTGACTTTTTCTTTTGCAGAATTTAAATTATAAATAACGATCGCACTTAAGTGAATCAAGTATTAAAGGATATGAAAATATTGGCCTTGAAAGATCGCTTTGGATTCGAAATTCGAAGGGAGGCCATCATTCGGTAGCTAGTGGAATTGCTCATCAAGGAAGAACAGCGAAATGTAACTTAAACAATTTGGATATTGTAAAACTAAATTAAAGATATTGCTCTCCTATATTTGTATTACAGTCCAGTTCAGCAATCCATTTTGGGTCCGAGTGACTATCGCAAGGAAATATCGAGAATAGAAAACGATAAATATCTTTCGTCTAAGGTCTTAACATTTCGAGTGAAAAAATTACGTTTGACAACAAAAATAATAATCTTCGTTTCATTTCCTTTCTTTTGGTACTTATCTCAGTTTCGTAGGACCATTACTTCTAATTTTATTTTGCAAAAACAGAAAAGTCTGTTATGTATGAAAATTTAGAAATACGTGCATTTCTTATGAGAGCATTTTCGAGGCTTCCAAAGTCGAACCCATGATTCATTGTGCAATCGAATGTCATTATTTAATACTCTATTGGGTGTATAACGAATCTCCAAATTTTTTCATTATTTATCTCGTCGAGAAGTGCGTGAAATTCGTGCCCGTGAATTGCTTCCATGTCTCTGTTACGAGAGCTGCTGATATCCGATTAAGAAATTGACAGTATTATAGGTTACATTATTTGTGAGAAAGTATTTATTTATTTTCGATCTCCAATGTATTCTGTTGCTTTCCCTATCGTAAAATGTCGGCTCTCCTTCCCCATACATTTCATATGAGCTCATATTTCCCATACGATTGAGAGTAGAGTTGAACATTCGCCTTACTAGTCAGATAGGCTTGTTGTTTACACACACAATATCATTAAGTTTTTTAGTTCATTCTCCTATTTCTCAAAGTTTCGAGACCAAAACGAGTTCTGTGACCAAATAATAATTCTTATTTAAATTATCTTTTGTTCGTACTTGTCTCAAATTCGTGCTATTATCATTCATAACTTATTTATCAAAATGTCTGAACTTCTGCAATCGATCAAAGTCAACTTTACGTCTACTTTTATAATAATAATTTAAAGTCGTTTGTCATGATACGTAGCGCAAGAAATAATAAACACGCATTAGCCTAAACGTCCTTTAAACGTATATCTAAATTCCGTAATTCCCATTTGGTCGGGATATCCTTCAAATGATTTTCACAATATTTTTCCGCGTATTTCTTACGGGCGTAACTAAAATCAGAAACCTGAATAAATAAATAGGTATTAAAACCGTGTGAATATCGTATGAGATGGTGGTTATTCAATGGTTGTTTATAGTTCTTTTGCAATGACACGAGTAACTTAGTTCTCGCATTGAATAAAAGAGGAAAAAGGCAAGCGTATATTGGATGAGACACCCATTTTGGGCCTCTTTCACTGCTTCAGAATAGATGACCTCTGACCCAGACTCTGATATCAACTGAGTCGTCATTCACAGAGCTTCCGATTCTTTTTCCTTCTTTACGAAACTCTGTCTTTTTCCTTATATAGCGCGTTCACTTCTCACAGCAGGAAATATGGGATACAAAGTACAGTACGACCCGTTTAAGAAGCTATGCAGCTTAATAAGCGGATATCACCATAGTAATATAACGTAGTTATATTACCATGGCAGTCCCTTTCATACGATTCACATGCTTCGGATACCATTTAGACGCTTTCTACCCGTTTAAACAGCTCATTTCTCCCGTCTTAATTATGATAAAACCCGTTTAATACGCTATCCGTATACTATACGTTTACATCACTATGGCAGTCTCTTTCGAACGAAACACATGATTAAGATAACACTTAAGACGCTTTCTACCCGTTTATACGGCTCATTTCCCTGGTTTTAATTATAGTAAAACACATTTAAAATGCTATGCTAGCATAATAATAAATAACTAATAATAAAAAGCATGCTAATGAATATTAGGATGCAAGTTCAGCGAAACTTGACTTTGGAATCTGCAAAATATAACTTATTTCAGTTGGATTAACTGTTGGTTGTCAATATTTAGCGAAGAGTAGAGAAATTAATTCAAAAGTACCGCTTATGAAGAAGTGAATAAACCTCTCTCATGGAAGCCAACTTCTTTGCACTCAATGGACACTAAGTTGTCTCATTTCACGTAGAGTTCAGCTATTTTATCCATGATCTCAAGTAGAACAATTCCGCAACATCCTGAATAATACGGATATTTAACTTAAACCACTCACTTATTAAGAGAAATTACAACATTTTGAATTCTCAAAAAAGGTTCTGCAGTAAGAAACAAGTAAGTCTAATCAGAGTCCTTTGACATTTAACTTTCGTAATATTCTCATATGAATGCATTACAGTTGCCTTTTAAATCCCTTAGTTATATGTAATTCGGAATTAAACAGTGTTTCCTTATTAAAAAGCCCTAATCTCGCATTCACTCCTTTGGTATGAATAATCGTGTGAGAAGTAACGAAGATATTACAAAGCAGAGGAATCTATATCCCGCCGTTGTAGTCGACACGAACTTTGAGATAGAGTGACATCATCTCTATCACTTTTCCCAAGGAAGGACGTAGTTTAAGCAGTCACTTTTCGGTGCTTTATTTTGTCGCTATTTCATGTTGTAAACGTATGCATCCATTTTAGAGAGCTATGACATTTATGTCCAACGCATTGAATTATTTCCGTAGTATTGCAACGCTCGAAAACACGACCGAAACACCAATTCGTTTTGAGATAACTCATTGCTTCGTACATTGACCTATCTCAATAACCTTCGAAAGAATGGGGCTTTATCGCGCGTCCTTGGATCTCTAAAAGAGAGAGAAGTACGCTATTCCAGCTGAAAGAACCAAACAAAGGCCATCTTTCTCTCCGTTGAGCTCAGCGTCTCCGCCCCATTCCTCTCTTCTGCGCATGCGCTAATAAGCCACGCCTTTTTAATGGCTTCCATGGCCGTATGTGTATGAGGAAGACGGACAGCAACAAGTTTATTAGTGTTTTGTGTAAGTTTTAAGAAGTTTGGAACCTTGTCAATCGCAATGGAGACGCTCTAACCTGCTTCAGCATGTGTTTTTTTCTTTCATCACGTTTTTGCAATCCTTTGGATTGTCTAGGACGTTACTTACCTACCGTTACTCTTTTCAAAATTGTTTTTAGAACTTAAGTTATGATCGATGTTTTTCATTTGAAATGTGCCTTAGCGTACAGTTGTTCGTACTGGTTATTCTTATGGTAGTTGGGGTAAATAAAACATCCTTATTTCTCAAAAATAATTGGCGACGTGCGTAATCTACTATCAAAACAAACTTTCGTGTGATGTGAGTGTTTATATTGTGTTTATTCCCTTCGTAAGAACAGAAGAGTGTCTCGATTGCGGTAAATATTAGAATATGCCCTTTTAATTTTCTTAAAGAACCTCTTTTATATTTGAATTCAGTGCTTCATTGCGTCTTAACATCGGAAGAATTTAGAAAGTGGTTATGCTGCTGTTTATTATATTTTATAATGTCAGTTGTGTGATGTTTACGGTTTAACTTTGGATTATGGCAATTGGATGTTTATGAAACGTGCATGTTCTTCTAAAATCAATGCCGAGAAACCCGTTTAAGACGCTATCGCGCTTAGTAGACTATTTATTCCGGTCCCTAGCACCAATCTAATATTTAAAATTCTGTTTTAGTCGTGTAGTCCATTGTCATATATTTGGTAAAATTGTTAGACGTCGCTACACATTTACATATAAGGATTGCTTTCCTTGAATTTGTTCGATCATAAACTTCCAGAAAAGCCCAATTTGTATGGTTGTTTCAGTTAAAATTTCATGAATTAAAACCTATCAAATTATGTGCAGAAAAATATCCTCTGCTTGTTGTTTACCAATACTCTTGTGCTTTACCAAAGCAGTGATGAATCATCATTCATACTGCATTTTTTAATTGATTTAATTAAATTTTTAACATTGAGATCTTTTCTTTTGTAGTGTCTCTGCTAGGAAAAGGATACGAATACATTGAAGGACTGGGTTTTTATAAGTATCATTCTAATTGGGCAGATTTCCAAAATGCAGTCAGAATCTGTGAAAGCGAAGGAGGTCATCTGGGTGTCATAGATTCAGAGAAGGAAGCAGAAGAGTTTACTAAATTAACAAGGAAAAAAGGATATCCTTATATATAATAGATTACTTAATCACTACAAAAGTGCTATAGGCAGTATGTGGGCTAATTCATTTTGATGTAAGGTAATTAGCAGTTGCTTGTGCTGTATTTCTGAGTGCTTTTCTGATGTATTGCAGTCCAAATGAGTGCTGAGCCAACCTCAATCTGCATCTTTACAAAGGCCAAAGCAGTGAGAACGCAACTGAGTTTGGATTATTCTCTTCTTAGATGGCCTTTGATGTTTGGAAGGTATTTATTTCAATCATTCAATTACTTATTTATATATAACTTGTCAGAATATTCTCTCGATTACTTCTCTTGTGTTTTCATACTTTTTAATATTGCATTTATTTATTAAAATTATGCAGAATTATTCAAGAAAAGTTTGACTACTTCAGAGTTTTCTGTTTTAGAATCATAGGTTAAATAAAAAAATTTCTGAATACAATATTTGCTATTAATATTCATTAAATTAATTAAAGTTATGAATTTATCAAGATATTTTTTTCTCATTCTTAATTATAGATTTAAAAGTATTTTTTCCTCCCAAAGGTAATGAATGTCTATAACTAATACGAGTAAAAGTTGCTTGCATACTGCAAGCTATCAGCTGAATGCAGTATCATACCAAGTAATTCCTCAAAAAATTTTGAAAACTTCGTGCAAAAGACCGCCTGACATCAAACTAAGGACCCGATCATGCAACACAATTGCATATTAAAATTAGATAAGAGCCATTCTGACCTGTTCCAAAGTTTCGATTCAATATCTTATTTGGAAGGTCCTAAAATAAGAATACTCTATCCCCCTTTGAAATACATGGTAGAATAGAAATGATGCTCTTGCATCAAACTAAGACCTGTCAGAGGAACGGCGAACAGTGTATGGGCTATTCCACGGGAAATCGGACATATATTGACCTCTATTTTTTAAAAGCGATGATGATATTTTACCTTGCGTACTTCTATCATAAAACCTTTGTGTCAAGGTTTCAGCTCAGAAAATTTTGTTTTTTGCAAAGTAATTAATTTTTAAAATTTCGAAATTTTTGCAAAAAACGGCAAACAAGGGTCATTTCTAAGGGCTATAACATTTTAATAAAACGTGTGACGAGAATTATGTTTCCATTTTGGATAGCAATTAAATGTATTTTTAAATTGTTATCCATGAAAGTTTCACATATTGTTTATAAATTTGTTTAAATTAACAGCAAATTATTTAATGTAACGTTTAACCACAATAGCCTCCAAGGAGCAAATTTTAAAATACACCATCAAATTTATCACTCTTTTTCCTGTAGAAAAAGATTTTTTGAAGTGGGACAGCAACAAGGACATATTAAAAAAATTAAATACATTGAGCCGTGCTCGTCGCGCATGCGCCTCAGCCTCACCCTTCCTATGGCTATGTGCTTGCTTAAGTTCGTAATAAGCCTACTGGTAGTTTCGTAGACAGATTTACTCTAAACTTAAGCTTAATTACAAGTTGCAGCAAGTGTAATAGTATTCTATATCAATAAGTTATCACAAATAATTACAAATCTGAACTATATAAATTGGATATCCGGTAGAATAAATTTTAGGTCATAGGTTCTGGCATTTCGTAATTAGGAGAATATTAATTCATTAAAAGTCCAATATGTATAAGGAACAAAGGCCATCTTGTCAAACAGCAAACAAAGCAACAGACTGTTCTTCAATTCAATGAGAATGGATAATCCATCGAGGTAATCAAACAAATATCGATAAAATACTCATCACACAGATGAATTCAAAAGTGTGCCCATAAATCGTTCTTCTATAATCAATAATTTATTAATTATTGATTGATGAAACATGATCTGTAGTAGATAACCATTCCATTAGTTTACTTACAAAAGTAAACATTATGACTTGAGATAATTCACTGTGGAAAGTGATTTAATATACGCTTAATGTATTATAAAAATCAGACAGTCAATGGTTCGTTACATCAACCGAAATAATGCTCGATGGATGCGTTCCTGCCATGGATCGTTCTGAATAAACGAAATTCAATATTTGCCTGCAATTCTTTTGTAAGCAAAAATGGATGGGGTAAACATCGATTTCGAGTTAACTATGGAAAGAATGGTTTAAATTCTTGTACCATTGCAATGAGAAGAGAACGCACTTTTTGGAATGTCATTCACTATTACCATAGAAGTGTAATTATAGAGATATTGGGTAAATACTACGCTAAATGGACGTGCGTCTCGTCTATCAATGGCTATATAATGTTTTTGCTTCAAATAAATCAGACCGTATATAATATCAAGAATGATTCTTTCATTCTTTTCAATAATCTGCAGCAAGTTTCATAACAAGCAAGCGTTCCCGTGTCAAAGAAAATTATGACGACAGTTCCACTGAATGGATTGCGCGAATGGTTTCTTTCATTCTCTCGTGTCACTCGGCGTGTATTTATCTCTCTTAGAGGAAGCGATGTCGCGGCCAAAAAGCCGCATTCCTTTCAAGGACATTGAGATAGATCAAGGAAACCCGAAAAGGCGACTATGTTTATAAGAGCAGTTCTCTTTTCCGTCGTGCAGATGGCGCATAATGTACGTCTGTCTCGGCTTGCTCTTCTCTCACCACTCAGACAACGAGTCTAGTGCGCATGCGCCGTGCGGGCATTACTTTCTCACAGACGTAACATAAGTGTAGCTCGAAGATTGGAGTTCAGCTTGTGTTTTACGAATTACATATCAGTTCGTATTGAAACGTACGCATAACCTTAGAAGAAAAGTGCATTTATTGGTGCTTCCAATTCCTAATAGTGTGTGTTTTGTTATTTGAGCTAGTGTTTGGGACATTTTTAACCATCAAGATGGGGTCAACGTACCGTTTCGTATACTTTTGGAGCATTTCCTCGTTTTGGGTGAGTTATCTCTGGTTTATTTACTTTTTTAAGCGTCCCTAGCAACGATGTGTTGTTTATATTTGATGTTTATTATGGTTGCACGTAGTTTTCTAATTGAAGTAGTATGTTGATTTAAACGGATTATTGAGATGGTTAATTAATGTTAAGGGAAAAGAGAGATGTATTCTGTTAGAGTCGCGATATGCAGACATACAAAGAATATTATGTGGCATTAGTTAAGACGATTTCAATGCTCATTTAGATAGTATTATTGTATCGAACTATTTGTAGTCGTTCGGTTTATGCTTATTACTTCGGTATCTTTCATTATTCGAAGCCTCGGCAATTCGAAGCGCGAAGAGGATTACGCTCTTATATATAAAGTCAATAACTAAGGTTCTATTGAAGATATCAGATCGAAACAAACAGAAAATGAAAACTACAACAGTTTTCTCGATTTCTCTCGCGACAAGTTCTTCCTCACGCAAGAAACGAAAAAGTTTTAGGCGACGTATAAATTGGACAGGACGGTGAATGTTTTCTTGAGTTACGTTCCAACTAAATAATTTTTTACTAAGATGTGGTTGCCCTAAAATTAATCTCATGAAATTTTTATGCATTCAGAAGATACGATGAGCAATTGAAGAAATAATCAGCATTTTATGTTGGATTGTGAGAAAGTAATGGCAGTTTCAGAAATGATCATGGGTGAAAACTCGGCAATTCATTCAATATTGTTTTTAACTTTGTTTTCTTTCGCTAATTAAGCATAAAATTTTTGCTATTGTGTTGAAGCATTTTTTCACAAGTTCCTGTGTCTTATCCTCTTGGACTGCTCTCATGAGCCACAAATTCCACTTAAGATACTCTCTAACCTGATTAAGAGGTGGATATTTCCTGTCCCAAGATGCTCTGAAATTCATATCAACCAATGCTCTGCTTCAGTTTATAGGCTGAGAAGTAATGACCAAAATTTAGAAACTAGAATGCATATTTCGTACAAAAATGGATTTTTCTTTGAGAATATTTGAAAAGGTAACCAGTGTCACTCGGTTACAGTGCTATCCCACTTAGGATGGTTTTTGCTTCATCTTCGAAAAGTGTCTTCACTGCATTTTATCATACTTACATATTTCAATTAAAGCCTAATCGCCTGGTAAGTGTTCAGATGCTTAGTTATTGATTTATTTCATTCTAGGACTTGTCCTATCGTTAGCTGGACCTGGAGGACGTATACCTGATTGCCATGGACCCTCTGGAATGCAAGGAACTTCAACAAGCCATTGAAAATGCAGACCTCGAGATGGTGAGATGTCTACTTGACAGTAAGGCCAACAGACGGAACTTCTGTTGTGATGGAATGTCAGCTCTGTACAAGGCATTGGACTGTAAGAGATGTGAAACTTCCTCATCCACAAGGAGGCCAAGTTTCTTGGTAATAAGGGTAAATGGCTAACAACAGAGGATATAGGTTTTTCTTATTAACATTTACTTGAGTGATCACATAGAGACTGCAGAAGGTGTGCTATATTCCATCTTGCATTGCTATATAAGTGATATGTTCTGAATCTTATTGTACAGTCAGTCACCAAGAAGCTTAGCTGAGGATGCCATGATGTCAATGTATAAAAATTTCTTTGACTTTGATTTCTTGAAATTACTGATCAATGTCCTGGAGATACAAGTGGTTCATATACCAAGCCACTTCAGCTCAGAAGATGTAAATATGATGTACAGTCTGTAAGAAGAAGAGTCCTTGATCTATGGCTTAACTATTACAAATTCAAGGAAGATCTTTGTCAGATCAAAGCATTTGTTGTCTGCTGATCCAGAAAAGAAATTGAAGGTGTATGGCATCATGGCAGAGGGAATCTTTCACCTTTCCTTGAATATATTGTTTGAAAATGAGGCAATGCAAAATTTTATACAGTAAACCCTCACATAGCTTGAAGATTTGTTCCTTTAAATCACCGTGTAATGTGAAATTTTGTTTAATGAAATGAGTACATCGTGGGAAATATTGTGTTTCCAACCTTATTCTAAAAAAATCTCGATCAGAACGAAATTATTTTATCCACAATGCAGATGCATGGTTAATAAAATTATTGCATCATATTTAAATTCTAAATAAAAACTGACACAGGCTACTAATGCTAATAAAGCAGTTCAATTGCTCCGAAAACAGCATAAGTAGCAAATGTAAAAACATGCAAACTATACTGCTGCCTAATAGCCTATGATAGGTACTCTGACTGGTATGAGACATACTGTCTATTTCCAACTGACAGTTGTGAGATTGCATGAGTTGTAGCAGCTTCTCTTTAACAAATTATTATCAATGTTTTGTTGTATTCCTTTACCCTCCAGCAGTAGGCAGTGGCTGGGTATTGCATAGTTACAATGCTACAACATAATGAATAATGTTCAGACAGGACTCCCACATTTCTTCTGAATGTGACTTTTGCAACTGCGTCTTACCGAGAAAAACTGTCATGCTATGTGAAATCGGCTTCTAAACTTTGACCACGTCTTAACGAAATCACTTTATGTGAGTCTGCACTATGTGAGGGTTTGCAGTAATTCACTTTCATAGAGATAATTTTCAGAAGATTTGTCTGTTACGAAAATTATTCTGGAAACTTGAGAAAGTTGCTACTGAAGACACTTTTATTAAATTCACTGATAAAGTAGGGAGAAAATATAAAAAGCATTGGAATGTTTTAGGGGATTGTATTTCTTAAAGTGTTTTATAAAGATTGTTCATTATTAATTTTGAAAATACTCAATCCTTACCTTTAATTTTCTCAGATGATCCAAGTGAGGTGAGGGAATTAATTTATGAATCCATTTTAATTCAATTGTGCAATTATAAAAGACAGAATTGGAGGAAATATAAAGATTATTATTATTTATAGTTTTTGAAAATCAAGGATTTTCATCAAAATGACTTGTTTCTCCATTAATTATGAAATACAAGAAAAGATGTATTTAGTTATTATTTTAAAATCCTTAGAGTTGAATTAGGAACAGAAAAAGCCATCAATGTAAAAGTAAAAATTAAGGATTATGAGAAATAGTTGGAAACATTTACAGTTTATGTGTACCCAAATATATCTTGTAATTCTTTGAAATGATTGAACTCAGTTTTTGTGAATGAAAATGTTCACTATTTTGATAAATATTTGAAATTTGAGGTATTCCAAGAATCTATTTTTATCATATTTTAATAATCATGTATTCAAATGGGAATTTTTATGAAAAATTTGGATTTAGTCAATAATATTGTGGATGATGATTATTTATTTCTGTGATCAATGAAATATAGGATTATTTCACGATAATATGATATAATAGAATTTTCAGAAAATTCATAAATTAACTGTATATTTAATTATTCATAATAATCACAAATTGGTATAGATTTTATATTTAACCTTGTATGAATAATATTCATTTTCTAATAAAACATTTGAAATTATATCTGCCTTTACTATTTATTTTAAAAAGCAAGTGTTTGAGAAAGAGCTAATTACTTGTTGCCTCTGCTTAAATATTCAACAGTTATAGTTAAATAAATATTTGTTTACAGAAAGAGTTTAATTAGTATAAATTCATCTGCAGGTAAACAATAAAGTACTTAAATCCATACACAAGATGTAATTTTATGTGAAGTTTAATCTTATATCAAATATAAGCAAATTGCTGCTCCAATCTTTATAAACTCGGAGAGAATCAATGGTCAAATATTAAAATGCAATTTAAAGAGCTTCACTTTGATGTACAAAAGCATAAATTGAATTTCCTTTCACAAAGATCAATCTAATATATTCTCTCCTTAGTTTGACTAGAATATACTTGAATTTTATCAAAGTATATGTACCAAAAATAAATAATATTTCATTCTTTCATAAATTACATAGTTTATCTTTGAAGAGAAAGTTACAATTTCCAGAAAATCAGAACCAAATATCAGGTGCGGCACACGATTAAATTTGTCTAATGATAATACATATAATAGAATACAGAATTCTTGTTTGTCTTACATTCCAAGACAGTTAATTTTTCTCCATAATATTTTCTTTCATCTCATGCCTCAACTATTCTTTCAGGGAATAATAATATTATTTATTTAAATTATAGTATGCAGATATAAAAATAAAGAAGGAGATATTGCAGAAAAAGCTTTTAATTTGTTACTTTTCTTCTTAACCTCAAAGTTATTTCTTTATTTCATAGATGGGAATGTACATTTTACGAAAATAAGTAAAAAATAAAATAACAAGGATAGACAGGGAATCTATAAGAAAGGGTTTAAATACTAAATGGTACAACAGGATTTGATTAATAGTGTACAACATTTGTAACAGAATGAGTTTATTGTTAGATAAAAGAGGTGAGTAGCTTAAAGAATACAATAAATTAGAAGGATTTAAGAAATACAGCAATTTCAACAACTATAAATCAAAAAGAAGGATGATATGAAATAAATACAGTAAGACCAGATAAAGAAGAAATACTCTTATGGTCCTAGTCCCTTTCATATTGAATATATAGCAAAGAAACATCTTAAGATTCTATCCTACCTACTCAAGATGTGGATTTTCCCATACTCAGATGCACTGCAATCATTTGTCTCTTTTTATACATAAAAAGCTTTCTACATAATTTATGTCACAGTCTCTTCTACTCTCCTGCTTCTCATCCCTCTAGATTGCTTCCTTGTCAATTTCTTCCTCGGAATTAATAATTTTGTGAGCTTAAATTGAAGATGTTGTTAAGCAGAACAATCTATGTCTCATATTGTAGTGGTGACACAATTTCAAGTAGAAGAAATCATAGTGTTTCTCAGGAATGAACTTTATGTTAAAAAATTGCTTGGTAGTGTTTCATTTAATCACAATCCCAGGAATTAGTAATATCCAATAAACCAGAATAAATTTTTTGTGGGCTGAAGAGAATAGTAAGCTTTAATCACAATCCCAAGAGAAGATACTAGCCAAATAAACAAAAATAGTGTTTTGGTAATTAGGAAACAGTTCTTAATGAGCTGTAGAGTAAAGTTTCAATGAGATCATGATTCAAATTCATCTTTGCTGTTAAAAAGATTCATTAATCTTCTCTAATTGTATATCAGGTTAAACTGTTTAATTTTATAGTGAAAAATTACCAAAATAAAGTAACTAAGATGTTAGAAAAGCAGACTGTTCTTCATAAAATAGAATATTCAGTACCTAGTATTACAGAACTTGGTTATACAGATATCCTTCTTAAGACTTGGCTTTACTTAGGCTCCTATGAAGCATCACAGCAAGGTTTTTCTATATGTATATGTAAAATTTGAAAGATCTGAAGTGTGCTTCCAATTCTTGTACTTAAATAGTTTATTGAAGAAATCAATTACTCTGGCTATTTATGAAGGTAACAGGGCCATAATATAATATTTAATTCTATGGTGAGAGAGATGAAGGATATTGCTATTAAAAGTGCACTAGCAAGATACAAGAAAATAATTAAGAGAGAGTAAAGTAGGGGAATCAATAAAATTGTTAACTAAATCGAAAATAAATACCATATCTAAGAATGTGTGGCAGATAGAACTTCTTGGTAGGTTAAGATTATGCAAAATCTACACATTGTTAATATCGAAACTGAAGTCCAATGAAGTTGATAAATTTATTCAAGATATTCCCTATCCTGATATATGTTTTAGGAGAAATGAGGACAAAAGAATCATACTAAAAGCTAAGCTGAACATGAAAGATAGAGAGATACTTTAAAGTGATTAGCTGTGCCAAAGGTTGATATGACTTTTGATTCATTCAACCAGATAATATTCTGTAAAATATTCACATAAGATTGGATTGGGCTATAATATGGAGAGAGATAAATGATGAACACCCAAATTATGATTCTTTGTTGAAATTAAAAGAAAGAGTTTAAGTTTCTTTAAGTTTAGTATTTCAAAATGAATAACACCAGCAGGTGAGTAATATAGCATATATTCCAAATGATAACATTCCAGAAAGCAATTATGTCAGTCCAAGGTATTGAATTAATTATAATCAATCAACTTCACAGTAAAACATTCACTGACATAATATGAATTCTTGCAGTTTGAGAATTAGCATATTCAGGAAATATATGTCAAAGCACTATTCCATACATCTCAAGATATATAATTATTTACTGATGGATATAGAAAAAAGACCCTGAAGACCACTATTGCTTCCTTCTTGAGATTATTTTGCATAGCCAAAGACGATTGAATATAACATGTTAGGTATGTTTTAAATTACCGAGATAAACATAATAGTGCCAGTTAAAGTTATTCTTTAATTGTGACCTATCTGGCTGTAGAAGATGCAATCACCGAATTCCATCAAACCATGTTCATAAAGCCACATTAGCAAGAGTATTTGTTATAAATATTTATTATGTGAACATAAACCCTCTTCGTTGGTCTAATTCGTATTATTCATCTATGAAGAATAATATTATAGTTATGTGTAATAACCAGTGTAAATATATAAGTTATATAATAATTATATTCATATAATCCCGAAGTATATATTGGAGAATCGTACATAAAATACCCGTGAATATACTTTAAGTCATAAAGTTAGACCAGATATCACTTGAAATTATTCATTTTTTTATTAATGTTTAACTTTGCTCTTTCCTTCCAAGAGTTATATCTTTAATTATGTTTTCAAAGCTCAATATAGGCATTGTTTACTATCTTCTACTCCAGCGCCAAGTCGTACAGAAAAGAGACTGTTAGGAAGCGTCACTTGTCTTCTATTTTCGGCGGGTACGGCGAAGCTAGATCGTGAGTTGCTGCTCTTTCGTCAAAAGGACGAATTTATTGATATTCGTCTGCAAAATGTGTGAAATACAATTGGATTCATATTGTAGGCTTTGTTTGAAAGAGAGTTTCTCTCTAGTTAATATTTTCACTCGCCTTTCTTCATCTGAGGAACCGGTGTCGAGAATACTAAACTTTGTATACGACGTAAAGGTAAGTATGATACTTCGTGATTTTGTGTGTGGTACGGCATCTGTATCACAAAAGATTGCAAAGAATATAAACAACTTTATTTCTACAATCTTTTAACCTCACGTGATGAATATTATTTTTATTCTCATGTCTTCTTTTCCTAAAATCGCGTGTGTATGTTCATAATACGAGAATGATTGCTTACTACTACTTTGGTGTCACAAATATGTTTAGTATCGTTCTTTCATATCATGTATCATCATTTCTTTGTCTTAGATATGCGAAGATGATGGCCTTCCGTCTAAAATATGTTTTCCTTGTGTGTGGAGGATGCTCGAGTTCCAGGCTTACAAAAAGAACGTTCTTTACGCTGAATCGGAGATTATGAAATTGTTGGGTAGAACAAGGCTTGTAAGTGTGCTGCTTTATTTCTGATTGTGCTTAGATTATTCATTATTATCTACGTTTTATACTAATATGAAATAGTCGTAATGGAGTGCCTTTGGATATTTTATCGAGTTTTTGTTATATTTCAGAATTCAGAAGAAACGTCAGTTGACGAAGCGAATGACGATGCATGTATTGAGGCTGAAGATGCACAAACGGTATGGCTTTAGAATATATTATTTATGAAAATAAATACGAAAACATCATGGTAATGAATTTATATGCATTTTATGTATTCCTGTATCTTTACAGGATATTATAAACGAACTACAGGTACCTCAAAACGACAGCAATGCCATCTCCGAAGAGGTTAGTACTTGTTCGAAAATTCTGTAAACAAAGACTTGTTATGCGAAATATATTTGCGATGTTTATTAGAGAGGATCAAATTCCTTATGTTTTATATTTAATAATTTTAATATTCCAAACCTAGCCATGTGTAGAACTCGTTCTGTTGGTGCATATGTAAATAAGTTGCATGTATAACTTCTCATTTAGTTTTTTAATATTAGATTTTGAGAAACCACTCTGGACATGATATCATTTAATAACGCACTTGAATTTTATTATAGAAAGTATGGCAATGTTGAAGAACTAAGAGAATAACAGAAGGTTTTAAATTGCTTCGGAAAATTCATTAGAAATTCAAAACCGTGAAAAAAAACTTGTGTCGTTTGCATTAAATTTTCTCTTTTAATGTAAGGTGATAAGAGCACAAAGAAGAATTAATTGACTGAGCTGTTATTTTTTTTAGGTAAACATCAAGGAAGAAATGGAAATATTAGAGTGGCAAATACCTGATGAACTAAAGGGTAGAGAGTTTGTAATGGAGGTAAGTACAGTGATTCTTAGCCATTCTATAGACAATTGTTAGGAAATAGTTTGCTTCAGTGAATGGCATATTTATCTAGGCTTAGCAAGAAGGCTCACAATCATAGAATTCCAGTCAAATATTTTTTATATTTTAGCCATTTGGTACTCTATTCTCTGAGGAAAATATCAGTGATTTTTCTAACGTCTTTTCCTATATCTGATTGGTAATGTTGACTATGATTGGCAATTGGTGGCTGTTTTTAAGGTTGGAATCTTTGTCTCTGATTTCAATAAAGCCTTTTCTTCAGATCCTTCACCACATACATTTTCATAAAAGCCATTCTATGCTATATAGTGATTAATATTTTGTATCAGACTGGTATTATTTACCATATAGTTTTATAATTTGTATTATAAAGATATTGTGTCACAAAAGTAGATTAAAAATTTTTCTGTCATATTTAACAATCTGTTTATTTTTCAAGGACTAATACAAAAATGTACATAAAAGGTAACATTCTTTTGATTTGCTGAAATATATTACTGTTTCATCTTGACAAAGTGTTTCTTTTTCTGAAAATCAGTTGACTGCATTTGTTTTAGAAACTTTTCTAGCAGGATACATAAAAATCTGAGATATATTAAGGTCGTATTTAATTTCTAATCTGGTAGATCATCTCCCTTGAAGTTTATAACAGATTATAATTTCTGGTAGAATATCTCCCATTGTGTTAATGTATGTTCATTCCACTTAATTTTAACTGATATGAACCTTTTATTGAGAATTTATCCAAAGTAAAAATCTTTTTACCTGTTTAGAAAATCATCGGAATCTTTCCATCAGAGAATGAAGTTGAGCCAAACCAAGAAGAGTATTTGTTATGTGTAGAAGAGATGAATGAAGAACAGGTAAATACAAATGTTTTAATGCAATATTATTTTAATATTTTAAAATGGTCTTTTATAGACTTAATTTTCAGTTAACAGTAAGCCAATGTTTGATCTGTAAATTATTTCTGGAGAACAGTAGTTATAATCTTCAGTTAAAGTGGGTCAATACCTTGCCTGAAAATCCGTTTGCAGGCTGTTGGCAATTACATCACCATGGGGCTTGTAAATCAGTAAAAAAAAAATGTGTTTTCATTATTCAACGCATGAAAGATGAAGCTACACTCCCATCTGCCTGTTTTTAATGATGCAAACCATAACGGAGAAAGAAATTTGAGAAGAAATCGACCATTTTTGAAGTGGCTCTCGGTTATAAAGAAGGATATGAACATTTCATCAGATGGGAGTGTAGCTTCATCCTTTAGCATTGAATTAAGACAACTTTCAAGTTTGTAAGTTTTATAATAATCATGTAATCGTCCAACGTGAGCAAGATGTACAGCGTTTTTTGCAAAAAGGAACTGGCACTGCAATCCACTTCCCCTCATTTTCCCTCACACTCTTTCTTTTTGACAAGGAAACATAGTGAAGCGATGTGAGGCTGATA
Source organism: Pachydiplax longipennis (assembly GCA_036926295.1). Taxonomy (NCBI): domain Eukaryota; kingdom Metazoa; phylum Arthropoda; class Insecta; order Odonata; family Libellulidae; genus Pachydiplax; species Pachydiplax longipennis. The sequence continues at coordinate 630,453 of JAVFKF010000021.1, read as the reverse complement.
GCAGAGCCAAGTGTTGGAAAATAGCACGTAAACTTGCCGATAATCTTTCAGTTTTACTCAAAGAAAGTATCATTTATGCAGGAAGAGTTTAAATGATTAGGTACGAAGGAATTGTTCTGGATTTTAGGTAGGAATAACATCAATCCCTTCATTGTGCAGAATCGAAAAAAGCTGGCCAAATGACAGAAACGGTTTTTTGAGTGCAGGTTCTGATACTTCACATTGATATTACAAAATGGTTAAATTTTATACTCCTGCTTGTTGTTTTTCGATATCCTAGTGCGTTAAAAAGAGACATGGTGTCAAACTTGAACATTTTTCACAGAAATGGGCAGTCTTGGATTTTTCGGATAGAAGTCCAAGTTTGCTACTATGTGGAGGGTTTAAAAATAACCTTTGGAATAAACCACAATGTTATGACCTATAACGATTCTTCATCTTTTGAGTGGTTGCTTTCTATTCCTTTCAAAAATTATATTTTGCTCAAAGCAACAAATGGTAGACACCTTTTTCAGACAATTTTTGAGATAAAGTGAGGGATATAAATAGTAAAACGACCTTTGTGCATCAAGTCTCTTATACCACCTCATTGTCAGAAGTATCTAGATGTGGAAGCCAAAGAAACTGTTTCAATTCAGGTCTACTTGGGAAGTTTATTTTTTGTAAGCTTATTGCTGTCTGTCTCACCGCCATGGAATATTTGGTTACAGTTTCGCTGTCTTTGTGGTGATATGAAGGTGTTAAATTCTGGTTAATTATCCTCAAAATATGTGAAGGCAGTGTAAGAAAGGAATTTTATACCTCTACTTTACTCAAAGAGCGTAAAATTAAGGAAAGCTTAAGAATCAGGTAATATGTGACTGTATTTTAATTTTAACTGTGAAGAAACTTATAGCGATCTTTTCTCTCTTGGTAATGGTGGAAAATATGGTTGACAGAAGTTACTTTGTGAAATCTTCACATCTAGAAATTGTTACCGACCCTTGTGTCAGGGTCTCGAGTAAAGTACGGTTTATGGCACTTCTGCACTATGCAAACACTTATGAGCATCTGCTCATTGGCTAAGGTTATTCAGTGAGTGCCTTTGGGATTGTTAGGAAAAGAGAAAATATTTTTTAGTTTCAGTTTTAGTCTATCTATGAAGGTGGAAAGTTCATTATTTTTATTTAAAATTAGAGATGGATGGTTTTTTTAAATCAAGAAGGACTAGATATTTATGTACGTTTTTTAAGTTTAATTCAGTCCTTGTCATTTTTGATGGAGTGATTCACTAGTAAATGAATAGCATTGCATATTTTCATAGGTGAACTTCCACGTTGCATCTCGAGGAACTAGTATTCCTGTTTTCCTTCTGAAGTATATGTCAAATCTCGCTTTCGTTCCTCAATGCCCATCATTCCATCTATCAAAAATAGCAATAAAAAAGCATGGGAGATCTCATTGTATTGATAACTGAACCTCTGGATGCTTGGTTGAGTACCCCCAATGACATTCAAATTCCCTTCTTTACTATTCTTACCCACTCCACCTTTTGCTAGGGGAACACTCTTCCCCTCGTATGTGGCGATCAGTCAAAGTAATTCCAGTCTCAAAGTATCGACCCACTTAATGTGATTGTTTATTCTTTTGATAAATGCATAGATGAACCCTTTTCACCATTAATGTACTTAATATAAGGACCTCTTTTCCTTTCCAGCAAATTGTGGGAATCTTTCCATCAGAGAATGTTGCTGAACAAAACCATGAGCAGTATGCATTGTGTGTTCAAGAAACGAATAATGTACAGGTGAACGGAATTAAGCATTGTAAACTTTGTTAGAACATTCTAATTACCTTAGATTTTATGAAGATTTGGTAGTATTTCATGCTAGAAATGAAATTCTAGGGCTATTTAATGTTCCTTCAAATGTGTGACAAATAATGTATCAATATAGAAATATGCCTCATTTTTAGGAGGTGGTTGAAGAAAATCGTGTGAAGATGGAAGAGGAAAACTATGATGAGGGAATTATAAGCAATCAATTGACTGAGGTAAGATTCATATTGCAGAAATTATTATATGCAAAATAATTTCAATATTGCAAATTTTTTATTATTCACTTTAAAATTTCTATTGATGGTAAGCTAATGTCTAATCTTAAAACTATTGATACAAAATAGTATTGAAAAGTTTGTTAGAATGTTTTGATGGTATTGTATCTTAAATTTTATGAATATTTAGGAATATTTCATGTTAAAAATGAAATTAAAACTGAGTATCAAGTATCTTTGAAGAAGCAAATGATGATTTATTGATAAAGAAATTTTTTGATTTGTAGGAATTGGTTGAAGGAAATGGAGTGAATTTGGAACGGGATAATTCTGATGAAGGAATTACAAGTAACCAATTGACTGAGGTAAGTTTCAGATAGTAATAGCAGTGATGTATAGTTCTGCAGAAATTTCTTACAACTTTTTCATCAAACTTGTGAATTTCCTCTGCTCACTTTACCACTAATTTTGTGTATATGTATTGGAGTTTCTTGAATAACTGTTCTATGTCCCATCTTTTAATAACTTTCAATGTTACATGCACAAGTTTAAACATGTTGCAATCATTTATTTATCCTCTATTATCTTATATGTGAGTAGTTCATACGTAAAGGAAATCTTACTCTATTTGGTAGTTATAACTGTCTTTGCTTTATTTACAGGCTTCCAAAGAATCAAAAGTGTCTTCGACAGATGTGGAAAATGAGGTTGAAAATAATGACAATATATATGTGGAAGATAATAGTTCCTTATGTAATACTAAAGAATCTTTTGAGCACATTGATGGAGAGAATTCAGGGGAAGGAGATAAAGTACAGGCATCTGCTTCTGAGCTGAATTGTACAGAGAAACAGGGTGACTCAGGGTTATCAGGACAGACAGCAAATGATAAGGGAAAGGGTTTGTGTTTTTATGTTTGTGATATTTGCAAAAAGAGTTTTAAATGGAAAAGGTATTTGGGTAGGCATGTGACGATTCACTATGAAGATAGACCATATGCTTGTAGAATTTGCAGCAAAAGATTTAAACAACAGGATGTCAGAAATAAGCATGAGATATTGCATAGGAAGCAGGAGAAAATACCAAAGGGAAATAAGTTGTACACGTGTGGTACTTGTGGAAAGCAATATAGCATCAAAGACAGCTTATATAGCCATTCAATTTTGCATACTAACAGGTTTTCATGTAGTGTTTGTGGAAAATGCTTCCCCAGCAATGCAAGTCTGCAGAGCCACGTAAGGACACATACAAAGGAAAAGCCATTTAAATGTGATATTTGTCAAAAGTGTTTTAACAGAAAAGGAAATCTAAAAGATCATGTTGCTTCTCATTCCTCAGAGAGACCGTTTCCATGCAATATCTGTGGTAAAATGTTTAAATATAAAAGGTACAGGCAATGTCATGAGCTTACTCACCAAAAGAAAATTTAAATTCCTTACAATCCTCAGTTCATCTTGTCCTTTTATACATCATTTTCTATTTTGGAATGAAGACATTCTGTTCTGGAACTTTGCATGTATTTAATTTGTTGTTTACTGTTTTGACTAATAAATATTTTACATAATTAAGTATTTTAAATTAGAAGCCTTTATTTTTAACATGGTAATGTCAATCCTGGTATGAGAATAAAGTGGTAAGTATCATTCATTTTAGTTTCTCATGTTTTTTCTGTAATGGTAACATTTCTAATATAAATCTGTATATGAATAACAATGTGATGCATTTTTTACTTTGTGAAATTTATTCTTTCATCTTGCTAACCTATGGTAATTCTTTATTTGTGAAGTCATCAGCTATTTCTTAAAATGTAATTCATTTTAGCAGAATTAAGATCAATATTAAGGTAGTAATTTGAATAACTGTGAATATACTTCATCCAACATCATGTAGTGTATGGCCCCATGTATAACATACTAGAGAATTGTGCTGTTACTATAGTTGCACACAAAAAGAAAGATGACATGATCTTATTTTGAAGACATTCAGCATGAAAGAAAATCAAATCATTATGGCATAGTACATTTAAATTAAGGTGAAATAATGTCATCATCAAAGGTAAAATAAGATACCAATACTATCAAGAGAATTAGGTGCAGATTTTGATTTCTTTGAACAAATAAATTTGGGTCTATTTTGCAAGAAACAAGGTCGTTTCTGGTATAAATATCTTACTCACAGATTTTTTTTTCATATAAGTTTTTCACTTTTCTGTTAAAATTTTTGATTAAGGGTGTCTTGGGAGAATATAAGAATACATAATATTTAGGAAAAATCCAGAAAGAAATGAAGTACCTTTTGTCCTATTATTAGAAGAGAAAACTTCCAGTGGAAAAGTTTCTAAAAAAATACTGATATTTTGTGGCAGTCAAAATCTTACTAGTTTATTGATAACATGAAAAACTGATGATATTACAACTTAAATGGAAAAATCAGCATGCAAGTCTGTGTGAGCAGTTGTTATTCTTCTAAACCTACTATTTTTTTGTAAGGTTTGTACTGCTCTCGTCAATTTGATCAAAATTGACAGTACTCATGATTTTAGGTCATTAAGTAGTCCTAAGTTAGAGGATTACAAATTTTTATACTTACACGAATTTCAATTTAGTATATTTTCCTTATGAAGTTTGGTACAAAGATAACTAATTTCATCTCATATTTATTAAGGATATTCATGGTGATTTTAATTCAGGCTTCTAGTGAAACAAAGAGAACAGTCTTGCTCTATTTCAGATTTGTGTTTATGATGCTTTTTGTTAAAGACAACAGCAATTTTCAAAAAATATCTGTCTAAGATTTGGAAGTTAACTGAAACAACCAAAAGTAATGCCTCAAATTTATTTTCGAAACATTCTCTACTGCATTTTGTGCATCTCTGGTCAAAATGACCAAATGTTATCTTATGTGTATTTTTTCATTGTGGCCATGAATGTATCTCACCATATGATTCTAATGCTTCTTATGTATTTATGTAAATAAAGAATATAATATAAAATGTTTTCTCAATTTATCATCCCATCATTATTCAGTCATTAGTTATTTCATTTCAAAATATATGTTAGACGAAATTTAAAATTGATGAAAAATGTTTATCAGAATGCCTTAATTACTTGCCTTACTAGTCAGTGTTTTCATATTGAATGACTAATATGGAAATGCATTGTAATTACCTTAAAATTGTGGATGAAATCCTATTTTATAGGATTAATTTAAAAATTAAGGGGACAATATATGCTATAGGTGGAATTTGGGGAGGAAGAGAGAATTAAGAACGAAAAATTTAAAAAATGAGACCAAAAATTGTGAATGATAATTGAAGGTCGAATTTTTCAGATTCTCTATCCATATATATCAAAAACCAACTATATGTCCTTTAAAATCGCTAAAAATATGTAAGTAGCATTTAAATCTTTCAAAATCGGCGGTCAGATAGAGCGCAATGCATTATGGGTAATATGGCGCTTCTCTAATAGAGGAAGGAGAGATGAAATCCAAAATGGCCAAATACTTCCCCGAAATTCCAATATAATTTGGAATATTTGAAATAGGCGGTGTAATAGTTTGAGGTGCATTGTGGGTAGTGATGTATATAGAGAAAGGCTTAATAGTGTTCAAAGGGGTGAACACTTTTACTTTCATTTCAAAAACTGAGCAAAAATGGGCGAAAAACGCCAGTTAATGAGGTTTTTGTCCTCCAAATGATTAACCCTTTCGCATTTCGTCCTTCAAAAAACGCACTCAAATTCCGTCACTTTCTGAGGGCGCTACTAGTACTTTTAACAACATTAATTATATATCAGGATGACTGATGTCAACTTCAACTTCCTCTTGGTGTAATGGTTATAGTGTATTGACGTAAATATACTGCTATTCAACTCTGTATTTACCAGATTCAAATCCCCCTGAAGACATTTTTTTCGTCGGGTCTTTTTCTAATAACGCACCATTTTAAAATATTTTTAAAGCTTCTTCGGGTAATTTTTGAAAGTAAATCGGAATTAAATTAAAATTGGAATAGATTTTTATTATTTATTCGGCAATGAAGACCAAACCCTCAAGGAATCTGTAAATTTTTCGTGTTTTTCATGGAATTAGACTCTCGTGAATTATTTACCGATATTCGAACTCTTTCGAATTTAATGTCCGGAAAAATCGACTTAATTTCGAATTTATGCGGTAATGGGAACTGAAGAATTCAATTGTAGTAATTTTTATCAAAAATTGTACGTAATTTTCTCGCTAAAAGATGACTTAAAAACTATAATTTTTGTTTATCTAGTCGTTCGCTTACTTTGAAGATTTTTCTGTAATTTATATTTGATAATAGTCTTAAAAGTCTAGTGTATTCATTGCACTAATTAATAATATAATGGATATTTTTATTTTTGTGAAGGATTAAAATATACTCAAGGATAAAATAATCTTTATTACGGAATAAGTTACACAACAGTTCAATGTTAATAAAAAACTTTCCCTTTTGCTTAAATATAAGCATTAATAAATAATATACATGGGTAAATCTTTAACAAACACTTAAGTTATACAAACGAAACTTAACAATTCTTATAAACAATAATCCATAACTGACTAATTACCAAAGAAGTCTCATTTTGTAAATACCGCAATTGTTGTAAAGTTACTGACTATATTATGAAAGCCAAAAAGTACTTATTCCAATTTCTATGAAAAGAGTTTGAAGTTCGTATCACTTAAAAGAAAAGAATATCCGTAGTTGTAAATTAACTTATTTCAAATCAATCTTATGTACTTTTTCATCTTTATATACGAAGTAAATATATGGAGAAGAATTAGCGAATAATTAGTACCCATTGCAGGTAATTTATACTCAACTCTAATATTAAAGTGTTTCAAAATTCGCTCTCATTTAAGTGAACTAAATAGCAAAAGAGAATATTGATAAAGTTCAGGCCTTTGCCGTTTGGGGTACCAAAGTATGCCTGCAATGTGCTGCCACCTGAAGGAGACACGGCGAAGTTCATAGCAAATCCATCATCACATTTAAAAACATTAAAATATTTACTTACGAATATTTATTTGTAGGAAACACATTTGATCTCCACTCTATTCTATTCAAATGCTTTGGGTGGTTTCTAAGAGTACCTTCCATGTGTTCTAATGAGCAGTTTTTTTTTATTCTCAAGCTAATGACATAATATTGTTTAAATTACTACAAATGCAAAAGAATAAACGATACCATTTTCGTAGGTCTGTCTTAAAATTAACTTCTGTTTAATTTATTTACTTATTTTGCGAAGGAATTACATAATGAAATGGAAGAATTTCTTTTCTAGAATTGTTTATAAAATTACATTTCTTCAGAACCATTTTTAATATGAATTGTCTTTAATTTTGATAAAAATAAAATACGAACATTTGTAACAGATCGATTTACATTTTTTATGGCATATTTGGTATCGTAATCTCAATTTTTCAAGAAACTATCGTCTTGTATAATACTCTATTTTTCTAAAGTAAACTAAATTTTTACATTAGTTTTTCCATTATTAATTCACATCCATTGTTTAATTTAACAATTCTTGCAACTTTGATACTTCATTAATACATCGGACGCAAGATTTAGAAGCAAACTTTAAGTAGATAATCTTACTAATTAAAATAAAATACACATGTCAAACAAACTTTTCTAAGAAATTACATTTTATATTCAGAAATATTTAATATGGTGACTGTAGTCAGAATTATCATTATAATCTTCTACCTTTGAAGACATACTCTAAATAGTTTAAAATATTATTTCTTGATGGGATATCTGGCAAAAATTCCTTAATGATGAAGTGAAGAATTATCCAAATTCAGTGTCAAAGGAAGACACTGTCCTTGTATGAACATTAGATTATTTTTGTGAAATTGGAAAACGCCGTAATCTTATGCAACCCACATAAGTAGCACTGTATCTTGGGTTGCTAAAGTTACAGGATAAAAACCAATACACCAATTTCCTAAAAATTACACAATCATGCTGAAAAACTACCTTTAAAACTAATACTAAAACTGGGAAAGTTACAGGATATATATAAAATCAATCCACCAATTTTATAGAAATTTCACAATCATGCTAAAAGCTGAAAAAACTACCACTAAAACAGGGAAAATTTAAATGCATTAATAAAACTGTATTGGTAAGATTGATTTAGCTGAAATATGGGAATCCCAATAGATATAGCGGCACAGAAATATTATTTATTATCAGAATGAAAACAAATATATGAGATGAGTTAATAAAACTGCCTAAAACAGTTAAGATTGAAACATCATTTTAAACCACTAAGGAAATTAAATATACAAAAAACAATGCTTATTTTAGCAAATGTTAACTTCTGAATAAAAGATTTTGTAGATTCAGCATCATTTCATAGTGCCTCTTTTCCAATAACACATTAAATTTATACAAAGAATACTTCCAAAAGAGACTTAATTTGGATTCTATAGGAGGAATCAATGGCATTTAGAAATAATCCCCATTTGGACAACATTGTCACTGATACTTGTCTTAATACATAAAACAAGAAGTCTTCATTATTCAGAAATCTTAAGGAAAAGAGATAGCTTGCGAAAAGCATGCAGAATAAAAAGATGCTGTGACAGTTTATGTTAGTTTCTACTCTGGAAAAAGATACATTTCACTCTGAATATTTTTAAAACTTAAAGGAATATAAAACTTTCTATTGCAAATACTTCTGACTCATTGAGCACCAGATTCATTTGCACTAACTTCAGCTCTTATTTTTCCTTCTGTACAATGTATTTCATCATGTCATAAATTATGCAACAACAAGAAGAAACTGGAATAATCTCACAATGAGAATCATATTTCTAATAATTTAAGGAAAATAAAGAATATAAAAGCTATTTTCTAATTTCTTCACTTTTCTTTTACAATACTGGATAAGATAAATAAAACATTGTATCTACTAAATTTGTATTTATTTCATAATATATTCCGTAATTATTTTGAATTATGCCTACATATTAATATTGATTACATAAGATATTGCCAAGAGGCTTGTGGCATTCTACAATGGTAATTTATCAATTAATAACAATTTCCAAATACTCTTTCTAGCAACGGATTTATGTTCCCCATTTTTTATTATTAATAAATATTGGATCTGTACCCAAAAATTTACTTATTCATCAAACAATTTAATTCTTACTCAAAAAAGTGGCAACTAGAGCTCAATGTTGGAAAATGGTCAGCAGTAACTTTTTCAAAAAGAAATTAAGTCAAACAAAGTTCAGAAACTTTTCAGAGGCCAATCGAAATTGTATTTTAAGAATCTTACATGTCAGATTATATGTTTCTATTTTATCAGTAAAAGCTTTAAAAAATTATGTTAAATCACTGAAATGCATTTCAAGTGAGAGAATTTCTACCCTCCTGGCATTGAATCCACTTATTGATATTTATGTATCAATTATATCAATCAAACAGAATTTTTGATGTATATTTATAATATAATACATTATTATTTACTTACAATACAATATTGTTAGTATTATTAAGGTTAAATGGCTTGTTAAGTTTGAAAAGCACTGGACTCTGAAAACGTTATGAAGAAATCAAATTATAATAATTCTCTAAATTAATTTAAATTCAATAATGTCAATCCCAGTGATGAATTCAAATCGATTACCCTAGAATTTGTTTGATTGCAATATTAACTATTAGTAAATCACAGCAAGTTAATTATTAATTAAACCACAGCAACATTTTTTAGATAATAAAATGTCTTCTGTCATTAATTATCTCATCCTAGTATTACTGATTACTTCTGTATTAAAGTACTTTTGCAACTGAAACTAATGTATTTTTCCAGGAAGATGTCTTCCTGGAAATAGAGTGAGTGTCACCACCTGTTTCTAGAATATGGTTCAAGATTATAATTATGCCATTGGTGGAGGTATAGTGACCAGAGGCAGGGGTGGTAATTTGAGGGAACTTTCCTCCTTTTTGGAGGCAAACAGTAAAAGGAATGCAGCTAAGAAAGTATGGTTGGAAAACACAAGGTTTATTCTTTGTATTGTGAGAATTAAACCTGTGAAATCTGCTTTAATCTCCTCATTTAACCCTGCTGCTCCTTAACAAGGATCGCTATTATCTGGCTTATTTAACCCTTAGGTTTACATTTGGTATCATAAGTGGGTTCCTCGTCATTATAGGAAAATATAGAATAGGGTAGGCCTTTCAGAATGAAAAGAGATCTTGGGAAGATCATTAAGCAATATGACAAAAAATTGGTTGTCTTTCCAAGGAGATTGTGAGCAGCATAAAAGTGATCTCCTTTGAAAAGCTTTGCATTGCTGAGTGCAGTTGTGAAGTTCAACAGAATGTCCAAGGGAGCCCTCTGTGAACAGCTGGAAGTGGCTGCAGAACTGAGTGGTTGGAACACAGAGGAGACCTTGAGGAATGCAAAGTTAAGTCTTGCTCGAGAAGTGGTTGAGTTCATGCAGAGCAAGATCAAGTGCTGTGAAGTGTCAACTTATGAAGAACTGGAGGCTTGCCTCAACAATAGGCACCAATCAAATGAGAGCTCATGATTCTTCCGAGCATTACTGTCTAACATTTGTATAGGTGCAGAAGAAGACATGGACACTTTTGTGGATACAGGGAGGAAGATAAATGGATAGATATATGAAGGAATTGGGTTGCCAGAGAATATTTCCATGCTATGATACGAAGCATAACAAAGAACCTTAGATGGACTATCCAGTGAATTGGCATGGCTGTGTCAGCTGTCAATGCCAAATGCCATGAACTAAAATGTTTCAGCTGCAGAAAGACGTGCCATGAAGCAGGGCTACTTATCCACCTCGTTAAGGCTTTTATTTTGTCCCCTGACTGGGAAAAACCTATCTAAACTGAGTAAGGTTAGCCAATAGCCTAGTTCTGCGCACCCAGATTTCTCCAAGAAAGTTATAATTTCCAAGGATCGCAGTAATTTTGTCTCGGTAGTGGTATTGTCACAAGAAATAGAAGGGGCTGAAAACCCATTACCTATGCCTCTCAGCAAATGAATTCTACAGAGATCATTTCCACAGTGACAGAGTAAGAGTATCTTTAAAAGAAAAAAAGTCTTCAATCGGTTGAAATGAACTTTATGTGCATTTCTTATGGCAGTGTTTTCGGGTTGGTTTGGAGTCAAACCATGGGTACTTTGGGCATAAAATTATAGATATATAATATATCTATCTATATATATATATATTAAAAACGTAAGGGTGTCTGTCCATCTGTCTAAAAAAAGCATTTTTCTCGCCAATGCCAAGAGCTAAGGCAATTCTGAAATGTGCATTTGATGTAGAATGCTGCACCCTACAATGTGGCAAAATTTTCTTTTAACTGAACCTGTTGGCCCCAGTTTGTACCCAAAGAAGAAAAACCGTTCTCATAAGAAATGCACGTGAACCTCAGTTTTATCGGTTGCAGGCTACATTTCTTTTGCGAAATTAAATTAGAAACCATAGGCTTACAAAATCGAGATAAGAACCAAAAGAAAGAGAAATGAATAGAAATTCTTATTTTGGTCGTGAAATTTCGTTATCAGGTCGAAATGGCTAGAATTCCATTAAAATAGACGAAAATTTCGTTAAATTTTGAGGCCGTAAACAACGAATCCCCTTGACGACCAAAACGATTGCTGAAACCGAGGTATTGTGTTTTCCCATAAAAATACACTATGATTGATATGTCCATATGAAAGTAATGATTAAAAATGACTGATAGTACATGTTCATAGACCAGACTCAGTCCAGAAGTCTGGTCCAGACCAAACAACTGCACCCAGAGGGTGCATGCCCGTGGCTAGTATATATATTAAAAACGTAATGGTGTCTGCCTATCTGTCTGTCTAAAAAAAGCGATTTTCTTGCCATGGCCAAGAGCTAGAGCGATGCTGAAACATGCATTTGATGTATAATAATGCACCCTACAATGTGACAAAATTTTCTTTTACCTGAACGGCCCCAATTTGAACCCAGAGAAGAAAAACCGTTTCCATAAGAAATGCACGTAAACCTCACTTTTATCGGTTGCAGGCTACATTTATTTTGCCAAAATAAAAAAACAATAGGCTTACAAAATCGAGATAAGCACCAAAAGAAAGAGAAATGAATAAAGATTCTTATTTAGGTCGCCAAGTATCGTTATCGAGTCAAAATGGAGAGAATTTGGTTAAAATAAACGGAAATTTCATGAAAATTTGAGGCTGTAAACAAACAATCCCCTTGACAACCGAGAGGATTGTTGAAACAGAGGTATTGCATTTATCCATAAGAAAACACTATTCTCATAAGACATTCATGTAAACCTCACTTTTATCGGTTGCAGAATACATTTCTTTTGCAGAATTAAATTTGAAATAATAGGCTTACGAAATCGAGATAAGCACCTTAAGAAAGTGAAATGAATAAAGATTCTTATTTTGGTCGCCAAATATCGTTATCGGATCGAAATGGTGAGAATTTGGTTAAAATAAACAGAAATTTCGTGAAATTTTGAGGCTGTAAACAACCAATCCCCTTGACGACGGATGCGATTGTTGAAACCGAGATATTGCATTTTCCCATAAGAATACACTATGATTGATATGTCCATATGAAAGTAATGATTCAAAATAAATGACAGTACATGCTCATAGTCCAGACCTAACAACTGCACCCAGAGGGTGCATGCACGCGGCTAGTATATTATTAGTCCTCTACAAATCCAGAAATTTCATATTTCAATTCCGTCAGGAAGTGAATGAAATTATTGGTTTCAAAAATGTCTACCATGCATTTCTTGCAGGAGTTACCAACATTGATACACAAATACACACATTATTATATAATATTTCCATCATATCATCATGTGCAATATTAATAATAGAGAATAAATTTGAATTCAGAAATTCAAGATATCAACAAGATCCATTCTTTTGGTAATTTTTTTGATTTTGTAGGAACATTATTTCTGATTTAATTATGCAAAAGAATACAAGTCTACAATTGATCTAAATTAGCATTCATTTCTAATTGGAGCATATCTAAGACAAATATTATTATCTATTTTATCACAATTTTAATAATTTTGACTCAACAATGAAATTTGATGACTAGAATATAAGTCTTTATTTTTCCTTTAGTTTGGTAGAATTATAAATTTTTAAGACAATTTTTACTAATTGAAATCTAAAAAGAATAAAAGTCTGCAATCGATTGAAAGCAGCATAAAAATTTAATTTCAATATGTAAGCAATTTATAAATTTAATTTAATGAATTTAAGAGTATTAAATGAAAAGGCTTTTGTATATAATTACAGATACATTCATGACATCCTGGAAGGAAAAATCACAAGAAAACAAGAGTAGGACTACTTTGGCAAAGAATGGAATATTTTACTGTACGTTTTTCTTATAATTAATACTGCAATTGTCTATAAGTTTAATCTCAGATTGTCCCGCAATCCTTAAGCAACTTCTTAGCTTCTATATGTGTAAGAACATGACGTCTCAAAGCCGACTGATTATGCGTTTTGAATTTGCAGCGCTGATGGTTCAGCATCTCTCCAGTATGCTTGCTCATGTGTACTTTTAAATCTGACTTTGACACAGTTGAGTAATCGCAGACATTGCAATTAAATGGTTTTACTCCCCCATGCTTGTATGCGTGAGCTTTTAGATGAGATCTTTGCGCTGTGTGATAATCGCATTGCGTGCATTTAAAAGGTTTTCCTCCCGTATGCTTGCGCATGTGTATTATGAGTTCAGAACTTTGCACTGATCTATAATCACATATTGTACATTTGTATGGCTTCTCTCCAGTATGCTTACGCACATGTACGACCAGATGTTCCTTGCACAAAGTAGTATAATCGCAGATGTGACATTTAAATAAGTTTTCACCCGTATGCTTGCACAAGTGGGCTTTGAAATATGCCTTACGTATGGTGGAATATGAACACAACTTGCAATTGTACTTAACATCGACATGTTGGCGTTTGTGCACTGTTAAAGAAGACTTGAATCCGGTACTAAACTCACAGCGATTACATTTGTATATACTGATCCCAGAATGCTTGGGCAAAGTCTATTGAATGTGGAACTGTCTGCAGTTTTAAAATTGCATTGGTCACATTGGTACGGTTTTTCGCCATCATGTCTCCGCATGTGTATTTTAAGAGAAGAGCTTTCCATGGTACGATAATCGCACACTTTGCATTTATAAGGCATTTCTCCAGTATGTTTGTAGTAGTGTTTTTTTAGGAGAGATGGTACCATGGTAGAGTAACCACAAACATCACATTTATGAGGTTTCTTACCGGTATGGGACCGAATATGGTTGACCAAGTGTGACTTGTAAATGAATTCTTTGGCACACAGGTGGCATTTGTGTAACTAGCTGTCTACTGTGGTACCAGATTCCATAATATTGGTATTAGCAGTGTAAATATGTTTATTCAGCTCTTCTTTTGTTGCCTTGCTGGTTCCACAGTGGTGGCATCTTACATATATTGTTTCCTTGGTTTGGATTCCGTGGTTGAGGTTAGTGGTGGCTTCAAAGTTGAAGCTAGGTTCACCTGCTATTAGTCCTAATGTGCCAGAATTTGGGAAGTGGGTTGAATTATCTGAAATGGAACGAAACTAAGTTGTGAAATATATGATTAATTCTTTTATTATAATCATTCTTTGACATTTATTTATATGGTTATTTATTTACATATTCTAATCTCTATATCTAATATAATAAGGAGCCTATATGTTTGCATAAAACTCAAGAACCATAAATGGAACAACTGTCAAACTTTCAGGATTGTTAAATGTACTCTCTACACATATAATAGGCTACTTTTCATTTTCCTGATGGTCCTCAGTTTTAACCCCGACAAGAAAAACTGTTCTCACAAGCAATGCACGTAAACTTCACCTTTATCAGTTGCAGGCTAATTTCTTTTGCAAAATTTAATTAGGAATAATAGGCTTACCAATTCGAGATAAGCACCAAAAGAAGGAGAAATAAATAAAGATTTTTACTTTGGTCATGAAATATCATCTGGCCCCACCCTGTAGATGCCAGAATAATTCAGACATTGACCATAGGTGTCATGGCTTCGATACCAGAATGTCTCAAAAATTGCAATTTTCCCATATGAATGCATTGCGTGGATTTTTGAAAATTATTTTGAGGCACTTATTGGTAAGATAAAGGAACCAAAATCTCGGAGGTTAAAGTTGAGGTACTGTTCTATGGTTCTCATGGAAAAAATGTTGCCAAATGACTGTGAGTTTGACGACAGGTGGATGCAAATTTCTTCCATAAGAAATGCATTGCTGCAATTTTTGAAAATTTTTTTCAATGCCCTACCGATGAGCTGGAAGGATGAAACTGGAAGAACCGGAAAAGAAAACAGAGGAATTTGAAAATATTCTTTCAAGAGGTTCAATGTTCATCTTATGGTCCTTGGTTCAATATTCATCTTATGGTCCTTGGTTCAATACAAGTGCGTCATTCCGATTCCACCATGTATTTAAAATGAGGAAAACGGAATCTTCTTTTGGGACCTTCATGATAAGATATTGAATTGAAACTTTGGAACTAGAGAGAATGGCACTTATCTAATAATATTTTGCTGTTTTCTCTCACGAAAGGGTCCTGAGTTTGATGCCAGGTGGTCTTTTGTGCAATTATTTGCAATCTGTTTTGAGGCTGTTCTCGATGCAATAGAGCAATCATAATCACGGTGTTTGCAGATGAGATGGTCTTCCATATTACCAAAGGAAGAAATGTTACCAAATCACCGTGTGTTCAACGCCAGGTGGGTGTGAAATGCTTCTGTAAGAAATGCATTGCTGAAATCTTGGACGATTTTTTAAAATGCGTTGCCGATAAGCTGGAAAGACAAAACCTGGAATGGTGAAAGAGGCATTTGAGAAGATTCTTTCATGACGTGCAATGCTTCTCCAGTGGTCCTTGGTTCGATGCACTGAGTGTCATTCCGATTCCACCATGCATTTCAAATGGGGAAAACGGAATCTTATTTTAGGACCTTCCCAATAAGATACTGAATTCAAAATTTGAAACACGTCAGAGTGGCAATTATCTACCATTCGTATGCCATTGTCTCTCATGAAATGGTCCTGTGTTTGACGCCAGGCCGACTTTCACGCAAATTTTTGAAAATTGTTTTGAGTCATTACTCAGAGCGATAGAACAGTGAAAATGGAGGTTGCAGATGTCATGGCTGTCTATGGTACTAACTGAAGAAATGCTACCAAATGACTGTGATTTCAATGCCAAGTGGGTGCAATATTCTCCAGTATAAAATGCATGGCGGTCAATTTTGACAATTATTTTTAATGCTTATCTGATAACCAGGAATGATATAAAATGGAATGAAAATAGAGGCAATTCATATGTTTCATATACGCTGTTCACTGTTCCTTGACCGTTCTTGGTTCGATGCCTGAGCGTCATTTCTATTCACCGTGTATTTCAAAGGCGGATAGTGTAATCTAATTTTAGGACCTTCTCAATATGATATTAAACTGAAACTTTGGAACAGGTCAAAATGGCACTTATCTAATATAAATATGCAACTGTTTTGCAGGATTGGGTCCTAAGCTTGATGCCAGGTGGCCATTTGCGCCACACATTTGTTGGCACTACTTGGTATGATACTTCATTCAACTGATAGCTTGCAGTATGCGTGCAACTTGTATGATAATAATAATAATGAATATTAAATAACTTAACTAACTTAGTAACTAATAGCTGAATAACTTTTCAATTTCATAAACTTTAAATAATTTGATGTTTATTTTGAATATTATGTTATATAATTGAAATAAATAACAATTATTGAAATTTTTAACATACTCAATATCTTGACTAGCTTAGCAACTTATAACTTAATTATCAATATAATAATATCAATCTATTAATATTATTTAATAATTTTATAATGGACATTACCTTCCTCTGGTCCTTGCTTAATATCTTGGACTTTGGAATTATATAATATCTCACTTTTATGGTATTCCAAATAGTTTATTTCATCACCACTTTCATTCTTCAACCAGCTTGAAGTCTGTGGACTCTCATGCATCTGTAAAGATGAATTTAATACAGTAAAACTTGTTTAAATCTCTTTTATAATAATCATTGTTGTGTATATATTTATTGATCTGATTTCAGTAACTCCCATAGGAAATCTGTGGGAGAAATTCTTAAAACATTTTTTCATGTACTTGTTGAAGAAATAAAAATAAAGAATTTGGTGATTGATTAGAGTAGCAATGGACTAATATATATGCTTGTTCTTATGCCTACATTATCCTTAGTTTGACTCTAAAATGCTCTCAAAAGAAATGCAGGTAAAGTTTGTTTCGATCGATTGCAGACAATTTTTCCTTGAATGATTTAAATATGAAATGATTGTCTTAAAAATTTATACAAGTGCCAAATGAAAGGAAATTGAATAAAGATACTTATTCTAGTTAATGTATATCATTTTTGAGTAGAAATTTTTAGAATTATGATAAAATACATGGTAATATATATCTTACTAATACTCCCATAAGGAGTACACGTTAAGTTTGTTTCTATCAATGGTAGACTATTATTCTTTTAATGATTTAAATAAGAAACAATGTTTAAAAACATTAATTTTATGCACTTCCCAACAACATAGAAATATGAAATTAGGGGATTAATTAGCACTTCTTCCTGACAAGATAGGGATTACAAATTTTTGGTAATAAACAGGATACAGTAAACCCTTAAATTAAACACAAATCTCAAGGGACTAAAGTTAAGAGTTCAAATACCTTTTGCTTGTTAATTTCTGTATGCAGTGTATTCACATCATCACTGTTTTCTAAAGGATCATCTTCATCTACATTTACCTGTGAATAATTAAATTTAAATCAGCAAAAAGTTAAACATTTAATCATTCTACTCGATTACAAAAAGGATGTTTTGGAATCTCTAAGTATATTTCGTTGCTAAGAAACAGGTGCATTGTTTCCATATTAACCCTTTCTTATTTGAATTGCAATCACAAACAATGAGTTATCATTCAGACAATAACAACATTATTAAAAAAGATATTTAGCTACATTTCAAATTTAGATGTATCTAGATTTTCCTTTGACCCGTGTGTGATTTTTTTCTGAATAGTTATTGTCATTATAAATAGTTATAATTACTTAAACAAAAATGTTAACCAGCAGTAAAATGAATTAGTAGATAGTTTAGAATGATAATTAACAAATGCTTGTCATTTTCTTGTTCTATTTTAATTATTATACTGATATTTATAGTGTCAATGCTAACGATCACATTGGAAAAAATTCTTGAAGTCTATATCTTTCCATTGGTTGCAATATATTTATATTCATGGACTTAACTGTACATAGATTAATATTAAAGAATAAAAAATACCTCGTCGTCATCCCAAGAAATCTGTTCTTCCAAGCTCTCTCCATATTCAGTTTTGACAAATACCTAAAAAGAAATAAAAATTATTTTTTAACTTAAAAATTATGGTTTATAATCACCATCATATGGCTGATGTATGATTGTGAAATTAGCACTCTTTATTTTATAAACATAGTTAATAACTTCAAAATGAAAGAATTACTTATTTAATCAATGAAATAATTATTTAAGCATAAAAATGCACGTTAATTTAGATTGATTGCAGACTTTTATTCTTTTAAGAGTTAAATTAGAAACAAAGGTCTTAAAAAATTGAGAAAAGTGGCAAATGAAAGGAAATAGAATAAAGATTCTAAAAGTTATATTGCATATTAATGTTACATAAGAGCCATTCTGACATGTTGCAAAGTTCCAATTTAATATCTGGTCAGGAAAATCCTATAATTAAATTCCGTTGTCCCCATTTGAAATGCATTGTAGAATGGAATTAACACTCTAGCATCGAACCAAGAGAGGACCATTAGAGAAACAGAACTGTGTGAAAAATCTTTTAAAATGCGTCTCTTATCATTCTGGGTTTTATCTCTCCAGCTCATCAAGAAGGCATTTAAAAAAAATGTCAAAAATTGCAACAATGCATATCTTGTGGAATAATTTTGCACCCACCTGGTGTCAAACTCATGGTCATTTTGTAACTTTTCTTCCATTCGTAATATAGAATACTACCTCAACTCCAATCTCTGAGATTTTGGTTCCTCTGTCTTACTGTTAAGTGCCTCAAAATAATTTTCAAAAATCTGCACAATGCATTTTTATGGGAAATTTCTGATTTTTGGGAAATTCTGTTATTGAACCCATGATAGCATGCCTCAAAGTCTGAATTATTCTGGTATCTACAGAGAGTGGCCAGTATGACGTAAAAATTTCATGTCAAAGGCAATTCTGGAGCATGGCCAGAATTTGTATATATAGCCTTTAATCTGGTGTAAGACTTATTCCTATGCATCATACACAATCCATGGAATAAATTCATAAAATCCAGTTCATAATATTCAAAATTTTTATAGCAACTGTTGGTGTTGGAATTATGAATTAAAATTAATAAATAATAATTTTTAAATGACACCTCAAACTGCAACTGCAACAACTGCAGTGAATTGATTTTCATAATTATAAAAATTATAGAATTTAATTATAAAAATAAAAGTGATAAATGTTATAAAAATGAATTATAACTGCAGTAAATTGATTTAATCCCTTATGAAATCACTATCTTTTATAATTAGATGACTTTGCAGGTCCTATTAATTTACATAATATTGTATATATACACATATTTACATAGTGATTAATGCAAATACCTGGTGAATATTATCTTCCAGAGTGTCATCAGCTTCAGGATTATCTTCAGCAAAATCTTCTTTTTCAACTTTTATGTAAACCTGAAAATATAATTATGAACATTCTGCTAAATTAATTGAAATCAAGATTGTCAGCTAATATTATACATTAGATAAGTAAATAGGATATATTTCAGTTACTTCCTGATTAAATAGAAATACAAAATTTGGGGATTAGTTAGAGGAACAATTGACTATTATGTATCCTTATTTTTATGCCCAAAGCATCCTTGGTTCGAATCCAGATGGCTCAGACACTCCCATAAGAAATACACATAGTTTCTTTCAATCAATCGCAGACTTTTATTCTTTTGCCGATTAGAATAAAGATAGAAATAATGGCCTTAAATAATCAAGACAAGAACCAAAAGAAAGGAATAGAGATTATTATTCCAGTTGTGAAATATCGTTATCAAGTAAAAATTATGAGAATTATGAAGAAATACATGGTGATGTATTCACTGAGAATTCTACCATAAGAAATGCATGTAAAGTTTGTTTTGATCCATTGAATACTTTTCTTCTTTTGGGGAATTAAATTAGAGATAATAGTCAAATAAAATTGAAAATAGTACTAAAAGAAAGGAAATTGAACAGAGTACAATTATGCAATTTATATATTGATTCCATCTTCCTAGAATTGGCCATAATCTATATAAAATTGGTGTATACATGCTTGCAACAACGATTGCAGTTATGGAATCTCTATGTTATAAGCTATCTTTCGTAATATTTTTCAGTATATACAATTTTGTTTTGCTATTTATCAAGTGCCACAAGAAATAGTATTTTTTTCAAAATATTTTAGCATTTTCATTTATAAAACAGCATTTTTCATTCCAGTTTCGTATATATATATAAATGCTGAAAAGGAAAACCAACAAGAAAGCCAAAACGAATGAGATCCCCTCTCTATTCTCCCAGAAGAAGTAATTGCAGCAATAAAGCAGACGAAGAACGGAAAAGCAGGAGGCATAGATGGAGTGTTAGCAGAATATTTAAAGCTTGGTGGAACAGAAGTTGCACTCATTTTAGCACAGCTATTCCTTACTTGCCTGAAACAAGGAAGAATCCCCCAGGACTGGAATCATGCAAGAATAGTCCTTTTGCACAAGAAAGGAAGCAAGGAAGAGCTGAAGAATTACTGCCCCATCAGTCTCCTTCCTGTTGTTTACAAAACATTCATGAGGATAATAGCTGAACTGATAAAGATTATTCTATCATCTGCCCAGCCTAGAGAGCAAGCAGGATTCAGGAAGGGCTTCAGTACTATGGACCACATCCACACACTACAAGAAATAATCAGCAGGACGAATGAATATGAGATGCCACTAGTACTATGCTTTGTGGACTATGCTCAGGCCTTCGACTTGGTAAGTACCTCCTTTACACTAGAAGCTCTGGAAAAACAAGGATTAGATGCAGAGTACATCCGTCTCCTACGCAGCATTTATAAAAATGCCACAGACTCAGTAATGCTACACAAAGTTACTGAAGAATTCAAGATTGAGAAGGGAGTTAGACAAGGAGATTGCCTTTCCCTAATTCTTTTTACAGCTGTTCTGGAGGAAGTTTTTAAAACCTTGGACTGGGAGCAGGAAGGTCTGCGGATTAATGGGGAACACATCAGTCATCTTCGCTTTGCAGATGATATAGTACTCTTCGCAACCAACGGAGAAGATCTAGCTTCAAGACTTCATGAACTGAACACAGCAGGACAGAAGATAGGACTCAGGATAAATTTAACAAAAACAAAGGTAATGTATAACTCTTTTGCAGCACAAAAAACAATCAAATTTGAAGGGATGCCTCTGGATGTCTGCTCAGAATACACATACCTAGGACAACTAGTAACCACAGGAGAGAACAACAGGATTAACGAAGTAAACAGAAGAATTAAACTCGGCTAGAGTGCCTTCGGAAGAAATGCCCATATTCAAAAGTCACAAATGCCTATGGTCTTGAAGAGGAAGGTCTTTTTCGTATCCCCTATATATATATATCTATATAGGTATATCCGGAGAGTTAGCTATATATAATAGATATAGATATAGGGGATACGAATTCTGACCATGTTCCACAAGCGCCGTCGACGTCAGATTTTTTTGACGTACTGGCCCTACACTCTAGATGCCAGAATAATGCAGACTTTGACGCTAGCTATCATGGGTTTGATGCCAGAAATTCCCAAAAATCGCAATTTTTCCATAAGAATGCATTGCACGGATTTTTGAAAATTATTTTGAGGCACTTATCGTTAAGATAGAGTAACCAACATTTCGGAGGTTAAAGTTGAGGTAGTCTTCTATGCTTTTCATGGAAACAATGTAGCCAAATGACAGTGAGTTCGATGCCAGGTGGATGCAAAATTCTTCCATAAGAAATGCATTGCTGAAAGCTTTGACGATTTTTTTAAATGGCTTCCCGATAAGCTGGAAAGATAAAACCCGGAATGGTGACAGAGGCGTTGGACCTTCCCAATAAGATATTGAATCGAAACTTTGGAACAAGTAAGGATGGCACTTATCTAATATTATTTTGCAGTCTTCTCTCACGATCGGGTTCTTAGTTCATGGCCAGGCGGTCTTTGGCGCAAAGTTTTAAATTTGAACTGAGGCAATACTTGGTATGATACTGTATTCAACGGATAGCTTGCAATATGCAAGCAACTTTTACTCGTATATATATATATATATATCCATTCATTTTTTGGAACAAATACCTCTTTTAATTTATTTTATATACTATTTTTCTTCATAATATTATGTTTTACAAACTGCATTAAATAATTATTCATTTTTACAACAAAAATAAAAAGGATAAGATTTTTACCACAAGAAGTAATTGTAAACTGTTTTCCTACTTATGCTTATTTGAATGAAACAACAGTATTTACATTACATAAATACCCTACAAGATTTAATCTTCGGTTCTGATAAGAACAGAATAAACAATTTTTCAAGGAACTCTTTCCATTCATTTTTCAGAATGAATACCTTTTTTTGGACAGTTCAGAAATTCACCATTTACTTCCGCTGATGCTATATGGTGGGCAAACTCAGTTGAATTTTTAGCCAATTGTACTCAAAATAAAACGGTGTCGATAAAAGACCTCCTCATCTGCAAACACCTTGATTTTGATCACTCTATCGCACCGAGGACAGCCTCAAAACAAATATCCAAATGTCGCGCAAAAGACCGCCTGACGTCGAACTGAGGACCCTTTGGTAAGAGGTCCAAAAATAAGATTCCGATATCCCCGTTTGAAATGCTACAATCGAAATGAATCTCTTGCATCGAACCAAGGACGTTTAGAGAAACAGCGAACTGCGTCCAAAATTCATTCATGATATAAATGAATGACCATTTGAAAGAGAAAGTTACTAGATTGCTACTTCCATAGACCGATCAATGACAATTGCACCATTTGGTCAAAAAATAGTTCATAATCTAATTTACAGTTTATTTACTGGATGTGTAGATATCGGCGTTGTTATATTTGGAGTTTATTGTTTACGTAATGACGTTTGTTGCGGTGGAGATAAATAGTTTTCCTCTTCGGACAGTAGTATTTACTCTAGTTCTCAAGATTTTCGAAACAGTTTTAGGAAGTAAGATTATAGTCTCTGTAATAGTATAAAGAAGAGATTAAAACCCTACGCAGCCATAATAACATTTTAAAAACCCTCAGGGATTCGAAAAAATTTCGATTCCGAACGTTTTTCATTTAATCATTACTTTTAATTAAGTTGCATGCACCCCAGCAGTGCGAAATTTTCGCACGGGGCAGCTAGTAATAAATGAATAAAAGATTGCTAGAACACGTCAAAATGTCAATTAAACATCTGCTGTGGAAGCAACGCAGCAGCGTTTTTCTTTCCAAGAAGGTCGCGCATTCTGAGAAGCATAAGCCACGTACAGTAATTAATAGAATTGTAAAATGAGTTGTAATAGGTTGCATAATTTGTTCTGATGATAAGTTGTGATGAAATTTAAATGAAAATAACTTGATCAACACAATAGTGAAAATTTTATGCTTCTTTAGCAAAAGAAAACAAAGTTAAAAACAGAATATTGAATGAATTGCCGAGTATTCACCCGTGATCATTTCTGAAACTGCCATTACTCTCTCACAATCCAACATAAAATTCTGATTTTTTTTTCAGTTGCTCATCGTATCATCTGAATGCATAAAAATTAAATGAGATTAATTTTTGCGCAACCACGTCTTAGTAAAAAATAATTTAGTTGTAACGTAACTCAAGAAAACATTCACCGTGCTGTCCAATTTATACGTCGCCTAAAACTTTTTCGTTTCTCGCGTGAGGAAGAACTTGTCGCGAGAGAAATCGAGAGAATTGTTGTAATTTTCATTTTCAGTTTATTTCGATCTCATATCTACAATAGAACCTTAGTTATTGACTTTATATATAAGAGCGTAATCCTCTTTGCGCTTCGAATCGCCGAAGCTTCGAATAATGAAAGATACCGAAGTAATAAGCATAAACCGAACGACTACAAATAGTTCGATAAAATAATACTATCTATATGAACATTGAAATCGTCTTAACTGATGCCACATAATATTCTTAGTATGTCTGCATATCGCGACTCTAACAGAATACATCTCTCTTTTCCCTTAATATTAATTAATCATCTCAATAATGGTGCAATACATAATCCGTTTAAATCACCATACTACTTCAATTAGAAAACTACGTGCAACCATAATAAACATCAAACATAAACAACACATCGTCGCTAGGGAAGCTTAAAACAGTAAATAAACCAGAGATAACTTACCCAAAACCAGGAGATGCTCCAAAAGTATACGAAACAGTACGTTGCCACCGTCGTGATGGTTATCAAGGTCCCAAACACTAGCTCAAATAACAAAACACACTATTAGAAATCGGAAGCACCAATAACTGCACTTTTCTTCTAAGGTTATGCGTACGTTTCAATACGAACTGATATGTAATTCGTAAAACACAAGCTGAACTCCAATCTTCGAGCTACAGTTTTGTTACGTCTCTGAGAGAGTAATGGCCGCATGGCGCATGCGCACTAGACTCGTTGTCGGAGTGGTGAGAGAAGAGCAAGCCGAGACAGACGTACATTACGCGCCATCTGCACGACGGAAATGAGAACTGCTCTTATAAACATGGTCGCCTTTTCGGGTTTCCTTGATCTATCTCAATGTCCTTGAAAAGAATGCGGCTTTTTGGCCGCGACATCGCTTCCTCTAAGAAGGATAAAAACACGCTGAGTGACACGAGAGAATGAAAGAAACCATTCGCGCAATCTATTCAGTGGAACTGTCGTCATAATTTTCTTTGACACAGGAACCCTTGCTTGTTATGAAACTTGCTGCAGATTATTGAAAAGAATGAAAGAATCATTCTTGATATTATATACGGTCTGATTTACTTAAGGTAAAAAGATTATATAGCTATTGAGAGACGAGACGCACGTCCATTTAGCGTAGTATTTACCCAATATCTCTCTAATTACACTTCTATGGTAATAGTGAATGACATTCCAAAAAGCGCGTTATCTTCTCATTGCAATGGTGCAAGAATTTAAACCATTCTATTCATAGTTAACTCGAAATCGATGTTTACCCCATCCACATTTGCTTACAAAAGAATTGCAGGTAAATATTGAATTTCGTTTATTCATAATGATCCATGGGAATAACGCATCCATCGAGCATTACTTCGGTTGATCTAACGAACCATTGACTGCCTGATTTTTATAATACATTAAGTGTATATTAAATCACTTTCCACAGTGAATTATCTCAAGGCATAATGTTTATTTTTGGAAGTAAACTCATGGAATGGTTATCTACTACAGATCATGTTTCATCAAACAATAATAAATAAATTATTGATCATAGAAGAACGATTTATGGGCACACTTTTGAATTCATCTGTGTGATGAGTATTTTATCGATATTTGTTTGATTACCTCGATGGATTACCCAATCTTATTGAATTTAAGAACAGTCTGTAGCTTTGTTTGCTGTTTGACAAGATGGCCTTTGTTCCTTATACATATTGTTATATCTCCTTAATTCTTCAGACTCAGTTCAAACGTTAATCATCACACATTTTTTGTTCGTTGTGTTATAATTACCTTACGTACTTAATTAGTTAGTTGCCATTAACTTGCTTTTAATGAGAATATGGATATTTACTTTTGATTGACCCGCTACTGTCATCAGAAGCATCGGAAATTCATCGGGTACTAATCACGATGGAAATTGCTGAAAATAATCAGTCAATAAAAAAACAGTTTGTGAGATATATCTAATTTTTAAACACATTAATGGATGTTTGATTCCATTGATGAATTTAAAATCGTCCCCTAGTTCTTCACTAAAATAATGAATCTAATGAAATATGTCAGTTCAAGTAACATAAGTTACGATTCAATTTAAATTAAAGGTCGTCTTTATGATTTTCCACTAGGGAAAAACAGTCAGCTTAAATGAGTTGCCTGCGGTGTTTCGTGTTGTGGCAATCTCAATTTGTGAAACATACCAAATAAGGGAGTGCAGTGATTTGTGAGCGTAATCTCTCTACTGCAGCTTAGAAATTCACTTTACCTTCCTAATTGTCAATCTGATAAGAATGACATCTTGGAAGAGTGAATATTTACTGTAATTAGGTAACTAAAACCATCTTTTTGTGTGATAAGTTGAGCACTGTTAGAAAAGCAAGATGCATTTACCAATTACAGTCTTCTTTATCATTTTTGCCGGGAAGCACGTTAGATTAAATAAATTACTCTGCTGCGTTTCTTTTTGTCGCAATCTCAAGTTGTGAAACAAAGCAAATACACCAGAAGGGTAGTGTTATGCAGTAAGTAGGTTAGTTCAGTTTTATCAAATAATGATGAACACAAATTGTCGTTTTGCCACAGGTAAACCAGAGAACTGTAATATGTTTTCTTATTGCATGTTTGTTTCCTGGAAAAATATAAGTACATTAATTACAGTAATAAGACAGTTTCTGTCAATGAAAAAAGATTTAATTTGCAACTTAAAGTAGTTCAATACAAACATGGATAAGAAAGAAACTCTCATAACATTATAAGGAAATTCACAATCATTTACACAATGGTTAATGACAAAACCATTGTATTCAAAGATATTTGTCATAACTGATTTGAAAGAGAAAAAACAGAAATAAACAAGATAAAATGCAAAATTTTGCAAAACCAATAGTCTCCTCATTACAGTTTGTCTGTATGTTCAAACAAACATATTTTTCTTTAAAATTGCTTCCAAACATTGTTTAAATTGCTCAAAGTTGGAGCTCAAAGATTTTAGAAATGTATCTCCCTTTTTGTTCATCAATTGCAATAGCATTTCGAATTGGTCATCAGACATTTCTTCTCTCAGAGAATCAAACACCTTGTTTACTATACCAAATGAAGGAATCACCCAATAACCTAAGAGATGCAGGAATATTTCTCCATTCTTATTTTTCTCTAGAATAAGCTGATCAAAAGTGTATCTCTCATATCTTAGAATCTCAATTGCATATTCCAGCAAATTAGACACATTCCTAGATAATTCTGCAGAATGATGAAGAATAGTGTTGCCATTTCTATCTCTCGCCATCAAAATATCTGCTATTTCACTTCCACACAAATACCAATTGAAAATAGGGAGATTTATTTCATTTCCATTGCCAGTAGCAAAATGAGTTATGTACCTTGAATGGTCTTATGAGTTAAGTACCACTGCTCTTACTCTTCTCTTACTTCTACTCTTAGAAAAACGTTGAATCTTTCATCACCTAAGAATTGCTTGATAACTGTCAAATATTTTGTCAGTGATTCAGATGAATTACTCATAGATAAGTAACGCATCAAATTATTACCAAATGAGAATCATTTCTGTCATCTCCTCAATTTCTAAATAGGCACCACAAAATCCCAACAGATATTCTAAATACATACCCTTCTCAGCAGATATGTGAAAAATGCTTTTTGATTCATCATTACTACTTTTTAGAAGCCCCTTGAACTTTTCATCATCACACATGGTTGTTTTGACATATTTTAAACACTTGGTGAATGTTTGGGATTTGTTATTAATCATACAATGTATGATAATATTGCCAAATTCATCAGTGCAAAAGAAAGCATCCTCAATCACACATTTTTCGAAATGGAGATGACAAAATTGCAGTAGGTCACCAATCCGCACAATGCATTCTTATGGGAAAATTGCGATTTTTGGGACATTCTGGTATCGAACCCATGATAGCTAGCGTCGATGTCTGAATTATTCTGGCATCTAGAGTGTGGGGCCAGTACGTCGTTAAAATCTGACGTTGACGGCGCTTGTGGAACATGGTCAGAATTCGTATCCCCTATATCTATATAGGTATATCCGGAGAGTTAGCTATATATAATAGATATACGAGTAAAAGTTGCTTGCATACTGCAAGCTATCCGTTGAATACAGTATCATACCAAGTACTGCCTCAGTTCAAATTTAAAACTTCGCGCCAAAGACCGCCTGGCGACGAACTAAGAACCCGATCGTGAGAGAAGACAGCAAAATAATATTAGATAAGTGCCATCCTTACTTGTTCCAAAGTTTCGATTCAATATCTTATCGGGAAGGTCCCACGCCTCTGTCACCATTCCGGGTTTTATCTTTCCAGCTTATCGGGAGGGCATTTAAAAAGATTTCCGTAATGCATTTCTTATGGAAGAATTTTGCATCCACCTGGCGTCGAACTCACTGTCATTTGGCTACATTTTTTCCATGAGAAGCATAGAAGACTACCTCAACTTCAACCTCCGAAATTTTGGTTACTCTATCTTAACGATAAGTGCCTCAAAATAAGTTTCAAAAATCCGCGCAATGCATTCTTATGGGAAAATTGCGATTTTTGGGAATTTCTGGCATTAAACCCATGATAGCTAGCGTCGAAGTCTGCATTATTCTGGCATCTAGAGTGTAGGGCCAGTACGTCGAAAAAATCTGAAGTCGATGGCGCTTGTGGAACATGGTCAGAATTCGTATCCCCTATATCTATATATATATCTATATAGGTATATCCGGAGAGTTAGCTATATATAATAGATATATATGGTGATTAATTAATGTAATTTTAATTTTAGATTGATTAATTTTAAGTAATTTTTTCCTCCCAAAGGTAATGAATGTCTATAACTAATGTGAGTAATAGTTCCTTGCATACTGCAAGCTATCAGTTGAATGCAGTACTGTACCAAGAAAGGCCTCAAAACAATGTTCAAAACTTCATGCAAAAGACTGCCTGGCACCCTCCTAAGGACCCAATCGTGCAAAACAATTGCATATTAATATTAGATAAGTGACATTCTGACTATCGGGTATACAATTTGTATAGCTCAGATTTGTAATTATTTGTGAGAAATTATTGTCATAGAATACCATTACACTTACTGCAACTTGTAATTAAGCTTAAGTGTAGAGTAAATCTGTCTACAAAACTACCAGTAGGCTTATTACGAACTTAAGCAAGCACATAGCCATAGGAAGGGTGAGGCTCAGGCGCATGCGCGACGAGCACGGCTCAATGTATTTAATTTTTTTAATATGTTCTTGTTGCTGTCCCACTTCAAAAAATCTTGTTTTACAGGAAAAAGAGTGATAAATTTGATAGCGTATTTTAAAATCCACTCTTTGGGGGCTATTGTGGTTAAACGTTGCATTAAATAATTTGTTGCTAATTTAAACAAATTTATAAACAATATGTGAAACGTTCATGGATAACAATTTAAAAATACATTTAATTGCTATCCAAAATGGAAACATAATTCTCGTCACACGTTTTATTAAAATGTTATAGCCCTTAGAAATGACCCTTGTTTGCCGTTTTTTGAAAAATTTCGAAATTTTAAAAATTAATTACTTTGCAAAAAACAAAATTTTCTGAGCTGAAACCTTGACACAAAGGTTTTATGATAGAAGTACGCAAGCTAAAAAAAATTTCATCAATTTAAAAAAAATAGAGGTCAATTTCTGTCCGATTTCTCGTGGAATAGCCCATACACTGTTCGCTGTTCCTCTGACCGTTCTTAGTTTGATGCAAGAGCATCATTTCTATTCTACCATGTATTTCAAAGGGGGATAGAGTATTCTTATTTTAGGACCTTCCCGATAAGATATTAAATTGAACTTTGGAACAGGTCAGAATGGCACTTATCTAATATTAATATGCAATTGTGTCGCACGCTTGGGTCCTTAGTTCGTCGCCAGGCGGTCTTTTGCGCAAAGTTTTCAAATGGATTTGAGGCATTACTTGGTACGATACTGCATTCAACTGATAGCTTGCAGTAAGCAAGCAACTTTGACTCGTATTAGTTATAGACATTGATTACCTTTGGGAGGAAAAAATTACTTTAAAATCTATAATTAAGAATGAGAAAAAAATATGTTGATAAATTCATAACTTTAGTTAATTTAATGAATATTAATAGCAAATATTGTATTCAGAATTATTTGTAATTAATCTATGATTCTAAAACAGAAAACTCTGAAGTAGTCAAACTTTTCTTGAATAATCCTGCATAATTTTAATAAATAAATGCAATGTTGAAAAGTATGAAAACACAATAGAAGTACTCGAGAGAATATTCTGACAAGTTATACATAAATAAGTAATTGAGTGATTGAAATAAATACCTT
This sequence comes from Pachydiplax longipennis, assembly GCA_036926295.1. Lineage (NCBI taxonomy): Eukaryota > Metazoa > Arthropoda > Insecta > Odonata > Libellulidae > Pachydiplax > Pachydiplax longipennis. The sequence continues at coordinate 599,864 of JAVFKF010000021.1, read as the reverse complement.
CCAAACATCAAAGGCCATCTAAGAAGAGAATAATCCAAACTCAGTTGCGTTCTCACTGCTTTGGCCTTTGGAAAGATGCAGATTGAGGTTGGCTCAGCACTCATTTGGACTGCAATACATCAGAAAAGCACACAGAAATACAGCACAAGCAACTGTTAATTACCTTACATCAAAATGAATTAGCCCACATACTGCCTATAGCAAATAGCACATTTGTAGTGATTAAGTAATCTATTCATCATTCATTAATGCTTTCGTAAAGCACAAGAGTATTGGTAAACAACAAACAGAGGATATTTTTCCTGCATATAATTTGATAGGCTTTAATTCATGAAATTTTAACTGAAATCATAAAAATTGCGCTTTTCTGGAAGTTTATGATTGACCATATTCAAGGAAAGCAATCCTTATATGTAAATGTGTACCGACGTATAACAATATTACCAAATATATGACAATGACACGACTAAAACACCGGAACACCGGGACCGGAATAAATCGTCTATTAAGCGCGATAGCATCTTAAACGGGTTTCTCGGCATTGATTTTAGAAGAACATGCACGTTTCTTAAACTCCAAATTGCCATAATCCAAAGTTAAACCATTAACATCACACAACTCACATTATAAAATATAATAAACAGCAGTATAACCGCTTTCTATATTCTTCCGATATTAAGACGCAATGAAGCACTGAATTCAAATATATAAGAGGTTCTCTAAGAATATTAAAAGTGTTTATTGTACAATTTACCGCAATCGACACACTCTTCTGTTCTTACGAAAGGAATAAACACAATATAAACACTCACATCACACGAAAGTTTGTTTTGATAGTAGATTACGCTATTTCGTATATTATTTTTGAGAAATAAGGACTTTTTATTTACCCCAACTACCATAAGAATAACCAATACGAACAACTGTACGCTAAGGCACATTTCAAATGAAAAACATCGATCATAACTTAAGTTCTAAAAACAATTTTGAAAAGAGTAACGGTAGGTAAGTAACGTCCTAGACAATCCAAATGTATGCAAAAACGTAGTGAAAGAAAAAACACATGCTGAAGCAGGTTGGAGGCTCTTCTCCATTTCGATTCACAAGGTTCCAAACTTCTCAAAACTTACACAAAACACTAATAAACATGTTGCTGTCAGTCATCCTCATACACAAACAGGCATGGAAGCCATTAAAAAGGCGTGGCTTGTTAGCGCATGCGCAGAAGAGAGGAATGGGGCGGAGACGCTGAGCTCAACGGAGAGAAAGATGGCCTTTGTTTGGTTCTTTCAGCTGGAATAGCGTACTTCTCTGTCTTCAAAAGAGCGATGATGCACGCACGCCCGATAAAGCCGCATTCTTCGCAAGGTCATTGAGATAGGTCAAGTCCAAAGCAAAGAATTATCTCAAAACGAATTGGTGTTTCGGTCGTTTTTTTGAGCGTTGCAATAGTACGGAAATAATTCAATGTGTAGGACCTAAATTTCATAGCTCTATAAAATGGATTCCTACGTTTACAACATGAAATAGCGACAAAATAAATCTCCGAAAAGTGACTGCTTAAACTACGTCCTTCCTTGGGAAAAGTGATAGAGACATTGTCACTCTGTCTCAGAGATCGTATCGACTACAACGGCGGGATATAGATTCCTCTGCTTTGCAATATCTTCATTTTTTTCTCACACTATTTCTCATTCAAAAGGAGTGAATGCGAAAGTAGGGCGTTTCAATAAGGAGGCCCTGTATAATTCCACATAATCTTCTAACCAAGGGTTTTAAAAGGCAACTCTAATACATTCATATGAGAAAATAACGGAAGACAAAAGGACTCTGATTAGACTTACTTGTTTCTTACTGCAGGACCTTTTTTTTAGAATTCAAATGGGTGTAATATCTGTTAATAAATGAGTGGTTTAAGTTAAATATCCGTAATATCTAGTTTGTTGCGGAAATTTTCTATTTGAGATCATGGATAAAATAGCTGAACTGTACTCGAAATTAGACGTCTTTGTGTCCATAGAGTGCACGGAAGTTGGCTTGCATGAGATAGGTTAATTCACTTATTCATAAGAGGTAAATTTGAATTAATCTCTCTATTCTTCGTTAAATATTGATAATCAACAGTTAGACCACCTGACATTAGTTATAATTTGTTGATTCCAAAGTCAAGTTCCGCTTAACTTGCATCCAAATATTCATTAGCAAATCTTTACTATGAATCACCAATGTTTTTCTCAAATTGTAATTATCTTTTTTTATGTGAGCATAGTATGTACTGATCTACTGACAGAATCTCTTGCAAATTAGTGGAAGGTATAACTGGCAGAGGAAAAGTAAATACATTAATTTATTATTACATGTTTTATTTTCTGATTATGTCTCATTAATTTACAATGTTGCTACACAGTCATTGTTATACATATTTTATAGTTTTAAGATATATATCACACTAACTGAAAACAATTAGAGATGCTATTCTTGAAAAATATTTTTATAAACGTTGATTTACTAGGAAGGATTTAATTCTCAGGTTAATCAACATTACTGAATAATTCTGATGCTGTTGAAAATTTTTAGATCATAAAATTTACACTTGACAAATTTTGTAACTTATTTATAACTTTCATACATATATCTTACAATGCTTTAGTTAAAAATAAGATTCCAATTTTATTGATTTATTTAATATATATTTAGGCTGATGATAAACTCAGAATATTAAATGAAAACTTTATGAAAGTTTAAGAAAATGATTGTATAGAGATTCATAAGACATGATAGTTTTTAAATATTTTGCAAAATTATTATACACAATATTTTAAAACATTTCCATTAATTTTTTTTACAAATAAAATACGACTTATGCTCCCTGTAATTTCTAATTTAATAAAAATACCTATTATTTAATTCTTACTGAATATTTGGAACAAGAAACCAAATAAAAAATTAAGAACAAAAATTTGCTATTTAATTGGAGTATAATTAAGTAAGAAACAAAGTAAAATGTTAATTATAAAAATATTGCTATTCTTAATTAATATTATCAAGTTCTATAATTGAAGAAAATAGGAATAATTCATATCATACATGTGAAAGCACTTTTGCAAATTATGGGAATTTTCTGTATCCTATGTATTAAATTCTAAGACTAGTGACTTCTAAGTTAAGACTAGTGACTTCTAAGTTATTCTAAAGCCCTTGAAATAATAATTAAAATATACAAACTAATATACAGGATTTGATTACAATTTCATCTCTATTCGAATTAAACCCAATACATATCAAGAAAGGATACTACATTTAAAAAAGCTATCTGAATCCTATATACATATCTGTAAGAATGAACTAATAGCAAAACTATAAACATACCTCTTTGGCTTTCATATATAATCCAATAGATAGAATACAAACATTACACAACTAACAGCATACATAATTTAAATACATACTAAACCCAATACATATGTTCAACACTCAGTATATATTAAACCCAACCTATGCAATATTTCTGTAAATAAAAAAATTAAATCCAAACCTCCCTAAGAATAGTTCACTAATAAATAAAACATGGCAATGCTAATTTACAGTTAAGGACCCCATAAAACTAAAATTTATTCGTATATCTATCATTGTAAAGTTTCTGTAGTTCCTTTTCAAGAATATCTGATATAAATGGGGTACTCGGATGAGCTGCTTTAATCGATATGATTTTATAATCTTGAGAAAGCTTTCCTATATTTAATCCTTCTCTGATAATGCTGTCAAAGGCTGTGAATATATTTTTATGAGGAAAATAGCTGTTGAAATTTCCAAGGAAGGCTACAACAATAGCTTTCTTATTCTGAAAAAATTCCTTCCAAGTCTTTTCCCATCCCTCCCCTTCGTATGCCCTTCCATCCTCAGCTACAATGAAATTTGAATACATGTATCCATGAAGAGTGTTCATCTCCCACTCCAGTACTTTCATGTCATTGCTACAATTAAGAAAGCATCTTCTGACAAAATGACGGATGACAATGAATTCTATTTGTGATGAAATAGTCCTTAAATCCTGTTTCGATTTTGTGCCTCCCCACTCTAACCTCAATATGATTGGGAGCATCCTAGTTTCATTGCTCATTAAAGGAAAAAGGAAGTCCAAGTTATCTTTGTATCCCTCCCATTCTCTCATTCCGCTCCTCTCAAAACTATTCTTACTAATAGAATAATAGTCGTGAATAAGATAGTGTGGTATAATAGAATAATTAGGAGTTAATTTTTTCATGCAAATTGCAGCTTTCACGAATTCTTGGAATGATTTAATGGCAGCAGGGGATGGTGATCTATCCTTCTCCTTCTTAATAAATGCTATAAACAAGGATTTTGGACCCAAACCTCCTTTTCGAATGTAATTAAATTGATCCCATCCAATTCCTTCAAATATCTTTCCATCCTCCGATATCCAAAACTTATACAATAAATCACCGAAATATTTAAAATCATGAATTTCGAGATCTTGCATTATCTTATCATAATTGGTGGTACTATAAGTGTAACTATGGGTATCGACAATGAGCAGTTCGGCTTCCTTTGTTCTTCTTTCCCTGTCCACATGTTTTACTGATCCCCAGTCAGCTCTTCTGATGATTCCCAGCATCTCTTCGGCTGCACAGAAAAAGAAACACACTTATAAGAAATGAGCCTCACTTATTCATGCATATGCAATCCATTGGTAATTAAATCTTTCGTTTGTTAAATTCAAAGAGTTTACATTCTCAAAATAATAAATTCAATATTCCAATCATCAGGTATCTAAGAATTCAATTATTTTTATTATAATGAATAGCATATATTACACTGATGACGCAATGAGTATATATGTACTCACAAACCAATCAATCACAAGTTAAATACATACTTATATGTATCAACACCTAATTAGTGACCTTAATTCCGAAATATTTTCATATAAGTAATTAACAAATATATATTTCCTTAGTATGAAGTAATTTTGTATGTGAAAAATGGAGAGTATTCATTCTTGAAATTATTCATCATTTCATGTATGTTAAGTACAGTTGTTATCCACATTCTTTTTGACTACATTTGTCAATAATAATTAATGTTTTATCATTTGGATACTGCCTTCATTAACATATGAGATACACTCCAGAGAAACACTGAATAATCAAAAATATAAATTATTCTCTTGCTTTCATTTTGATACACCTAACAATTAAAAAATATTTGAAATATTACAATATACATACTGAATCATCACTTATATTACAAATAAATCAATGTTATATCAACAAGGGATACTCTAACATGAGAATGATGAAAGCAATGGGAAATAAATGTAATCATTCAAATCATATGATAAGCAAATATATATTCAAGCACAAAATAATAAACTATAGCATGATCTGGAAGTAATTTACAGCAATACATAATTATTTTAAAAAATACTTGATAAAATGAAAACTTGAGAGAAATTTCTGACTATAATAATGTCAACATATGAAGTTAAAATTTTTTACAATTTATTATTATTGATTACAACATTAAAAAGCATTAAAATAAATGGCAGGGTTAGAAGAACATTTTCATAAAATAAATTTACATTTGTAAATACATTTTCCTAATACTATTAACTTTCAACATCCCAATTATAACATGAAAATCAATAAAGGTGAAATGCCTGTGGAACTGAAATTCTCATTATAAACTATTAAAGGGATGACAAAATAAGTACAAGGAAAGAATGATGAATTGGGAAATTCTAAGCATAATGAAGATCATGAATCGAAAAAATAATATTGGATATTGATTGCAGTTATTTAAGGAAAGGCACTGAAACTGTTTCTGAGACATATCAACTGTTTTTAGTTTTAAATATCACCTTTTTTTCAATGATTACATGTATGTTAGTACATTTTTCATTTTGTGTTCATCAGTATATACATTGATTATTGGGGAAAAGACAAGTAAAACACTCATTTAATGTAACTGCTGATATTTTCCAAATAGGTATGTTGTTTTGTTCCACACATTACTGATATAATAGCTGAGTAAGAAATTCTAGATATTTTTCATTCAAAAATCTGGAACTTGATTCGTAAGAAAATCATGTTTCAATGTTGAGTGCATTTTGTCATAAGAAACATTCTAATAGAATCATCTGTCATATTCAAAACGTAGTAGGTAAAGCAAATTGGATGCAAAATTTAGCTAGTAGAATCCTAAGGGGCTGCTCATGGTGAGTAAAAGAAATAGCATACTTCTCCCTGATTCAATCTCTCCTTGAGTACTGTGGTGCAATTTGGGTTCCCCACGATGTGTGATTAACTTCCAGCCTTGAGATGGTTCAACATAGGGCAGCTAGATTTGTTAAGGGAGATTTTAGATTTGACAGCAGTGTTACAGCTATGATAGAATCTCTCAGTTGGGATTTTCTTAGTCATAGAAGACTTGATTACCATAGGAAGCTTTTTAGTAAATTTACCACTACAAATTCCTGGGAGGAGATAGTTGATATTGTTATACTAGCTAGTAGAGTACATGGTCGTTGAGACAAAAGGATGAAGCGTTACAGGGAAATAATTGCCAGGACAGATAGTTATTTCTGGTCATTTTTTCTGCAAAGTATTAGAGAAGCCAACAGCAGTCAAAGGTAGATAGGGTTTTTACTGTATCACACCCCCTGCCATGTACCAGTGGTGGTTATCAGGGTCTATATGTAAATGTCAATGTAAATCTGTCATTCAAGGTAAATTGGTGATACCAATCAGCAATCAATCCAAACTCAAACCCTAAAATAATATATGAACAAAGGGAAAAAAAGAAAAGGGAGAGTCATATTTACCTTTCACAGGACAGAAGTTGGACAGCAATCTCTTAATATCTTCCTCCTTGGATGTAACTTGGGAAGTCATGGATGAAATATCATTCATGTTGGCGGCAATTTCCAAAGCCTTATTTGAGATATCCTTCTTACAGCTTGCTATTTCAGAATCTTTTTCAAGAATTTTCAAATAGTTATCAGTGATATATTTCTTATAGCCTGCAATTTCAGAATCTTTAGCAGCAATTTTAAAATCGTTAGCAGAGCTAACTTTTTTACAATTAGCAATTTCCAAATCCTTATCAGAGATATATTTCTTATAGCCTGCAATTTCAGAATCTTTTGCAGCAATTTTCAGATCCTTAGCAGAGCTTCCTTTTTTACACTCAGCAATTACCTCATCCTTATCAGAGATATATTTCTTATAGCCTGCAATTTCAGAATCTTTTGCAGCAATTTTCAGATCCTTAGCAGAGCTAACTTTTTTACAATTAGCAATTTCCAAATCCTTATCAGAGATATATTTCTTATAGCCTGCAATTTCAGAATCTTTTGCAGCAATTTTCAGATCCTTAGCAGAGCTTCCTTTTTTACACTCAGCAATTACCTCATCCTTATCAGAGATATATTTCTTATAGCCTGCAATTTCAGAATCTTTTGCAGCAAGTTTCAGATCCTTAGCAGAGCTTCCTTTTTTACACTCAGCAATTACCTCATCCTTATCAGAGATATATTTCTTATAGCCTGCAATTTCAGAATCTTTTGCAGCAAGTTTCAGATCCTTAGCAGAGCTTCCTTTTTTAAACTCAGCAATTACCACATCCTTATTTGAGATATCTTTCTTATAGCCTGCAATTTCAGAATCTTTTGCAGCAAGTTTCAGATCCTTAGCAGAGCTTCCTTTTTTAAACTCAGCAATTACCACATCCTTATTTGAGATATCTTTCTTATAGCCTGCAATTTCAGAATCTTTTGCAGCAAGTTTCAGATCCTTAGCAGAGCTTCCTTTTTTAAACTCAGCAATTACCACATCCTTATTTGAGATATCTTTCTTATAGCCTGCAATTTCAGAATCTTTTGCAGCAAGTTTCAGATCCTTAGCAGAGCTTCCTTTTTTAAACTCAGCAATTACCACATCCTTATTTGAGATATCTTTCTTATAGCCTGCAATTTCAGAATCTTTTGCAGCAAGTTTCAGATCCTTAGCAGAGCTTCCTTTTTTAAACTCAGCAATTTCCAAATCCTTATTGGAGATATCTTTCTTGCAAGATGCAATCTCCTCCTCCTTTGAAAATTCGTCAAATGTTGAAAATGCAACAAAATCCTTTCTTTTCTTCTCTATATAAGAAATGAAAATACATTTTTGATAAAGGACAAATATAGTATGCAGACGCAACTTCAATTAAACTACAACTTAATTGGGATAAAAATTGAAATTGCAAATCCTAATTCAATTTCAGATTAATTATTTTGTTTACATAACTCAACTTAATTGTTTATGTTTTCAAAACATCCAATGGCTTCATAAATACCCAATGAACAAAATTATGATAAGTACTAAATTGAAATTCACAATAGGAAGATAATGTATTCTTAACAGGTGCATTTATCGGATTATAAAAGTGAGTATTACCTCTGACTGATCCAGTAGCACCGATCAGCTTATCTGCTGTGTCCAATACTGCATTGATAGAAACCTCAATATCAACATTCTGCCACAGTTTCCCAGTAGCGTTTCCGATGAATAAGGAGGCAACCACCTGTTCATTTAACCTATGATCCATTAAAAACTTCATTGTCAGGTTTTCATGTTCATCGGACCCTGAGATGGCAATGAGAACAAACAATGAAGAAAGAATAGTGGGAGTCCAAGATTTCATCTTCTCGAGAAATGAAGCAGTCTTTTGATAGCACACCTGTTGAAAGTGGAATCTGTATAAATAAAGATGACACTTCTTAAACCCAATGCATTCCTCATCTAAGAAAGCGTAGATTACAGTTCTGTTATTAATCAAAATCTGAGTCATATCAAATGCAAAGCCAATACTTTTAATAAACAAAAAACCTATTTATTTGGGAAAGATTAGAAATTTAAAGTCTCCCCTTCTATCAAAGACATTGGATAAATATAATAGGTACGTTAATTTTCTAGCACACTGAATTAAAAACAAGAAAACAGGGAATTATATATTTAAATTAAGGAAAGGCATAAATAATGCTTGAAAAATTGTAATTACAGCAGAAAAACACCAAAATAGAAGGGTTGTGGAAAAAAACAGATCATTGATAAAATAAATATGTATATACCCTTATGAAATTTTAAAAAATGTTTCCATCCTATTTGCCATAAACCTAATAGAATGCATACATATGTTTAAAATGAAGAAGTGCAATACAAAAAATATCAAGGAACCCAGTAATAATACTAAAGATAGTCAAAAACAGGAAGTATTTTACTAATGATACCCACATAATTATTTTCTAATACTTTGAGATCTGAATTCTGTGATGAATGAAGAAATATTACATGCATATGAGCATAGCGTCTTCATATAATCGAAGGTTAATAATCTTCACAAAATATATCAAATTCAAAATCCACAGATTAGAGTTATTAAACTCTTTTCCTCTTACAGGGTATTTGATATTAAGTGCTACAAAGTGATCATTGGCCACATTAATCTAAATGAATATTATTACATTACATTACAGTGGACACTGAATCTTAATGAGTCAAGTAGACCTTGAATGTTAACATTGAGTGCATTTATCTGCTAGGTGGTTCTGCTAATAAATTATAAAAATATTATCAAAAATAAACAGAGTAATAAACTCATAGACTAAGAAATCACTGGAAATCTAACAAAGGCCACACATAAAATCTAACATAAATTTTCAAAAGCCCTAAAACCCTCAGAAAGTTATAGACAACTGATGTAATGTCTTCAGAGAGTTTAACTTTAAATGAATTCAAGGCAAAAATAAAACTAAAAAACATTTTCATCTAAAGAGATGAGTAGTATGGACACTTCTCACATCCATTGAGAACCAATAAAAATTCAAGATTAGATCAAAGGGAGTTAATATAATGTCCTTGATGAATAAGAGCAATGATATCTATTGAAATAAAAACAAAAAATTAAACAAAATAACTTGGAGATGTTGAAAAATGGTGAAGAATGCAAATGCATATTATAGAAATGGAATTTCAGATTGGCAAACTCAACGTTTTCATAGAAATAGAGGATGCATTTCAGGTATTGAATAAAAATAAAGAAGGAAAATTATCTAAATTGTTACCTATAGTAGTATTTCAGAGAAATCATATTTAGTAATGCAAGGAGATGAATCAGAGAAATTGAAGAGTAGATCCAATAAGAACAATATATTTAGTGACCTGTGAAATTCTTAAAAGATTCATATAAATGGAGAGGGAAAATGTGGCTGCAGTTTACAAGTAGAAAAAATTAAGAAAATAAACGGTGATTATAAAACATACTTAAAATACAAGAAATGATAAAGTACCTAATAAAAATCTGGAAATTCTCAGTAGATGTAGGAACTATTATTAATACAGAATAAATTCAAGTGCGAATGCATTTAATAAATAATTAATGTCTTAATTTAGTTGAACTGTTGTGTCCATGTCATTTAGTTAAATGGTTAAATATGTAATAAAATAATAGGAGATTAAATAAGATATGAAAAGGAGATAACTGATATGAAAATACCAATCTGTAATTATTTAAGTTCGTTGAAAATAGAAAAGACTTAGCAATGAATCAAGAAAAGCATAATTGAAGGTATAGTAAAAGTATCCACAACAGAAAAACCCCAACAAAGAAGGGATTGTGATATCTTTAACAAGAGCTATAACTAAGTTCTGAAGATTCAGATAACCTTAGGATGAACAGAAAATAAATCCATTGCACATGCTGCACACATTAGAGACCATAAACATTTCATATAAAATTCGCAACATATTCAATGAAAAAATAAAGCACTCGTAAATTCTAGCTAAGCCAAAACTAATGTGGAGAAGAATTTACTAAGAAAATATTTAACATGTTTAATATACTGTTGAAGAGTTTGGAAAATTCTCAGTCGTAAAATAAACTACCACCTCAAAAGAAATCAATGGTATTTTCCAAAACAAATAAAACTGCAACGCATATTAAAGTGATGAATATGACTAATGAAAGAGAAGCTTCAAACAGAATAAATGCCTCAATTAAAAGAACATAAACGTTGAAATCCTACAAATATATATGTATCAGTTGCACACAATGGAATCGAGAGATGCATTATCATATGTATTAATGCAAAAAAGAAGTGAAAATCTAATAATTTTATCCATACCTTTCGACTGCCCTTTCACAACGACGATCTTCTGTAGATGTGAGAAAATGAAGTAGATTGGAGGTTAATTAAATGAACTGCAATTAACTTCTTAGGATGCTTTGCTGTGTTGTAATGGATGGGGTTTAATAGGCTTCTTATTTCAGTATTTTTGAGTCACTTGATGCAGCTGATAAGTGTTTCAAGGCCAAGATTATCCAGAAATGAGAAAGTAATGAAAGATTCTGGAAATGAGAAATGGAACCTCAGAATAGTAGGAATTTTCGGTAAACATTCATCCAATTATATACTTAATAATATAAGAAAAAAAATTAATTTCATATCAATAGAAATTGATATCAAGTAGAGATTGGATATGAAAACAGAGTATAAATGTCTACATTTTATTATATTTACTCGTAAATGATGATAATCATATTAGGAAGATTTAGAGAAATTTACTCAGAATAATAACCATATTTATCATACAAAAAGTACTCCTAAAAACCATTAAAATTAGACAACAACATATAAATCATGAATTTCACGCACTCCCCGACGAGATAAATATTTATGAAGTTTGGATATTCATAATATAACCAATAGGATATAAATAATGACATTCGATTGCACAATGAATTATGGGTCTGACTTTTGAAGCCTCGAAAATGCTCCCATAAGAAATGCACGTATACTTTATTTGCAACAATTGCAAACTTTTGTTTTTGCAAAATTAAATTGTAAATAATAGTCCTACTAAATCGAGATAAGTACCGAAAGAAAGGAAATTGAACCAAAATTGGTATAACTATGTATAAAGTTCATTCTGTTGTCATTTCTTGATTAGAAATTTCACTGCTTACGAGTATTGGCTACGCTTCGAATTCTGAATCCAAAGCGATGTTTCAAGGCCATGAGAAGAAGCTCATTTAATTTTCTTATCCTTATGTACTCGATGTACTTAAGTGCGGTCGTTTTTTTGTTAGTTAACAATTGAAATGAGGAGGTTCTAAATAAGTAAATAGGTAAGAAAAATAAAATGGATAAAACAATACATATGTAAATAATTTGACATGTTCTATGATCTGTTTTGGGCATTCCAAAAAATAATATGAAAATCAGAAACAAGTATGCAATAGTATAAAGAAATTCGTCGAAAAGCTAACAAGTGGGAATGCAAAATCAAAATTAATTTGAGGATGAACAGTAACTAAATTTCAGTAAAAATTAAAAACTCAATTGCAGTACAAAATAAATTATTACAATTAGCAATCGTTCTAGGAGAAATGCAATCAATTAAAAATTGAATAAATAGCGTAAAATTAAGAATCAAAGCATGCACAAGATTCCATCATCAAAGAAAAATCATAGAAATTGTTAATTGTTTACATGAACGTAAGGAAAAAAACTATAATAGAAATTAAGCATTTAAATAATCAGTTGGCTAGTTATCAGATGTTCAACCAGTTCATGCCTTTCTTACTATTTTGGAACAATGTCTCAAAATTCAGAAAAAAGTTTTAAAACAAAAATCAGAATTTCCTGTTCCGATTTTATCTTATTCGTAAACAACAAATGGAAGAAACGTAGTTAGAAAAGAGAGGGAATGAATAGAAACAGTAAAGATGACCGGAAAGTCGATATTAGAGCAGTCTTAGCGAAATTAACTCACATCAATAAAGTCTCATGTACAAATATTTCTTGGATAGTCCACAAAATCTCATAGAAAAAGTCACTTTACTTACATATATATTCTTTAATTTTTTCACTAATATCTTTTCTTAAATATTAATTTATTTCCTCACATTCTTACTTGTCTATTTACCGTTAGTTCACATCTAATTATTTCCTTATTAGTTCATTTATATCTAATTTCTATAAATACTTTTTTCGCTAAATTACGCTTTTGACTTCTCTCACTTTTTCAATATGTAGGAAAAACACCAAATCTAAACGAGGATATTTCACATTTCTTGCTGAAAATGGACCAACAGATAAGAAATGCACCATTTGGTAAAAAGATCGAGCTTAAATTAAAATCGGGAAAAATTATTGTTTACAGACTTGGGAGAGGCAGTCTTAACTTATAAACATATTGTGATGATACTCTCGTACAGCATTTGAAATTTTCGATAAATACTATAGCTATAGAAAATGGAGATTTGAGTCCCGAATTAAATATTAGAAGCAGATAAATTGAAAGAGGATTCCCGAAATTATTAAAAAGAGTAGCTAAATAATAAAACCTTAGTGATTATTAATAACACACCTGTTGTGAACTGCAATGATCTACGCATGATGAAAATGAAATAAGTTGATTAACAGAATATTTCTCGCGCACAAAAATTTCGCACAAATGCTCACTGGATTGCATGCAATTAGATGAAAAGTATTGTTTGAATTAAATGAAGATGCAGACTGACTTAAAGTGTGACCTTCACATTCGGAAATTTTTCTATGGTTGTCGTTCTGCTCCCAACAGATGCAAATTTTATTGAAATGTTTTTATGATTGCGTACGACTATAAAATTATTTGCGAAAACTGTTTCAATCATTATGCCGAGAATGAATATCACTTTCCGATGAAAAATACAATTTTTTCTCACAGCAAAATTAAACAAGTAAAACAGTAAAACTCCAAGCATGTCAAGGCCAATATCAATGCATCCAATAACGAAACCCAAAGATTTAAGTGGTAACACGATTTTTAACCAAACGGTTCATTTGCACTCGACTGTCTATTTTAGAAACAATGAAAACAATATCCCTCTCAAATGATCGTCCATTTGCACCTCTTGATAGAGTATGACGGGCTGAAAGCGATGGTCACAGAAAGTAGGTGTTTAGAAATAGTATGTAAGATTACTTAAGCCATTACTTACCTTTCGAGCTTTCTGTACTTCTGGAGTCTTCTTCCTTTGGAGGCAACACAAGTGATGGTCAGGAGCAAGCTTCACTTTGATGCAACGCAAGACGCCAATGATGCATTTAACTTTTGCAAATAACAAGGAAAATTGAAAACACCAATCACGGAGACTTTAGCGAGGATTTGCGCATCTGCATTGGTCATAACCAGCAAAAGAAAAAGAAACTAAGGCAGATGGTTGGGGGAGAGAGCATATTCAAGTGCGTCATAGGGGTCAGAGGTTATCCCATGGACTTTGTGGTCTCACGTCGTGCTCAGAGAATGAGAGGCCCACTGAACGAATGTACTTTTCTTTCCTCAATAGTAGACTTTTAAAAATCGCGTTTTTCCTCGTCGAATTTGTTAAAACACTGCTATGTTATTCATTGTCTCGATTAGCTTCCCGGTATAACTTCCAGCAAATTAGGATGCTAATATACTATTTAGTAACATCCTTTGTTGAATATTCGTGCTTCCTATTCTTTAACAATAAGAGCTTTTAACATGTGCAATATTCTCTGCAAATTAACAGTGATATTAGTACAGCATATGGTTGTTGAAGGTAAGGAATAATAATCGGTCGGTATTTGTACTATACGACGATTTTGGCTATTGATGTCTGCTTTATGGTCTTTGTAGTCTTTTATTGGTAACAAATCGCGGCAAGTACATCTGATGCAGTCATCGGAAAAAACGGGAAACTTTTAAGTGTGCATATCGTAGTAGCAATGCATTTAGCCAATCATTTATATTTCTTAATATTTTGGTTTTTTCATTTTAGTCGATCAAGGATATGGGAATTCCTTCATTGATCATGCGGAAGAATTGTGAAGGAAAATTCTCTAATAAAATGAATACAATATTTATTATCAGATTTTTACGTAAACTATAAAACTGTTTACTACAAAGATCGGCCGAAATACATAATATTTGAGTTGATTCTTTACATATTGACTCGGTGATTATTTGGAAGTAAAACCGTAATTAATTAAACAAATTAAATTTTACCTAGTGTTATGAAATATGGTCTTATGTTGATAATTAGGCCAAGTAATCTATTTTACCATTCTGATCTCTATAATAATTAGAGTTTTCATGAGATAGCTAAACTGTTGAACAAATGAATGCAAACTCAAATACCCTGTTTTATCTATTTATACATTATGTAAGCAATAAACAGTGATTTTCACTAAAATACGAAATAATTATTCCAATGTTCAGGTAATGTTAGTTAAGTAAATACTGTAAAGCATTTCTCAATTACAGGTCAACAATAGACGGGATGATTGACATACAAAATAGCTAATCTCTTTGCTATTATCACCCATTAATTGCAAGAATCGTATTCTAACAAAATAAGTATTGAATCGGTCTCAACTTCATATCCAAAGGAATCCCGCTTAGCAACAGACATGGCCTAAGTCACGTGACTATTCTGACATCCACAACTTATCTGCCAATAGCAAAATAAGTATACGCATATTCACAATGCTGGCGAACGCCTATTAATTGCCTTAGGAGTATCCACAGGTTCTCATTTTCCTATTCTTTTTGAATTGCCAATAACAGATCATAGAATACGTCAACATACTCACATATGTATCTTTTATCCATCCTCGAATTATTTTTTTTACCTATTTTCTTATTTAAAACTACACTTATAGACTTGTTTTCCTTATCGTTAATTAACATATATTTATATATCGTTAATTAACATATATTTATAGTAACTTTATATCTAATTTCCAAAGATTCATTATTGGCGAATTGCGCTTTTACATTCACATACTTTAACAAAACGAATAAATAACACATATATTTAATAACATTCCTTTTTCCCCTTTAAAATGCATGGCGAAATAGAAATAACATTTGGGCATCGAACCAAGGATAGTCAGAGAAACGGTGGACTTCCTGAAAGAATGTTTTCATACGCCTCTCTTCCCAATCCAGGTTACATATTTCCAATTTACCAGGAAAACACTAAAAAAATCTTTAAAAATTCCGCAATGCATTGCATACAGGGGATCTTGGCTTCCACCTGGCATCGAACTCATGGTCATTTGGTAACATATCTTTAACTGGTACTATACAAAACCATGGCGTCTGTACCCTCCGATATTTTTGCTCCTTTATCTTACAGAGAAGTGCCTCAAAATAATTTACAAAACAACGCTTAATGCATTCCTATGGAAAAATTACGAGATATAGGGCCTTCTGGCATCGAACCCATGATAGGTAGCTTCATCAAAGTCCGAAATATTCAGGCGACTATAGGGTGGTGTAGTCATTATGAAAAAACTTCACGTTGATGGCACATGTGGAACATTATCGGAGTTTATATCCCATATATCTATTATATACAGCAATTTCCCTGCATATACTTATATATGGAAGATATGAGTTACAACCATGTTCCACATTTGCTATTGACGTGAAATGTTTATGACAGACAGGCCATACTATTTAGTTAGCAGAATAATGCAGACATTAATGCTAGCTGTCATAGCTTCGATACAAAAAGGTCCCAAAAATCGCAATTTTCCCATATGAATGCATTGCGCGGATTGTTTAAAAATTATTTTCAGGCATTTATCAGAAAGACAAAGAAACCAAACTCTCGGAGGTTGAAGTCGAGGTAGTTTTCTATGGTTCTTATGGAAGAAATGTTACAAAATGGTGGTGAGTTCGACGCCAGGTGGTTGCAAATTTGTTCCATAAGAAATGCATTGGTGCAATTTTTGAATTTTTTTTTAAAAATGCCTTACCGATAAGCTGGAAAGGTGAAACCTGGTATATTAACAGAAGCATTTAAAAACATTATTTTATGAATGTTATTGTTTCTCTAGTTGTCCTTGGTTCGATGCCAGTGTCATTTTTAATCTACCATGCATTTGAAATGGGGATAACGGAATCTTATTTTCGGAACTTCACAATAAGGTATGAAACTGAAACTTTGGAGCAGCTCAGAATAGCACTTATTTAACATTAGCATGCAATTACTCCTCAAGAATGGGTTCTAAATTCGACGCCGGGCTGACTTTTCCGCGAATTTTTGGTAATTATTTTGGGTCCTTTCCCGGTGCGATAGAGCATAAAATTTCACGGAGTTTGCAGATGAAGTGGTCTTCTATGTTAAAAGCAGAAGAATTGTTACCAAATGACCGTGAGTTCGACGCTAGGTGGGCGCCAAATTCTCCAGTATATAATACATAGAGGTAAATTTTGACAATTATTTTGAATACTTATCCGATAACCTGGGAGGATAAAACCTGGAATAAGAACAGGGGCGTTTGAAGAAATTTTTACACGCAGTTCAATGATTCTCTAACTATCCTTGGTTCGATGCCAGGCGGTCTCTTAGGCGAGTCTCTGAAAATTGTTTTGAAGCTTTTCCCGGCGCAACAGAGGATTCAAAATCACGACTCTTGTTCATGAGATGGTCTTCTATCAGAGGGAGAAATGTTACCAAATGAGTGTTGGTTCGGCGCCAGGTGGTGCAAAATTCTTCCCGTTTCAAACGTATTTCGGCGTTTTTTAGGAATTGTTTCGAATGCTTTCGCAAAAACATGGAAAGATAAAATCCAGAATATGAATAGAGGACAAGTATCGCAGAATAATCTGATACTTTGGTAATTTTCACGTATTTCCTTGCAGTATGCAAGCAACTTTTACTCGTACACATTTATAGAGGATACGGCATCTAACCATGTTCCACAGATGCCATAAACCCGAAATCTTTACGATGTACTAGCCCTATCATATAGCCGCCAGAGTAATTCAGACATCCTTCCTTAAAGCGGTGGGTTCGATACCAGAAGGTCCCGAAGAATCGGAGTTTCTCAATAAGAATGCATTCTGCGCATTTTTGAAAATTATTTTGAGGCACTTATCGGTAAAATAGAGGAGCGAAAATCTCGGAGCTTAGAGATGTCGTAGTCTTCTATAGTACAAATGGAAACAATGTTAAAAAATGGCTGTGAGTTTGACGCCATTTGGGTGCGAAATTCTTCCATAAGAAATGCGTTGCTGCAATTTTTGGAAATTTTTTTAAATACCTTACCGATAAGCTGGAAAGGTGAAACCCGGTATAGTCACAGAGGAGTTTAAGAACATAATTTTACACTGTTCGCAGTTTCTCTTATTCTCCTTGGTTCGATGCCAGAGTGTCATTTTTAATCTACCATGCATTTCAAATGGGGATAATCTTATTTTCGGACCTTCACGATAAAATCTTGAGTTGAAAATTTCGAACTATGTCAGAATGGCACTTATCTAACATTACTATGCAATCGTCTCTCACAAAAGTGTCTTGAGTTCGACGTCACTTGGCCTTTCGGGCGCATTTTTGGAAATTATTTTGGGACATTCTTGGTGAGATAGAGTAATTAAAATCACTGCATTTGGAGATTAGGTTGTCTTCTATAGTGAAACAAGAATTACGTCTACATAAATACCATGCCAGGATAAAGGACGATACATTTTTCATTACGAAATTATTTCTGCGTAACGAAGGAATGCATTTATAAAAACAATGCATTATTATGCATGTATATTTGGAGGCTATTTTGAAGAATATGAATGTATGTAATACTCAGACGCTTTCCGGGCGACCAAAAGACCTCAGTGGGAGCGTCTTAAACAGGTTTTAATATCATAATTCATTAGTGAAATACTAGTTATAATTTGGAAAATTTTTAGTTTTCAAAATGAATAGGATACTAATTATTTTGCCATTGAAATTTTTCAACGTATTCCTATTATTATTTACAAATATCAGAATTAATAGAAAATTGTTCTAGCCTTAAAATTGTGGAAAACGAACGAAGTGTCCATTCTTCTCTTTGCTGCAACAAATAAAAATTATTAATGTTATTGCTTTTCAAGGAAATTCGTTGTTTAATCAACAATTGCGAAAATTCGAATTACCCAAAATCACTCGAAAACACTCTCGTAAAACATCACTTGAAGCTCTATTTTGTCGAATGCTGACTTTTTTCTTTTGCAGAATTTAAATTATAAATAACGATCGCACTTAAGTGAATCAAGTATTATAGGATATGAAAATAAATGAATCTTCTTATCATGGCCTTGAAAGATTGCCTTGGATTCGTAATTCGAAGGGAGGCCATTATTCGGAAGCTAGTGGAATTGCTCATCAGGAATAACAACCAAACAGACTCATAGAATCTATTATTTGGATATGGAACAACTGAATGAAAGAAATTGGCCTATTATTCTCCTATATTCGTATTACAGTCCAGTTCAGCTATCCATTTTGGGTCCGACTGACTATCACTAGACGAATATCTAGAATAGAAAACGATAAATATATTTCGTGTTAGGTATTAAAATTTCGAGTGAAAAATTACTTTTGACGACAAAAAGAATAATCTCTGTTTAATTTCCTTTCTTCTGGTACTTACCTCGATTGCGTAGGACCATTATTTCTAATTTTAACTTGCGAAAACAAAAAAGTCTGTCATGTATGAAAATTTAAGAATACGTTAATTTTTATGAGAGCATTTTTGAGGCTTCCAAAGTCGAACCCATGATTCTTTGTGTAATCGAATGTCATTATTTATACTCTATTGCGTGTATAACGCATCTCCAAATTTTTAATTATTTATCTCGTCGAGAAGTGCGTGAAATTCTTGCCCGTGAATTGCTTCCATGTCACTGTCACGAGAGCTGCTTATATCAGATTAAGCATTTGACAGTCTTAAAGTTTACATTATTTGTCAAAATGTATTTATTAATTTTCGATCTCCAATGTCTTCTGTTGCTTTCCCTATCATGACATTTCGGCTCTCCTTCCCCATACATTTCATATGAACTCATATTAGCCATACGATTGAGAGTAGAGTTGCACATTCGCCTTGCTAGACAGATAGACTGGTTGTTTACACAAACAATATCATTAAGTGTTTTAGTTTATTCTACTAATTCTCAAAGTTTCGAGACCAAAACGAGTTCTGTGACCAAATAATTCTCATTTCATTTTTTTTGTTCGTAATTGTCTCAAATTCGTGTTTTTATCATTTATATTTTATTTATCAAAATGTCTGAACTTCTGCAATCGATCAAAGTCAATTTTACATCTACTTTTATAAGAATAATTTAAAGTGTTTGTCGTGATACGTAGCGCAAGAAATAATAAACACGCATTAGCCTAAACGTTCTCTAAACGAATATTTTAACTACGTAATTCCATTTGGTCGGGATATCCTTGAAATGATTTTCATATTTTTTTTCCGCGTATTTCTTACGGGCGTAACAAACATCGGAAAGCTAAATATATAAACGGGAATTAAATTGTGTGAATATCGTATGAGATGGTGGTTAGTCAATTGTTTGTTTAGTGATTATAGTTCTTTTTAAATGGCACGATTAACTTAGTTCTCGCATTGAATAATAGAGGCAATTTGCGGCAGCGTATATTGGATGAGACACCCATTTTGGGCCTCTTTCACTGCTTCAGAATAGATGACCTCTGACCCAGACTCTGATATCAACTGAGTCGTCATTCACAGAGCTTCCGATTCTTTTTCCTTCTTTACGAAACTCTGTCTTTTTCCTTATATAGCGCGTTCACTTCTCACAGCGGGAAAGATGGGATACAAAGTACAGTATAACCCGTTTAAGACGCTATGCAGCTTAATAAGCGGATATCACCATAGTAATTTAACGTGGTTATAATACCATGGCAGTCCCTTTCATACGATTCACATGCTTCAGATACCACTTAAGACGCTTTCTACCTGTTTAAAATGCTCATTTCTCCCGTCTTAATTATAGTTAAACCCGTTTAATAGGCTATTTGTATACTATACGTTTACATCACTATGGCAGTCCCTTTCAAACGAAACACACGCTTAAGACGCTTTCTACCCGTTTAAAATGCTCATTTCCCCTTTCTTAATTATAGTAAAACCCGTTTAAGATGCTTTCTACCCGTTTAAAATGCTCATTTCCCCCGTCTTAATTACAGAAAAAACACGTTTAAGACGCTATCCATTACACTACGTTCTTATATCACTACGCCAGTCCCATTTACGCCAAATACATGTTACGAATAACGTTTATAACGCTCTGTTACCCACTTAAAGTGCGGATTTTTCCCATTCCCCAGTTTTTCACTACATAGTAATATCACGACATATTGTAAAAAATTGTTAAATATATTTGGGCATTTAATGAATATAACCGACAGTGATAATTATACTCATGGAACATGTTTTATATGTTGTCGTATCTTTTCTATTATGCAATTAAGTAAAAATGTTCTCACTCCTCGTGGAATTTCGGTAATAAGATTAAGATTCAAAAATTTGGCGATTATAGAAAACGTTAAACAGCCATTTTATAATCTCTTGATTGAGTTATTACGTATACGAGTAAAAGTTGCTTGCATACTGCAAGCTATCAGCTGAATGTATAATTGAATGTAAATTAAACATATCAAATATTCCAGCAGTGCATTTCTTATGGAAGAATTTCGCACCCACCTGGCGTCGAACTCACGCTCATTTGGCAACATTTCTTCCATAAGAACCATAGAAGACTACCTCAACTTCAACCTCCGAGATTTTGGTTCCTCTATCTTAATGATAATTGCCTCAAAAAATTTTTAAAAATCCGCGCAATGCATTCTCATGAGAAAATTGCACTTTTTGGGACCTTCTGGTATCGAACCTATGATAGCTAGCGTCCTAGTCTGAACTATTCTGGCATCTACAGGGTGGGGACAGTACGTCGTAAAAATTTCACATCGACGGCTCTCGTGTATGAAAAAATGAATAACTCGAATATCTCAGAGTATTATCATATAATTTTATCATAACTATGAAGAAAATATAGATCTATCTTCATCTGTACTATGAACATGTACTATCATTCATTTTTAATCATTATTTTCATATGGACATATCAATCTCAGTGTATTCATAGGGAAAAACGCAATACCTCGGTTTCAACAATAGTCTCTGTCGTGAAGGGGATTGGTTGTTTACACCATCAAAATTTCACGAAATTTCCGTTTATTTTAACCGAATTCTCGCCATTTCGACCCAATAACGAAATTTCACGACCAAAATAAGAATTTCTATTCATTTCTCTTTCTTTTGGTGCTTATCTTGATTTTGTAGGCCTATTGTTTCTAATTTAATTTTGCAAAAGAAATGTAGCCTGCAACAGATAAAACTGAGGTTTACGTGCATTTCTTATGGAAACGGTTTTTCTTCTCTGGGTTCGAACTGGGGCCGTTCAGGTAAAAGAAAATTTCGCCACATTGTAGGGGGCAGCAGTTTACATCAAATGCAGGTTTCAGCATCGCTCTAGCTCTTGGCGATGGCGAGAAAAACGCTTTTTTTAGACAGACGGACAGACAGAAAAACACCGTTACGTTTTTAATATATCTATCTTGAATACTACGCAGCACAGTGGGCTAGAATCGAAAGAACCTGGCCAAAAAATCCAGTTTTTGTGTTCTGACTTCAGTATTGGCCATTCTTGAATAAATCATTCCTTTACAACCCAATTATTTGCGCCGATGTCTACGCATTAAAATTCTACAGGGGGTCAAAATTTACCAAAATTCACAAAAGAATGCCGGTTTTTATTATTTCCGAAAATTCAGCTTTAATTAAGCCATTTCTAAACCCAAATGAGCACAATCATCAGGTTAAAAATCAATGCAGCGTTATAAATCATTCTTTAAGGCCTGAACCCACCGGCGCGGCGGCCGCAAGCGTTTTTATGATGGTACCTGGTCCTTCCTCTGCGTTCGTCACATACTCAAATTCAATGGTTTCTTATGGGGCCGACCCCACCGACGTGGAAAGCGCCATCCGGCAGATTAGTTCAAGGGATTAGTGCAGCGTTTTCGCGCCGGCAAATACGCCGCTTGGCTATGAACTGTGCATGCACAATTTTTTGATTTGCTGCAGTCCGTTTGCAATCAAATATTGTCGTTATTTTGATAAATTTCCTCAAAAGGATGCTTGTACACGATACCTTAACAATATCTGTACACCGTGATAAGTTTTCAGAACAATCAAAGCGATAGTACTCCGTAGAATCTCATCCCCGTAAAGTACTGCAAAAATGATATGTACGAAGTGTTTTCGGCATACAAGCGACTGTTTTCAGCCAAGAGTTGTATAGTTTTGATAATATTTGTCGGAAGACGTTCAAAATTATCAATAAAAATTCTTACGACAGAATGTTTATTTATGTCAAGCATATTTACTTTACTTAATTGTATGTTTCCTCAATGTAATATATGCGGCAATTAAAATAATGTAACAGGTGTGTGTTATATATACTCCCTGCGCATATAATAGGCTACTTTGTATTTACCTAAAGGTCCCCAGTTCGAACCCAGATAATAAAAACCGTTCTCGTAATAAATGCACGCAAACCTCACTTTTATCGGTTGCAGATTACATTTCCTTTGCAAAATTAAATTAGAAATAATAGTCGTTCGAATTCGAAACTAGCACCAAAAGATATAAAATATGTTAATAGGAGTCATTAATATTCTGAAATTTTAACATTTGCAGTTACGAACAATTTGCAGGATCGATTTATTTACAGGGGACGATCATTTGGTTATCAGCTCGGGGTTTGTGTTCATTTTTACTTAAAACTAAAGAACAAGAATTAGTGAAACCTTAAAAAATGCGTATTATGAAAATCCATCCCCTAAGAATGAATAAAAGTTTTTCGTCTGTGATATTGGTTCTCGTTTCGATCCCAGGCGGATCCAAGCGTAATCGACCGTAATAGAAACAGATGGAGTTCATTTTAAGTTTTTCCTAATACTAATGATAGACAAGAACATGTGTTTACGACTGGTGGTCGTTCTTGCCGCGCCGGTTGGGCCTACTACGCGGCCAGGGTGCATTTCTACGTCACCTAAGGGACCTTTGGCCCCCCTCCCAAGTGTCATAAAAACGCGTTGCGGCCGCCGCGCCGCACCGGTGGGTTCAGGCCTTAAAACTTTTTGGTTTCTCAACTATACAAATAACACAATATATACAAATAACTTTTTAGAGTAGAAGAGCAAGGATCATAATCCAGCATAATTTCGTAATCCTGCAATTGCTTTGCGAAAACCCTTGTGCCGTGTTACCAATAATTAATTTCAAGTTTAAATTTTCGGAAATTCTCATTTATGTGTATATTTTCAACACAAAAATGTTAAATATCATTAACGTTGGCCAGTTTTCCTCGATTTCGGTTCGCAGTAAAGCTGTGAGGTTTCGAAGCGTCGGCGATTCGAAGCGCAAAGCAAATTACTCTCTTAGATATGTCCAAAACTCAAGTTCTATTCAAGAGATTGCATCGAAAAAAACTAATTTAGTTGGAACGTAACTCAAGAAAACATTCGCCGTGCTGTCCAATTTATACGTCGCCTAAAACTTTTTCGTTTCTCGCGTGAGGAAGAACTTGTCGCGAGAGAAATCGAGAGAATTCTTGTAATTTTCATTTCCAGTTTGTTTCGATCTCATATCTTCAAGAGAACCTTAGTTATTGACTTTATATATAAGAGCGTAATCCTCTTCGCGCTTCGAATTGCCAAAGCTTCGAATAATGAAAGATACCGAAGTAATAAGCATAAACCAAACGACTACAAATAGTTCGATACAATAATACTTTCTAAATGAACATTGAAATCGTCTTAACTAATGCCACATAATATTCTTTGTATGTCAGCATATCGAGACTCTAACTGAATACATCTCTCTTTTCCCTTAACATTAATTAACCATCTCAATAATCCGTTTAAATCAACATACTACTTCATTTAGAGAACTACGTGCAACCATAATAAACATCAAATATAAACAACACATCGTCGCTAGGGACGCTTAAAAAAGTAAATATACCAGATATAACTCACCCAAAACGAGGAGATGCTCCAAAAGTTTACGAAACGGTACGTTGACCCCGTTGTGATGGTTATAAAGGTCCCAAAAACTATCTCAAATAATAAAACACACGCTATGAGAAATCAGAAGCACCAATAAATGCACTTTTCTTCTAAGGTTATGCATACGTTTCAATTCGAACTCATATGTAATTCGTAAAACACAAGCTGAACTCCAATCTTCGAGCTACACTTCTGTTACGTCTCTGAGTAAGTAATGGCCGCACTAGACTCGTTGTCGGAGTGGTGAGAGAAGAGCAAGCCGAGACAGACGTACATTACGCGCCATCTGCACGACGGAAATGAGAACTGCTCTTATAAACATGGTCGCCTTTTCGGGTAGCCTTGTACTATCTCAATGTCCTTGAAAGGAATGCGGCTTTTTGGCCGCTACATCGCTTCCTCTTAGAGAGATAAAAACACGAGTGAGTGACACGAGAGAATGAAAGAAACCATTCGCGCAATCTATTCAGTGGAACTGTCGTCATAATTTTCCTCGACACAGGAACGCTTGCTTGTTATGAAACTTGCTGCAGATTATTGAAAAGAATCATTCTTGATATTATATACGGTCTGATTTATTTGGAGCAAAAACATTATATAGCTATTGACAGACGAGACGCACGTCCATTTAGCGTAGTATTTTCCCAATATCTCTCTAATTGCACTTCTATGGTAATAGTGAATTACATTCCAAAAAGCGCGTTCTCTTCTCATTACAATGGTACAAGAATTTAAACCATTCTATGCATAGTTAACTCGAAATCGATGTTTACCCCATCCACATTTGCTTACAAAAGAATTGCAGGTAAATATTGAATTTCGTTTGTTCAGAATGATCCATGGGAATAAGGCATCGAGCATTACTTCGGTTGATCTAACGAACCATTGACTGTCTGATTTTTATAATATATTAAGCGTATATTAAATCACTTTCCACAGTGAATTATCTCAACGCATAATGTTTACTTTTGGAAGTAAACTCATGGAATGGTTATCTACTACAGATCATGTTTCATCAAGTAATAATAAATAAATTATTGATTATAGAAGAACGATTTATGGGCACAGTTTTGAATTCATCTGTGTGATGAGTATTTCATCGATATTTGTTTGATTACTTCAATGGATTATCCAGTCTTATTGAATTTAAGAACAGTCTGTAGCTTTGTTTACTGTTTGACAACATGACCACTGTTCCTTATACATCTTGTTATATCTCCTTAATTCTTCAGACTCAGTTCAAACGTTAATCATCGCATATTTTTTGTTCGTTGTGTTATAATTACCTTACGTACTTAATTAGTTAGTAGCCATTAACTTGCTTTTAATGAGAATATGGATATTTACTTTTGATTGACCCGCTACTGTCATCAGAAGTATTGGAAATTCATCGGGTACTAATCACGATGGAAATTGCTGAAAATCATCGGTGAATAAAAAAACAGTTTGTGAAATACATCAATAAATTTTTAAACGCATTGATGGATGTTTGATTCCATCGATGAATTTAAAATCGTGCCCTATTTCTTCACTAAAATAATTAATCTAATGAAATATGTCAGTTCAAGTAACATAAGTTACGATTCAATTTAAATTAAAGGTCGTCTTTATGATTTTTTTGCTAGGGAAAAACAGTCAGCTTAAATGAGTTGCATGTTGTGTTTCCTGTTGTGGAAATCTCAATTTGTGAAACATACCAAATAAGGGAGTGCAGTGATTTGAGCGTAATCTCTCTACTGCAGCTTAGAAATTCACTTTACCTTCCTAATTGTCAATCTGATAAGAATTATATCATGGAAGAGTGAATAATTACTGTAATTAGGTAACTAAAACCATCTTTTTGTGTGATAAGTTGAGCACTGTTAGAAAAGCAAGATGCATTTACCAATTACAGTCTTCCTTATCATTTTTGCCAGGAAGCACGTTAGATTAAATAAATTACTCTGCTGCGTTTCTTTTTGTCGCAATCTCAAGTTGTGAAACAAAGCAAATACACCAGAAGGGCAGTGTTATGCAGTAAGTGCAGTATGCCTTGCATTTGAATCAGAAACATCCTAATCTAAAAGTAATATTGTTGACACTTCCACAGATTATATAGTCACATATTAACCTATCTAATATTCCAATTCCCTCTGAAAGGCTAGTCTATGTTGGGTCCCCTTTAGTTTTTTATACAGAGGTATAGTTTAATAATTTAAAATTTCTTTTAATGAGATACCATCAGATAGATAACTTGTTGGAGATCACAAAACATCAAAGTAATTGCATTTTATAGAAATTTTAAGAAGAAGCTTCGAAATCACTCATCCTTAAAATCCCGTGTTGTTCACTTATTTACTTTACAATAAGAAGGAAAAAGACTATTTTCTCATCATTCATTCTGTTCTGGTGTAAATTTTGCACATTTATAAAAGATGATGAAATAAGCTCAAAGGCAAAATTCATAGAAAGAAGATGTGTTTTCCTGGTGAATAAGATGTATAAAGTGCTCTCAGGTCTCCAACCGGGTTGTCTCCTGCCAAAGGGTTCACTTTTTGGGTGCGTACTCTGCACCCATCTTCAGGAACTGATTTCTGATGAAGGAAAAGGGGGGTTCCTTTCACTTTTTTCCGTTGGGCGAAGCGGGAGTAACGGATATCCTCGTACTCCCAGCAGACAAAGGTAACGCGACAGTTGTAATGCGGTCAGAAGATTACCATGAGTAACTTTCGGACCTTCTGGTGGACTCATGCTACCGAGAACTGACCAAGGATCCCACTGACTCCATGATGAAAAAAGTTTCAACCTTGATAAAGAAATCAACGATCCCAACCGAAGCACAGAAGGGCCTTCTACCATGGGCTGCTGTTCCACCAAGGTTGTATGGTCTGCCCAAGATCCACAAACCCAGAGTCCCGCTAAGACCCATCATCAGCACAATAGATTCCCTGATGTACCACCTATCCAAGTTCCTCAGTAATCTCCTGACTCCCCATGTCAGCAAAAGCTTACGTAACGTGAAAAATTCCAAAGAATTTGTGCAAATACTACAGCAATTCCACCTGCATCCTGGGGACTTACTAGTTAGTTTTGATGTGGTATCTTTCTTCACAAATGTACCTGTTGAGGATACCCTCAAACTATTGGCACCAATGTTCAATGAAAGCCTGCTGAAACTTTTTGAAATAACCCTGATTTCGACCTACTTTTTATATCGTGGAAAGTATTATGAACAGCAAGGTAGCGTACCCATGGTTTCACCACTCTCTCCCGCAGTCGCCAACTTGTTCATAGAGGATTTTGAGGAAAAAGCACTTCAGTCGGCCCCTCTACAACCAAAGTGTTTCCTGAGATACATGGACGACACTTTCATCATCTGGCCCCATGGAGAAGAAACACTCGGCTATTTGCTAGAACATTTGAACAGCCAACACCCGAACATCAGGTTCACGATGGACTTGGAAAAAGGCGGCACGCTCCCCTTCCTCGATGTGTTGGTCAGTAGAAAACCAGACGGATCCTTGGGACACTCAGACTTCAGGAAACCGACCCACACTGACCGATATTTAAATGGAACAAGCCACGACCATTCTGGCGCAGTTAGGAGGTGTTTTAGCCACTCTGGCTCACAGAGCCTTAAGTTTCAGATGAGGAAAGCCTAGTGAGTGAACTCCATCATCTAAAGACAACCCTCACACAGAATGGTCACCGACTGAACCACATCAATGAGGCGATTCACAGGGCAGAAAAACCAACGGAAAAGACACCAGAGGAAAAACACATCGCCACGGCCTGCCTTCCATATGTTGCTGGGATGTTGGGAAAAATAAGCAGGATCCTCGTAAAAAACAACTTCCGGAAAATACACATCCCAAACTCAAAGGTTAGCTCATTGCTCCCAAAACCCAAAGACAACCTCGAACTCAGATCCTCGGGAGTGTACCAAGTCCCTTGCGAGTGCGGCCTTAGCTACATAGGTGAAACGTGCAGGACCATCGAAACCCAACTGAAGGAACATTCCCAATCAATACATCTTAACCAGCCAACAAAATCGGCCATTGCAGAGCCATCGGCCACTGCCTCAAGAAAGACCACTCGGCCAAGTTTGAAGATGCAAAAATCCTTTGCAGAGGGAGAGGATTCTGGGATAGGTTGACTAAGGAGCTATCAAAATCCGACTCCATCCCAGAAATATCAATCGAGACAAAGGCCTGTTCCTAAACAGTGGGACTGAGCCGTTCGCAGACTGATGGATCGACCAATAGAGGGAGGTGGCTCCAGAAGAGAGATGACAATTCAGGGAGTTAAAGGAGGATCCTTTCCCCCACCTTGGATTGGCCACCCCTACTACCGGACCCACAACGGAAAACCCTTACTCCCGCTTCGCCCAAAGGAAAAAAGTGAAAGGAACCCCTCTGGCCGCTATATAAAGAACCCCCTTTTCCTTCATCAGAAATCAGTTCCTGAAGATGGGTGCAGAGTACGCACCCGAAACGTCCACCCTTTGGCAGGAGGCAACCCGGTTGGAGACCCGAGAGCACTTTATACGGCAAAATGCATGTTTGGTAAAACCCTCTGTAAGGCACGACAAAACTTAATTTAAATATAAATTCATATTCTATATGTTTTATTTAATGATAGTTAAAATAATAGATATTGTTAGACAACACTTTATGCCTCTCTTTTTATCCAATTTGAAAAAATTAATGACCAATATCAGCAGGCTTCGGCTTTTTAAAACCCCTGCCAATCCGACTGAGCAAGGTTGCCATGTGTCACTGGATCATTTGTGACAAAATCAAGAAATATTTTAATTTTCATTGTAGAACGTCAATCAAAACACCCTTGCACATATTCCTCGCAATAAAGCTGCACAATTTACAAGAATCCTGTATTATACAGTTAAAGATTATATTGTTCCAAATATACTTTTCTTATTGTATGAGCCTCAGATAAGATCTGTTTGTGCATATGTAGTCATTATTTGGTCCCCTTAGAATCATATTATATGGTAGAAAAGCTACAGAGATCATCATTCACTGTGTTTACAATAGATCATAAGATAATCCTTAGAGACTAGGTTATCCTAATAACACTATACCTAATGATGACATGCAAGGCAAAATATTTAAAACAACAAACATAATCCTTAAATGAAACTTCTGTTTTACCTACGTTATTATGAACAATGCAGATAGATTTTTTCATTTAAATTTTTAAAGCAAGTTCTTCAACCGTTCAATAGATGCTTCTCCTCTCCATTATCATTTATTGCACTATAATGCACAGTTAAATCATAGAAACCAATGGCACTTAAATGTATCAAACATCAGAATGAATTACAAGTATAATACCCTATAAAATGAGCTTTTCTGATGAGACAAACAGTTTATTTGTAATGTCTTATTTCTTTATTTTATACACTATTTTCTGTCACCGACTGTTCATACTGAGTATGAGAGAAATACATTCTATCTATGCCTATTTAATATTTGCAAAATTTTCTTTAATGTACTTCAATACATAAAAGGCTACTTAACTCAATGTAAAGCATGTGGGAGAATTCTTGCACAAACAGATAGAAACTCAATTACAAAGATCAAGATTCCAATTACTAAAAGTAGAGCTTCAAAGAAAAATAGTTACTAAATTTTCACTACCAGACTCACAAAAAAAAGAAGGAACAAAATTAAAATTGCCAAAAATTTAGAATCTCTTAGTCCTACTGAATAATCAAAAATAAGAACAATTCCATACTCATAAGTATTCAAAAAATATCACTGAAAACAAGACACCCTAAATTAGCCTTGACAAAAGTTAATTCAAACTTCATTATTATATGTAAACAAGCCAAAGTACAAAAATATCAGGAACCAAAAGCTTACAGTTCTATCAAGCATAATTAAAACCAAACAGGAATAGTTTTATTCTTAAATGTAAGCTGTTATTTATGTAAATTCATCTACTGTTATGATTGATCTTAACATAATCCTTACAATCTCTTGATGCATTTTTTGAGAAAGATACAAAATTTTATTTATCTATTTAACTGTAATTTAAACGTGTAAATTCTACAGAGACTTTGATACAAATAATGGTTGTTAATATAAAATTAGAGGATCTCAATTCACTGCTTTAGCTTTCAATGAATATTAAATTGCAGAATACCATCAGCTTCAGCATTAAAAAAATCAAAACTTGAATTGCTGGAACATAAAATCTCAACATGTGACAGCATATATTAATTAGAAAAATTTTGGTGGACAATTTTGAGAAAAAATCACTTACTGCATCATATGGATACAGTAAATAAAGAATGAATAGAGAGATACTCACTTCCATCGTCTAGGCTACCATAGCTCATTTTGTCTGAATAAATATTCAGGATCCTGAAAAAAAAACAAAAGAATTCAATCATAATTGGCTACAAACAGTCATTAAATCACATTAAGAAGCTAAGACAAAATCTTGACCTCAAAAACTCGTTTCTTAGTAAAATTATTCATTTATATCTTACAATAATGTATAAGTTTAACATTTTATGATAAAATCCTTACCCAGTCATTACTTTGTCAATATTGTACTGTCCAAAATGAACAAGAAAAAGGAAACTGAGTTATTAAAAAATGTAGCACTGTTCTGATTCCCCTGAATTACTTGTATTTACTTATTTGTAAATATGGCAGCCCAAACCATTATCAATAAGCAACATCAATGAAAACCCAAATCCCTAGACCAGATGTTACACAGAATTATATTGCTTAATTAACAATACTACCCACACATTAGTGTTCAAACACCACAACACTATATCAAGACTCAATTTACACACACCTCCTTGTCACCCCCGCCAAAACATTTACACCACTTATATCCTCTAATTACGAAAACTGCAGTTCACTGCCTATGATGCTACTTTTCTACCCAAATTGTCACTAAATCGTTTTCATATCGTCACTTTTACGAGTACGCAAATAATAAGAAACATAACAATTATCACTTCACTTATTCAATTAGTCTACAACATCTGCTTTCGAACTCTTTTCTGTTTTTAGGTAAGGTAAGCATACTTACATGTTACTCATTTCAATCAGCAATAAATACAAGAAAACCTGTTTAAGACGATATCCCGTGGTTTTTTCCTAAGTCACGACTAACTGATAATAGTTCAAATTCGCGTAGAATGTGATGAGCTCCTCCAAATCTACTCAAATTAAAGGTGAAGTAATATATATATATATATATATATCAAAAAGCATCATGAATGATTCGGTTCAACTTTATTGTTAAATTTCCAAGACGACTCTTGTGGCACACACTTTGGAATGCAATGATTGAATTAACCCGACAAAAGAACCAAGTCGATCCTAAAACGAAACTTATTCGAACATATTCAACACTCTGTATAAAGAAAAGCGCTGAATAGCACCGTATTCGTGGCAAAGGATGAAAATTCATATCTAACGAACTAGAAATATGGAGAAATAAATTAAGAGAAAGATATTAAACAAACCTTGAAGCACAAACACAAACCATGTTGTGGGTGAAGATGTTGAAAACTTTTCAATTGCGTTATCAATCCAGCAAACTAGCCACTACCGCCGACCATTCTGATGTGAAACTGCAATGACGGCTTCTTCTGTAAAAAGGAAGAATGCTCCGCTTTGCCAAGTAATTCTCCTATGAAATAAGTTTCCGAAGAAAGAAGACATTTTAGAATAAAAAGAATTATTAAGTTAACATCAGAAAGTTAGAAATTGGTTACTAGATGGTGATTAGGTAAAAAGTCTTTGCAATAGATATGGTTAACGACGTATCACAAAGTAAGCCTAATCGTAAATTTGGGGCATCCCCAAATCTTTATTCTAAATGACAAGATTACCAACAGAGGAGTGAAATACTAAGCCAATCGAAATACTTTTTATACGACAACATCCGATCCTTTCATGCTCTCAAATAAGAGCTATTCAACGCAAATTTCTCTGTTTATTCCTGGAATTCGTAGGAAAAAGCGTTCCCGAATGATATTTTAACTAAATAAAAAGTTCACTGAAAATTGCCAAAGGCTCGCACGTTAACTTCAAACCAACACAAAATGTGTGCAAATGATTAGCTTGAAATTTTCTAAAGCTGTAAGAGCGATGGACACCAAGCAACGTCACAAAGTGATGTCTTATACGTATTTCAGTAGCCAAGCTTCCATCCTCTTTAGGTGAACGAAGTAATCTCTCCTGGAAATGCGATGAATTACTCAAATATTCTTTAACTGCATTTGCTATTAAATCCTAAGATTTCAGTTCAGGTTCTTGTATGTAAAAGAATCCTTCTTTTAATATGAAACCAAGCAGAAGGTAGACTTATTCAGCCAGTGACTAATCACTAATTCTACATTGTAGGTATTTTAATGATGGAACGAATCTTTGCAATAACATTTCAACTTTCCCATACTTTAAAATATCACCACTACAAGTATAGTATATACCATCATTCACTGTGTTTACTATAGATCATAAGATAATCCTTAGAGACTAGGTTATCCTAATAACACTATACCTAATGATGACATGCAAGGCAAAATATTTAAAACAACAAACATAATCCTTAAATAAAACTTGTTTTACCTACGTTATTATGAACAATGCAGATAGATTTTTTCATTTAAATTTTTAAAGCAAGTTCTTCAACCGTTCAATAGATGCTTCTCCTCTCCATTATCATTTATTGCACTATAATGCACAGTTAAATCATAGAAACCAATAGCACTTAAATGTATCAAACATCAGAATGAATTACAAGTATAATACCCTATAAAATGAGCTTTTCTGATGAGACAAACAGTTTATTTGTAATGTCTTATTTCTTTATTTTATACACTATTTTCTGTCACCGACTGTTCATACTGAGTATGAGAGAAATACATTCTATCTATGCCTATTTAATATTTGCAAAATTTTCTTTAATGTACTTCAATACATAAAAGGCTACTTAACTCAATGTAAAGCATGTGGGAGAATTCTTGCACAAACAGATAGAAACTCAATTACAAAGATCAAGATTCCAATTACTAAAAGTAGAGCTTCAAAGAAAAATAGTTACTAAATTTTCACTACCAGACTCACAAAAAAAAGAAGGAACAAAATTAAAATTGCCAAAAATTTAGAATCTCTTAGTCCTACTGAATAATCAAAAATAAGAACAATTCCATACTCATAAGTATTCAAAAAATATCACTGAAAACAAGACACCCTAAATTAGCCTTGACAAAAGTTAATTCAAACTTCATTATTATATGTAAACAAGCCAAAGTACAAAAATATCAGGAACCAAAAGCTTACAGTTCTATCAAGCATAATTAAAACCAAACAGGAATAGTTTTATTCTTAAATGTAAGCTGTTATTTATGTAAATTCATCTACTGTTATGATTGATCTTAACATAATCCTTACAATCTCTTGATGCATTTTTTGAGAAAGATACAAAATTTTATTTATCTATTTAACTGTAATTTAAACGTGTAAATTCTACAGAGACTTTGATACAAATAATGGTTGTTAATATAAAATTAGAGGATCTCAATTCACTGCTTTAGCTTTCAATGAATATTAAATTGCAGAATACCATCAGCTTCAGCATTAAAAAAATCAAAACTTGAATTGCTGGAACATAAAATCTCAACATGTGACAGCATATATTAATTAGAAAAATTTTGGTGGACAATTTTGAGAAAAAATCACTTACTGCATCATATGGATACAGTAAATAAAGAATGAATAGAGAGATACTCACTTCCATCGTCTAGGCTACCATAGCTCATTTTGTCTGAATAAATATTCAGGATCCTGAAAAAAAAACAAAAGAATTCAATCATAATTGGCTACAAACAGTCATTAAATCACATTAAGAAGCTAAGACAAAATCTTGACCTCAAAAACTCGTTTCTTAGTAAAATTATTCATTTATATCTTACAATAATGTATAAGTTTAACATTTTATGATAAAATCCTTACCCAGTCATTACTTTGTCAATATTGTACTGTCCAAAATGAACAAGAAAAAGGAAACTGAGTTATTAAAAAATGTGGCACTGTTCTGATTCCCCTGAATTACTTGTATTTACTTATTTGTAAATATGGCAGCCCAAACCATTATCAATAAGCAACATCAATGAAAACCCAAATCCCTAGACCAGATGTTACACAGAATTATATTGCTTAATTAACAATACTACCCACACATTAGTGTTCAAACACCACAACACTATATCAAGACTCAATTTACACACACCTCCTTGTCACCCCCGCCAAAACATTTACACCACTTATATCCTCTAATTACGAAAACTGCAGTTCACTGCCTATGATGCTACTTTTCTACCCAAATTGTCACTAAATCGTTTTCATATCGTCACTTTTACGAGTACGCAAATAATAAGAAACATAACAATTATCACTTCACTTATTCAATTAGTCTACAACATCTGCTTTCGAACTCTTTTCTGTTTTTAGGTAAGGTAAGCATACTTACATGTTACTCATTTCAATCAGCAATAAATACAAGAAAACCTGTTTAAGACGATATCCCGTGGTTTTTTCCTAAGTCACGACTAACTGATAATAGTTCAAATTCGCGTAGAATGTGATGAGCTCCTCCAAATCTACTCAAATTAACAGTGAAGTAATATATATAAATATATATATCAAAAAGCATCATGACGTCTTCAATGAATGATTCGGTTCAACTTTATTGTTAAATTTCCAAGACGACTCTTGTGGCACACACTTTGGAATGCAATGATTGAATTAACCCGACAAAAGAACCAAGTCGATCCTAAAACGAAACTTATTCGAACATATTCAACACTCTGTATAAAGAAAAGCGCTGAATAGCACCGTATTCGTGGCAAAGGATGAAAATTCATATCTAACGAACTAGAAATATGGAGAAATAAATTAAGAGAAAGATATTAAACAAACCTTGAAGCACAAACACAAACCATGTTGTGGGTGAAGATGTTGAAAACTTTTCAATTGCGTTATCAATCCAGCAAACTAGCCACTACCGCCGACCATTCTGATGTGAAACTGCAATGACGGCTTCTTCTGTAAAAAGGAAGAATGCTCCGCTTTGCCAAGTAATTCTCCTATGAAATAAGTTTCCGAAGAAAGAAGACATTTTAGAATAAAAAGAATTATTAAGTTAACATCAGAAAGTTAGAAATTGGTTACTAGATGGTGATTAGGTAAAAAGTCTTTGCAATAGATATGGTTAACGACGTATCACAAAGTAAGCCTAATCGTAAATTTGGGGCATCCCCAAATCTTTATTCTAAATGACAAGATTACCAACAGAGGAGTGAA
Organism: Pachydiplax longipennis; assembly: GCA_036926295.1. Classification (NCBI taxonomy): domain Eukaryota; kingdom Metazoa; phylum Arthropoda; class Insecta; order Odonata; family Libellulidae; genus Pachydiplax; species Pachydiplax longipennis. The sequence continues at coordinate 563,526 of JAVFKF010000021.1, read as the reverse complement.
ATACTAAGCCAATCGAAATACTTTTTATACGACAACATCCGATCCTTTCATGCTCTCAAATAAGAGCTATTCAACGCAAATTTCTCTGTTTATTCCTGGAATTCGTAGGAAAAAGCGTTCCCGAATGATATTTTAACTAAATAAAAAGTTCACTGAAAATTGCCAAAGGCTCGCACGTTAACTTCAAACCAACACAAAATGTGTGCAAATGATTAGCTTGAAATTTTCTAAAGCTGTAAGAGCGATGGACACCAAGCAACGTCACAAAGTGATGTCTTATACGTATTTCAGTAGCCAAGCTTCCATCCTCTTTAGGTGAACGAAGTAATCTCTCCTGGAAATGCGATGAATTACTCAAATATTCTTTAACTGCATTTGCTATTAAATCCTAAGATTTCAGTTCAGGTTCTTGTATGTAAAAGAATCCTTCTTTTAATATGAAACCAAGCAGAAGGTAGACTTATTCAGCCAGTGACTAATCACTAATTCTACATTGTAGGTATTTTAATGATGGAACGAATCTTTGCAATAACATTTCAACTTTCCCATACTTTAAAATATCACCACTACAAGTATAGTATATACCATCATTCACTGTGTTTACTATAGATCATAAGATAATCCTTAGAGACTAGGTTATCCTAATAACACTATACCTAATGATGACATGCAAGGCAAAATATTTAAAACAACAAACATAATCCTTAAATAAAACTTGTTTTACCTACGTTATTATGAACAATGCAGATAGATTTTTTCATTTAAATTTTTAAAGCAAGTTCTTCAACCGTTCAATAGATGCTTCTCCTCTCCATTATCATTTATTGCACTATAATGCACAGTTAAATCATAGAAACCAATAGCACTTAAATGTATCAAACATCAGAATGAATTACAAGTATAATACCCTATAAAATGAGCTTTTCTGATGAGACAAACAGTTTATTTGTAATGTCTTATTTCTTTATTTTATACACTATTTTCTGTCACCGACTGTTCATACTGAGTATGAGAGAAATACATTCTATCTATGCCTATTTAATATTTGCAAAATTTTCTTTAATGTACTTCAATACATAAAAGGCTACTTAACTCAATGTAAAGCATGTGGGAGAATTCTTGCACAAACAGATAGAAACTCAATTACAAAGATCAAGATTCCAATTACTAAAAGTAGAGCTTCAAAGAAAAATAGTTACTAAATTTTCACTACCAGACTCACAAAAAAAAGAAGGAACAAAATTAAAATTGCCAAAAATTTAGAATCTCTTAGTCCTACTGAATAATCAAAAATAAGAACAATTCCATACTCATAAGTATTCAAAAAATATCACTGAAAACAAGACACCCTAAATTAGCCTTGACAAAAGTTAATTCAAACTTCATTATTATATGTAAACAAGCCAAAGTACAAAAATATCAGGAACCAAAAGCTTACAGTTCTATCAAGCATAATTAAAACCAAACAGGAATAGTTTTATTCTTAAATGTAAGCTGTTATTTATGTAAATTCATCTACTGTTATGATTGATCTTAACATAATCCTTACAATCTCTTGATGCATTTTTTGAGAAAGATACAAAATTTTATTTATCTATTTAACTGTAATTTAAACGTGTAAATTCTACAGAGACTTTGATACAAATAATGGTTGTTAATATAAAATTAGAGGATCTCAATTCACTGCTTTAGCTTTCAATGAATATTAAATTGCAGAATACCATCAGCTTCAGCATTAAAAAAATCAAAACTTGAATTGCTGGAACATAAAATCTCAACATGTGACAGCATATATTAATTAGAAAAATTTTGGTGGACAATTTTGAGAAAAAATCACTTACTGCATCATATGGATACAGTAAATAAAGAATGAATAGAGAGATACTCACTTCCATCGTCTAGGCTACCATAGCTCATTTTGTCTGAATAAATATTCAGGATCCTGAAAAAAAAACAAAAGAATTCAATCATAATTGGCTACAAACAGTCATTAAATCACATTAAGAAGCTAAGACAAAATCTTGACCTCAAAAACTCGTTTCTTAGTAAAATTATTCATTTATATCTTACAATAATGTATAAGTTTAACATTTTATGATAAAATCCTTACCCAGTCATTACTTTGTCAATATTGTACTGTCCAAAATGAACAAGAAAAAGGAAACTGAGTTATTAAAAAATGTAGCACTGTTCTGATTCCCCTGAATTACTTGTATTTACTTATTTATAAATATGGCAGCCCAAACCATTATCAATAAGCAACATCAATGAAAACCCAAATCCCTAGACCAGATGTTACACAGAATTATATTGCTTAATTAACAATACTACCCACACATTAGTGTTCAAACACCACAACACTATATCAAGACTCAATTTACACACACCTCCTTGTCACCCCCGCCAAAACATTTACACCACTTATATCCTCTAATTACGAAAACTGCAGTTCACTGCCTATGATGCTACTTTTCTACCCAAATTGTCACTAAATCGTTTTCATATCGTCACTTTTACGAGTACGCAAATAATAAGAAACATAACAATTATCACTTCACTTATTCAATTAGTCTACAACATCTGCTTTCGAACTCTTTTCTGTTTTTAGGTAAGGTAAGCATACTTACATGTTACTCATTTCAATCAGCAATAAATACAAGAAAACCTGTTTAAGACGATATCCCGTGGTTTTTTCCTAAGTCACGACTAACTGATAATAGTTCAAATTCGCGTAGAATGTGATGAGCTCCTCCAAATCTACTCAAATTAACAGTGAAGTAATATATATAAATATATATATCAAAAAGCATCATGACGTCTTCAATGAATGATTCGGTTCAACTTTATTGTTAAATTTCCAAGACGACTCTTGTGGCACACACTTTGGAATGCAATGATTGAATTAACCCGACAAAAGAACCAAGTCGATCCTAAAACGAAACTTATTCGAACATATTCAACACTCTGTATAAAGAAAAGCGCTGAATAGCACCGTATTCGTGGCAAAGGATGAAAATTCATATCTAACGAACTAGAAATATGGAGAAATAAATTAAGAGAAAGATATTAAACAAACCTTGAAGCACAAACACAAACCATGTTGTGGGTGAAGATGTTGAAAACTTTTCAATTGCGTTATCAATCCAGCAAACTAGCCACTACCGCCGACCATTCTGATGTGAAACTGCAATGACGGCTTCTTCTGTAAAAAGGAAGAATGCTCCGCTTTGCCAAGTAATTCTCCTATGAAATAAGTTTCCGAAGAAAGAAGACATTTTAGAATAAAAAGAATTATTAAGTTAACATCAGAAAGTTAGGAAATAGTTACTAGATGGTGATTAGGTAAAATGTCTTTGCAATAGATATGGTTAACGACGTATCACAAAGTAAGCCTAATCGTAAATTTGGGGCATCCCCAAATCTTTATTCTAAATGACAAGATTACCAACAGAGGAGTGAAATACTAAGCCAATCGAAATACTTTTTATACGACAACATCCGATCTTTTATGCTCTCAAATAACAGCTATTCAACGCAAATTTCTCTGTTTATTCCTGGAATTCGTAGGAAAAAGCGTTCCCGAATGATGTTTTAACTAAATAAAAAGTTCACTGAAAATTGCCAAAGGCTCGCACGTTAACTTCAAACCAACACAAAATGTGTGCAAATGATTAGCTTGAAATTTTCTAAAGCTATAAGAGCGATGGACACCAAGCAACGTCACAAAGTGATGTCTTATACGTATTTCAGTAGCCAAGCTTCCATCCTCTTTAGGTGAACGAAGTAATCTCTCCTGGAAATGCGATGAATTACTCAAATATTCTTTAACTGCATTTGCTATTAAATCCTAAGATTTCAGTTCAGGTTCTTGTATGTAAAAGAATCCTTCTTTTAATATGAAACCAAGCAGAAGGTAGACTTATTCAGCCAGTGACTAATCACTAATTCTACATTGTATGTATTTTAATGATGGAACGAATCTTTGCAATAACATTTCAACTTTCCCATACTTTAAAATATCACCACTACAAGTATAGTATATACCATCATTCACTGTGTTTACTATAGATCATAAGATAATCCTTAGAGACTAGGTTATCCTAATAACACTATACCTAATGATGACATGCAAGGCAAAATATTTAAAACAACAAACATAATCCTTAAATGAAACTTCTGTTTTACCTACGTTATTATGAACAATGCAGATAGATTTTTTCATTTAAATTTTTAAAGCAAGTTCTTCAACCGTTCAATAGATGCTTCTCCTCTCCATTATCATTTATTGCACTATAATGCACAGTTAAATCATAGAAACTAATGGCACTTAAATGTATCAAACATCAGAATGAATTACAAGTATAATACCCTATAAAATGAGCTTTTCTGATGAGACAAACAGTTTATTTGTAATGTCTTATTTCTTTATTTTATACACTATTTTCTGTCACCGACTGTTCATACTGAGTATGAGAGAAATACATTCTATCTATGCCTATTTAATATTTGCAAAATTTTCTTTAATGTACTTCAATACATAAAAGGCTACTTAACTCAATGTAAAGCATGTGGGAGAATTCTTGCACAAACAGATAGAAACTCAATTACAAAGATCAAGATTCCAATTACTAAAAGTAGAGCTTCAAAGAAAAATAGTTACTAAATTTTCACTACCAGACTCACAAAAAAAAGAAGGAACAAAATTAAAATTGCCAAAAATTTAGAATCTCTTAGTCCTACTGAATAATCAAAAATAAGAACAATTCCATACTCATAAGTATTCAAAAAATATCACTGAAAACAAGACACCCTAAATTAGCCTTGACAAAAGTTAATTCAAACTTCATTATTATATGTAAACAAGCCAAAGTACAAAAATATCAGGAACCAAAAGCTTACAGTTCTATCAAGCATAATTAAAACCAAACAGGAATAGTTTTATTCTTAAATGTAAGCTGTTATTTATGTAAATTCATCTACTGTTATGATTGATCTTAACATAATCCTTACAATCTCTTGATGCATTTTTTGAGAAAGATACAAAATTTTATTTATCTATTTAACTGTAATTTAAACGTGTAAATTCTACAGAGACTTTGATACAAATAATGGTTGTTAATATAAAATTAGAGGATCTCAATTCACTGCTTTAGCTTTCAATGAATATTAAATTGCAGAATACCATCAGCTTCAGCATTAAAAAAATCAAAACTTGAATTGCTGGAACATAAAATCTCAACATGTGACAGCATATATTAATTAGAAAAATTTTGGTGGACAATTTTGAGAAAAAATCACTTACTGCATCATATGGATACAGTAAATAAAGAATGAATAGAGAGATACTCACTTCCATCGTCTAGGCTACCATAGCTCATTTTGTCTGAATAAATATTCAGGATCCTGAAAAAAAAACAAAAGAATTCAATCATAATTGGCTACAAACAGTCATTAAATCACATTAAGAAGCTAAGACAAAATCTTGACCTCAAAAACTCGTTTCTTAGTAAAATTATTCATTTATATCTTACAATAATGTATAAGTTTAACATTTTATGATAAAATCCTTACCCAGTCATTACTTTGTCAATATTGTACTGTCCAAAATGAACAAGAAAAAGGAAACTGAGTTATTAAAAATGTAGCACTGTTCTGATTCCCCTGAATTACTTGTATTTACTTATTTGTAAATATGGCAGCCCAAACCATTATCAATAAGCAACATCAATGAAAACCCAAATCCCTAGACCAGATGTTACACAGAATTATATTGCTTAATTAACAATACTACCCACACATTAGTGTTCAAACACCACAACACTATATCAAGACTCAATTTACACACACCTCCTTGTCACCCCCGCCAAAACATTTACACCACTTATATCCTCTAATTACGAAAACTGCAGTTCACTGCCTATGATGCTACTTTTCTACCCAAATTGTCACTAAATCGTTTTCATATCGTCACTTTTACGAGTACGCAAATAATAAGAAACATAACAATTATCACTTCACTTATTCAATTAGTCTACAACATCTGCTTTCGAACTCTTTTCTGTTTTTAGGTAAGGTAAGCATACTTACATGTTACTCATTTCAATCAGCAATAAATACAAGAAAACCTGTTTAAGACGATATCCCGCGGTTTTTTCCTAAGTCACGACTAACTGATAATAGTTAGTGTTCAAATTCGCGTAGAATGTGACGAGCTCCTCCAAATCTACTCAAATTAAGAGTGAAGTAATATATATATATCAAAAAGCATCATGACGTCTTCAATGAATTATTCGGTTCAACTTTATTGTTAAATTTCCGAGACAACTCTTGTGGCATACACTGTGGAATGCAATGATTGAATTAACCCGACGAAAGAAACAAGTCGATCCTAAAACGAAACTTATTCGAACATATTCAACAGTTTGTATAAAGAAAAGCGCTGAATAGCACCGTATTCGTGGCAAAGGATGAAAATTCATATCTAACGAACTAGAAATATGGAGAAATAAATTAAGAGAAAGATGTTAAACAAACCTTGAAGCACAAACACAAACCATGTTGTGGGTGAAGATGTTGAAAACTTTTCAATTGCGTCATCAATCCAGCAAACTAGCCACTCCCGCCGACCATTCTGATGTGAAACTGCAATGACGGCTTCTTCTGTAAAAGGAAGAATGCTCCGCTTTGCCAAGTAATGCTCCTATGAAATAAGTTTCCGAAGAAAGAAGACATTTTAGAATAAAAAGAATTATTAAGTTAACATCAGAAAGTTAGGAAATAGTTACTAGATGGTGATTAGGTATAAAGTCTTTGCAATAGATATGGTTAACGACGTATCACAAAGTAAGACTAATCGTAAATCTGGGGCATCCCCAAATCTTTATTCTAAATGACATGAATACCAACAGAGGAGTGAAATACTAAGCCAATCGAAATACTTTTTATACGACAACATCCGATCCTTTTATGGTCTAAAATAACAGCTATTCAACGCAAATTTCTCTCTTTATTCCTGGAATTCGTAGGAAAAAGCGTTCCCGAATGATATTTTAACTAAATAAAAAGTTCACTGAAAATTGCCAAAGGCTCGCACGTTAACTTCAAACCAGCACAAAATGTGTGCAAATGATTAGCTTGAAATTTTCTAAAGCTGTAAGAGCGATGGACACCAAGCAACGTCACAAAGTGATGTCTTATACGTATTTCAGTAGCCAAGCTTCCATCCTCTTTAGGTGAACGAAGTAATCTCTCCTGGAAATGCGATGAATTACTCAAATATTCTTTAACTGCATTTGCTATTAAATCCTAAGATTTCAGTTCAGGTTCTTGTATGTAAAAGAATCCTTCTTTTAATATGAAACCAAGCAGAAGGTAGACTTATTCAGCCAATGACTAATCACTAATTCTACATTGTATGTATTTTAATGATGGAACAAATCTTTGCAATAACATTTCAACGTTCCCATACTTTAAAATATCACCACTACATGTATAGTTTCATGTGGAACGTTGTAGGAAATTGAATGCGTCTTTTGTGAATGAATAAATCATGATAATATATATATAATAGGGTTTTAATACAACCTTATGAGCTTCATAATTTTTTACTAGGGAAAGGTTGGCACCATGCTTTTTGGTAACGATACATGTTTGCAATCTCAGCGGTGAGAATTACGAAAGTACGTAATGATTAATATATGGTATATAGGGCATTTCATGCCTTTTTGATCAAAATTTAAAAACATGTATCATATGTCATTAAAAGATACGCAATAACACTGAATGTCGCAGTACATGTGATGGGAATTTTATGTATGTAGTACATTAATTAATGACTTTCCGAAACTTGTAAAAATTCGCTAATTAAGTTATTATTTGTCAATAAGTAATCATAGTACATTATATAATAACTGAATGAAGTGAATATTAAGGTGTTAATATGATTAAAGGACAATTAAATATTATTAGAGCAATTATTACATTTATTGGATTAATATCCAACTTTCTAAACTCTAATTAATTATAAAATCAGTCACATTGAAGAAACATTAACTTTAAATAGTTCAAAAGCCTAAATTTAGCAAAAATAAGTATTTGAAATTCATAAGAGTAATTCTAATATTGAAATTCACCAAATATTTGTAAGAAAAAACAATAATTTTGTTAATATTTAAGTAATTCATAGTGTTATACATGTATCTTACATGCATTTTTGGTTTTAAGTTGTACATTAGGCTAAATTAACCTTGCTTAATTGTGTGTAATCATATTAAAAACTCTAATAGACCGTATTTAACAATGAAACAGCTTTGAGAACGTTCGGAAAGGATAATGAACTGTTCATTTTAAAATTTTCGTTGAGTTTTAAAAGATTCCCTTAATCTGGGGGTGGTTTACTTCATTTAACAAAAAACTACTATATAATTCAAAACCCTGTTAAGAAGTGACTCTGATAATTACAAATTCCCAACATTTGCACTTACAAATCTTAAAGGAGAAATTAATGAATTAAGACTGTGTAAAGTTTAGCTTATTTGACATAATTAAATAATATTTAGTAAATATTTATGGTAAATATTCCCGAAAATTCATTTTAGAAAATATACTAATATTAGAAAATGATTTCAAATCCCACCACCAAAGGCGCTAAACGCGTATAAAATTGTTTATAAAGTTTGCCGCTTCTGATTAAACAAAAAATAACAAAATTGCGTTTTTAAGGTATACATGTACTTTGTGGTATGGTTAACAACGACATAAATCATTTATAACGTCTGTAACTCATAAATTAAAGAATAGATAATAAATATATCATAAAATAATAAATAAATCATAATACTTTTACCTTTAAAACGTATCTAGGATACTTCTAAAATTAATGCAAGGAATTGTGCCTCTGAACATGTCACAGCGAAAGAAAGAAGCCAATAAACAAAATGCTTAAGGAGAGAGTATGTTAATCATGAGGTCAAAGGTTAACTCAAGGAATTTAAGGCCTCATCTCCTTCTATAAGGAAAAGAGGCCCCTTCAAGTGCTCTTCTCTCATGTAGACAAGTAAAAATTACGTTTTTCTACGTCGAATTTCCGAGAAAACACATCGATGTTATTCATTGTATCTATCAGATATCAATTATGAAATCAGGTATAATTCTTAGAAAATTAGAAGTGCTAATATACTATAAAGAAATATCAAAACTTTGATTTTCGTAAATCTGGTAATTAAAAACGTGGCTGTTGGAAAAAAAAACTGTAGCTGAGATGTTAAATTAAGCTCGGGAAAAACTGCAGTGCCAAATTACGCCGTAATAGTGGCGCTTGAGGTACCTTTATTTAATTCTCTCTTGCTATACTCTTCCATGCCTTTCCTATCTTCTGCGCATGCGCTGACGAGCCAAATGCAAAGAAGCGTCACTTGCCGAGTTAACGTTGTGTGGAGAGGTTAGCGTTTTTGTATTTGCGGTGATTTGTCTGTTACAGAATCTCAGAAGATGTGCGAGCAATCTTTGGATGTCCTCTGCAGACTTTGTTTAAAAGAGAGTTTCTCTTTCGTCAGTATTTTCTCCAACTTTTCTTCAACTGGGGATCCTGTGTTTAGAGTCCTGAATTTCGTTTACGACTTAAAGGTATGTGCTGGCTTGTTTTTAAATAATACAGTTTTGATACCGGAATAGGATGCAATGAAAAGAAGTTCTTAAGTACTGATACCTTTAGGCAAGAAATCTGTATGATTTCTGCCCCCTGTATAATATTATTCATCCTTTGTTACTCTACGAAGATTTTCTGAACCTCATCTCTATCTTCGATTATCCCAAATTCATTCTTTCATCTGAAAATGAAGGTTATTCAAAGATCAAATAATAGTATGGTTTGTAATGGAGGCATACGATTTTTAATTACAACTCGGTTGAACTCTGTCGTCTTTTCAGTTCAACTCTTTTGAAAACGATTCACTTTGATCTAGCTATTGTATCGTAGGTCGAGTAGATGGAAAGACCGATGTATATTGTTCTGTGATTAATGTTTATTATTTCTATTCTTAAGATAAGCGAAAACGATGGTCTCCCGTCTAAGATATGCAAACCATGTTTGTGGAGGATGACTGAGTTTAATTGTTACAAGAGAAATGTACACTACGCCGAGGCCGAGATACTAAAATTCTTAAGTAAAACTAATGTAAGTAAATCCTGTGTTCAGATTTTTTATTGCTTGCATTTTGAAGTTTTACTAACATTATCCTTATATGCAGTTGAATAATTTATTCAGTTTTCGGAACCTTTTCAGGAATCCAACGAAACTTTTGTTGACGAAGCGATTGAAGCTGATGCAGAGGAAATCCAAATGGTTTGTATTTTTTAGTGATTTTATGAAAGAATGTTAATACGAAATTTTATTTTAGGGAATAAATTAAAATCACATTTATTGCTTTGTCTTTGCAGAATATTAAAGATGAAGTGCCGGAATCGGAAGATGACAGGTGTGCCATAGACAGACAGGTAAGCATATATTCGTAAACTTCATTATGAAATTATTTATTTATATTCGTAAGAGTAAGTAAAAAGTATATTATATACTTAACTTAATTTTTAGTAACTTTAACTTAGTTATTTATCATTCTCATCGTGGTGATATTCCTTAAGTTGTATATTAAATAGCATTATGGATCCAAATGAAACTAGTGTAATTAAGATTGAATTAAATATATATTTATTGTTTTAATTTAACAGATATATAGTATACAATATAAATTTTAAGTTAACACACACACACCTATATATATATATACGAGTAAAAGTTGCTTGCATACTGCAAGCTATCCGTTGAATACAGTATCATACCAAGTACTGCCTCAGTTCAAATTTAAAACTTCGCGCCAAAGACCGCCTGGCGAAGAACTAAGAACCTGGTCGTGAGAGAAGACAGCAAAATAATATTAGATAAGTGCCATCCTTACTTGTTCCAAAGTTTCGATTCAATATCTTATCGGGAAGGTCCCACGCCTCTGTAACCATTCCGGGTTTTATCTTTCCAGCTTATCGGGAAGCCATTTTTAAAAAATCGTCAAAGATATCCGCAATGCATTTCTTATGGAAGAATTTTGCATCCACCTGGCGTCGAACTCACTGTCATTTGGCTACATTTTTTCCATGAGAAGCATAGAAGACTACCTCAACTTCAACCTCCGAAATTTTGGTTACTCTATCTTAACGATAAGTGCCTCAAAATAATTTTCAAAAATCCGCGCAATGCATTCTTATGGGAAAATTGCGATTTTTGGGAATTTCTGGCATCGAACCCATGATAGCTAGCGTCGAAGTCTGCATTATTCTGGCATCTAGAGTGTAGGGCCAGTACGTCGAAAAAATCTGACGTCGATGGCGCTTGTGGAACATGGTCAGAATTCGTATCCCCTATAAATATATAGGTATATCTATATATATATAGGTATATCCGGAGAGTTAGCTATATATAATAGATATATATATATATATATATATATATATATATATATATATATATATATATATATATATATATATATATAATTATCAGGGCATATTAGTATTATTAATTTAAAAGCTAATTCCTTAAGTTATATAAATAATAGTGTTATGGTTTGAAATCAAAACTATGTGATAACATTTGGTCATTTGTGCTTAGTTGCGTCTTAATCTTAAAGTCATTTTAACTTTGTCTAAAACTCTCATTATTGTAACCCAACTCTTTTTTAAAATTAATTTATACTTTATCAGTAATTAATTGCTTCAAATTGAAAGTGCAATACATAAGTAAGTACCTAATTTTGAATTCTTTGCTTTATATGATTTTGAATCTTTACTAACCTTATCAGAATGTGCTGTTGGGTGATTTATTTAATTTTCTGTTACTTTTCAGGAACCCAACAAAACTTCTGCTGATGAAGCAATTAATGCTGTGGAAGCAGAGGAAATCCAAACGGTATTTAATTTTATGGTGATCTTAATAAAGAATATTAATGCAAAAGTTCATGGTAGGCAATAATTTTAAAAATTAAATTTACATTGCCGTATTTTTGCAGAATATTGACGATGAAGTCCTGGAATCAGAAGAAGACAGGTGTGCCGTAGACAAACAGGTAAGCAATTACTTGTAAATGTTATTAATTATCACTTTTTAGTAATTATTTACGATTTTTGTTGTGATAGATGATATTCGTTAAGTTATATATTTAACGGTATTAATTTAATAGCTACATAGTGTACTCGTAAAAGTTGCTTGCATACTGCAAGCTACCTCAGACAGTGCATTTGAAACCTACCAATTGCCTCTATCTACGTTACATTTTATATTATTCACAGTTATCCGATAAGCATTAAAAATAATTGTCAAAATTGACTGACATGCATTTTAAACCGGAGAATTTTGTACCCACTTGGCGTCGAACTCACAGTTGTTTGGTAACATTTCTTTAGTTAGTACCATAGATAACCACGGCATCTCCAACCTCCATGATTTTCACTATTCTATCGATCCGAGTAAGGACTCAAAACAATTTTCGAAAATACATGCGAAAGACTGCCTGGCGTTGAACACAGGGCCCATTCCTGAGAGACAATTGCATACGAATGTTAGATAAGTGCCACTCTGATGTGTTTCAAAGTTTCAATTCAGTATCTTATTGGGAAGGTCCTAAAATGAGGTTCCGTTTTCCCCGTTTGAAATGCATGGTAGAATCAGAATGACCCTCTTGCATCAAAGCAAGGACCACTGGAGAAATGGTGTAGCTCATGCAGGAATGTTTTCAAATGCCTCAGTCACTAGGTTTTATCATTCCAGCTTATTGCTCAAGCATTGAAAAAAATTTTCAAAAATTGCAGCAATGCATTTCTTATGGAAGAATTTCGCACCCTCCTGGCGTGAAACTTACGTTCATTTTGTAACATATCTTCCATTTGTAATATAGAAGACTACCTCAACTTCAACCTCCGAGATTTTCGTTCCACTATCTTACCGATAAGTGCCTTAAAATAATTTTCAAATATAAACGCAATGCATTCTTATGGGAAAATTGCGATTTTTGGGACATTCTGGTATCGAACCCATGACACCCAGCGTGAATGTCTGCATTATTCTGGCATCTACTGTGTGGGGCCAGTACATCGTAAAAATCTGATATATATATATATACAATATCTTATCGTGAAGGTCCTAAAATAAGATTACGCTATCCCCCTTTGAAATACATGGTAGAATTGCTCAGACATCGAACCGAGAACCGTCAGAGGATCCGCGAACAGCGTATCTGAAACATATGAATTGCTTCTATGTACATTCCATATTATACCATTCCCGGTTATCAGGTAAGCATTAAAAGTAAATGTCATAATTCCCCGCCATGCATTTTATACCGGAGAATTTTGCGCCCACTTGGCTTCGAACACACGGTCATTTGCTAATATTTCTTCCTTTGACACTATGGAAGACCATCTCATCTGCAAACACCGTAATTTTGATTGCTCTATCGTATCGAGAACGGTCTCAAAACAGATTGCAAAAATTCGCGCAAATGACCGCCTAGCGTCGAACTCAGGACCCTTCTGTGAGAGAAAATAGCGAATTGATATTAGAAAGGTGTTATTCTGACTTCCTCCAAAGTTTCGATCCAATATCTTATCGGGAAGGCCCTAAAGTAAGATTTTGTTTTCACCTTTTGAAATGCATGGTGGAATCGGAATGACCCTCTTGCATCGAACCAAGGACCACAAGACGAACTGTTAAAATTCATGAAAGAATGTTTTCAAACGCCTCTCTCAACATTCCGGGTTTTATCCTTCCAGCTTATCGGGAAGGCATTGAAAAAAATTTTCAAAAATTGCAGTAATGCATTTCTTATGGAAGAATTTCGCACCCTCCTGGCGTGAAACTCACGGTCATTTTGTAACATATCTTCCATTTGTAATATAGAAGACTACCTCAACTTCAACCTCCGAGATTTTCGTTCCACTATCTTACCGATAAGTGCCTCAAAAGAATTTTCAAAAATCCACGCAATGCATTCTTATGGGAAAATTGTGATTTTTGGGACATTCTGGTATCAAACCCATGACACCTAGCGTGAATGTCTGCATTATTCTGGCATCTACTGTGTGGGGCCAGTACATCGTAAAAATCTGAGATTGACGGCGCTTGTGGAACATGGTCAGAATTCGTATCCCCTATAAATATATATATATATATATATAGGTACGAGTAAAAGTTGCTTGCATACTGCAAGCTATCCGTTGAATGCAGTATCATACCAAGTACTGCCTCAGTTCAAATTTAAAACTTCGCGCCAAAGACCGCCTGGCGACGAACTAAGAACCCGATCGTGAGAGAAGACAGCAAAATAATATTAGATAAGTGCCATCCTTACTTGTTCCAAAGTTTCGATTCAATATCTTATCGGGAAGGTCCCACGCCTCTGTCACCATTCCGGGTTTTATCTTTCCAGCTTATCGGGAAGCCATTTAAAAAATCGTCCAATGCATTTCTTATGGAAGAATTTTGCATCCACCTGGCGTCGAACTCACTGTCATTTGGCTACATTTTTTCCATGAGAAGCATAGAAGACTACCTCAAGTTCAACCTCCGAAATTTTGGTTCCTCTATCTTACCGATTAGTGCCTCAAAATAATTTTCAAAAATCCGCGCAATGCATTCTTATGGGAAAATTGCGATTTTTGGGAATTTCTGGCATCGAACTCATGATAGCTAGCGTCAATGTCTGAATTATTGTGGCGTCTAGAGTGTAGGGCCAGTACGTCGAAAAAATCTGACGTCAATGGCGCTTGTGGAACATGGTCAGAATTCGTATCCCCTATAAATATATATATATATATAGGTATATATATAGGTATATCCGGAGAGTTAGCTATATATAATAGATATATCTATATATATATATATATATATATATATATATATATATATATATATATATATATATATATATATATATATAGGTATATCCGGAGAGTTAGCTATATATAATAGAGATATATATATATATATATATATATATATATATATATATAGTATAATTCTTCCATATGAAAATGGTGTATTTACATTGCATTGATAGCATGTGATAGTATTTATTTTATATAAATACAGGATTTATTTCTGACCATATATTAATTATTAATTTAGTTATAAATTCCTTCTTCTTCTTACTTCTTTCCTCCTAGGCTTATGCCTGTTTCCTTCAGTACCCCAGGCTTGGTACTGGCACTTTGAGTAATACCTTTTAACGCCTTTAAGTAGGTTACTAGCCTGGCTTATCGGCGTGGGACAATCACAGACAACCATTCCCTAACTGGAAAAATCCGATTAGCCGGGATTCGAACCCGGGACCGTGTGGTTGGAGCGTTAATGCGCTGGCTCGCTAACCACTCCACCACCACGGCTGGCATAAATTCCTTAAGTTATATATTTCATAGCATTACAGTTCCAAATCATGTGATTAACATGGCGATTAAATGTTTTCCATAGATGATATTATTCCTAATTTAAGTCTCAAATGTAAAGTCACTTTTTTTAAAAAGTGACTTTACATTATCTTCTAAGTTTAATTAAACTTAGAAGATAAAATTTTAAATAATCCAAGAAGTAATATACCATCTTTTTGTCATCTGTGCTAAGCTATACCTTACTCTCACCTATAGCTAAAAACCTCTTAACTCTATGTGGTTCTTTTGTTGAAATAATTCATAATTTAATTTATCAGGATAAGTAATATTTAATAATATTAACTTAAGCTGAGTTCATATCCTTTTTACTGGTGCTTTTACTTAATTTTTAAATTAGTAATTGAATCACTACTTTCTGTAGGTAGCTGTTAAAGACGAAATTGAAATAGTGGACTGGCAAATTCCACAAGAGTTTGAAGGGAAAGAGTTTAGAATAGAGGTAAGTGTAGTATTTTTCTCATCATTTTATAATTTTTTCCAAAAGGACTTAAGCATAAGACAATTTAGCCACTGTTTATGTAATTGTAATGCTGATTTGAGGTTCCATTACGTTCTTGGCTTTCTAAATAAAACAATAATATTGTCCACATTTATTTATCCAATATCAATATCTCAACATTGTGTATAGATAGTTATTAAATATATCCTGTGAATGGTAATCAGAAAAATCTTTTCTAGAGTAGTTTACTGTGATTGTTTACTCTTTTGATAAATAATGATCCTAAACTTTTTACCATTAATTTATTTAATGTGAGAACTACTTTTTCAGGAAATTGTGGGAATCTTTCCAACTGAGAATGAAGCTGAACAAAACCATGATAAGTACATATTGTGTCTCCAAGAAACTAATAACCTACAGGTAAATAGAATGCGTTTAAAAATGTATTGAATTTCCATTGTATTGTATCTTAAATTATATGAAGATTCTGCATTATTTAATGCTACTAATGAAGTCGTATGGATATATTGAGACCTTCAAAGCAATGATGTATTAATATAGAAATCTGCCTCATTTTTAGGCATTGGTTAAAGAAAATGTAAAAATAGAAGAGGAAAACAATGATGAAGGAATTCTAGGCAATCATTTGAATGAGGTAAGATTCATATTAGAGAAGTTATTAGATGCAAAATAATTTCAATATTGCAATTTTTTTATTATTCACTTTAATATTTCTATCGAAGGTAAGCTAATGTCTAATGTTAAAACTATTGATAGAAAATAGTTTTCCTGTGTTTATTTTATCACTCATTTTTCTATATTCATATAATAAGTAGTCAGAATTTCTGGTATTATTGTAGTATCACTCATTTATGCAAAACTTTCCATTACAAATTTAAGCATTTTGCAATTTTTTATTTATCATCAGTCTTATATGACATAACTGCACACACAAAATAAACTTTACTCTATTTGGTAATTATAACTGTCTTTCGTTGATTTGCAGATGTCAGGAGAATCAAATGTACCTTCACCAGGTGGTGAAAATGAAGGAGAAAATAAGGACAGTATATATGTGGACGAATATAGTTCCTTATGTAATACTAAAGACTCCTTTGAACACATTGATGGAGAGAATTCAGAGGAAGGAGATAAAGGACAGTCATCTGCTTCTGCAGCAGAGTTGAATTGTACAGAGAAAGAGGGTGACTCAGGGTTATCAGGACAGACAGCTACTGTTAAGGGAAAGGGTTTGTGTTTTTATGTTTGTGATATTTGCAAAAAGAGCTGTAAAAGGAAAATTCATTTAAGTAATCATGTCAGAATTCACTATGAAGATAGACCATATGCTTGTAGTATTTGCAACAAAAGATTTAAACAAAAGGGTGGCAGAAGTCTGCATGAGATATTGCATAGGAAGCAAGAGAAAATTCATAAAGGAAATAAGTTGTACACGTGTGGTACTTGTGGAAAGCAGTTTAGCAACAAACACAGCTTATATAAACATTCATATTTACACACTAAGAGGTATTGCTGTGGTGTTTGTGGAAAATGTTTCGGTAGCAGTTCACATCTACAGACACACTCAAGAATACATACAAAAGAGAAACCCTTTAAATGTAATTTCTGTCAAATGTGTTTTAAAAGAAAAGGAAATCTAAAAGATCATGTTGCTTCTCATTCCTCAGAGAGACCGTTTTCATGCAATATTTGTGGTAAAATGTTTAAATATAAAAGGAACAGGAAATATCATGAGCTTACTCACCAAAAGAAAATTTAAATTCCTTACAATCCTCAGTTGATCTTGTCCTTTTATACATCATTTGCTATTTAGGAATGAAGACGTTCTGTTCTGGAATCTATGTAATTAGTAGATTACAGTTTTGACTTTAATAAATATGTTGAATAATTAAGCATTTTAAATTCGAACCCTTTATTTTTAACATGGTAATGTTAATCCTATTTATAATCCTAACCTAATGTTAATCCTAACCTAACGGAGAAAAAATTAGAGAACATTGAAGAAAACAACCATTTTTGATGTAGTGGCACTTGCTTATAAGTAAAGATACGAAAATTTTGTCGTATGGAAACCTAGCTTTATACTTTAACTTTGAATTTAGATAGTTTTACAGTTTCTAAGTTTTATAATAATCCTGTAAACGTACAACTTGAGCAAGATGTACAGCGTTTTTGGCAAAAAGGAACGTGCTGCAATCCACTTCTCCTTATTTTCTCTCACACTCCTTTTTGACGATGAAACCGTAAAGGTATGTGAGGCTGATAGCAGAGCCGAGTGTGGGAAAATAGCATTCAAACTTGCTGATAATCTCTCAGCTTAACTCGAGAACTCGAAAGTATCATTTACAGAGAAAGAGTTTAAATGTTTACGTACGATGGACTTGTACTGGATTTTAGGAAGGAATAACATCCATCGAGCAGTGGGCTAGAATCGAAAAATCTTGCCAAGAGGCCTGAGATGGTTTTTTTGAGTGCAGGTTCTGATACTTCGCCTTGATATTACAAAATGATTAGATCTTATTTTCCCATTTGTCATTTTTCGATATCCTAACGCGTTAAAAAGATACATGGCGTTAAACTTGAACAATTTTCACAGAAATGGGCAGTCTTGGATTTTGGGTATAAATCATCAAGTATGCTGTTATGTGGAGGGTTTAAGAATATACTTTTGGAAAAAACAATGATGCAATGACCCTGAACAATTCTTTGTCTTTTGACTGGTGCAATTATTGCTTTCAAAAAAAATATTTTGCTCATTTAAAGCAACAAAATGGCGGACAATTTTCGAGATAAAGTAAGGAATATAAATAGTAAAACGACCTTTGTACATTGAGTCTGTTATACCACATCATTGTCATTTAAGAAGTATATAGATGTGGAATCTGAAGAAACTGTTTCAATTCAGGTGATTTTGGATTGTTAGGAAAACGGTAAATATTTTTGTAATTTCAGTTTTAGTCTTTCTACAAAGGTATAAAATGTTCATTATTTTTATTTAAAATTAGAGATGGATGGTATTTTTAAATCAAGAAGGACTAGATATTTATGAACGTTTTTTAAGTTTAATTCAGTCCTTGTCATTTTTGATGGGGAGATTCACTAGTAAATGAATAGCATTGCATATTTTCATTGGCAAACTTCCACGATGCATCACGAGGAACTAGTATTCCTGCTTTCCTCCTGAAGTATATATCAAATCTCGCTTTCGTTCCTCAATGCCCATCATTCCATCTATCAAAAATAGCAATAAAAAAGCATGGGAGATCTCATTGTATTGATAACTGAACCTCTGGATGCTTGGTTGAGTACCCCCAATGACATTCAAATTCCCTTCTTTACTATTCTTACCCACTCCACCTTTTGCTAGGAGAACACTCTTCCTCTTGTAAATATCGAAAAATCAAACAGATTCCAGTCTCGGGGTATCGACCCCCCTTAAATTTAGAGATCTTAAAATTATTTAAAAAAATTATTTATTAATATTTAATAACTGTTTATTTATTAATATTATTTAAATGGTGATCTTGCCAACATTGATACTCTGTTAAAATTAACTATAATATATACTGTGACAAAACAAAAAATATTCATAAATAAATAAATATTAATAAAAATATTTTTGAATCTCAAATTTAATGTTTATAATAAAGTATTATATATAATAAAGACCTTTACGGAGTGAAATCTTCATATTTTTATCTGGTCCCCCAACCAAGATATTGGAAGTGGAAATTTGGGAAAAAATTCAAAAATGATTTTTTTAATTAGTATTTTTTAAACGGTACTCTTTCCAAAAGTGATACTTAGTTAAAAGTAACTACAGCATATAGTGTAATAGCCCAAAAAAATTGAGGCTGAGAAATTGTTCCTTCTTTGAAAAGTGAAAAGTTAAATTTTGTTCATTATTGACCAAAACATTTAAGGTGTTACAAAATTTTTTAAATATACAGATAGTTTAGTAATTATGGTTTATTTTCATAGGACAGAGTGTACTGAAATCAATGCAGATTATTTGAAAGTCCTAGGGTGACCCATTTCTGAACAATTGAAGAATTTGTAGATGCTTGCAAAAGTGAAAAACCGTGAGCGGACAAGTACAAAAATGGCCACCATCTCGAAACAGTAAACATTAAAAATATTTAAAAATACTCTTGTGCTTGCTAAATTTAAGGGTATCTCCACACCAAATATCAATTTTTTCTGAGTTGCTCGAGGAACCAGTGTTGGACCATAACTATAGATTCACCCTATACTAATAATTTTTACTTGTATAAATAACAATGAATGCTATATTTCTTTACTTTGTGTTATGATATTTCTACATTATGTTACTAACAGATTCTACATCTTTAGCTGGGAATTCATCAGCTATTTCTGGAAAGTATTTCATTTTAGTAAATTTTAAGGTCCAATATTTAGCTAGTTTTTATAGTTGAATATTTGTCATTAGAATTAATTACTATACAGTTGGTTATGTTCATCCATAATTAGCATAATTTTCTATAAATTCAATATAAGTTTCTATACTGTTTTATCTTGTGTTAGTTAATTTATGCATGGAATCAGTTTTAACCCCAAAATAATCATTGTTATTCAAATTTCAGATTTTTCGTTTACTCTTAAATTCTTGGCTTCCTGACTGTGAGAGATTCGTAACCTTTAATTGGTTGTATTTGGTCATACTGACCTGGCCAATATTCCTTTTGACAATTTAGCTAATAGTATTATATTGTTCTCAGTTGTTATTCTATCTAGTTTCTTTTTCTTTATCACTAAATCATGTTTTATTCGCAAATTGATGTAATATTACTCTGAAATACATTTTACATGGTGCAATTGATACTATGTCTTGCTAAATAATGTGGCCTGAAGTGATTTAGTTTCTTAATAATAACAAGTACTAAGCTAACTTTATTCATTCCATATTTATTCAAGAAATGTGTCATAGACCATTTCCCTGCAGTGTTTGTGGTAAAATGTTTAAATATAAGAGTAGCAGGCAATTGCATAAGATTACTCACCAAAGAAAAATTTAAATTCTTTAAAAACCTCAGGCCATCTTTGAATGTTGTTCTTTAATGTATTATTAGCTCTTTGGAAGTGAGAATTTTAAGTTCAAGAACTTTGTGTCTTTATATTCTATTAAAGTTTCTTAAAGTCAATGTTTTATTAAATATTTTAAACTTAATAAGTACTTATTTGAAGCCCCTCCCTGTAACATTGAACTGGTAATGCAGGCACAAACTAAATGGTGAATATGATCAGTATTTGCATGTGACATACTTTTTCCCATACTGATAATTTTTACTTGTATAAATATGAATAACAATAAATGTTGAATTTTTTATTTTATAATACATTATTACAATATCTTACCATATTCTTAATCATTTGCAGAGAAGCAGTCATCAGCTATTTCTTAATGTGTAATTCATTTTTAGCAAAGTTAAGATCCAATATTTATCTAGTTATTTGTATATTTCATTATTTGCTGATAGAATAAATAGCAATACATTTTTAGTTTTGAATGTACTTATTTTCGTGGAAAAGGCATAAATCTCGGGAAAAGTTTGACTACCTGCCAGAGAAAGCTGACCTGGGATATATTAGTGCATCCATTGATTAAATTAATATTCTAGCAATAACTATGAAGTGTACGATGATGAATATTACAGTCCTAATAGATAAGTATATGTGAATTTTAGAAATGTGTTGAGTTTTTGTCTCTGGTAAGAGAAAAACTGATGCTGTGGTACATTAAAGAGTTTAGTCATTGACTACAACAGCAAATGAAAGATCCATTTGCTTCCCGCTAAGTTTCATTTATCATTATTATCATAAATGCATGGTTTCTCATGTAACAAAATCTAAGTATAAATCTAAGGAATGCATTGTATATCTGTTCAGATGGGATCATTTCTTTAAACCTCATGTTTAGCCTAAAAATATTTTGATCAGAATTTTACCATTGAGGCTCAATAAA
Organism: Pachydiplax longipennis; assembly: GCA_036926295.1. Taxonomy (NCBI): domain Eukaryota; kingdom Metazoa; phylum Arthropoda; class Insecta; order Odonata; family Libellulidae; genus Pachydiplax; species Pachydiplax longipennis. The sequence goes on along the minus strand of JAVFKF010000021.1, from coordinate 541,594 downwards.
TTAATGTTTATCTTCATATATTTTATTTACTTTGTAGTTTAATTGTATAATTCACTTTAATATGTTATCAGGCTGATGTGCAGTCCTTGATAATAAAATTTTCTTCCAAAGACTGTTTTCAGCAAAGGAAAGAGGCTTAAATGAAGGACATGATGAAAATTTTGTTAATCTAAAATAAGCACAGAACATTACATCAACACTTCTTGTAGCTTTAATGAAGAGTGAGTTAACAATACACTCAACTTATAAACGGAACAAAATATCCTGGGACGTAACGCTTCTTCGCACCACCAAAGTAGTAATTATGACAAAAGTTGTAGGAAAGTCTTTTTATAAAGCCGTCAGCTAACGAAATTCCCACGGATATTTTCATTTTCATCTTCGTCACGTACCTTCAAATATTAAGATTAATAATTGTCTACCTAATTTGGATTTTTACCTTGAAAATTGATAAACAATGTCTCAGAAAAACACTTCTCATTCTCAAGCATAATTTCAGGTTGCTTGACAAAGTTTAAAGGACAAAATACCCTTTTATAACGAATGTAAACATTGCTAAGCTTCCAGAACGGCCATTTTGAAATAACTGAAGGTTGAATCTGTTGTCTCCAGGAATGCCGCTAGGGAGTGTAAAGCTACCGCCTATTGCATACGGAGATAATAGTCGTCTATCAAACTTAATAACTTTATAATGTTTATGCCTTGTATGTGCTAGTCATTGTAAAATACCAAGTAATTGTGTCATCCTATTAAAGAATAAAAGCAAGCTCATCAAAAGCAAACAAGCAAAACACCAAAGTCGGTAATGATGGCGAAATTTCCCAAATGCACCGAATATATGGCGAAGGAGTTATATTTCATTTTTTCTACTCGATGAGCGTACTTCCTTCCATGGCCTCATCTCCTTCTATAAGGGCAGGAGGCCCATTCAAGTGCTCTCCTCTCATGTAGACCATTAACAATCGCGTTATTCTACGTCGAATTTCCGATAAAACACTTCGATGTTATACATTGGATCCATTGGCTATGAGGCACCATTCTAAGAAACTTAGGAATGCTAATACCTTATTTTAAAACATCAAAACTTTCGTTTTCGTAAATGCTGTAATTAAAAACGTCGGTCTGTTGGAATAGAATTATAGTTGAGATGTGAAGTTAAGCTCGGGAAAAGTTGCAGTTCTAAATTACGCCGTAACAGTGGCGCTTGAGGTAACTTTAACGATTATCTCTTGCTATACTTTTCCATGCCTTTCCATGCTTCTGCGCATGTGCAAAGGAGCGTCACTTGCCGAGTTAACGTTGCGTTGAGAGGTTTTTGACTTAGTATTTGCAGTGATTTGTCTGTTACAGAATCTCACAAGATGTGCGAACAATCTTTGGATGTCCTCTGCAGACTTTGTTTAAAAGAGAGTTTCTCTTTCGTCAGTATTTTCTCCAACTTTCCTTCAACTGGGGATCCTGTGTTTAGAGTGCTGAATTTCGTTTACGACTTAAAGGTATATGCTGGCTTGTTTTTAAATAATACAGTTTTGATACCGGAATAGGATGCAATGAAAAGAAGTTCTTAAGTACTGATAACTTTAGGCAAGAAATCTGTATGATTTCTGCCCCCTGTATAATATTATTCATTTTATGTTACTCTACGAAGATTTTCTGAACCTCATCTCTCTCTTCGATTATCACAAATGTATTCTTTTATCTGAAAATGAAGGTTATTCAGAGATCAAATGATAGTATTGTTTGTAATGGAGGCTTACAATTTGTAATTATCATTCGGTTGAACTCTGTCATCTTTTCAGTGAACTCTTCTGAAACTCTGAACTCACTTTGATCTCGCTATTGTATCGTAGGTCGAGTAGATGTTAAGACCGGTGTATATCGTTCCGTGATTAATGTTTATTATTTCTATTCTTAAGATAAGCGAAAACGATGGTCTCCCGTCTAAGATTTGCAAACCATGTTTGTGGAGGATGACTGAGTTTAATTGTTACAAGAGAAATGTACACTACGCCGAGGCCGAGATACTAAAATTCTTAAGTAAAACTAATGTAAGTAAATCCTGTGTTCAGATTTTTTATTGCTGGCATTTTGAAGTTTTTCTAACATTATCCTTATATGCAGTTGAATAATTTATTCAGTTTTCGGAATCTTTTCAGGAATCCAACGAAACTTCTGTCGACGAAGCAATTGATGCTGATGCAGAGGAAATCCAAGCGGTATGTATTTTTTAGTGATTTTATGAAAAAATATTAATACGAAATTTTATTGTAGGGAATAAATTAAATTCACATTTATTGCTGTATCTTTGCAGAATATTAAAGATGAAATGCCGGAATCGGAAGATGACAGGAGTTCCATAGACGGGCAGGTAAGCATTTTTTCGTAAACTTCATTAACAGTTATGAAATTTATTATTTATATTCGTAAGAATTATATATTCAACTTAATTTTTAGTAACTTTAACTTAGTTATTTATCATTCTCATCGTGGTGATATTCCTTAAGTTGTATATTAAATAGCATTATGGATCCAAATGAAAATAGTGTAATTAAGATTGAATTAAATATATATTTATTGTTTTAATTTAACAGATAGTATACAAAATAAATTATAAGTTAACATATATATATATATATCAGAGCATATTACTATTATCAATTTAAAAGTATATTCCTTAAGTTATACAAATCATAGTGTTATGGATGGATTTCTTTTTGATTCCTTGGATGATTTTGAATCTTTACTAACCTTATCAGAATGTGCTGTTGGATGATTTATTTAATTCTCTGTTACTTTTCAGGAACCCAACGAAACTTCTGCTGATGAAGCAATTAATGCTGTGGAAGCAGAGGATATCCAAACGGTATTTAATTTTATGGTGATCTTAATAAAGAATATTAATGCAAAAGTTCATGGTAGGCAATAATTTTAAAAATTAAATTTACATTGCTGTATTTTTGCAGAATATTGACAATGAAGTCCTGGAATCAGAAGAAGACAGGTGTGCCGTAGTCAAACAGGTAAGCAAATACTTGTAAATGTTATTAATTATCACTTTTTAGTAATTATTTATGATTTCTGTTGTGATAGATGATATTCGTTAAGTTATATATTTAACGGTATTAATTTAATAGCTATATAGTGTACTCGTAAAAGTTGCTTGTATACTGCAAGCTATCAGTTGAATGCAGTATCATACCAAGAAAGGCCTCAAAACAATGTTCAATACTTCGCGCAAAAGTTTGCCTGGTGTGGAACGAAGGACCCAACTGTGAAAAACAATTGCCTATTATTGTTAGATAAGTGCTATTCTTACCTGTTCAAAAGTTTCAATTCAATATCTTAATGGGGAGGTCCTAAAATAAGATTATGCTATCCCTATTTGAAATACACTATTAGAAATATTATCCATTAAAGTTTATTTTTGTAACTTACAAAATTGTTTATCATTTTCATTTTGATTGGCGATATTCCTTAAGCTATATATTTAAAATAGTATAATGCTTCCAAATGAAAACCATGTGATTAACATTGCATTGAAAATATGTGATAGTATTTATTTTATAGAAATACAGGATTTATGTCTGAGCATATATTAATTATTAATTTAGTTATAAATTCCTTAAGTTATATTTCATAGCATTACGGTTCCAAATCAAAATCATGTGATTAACATGGCGATAAAATTTTTCCATACATGATATTATTCCTATTTTAAGTCTCTCAAATGTAAAGTCACTTTTTAGAAAATTAAACTTAGAAGGTAAAATTTTAAATAATCTTAGAAGTAATATGCTATCTTTTTGTCATTTGTCCTTAGTTTAACCTTACTCTTACAGTCATTTAAACTATGGCTAAAAACCTCAACTCTGTGTGGTTCTTTTGTTAAAAATAATTCATAAATTATCAGGATAAGTAATATTTAATAATGTTAACTTAAGCTGAGTTCATATCCTTTTTACTGGTACTATTAATTAATTTTTAAATTAGTAATTGTATCACTACTTCCTGTAGGTAGCTGTTAAAGACGAAATTGAAATAGTGGACTGGCAAATTCCACAAGAGTTTGAAGGGAAAGAGTTTAGAATAGAGGTAAGTGTAGTATTTTTCTCATCATTTTATAATTTTTTCCAAAAGGACTTAAGCATAAGACAATTTAGCCACTGTTTATGTAATTGTACTGCTGATTTGAGTCTCCATTACGTTTTTGGCTTTCTAAAGAAAACAATAATATTGTCCACATTTATTTATGCAATATCAAATCAATCTCAACATTGTGTATAGATAGTTATTAAATATATCCTGTAAATGGAAATCAGAAAAATCTTTCCTAGTGTAGTTTACTGTGATTGTTTACTCTTTTGATAAATATTGATCCTAAACTTCTTACCATTAATTTATTTAATGTGAGAACTACTTTTTCAGGAAATTGTGGGAATCTTTCCAACTGAGAATGAAGCTGAACAAAACCATGATAAGTACATATTGTGTGACCAAGAAACTAATAACCTACAGGTAAATAGAATGTGTTTATAAATGTATTGAATTTCCATTGTATTTTATCTTAAATTATATGAAGATTCTGCATTATTTAATGCTACTAATGAAGTCGTATGGATATATTGAGAACCTTCAAAGCAATGATGTATTAATATAGAAATCTGCCTCATTTTTAGGCATTGGTTGAAGAAAATGTAAAAATAGAAGAGGAAACCAATGATGAAGGAATTACAGGCAATGGTTCGAATGAGGTAAGATTCATATTTGAGAAGTTATTAGATGCAAAATAATTTCAATATTGCAAATTTTTTATTATTCACTTAAAAGTAAATTAAATAATTTACTACATAGTACCATGCATATTTATTGAAGCTTGAATTCTTTAGTATTAATTTGCTTTTTCAAATATTTTGTGGCATAAACAGCAGAATTAAAAACACCAAATAGACTTTGCAGGTTTATGATTGATTGAAATCTTCTATAATGGCTAAATTTCTGTTATATTAACAGTTGTTTTTCCTCATTGCCTCACGATGACTCTTTGAGTAAAAACTAGTTGCATTCACAATAAGATCCAATGAAACAATACAATGTTATTTGTTTTCCATCCTTGAAAAAGTGACAGCTTCAACCGTTGCCATTAAACCATTTCAATTCTCAACAGATTTAGTGTTTTACCCATAAGAAAAGCATTTATTCATTATTTAAATAATACTGAAGATTGATGTAGAAGGGTTGAACGAAAAAAGTTTTCCTGTGTTTATTTTATCACTTGTTTATTTATTCATATAATATGAAGTCAGAATTTCTGGTATTATTGTATTATCACTCAGTTATGAAAAACTTTCCCTGTTACAAATTTAAGCATTTTGCAATTTTTTATTTTTCATCAATCTTATATGAAATAACTGCACACACAAAACAAACTTCTCTCTATTTGGCAATTATAACTGTCTTTCCTTGATTTACAGATATCAGGAGAATCAAATATACCTTCACCAGGTGGTAAAAATGAAGGAGAAAATAAGGACAATATATATGTGGAAGAAAATAGTTCTTTATGTAATACTAAAGAAACTTTTGAGCACATTGATGAAGAGAATTCAGGGGAAGGAGATAAAGGACAGTCATCTGCTTCTGAGTTGAATTGTACAGAGAAAGAGGGTGACTCAGGGTTATCAGGAGAGACAGCTACTGTTAAGGGAAAGGATTTGTCTTATTATGTTTGTGATATTTGCAGTAGGAGCTGTAAAACAAAATGGGAATTGGGTAGGCATGTCAGAATTCATTATAAAGATAGACCATATGCTTGTAGAATTTGCGGCAAAAGATTTAAACAACAGGATGTCAGAAATAAGCATGAGATATTGCATAAGAAGAAAGAGAAAATACCAAAGGGAAATAAGTTGTACACGTGTGGTATTTGTGGCAAGTATTATTGTAACAAAGACAGCTTATATAGCCATTCAATTTTGCATACTAATAGGTTTTCATGTAGTTTTTGTGGAAAATGCTTCCACAGCAATACAAGCCTGCAGAAACACGTAAGGACACATACAAAGGAAAAGCCATTTAAATGTGATATCTGTCAAAAATGTTTTAATCAAAAAGGAAATCTAGAAATTCATGTTGCTACTCATTCATCAGAGAGACCGTTTTCATGCAATATTTGTGGTAAAATGTTTAAATGTAAAAGAACTAAGCAATTGCATGAGCTTAATCACTAAAAGAAAATTTAAATTCCTTACAATCCTCAGTTCATCATGTCCTTTTATTCATCATTTGCTAATTAGGAATGAAGATGTTCTGTTCTGGAACTTTGCATGTATTTAATTAATTGTTTACCATTTTGACTTTAATAAATATGTTAAATTATTAACCATTTTAAATTAGAACCCTTTATTTTTAACATGGTAAAGTTAATCGTATTCATGAGAATGAAGTGGTAAGTTTTATTCATATTTGAGTTTCTCATTAAATGATTTTCTGTAATGGTAATATTTCTAATATAAATAGATATATGAATAACAATGTGATGAATTTTTTTTACTTTGTCATATTTATTCTTTCATCTTGCTAACCTATGGTAAATATTTGTTTATGAAGTCATTAGCTATTTGTTAAAATGTGATTAATGTTTAGGAGAATTAAGATCAATATTAAGGTAGTTGTTTGAATTATTGCTGATATACTTCATTCAACATCATGTAGCGTATGGCCCCATGTATTCCTTACTAGAGAATCATATGTGCTGTTTCTATTTTTACGCAGAAAAAGAAAGTCAACATGATCTTATTTTGAAGACATTCAACGAGAAAGAAAATTAAATATTATGTGCAATAATAGTGCAATTAAATCAAGGATAAGTAGTGTCATTATGAAAGGTAAAATAAGATACCAATACTGTCAAGATAATTAGATGCAGATTTTGATTTTTGAACCAATGAATTTGGGTCTATATTGCAGGAAACAAGGTATTTTCTGGTTTAAATATCTTCCTCTTGGATTCTTCTTTTCATATGTTTTTCACTTTACTCTTAAAAATTTTGGATAAGGGTGTCTTGGGAAAATCAACGAAAATATTCCAGAATATAGGTGAAGAAGAATAGATGGAGCCTTTTGTGGATACATGGAGGAAGATAAATCCATAGATATATGAAGTAATGGTGTTGCCAGAGTTTATTTCTATGCTATGATACAAAGTGTAACAAAGAACCTTAGATGGACTATCCAGTGAATTGGCATGACTGTCAGCTGTCAATGCCAAAGACATTCAATGAAGGAGTGGACTGTCAACACTGCCAATTTAAAAAGAATATCAGAAAAATTGTTTCTTTTCTCTCATTTTAATATCTCAGTCTCCTGTTTCTTGGTGGCTGCTAACAGAACATCCATTGAGGCCCTTTACTGGGACTTCAAGGTCCCCATAAACAGGGAAGGTGAAAAGAATTTCACTCAAGATCACAGACTCCAATTTTCCCTCATTTCTCGGAGGCCAACTCACCACACTGCTACATTTGCCAAGACCTTAGACCTGATGACTGTACATGATCCTGTAGTCAGTGTTCAATACTATTAAAATCCTGCTCCCAGCCTGTCCAAGAACAACTCAGTCAGCTGCTCCCTTTCATTGATGGTCCCCAAGGCCCTAGCTGAGACTATTGAAAGATAGTAAAGAAAGGCAATACATTTTGTAAAATAAGGAGGCAGGATGGGAATCTTTAGAAGAAAGTAGGCTCAATCAGGAATTAAATTACTACATAAATTCAGAGAGTGTATGTTCTTAGAAGATATTTTGCCAGAGTCAGTGTATAGTTTTGCCTATTGATGTAAATAATGAACAGGAATAATATAAGGGTTTGTTATGGCAAAATGATAATATTGGTTATGAATTAAATATTGAACATTTTAATGATGTAAAATGGCCTTGTTACCAACAATTTTCAGGCATGTTAAAATTGATTGCAATGTCTTGGGAAAATTTTAAAAATAGGTTCTTATTATAGTTCATATAACCTTAAGATTTGATATCATGACAGATTTTATTATGACCAGAATTAAAAATGGCCTTTTTACCCAGAAATTCTCAGCATTTTCATTGAATAGAGCTGTGTTGCCAACAAATTTGATGACACATAAAGATTAGTTGATTGATATAACTTTGATTACCGCCAATATTACTTTAAAATTATAAATAAAAAAATTAATTTAATAAAAGGAAAGTCAAATTTTCCTGTTAAATTTCCCAATCCCTTAAGTTAGAATCATATATGACACCTCTAGTCTGGATATATTATAATAATAATATATAATATGAGAATCCTGGACCCAATGTTCCTGAAGCCCTCTTTCTCCAACCTAAATGCCTGGCGTTTGAGTTCTTGCAGACCACCAAGGAGGACAGACACTGCTGCAAGGTCAATGTGTTCTCTGACCCCTGGTCCTGATGGCATAGTACAGCATGTGCAGTAGCTTTTATAACCTGTGACAATTTTTAATACATGCTTCTCACTAGGCATTTACCCTCTGGAAAGGAAGGATTCCCTCACCGTCCTGCTCCTGAAATTCACCACCCAGATGAGATGGAAAGAATATCTACCAAAAGCCATTGAGATCTGCATGGGCAAACTCCTGGACAGGATCTTATTTATTTATTTAACCCAAACAGGATTAGCCCACACTATACTATTCCCAGACTCTTTCGACGTGCATATTCAGGTGGAATGTCGTTGACGGCATTCTAAAACAATCAAAAAACATCAAATCACCACTTCTTGTAGCAGTAATGCAGTTTGAGATCACTTAACATGCAATTATAAACGAAACAAAATATCCTGCCACATAATACCTCTTTGCATCAACAAATTTGTAATTATGTAAGTTGGAGGAAAGTCATCATAAAAAGACATCAGCTAACGAAATTCCTACAGATATTATCAATTACAACTATGTCAAGTATCTAGAAATTTTAAGATTGATTATTGTCTTCATACTTTGGTTTTGTAACCGATAACTGAAAAACAAAACCTCAGAAAAACAGTCTTATTATTCTCAAGCGTAATTTCGGGGTGCTTGACAAAGTTGAAAGGACAAAATACACTTTTATACGAATGTAAACAAAGCTATGCTCCATGAGCGATCATTTCGAAATAATTGAAGGTTGAATCTGTTGTTTCCAGGAAATCCGCTAGTGAGCGGAAAGCTAGCGCCTATTGCATACGGAGAAAATAGTGGTCTATCAAACTTAATAATGTTTATGCCTCTGTATGTACTAGCCATTGTAAAATGCCGAGTAATTGTGTCATCCTATTAAAGAATAGGAGCAAGCTATTGAAAAGCAAACAAGCAAAACACAGAAGTCGGCAATGATGGCGACATTTCCCAAATTCATCCTGTATAAGGCGAAGGAGATATCTTTCGTTTCTTCTACTCGATGAGCGTACTTCCTTCCATGGCCTCATCTCCGTCTATAAGGGCAGGAGGCCCACTCAAATAATCTTCTCTCATGTAGACCATTAACAATCGCGTTTTTCTAAGTCGAATATCCGATAAAAACACTTCGATGTTATTCATTGTATCGATTGTCTATGAGGTAACATTCTAAGAAACATAGAAATGCTAATATATTCTTTAAAAACATCAAAACCAAGATTTTCGTAAATGCTGTACTTAAAAACATCGGTATGAGGGATTAAGTTATAGAGGAGATGTGAAGTTAAGCTCGGGAAATGCTTCAGTTTGAAATTACACCGTACTTGTGGCGCTTCAGGTAGTCTTCTTCGGTTCTCTCCTGCTAAGCTCTTCCATGCCTTTCCTATCTTCTGCGCATGCGCCAACGAGCCATGTGGCAAGAAGCGTTATTTGCCGTGCTAACGTCTCATTGTGTGGCCTTCGTTTTTGTATTTGAAGTAATTTGGCAGTTTCAGAATCTGAAAAGATGTGCGAACAATCTATGGATGTACTCTGCAGACTTTGTTTAAAAGAGAGTTTCTCTTTCGTCAGTATTTTCTCGAACTTCTCTTCAACTAGGGATCCTGTGTTTAGAGTGCTTAATTTCGTATATGACTTAAAGGTATGTGCTGGTTTATTTTTAAACGATTCAGTTTTGATACCGGAATAGGATTCATAGAAAAGAAGTTCTTAAGTACTGATACCTTTATGCAATAAGTCTGTATGATTTCTGCCCCCTGTATAATATTATTCATCCTATGTTACTCTACAAAGATTTTCTGAACCTCATCTCTCTTTTCGATTATCCCAAATGTATTCTTTCATCCGAAAATGAAGGTTATTCAGATATCAAATTATAGTATTGTTTTTAATGGAGGCATACGATTTTTAATTATCATTCTGTTGATCTCTGTCGTCTTTTCAGTGAAATCTTTTGAAAACGATTCACTTTCATCTAGCTATTGTATCGGTGGTCGAGTAGATGTAAAGACTGATGTATATAGTTCTGTGATTGACATTTATTATTTCTATTCTTCAGATAAGCGAAAACGATGGTCTCCCGTCTAAGATATGCAAACCATGCTTGTGGAGGATGACCGAGTTTAATTGTTACAAGAGAAATGTACACTACGCCGAGGCCGAGATATTAAAATTCTTAAATAAAACTGATGTAAGTAAATCCTGTGTTCAGAATTTTATTGCTGGCATTTTAAAGTTTTACTAACATCACTGTATGCAGTTGAATAATTCATTCAGATTTCGGAACCTTTTCAGGAATCCAACGAAACTTCTGTTGACGAAGCAATTGATGCTGATGCAGAAGATGCAGAGGAAATCCAAACGGTATGCCTTTTTGTAGTGATTTTACGAAAGAATATTAATACGAAATTTTATTGTATGGAATAAATTAAATTTACATTTATTGCTGTATCTTTGCAGAATATAAAAGAATTGCCGGAATCGGAAGAAGACTGGAGTGCCTCAGGTTAGGACGAACAGGTTAGTATACATATGTTCGTAAATCTGATTAACAATTATTCGTGAACATTTATTAATTAAACTGTTATTAGTAACTTTAACTTGTTTATTTATCATTATCATTGTGATTCATGATATTTTAAAACTAATATTCAATATTTATTTGTTTTATGGTTCCAAATGGAAATAATGTGATTAACATGTTGATTTAATTGTAATTGATAGTATTAATTTAATAGAAATTAGAATATATGCCTGAGCATATTAGTGTTGTTAATTTAATAGTGAATTCCTTAGTTATGCAATTTATTGCCTTATGATTCCAAATAAAATTTATGATTAACATGTTGACCAATATTTCTGTAAATTAGTTGAATTTTAATATATATAATTTAGTCTTTCAAATGCAAATTGTGTTGAAGTTACCATTTCTCTGGAAAATTAAACTAGTAAGTTAAATTTTAAATAATGCAGTAAATAGTATGATGCCGTCGTTTGATAATTTGTGCTAAGTTGCATCTCACTCTTTAAATTATGTAAACACTGTCTAAAACTCGTAGTCTGATTCTTTTGTTGAAAGTAATTTATACTTTACCAATAATCAATGGCTTCAAATTGAAAATGTTTTCTTTGAATCATTTTAAAGCTTTACTAACAATGTAAATGTGCAGCTGGATACTTTATTGGGTTTTTCCTTACTTTTCAGGAACCAAACGAAACTTATGTTGACAAAGCGATTGATGCTTTAGAATCAGCGGGAATGCAAACGGTAAGTATTTTCATACTGATTCTACCAAGGACTATTAATAAATAATTTAATCCTATGCAATAGATTAAATTTACATTTATCCTATATCTTTGCAGAATGTTAAACTGGAACCGGAAGAAAACAGTAGTGCTGTAGACGAACAGGTAAGCATTTTATCATTACCTTTATCATTTGTAAACTATTATCAATTAAACTTTAATTTTGTAACTATTTACTTCAATATACATCATTTTTCATAATTGATGGTATTTCTGAATATATATTGTCAATAGCATTGTTTCCTAATCAAAGCCATGTGATTAACACTTCAAATTGAATATATTTAATAGTATTAATTTAATGGAAATATTGGATGTCTGACCATATTATAATTATTTATAAATTTCTTAAGTTATATATATATATGTATATATATATATACACACACACACACACACACATATATATATATGTATCTGTGTGTGTGTGTATCATAGCTTTATCATGTACATGAGTAATATAAAACCATCTTTTTGGTCATTTGTGCAAAGTTACACCTGACTCTTAATATGTCATTTAAACCTTGTCTTTTTTAAAAAATCATAATTAATCATTTATTAATTGCTTTCAAAATTAAAATTACAATTTCATCATGGTAATTCATAAATTCAGTTAATATCCTTTTGACTAGTGATTTTAATTAAGTTGTAAATAAATTCAATCACTACTATCTGTAGTTAGATGTTAAAGAAGAAATTGACGTAATGGAGTTGCAAATTCCACAAGAGTTGCGAGGAAAACAGTTCAGAATAGAGGTGAGCACTATATTTTGTAGTCATTTTTAGGAATTTTGTTTTTTCCAAAAGTATTTTTAATTTAGCCAGTATTTGATGTAATGCAATTGTAGTGCTGATTTGAGTCTCCATGATATTTTAGCTTTCTTAAATAAAACAATAATATTGTCCACATTTCTCTTTGCAAAAGTAAATAAATATCTCAAGATCATGTATAGATAGTTATAAAAATATCTTGTAAAAGGAAATCATCTCTTAGGTAGTTTAATGTGATTGTTTTTTTCTTTTGTGAAATACTACCATGAAGCTTTTTACTATGCTTTTAATATGAAAATGTCCTTTTTTCCTTTTCAGGAAATTGTTGGGATGTTTCCATATGAGAATGAACCTGAGAAAAACCACAATAAGTATGTATTGTGTGTCCAAGAAACTAATAATGTACAGGTAAATAGAATCGTGTTGAAACCTTTGTTAGAACATTTCCATTGTATTGTATCTTTAGTCATATAAATATTTAGCATTATTTCATGCTAGAAATTTCATTTTTTGCAACAGATAAAATAACATGGCTATATTGAGTATCTTATGTATGACAAATGATGTGTTAATATAAAAATCGGTCTTGTTTTTAGACATTGGTTCAAGAAAGTGGTGTGAAAATAGAAGAGGAAAACTATGATGACATTGGAAGCAATCAACTGACTGAGGTAAGATTCATATTGTACAAGTCTTAATATGAAAAATAATTTCAATCTTGCAGAATTTTCTGTTACTTAATTTTAATGTTCTGTTGAAGGAATGGTACATCTACGTGAATACCCTGCAAGCCACCTTTCAGTGTGTGGCAGGGGGTGCAATCACCATGATTCTATTTTCCTAGTCAATCATTTTCTATTATTGGAAAAAATGAATTTTCGAATCTACTAGCATCTATTTCTCATCAGATGGGTCTATATAGCAAGGAGGGTACATCTTCTATGAACTGTCTGAATTTGTAATTTAAATCTCTGATTATTAAAGATTCCCATTCTGAAGCATCTTCCATTTATCGTAGCAATTTTTTACAAAGCCTATTGTTTTATGTTGTATTTTTTCTATCTCGCAAATACAACACTTTCTGCAGGGTCCCATACACTGCATGCATACTCGAGGTGAGGCCTAAATAGCGCTAAGTAACTTCGCTCACGGACTTTATCTTCGCTTATACCGACTATTCTTTTGATGAAGCCTAATTTTTCTAGCGCTTGCTCACATATGTTATGGATGTGGATACCCCAAGTTAAGTTATTCGTGAGGGTTATTCCAAGATATTTTACCGAATCGACAGTTGATAATGTTTTCCCTCAATGGCTATTTGAATTATGATTGGCAAAGGATTTTCTTTCCAAAAAGTTAACTACTGAACATTTATCTACGTTGAGCTCCAATTGCCAGTCATCACACTGTTTTACTATTTTATCTAAATCATTCAACAGGCTTAATCTATCGTCATTACTTTTTATTTCTCTGTAAATAACCATGTCGTCCACAAATATTCTAATGTTACCGTTGATTTGTTCATTAAGGTCGTTAATGTATATTAAGAATAATGATGGTCTGATTATGCTTCCTTGTGAGACAATGGAGGTCAGTTTGACTAAATTGGAACTAATACTATCTAATACTACTCGTTGTTCACTATCAGACAGGAAGTCTTTTATCCAACATATTACTCCTTCATCGATGCCCGCAAGTTTTAATTTGTATAACAATTTATGATGTGGGACTTTATCGAAGGCTTTCCAAAAATCAAGGAAATATTGCATCGACTTGTCTTTTACCTTTGGTAGATTTCAAGATATCGTGTATTAATAACACTAACTGTGACTCGCAGGATCGTGTCTTACGAAAACCATGTTGATTTTTAACTATGAACTTGAAGTTTTCGAGAAAACCCATTAACGAACTAGTAATTATATCTTCCATTATTTTATCACTCAATGAAGTTAATAACATGGGTCTATAATTCGATGACTCATCTTTTATGCCGCTTTTCAAAATTGGGGTGACATTTGCAATTTTCCAACCTTTCGGGACCTTACCTTCGCTCATAGATTTTTCAAATATTACTTTAAGAAAAGGGCCTAAGCTCTGCTAATTCTTTGAATACCAGGACTGGTATATCCCCAACACCAGGATCTTTATTTGGCTTAATCTGCCATATAAGTTTAAAATTCTCTCTTCCCTGAATGTGATTTTTGTCACTTGTCATTTTGTCAACTTCTGGTAGGGTGCCTAGTGGACTATTGGATGTAAACAAGCTGTGGAAATATTCACTTAAGATATTTGCTTTTTCCTTAGAATCTTTCATTACATTTTTATTGTTATCTTTTAATGATCATAATAATTACTGGATTTCCTTGACTTACAGCATTGTGAACAATCAAAAGGACCTTCACCTGCTGTCGAAAATGAAGAAGTATATTATGACAGTCTATATATGGATAATAATAGTTCTTTATGTAGTACTAAAGAATCCTCTGAGCACATTGATGGAGGGAATTCAGAGGAAGGAGATAAAGGATTGGCATCTATTTGTGCTGCAGAGTTTTTCTGCGCAGAGAAACAGGATGACTTAGATTTATCAGAACAGACAGATGGTGTTAGGAAAAAGGGATTTGTCATTATGTTTGTGATATTTGCAAGAAGAGCTGTAAATCAAAATATATTTTAGGTAATCATGTCAGAATTCACTATGAGGATAGACCATATGCATGTAGAATATGTGACAAAAGATTTAAACATCAGGATGCCAGACATCGGCATGAGATGTTTCACAGGAAGCAGGAGAAAATCCCAAAGGGAAATAAGTTGTACACATGTGGTACTTGCGGGAAGCAAAAAGAAAATCGAAAAATACATCTTGCATCTCATTCCTCAGAGAGACCATTTTGTTGCTCAGTCTGCAATAAAATGTTTAAATTAAAACAGAAATTGCTTAGACATAAACTAAGTCATTTAAAAAAGATTTAATATTCGAAAACATTCTCTCAGAAAATGTCTGTCTTTCTGTCTCAAAATTTTCTCTCATTTCCTTTACTATATGGTTTTTTTAAAACTAAGAGTGTTTGACTTAAAATAATTGTCTACATTTGTATTCAAATGGTTGTTTAACATTAGTCAGTTTATTACAAATTGTGGTTTAATCTTATCTAAATTCTCTGCTAGCATTGAATTTGTAATTATTCATGCAATTTATATCATTTACTAATAAGACCATCTTGCTTTTCAATAAATGCAGTCAAACCTGAATGATGATAGTTTTTCTCAGAATACATTCTATGAAAACATAGCTATAAATTTCAGTCTTTTATAAAAAATTGGGAGACTTATTCTGAGGTTAGATTTTGCGTTAAACCAGTCTACAAAGCTACCAATAGCATTACCACTAACTTAAGCTTGTGGCTATAGAACTTATGTGGCTGAGATTCATGCAATGTGTACCAATTGATATTCTTTTATTTTATATTGTCTACTTCTTTAATCAATTTAAATAAATGTTTTTCTAAAGATAAAAGACATGGTTTCAAAAAAATGGCATTCTGCTTCAAGACTAAATGCCTAACATTTTCTGAAAGATTCCCTTTCCATAATGTGTGGTGGTTGTCCTGTTGTAGTATAATTATGGCAGAGTGATGAATTTCCACTGATTTAATGTCTTTTGAATAGTTTTAGAGTGATTTAGATTAAGTAGAAGATCAAAGTTGGCTCCTAATATATATCAGTTTAAAGACAAATGTTCTTTCCAAACAGTATGCAAAATGTTCCAATATAATTGTGAATTTATGTATGGAGCAAATACTAGCTCTAAACTAATTTTAATCTGTTTTAAAAATTGTGTTTGCAGTCACAACTTGCACGAATCATCCTGTCCATTTCTTAATATGAAATCATCACAGATTCCTTCTCAGCTCAACCAAAACTTAGCATCTCATACTTAATTCCTTTCGGCTAATTTCAACCATGGTTGGGAATGATACAAAAATATTTTAGATTCATTGTAAACACACTTCATGATATGAGTATTTGTATAAGCTTAGACTGAGAGAGATAAGCTTGCATGTCAAACTGTGCACATCAACCATTTCTCAATCCAGTAATAAACTAAGAAAACTGGAAAGATTCCTGTAAATTTTATGAAATATAATCCTGACTGATTTATGTAATTAATAGCACAAGCTTCTCAATTGTGAAATTTTTTGTGATTGCCAATTTTCAAAAATGCCAGTTTTTACATATTTCAAAAAAGGGACAACATTTTCAAAAACTTGTCCAAATAATATTTACTTGTTGAAGCCATTCCAATTGGTGTAAACATTTCTTCATTGTAGTAATATTAACAACTTTGAATCATTGATACATTCAAGCCAATTTTGGAAGTATGTTTATCATAAATTTACTACTAACGACTTACCTGCTTATGTTTTTCTATTGTGTATCACTCATTTAAATTCTATCATCATAAAACTGAGATCAAGTAAAAGACCAAATATCATTTTATTATTATGCAATAGCCTTTCTCATTAAGGAAATACAAACCTCACATTGCCTCCATCATTGATTGATAGTGTCTCCATAACTAATTTAAAGGGTGCATTTAAGACAGAAGACTACAACATTTATGTTTCAGGACTTCCACTTAATGTTCTTATTGATGTATTGAGTTCTAAATGCATTCAACTGCAAACTGATAGAATTTCAGATTTTAGCTAAGGTTTAATGAGAAAATAAGTGAAGAAATGTCCAAAATCGTGTAGAGGGAGACTTTAATACCATCAGTTATTTTCATATATCAAATGAGACATTGGATTGGCTACGTCATGTTGCAGTGCATCTTGGGAAGGGGAAAACCTGCATTAAATCAGTATCTTTAACATGTGTTTCATGTGAAAGTTATGAAAATTGCTAATCATTAAGTGGGATTGAGTCTTGACTTATTATCTTAAAATTTGAAACACTAAATATGATTTTCTGATGTCATTGTAAATTAAATAAATAAAATTATGCTATGAAAAATAAGATAAGTCAATTCATCAATGGATGATAAAGTCATCTCATATTTAGATGTACCTATAAATTTTATTCTTCATATTCATAGTAAAATGAAGTGAGATAAATATTTTGCTTTTCATTTATTGTTGTAGAATCTGACAAAGATATGTGCTGAATTGCATGTGAAAGGCAGTTGTCGATATTAAATTCAGTAAGAAAGCTCCATTACTTAATTTGTTGTATTTCATTTTTTGTGTATATTTCCAGAGTACAAACTAAAACTCAAAAAGCAGTTTTCTTCTGCTAATTTTACTAGGCTATCTCTTATGATCCTCATTGTGAGATTATTCCAGTTTCTTCTTGTTGTTGCATAATTTATGAATTGATGTAATACATTGTACAGAAGTGTGAAGAGAAAATAAGAGTTGAAGTTAGTGCAGATGAATCTGATGCTCAATGAGTCAGAAGTATTTTATAGAATTCCTTTTAGTATATAAAATATTGAGAGTTATACATATCTTTTTCCAGAGTAGAAACTAACATAAACTGAAACAGCAGTTTTCTTCTGCATGCTTTTACCAAGCTAACTCTTCACCTTAAGATTTCTGAATAATGATGACTTTTTGTTTTATGTATTAAGACAAGTATCAGTGACAATGTTGTCCAAATGGGGATGATTTCTAAATGCCATTGATTCCAGCTGTAGAATCCAAATTAAGTCTCTTTTGGAAGTATTCTTTGTATAAATTTAATGTGTTATTGGAAAAAAGTCACTATAAAATGATGTTAAATCTACCAAATATTATATTCAGAAGTTAACATTTGCCAAAATAAGCATTCTTTTTTGTATATTAATTTCCTTAGTGGTTTAAAATGATGTTTCAATCTTAACTGTTTTAGGCAGTTTTATTAACTCATCTCATATATTTGTTTTCATTCTGATAATAAATAATATTTCTGTGCCGCTATATCTATTGGGATTCCCATATTTCAGCTAAATGAATCTTACCAATTCAGTTTTATTAATGCATTAAAATTTTCCCAGTTTTAGTGGTAGTTTTTTCAGCTTTCAGCATGATTGTGAAATTTCTAGAAAATTGGTGTATTGATTTTTATCCTGTAACTTTAGCAACCCAAGATACAGTGCTGCTTATGTGGGTTGCATAAGATTACGGCGTTTCCAATTTTCACAAAAACAATCTAATGTTCGTACAAGGACAGTGTCATCCTTTGACACTGAATTTGGATAATTCTTCACTTCATCATTAAGGAATTTTTGTCAGATATCCCATCAAGAAATAATATTTTAAACTATTTTGAGTATGTCTTCAAAGGTGAAAGATTATAATGATAATTCTGAAGGTAGAAGTTAGGCTAATTCAGACTACAGTCCACCTTATTAAATATTTCTGAATATAAAATATAATTTCTTAGAAGAGTTTGTTTATCTTATGTATAATATTACAATTGGAAAGATTATCTACTTAAAGTTTGCTTCTAAATCTTGTGTCCGATGTATGAATAAAGTATCAAAGTTGCAAGAATTGTTAAATTAAACAATGGATGTGAATTAATAATGGAAGAAAATAATCTGTAAAAATTCAGTTTATTTTAGAAAAATAGAGTATTATTAAAGACAATAATTTCTCGAAAATTCGAGTTTACGATACCAAATATTCTATAAAAAGTGTAAATCGATCTGTTACAAATATTTGTATTTTATTATTATCTAAATTAAAGACAATTCACTTTAAAAATGGTTCTGAAGAAATGTAATTTTATAAACAATTCTAGAAAAGAAATTCGTCGATTTAATTATGTAATTCCTTCGCAAAATAAGTAAATAAATAAAACGGAAGTTAAATTTAAGATAGACCTACGAAAATGGTATCGTTTATTCTTTTCCTTTTGTAGTAATTTAAACATAATATTATTTTATTAGATTGAAAATAAAACAAACTGCTCGTTAGAAAACATGGAAGGCACTCTTAGAGTGCCTTCCATGGAGAGTTCTTTTGCCCATGTATATTATTTATTAAAGCTTATATTCAAGCAAAAGGGTAATTTATTTATTAATACTGAACTGTTGTGTAACTTATTCTGTAATAAAGATTATTTGACGTGTATATCCTTGAGTATATTTTAATTCTTCACGAAATATTCATTATTTTATTTATTATTGTAGTGAATTCAGAAGACTTTAAAGACTATTAAGAATTCCTGTATCGAATATCAATAACAGAAAAATCTTCAAAGTAAGCAAACAACTAGATAAACAAATATTATAGTTTTTAAGTCATCTTTAAGCAAGAAAATTACGAAAAATTTCGATAAAAGCAACTACAATTGAATTCTTTATTTCCCATTCCTGTATAAATTCTAAATTAAGTCCATTTTTTCGTATATTAAATTTGAAAGAGTTCGAATATCGGTAAATAATTCCCGAGAGTCTAATTCCATCAAAATCACGAAAGATTTTACCGATTGCTTGAAGGTTTGATCATCACGGCCGAATAAATAATTAAAATCAATTCCAATCTTCATTTAAGTCAGATTTATTTTGAAAAATTACCCGAAGAAGCTTTAAAAATATATTAAATTGGTGCGTTATTGGAAAAAGACCCGACGAAAAAAATGTCTTCTGGGGGATTTGAATCAGCTAAATACTGAGTTGAATAGCAGTATATTTACGTCAATACACTATAACCATTACACCAATAGGAAGTTGAAGTTGACATCAGTCATCCTGATATATAATTTATGTTGTTAAAAGTACTACTAGCGCCCTCAGAAAGTGACGGAATTTGAGTGCGTTTTTTGAAGGACGAAATGCGAAAGGGTTAATCATTTGGAGGACAAAAACCTCATTAACTGGCGTTTTTCGCCCATTTTTGCTCAGTTTTTGAAATGAAAGTAAAAGTGTTCACCCCTTTGAACACTATTAAGCCTTTCTCTATATACGTCACTACCCACAATGCACCTCAAACTATTCCACCGCCTATTTCAAATATTCCAAATTATATTGGAATTTCGGGGAAGTATTTGGCCATTTTGGATTTTATCTCTCCATCCTCTCACACAATGGAGAAGCGCCATATTACCCATAATGCATAGTGCTCTATCTGACCGCCGATTTTGAAAGATTTAAATAATACTTAGATATTCTTAGCGATTTTAAAGGACACATAGTTGGTTTTTGATATATATGGATATAGAATATAAAAAATTCGACCTTCAATTATCATTCACAATTTTTGGTCTCATTTTTTAAATTTTTCGTTCTTAATTCTCTCTCCTTGCCCAAATTCCACCTATAGCATATATTGTTCCCTTAATTTTTAAATTAATCCCAAAAAATAGGATTTCATCCACAATTTTAAGGTAATTACAATGTCTTTCCATATTAGTCATTCAATATTAAAACACTGACTAGTTAGGCAAGTAATTAAGACATCCTGATAAACAATTTTTATCAATTTTAAATTTCATGTAACAAATATTTTGAAATGAAATAACTAATGACTGAGTAATGATGGGATGAAAAATTGAGAAAACATTTTATTTTATATTCTTTATTTACACAAATACATAAGAAGCATTAGAATCATATGGTGAGATACATTCATGGTCACAATGAAAAAATACACATAAGATAACACTTGGTCATTATGACCAGAGATGCACAAATTGCAATTGAGAATGTTTCGAAAATAAATTTGAGGCATTACTTTTGGTTGTTTCAGTTAACTTCCAAATCTTAGACAGATATTTTTTGAAAATTGCTGTTGTCTTTCACAAAAAGCATCATAAACACAAATCTGAAATACAGCAAGACTGTTCTCTTTGTTTTCTAGAAGCCTGAATTAAAATCACCATGAATATCCTTAATAAATATGAGATGTAATTACTTATCTTTGTACCACACTTCATAAGGATAATATACCAAATTGAAATTCGTGTAATAATTGTTGCAAAGTGTAAAAATTTGTAATCCTCTAACTTAGGACTATTTAATGACCTAAAATCATGAAAACTGTCATTTTTGATCAAATTGATGAGAGCAGTACAAACCTTGCAAAAAGTAGTAGGATTAGAAGCATAACAACTCCTCACACAGCCTTTTTCCATTAAAATCTCAATATCAGTTCAGTTTTTCATGTTATCAATAAACTAGTAGGATTCTGACTGGCACAAAATATTATATCAGCATTTTCTCAGATACTTTTCCACTGGAAGTTTTCTCTTCTAATAATAGGACAAAAGGTCACTGTACTTTTTTCTGGATTTTCCCAAAATATTACGCATTCTTATAGATTCTCCCAAGACACCCTTATCCAAAATTTTTAACAGCAAAGTATAAAACACATAGGAAAAGAAAAATCCATGAAAAATAGACCCAAATTCATTGGTTCAAAAAAATTAAAATCTGCACCCAATTATCTTGACAGTATTGGTATCTTATTTTACCTTTGATGATGACATTATTTCACATTAATTTAATTGCACTATGCCATAATGATCTGATTATCTTTCATGCTGAATGTCTTCAAAATAAGATCATTTAGACTTTCTTTTTCTCTGCAAATATGGAAACAGCACATACAATTCTCTTGTAATTTATACATGGGTCCATATGCTACATCATTATTCTACTATTCCAATAACTAGCTTAATATTGATCTTAATTCTCCTAATCATTAATTACATTTTAAGAAATAGCTAATAACTTCATAAATAAAGATTTACCATAGGTTAGCAAGGTAATGTAAGAATATAATATCACACAGTAAAAAATTCAACATTGTTATTTTTATACATATTTGTACTAGCAAATATTACCAGTATGGCAAAAAATTTATTGACAGATACAAATATGAATAAAACTTACCACTTTATTCTCATACCAGGATTAACATTACAATGGTAAAAAATAAAGGCTTCTAATTTAAAATGCTTAATTATTCAACATATTTATTAAAGTCAAAACGGTAAACAACAAATTAAATATATGAAAAGTTCCAGAACAGAACGTCTTCATTCCTAAATAGCAAATGATGAATAAAAGGACAAGATGAACTGAGGATTGTAAGGAATTTAAATTTTCTTTTGGTGAGTAAGCTCATGATATTTCCTGTTTCTTTTACATTTAAACATTTTACCACAAATATTGCATGAAAACGGTCTCTCTGAGGAATGAGTAGCAACATGACTTTTTAGATTTCCTTTTCTGTTAAAACACTTTTGACAGATATCACATTTAAATGGCTTTTCCTTTGTATGTATCCTTACGTGGCTCTGCAGTTTTCCATTACTGGGGAAGCTTTTTCCACAAACACTACAGCAATACCTCTTAGTGTGTACATATGAATGATTATACAAGCTCACTTTGCTGCAATAATGCTTTCCACAAGTACCACACGTGTACAACTTATTTCCCTTTGGGATATTCTCCTGCTTCCTATGCAAGATCTCATGCTTATGTCTGCCTTCCTGTTGTTTAAATCTTTTGCGGCAAATTCTACAAGCATATGGTCTATCCTCATAGTGAATTCTGACATGCCTACCTAAATCACTTTTCCATTTAAAACTCTTTTTGCAAATATCACAAACATAAAAACACAAATCCTTTCCCTTATCAGTAGCTGTCTGTCCTGATAACACTGAGTCACCCTCTTTCTCTGTACAATTCAACTCAGAAGCAGATGACTGTCCTTTATCTCCTTCCTCTGAATTCTCTCCATCAATGTGCTCAAAAGATTCTTTAGTATTACATAAGGAACTATTATCTTCCACATATATATTGTCCTTATTTTCTCCACCTGGTGAAGGTACATTTGATTCTCCTGACATCTGTAAATCAAGGAAAGACAGTTATAATTACCAAATAGTGAAGTTTATTTTGTGTGTGCAGTTATTTCATATAAGATTGATGATAAATAAAAAATTGCAAAATGCTTAAATTTGTAACAGGGAAAGTTTTGCATAAATGAGTGATGCTACAATAATACCAGAAAGTCTGACTACTTATTATGTGAATTAAAAAAACAAGTGATAAAATAAGCACAGGAAAACTTTTCTCTTTCAACCCTTCTATATCAATCTTCAGTATCATTAAACAAAATCAATAAATGCTTGTATCATTAACTTCAGTATCATTAACTAAATCAATAAAACACTAAATCTGTTGAGAATTGAAATGGTGTAAGGGCAACAGTTGAAGCTGTCACTTTTTCAAGTATGGAAAACAAATAACATTGTAATATTTCTTTGAATCATATTGTGAATGCAACTAAGGTCCGTTTCAAGATTCCAGTCAGTATGGAGCGCTTACGGGGGAAAAATTCAATGTAAATTGCCATAAGCGAAGAAGTTAGCCTCGCGCCGGCTCGCCTTTATGCGGAGCTGCAGATTCGGACGGGTAAAATTAAGATTCATAGTTAACATTGACCGATTCAAACTCAATTTCTGACAAAATTCGACTGAAAATAACTTTATCAACACGATAGTGAAATCTTTACACTCTTATAGCAAGAACAACAAAGTTAAAAGCGAAAATTGAATGAATTGCCGAGTTTTCACCCGTGAACATTTTTGAAACTGCTATTGCTCCCTTACAATCCAACATAAAACGCTGATTTTTTCTTCCATCGCTCATTGTATCATCTAAATGCATAAAAGTTACATGAGATTAATTTTAGAGCAACCAAATCTTAGTAAAAAATTATTTAGTCGGAACGCAGCTCAAGAAAAAATTCGTCGTGCAGTCCAATTTATACATCGCCTAAAACTTTTTGGTTTCTCACGTGAGGAAGAACTTGTCTCAAGAGAAATCGAGATAAATGTTGTAATTTTCATTTGCAGTTTGTTTCGATGCGATATCTTGAATAGAACTTGAGTTTTTGACTTTTATATCTAAGAGCGTAATTCGCTTCGCGCTTCGAATCGCCGACGCTTCGAAACCTCACAGCTTTACTGCGAACCGAAATGGGAAACCAAAATCTCGGAGGTTGAAGTTGAGGTAGTCTTCTATATTACGAATGGAAGAAATGTTACAAAAAGACCGTGAGTTCGACGCCAGGTGGATGCAAAATTCTTCCATAACAAATGCATTGCTGAAATCTTTGACGATTTTTTTAAATTCCTTCCCGATAAGCTGGAAAGATAAAACCCGGAATGGTGACAGAAGCGTTTGAAATCCTTCTTTTGTAAGGTACACTGTTTCTCTAGTGGTCCTTGGTTTGATGCAAGAGGGTCATTCCGATTCCACCATGCATTTCAAACGGGAAAAACGGAATCTTATTTTAGGACCTTCCCGATAAGATATTGAATCGAAACTTTTGAATTAGTGAGAATGGCACTCATCAAATATTAATTTGCTATTCCCTCTCACAGAAGGGTCCTGAGTCCGACGTTAGGCGGTCTTTTATTCGAATTTTAGCAATCTCTTTTGAGGCCTTTCTCTATGCGATACAGCAATCAAAATGCAGTGTTTGCAGATGGGATGGTCTTCCATAGTATCAAAGGAAGAAATGTTAGCAAATGACCGTGTGTTCGACGCCAGGTGGGTTCGAAATGCTTCCGTAAGAAATGCATTGCAGAAATCATGGATGATTTTTTTAAATGCCTTCCCGATAAGCTGGAAAGATAAAACCCAGAATGGTGACAGAGGCAATTGAGAACATTCTTTCATGAGGGTCAACTTTTCTCCTGTGGTCCTTGGTTTGATGCAAGAGGGTCATTCTGATTCCACCATGCATTTCAAACGGGAATAACGGAATCTTATTTTAGGACCTTCCCGATAAGATACTGAATTGAAACTTTGAAACACGTCAGAGTGGCACTTATCTAAGATTCGTATGCCATTGTCTCTCACAATCGGGTCCTGTGTTCGACGCCAGGCGGTCATTTACGCAATTTTTTAAAACTGTTTTGTGGCCTTTCTCAATGCAGGAGACTATTAAAAATCACAGCCTTTGCATTTGAAGTAATTTTCTATAGAACCAGTGGAAGAAAGGTTACATATGACTGTGAGTTCGATGCCAGATGGATGAAAAATTCTCACGTTCGAAATGCACTGCAGCATTTTTTAAGAATTCTGCTGGATAAGCTTCGAAGATGACACCCGTAAGGGAAACTTATTGTAAATTTTCACCAATTAGCTTGCAGTATGCAAGCAACTTTTACTCGTATAGCTAACTCTCCGGATATACCTTTATATTTATAGGGGATACGAATTCTGACCATGTTCCACAAGCGCCATCGACGTCAGATTTTTTCGACGTACTGGCCCTACACTCTAGACGCGAGAATAATTCAGACATCGACGCTAGCTATCATGAGTTCGATGCCAGAATTTCTCAAAAATCGCAATTTTCCCATAAGAATGCATTGCGGATTTTTGAAAATTATTTTGAGGCACTTATCGTTAAGATAGAGTAACCAAAATTTCAGAGGTTGAAGTTGAGGTAGTCTTCTATGCTTCTCATGGAAAAAATGTAGCCAAATGACAGTGAGTTCGACGCCAGGTGGATGCAAAATTCTTCCATAAGAAATGCATTTCGGAATTCTTTTAGGATTTTTTTAATGCCTCCCAATAAGCTGGAAAGATAAGACCCTGAATCGTGACAGAGGCGTGGGACCTTCCCGATAAGATATTGAATCGAAACTTTGGAACAAGTAAGGATGGCACTTATCTAATATTATTTTGCTGTCTTCTCTCACGATCGGGTTCTTAGTTCGTCGCCAGGCGGTCTTTGGCACGAAGTTTTAAATTTGAACTGAGGCAGTACTTGGTATGATACTGTATTCAACGGATAGCTTGTAGTATGCAAGCAACTTTTACTCATATATATATATATATATATATATATATATATATATATATATATAACTGAAATTATATTGTATACTATATATCTGTTAAATTAATACTATAAATATATATTGAATTCAATCTTAATTACACTATTTTCATTTGGATCCATAATGCTATTTAATATACAACTTAAGGAATATCATCACGATGAGAATGATAAATAACTAAGTTAAAGTTACTAAAAATTAAGTTAAGTATATAATTCTTACGAATATAAATAATAAATTTCATAACTGTTAATAAAGTTTATGAATATATGCTTACCTGCCCGTCTATAGCACACCTGTCATCTACCGATTCCGGCATTTCATCTTTAATATTCTGCAAAGATACAGCAATAAATGTCAATTTAATTGATTACCTACAATAAAATTTCATATTAACATTCATTCATAAAATCACTAGCAAAATACAAACCGTTTGGATTTCCGCTGCATCATCAGTAACAATCGCTTCGTCAACAGAAGTTTCATTGGATTCCTGAAAAGGTTCCGAAAACTGAATAAATTATTCAACTGCATACAGTGATGATGTTAGTAAAAGTTCAAAATGCCAGCAATAAAAAATCTGAACACAGGATTTACTTACATTAGTTTTACTTAAGAATTTTAGTATCTCGGCCTCGGCGTAGTGTACATTTCTCTTGTAACAATTAAACTCAGTCATCCTCCACAAACATGGTTTGCATATCTTAGACGGGAGACCATCGTTTTCGCTTATCTGAAGAATAGAAATCATAAACATTAATCACGGAACGATATACACCAGTCTTTACATCTATTCGACCTACGATACAATAGCTAGATCAAAGTGAATCGTTTTCAAAAGAGTTGAACTGAAAAGACGACAGAGTTCAACCGAGTTGTAATTAAAAATCGTATGCCTCCATTACAAACCATACTATTATTTGATCTCTGAATAACCTTCATTTTCAGATGAAAGAATGCATTTGGGATAATCGAAGAGAGAGATGAGGTTCAGAAAATCTTCGTAGAGTAACAAAGGATGAATAATATTATACAGGGGGCAGAAATCATACAGATTTCTTGCCTAAAGGTATCAGTACTTAAGAACTTCTTTTCATTGCATCCTATTCCGGTATCAAAACTGAATAATTTAAAAATAAACCAGCACATACCTTTAAGTCATATACGAAATTAAGCACTCTAAACACAGGATCCCCAGTTGAAGAGAAGTTCGAGGAAATACTGACGAAAGAGAAACTCTCTTTTAAACAAAGTCTGCAGAGGAAATCCAAAGATTGTTCGCACATCTTCTGAGATTCTGTAACACTCAAATAACTGCAAATACTAAGCAGAAAACCTCACAACGCAACGTAATCTCAGCAAGTGACGCTTCCCTTCACATGGCTCGGTAGCGCATGCGCAGAAGCTTGGAAAGGCATGGAAAGTATAGCAAGACTTAATCATTAAAGGTACCTCAAGCGCCACTAGTGCGGCGTAATTTGGAACTACATCTTTTCCCGAGCTTAATTTAACATCTCAGCTATACTTCAAGTCCAACATACCAATGTTCTTAAGTACAGCATTTACGTAAACGAAAGTTTTCCTGTTTTTAAATAAGGTTATAGCATTTCTAAGTTTCTTAGAATGGTACCTGATAGCCAATCGATACAATAAATAACATCGAAGTGTTTTTATCGGAAATTCGTCGTAGAATAACGCGGCAGTTAAAGGTCTAAATGAGAGAAGAGCACTTGGGTGGGCCTTTTGCCCATATGGAAGGAGATGAGGCCATGTAAGAAATTACGCTTATCGTGCAGAAAAAACGAAAGATACCACCTTCGCCAAATATTCGGTCATTTGGGAAATTTCGCCATCATTGCCGATTTTGCTAACTTGCTTGTTTGCTTTTGAAGAGCTTGCTTCTCGTCTATAATAGGATGACACAATTACTCGGCATTTTACAATGGCTAGTACATACAGAGGCATAAACATTATAAAAATTATTAAGTTTGATAGACGGCTATTATCTCCGTATGAAATAGGCGGTAGCATTACGCTCCCTAGCGGCTTTCCTGGACACAACAGATTCATCATTCAGTTATTTTAAAATGGCCGCTCTCTAAGCTTAGCTTTGTTTACATTTGTTATAAAACGGAATTTAGTCCTTTAAAATTTGTCAAGCAACCTTATATTATGCTTGAGAATAAGAAGTGTGTTTACTGAGACATTATTTATCAGTTTTCGAGTAAAAAACCAAATAAGGTAGGCAATATGATATCTTAAAATTTCAAGGTACTTGAGTTAGATGTAAATGATAATATCTTGAGGAATTTCGTTAGCTGACACCTTTTTAAAAAGACTTTCCTCCACCTTGGGTCATAATTTAAAATTTGGTGCTAAGAGGCATTATGTCGCTGGATATTTTGTTTTGTTCATAAGTTGCACGTAAAGTAATCTCAAACTGCATTACAGCTACAGAAAGTGGTGATGTGATGTTTTTTGATTGTTTTAGAATGTCGTCGACGACATTTAAGCTCAATATGCACGTCGAAAGTGTCCGGGAATAGTATAGAGTGAATGGAAAAATATAAAATGAATTCAATGGAGCCCTCTGAGTGTGTAAAAAGAATGGACATCAATGAGGCAGAAAAAGGAAGTAAATTGACGTTCTTCCTATACATTAAGCTAGATTATATATAGTATTGCATGGTTGCTGATTAGCGGTGTAGAAGAAATGAATTTAAACTGATCCAAAGTGATTAATGTTGTACGTGACGATAAGACGGGTTATCATGATTCGTAAGGATGCGTAATTAATTGTTGAAATTCGTCCTTACTTCTAATACGGTATCCTGGGGTTGACTAGACGAGTCAAAAATACTCTCAAATGAAATGCATATTGCGTTCTATTGTATTTATTTCTATTGTTTAATTAAATCGCTGATAACATCATACAAAATCGTAACAACTACCATAAAAGAATGGAAGTTTAATATAGTTTATTTTCGTCGCGGAATTTCATTATTTATTATCCGTTTATGCGTAGGTTTTATGAATATTAATTATATTTATCTTATAAAAAGATAATAAATAGTGGAAAATTTTGTTTTACTCGACCCAACTGTTTGACAAATAAGACTGTTGTAGCAACAAGGATGGTATGTATTTATCGTAAATATTGTTATTCTTATTGTATTGTCTCATTGAACTTCAATTTATTCCGATCTGTGAAGCAATAAATAAATAAGGTATCGAGAAGAATTATTCATTCGAGATAAAACTGTATATATTTATAGGTATATATAACCATTTATTTGTAACTTCAAAATTTCATTCGAAATAATTGGAACCTCTAATCAAAAACGATATTCGATGACCAAAATTAGAATCTTTACTCAAATATATTTTATGGCCCTTTTTTCTGATTCATTAAAATATCCTTTCTTATTTAACTTAACAGAAGAAACTAAGAGTGCTACAGATGACGATGCAGCTCACATTTAATTCATATGAGATTGCTTTTCCCTGTCTAGAGTGGAATAAGGGACACTTAAATAGGGAAAATGAAGTATTCATCTCAGATGACATCAATTCTGTTCCTGGAAAAACACATCAGTTATATATGTATACAATTACAATGAAATTAGAGTAAAGGAAATGTGTTTCTTTTTCTGCCATTCTATTTAGATGGTTAAGTATCTTCTAATTGTTGTGTCAATCTATAAATTATAACTCTGTGACTCATTAATTCAACTGTGTATTCAGTTTATGTCATCATTGACTGAATGAATAAAAGGATGGACGAAATATCATAGTACATCTTGATAAGTATTTAGGCTTAATATTATTTGGAGATCTGTTTTATTACTATAAGAATTAGTAGTTTCACTTTGTTGATCTTCTTCATAATGCAGAATATTTTGCTGTCATTGGCATGCATTTCTATACCTTACTTAGGAACGAATTGAAAAATGGCAGTTGGATTGAATACCTTCTACCAAATGGCCATCGAGGAAGAGAATTGGGGATTTCATTTGTCCGTTGATGAGCTAAAGAGAATCCCGAGATGATGAGAATGTGAAATTATGGTCATCCAGCAGTGAATTTAAGAGAATGATATCATCCATGGCTGAAGATAAGAAGAGAGTGCACATGTTGAAGAAATGGCAGACAAAGTAGAAGAAAATACTCAATTAAGATGTTAAATTGGGGAGATAATGCTGACATCCCTAGTTAGACACATTAAATTGGTTTCCAGCGCAAGAAGTAAATTACTCCTACATCTTGTACAGTACTTTATTTCCTCTTTGAACATTTCAGTATTTTACCGATCTAAAATCAATAGATAAGTAATGATGTAATCAATTTTAATTGATCTCATTAATAAAAATGAATATTAGTTTCTTTAAAAATATGTTGTTATTTAGATCACATATACAGAATAATAAACACCAATTTTCTTTTGCTGTTTTTAAATTAGCACATTCAATTGGAGATATTTGTTAATTTGTTTCATTAATTTCAAATTGAACAGATGAATATAATACGTGAACTGATTATCAAATCTGTTTCAGTTAAGCACCTCTTGTTGGGATTTGGAATCAATTGCAAGCACAAACGTTGAATTTCCACAACATAATTAAATATTCATGCAGTTGGACATATTTTATGTCAATCAAGGATTATAGGAAATTAAAGAAAATTTGTAAACTTCTGTTTCAGTGAGGCTGACTTAACTTAAAATTTTGAAATTCACAATATTAATTTCATAACAATAATATATATAAATCTATATAAAAAATATTTAAAAACATATGATACATAATGATATAAAAAATTACAAGTGTTATAGAATAGTTAAAAGTAAGACTATTATCAAAAGCAGATTTATGTATATAAATGTTACAATATGGAGAATATAAACAAAATTTTAATTTCTGAAGAAATCCAAAGATAAGAGATGTGATAAGAAATTTGCAAAGTTGAAAGTCAATTTGGGTGATATCTTTTGACGTGTTTCACAACCCTTTTACGGCTGAAGTTAGACCTTAGCTATGGCAACAACACGTTGAACTCCCTCGTGAATGTCATGGCAAAGAATCTCACCATCCTGGACTGGTGAATTGGGATCCTGAAGGTGTGGCTGCATTCCTAGTTCTTGAACACCACTCTATCTGTAGGATAGTCAAACCTTGCTCTATGTAACTGGGAAGTCGAGTCCTCCACAACTTGTTCCCTGCCTCCAAGATGAGGAGTGTCTTTTGCTCCTTTTTCAGCATCCTTTCCCATACATAGAGTGACATCATGTGGTCCCACATCCCTGGCTTCCTACCTCAGGGCAGCATTCTGGGCAACCTTAAGTCCAGCCATTTCGTTTACATTTAAACCCTTCAACCCACCACTGGTGCAGGGCAAGGGGTGTGAAACACAATAAACCATATCTGCCATTGACTGCTGTTGGCTTCCATAATACTTTGCAGCAGGGCTGTGGAGTCGGTGCACAAGCCTCAGACTCGGATTCAGACTCCTCTTATTTTCTACTGTCAGACTCCAACTCCTTAATTAAAGAAGGATAATTCTTTAATAAAAATGTTTATAAAATTAAACTCCAACTCCTTAGTTTTTGTACTATCTTACTCCTTATAAGCGGAGTCATGGTGATTAATTACAGAATAGTATGATATATTAACAAATGAATTTATTAATGAAGGATAATTCTTTAATAAATATGTTTACAAAATTAAGAATAAATAGACCACAAAATATATGTTTAAGAAAATTACCTGAACAAAATAAGGATGTCAAATGAAAATATACAATAAACTGTTACATACTTAATATTTTTAATAGATTTATAAAGAATTGGTCTTCAGAAAAAGAATAGCCTCTATCAGATCCTTCTTTATTGATGCCCTCAAATCTGATCAAATTACTTTTAGAGCAGAGAACAACCTCTCAACACTAACTTGGGTTGGTGGTAAAGCAGTAACCACTATGGCAACATCTCTCACAATTTCAGGATATAAGGAAATGGCTTCTTTCACTGTTAATTTTGATGAACAATCAAAATTTTCCACTTCTTTTAATGCAAGTGAGAAATTTATCTGAAATTTATTCATATTGTTTTCATAGGGTTTGGAGGAATCCTTTTCTATGCGGCGAAATTTGGCACTTCCAAGTGATTCAAATATTTTTCAAAATCAAGTTCATCCTCAGTTGACGAAGGGGAAGATTGGCAGGATCACCAACTTCTTTTTCCTCCTCACATTCCTGTACTCCATTCATCCTGACCTCAAACAGAGCATTTTAGTCAGCTGCTTATCATCCAACGGAATTCGGTGCATGGGGTCTACAAAAACAGCTGCCAAAAAATCATATATCTAATATTAATGTCTCGTTGTTTCATTGAAGCAGCAATACCATCTACAACAAACTCTCCTCTTTTGGTCAAACAAAATATTAAGCTCCTCCACTTCACAATAAAAGTGTAATACTTATAAATATGAATATGAGTTTCCACGAAACTCATATTCATATTTAAACAATAAAATAAAAGTTTTTATTCTGAAGCAGCAGGAGTCGGTAAATTTCTGCCGACTCCAACTCCACCCAAAATTGATTCAAACTCCGACTCCATGACTCCGACTCCACAGCCCTGCTTTGCAGAAAATATGGCCAAAAATAACTATCTGTCCTAGCCACTATTTCCCTGTAACCCATCATTGTTTTGTCTCGAAGATTTCATACACTACCAACTGGTATAACAATACCAACTCCTTGAGATCAGTAGTGATAAATTTATTAAAAATCTTCTCACCGTAATCAAGTATTCTATAATTAAGCAAATCCCAACTGAGGGATTCTATCATAGTCAAAACACAGCTGTCAAATCTGAAATCTCCCTTAATATAACTAGCTTCAGTACGTTGATCTCTAGCATCTTGTATATATTGTCCTTCCTGGACAGGTCGCTGTAAACTAGGCAGTAGTGTATTTGGATCTTGAAGGATGGCCCCATATTCCCAGTACTTTATTACGTGTTGAAATTCGTACTTCTAATAAAGTATCTTAGTTTGAATAGACAACTCAAACAAACTCTAATGTAAAATGCAGGTATTAGGAAATTGAAGAAAGATTTTCATTGTGGTCAATTAATATCAATCTCTTACCCAATTTGCAGGGACTTGGATAAGGAATTCGAAAAATTTGTGTGCTTTTTATGGCTTTAAGCAGCCTGTCTCCATGATGATCAAGGCAATTCTACTTGAATACCATAAGAATATACGGGGAAAAAGGACCACATGAAATGCACATAAAATTCATTTCCATCACTTGCAGACTTTTATTCTTTTGCAGAATTAAATTAGGAATAATGGTCAAATGAAACCTACAAAATATACCAAAAGTAAGGAAATGGAACAAAGATTATTAATCCAGTCGTAGAATATCGTATTTGAGTCAAAACTAAGAGAAATTAATGGTTTTTGAGCAATGAGTATCCATGACGACCCAGGCTATTTTACTTGACAATCATACAAATATATGGGAAATAAGTTTAATTTGACCAATTCTTGGCCACCAGGCAGTAGTCTTCACTAACAGGAGTCTGGTCTTGCTGTCTGTCTTAAATTGCATTCCCCTGAGGCATAGGAAACTTCAATGCATCCTGGAGAGAATCTGGGAAATCTTTGGCATCCAAGGACATGTCCTCAGCCATGGTTACCCCAAGATACAGGGAAATTGAAAGCTAATGGCCCATATAAAGAAGTTACTTCCAAGTCCAGACTAGTCCACCTTCAAGAAGGGTTGATGATAAGGGCTTTGGGTGGCATAAATCACCTAAAAGTAACAGTGTATCACAATGTATGTTTGAAAGTCAGACATAAAGAGCCTTCTTGTACTGATCTACAAGTTTTCTACTTTTTACTATCTCTTTAAATTAATTATTTATGTATTGTATGATGATGGAAGAGGAGACTTTTAGTCTCAATCTTGCCTGAATAAAGCCCTTTATTATTATCATTATTGCTATTATCTACTGTGCAGACAGGGGCCATAAGCTTTCAGATTCACTGTACAGGGAATGCTCATACAGCAATGTGATCCAACACACCAGTATGCTGGGCGTCTGGTTTCCAATGTTGACTTAAATCTTAAATAGTTGACAGTTCTATCGAATTATTCTCTGTGATGTCTAACAGAGAAATAAAACTGCATTAGAATACCTTGAAATATGTTCAAAGGCTTATTCATAAACAGCCCTAAGATTATGAATTAGAAAATGTATCTTGAACATCAATTTTCAGAGTCATTTATTGTTTATTCCTTCAAAAAATGAATATGTTTAAATCACCTGATAATTACTGATTATCATTTATTTCTTATTCGCAATTAGGAAGAGTTCATCATTAACAATAATTCATTCTAGTTTTAAAGATATTTTACAAGTATTACCTCTTACAAATACTTTGGCACCAATCAGCTTGTCATGGTTCTCCAGGATTGCTTCAATATTTATTGACAAGCTTAAGTTCCTCAAGAATATATTTGTGGCGTTTTTAACCCTTTCGAGACTGTTGTCGGCTATAGACGACGGTAGATTTCCTTCGCTTAACTACTGTTGTCGGCTATAGACGACGGCATTTTTCCTACGCAGAAAGACGGCTGTCGTGTATAGACGACGCAGGTATAAATCGCGCGTGGGTGCAGTTTCAGAGGATTAGGATATTATAAACTTACCCTTCTGACCCTTTTCTGGGGGATTTCTGACCTTTCCTTCTGCACCACAAAGAGGAAACTCAGCCCCCGGGGTCGTTTATAACCCTTTTTACTGCATGGTGCCGCGGCAAATTAAATCTCATTGCAATAATTTTGCGAAACAATTGTTTTAGCAGTAATTGTCAAAATCACATTAGATATTAAAATCTCGCTCTTTGCTGACTATGTACAACTTTTAAACGAAATTCTACTGTTAATATTAAGGTTTTTAGTATACTACCATGTAAAAATATAGCAGTATACTGAATTCCTTAATAATAATGCTAGAATTCCATTTAAAAGTTGCATATAGTCGGCAAAGCGCAAGATTTTAAGTTCCAAATTCATATTGACAACTAATGCTAAAAAGTACTCTTTGGCAAAGCGACAGCAATAACATTTAGTTAGCCGCGGCCCCGTGCTGTGAGAGGGAAGGTTAATTACCCGGCGACGGTTTCCCCCGATTGCGGTTGCCGAGGATTAGGACTAAGAAGGGTTCAATTCTATACCTGACACCATCTGAGTCGAAAAATGCTTCCGTGTCCAGGAGAAGTTTTTCCTTCGAATGTATTTGGTGCCTGAGAGCGATTTTAAGAATATAAGTCCGTCTCGAAAGGGTTAATGTTAAATGATGCTATAGCATGTCCATCTTCTCCATTCCTCAGAGAAAAGGTCATCTTAATCCGTTCAGATTGTCCAAATTGCAGAATTGATGTCAAATTGAATACTAATACCCATTGTATGCAAAAGCATAGAGAAGATATCTTCCTGGAAAATATATTAGTTTCAGTTGCAAAAGTACTTTAAGACAGAAGTAATCAGTAATACTAAGATGAGATAAATATGACAGAAAACATTGTCTTATTTAAAAAAGTTGCTGTGGTTTAATTAATAATTAACTTGCTATGATTTACTAATAGTTAATATCTCAATCATACAAATTCCAGAGTAATCACTTTGAATTCATCGCAGTGATTGACATTATTGAATTTAAATTAATTTAGAGGATTATTAAAATTTGATTTCTTAATAACGTTTTGAGAGACCAGTGATTTTCAAACTTTACAATCCACCAAACCTTAATATAATTAATAATAATATATTGTAAGTAAATAATAATGTTTATATAATAAATATATCGATAATGTAAAATCGAAAATACTATTAATAAAATTGGTATATAATTTTTAAAAAGTTTCCTGGTTCCAGCTAAATCTTGAATAATAGAGTAAAAATCTGCATGAAAAGGGGGAATATGAATGAAAAGGGAGAAAGATATTGCAGAGGCAATATTAACTTGTATATCATGCAAAGATAATCACTTAGAGATATTGTATTGTGATGTCAACATTCATCACCAAAGAAATGTCAGAAGTTGACATATTAAAAGACTAGTACCAAAAGGAAGAATTTTTGGATATAAAAAATCAAACGTTAATGATATTAATTAATTAATGTCACATCACTTGTAAGAAGCAATGAACTATGTGTAAATGAAAGAAAATGAGTAAATTGAGTTATTTCAAATTAGTAATTTATTTACCTTTGAGATTTCTGTGCTTCTGAAATATACAAACAGTGAGTAGATATTTCCAAACAAACTCAAACCAAGCCAATGTCACAGTAAGCTCGGCACTGATGCATGGAAGAGGCCAAAAACGTTTTTAACTATTGACAATACTAAGGAAACTTAGAAAATATCAAACAAGGAGACTTCAGCAAGGAATTGTGCATTCACAGATGTGACAGCCAGCGGAGAAAAGAAGCCAATGAACCAAATTCATAAAGAGAGATCATATTAATCATAAGGTCAAAGGTTAACTCAAGGAATTTAAGGCCTCATCTCCTTCTATAAGGACAAGAAGCCCCTTCAAGTGCTCTTCTCTCAAGTAGACCATTAAAAATTGCATTTTTCTATGTCGAATTTCCGAAAAAACACTTCGATGTTATTCATTGTATCTATTACATATCAAATATCAAGTCAGGTATCATTCTCAGAATATTACAAGTGCTAATATAATATAGAGAAATATCAAAACTTTGATTTTCGTAAATCAGGTAATTAAAAACGTCCTGATAGCCAACTGATAGAGTCAATAACATTGAGGTGTTTTTATCGTAAATTCGACGTTAGAAAACGCGATTGTTAATGGTCTACATGAGAGTAGAGCACTTGAGTGGGCCTCCTGCCCTTATAGTAGGAGATGAGGCCATGGAAGGAAGTACGCTCATCGAGCAGAAAAAACGAAAGATATCTCCTTCGCCAAATATTCGGTCATTTGGGAAATGTTGTCATCATTACCGACTTTGGTGTTTTGCTTGTTTGCTTTTATTCATTAATAGGATAACACAATTACTCGGTATTTTACAATAGCTAGTACATACAGAGGCATAAACAAAATTAAGTTTTATATACGACTATCATTTCGTATGCAATAGGCAGTACCTTTACGCTCCCTAGCGGCTTTCCTGGACACAACAGATTCAACATTCAGGTATTTCAAAATGGCCGCTCTGGAAGCTTAGCTTTGTTTACATTCGTTATAAAAGGGTATTTTGCCCTTTAAACTTAGCCGAGCAACCTAAAATTGAGCTTGAGAATAACAAGAAGGTTTCTCTGAGAAGTTGGTTATCAGTTATCGGGTAAATAACCAGATTAGGTAGGCAATAATTAATATAAATATTCAAGGTACTTGTCTTAGTTATAATTGATAATATCTGTAGGAATTTCGTTAGCTGACCCCTTTTTATAAAGAAATTTCTCCAACTTGGGTCATAATTAGAAATTTGTTGGTGCTAACAGTGAGTGAAATACATAACTTCGGAAGGATAAACGGTGTTGGGAGTTTTCCGGATCTTTGGCGATATTCCTTCTCCCAGAGTTTACAATGTACTTTACTCGATTGGCTAGCAGGATGATTAGCATGATGTTAGCGTGTTCAATCCCTTACCGTCAAATAAGGGTATCGTATGTTAGTCAACATTCGATAAAGCTCTCCCAAAATGGTTTCCCAGTAGCTTCTATTGGTGCGAAACGGTCTTACTTGTGAAACAATCGACACCTACGTTTGTTCTAAAGTTCTTTTATAAGCGAAAGAATGCCGGTAGTCTAGTAATGGCTTACTTATGTTCGTACCATTATAGTTTTACAAATTCCGTCATCTGACTTACTATCGAACCTATTCAGAATTCACCTATCGTTACCTCAAATAAGCATTTTAGCATTAAGGACGCTTTTTTCGGATTGTTTATAAGGTCTTCCGTCGAATGTTTCTTTATTTCTCATTTCTTATTCTTTTGAGCGGAGATTTTAGCTTTGGGAATAGGAAAAAGTCACATGGAGCCAGGCCTGGTGAATAGGGTGGTTGGAGAAGCACAGTGGTCATGTTTTTGGCTAAAATAATCACGAGATTCTCGTGTTGCTCCTGGTGTGTTTTCATCAAGCTAGGCACGAATTTCGCCTCCACTCGATGCATCCTCAATTTTTTAAGTTAGGATTTCGTAGTAGAACCAATCAGGATGCCACACTCTTCTGCAAGCTCCCTGACAGTCAAACGTCAATTTGCACGAAGGAGATTGTTCACTTTTTCGATGTGAGGGTCATCTGTGGACGTTGATGGTCTTCTGGAACGCTCGTCGTCTTCCACTGATTGCTGCCCGTCTTTGAACCGTATAAACCACTCATAACATGCGGTACGTTTCATAGTATGCTCACCAATAGCCTTGGTAATCAACTCAAAAGTTTCCTTGATAGATTTGCCCAGTTTCACGCAGAATTTTACAGAAGAACGCTGTTCCTTCAAAGAGCTCATTTCCATGGATCCGATTTTTCGCTGCACTCTACGATCACCTGTTCACATAAACATCTGTAACTAATGAACAAAGCAAGATATCGACAAAGTGATTGAAGGTGGTTATTTGGGAAGCTTTTGCGCATACAACGACTACAAGAATATTAAAAAATAACCAACTGGAGGCGCACTATGAAAAATGTTCGGGAAATTTTTGAACAGACCTCGTAGTATATCGAGATGTAAGGATAAAACTATGTAAGGATAAAGATTTTTTAGCCAAAGTTGGTGAGAGCAAGACCATATTTGCAGAATATTTTTCCTTCCCTACAGAAGACAAATACGAGTCTAAGACAGACGATGCTTGCTACACGGTGAAAGCGGTTATTTTCTAAATGGGAGGGACAATTCTTTCCAAATAATAGCTCCAATGTTTAACAGCTTTCTACTCTCATTTTACCCTTATCACTACCACGTAAATAGGATACCTTTCATTTTGTTTTTCAAACCTCATGTATCACACTGTTCATTTGGTCGTGTGTGAATAGCGAAATCCTTAACACGGAACGTTAATATTCGATTTTAAAAGGAAAATATTAAACTATCTATCCGAAACGCGTATGGCACATGAACCTTTTATATCCGGTTTGCTATTTAAATATTCTTACAAAATTCTTGCGGCAAGAAAACAGATTGTAGCAGTTATATTGTTTACAAGACGTCGATTGAATGGACCATTTACGGCTTAGTGGCAAATCTGCAATTTTCGATGAAGTTCCACAAGACTGATTGAGGAGGAAGGGTCAGAATTCCAAAGAATCCTGGATCCATAAATTCCAAGAAATGATTTTAGGAATGCCTCCCACTACGATTCTCATATTTTCATTTAATCTACAATCGAATCATAGCTTAAATGTTATGTCGTTTACAAACTGATGAAAACATACATGTGCACACATAATAACAGGAATATATTTACCCCTTTCGTAAATATCCTAAATGTCAAGATAACTTCTCTGCCAGAAACGGCTCTCATTTCGATAACTTTGGAATTCATTTGAATTTTATGATTTGCAAATTTCCTAACGTTTCGAAGTCGAATGTTCCATTTATCTTCCGAGAAATACTCGCCTCCCTCCTGAAAACGTCGTTTCGCCTCACTGCACACTATATGCTACGTGAACTTTCGCGCAGAATTCCAATATTTTGGCGGAAGAATTCAAATTCGAACCGGTTTGCTCAAATGTACGCAAGATGTCGCTCCTCTTGCCGCAAGATACGCCGCTGGATTTTGACATAATTTTCTGAAGAAGCTATGGGAAAAAACAACAGCTTCGTGAAACGATTTGGCCAATATCGTCCATCCGCAACCATCCTTTGAGAGGAAACTTAGTTGCGTCCTGAATTAAGGGCTACTGCTGAATCACGGATTTACCTCCCCCACCAGATCTTTCAGGAGCCGCGCTGGCGTTGTTGCGTTTTGGTCAGTGAAGGATCTGGCACAACCAGAAAAGAAAAGAAAGTGAAATCAAAGAAAAGAAAAAGAGCAATTAGTTCTCTCTGGATGTTTGGCAGGTCGTGCTGCCCGTGGGGGACAGAATTTTTAAATTTTAAAATGCCACCGCTAGCAGCGGAAGATAGACTTTCTGATACCAACATATATTACTATGGTAGAGGCGGAGAATTACTTCATCACGGGATATCGAACACCTTCTCACAGAGATTCATTACGATAATACCTAAAGGAGGACTTAAGTGTTCCAGAGAAATATATTTCAACTATGTAGTAAACGTGACGAAGTCAACAGCTTGCACATGCATATTTGTTGTATTATGTAAATATTCTTCTTCCCTAAACATAGTCTTTCATATCCCCTTTCATATTAGTAATTCCTTAAACACCGAGTAAATTATCTTAGGGCTTCAGTGGGCGATGGAGAAATTATACTGCTCTAATGTGCGTGGTAAGGAAAGAAAATTTTGCGACGGCTTAACTGAAACACGCCGGATTGCTCAGAAAAACATTGGAAATGCTG
Organism: Pachydiplax longipennis; assembly: GCA_036926295.1. NCBI lineage: Eukaryota > Metazoa > Arthropoda > Insecta > Odonata > Libellulidae > Pachydiplax > Pachydiplax longipennis. The sequence goes on along the minus strand of JAVFKF010000021.1, from coordinate 500,667 downwards.
TAATGTGTACAAAATATTACTGAAATGATTGGTAAGAGTGCTGCCGTTAGTAATATAATACTTGATAATTAAGATCTACATATAAGTTATCAGTAATAATAAATGAAAAATATAGTCACATTTAAATTTTATAGTGTAAAGTATACCCTGTTTAGCCAAAGAGTTTATCGAAATTGTTTTGAGTACATTGTTGTCGGGTATTATTAGTAATATTTGTACCTCTTGAGTACAGTGGTACCTCGAGATACGAGTTTAATTCGTTCTGTAACCTTGCTCGTATGTCAAATTGCTCGTATCTCAAAGCAATTTTCCCCATTGAAATTAATTGAAATGCCATTAATTCATTCCAGGCCCCAAAATGCCACCCAAGTTGCACTTGTTACGTGTTTTTGAATAGGAAAAATGTATTTATAAATGACAAATATTGTATAAAAACATAATAAAAGGTAATGTAAAGAAATAAACTTGCTTTATAAAGTGTATTTGTAGTATTTTGGTCACTAAAATGCAACTTACACACAACTTAAATGCTGCTGTATGGTTAATTTTAGTTACTGCTTTTTTCTTCACTGGTTCCTAACTTTTTTCGCTGGATTAAAAGAAAAAAAAATGTCCAAGGAGGTTTGTTCCTTCTTCCCTTTCAGAATGTTTTGGAAATGAGTTAGGCAATGAATCTTGTCCTCTGTTGTTATGTAAGTCCTATTCAGCATCATCTTCCAGAAAAGCTCCGTCTCGTCACAGTTGAAGACTTGCTGGGGGATGTGTCCTTTGGCTTCTATCAGTTCGGAAAAGTTTTGAGATAATCCTCAGCTGCCTTCAGATCCGAACTTGCAGCCTCACCATGCCTGACAACGGAGTAAATGCCAGTCCTTTTCCTTAAGTTGTCAAATTTGCCTCGACTGGCTTTAAACGAGTCTTACGATGCCTCGTCCGTGGAAGTGTGCGGGGTCTGAGTCAGCAAATCACCGTAAATTGCTCGTGCTTTCTCGCATATGATGCCCTGTGTTAAAATATCGCCTTTAAGCTGCTTCTCCATAACTCAAACAATCAGCAGTTTCTCCATCTTTTCATGGAGAGAGCTCCGGAGCTTAGAAATTATTGTAACGCCCTTAGCTGGCGTTATACCCTTTATTGACTCCTTCTGTTTAAGCACAGTACATATTGTTGAAGTACTACACCCATACTACCTCGCAAAGTCAGCTACTTGCTCATTTTTTCTATGATTTCACACTTTAATTCAATATACGTCATCTTCTTCTGAGCAATGACCTTTCCACTCACTTTCTTCAGACCCAAGGTTTTAAAAAGAAATGTGATAAAGTATTTAATTGCACAAAAAGCACAAAGCCCTAGAAAAACTTATCAAAGATGCTTCGACAGCGAGGTAAACAAGTATACTGGGGGGATGCGTGGGATATTGCAAGATGCATGAGGCACAGTAAACTGGTGGGTTGTGTGCAGCCGTTCCTCATATCTCAAATTTTGCTCGTATCTCAAAGCAAAGCTTGGCTCGCTCGACGGCTCGTATCTCAAAAAACTCGTATGTTAGGGCACTCGTATCTCAAGGTACCACTGTATTTATTTGTATTGCGCGGTTTTTTAGGGTTAATTATGAACGCCAACGAACAAATGTTTTTTGCTTTGGTTATGGGGATTGAATTGTTTAGAGTTTTAGCATTCTCCCCTCGGGTAGGCACCAGAGATTAGGATTATTAATGGATATGCTTCAATATTACCTACTTCCAAGCGTAATTCAGTAAACGTCGCATGTTTCAATCGGTTCACGCTTGCAATTTTTAATGGAATCAACCTTTTCCAAAGCCGGTAGTTCTAAGGTTGACACTCCATTCTTCCTTTGAAATATTTGACAATCCGTTCTTTTTTCATGGAAAATTATGAAAGATGTACCTCGAATTACGTCCACGTTATATACAGAAATCTTTTACCCTAATATGACCACCGTAGAAGCAGTCTCATGTATTGGAATAATAATCTATGGTGTGTTTGCGACAAGAGAACAAGATGTATTGGGACGGAAACCTCGCGCAATATTACCACATGTCATGACCTCTCTGTTACACTTCCTGATCTCGACCGAGTATACATCAATTTTTCATGAAGTCATACGAAATATTAAATTTATAAATATAAATTGCGCACGAGTAAAGTAGGATAATAATTCTGATGCAATTGATAAGTACATAGTAATAAGAATTGCACGGATAAGGAATCTACCATCGGGCATTCTTCTGAGCCGTAGTAATTTAAATTAAAGACATTCATTACGTTCTTAAGTGACTAACCACCAGACCCTTTTAGAATTTCGTCCTACAAAATATGAATATAATTTCCTCGACTATAATGTTTCAAAAAATAACATTGCAGAAATAATGAAAATATTATGCGCAAGATTAATTTTGGTTTCGGAGCGTACGTGATTACAAGAATATAATATTATTTCCCTTCAGTTATATTCTTTAATGTTAGAATAGTTTTTTTTACCAGAAAATTAATACCTTTGGAGTGCATTGAAATTTCCTCAATTTATGAATTTCAAAACTTATTCGGATCTCAAGGGGAATATTTATCGTCTATATCAGATACTCGCCCCCTCACCTAACAAGATAACATTTCCTCAACTGCCTGCACACTCTGAGGTACTTCAACCTTGCCGCAATATTCCAACTATATTGCCGAATATTTAAAACTGGTATCAGTATGGGCAAGCATGCGCAAGATTTCTCTCCTGACGCCGCCTTCTCGGCCGCCTGTTATAAAAACAAGTTTGTGGATGAGCTATGGGAAAAACATCTAATTTGTTTAACAATTAGACAAATGTCCTCCATCCACAACGATCCTTTTCGCTGAAACTTAGTTGCGTCCTAAAGAAACGACTATAGTTTAATTACGCATGTACTTCCCCCACCAGATCTTTCAGGAGCCGCGCAGGTGTTGTCGCGTTTTGGTCAGTGAAGGATCTGGCACAACCAGAAAAGAAAAGAAAGTGAAATCAAAGGAAAGAAAGGAATAATTAGTTCCTTCTGGGTGGTTGGCAGGTCGTGCTGCTCGAATGGCTACAGAACTTTTAAAATTGCCATCGCTGAAAGCGTGAGATGGATATTTGGATAATAATAAACATCGCATTGGTAGAGCTAGAGAATTTCTTCATCGCAGGATATCCTACACCCTGTGACTGGGATTGCTAAATATAATACCTAAAGGACCACTAATGTAATGGCGGGGTAGAATGCTCATTTGAGATAATGATTAGTGAATTCTTAACAGGTGCGATAGTAAGTCAGATGACGGAATTTGTAAAACTATGATGGTACGAACATAAGTAAGCCATCACTAGACTACCGGCATTCTTTCGCTTATAAAAGCACTACAGACAAACGTAGGTGTCGATTGTTTCACAAGTAAGACCGTTTCGCACCAATAGAACCTACGGGGAATCGATTTTGGGAGAGCTTTATCGAATGTTGACTAACATACGATACCCTTATTTGACGGTAAGGGATTGAACACGCTAACATCATGCTAATCATCCTGCTAGCCAATCGAGTAAAGTACGTTGTAAACTCTGGGAGAAGGAATATCGCCAAAGATCCGGAAAACTCCCAACACCGTTTATACTTCCGAAGTTATGTATTTCACTCACTGTTAGCACCAACAAATTTCTAATTATGACCCAAGTTGGAGAAATTTCTTTATAAAAAGGCGTCAGCTAACGAAATTCCTACAGATATTATCAATTATAACTAAGACAAGTACCTTGAAATTTTAACATTAATTATTGCCTACCTAATTTGGTATTTTACCCGATAACTGATAACCAACTTCTCAGAGAAACCTTCTTGTTATTCTCAAGCTGAATTTTAGGTTGCTCGGCTAAGTTTAAAGGACAAAATACCCTGTTATAACGAATGTAAACAAAGCTAAGCTTCCAGAGCGGCCATTTTGAAATAACTGAATGTTGAATCTGTTGTGTCCAGGAAAGCCGCTAGGTAGCGTAAAGGTACTGCCTATTGCATACGAAATGATAGTCGTATATCAAACTTAATAATGTTTATGCCTCTGTATGTACTAGCTATTGTAAAATACCGAGTAATTGTGTTATCCTATTAATGAATAAAAGCAAACAAGCAAAACACCAAAGTCGGTAATGATGACGACATTTCCCAAATGACCGAATATTTGGCGAATGAGATATCTTCCGTTTTTTCTGCTCGATGAGCGTACTTCATCCTTGGCCTCATCTCCTTCTAAAAGGGCATGAGGCACACTCAAATGTTTCCTCTTATGTTGACCATAAACAATCGCGTTTCTAACGTCGAATTTACGATAAAAACACCTCAATGTTATTAACTATCAATTGGCTATCAGGACGTTTTTAATTACCAAATTTACGAAAATCAAAGTTTTGATATTTTTTTATAGTATATTAGCACTTGTAATATTCTGAGAGTGATACCTGACTTGATAATTGATATGTAATAGATACAATGAATAACATCGAAGTGTTTTCATGGAAATTCGACGTAGAAAAATGCAATTTTTAATGGTCTACTTAAGAGAAGAGCACTTGAAGGGGCTTTTTGTCCTTATAGAAGGAGATGAGGCCTTAAATTCCTTGAGTTAACCTTTGACCTCATAATTAATATGATCTCTCTTTAAGTATTTGGTTCATTGGCTTCTTTCTTTCGCAGGCTGTCACAGCTGCGAATGCACAATTCCTTGCTGAAGTCTCCTTGTTTGGTATTCTCTAATTTTCCTTGGTATTGTCAATAGTTAAAAACGTTTTTCGCCTCTTCCTTGCATCAGAGCGCAGCTTGCTTCTTGCCATTCAGTGACATTGGCTTGGTTTGTTTGGAAATATCTATGGACTGTTAGTATATTTCAGAAGCACAGAAATCTCAAAGGTAAATAAATTACTAATTTGAAATAACTCAATTTACTCATTTTCTTTTATTTACATGTAGTTCATTGCTTCTTACAAGTGATGTGACATTAATTGATTAATATCATTAACGTTTTATTTTTTATATCCACAAATACTTTCATGCAGATTTTTACTCTATTATCAAGTTTTAGCCTGAACCAGGAAACTTTCTCTTTAAAATTGTATCAATTATATTAATTAAATAGTAATTTCGATTTTGCATTATTGATATATTTATTATATAAACATTATTATTTACTTACAATATATTATTATTAATATTATTAAGGTTTAGTGGATTGTGAAGTTAGAAAATCAGTTGTCTCTGAAAAAGTAATTAAGAAATCAAATTTTAATAATTCTCTAAATTAATTTAAATTCAATAATGTCAATCTCAGCAATGAATTCAAAGTGATTACTCTGGAATTTGTTTGATTGTGATATTAACTATTAGTAAATCATAGCAAGTTAATTATTAATTAAACCACAGCAACTTTTTTTAAATAAGACAATTTTTTCTGTCATTTTTTATCTCAACTTAGTATTACTGATTACTTCTGTCTTAAAGTACTTTTGCAACTGAAACTAATATATTTTCCAGTAAGATGTCTTCTCTACGCTTTTGTATTCAGTTTGACATCATTTCTGCAATTTGGACAATCTGAACGGATTAAGATGACCTTTTCTCTGAGGAATGGAGAAGATGGACATGCTAAATCATCATTTAACATTAAAAACGCCACAAATATATTCTTGAGGAACTTAAGCTTGTCATTAGATATTGAAGCAATCCTGGAGAACCATGACAAGCTGATTGGTGCCAAAGTATTTGTAAGAGGTAATACTTGTAAAATATCTTTAATACTAGAATAAATTATTGTTAATAATGAACTCTTCCTAATTGTGAATAAGAAATAAATGATAATCAGTAATTGTCAGATGATTTAAAGATATTCAGTTTTTGAAGGAATAAACAATAAATGACTCTGAAAATTGATGTTCAAGATACATTTTCTAATTCATAATCTTAGGGCTGTTTATGAATAAGCCTTTGAACATATTTCAAGGTATTCTAATGCAGTTTTATTTCTCTGTTAGACATCACAGAGAATAATTCGATAGAACTGTCAACTATTTAAGATTTAAGTCAACATCGGAAACCAGAGGCCCAGCATACTGGTGTGTTGGATCACATTGCTGTATGAGCATTCCCTGTACAGTGAATCTGAAAGCTTATGGCCCCTGTCTGCACAGTAGATAATAGCAATAATGATAATAATAAAGGGCTTTATTCAGGGGAGATTGAGACTAATAGTCTCCTCTTCTATCATCATACAATACATAAATGATTAATTTAAAGAGATAGTATAAAGTAGGAAACTCATAGATCAGTGGATGAAGCGTCTATTATGTCTGACTTTCAAACGTACATTGTGATACACTGTTACTTTTAGGTAATTTATGCCACCCAAAGCCCTTATCATCAACCTTTCTTGTTGGTAGACTAGTCTGGACTTGGAAGTAACTTCTTTATATGGGCCATTAGCTTTCAATTTCCCTGTATCTTGGGGTAACCATGGCTGAGGACATGTCCTTGGATGCTGAAGATTTCTCAGATTCTCCCCAGGATGCATTGAAGTTTCCTATGCCTCAGGAGAATGCAATTTAAGACAGACAGCAAGACCAGACTCCTGTTAGTGAAGACTACTGCCTGGGGGCCAAGAATTGGTCAAATTAAACTTATTTCCCATATATTTGTATGATTGTCAAGTAAAATAGCCTGGGTCGTAATGGATACTCATCGCTTAAAAACCATTAATTTGTCTTAGTTTTGACTCAAATACGATATTCTACGACCAGCTGAATAATCTTTGTTCCATTTCCTTACTTTTGGTATATTTTGTAGGTTTCATTTGACCATTATTCCTAATATAATTCTGCAAAAGAATAAAAGTCTGCAAACGATCGAAATGAACTTTAGGTGCATTTCATGTGGTCCTTTTTCCCGTATATTCTTATGGTATTCAAGTAAAATTGGCTTGATCATCATGGAGACTGGCTGCTTAAAGCCACATAAAGCACACAAATTTTTGGAATTCCTTATCCAAGTCCCTGCAAATTGGATAAGAGAATGTTATAAAATGACCACAATGAAAATCTTCCTTCGATTTCCTCATACCTGCATTTTATATGAGAGTATGTTTGAGTTGTCCATTCATACTAAGATACTTTATTAGAAATAAGTATGAATTTCAACACATAATAAAGTACTGGGAATATGGAGACATCTTCAGGATCCAAATTCACTTCTGCCTGGTCTGCAGTGACCTATCCAGGAAGGACAACATAGACAAGATGGTTGAACGAACTGCAACTAGATTTGTTAAGGGATATTTCAGATTTGACAGCAAAGTTTTGGCTATGATAGAATCCCTCAGTTGGGATTTGCTTAGTGATAGAAGACTTGATTACTGTGGGAAGCTTTTTAATAAATTTATCACTACAGATCTCAGGGGGTTGATATTGTTATACCAGTTGGTAGTGTACGAAATCTTTGAGACAAAACAATGATGGGTTACAGGGAAATAGTGGCCAGGACAGATAGTTATTTTCGGCCATATTTTCTGCAAAGCAGGGCTGTGGAGTCGGAGTTTGAATCAATTTAGGGTGGTGTCGGAGTCGGCAGAAATTTACCTACTCCTGCTGCTTCAGAATAAAAACTTTTATTTTATTGTTTAAATATGAATATGAGTTTTATGGAAACTCATATTCATATTTATAAGTATTACACTATTATTGTGAAGTGGAGGAGCTTAATATTTTGTTTGACCAAAAGAGGAGAGTTAGTTGCAGATGGTATTGCTGCTTCAATGAAACAGATTAATACGACATTAATATTAGATTGGCAGCTGTTTATGTAGACCCCATGCACCAAATTCTGTTGGATGATAAACAGCTGACTAAAATGCTCTGTTTGAGGTCAGGATGAATGGAATACAGGAATGTGAGGAGGAAAAAGAAGTTGGTGATACTGCCAATCTTCCCCTTCGTCAACTGAGGATGAACTTGATTTTGAAAAATATTTGAATCACTTAGAAGTGCCAAATTTCGCCGCATAGAAAAGGATTCCTCCAAACCCAATGAAAACAATATGAATAAATTTCAGATAAATTTCTCACTAAAAGAAGTGGAAAATTTTGATTGTTCATCAAAATTAACAGTGAAAGAAGCCATTTCCTTATATCCTGAAATTGTGAGAGATGTTGCCATAGTGGTTACTGCTTTACCACCAACCCAAGTTAGTGTTGAGAGGTTGTTCTCTGCTCTAAAAATAATTTGATCAGATTTGAGGGCATCCATAAAGAAGGATCTGTTAGAGGCTATTCTTTTTCTGAAGACCAATTCTTTATAAATTTATTAAAAATATTAAGTATGTAACAGTTTATTGTATATTTTCATTTTACATCCTTATTTTGTTCAGGTAATTTTCTTAACCATATATTTTGTGGTCTATTTATTCTTAATTTTGTAAACATTTTTATTAAGGAATTGTCCTTCTTTAATAAATTCACTTGTTAATATATCATACTATTCTGTAATTAATCACCATGACTCCACTTATATGGAGTAAGATAGTACAAAAAAAACGGAGTTGGAGTCAGACAGTAGAAAATGAGAGGAGTCTGAATCTGAGTCTGAGGCTTGTGCACCGAATCCACAGCCCTGCTGCAAAGTATTATGGAAGCCAACAGCAGTCAATGGCAGATATGGTTTATTGTGTTTTACACCCCTTGCCCTGCACCAGTGGTGGGTTGAAGGGTTTAAATGTAAACGAAATGGCTGGACTTCAGGTTGCTCAGAATGCTGCCCTGAGGTAGGAAGTCAGGGATGTGGGACCACATGATGTCACTCTATGTATAGGAAAGGATGCTGAAAAAGGAGCAAAAGACACTCCTCATCTTGGAGTCAGGGAACAAGGTGTGGAGGACCCGACTTCCCAGTTACATAGTGCAAGGTTTGACTATCCTACAGATAGAGTGGCGTTCAAGAACTAGGAATGCAGCCACACCTTCAGGATCCCAATTCACCAGTCCAGGATGGTGAGATTCTTTGCCATGACATTCACGAGAGAGTTCAACATGTTGCTGCCACAGCTGTGGTCTAACTTCAGCCGTAAAAGGGTTGTGAAACACCTCAAAAGATATCACCCAAATTGACTTTCAACTTTGCAAATTTCTTATCACATCTCTTATCTTTGGATTTCTTCAGAAATTAAAATTTTGTTTATATTCTCCATATTGTAACATTTATGTACATAAATCTGCTTTTGATAATAGTCTTACTTTTAACTATTCTATAACACTTGTAATTTTTTATATCATTATATATCGTAGGTTTTTAAATATTTTTGTATTGACTTTATATATATTATTGTTATGAAATTAATATTGTGAATACAAAATTTCAAGTTAAGTCAACCTCACCGAAACAGAAGTTTACAAATTTTCTTTAATTTCCCTTGATCCTTGATTGACATAAAATATGTCCAACTGCATGAATATTTAATTATGTTGTGGAAATTCAACGTTTGTGCTAGCAATTGATTCCAAATCCCAACAAGAGGTGCTTAACTGAAAGAGATTTGATAATCAGGTCATGTATTACATTCATCTGTTCAATTTGAAATTAATGAAACAAATTAACAAATATCTCCAATTGAATGTGCTAATTTAAAAAGCATCAACAGAAAATTGGTGTTTATTATTCTGTATATGTGATCTAAATAACTATATATTTTTAAAGAAACTAATATTCATTTTTATTAATGAGATTGATTAAAATTGATCACATCATTAATTATCTATTGATTTTAGATTGGTAAAATACTGAAATGTTCAAAGAGGAAATAAAGTACTTTACAAGATGTAAGAGTAATTTACTTCTTGCACTGGAAACCAATTTATTGTCTCTAACTAGGGATATCAGCATTATCTCCACAATTTAACATCTTAATTGAGTATTTTCTTCTACTTTGTCTGCCATTTCTTCAACATGTGCACTCTCTTCTTATCTTCAGCCATGGATGATATCATTCTCTTAAATTCACTGCTAGATGACCATAATTTCACATTCTCATCATCTTGGGATTCTCTTCAGCTCATCAACGGACAAATGAAATCCCCAATTCTCTTCCTCGATGGCCATTTGGTAGAAGGTACTCAATCCAACTGCCATTTTCCAAATCATTCCTAAGAAAGGTATAGAAATGCATGCTAATGACAGCAAAATATTCTGCATTATGTAGAAGATCAATGAATTGAAACTACTAATTCTTAGAGTAATTAAACAGATCTCCAAATTATATTAAGCCTAAATACTTATCAAGATGTACTATGATATTTCGTCCATTCTTTTATTCATTCAGTCAATGACGACATAAACTGAATACAAATTTTTAAATTTATGGGTCACAGAGTTATAATTTATAGATTGACACAACAATTAGAAGATACTTAACCATCTAAATAGAATGGCAGAAAAAGAAACACATTTCCTTTACTCTAAATTCATTGTAATTGTATACACATATAACTGATGTGTTTTTCCAGGAACAGAATTGATGTCATCTGAGATAAATTCTTCATTTTCCCTATTTAAGTGTCCTTGGTTCCACTCAAGACAGGTAAAAGCAATCTCATATGAATTAAGTGTGAGCTACATCGTCATCTGTTGCACTCTTAGTTTCTTCTGTAAAGTTAAATAAGTAGGATATTTTAATGAATCAGAAAAGAGGGCCATAAAATATAATTGAGTAAAGATTCTAATTTTGTTCATCGAATATCGTTTTAGATTAGAGGTTCCAATTATTTCGAATGAAATTTTGAAGTTACAAATAAATGGTTATATATACCTATAAATATATACAGTTTTATCTCGAATGAATAATTCTTCTCGATACCTTATTTATTTATTGCTTCACAGATCGGAATAAATTAAAGTTCAATGAGACAATACAATAAGAATAACAATATTTACGATAAATACATACCATCCTTGTTGCTACAACAGTCTTATTTGTCAAACAGTTGGGCCGAGTAAAACAATATTTTCCACTATTTATTATCTTTTTATAAGATAAATATAATTAATATTCATAACACCTATGCATAAACGGATAATAAATAATGAAATTCTGCGACGAAAATAAACTACATTAAACTTCCATTCTTTTATGGTAGTTGTTACGATTTTGTATGACCTTATCAGCGATTTAATTAAACAATAGAAATAAATACAATAGAACGCAATATGCATTTCATATGAGAGTATTTTTGACTCGTCTAGTCAACCCCAGGATACCGTATTAGAAGTAAGGACGAATTTCAACAATTAATTATGCATCCTTACGAATCATGATAACCCGTCTTATCGTCACGTACAACATTAATCATTTTGGATCAGTTTAAATTCATTACTTCTACACCGCTAATCCGCAACCATGCAATAATATATATAATCTAGCTTAATGTATACGAAGAACGTCAATTTACTTCCTTTTTCTGCCTCACTGATGTCCATTCTTTCTACACACTCAGAGGGCTCCATTGAATTCATTCACTCTATACTATTCCCGGACACTTTCGACGTGCATATTGAGGTTAAATGTCGTCGACGACATTCTAAAACAATCAAAAAACATCACATCACCACTTTCTGTAGCTGTAATGCAGTTTGAGATAACTTCACGTGCAACTTATGAACAAAACAAAATATCCAGCGACATAATGCCTCTTAGCACCAAATTTTTAATTATGACCCAAGGTGGAGGAAAGTCTTTTTAAAAAGGTGTCAGCTAACGAAATTCCTCAAGATATTATCATTTACATCTAACTCAAGTACCTTGAAATTTTAAGATATCATATTGCCTACCTTATTTGGTTTTTTACTCGAAAACTGATAAATAATGTCTCAGTAAACACACTTCTTATTCTCAAGCATAATATAAGGTTGCTTGACAAATTTTAAAGGACTAAATTCCGTTTTATAACAAATGTAAACAAAGCTAAGCTTAGAGAGCGGCCATTTTGAAATAACTGAATGTAGAATCTGTTGTGTCCAGGAAAGCCGCTAGTTAGCGTAATGCTACCGCCTATTTCATACGGAGATAATAGCCGTCTATCAAACTTAATAATTTTTATAATGTTTATGCCTCTGTATGTACTAGCCATTGTAAAATGCCGAGTAATTGTGTCATCCTATTATTGACGAGAAGCAAGCTCTTCAAAAGCAAACAAGCAAGTTAGCAAAATCGGCAATGATGGCGAAATTTCCCAAATGACCGAATATTTGGCGAAGGAGATATCTTTCGTTTTTTCTGCTCGATGAGCGTAATTTCTTACATGGCCTCATCTCCTTCCATATGGGCAAAAGGCCCACCCAAGTGCTCTTCTCTCATTTAGACCTTTAACTGCCGCGTTATTCTACGACGAATTTCCCATAAAAACACTTCGATGTTATTTATTGTATCGATTGGCTATCAGGTACCGTTCTAAGAAACTTAGAAATGCTATTACCTTATTTAAAAACAGGAGAACTTTCGTTTACGTAAAAGCTGTACTTAAAAACATTGGTATGTTAGACACGAATTATAGCTGAGATGTTAAATTAAGCTCGGGAAAAGATGTAGTTCCAAATTACGCCGCACTAGTGGCGCTTGAGGTACCTTTAAAATTAAGTCTTGTTATACTTTCCATGCCTTTCCAAGCTTCTGCGCATGCGCTACCGAGCCATGTGAAGGGAAGCGTCACTTGCTGAGCTTACGTTGCGTTGTGAGGTTTTCTGCTTAGTATTTGCAGTTATTTGAGTGTTACAGAATCTCAGAAGATGTGCGAACAATCTTTGGATTTCCTCTGCAGACTTTGTTTGAAAGAGAGTTTCTCTTTCGTCAGTATTTCCTCGAACTTCTCTTCAACTGGGGATCCTGTGTTTAGAGTGCTTAATTTCGTATATGACTTAAAGGTATGTGCTGGTTTATTTTTAAATTATTCAGTTTTGATACCGGAATAGGATGCAATGAAAAGAAGTTCTTAAGTACTGATACCTTTAGGCAAGAAATCTGTATGATTTCTGCCCCCTGTATAATATTATTCATCCTTTGTTACTCTACGAAGATTTTCTGAACCTCATCTCTCTCTTCGATTATCCCGAATGTATTCTTTCATCCGAAAATGAAGGTTATTCAGAGATCAAATAATAGTATGGTTTGTAATGGAGGCATACGATTTTTAATTACAACTCGGTTGAACTCTGTCGTCTTTTCAGTTCAACTCTTTTGAAAACGATTCACTTTGATCTAGCTATTGTATCGTAGGTCGAGTAGATGGAAGGACCGATGTATATTGTTCTGTGATTAACGTTTATTATTTCAATGCTTTAGATAAGCGAAAACGATGGTCTCCCGTCTAAGATATGCAAACCATGCTTGTGGAGGATGACCGAGTTTCATTGTTACAAGAGAAACGTACACTACGCCGAGGCTGAGATACTAAAATTCTTAAGTAAAACTAATGTAAGTAAATCCTGTGTTCAGATTTTTTATTGCTGGCATTTTGAACTTTTACTAACATCACTGTATGCAGTTGAATAATTTATTCAGTTTTCGGAACCTTTTCAGGAATCCAACGAAACTTCTGTCGACGAAGCAATTGATGCTGATGCAGAGGAAATCCAAGCGGTATGTATTTTTTAGTGATTTTATGAAAAAATATTAATACGAAATTTTATTGTAGGGAATAAATTAAATTCACACTTATTGCTGTAACTTTGCAGAATATTAAAGATGAAGTGCCGGAATCGGAAGATGACAGGTGTGCTATAGACGGACAGGTAAGCATATATTCGTAAACTTTATTAACAGTTATGAAATTTATTATTTATATCCGTAAGAATTATATACTTAACTTAATTTTTATTAACTTTAACTTAGTTATTTATCATTCTCATCGTGGTGATATTCCTTAAGTTGTATATTAAATAGCATTATGGATCCAAATGAAAATAGTGTAATTAACATTGAATTCAATATATATTTATAGTATTAATTTAACAGATATATAGTATACAATATAAATTTTAAGTAAACGTATGTGTGTGTGTATATATGTGTGTATATATATATATATCTCAGAGCATATTAGTATTATTAATTTAAAAGTTCATTCCTTAAGTTATATTAATCATAGTGTTATGGTTTGAAATCAAAACTATGTGATAACATTTTGTCATTTGTGCTAAGTTGCGTCTCAATCTTAAAGTCATTTTAACTTTGTCGAAAACTCCCATTATTGTAATCCAACTCTTTTTTAAATTTATTTATACTTTATCAATAATCAATTGCTTCAAATTGAAAGTGCAATACATAAGTAAGTACCTAACTTTGAATTCTTTTCTTTGGATGATTTTGAATCTTTACTAACCTTCTCAGAATGTGCTGTTAGATGATTTATTTAATTTTCTGTTACTTTTCAGGAACCCAACGAAACTTCTGCTGATGAAGCAATTAATGCTGTGGAAGCAGAGGAAATCCAAACGGTATTTAATTTTATGGTGATCTTATTAAGAATATTAATGCAAAAGTATATGGTAGGTAATAATTTTAAAAATGAAATTTACATTGCTGTATTTTTGCAGAATATTGATGATGAAGTGCTGGAATCAAAAGAAGACAGGTGTGCGGTAGACAAACAGGTAAGCAAATACTTGTAACTGTTATTAAATATCACTTTTTAGTAATTATTTACGATTTTTGTTGTGATAGATGATATTAGTTAAGTTATATATTTAACGGTATTAATTTAATAGCTATATAGTGTACTCGTAAAAGTTGCTTGTATACTGCAAGCTATCAGTTGAATGCAGTATCATACCAAGAATGGCCTCAAAACAATCTTCAAAAGTTAGCCTAGTGTCGAACCAAGGACCCAACTGTGAATAAAAATTGCATATTAATGTTAGATAAGTGCTATTCTACTCAAAAGAATGTTCAAAACTTCGTGCAAAAGTTTGCCTGGTGTCGAACCAAGGACCCAACTGTGAAAAACAATTGCATATTAATGTTAGATAAGTGCTATTCTTACCTGTTCAAAAGTTTCAATTCAATATCTTATTGGGGAGGTCCTAAAATAAGATTATTCTATCCCTATTTGAAATACACGGAAGAATAGAAAACACGCTCAGGCATTGAACGAAGAACCGTCGAAGAAACCACAGACAGTGCATTTGAAACCTACCAATTGCCTCTATCTACGTTACATTTTATATTATTCGCAGTTATCCGATAAGCATTAAAAGTAATTGTCAAAATTGACTGACATGCATTTTATACAGGAGAATTTTGTACCCACTTGGCGTCGAACTCGCAGTTCTTTGGTAACATTTCTTCAGTAAGTACCATAGTAACCACTACATCTCTAACCTCCATGATTTTCACTATTCTATCGCTCCGAGTAAGGACTCAAAACAATTTTCGAAAATTCATGGGAAAGACTGCCAGGCATTGAACACAGGGCCCATTCATGAGAGACAATTGCATACGAATGTTAGATAAGTGCCACTCTGATGTGTTTCAAAGTTTCAATTCAGTATCTTATCGGGAAGGTCCTAAATTGAGGTTCCGTTTTCCCCATTTGAAATGTATGGTAGAATCAGAATGACCCTCTTGCATCGAAGCAAGGACCACTGGAGAAATGGTGTAGCTCATGCAGGAATGTTTTCAAATGCCTCAGTCACTATTCTGGGCTTTATCTTTCCAGCTTATTGCTCAAGCATTGAAAAAAATTTTCAAAAATTGCAGCAATGCATTTCTTATGGAAGAATTTTGCACCCATCTGGCGTGAAACTCACGGTCATTTTGTAACATTTCTTCCATTAGTAATATAGAAGACTACATCAACTTCAACCTCCGAGATTTTGGTTCCACTATCTTACCGATAAGTGCCTCATAATAATTTTCAAATATCCACGCAATGCATTCTTATGGGAAAAATGCGATTTTTGGGACATTCTGGTATTGAACCTATGACACCTAGCGTCGGTGTCTGCATTATTCTGGCATATACTGTGTGGGGCCAGTACGTCGTAAAAATCTGACATCGACGGCGCTTGTGGAACATGGTCAGAATTAGTATCCCTTATATCAATATATATATATATATCTATTATATATAGCTAACTCTCCGGATATACCTATATATATATATATATATATATATATATATATATATATATATATATACGAGTAAAAGTTGCTTGTATACTGCAAGCTATCCGTTGAATACAGTATCATACCAAGTACTGCCTCAGTTCAAATATAAAACTTCGTGCCAAAGACCGCCTGGCGACGAACTAAGAACCCGATCGTGAGAGAATACAGCAAAATAATATTAGATAAGTGCCATCCTTACTTGTTCCAAAGTTTCGATTCAATATCTTATCGGGGAGGTCCCACGCCTCTGTCACCATTCCAGGTCTTATCTTTCCAGCTTATTGGGAGGCATTTAAAAAGATTTCCGCAATGCATTTCTTATGGAAGAATTTTGCATCCACCTGGCGTCGAACTCACTGTCATTTGGCTACATTTTTTCCATGAGAAGCATAGAAGACTACCTCAACTTCAACCTCCGAAATTTTGGTTACTCTATCTTAATTATCCATCATCCCCATTTGAAATGCATTGTAGAATGGAATTAACACTCTAGCATAGAACCAAGAGAGGACCATTAGAGAAACTGAACTGTGTGAAAAATCTTTTAAAATGCGTCTCTTATCATTCTGGGTTTTATCTCTCCAGCTCATCAAGAAGGCATTTAAAAAAATCGTCAAAATTTGCAACAATGCATATCTTGTGGAAGAATTTTGCACCCACCTGGTGTCAAACTCATGGTCATTTTGTAACTTTTCTTCACTTGGTAATATAGACTACCTCAACTCCAATCTCTGAGATTTTGGTTCCTCTGTCTTACTGTTAAGTGCCTCAAAATAATTTTCAAAAATCCGCACAATGCATTCTTATGGGAAAATTGCGATTTTTGGGACTTTCTGGCATCGAACCCATGATAGCTAGCGTCAAAGTCTGCATTATTCTGGCATCTAGAGTGTTATAGGGGATGCGAATTTTGACCATGTTCCACGAGCGCCGTTGACGTCAGATTTTTACGACGTACTGGCCCTACACTCTAGATGCCAGAATAATGCAGATATCGACGCTAGGTGTCATGGGTTCGATACCAGAAGGTCCCAAAAATCGCAATTTTCCCATAAGAATGCATTGCGCGGATTTTCGAAAATTACTTTAAGGCACTTATCGGTAAGATAGAATAATCAAAATCTCGGAGGTTGAAGTTGAGGTAATCTTCTATACTACCAAAGGAAGAAATGTTACAAAAAGACTGAGTTCGACGCCAAAGGGGCGAAATTCTTCCATAAGAAATGCATTGCTGCAATTTTTGAAAATTTTTTTCAATGCCTTACCGATAAACTGGAATGATCACACCCGGAATAGTGACAGGCGTTAGTAAACATGCTTTCAAGTAGTTCTCCGTTGCTCCAGTGGTCCTTGGTTCGATGCAAGACGGTCATTCCCATTCCACCTTGCATTTCAAATGGGGAAAACGGAATCTTATTTTGGGACCTTCCCGATAAGATATTGAATCAAAAGTTTGGAACAAGTTAGTATGGCACTTATCTAATATTATTTTGCTACCTTCTCTCATGGAAGGGCCCTGAGTTCGACGCTGGGCAGTGTTTTGTGCCAATTTTTGCAATCTGTTTTGAGACTGTTCTCGATGCGATAGAGTAATCAAAATCTCGGAGGTTGAAGTTGAGGTAGTCTTCTATACTACCAAAGGAAGAAATGTTACAAAAAGACCGTGAGTTTGACGCCAGAAGGAGGCGAAATTCTTCCATAAGAAATGCATTGCTGAAATCTTGGACGATTTTTTAAAATGCCTTCCCGATAAGCTTCAAAGATAAAACCCGGAATGGTGACCGAGGCATTTGAGAAGATTCTTTCATGACGTCCACTGCTTCTCTAGTGGTCCTTGGTTCGATGCTAGAGCGTCATTCCGAATTACCATGCATTTCAAGCGGGAAGAACGGAATCTCATTTTAGGACCTTCCCGATAAGATACTTAATTGAAACTTTGAAACACGTAAGAGTGGCACTTATCTAACATTTCCATGCCATTTTCTCTCACGAACGGGTCCTGCGTTCGACGCCAGGCGGTCATTTACACTAACTTTTTTAAAATTGCTTTCTCTATGCAGGAGACTATTCAAAATCACTGCGTTTGCGTTTGAAGTAGTTTTCTATAGAACCAGTGGAAGAAAGAAACCGTTGACCGTGAGTTCGATGCCAGATGGATGTAAAATTCTCACGTAAGAAATTCATTGCGGCAATTTTTAAGAATTTTGCTGGGTAAGCTTCGATGATGACACCCGTAAGCGGAGCTCATTGTAAATTCTCACCAATTAGCTTGCAGTATGCAAGCAACTTTTACTCGTAATAGATATATATAGATATAGGGGATACGAATTCTGACCTTGGGTTCGATACTAGAATGTCCCAAAATTTGCAATTTTCCCATATGAATGTATTGCATGGATTTTCGAAAATTATTTTGAGGCACTTATCAGTTAGATAGAGGAACCAAAATCTCAGAGGTTGAAGCTGAGGTAGCCTTCTATGGTTCTTATGGAAGAAATGTTGCCAAATGACCGTGTGTTCGACACCAGGTGGGTTCGAAATGCTTCCATAAGAAATGCATTGCTGAAATTTTTGAAAATTTTTTTCCATGCCTTCCATATATATATATAGTATAATTCTTCCATATGAAAATGGAAATCCCATAGATAGGGTTTTCCACATTTAGGACAATGAAAAAGATTTTGCGAGTGTGCGTCTCGTTCACAGGCAGGGCCATAACATTGGGGAGGGCCAAGTATTGGGAAGGAAGAGCAGGTCAAACGTTTAAAAACATTTTCCTGCAGTTTGCTTAGGAAAACGTTTTTAAACGTTCCCCGCAGTTTAAGGGTTAACATTAAATTCAATATATATGTAAAGTATTAATTTAACATATATATAGTATAAAATATAAATTTTAAGTATTAGTATTATTAATTTAAAAGTTAATTCCTTAAGTTATATAAATAATAGTGTTATGGTTTGAAATCAAAACTATGTGATAACATATTGATTAATATTTCTCTAAATCAATCACATGTAAATGTAAACTTTTTGTCCCTCAAATTTAAATCATGCTAAAGTAACCATTTCTATTGAAAAGTAAACTTGGAAGTTAAATTTCAGATAATCGAATAATTAATATTATGCCATTGTTTGGCCTTTTGTGCTAAGTTGCGACTTACTCTTTAAGTCATTTTAACTTTGTCTAAAACTCTCATTATTGTTATCCGATTCTTTTTCAAAATTTATTTATACTTTATCAATAATCAATTGCTTCAAATTGAAAGTGCAATACATAATTAAGTACCTAATTTAGAATTCTTTTCTTTGGATGATTTTGAATCTTTACTAACCTTATCAGAATGTGCTGTTAGATGATTTATTTAATTATCTGTTACTTTTCAGGAACCCAAGGAAACTTCTGCTGATGAAGCAATTAATGCTGTGGAAGCAGAGGAAACCCAAACGGTATTTAATTTTATGGTCATCTTATTAAAGAATATTAATGCAAAAGTATATGGTAGGCAATAATTTAAAAATGAAATTTACATTGCTGTATTTTTGCAGAATATTGACGATGAAGTGCTGGAATCAGATGAAGACAGGTGTGCCATAGACAAACAGGTAAGCAAATACTTGTAACTGTTATTAATTATCACTTTTTAATAATTATTTACGATTTTCGTTGTGATAGATGATATTCGTTAAGTTATATATTTAACGGTATTAATTTAATATAATAATTTAATATATAATTCATAATTTAATTTATCAGGATAAGTAATAACTTAAGCTGAGTTCATATCCTTTTTACTGGAGCCTTTAATTAATTTTTAAATTAGTAATTGAATCACTACTTTCTGTAGGTAGCTGTTAAAGACGAAATTGAAATAGTGGACTGGCAAATTCCACAAGAGTTTGAAGGGAAAGAGTTTAGAATAGAGGTAAGTGTAGTATTTTTCTCATCATTTTATATTTTTTTCCAAAAGGACTTTAGCATAAGACAATTTAGCCACTGTTTATGTAATTGTACTGCTGATTTGAGTCTCCATTACGTTTTTGGCTTTCTAAAGAAAACAATAATATTGTCCACATTTATTTATGCAATATCAAATCAATCTCAACATTGTGTATAGGTAGTTATTAAATATATCCTGTAAATTGAAATCAGAAAAATCTTTTCTAGAGTAGTTTACTGTGATTGTTTACTCTTTTGATAAATATCGATGCTAAACTTTTTACCATTAATTTATTTAATGTGAGAACTACTTTTTCAGGAAATTGTGGGAATCTTTCCAACTGAGAATGAAGCTGAACAAAACCATGATAAGTACATATTGTGTGTCCAAGAAACTAATAACCTACAGGTAAATAGAATATGTTTAAAACTGTATTAAATTTCCATTGTATTGTATCTTAAATTATATGAAGATTCTGCATTATTAAATGCTACTAATGAAGTCATATGGATATATTGAGAACTTTCAAAGCAATGATGTATTAATATAGAAATCTGCCTCATTTTTAGGCATTGGTTGAAGAAAATGTAAAAATAGAAGAGGAAAACAATGATGAAGGAATTATAGGCAATCATTTGAATGAGGTAAGATTCATATTTGAGAAGTTATTAATTGAAAAATAATTTCAATATTGCAAATTTTTTATTATTCACTTAAAAGTTTCTATCGAAGGTAAGCTAATGTCTAATGTGAAAACTATTGATAGAAAATAGTATTGAAAAGTTTCTTAGAATGTTCTGATGGTATTGTATCTTAAATTTTATGAATATTTAGGAATATTTCATGCTAAAGTTGATATTAAAAGGTAGTATCAAGTACCTTTGAAGAAGCGAATGATGATTTATTGATAAAGAAATTTTTTGATTTGTAGGAATTGGTTGAAGGAAATGGAGTGAATTTGGAAGGGGATAATTCTGATGAAGGAATTACAAGTAACCAATTGACTGAGGTAAGTTTCAGATTGTAATAGCAGTGATGTATAGTTCTGCAGAAATTTATTACAACTTTTTCATCAAACTTGTGAATTTCCTCTGCTCACTTTACCACTAATTTTGTGTATATGTATTGGAGTTTCTTGCATAACTGTTCTATGTCCCATCTTTTGATAGCTTTCAATGTTACATGCACAAGTTTAAACATGTTCCAATCATTTATTTATCCTTTATTATCTTATATGTGAGAAGTGCATACGTAAAGGTAATCTTACTCTATTTGGTAGTTATAACTGTCTTTGCTTTATTTACAGGCTTCCAAAGAATCAAAAGTGTCTTCAGCAGATGTGGGAAATGAAGGAGAAAATAATGATAAGATATATTTCAAAGAGAATATCTCATTATAT
The DNA here is from genome assembly GCA_036926295.1 of Pachydiplax longipennis. NCBI lineage: Eukaryota > Metazoa > Arthropoda > Insecta > Odonata > Libellulidae > Pachydiplax > Pachydiplax longipennis. The sequence goes on along the minus strand of JAVFKF010000021.1, from coordinate 479,125 downwards.
AATGCTAAAGAATCCTTTGATGGAGAGAATTCAGTGGAAGGAGATGAAGGACAGTCATCTGTTTGTGGTGCAGAGTTGAATTGTACAGACAAACAGGTTGACTTTGAGTTATCAGGAGAGACAGCTACTGTTAAGGGAAATGATCTGTCTTATTATGTTTGTGATATTTGCAAAAAGAGCTGTAAAAGGAAAGATAATTTAGGTAATCATGTGAGAATTCACTATGAAGATAGACCATATGCTTGTAGAATTTGCAGCAAAAGATTTAAACAACATAATGGCAGACATCGGCATGAGATATTGCATAGGAAGCAGAAGAAAATACCAAAGGGAAAGAAGTTGTACACGTGTGGTATTTGTGGGAAGCATTATTGCAGCAAAAAGAGCTTATATAAACATTCATTTGTGCACACTAAGAGATATTGCTGTAGTGTTTGTGGAAAATGCCTCTCCAACAATACAAGTCTGCAGAGACACGTAAGGACGCATACAAAGGAAAAGCCATTTAAATGTGATATCTGTCAAAAGTGTTTTACTAGAAAAGGACATCTAAAAGGACATGTTGCTATTCATTCCTCAGAGAGACCATATTCTTGCAAAATTTGTGGAAAAACTTTTAAGGATATGAGTAATAGGTATCGTCATGAATTATCTCATTTAAGAAAAGTTTAATTACCTCAATCTCAGGTCATTCTAGTATCTCATTCTTTCTATATATATGATTTGATATTTTGTATGCGAAGACGTTCTATTCCAGAACTTTGTCTGGATGCAATTAATTAAGTTGTTTTAAGTTCATACTTGTAATAAATATTATAAATAATCACACTTTAAATCATTTTTGAAGCCCTTCCCTGTAACATAGAAAGTTAATCCAGGGATGTGAACGAAGAGGTAAATATGATTTATAATTGCATGTATCATTAAATTTTTTTGCTATGCTGATAATTTCCACTTGTGTAAAATACTATGTATGCTGTATTTCTACTTTGTGGTATGATATTTCTACATTATCTTACTAACATATCCTAAATCTTAAGCTGAGAAGTCAACAGCTATTTCTTGAAATTAATTCATTTTAGTAAATTTTAATGTCCAATATTTAGCTAGTAGTTTTTATATTTGAATATTTTCCCTTAGAAGAAATTGCTATGCAGTTTCAGTTATTTAATCCATAACCAGCTTATTTTTCCATAAATTGAATATTAGATTCTATACTGTTTTCTCTTATATTAGTTAATTTATGCATGGAATCAGTTTTAACCCTAAAATAATCATTGTTATTCAGATGTGAGATTTTTCGTTTACTCTTAAATTCTTGGCTTCCTGACTGTAAGCGATTTGTAACCTTTAATTGGTTGGATCTGGTCATATTGACCTGGCCAATATTCCTTTTGAAAATTTTGCTAATAGTATTATATTGTTCTCTGTTGTTATTCTATCTAGATTCTTTTACTTTATTACTAAATCATGTTTTATTCGCAAATTAATGTAATGTTACTCCAAAATACATTTTACATGGTGCAGTTGATACTATGTCTTGCTAAATAATGTGGCCTGAGGTGATTTAGTTTCTTAATAATAAGGGGTGCTAAGTTAACTTTATTCATTCCATATTTATTCAAGAAATATATGATAGACCATTTCCCTGCAGTGTTTCTGGTAAAATGTTTAAATATAAGAGTAGCAGGCAATTGCATAAAATTACTCACCAAAGGAAAATTTAAATTCTTTAAAAACCTCAGGCCATCTTTGAATGTTGTTCTTTAATGTATTATTAGCTCTTTGGAAGTGAGAATTTTAAGTTCAATAACTTTGTGTCTTTGTATTCCATTAAAGTTTCTTAAAGTTATTGTTTACATTAAATATTTTAATCTTAATAAGTACTTATTTGAAGCCCTTTCCTTTGACAATTAAATGTTATTCAGGCACAAACAAAGTGGTGAATATGATTAATATTTGCATGTGACATACTTTTTCCCATACTGATAATTTTTACTTGTATAAATTTAAATAACAATATATTTTGAATTTGTTACTTTATAATATATTTTACATTATCTTACCATATTACTAATTTGCAGAAAGTCATCAGCTATTTCTTGATGTGTAATTCATTTTTAGCAAAGTTAAGATCCAATATATATCTAGTTATTTGTATATTTCATTATTTGCTGATAGAATAAATAGCACTGCATTTTTAGTTTTGATTATACTTATTTTCGTGGAGAAGGCATAAATCTCGGGAAAAGTTTGACTACCTGCCAGAGAAAGCTGACCTGGGATACGTTAGTGCATCCATTGATTAAATTAATATTCTAGGAATAACTATAAAGTGTATGATGATGAATATTGTAATAGTCCTTATATGTAAGTTTATGCATATTTTAGAAATGTGTTGATTTTGTCTCTGTTATGAGAAAACTGATTCCATGGTACATTAAAGTGATTATTCATTGATTAAAACAGCACATGAAAAACTAATTTGTTTCCAGCTGTAATGAACTTGCTAAAAAATGCAATGAATATATATGGTGAGAATATTGAACAGTGAAATAAATTATAGGAAGTTGCTTTGATTAATGTTAACTCAATTCAGATTGGCAACTGACTTGTTGACTTTACATGGTACGTAGCTATGTAATGTGTTGGTATATCGTCCAATTAGACATTTAGGGTTGTTTATCATGTTGAAAAAACCATTTCTTTTTACTGTGTTGCTACATTGTCTGAAATATATTCATATGATATTTCAGTTAGGCTGATATGTAACAATAACAGTGATACCTCGAGATAGGAGTGCCCTGACATACGAGTTTTTTGAGATACGAGCTGTCGAGCAAGCAAAGTTTTGCTTTGAAGTACGAGCAAAATTTGAGATACGAGGAACGGCCGGCTACACACGACCCAACAGTTTACTGTGCCTCGTGCGTCTCGCATTATCCCACGCATCCCCCCAGTGTACTTGTTTACCTCGCTGTCGAAGCATCTTTGATAAGTTTTTCTAGGGCTTTGTGCTTTTTGTGCAATTAAATACTTTATCACATTTCTTTTTATAACTGAAGAAAGCGAGTGGAAAGGTCAACGCTCAGAAGAAGATGATGTCTATTGAATTAAAGCGTGAAATCATGGAAAAAATGAGCGAGATGTGCGAGTAGCTTACTTGGCAAGGTAGTACGGGCGTAGTACTTCAACGATATGTACTGTGCTTAAACAGGAGTCAATAAAGGGTATAGCGCCAGCTAAGGGCGTTACAATAATTTCTAAGCTCCAGAGCTCTCTCAACAACTGGGGTGGCATTTTGGGGCCTGGAACGAATTAATGGCATTTCAATTAATTTCAATGAGGAAAATTGCTTTGAGATACGAGCAAGGTTACAGAACGAATTAAACTCATATCTCGAGGTACCACTGTACTAGTAAGCAGCCATATTAGACAAATCTAACTTCTACTGAGCAATTTCTCAAACACATGGGATTTAATGTGAGAGAGCTATTTTATATTAATTTTATTCATATGAGTTTCATTTATTATCATATGTAAATGGATTACATGAAGAAATTTATCCTTAGATAGTTTAAAACTTATAATTACATTGTATTTAATGTAAGATGAAATAACTTGTTTATAAAGTCATGTTTAGCCCAGAAAATATTTCTATCATTATTTAACCATTTTGGCTCTATTTATTTACATATTTTTTCAAGTATTTAATTTACTTTGTAGATCAATCCTGTTTCATTTTTATCTCTTTTCAGACATATTCGATGATCCTGTCTAATGTTTTCTTACTTTTCTCCAAAAACAAAGTTTTTTGCTAATGGAAAAAGTCCTAAATGAATAAGATGAATATATTGTTAATTTTTAATATATCCGTTCTATGATTTGATTGCCCTGTATCTATTAAAATAAAGATTGAAAAATAAAATGTTTTCTCAATGTGATTTTGATATTTTTATGTATCCATGTACATTGTTTACATGTGTAAATTATGAATATATCCTGGATAAAATTTACAATAAAATTTTTTGCAAAATAAAAATTGCTAAAGGGATTTTATTATTTCCTATTCTGATTTTTAGGATATAATTTCTCTTTTTGTCAATTTCGCATTGTAACTTGTGTAAAAAATTTATATCTCATACTTAAATGACGATGAATGAGAGAAAATTGATGACATGAGCTATTCATGAGATTAAGTTGAAAAATGTGAAAAAGTCTGGTTTACATTTAACTTGAAAAAGAAAAAATAAAATAAAGAAATAGTTGGAGATTAGAAGAAAAAATATAAGCGATTAAAAAAGCTCGAATATTTCATGTTTTCCATCTATATAAATGAGAAAAACATTCAAATCGCTAAAAAATATCCAAGTATTATTTAAATCTTTCAAAATCGGGGGTCAGATACAGCGCTATGCATTATGGGTAATATGGCGCTTCTCCATTGTCTGAGAGAAAGGAGAGATGAAATCCAAAATGGCCAAACACTTCCCCAAAATTCCAATATAATTTGGAATATTTGAAATAGGCGGTGGAATAGTTTGAGGTGCATTGTGGGTAGTGACGTATATAGAGAAAGGCTTAATAGTGTTCAAAGGGGTGAACACTTTTACTTTCATTTCAAAAACTGAGCAAAAATAGGCGAAAAACGCCAGTTAATGAGGTTTTTGTCCTCCAAATGATTAACCCTTTCGCATTTCGTCCTTCAAAAAACGCACTCAAATTCCGTCACTTTCTGAGGGCGCTACTAGTACTTTTAACAACCTTAATTATATATCAGGATGACTGATGTCAACTTCAACTTCCTATTGGTGTAATGGTTATAGTGTATTGACGTAAATATACTGTTATTCGACTCAGTATTTACCTGATTCAAATCCGGCTGAAGACATTTTTTCCGTCGGGTCTTTTTCTAATAACGCACCAATTTAATATATTTTTAAAGCTTCTTCGGGTAATTTTTCAAAATAAATCTGACTTAAATTAAAATTGGAATTGATTTTTATTATTTATTCGGCCGTGAAGATCAAACCTTCGAGCAATTTGAAAAATCTTTCGTGATTTTCATGGAATTAGACTCTCGGGAATTATTTACCGAAATTCGAACTCTTTCAAATTTAATATACGAAAAAATCGACTTAATTTCGAATTTATGCGGTAATGGGAACTGAAGAATTCAATTGTAGTAATTTTCATCGAAAATTTACGTAATTTTATCGCTTAAAGATGACTTAAAAACTATAATTTCTGTTTATCTAGTCATTTGCTTACATTGAAGATTTTTCTGTTATTTATATTTGATAATAGTTTTAAAAGTCTAGTGTATTCATTGCACTAATTAATAATATAATGGACATTTTTATTTTCAGGAAGGATTAAAATATACTCAAGGATATACACGCCAAATAATCTTTATTACAGAATAAGTTACACAACAGTTCGATGTTTATAAATAATTTTCCCTTTTGCTTGAATATAAGCATTAATAAATTAATATATGGGCAAATCTTTAAGAAACACTTAAGTTATGCAAAGGAAACTTAACAATTCTTATAAACGATAATCCATAACTGACTAATTACCAAAGAAGTCTCATTTTGTAAATACCGCAATTGATTTACAGTTGCTGAGTATATTATGAAAACAAAAAAGTACTAATTCTAATTCCTATGAAAAGAGTTTGAAGTTCGTATCACTTAAAAGAAAAGAATATCCGTAATTGTAAATTCTCTTATTTCAAATCAATCTTATGTACTTTTTCATCTTTATATACGAAGTAAATTTATGGAGAAGAATTAGCGAATGATTAGTACCCATTGCAGGTAATTTATACTCAACTCTAATACTGAAAGTGTTTCAAATTTCGCTCTCATTTAAGTGAACTAAATTGCAGAAGAGAATATTGATAAAGTTCAGGCTTTTGCCGTTTGGGGTACCAAAGTATGCCTATAATGTGCTGTCACCTGAAGGAGACACGGAAAAGCTTATAGCAAATCCATCATCCCATTTAAAAACATTAAAATATTTACTTACGAATGTTTATTTGTAAGAAACACATTGGATCTCCACTCTATTCTATTCAAATGCTTTGGGTGGTGTCTAAGAGTACCTTCCATGTGTTCTAATGAGCAGTTTTTTTTATTCTCAAGCTAATGACGTAATATTATGTTTAAATTACTACAAAAGGAAAAGAATAAACGATACCATTTTCATAGGTGTGTCTTAAAATTAACTTCTGTTTGATTTATTTACTTATTTTGCGAAGGAATTACATAATGAAATCGACGGATTTCATTTCTAGAATTGTTTATAAAATTACATTTCTTCAGAACCATTTTTAAATTGAATTGTCTTTAATTTAGATAAAAATAAAATACGAATATTTGTAACTTAGTTCGATTTACACTTTTTATGGAATATTTGGTATCGTAATCTCGAATTTTCGAGAAATTATCGTATATAATAATATTCTATTTTTCTAAAATAAACTAAATCTTACAGGTTATTTTTCCATTATTAATTCACATCTATTGTTTAATTTAAAAATTCTTGCAACTTTGATACTTCATCATTAAATAGGACGCCATATTTGGAAGAAAACTTCAGGTAGATAATCTAACTAATTATAATAATAAACATAAATCAACCAAACTTTTCTAAGAAATTACATTTTTATTCAGAAATATTTAATAAGGTGGACTGTAGTCTGAATTAGCCAGTCTTCTACCTTTGAAGACATACTCAAAATTGTTTAAAATATTATTTCCCGATGGGATATCTGGCAAAAATTCCTTAATGATGAAGTGAAGAATTATCCAAATTCAGTGTCAAAGGAATACACTGTCCTTGTACAAACATTAGATTGTTATTGTGAAAATGGAAAACGCCGTAATCTTATGCAACCCACATAAGTAGCACTGTATCTTGGGTTGCTAAAGTTACAGGATAAAAACCAATACACCAATTTTCTAAAAATTTCACAATCATGCTAAAAGCTGAAAAAACTACCACTAAAAGTGGGAAAATTTAAATGCATTAAAAAACTGTATTGGTAAGATTCATTTAGCTGAAATATGGGAATCCCAATAGATATAGCGGCACAGAAATATTATTCATTATCAGAATGAAAACAAATATATGAGATGAGTTAATAAAACTGCCTAAAACAGTTAAGATTGAAACATCATTTTAAACCACAAAGGAAATTAAATATACAAAAAAGAATGCTTATTTTAGCAAATTTTAACCTTTACCTATATTATTTGGTAGATTTAACATCATTTTATAGTGAGTTTTTTCCAGTAACACATTAAATTTATACAAAGAATGCATCGAAAAGAGACTTAATTTGGATCCTATAGGAGGAATCAATGGTATTTAGAAATCATCCCCATTTGGACGACATTGATACTTATACTTGTCTTAATACAAAAAACAAGAAGTCTTCATTATTCAGAAATCTTAAGGTAAAGAGATAGCTTGCTAAAAGCATGCAGAAGATAGATGATGTGTCAGTTTAAGTTAAAGTTTCTACTCAGGAAAAACATATGTATAACTCTCAATATTTTATACACTAAAAGGAATTCTATAAAATACTTTTGACTCATTGAGCATCAGATTCATCTGCACTAACTTCAACTCTTATATTCTCTTCACTCTTCTGTACAATGTATTACATCATGTCATAAATTATGCAACAAGAATAAACTGGAATAATCTCAGAATGAAGATAATATTCCTAATAACTTAAGGGAATTATAGAAGAAATAAAAGCTCTTTTCTTATTTCTTCTGCTTTGCTTTACAGTAATGTATAAGATAATTAAATTGTTGTATCTACTTTATTTGTATTTATTTCATAATATATTCCATAATTATTTTGTACTATGCCTGCAATTTAATATTGATTACATAACATATTGCTGAGAGGAACATGGCATTCTAAAATGGTAATTTATCAATTAATAACTATTTCAAAATACTCTTTCTAGCAACGGATTTATGTTCCCCATTTTTAATTATTAATAAATATTGGATCTGTACTCAAAAATTTACTTATTCATCAAACAATTTGATTCTTACTCAAAAAAGTGGCAACTAGAGCTCAATGTTGGAAAATGGTCAGCAGTTACTTTTTCAAAAAGAAATTAAGTCAAACAAAGTTCAGAAACATTTCAGAGACCAATCGAAACTGTATTTTAAGAATCTTACATGTCAGATTATATGTTTCTATTTTATGAATAAAAGCTTTAAAAAATTATGTTAAATCACTGCAATGCATTCAGTTATTCAGAAATCTGTAGCTTGGTAAAATGTGCAGAAGAAATCTGCTTTGTGAGTTTAAGTTTGTACTGAAGATAAAAAATACTCAGCAAAAAATAACACCAAAGACCATAGAGGAGCTCAGGATATAGGTTATATATATATTGGTGGTCTGAAAAGTTTCTGACATTTTGCCATTTCTCAACATGTTTTCTGAAAATCTTCTGAAGATTCTGGATAATCTGGGGTCTATTGTGTACATTTAACATCCTTTCATACTGCTCTAGTAATACCTGAAATTTATACAAAGAATACATTCCTAAGAGACTTAATTTGGATTCTACAGGAGGAATCAATGGAATTTAAAAATCATCCCCATTTGGACAACATTGATACTGATACTTATCTTAATACATACAACAAGAAGTCTTCATTAACAAATCTAAAGGGAAAGAGATAGATTGGTTTAAGTGCACAGAAGAAAACTGCTTTCTGAATTAAGTTTGCACTGAAGATAAAAAATACACAAAAGAAGACATACACCAAATACAGTACTGGAGCTTTCTTAGTCAATTAAATATAGACAACTACCTTTCACGTTCAATTCAGCACATCTTTTTAGATTCCATAACAATAAATGATAATCCAAACATTTTTCTCACTTCATTTTACTATGAAAAAGAACAGTAAAATTTCTATGTACATCTAAAGATGAGATGACTTTATCCTTCATTGATAAATTGACTTATCTTATTTTTTCATAGGATAATTTTATTTATTTAATTTACAATGACATCAGAAAATCATATACAGTATTTAACATTTTAAGATAATAATTTAAGACTCAATCCCACTTAATAATTTGCAATCTTCACATGAAACACATGTTAAAGATACTGATTTAATGCAGCTTTCCCCCTTCCCATGATGCACTGCAACATGATTTAGCCAATCTATCATTTCATTTGATATATGAAAAAAATTTATGATATTAAAGTCATCATCCACACCATTTAAGACTTCTTAGAAAACCCCCATAATCCGGGTAGACCTCTTTTGGTCTACCCAGATTATGCGGTCAGCGGTTATTGTTCAAGACATTTGGTTGCTTCTCTAATGTAGAAGCTATTGCCAATGATTTAATTATTTATTAATGATCTTTGATTAAAATCAAGTCCTACTTCTTAAAAAAAAATTAAGGAACTAGGACTTGTTATAAATGAAGAAAAGAGTAATTATCTAAAAATGAAGAGAGGTCCAGATAATATAACTGACGAGATAAATATCGATAGTTTAACTTTTGAGGGGCATTTAAATACCTTGGTTCAGTTGTCAATCAGAATAATGATTTAACTGAAGAAATTAGGAGTAGAGTTGCCACAGGAAATCCTGCTTATTTTGCCTGTAAACAGCTTTTGGCATCAAAACTGCTGTATAGACATAGCAAAATGAAAATATATGGATCAGTCATAAGACCCATTGTGACCTACGGGTGTGAAGCATGGTCCATTATGAAGAACCAGGAAGATATGCTCAATGTGTTTGAAAGGAAAGTGATGAGAAGAATCTATGGCCCAGTACATTTGCAGATTTTTTAATCCAAAAGAATTTGGAATTTTCTCCATAAAATGCCTAGCAGTCAGTCTTTCTGCTAAGTTTTCTTTTGCATCACCATTTTCCCCGAATTCAGCATTTCCCCTCACTTTGACACAATATTTTTCGAGAAGCTACTTCACAATGTGATGAACACACCCAAACGCAGCCAGAACTCACAGAGAAGTGAGGATAGATGAAAGTATGTATGCATGTTCAATATCTGCAAATCTTGGAACTACATGGAGGCTGGAATTCCCATAGAAAGGGTATTCCACATTTAGGACAATGAAAAAGATTTTGCGAGGGTGCCTCTCATTCACAGGTAGGGCCATAAAATTGGGGAAGGCCAAGTATGGGGAAGGCCAAGTATGGGGAAGGAAGAGCAGGTCAAACGTTTTTGCCGCAGTTCTCTTAGGAAAACGTTTTTAAACATTCCCCACAGTTTAAGGGTTAAGTGGAAGCCCTGAAACATAAATGTCATAGTTTTCTGTTTGAAATGCATTGTTTAAATAAATAGAAAAACTATCAATTGTGGAAGCAACTTGAGGTTTATATTTCCTTAAAGAGAAAGACTAGTGCTCATTATTAAAAGATATTCAGTCTTTTGCTTGATCTTAAGTTTACGATGTTAAATTCAAAAAAGTGTTATACAACAAAAACATAAGCAGATTAGTGGTTTGTGGTAAATTTATGATAAAGATGTATCCAAATTTGGCTTGAATGTATCAATGATTCAAAGTTGTTAATATTACTACAAGAAAGAAATGTTTACACCAATTGGAATGACTTCAACAAGTTAATATTATTTGGACAAGTTTTTGAAAATGTTGTCCCTTTTTTGAAATAAGAAAAAACTGCCATTTTTGAAAATTGACAATCACAAAAAATTTCACAATTGAGAAGCTTGTGCTATTAATTACAAAAATCAGAGTCAGGATTATATTTCATAAAATTTACGGGAATATTTAAAGTTTTCTTAGTTTATTACTGGATTGAGAAATGATTGATGTGCACAGTTTGACATGCAAGCTAATTTCTCTCAATCTAAGTTTATACAAATTCTCATATCATGAAATGCATTTACAATTAATCTAAAATATTTTTCGATTATTCTCAACCATGGTTGAAATTAGCTAAAAGGAATTAAGTATGAAACGCTAAGTTTTGGTTGAGCTGAGATGAAATCTGCAATAAACTCATTTTGAGAAATGAACGGGATGATTCTTGGAAGTTGTGACTGCAAACACAATATTTAAAACAGATTAAAATTAGTTTAGAGCTAGTATTTGGTCCATTTATTAATTAACAATTATAATAGGACATTTCGCACATCATTTGATAATAACAATTCTTTCCCTTTGATCTGATACATATTAGGAGCCAACATTGATCTTCTACTTAATCTAAATCACTCTAAAACCAATCAAAAGACATTAAATCAGTGGGAAGTCATAATTGTACTACTAAAGGACAACAAACACACATCATGGAAAGGGAATCTTTCAGAAAAAGTTTGGCATTTAGTCTTGGAGCAGAATTCCACGTTTTTGAAATCCTATCTTGATTATTTCTCCTTTGATAAGCATCTAAATTTAATATCATAAGGCTATTACCTTCTATTCATTTGCAATTTTTACTACACAATGTATACAATTTAGAAAAATTAGCAAGGCTGCTATTTTTTTAATTCTTCAGAGAAATAATACTGAAAATGATAGAAATACTGCAATTCAACAATATAAGTCTATGTACTGTAAGATTGGTCCTTTACCATACAGAGTATCAGGTCCTGAAATCAGAAGCATAGGTCATCAAACAAGTTAAGACAGTTTCCCAAGTAGACGAGGTTGTAGGCTCTGAATATTAAGACCTTACAGTCTTTATTTATTAATAATCAGTAATTGAGTTCAACACTTCTCTTCTTCCACTAAACCAGTCATCAATACAATAGAAACACAGAGAATGTATGAGAAAATAGAGGCAGTAGAAAATAATTAGGTATGGATGTGAGAATGTAGCTAAGGTATAATGTTAGAAAAGAAGCGAAGGAAGAAAACAAGTAGGAAACACCAGCACAAATGGATAAGAGATTGAATGAAAAACTGTGTATAAAATTGAAGTCAAAAAAGCAAAAAATATGGCTTAACACTTAAACTGTGGGAAAAACATTTTAAAATGTTTGATATTGAGTTTTAGGGCCTCTCAATGCAGTGCACAATCACTCACTCCTCTCTATTGTTTTGGGTTTAGTATATCTCAAAAGGTATCGCCCTTATCTGGGAAAACCCAAGTTTAACAGGTTCCCTATTCCCCGTGTTTTGACTGCCTTCGAGTACGTTTTATTTTCTATTTGAATAGTTATTATTGTTAAAAATAGAGATATATGCATGTTGTTTGGTATCAAAATAATCAAAAAAACTGCTTACAAAATGACTCTGAAGTGAATATCGAATCAAAACTATTATTAAGCAAATAAAAATCGGCAAAGGCATTTTCTATACACAAGTAGTTAAATTTCTTGATAATAACCAAACCCTCAGGAAAATCCAGATATCTGGATTAGGAAGGTCTATATCTGCTACCACTGGCCTGTTCAAGAAAGCAGCTCTTGCAGCGTAAGGGTTCAATTACATAAAAAGAAATCAACAGTTGGATGTTTTGCAATCATTCACTTATAAAGAGAATAAATGAGAAAATTTCATATTATTTGGGAATTAGAGTAAATAGATGTTAATCTTGATTACCTTTGTAGTTGAAGTATTTAAAAGAAAAGTCAAAGATAGATAATCTTTACTAAATATCAATCCCTGTACTCCTTCAGAATCAACATTTTTCCTGAATTTGTTTTCCAGAAGAATGCTTTTTGCTGAAGGAAATAACTCATATTTAATCAGAGCACAGAATTTTGGAATTTCTTTCTTTCTCTTATTGATTCTTATTTCCTCTCAATTCTTTTCTAAGGTGTGCATTTTTGATATATTTATTATTCAAGATTTTATTCCTTTAACTAGCTTATTTTAGCTAAATTTAATTAAGCTTCAATTTTCGTTTTGTGATACAAAAGTGATTTCTGTATCAAGTAATTTAGATCTTATTTACAAAGAATGTGAAAAATGGGAACTATATCTCAATGCAAGTAAACAATCTGAAGTTAATTGCCTCAGAAACGAAAGCAATTTTGTTAAAATTACTCATATATATTATATATGGCAAAAAGATAAGTGTAGTTCATTCGGATGAGTATCTGAGATATAACTAGAATAACTGGAAATAAGAAATAACTGGAACACACATTTGAAATACCTATGTGAATGTATACAATAAGCTCAGCATTGCAAAGCATATTGTTGACAGATTCGATGAGGTTAGAGAATAATATCATTTCACTTTCTTTCTCGAAAATATTGAATATTCAGCAATTATGTAGGATGAAACAGGCGGGACATTCCATGGGAAATCAGACAGAAATTGACCACTATTTTTTAAATTCTATGAAAATTTTTTACTTGCAGACCTCTATGGTTAAACCTTCATGCCAAAGTTTCAGCTAAGAATTTTTTTTTCAAAGTTATTAATTTTCAAAATTTCAAAATTTTTGCAAAAATCAGCAAACAAGGGTCATTTGAAAGGGCTCTAACTTTTGAAGAAAATGTCTAATGGGATTCTTATTTCCAGTTTTGGATACCGATTAAATATATCTGTGAACAGTTTTCAACAAAATTTTCATATATTGTTTATAAATATTTTAAAATTAGCAACGAATTATTTAATGCAACATTTGACTTTGATGCTACCTAATCCTTAGATTTTGAAATATATCATCGGATTTATCTGTTGTTTATCTTTAGAAAAACATTTACTAAAATTTACACAACAATAAGAAGATATTTTACCATTAAAGAATATCGAGCAGTACACGTTGTGCGAGCCTCAGCCCCATGCATTCCACAGCCACAAGCTCACTTAACTTAATAGTATTGCTACTGGTAGATTTGTACACAGGTTCAACTCAAAATCTAAGCTGAAAATAAGTCTCCTAATTTTTCTTTACATGCAAGGTCAAAAAATTGAAGTTTAAAGCTGTTTTCTTAAAAGGTTTTCTGAGATTAATGTTTTTAGTTCGATTTTGGTAAAATCCTAGAAATCAACGCGAAAAAGACAGAAGTTGTTTTTAGCTCGATCTTTGTATAATCTTAGAAATCTAAGCAAAAAAATATGATAAACTAGTTTTTAGCTTGAATTTTGTAAAATACTAAGAATCAATGCAAAAAAGAGAGAAAAAGTCTTTTGCAACTCAATTTTGGAAAATCATAGAAATCATTATGAAAGAGACTGAATAAGTCGTTTCTAGCTTGACTTTACAAAAATCTTCAAAATCAACGGGAAAAAGACATAAAAAGTTAATTTGTTTTGAGAGTGAATTACTTATGAAAGAGTTGCTTATTTATGAATATTCACTAATATAATATGATCACTTTTGTTTCCATTCTCACAACTTCCACCTAAAAATGATATTTTGTGACCAAAATTACAATTTTTACTCAATATCCTTTCACTCATACATCCTTTATCTAAAGATTCCGACCCAAGGAAGATGTACGAAGTCAAAAACCTCGAAATAAAATCATAAATATTCCATGAATCAGCTGATAGCAAGATGAACATTAAGTTCATATAATTATGCACATCAATGCTCATACAGTCCGCAAATAACTGTAGGTTTTCTACTCTTGATTTAATTAGCATTCATGCATTAAATACAGAATTTCATCAACGAATAGCAGTTCACTTTGAAAGCCTTGAATTCGTTATATTTGACAGCACAAACGGTGCAGACAAACGGCGGAATACGTCATCTATAGATACCTGTAAAAGTAAGGTAATCAACAATGAATAATCGTGTATGTGCCAAACAAATGCAACCATAAATACCCTAAGACACGTATTACCTGTATTAAGGGACACGTAAGTAAGAAGTAAACAACTGCTTGGAGTTCGTAGACGCTATTCCAAGCGTAACTACAATCGTCTCAATCATCTACTAAACAATGCACAAACAGAACTAGCTCGAATTTTTCTATTTGTTTGATCCAAACTGAATAAGTAACGAGACAATTGCATAGTTCGGAAATCGCTTAATATCATTCACTTTCTTACCTCATAGTTGACTATATTCTACATCGTCAGCGCTACCTTGAAATACTTGTTTACTTCGTCAATGCATATTCAATACTTCTTGTTTTCACAACAAATCCTGTAAAGCTCGAGACAGAGCATCAAAGAACCTCGAAGTTCACCAGCATTGTTTGGTGCCGATGACGCTATATTCCAGGCGTAATTCCAAGGCGTAATCCATCTACTGCGAGCCTAAATGAGAACTTGTACACATTTCTACTCAATCCAACAACAAATTTAGTAAATAGAGCAGCCATCTTTAATTGAATAGTATCGATACCAACTGCGAAGGAATATATATCGAGATTAATCAAACACGATACATATGGCGAAGGTTTTGAAGTTTTGTCTTTCGCTCAATTTATGGGAAGGTTTTGCGATCTCTTATGCTAGTGCAGCATAACTTACTCCCTCAGATTTGGTCATTAGATCTGCTATCTAGTAATCTATTCCTTTTAGGGAAACCTTTTCTTCTTGCCCCGTTCCTCTCTGTTGATGTTTAATATTTTTGTCATAAACCGTTTCCTTGGTTTGCGTTACATTCTCCTTGTACTACTCCAGGCACGTTTAATGTACTGCTATAAAGTATCAGTAATATATCTGGTAAAAGTTGACAGTAAGTAAAACGACGAAATCTTCGGCATTTCTACCGAGATTTGATTAACCTAGATTCCTATTCTCTCGCAGTTTGTATCGATAGTAAATTAATAAACGGAAAATGCTTCATTAAGGTGGTTGTTTGATTACGAATAAGTTTTTCATTAAAGCTCTGAGTAGAAGTTAAAGTTCCTAGAGTCACTCCCGCAATATGGTATCATCGGCTTTATTCCCTTAACTATTTCATCCCAAGCTTCTATGATCATTTCTTCTGCATACAAGTTAAAAAGAGATAAAGGACAACCTTGTCTTACTCCCCTCTCTAACTCTGCCCATTCCGATTCTCCGTTAGCAACTCTTACTCGTGTGGTCTGATTTAAATACAAATTTTGCACTAAACGCATATCTTTCCAATCCAACCCAGTTTTTAGTATCACCATCAGTTTTGGCCATTGAACTCTATCGAAAGCCTTTTCAAAATTGACAAAACAAACACAAACGTCCCTTTAAATTCTAAGCTTATGGTAAATATACGCATCCGGGTGATTATGCTGTACATTGTTTTCTTTAATTAAATTGCAGGAGCTATGCATCCAATTTTAGTCAAAAAATTACCATGTGTTTTTAAAAAAATATCTCCACAAACTGACTGCACAAAAAATTTAATTACGTCTTTATGAAAATCTTTTCCATCATAAAAATGGTCAAAACAGAAACCGAATTATCTCTCTACACTGCAAATATTTTATTAATATTCAGTTTAATGAAGTGTTTACGAAATGCAAATTGCATTAATCAAATGAGAATGAAAAAAAATTTGAGCTCATCAGTGCTGCCATCTCTTGAAATTAAATGGTAACTTTTCTTTTCACCTTAAGAACCCAATAATCCGTCAAAAAAAATAGAAATGTTTAATTTTCTCATAAAAATCACCACCTGTTCTTAAAATTTAGCTCCACAAACTTTTAACGCAAAATAAATTCATTATGTCTTTTTAAGAATCTTTTTCGTTTTATGTTAATTAATAAAAAGAAAGAAAATAATTTTTCAATGCTGCAAATGTCTTACATAATTATGTTATGCAGATGCAAATGATTCCAAGTCGCTCAGCATAAAAGGAAAGGAGATTAAATTATGAATTTCATTGAAAAGTCAAACAAATGTGTTTAAACTGGTTTTTATTTTGTAATAATCTTATTACAAATGATATATAATGTATGTTTTTTATCACAAATGTGAATATATATATGCATTAATTATAGGATATCGTTAATATTAAAATATTAAATGGCAGATGATGTCTGCATCATGAATATGTGATTTCAGAGTTATTTTACATCTCAATTTCACAAATAAATTTAAATCCGGAATCACAAGGGTTATCGGCTAAACCAGAATGAGCTCGAAAGAATATGCAGTACTCATTTCCTCTCCTATTATCCGGTTCATATGATGTCCATTTTCTATATCCAAGTGCATTAAATGCAGTTCCTGTCGAAGAATTAAACATGCATTTGTCAAATAATCTCAAATATAAATGAGGAAAACATCACTAAAAACATAATTTCTCCATCAACTCACCCAAAATGGATTGGAATGATCTTCTTTTGTGGGGATCGTGGATCCCAACCCAAATGTACCAACTATTTCCATTTTTCCTCATTAATTTCCTAAACTCTTCTGCTTCCTTCTCTGAATCCATGATGCCTAGATGACCTCCTTCGCTTTCGCAGATTCTGACTGCAGTTTGGAAATCTACATAGTTAGAATGAAACTTATAAAAACCCAGTCCTTCAATGTATTCGTATCCTCTTTTTTCCAGCAGAGACACTACAAAAGAAAAGATATCAATGTTAAAAATTTAATTAAATCAATTAAAAATGCAATGTTTTCACATTTTTTTTGTCGTAGAAATTCAACAAAAGAAATTGAATCGATATTAATAAAATTAATTGTGATTAAATTGAATAAATTCATTTATAAAAAAATTATATACACACAATGAAAACATCATAATTGAAACACAGTTTTGTCTCAACTAGAGGTTTTAACGTAGATATATATATATATATATATATATATATATATATATATATATATATATATATATATATATATTTATTGGTATCCTTTTACTTGACATTCTACAAAAGAAATTTTATCAATAATTAGAAAATTAATTATGATTATATCACTGTGATTAATTCTAATTAAAAGATAGGCATTTATACAAACATTATATATAGAACTAAAGAAAATTATTCAATTATTTGATATTTATTGACATTCTATATTCTGACCATGTTCCACAAGCGCCGCCAAAATCAGATTTTTATGACGTACTGGCCCCAAGCTGTAGATGCCACAAAAATTCAGACATCGACACTAGCTGTCATTGGTTCGATGCCAGAATGTCCCAAATATCGCAATTTTCCCATAAGAATGCATTGCACGGATTTTTGAAAATTATTTTGAGGCACTCATCGGTAAGATAGAGGAACCAAAATCTTGGAGGTTGAAAATGAGGTAGTCTTCTATATTAAGAATGGAAGAAATGTTACAAAAAGACCGTGAGTTCGACGTCAGGTGGATGCAAAATTCTTCCATAAGAAATGCATTTCTGCAATTTTTGCTTTTTTTTTCTATGTATTACGGATAAGCTGGAAAGATAAAACCCAGAATAATGACAGAGGCGTATGAAAACATTCATTCATGAATTTCACTGTTCGTCTAGTGGTCCTTGGTTCGATCCAAGAGGGTCATTCCGATTCCACCATGCATTTCAAATGGGGAAAACGGAATCATATTTTAGGACCTTCCCGATAAGATATTGAATCTAAACTTTGGAACTAGAGAGAATGGCACTTATCTAATATTAATTTGCTATTTTCTCTCACAAATGCGTCCTGAGTTCGACGCTAGGTGGTCTTTTGCGGGAATATTTGCAATTTGTTTTGAGACGCTTCTCGATGAGATAAAGCAATCAAAATCGCTGTCTTGGCAGATGAGATGGTCTTCCGTAGTTCTTTAGGAAGAAATGTTACCAAATGACCGTGAATTCGACGCCAGGTGGGTCCGAAACGATTCCATAAGAAATGCATTGCTGAAATCTTTGACGATTTTTTTAAATGCCTTCCCGATAAGCTGGAAAGATAAAACCCGAAATAGTGACAGAGGCGTTTGAGAGCATTCTTTCCTGAGGTTCGGCGTTTCTGCTGTGGTCCATGGTTCGATGCAAGAGTGTCATTCCGATTCTAATATGCATTTCAAAAGGGAAAATCGGAAACTTATTTTAGGACTTTCCCGATAAGATATTGAATCGAAACTTTGAAACACGTCAGAGTGGCACTTATCTTATATTCCCATGCCATTCTCTCTCACGAACGGGTCCTGAGTTCGACGCCAGGCGGTCTTTCGCGCGAATCGGGTCGAAATGGCGAGAATTCGGTTAAAATAAACAGAAATTTCGTGAAAATTTGAGGCTGTAAACAACCAATCCCCTTGACGACCGAAATGGTTGTTGAAACCGAGGTATTGCGTTTTACCATGAAAATACACTATGATTGATATGTCCATATGAAAGTAATGATTAAAAATGAATGATAGTACATGTTCATAGTCCAGATGTCTGGTCCAGACCAAACAAATGCACCCAGAGGGTGCATGCGTGCAGCTAGTCTAATATTAATTTGCTATTTTCATTCACAGAAGGGTCCTGAGTTCGACGCCAGGTGGTCTTTTGCACGATTTTTTGCAAACTGTTTTGAGGCCGTTCTCGGTACAATAGAGCAATCAAAATCACGGTGTTTGCAGATGAGATGGTCTTCCATCGTACCAAAGGAAGAAATGTTACCAAATGACCATAAGTTGGAGACCAGGTGGAAGCAAGATTCTCACATGGAAAATGCATTGTAGAAATATGTAATATTTTTAAAAAATGCTTTCCCGATAAAATAAAATAAAACCCAGAATTGGAACAGATGTGTTTTAAAACTTTCGTTCACATGGTTCACCGTTTCTCTAACATTCTTTGGTTTATTGCCAGTGCATCATTTCTAGTCTAACATGCATTTCAAACAGGGATATCAGAACCTTATTTCAGTACCTTCTTGAGAAGATATTGAATCATTACAATGGAACATGTCAGAATGGTACTTGTGTAACATAAGTATGCAATTGCCTTTCATGAACGGGTCTTCTGTTTGACACCAGGCAGTCCTTTGCAAGAATTTTTGAAAAAATCTATTGGTGCCATTCAACATCATGGAATTTGCAGATGAACTGGTCTTCAGTAGCATCAATGTTACTAAATGAGTGATGTTTAGATGCCATGTGGATGAATGTAAAATACTCCAACAATGCTGATGCATTCATGCTATGAATATGCTCTGGACTTTAAATGTTATGTATTGAAAGGAAAACCTCAGGATGAATTTTTTTTAGTTCACATTAAGGCTGAATATTGAATATCTAAAAGTCTCCTTTCTTAAAGATGCTTTCTAGGAAATCAACAAGTGTATTGGTGACTAAATCCCTACACAGGTTAGCCATGTTGTTTATCATTAGATTTATGAATGATGACTCTACAAAATGAAGATTTCATGGTTGATCTCACTCACAATTCTGCCTACCAAAATGTTCACTGTTTGTTCCAATACCATTTCATTTATTAAGAAAAAATTATGAGAGCATTTTCTTCAAGTGAGAGGAGAATCAGAATATTTAAATTATATTAACAAAGGTGTTAAATCTCTAATTGAAATGATCAATAAGTTAAACACTTAAGTTCTGATGAATAGTGTATGATTCATGAAAGTTAAACATCAATGTCCTGAAAACAAAAGATGCTTCTCTTCCTACATTGGTTGTATGGTGTGTTTGAATTGAAAAGTTAGTGTCATTTGGATAAAGTTAGTATCCCTGTTGTAGTTAACGTAAAAGTTAAAAGACAAAATTAGGAATTTCACTCTAACTTTAAGCACTTCTGACTCAAATCATGCAATCTAGGATGTAGTTTGACTATCTCTTAATGAATGTTAGAATTAAACATTTGAAAATATCAGTTATGTTGTATTCAAACCTGAATGTAAACTATGTGCACAATTTCTGGAATATTCCATCTTGTTACAGTCATAAGTTCTTTGGTCTATGTTATAAAAGAAAAAGTTTCTCAAATTATACTCTATACCTGAAATAGAAGATTTTAAAAAGTAGTTATAAACAAATAAGTATTCTATCATTTATTTAAAATAGTTCAGACTTTGAGGCTAGCCATCATGTGTTTTATATGAAAAGGTCCCAAAAATCTGACTTCTCCCATAAGAATGCATTGCGCAGATTTTTGAAAATTATTTTGAGGCACTAATTGGTAAGGTAGAGGAACCAAAATTTCTTAGCATAAAGTTGAGGTAGCTTTCTATAGTACCAAAGGAGGAAATAATACCAAATGACCTTCAGTTTGATGCCAAGTAGGTGCAAATTTCTCCGGTATATAATGCATGGCGGTCAATTTTGACAATTATTTTGACTTCCTCTCTGATAACCAGGATTGATATAAAATGGAATGCACATAGAGGCAATTAATAAGTATTATATACACTGTTTGCCATTCCTCTGATGGTTCTTGATTCGATGCCTGAGCATCATTGCTATTCTAAAATACATTTGAAAGGAGGATAGCGTAATCTAATTTTAGGACCTTCCTGATAAGATATTAAATTGAAATTTTTTGATATGTCTGAATAGCACTTATCTAATATTTACATGCAATTTTGTTGCTCAATCAGGTCCTTAGTTTGATGTCAGGTAGGTTTTTGCAGAAACTTCTCCAAATTTAAATTGAGGCATTACTTGGTACGATGCTGCATTCAACTGATAGCTTGCAGTGTGCAAGAAAATTTATTTGTATATGAACAAGGGTGGTTTGAGAAGTTTCTGAACCCAATTTTTTTCAGAAATCTTTAGAATATTTTCAGAATTTTTCAGAAAACATGTCGAGAAATGGCAAAATGTCTTAAACTTTTCAAACCACCCATGCATATAGGCATATAGGAGAAACATCCATATAAATAGATATATTGAAGTGATCATCAGTGTACTTTGTGCTATATAAATATAATAGAATTAGAGATGGAATGTCACTAATTAATCCATTTAATATTCTATTTCTAGAGTCTTAAAATGTTTTAAGAGGAAACAAAAATTTGATTGAAAATTGATGTGATGTAATTACCTTTTGATTTTGACGATTTTAATTTCTGATTCTCTTCTGCCTGGGATGAAAGCTTCCTTCTCATCTCCTCAATAGCTAACTGCAGTTCTCTCACTTCTAATGTTGATGAGAGAATTCAGAATATGAGATTGTGAAAATATATGTCTTATAAACTATTATCAAGATGGTACAATGATTTATTTAAATAACAATTTTCTATATAAATGACCCTAAAACAATTAAAATGACCTATATCTGCTTTTTATATGTTAGATTATAGTTTTATCTGCCTCAGATAGAACTTGGAACAAAATTAACGATTTAAAAAATTCTTCAATCTAAGAGAATGATTTATCAAAATATTAATGCTGAAGGTTTAACTAACACTGGATCTTGAGTATGAGGTGAAATCAAACACACATCTGCATGCAAATGACAATAGCTTAAGAATAGCTAATGTTGATTCTCAATGTTATGCAAACAAATATAATTACCAAAGGATTTTGAAATAATCTACCCTTAGCAAAATATTAGATAGCTAAGTAACAAAAGCAATGAGAAGTTACATATTTACTTGATATACTACAATGATATGTGACATAAAATACTTAAAGTGGTGAAGCATGGTACGTACACCCCCTGCCACATGCCAAATGATGACTCGCAGGATACAAATAATGTGTTAGATTTACTCAACTCTTGGTAGTTAAATCATATCTAAATTGCATGGGCAAAGTAAAGCAGATTAAAAGAACCTGCAAAATCTTCATTCCCTGAAATACTGTGCAAATCAATCCTGCAAATTGTTTGTAACTGTAAATATTAAAATTTCACATTATCATTGCATCCTATATACATATCCTATCATTCATTCTAATTATTTCTTTGATATAGCACTTAAACTGTGTATCCTTAGTTAAAAATGCATAATTTTGGCTTTTACAATCACACGGTTGTCAAGGGGACTCACTGTTTATAGCGTCTAAATTTCACAAAATCTCCTTTTACTTTACCTAAATTCATTCCCTTTTCATTTGATAGCAATATTTCATGACCTAAATAAGATTATTTACCCCTTTTATCCTTCTTGGGGTGCTCGTTTCATTTTATGTGGCTATTACACCTGTTTTAATTATGCAAAAAAATATGACTAAAACCTAAAAAAAAAATCGTTATTCCCAAATTAGAATTTCTCGATTTTTCAGCTGTTCTTTGCAGGTTTCACAGTTTCGTTTATTGTATAAATCACCCCTGAATTAGAGCAAACAAAACAAAATATTCAAGTGCGTCAAACCATATTTGAGTTTTAGTGAGACTGAATTACTTGAGATATACTCCCCAATATATATATATATATATATAGGTATATCTGGGAAAAATATATAATTAATAGTGAAATCGACTACACTTCAACAAATAACACAGAATTAAAGATGGAATGTCATTCATACATCTAGTTAATTTTCTATTTCTAAGGTGTAAAATACTTTAAAAGGAACCTAAAATTTTAATGAAAATTGACGTAATGCAATTACCTTTTGTTTTCAAGGACCTCAATTCCTGAATCTTATCTTCCTGGGATGATAGTTTCCTTTTCATCTCGCCATTAGCTATTTGCAGTTGTCTGACTTCTTCTTCTACTAAATTCAGACAATTAGAAAAAGTAAGTTAGAGGTACAATTAAAAAAAATACCATTTGAAGTGCAAACTTCATTCAATCCCTGATAAGTATGTGTTAGAAATGTCTATTAGATTTTGTCTCAGAGTAAAGTTATCAAAATTTTTATCTTTCATAAAACAGGGAATTTTAATTTATAATCATTTCAATAAAATGTTAAAATTTAATTTGATAAGTATAGCATAATTATATATACACATACAATAGCTGAATAATCAGTTAATTCTCAACAAGGTATTTAAAAAGTCTATGTATTACATTAATAATGTCTGGTATGACATCATAACTCTTATTTATATTTTTTACATTGATATACCCTAGAAAATTAATTCCTCTGTATGATAGAGAGTATCATTCATTGAATATTCCATCTTGTTACAGCCATAAGTTCTTTGGTCTATGTTATAAAAGAAAAGGTTTCTCAAATTATACTCTAGACCTCAAATTGAAGATTTGTAAAAATATTTTTATACAGAAAAGTATTCTATCATTTATTTAAAATAGTTCAGACTTTGAGGCTAGCCATCATGTGTTTTATACAAATAGGTCACAAAAATCAGAATTCTCTCATAAGAATACATTGCGCGGATTTTTGAAAATTATTTTGAGGAAGTTATTGGTAAGATAGAGGAACCAATATTTCTTAGCTTATACTTGAGGTAGTTTTCTATAGTACCAATGGAGGAAATAATACCAAATGACCTTCAGTTTGATGCTAAGTAGGTGCAAATTTTTCCGGTATAAAATGCATGGTGGTCAATTTTGGCAATTATTTTGACTTCCTCTCTGATAACCAGGATTGATATAAAATGGAATGCACATAAAGGTAATTCATAAGTATTATAAATGCTGTTTGCCATTCCTCTGATGGTTCTTGATTCGATGCCTGAGCGTCATTTCTATTCTACCTTATATTTCAAAGAGGGATAGCTTAATCTAATTTTAGCACTTTCCCAGTAAGATATTGAATTGAAATCTTTCAACATGTCAGAATGGCACTTATCTAATATTTACATGCAATTTTATTGCACAATTGGGTCCTTAGCTCAATGCCAGGTGGGTTTTTGCACAAACTTCTCCAAATTTAAATTGAGGCATTACTTGGTATGATGCTGCATTCAACTGATAGCTTGCAGTGTGCAAGCAGATTTATTTCTATATGAACAAGGGTGGTTTGAAAAGTTTCTGACCCCAGACTTTTTTCAGAAATCTTCAGAAAATTTTCAGAATTTTTCAGAAAATATAACGAGAAATGGCAAAATGTCTGAAACTTTTTAGACCAGCCATGTATATAGGCATATAGGAGAAACACCTATATAAATAGATATATTGAAGTGATGTACACTGTGCTTCAACAAATAGCACAGAATTAGATATTGAATGTCTAATAATTAATCTAATTAATATTCTATTTCTAGATTTTTAAAATTCTTTAAGAGGAAACTAAAATGGGATTGAATATTTATGTAATGCAATTACCTTTTGATTTCGAGGACGTCAATTCCTGAATTTCATCTGCCTGGGATGACATATTACTTCTCATCTCCTCATTGGCTAACTGCACTTTCTCAACTTCTTCTTCCACTAAATTCAGACATTAGAAAAAGTATGTTAGAGATACAATTAAAACAAATACCATTTGCAGTGCAAACCTCATTCAATCCCTGATAAGTATATGTTAGAAATATCTGTTAGGAATTATCTCAGAGTAAAATTAACAATATTTTTGACTTTCATAAAGTATGGAATTACAATTTAGAATCATTTCATTAATGCATTATATTTTAATTGTCTAAGGTTAGCTAAATTATATATATGGATTCTCAAGCTGAAAATAATTGAAAATAGATGTAATGCAATTACCTTTTGTCTTTGAGGATCTCAATTCCTGAATCTCATCTTCCTTGGATGACAGATTACTTCTCATCCCCTCATTAGCTAACTGCAGCTCTCTGACTTCATTTTCCTTTGATGACTGACATCTATTTAACTTTAGAACATTTTCCTTTTCCTCGAACGAGGAGAATGTAACACTACTGTTGACTCTGGAATCTATGTTAGAAATAAAGGTTAGAGATACAGTGAGTTAAGTACCATTTGCATTACAAACTTGGTTGAATCCACAGTAACTATTGATTAGAAATATCCATAGTTAGAAATTTTCTCAGAGAAAAATTATCATATGTTTTCGTCTTTCATTAAACAGGGCGTTTTATATTTAATCAATTAATTTATACATTATACTCAAATTGGCAACCTTGATTATCTAAGGAAACTACTAAATGATTGTTCTCCATCATTCTCTGCAAATTGTTTCATATCTCTGAATTATGAAATATCAGAATTTTACCTCCTTTTCAGGTATCCCATAATTCATTCTAGAAATTACATTCATATATGCAAGATTTACCTTGTATTCTTTTCAGAATATGCATGACCTTGGCTTCAAGAACCAAATTGGTCATCAAAGATTGCTTATAGCCATTTCATTTCATAAAATATCCCTTCATTTAGTCAACATTTTCAAAATTTAGATATAATAACAATATTCCACAACTGCATTCAAAATGCCTATTTCATATCTAGGTGTCCTTGAATTTTTATGAGCATAATTTCTAATTTTTGTTTTGCAAAATAAACAAAGATTGGAAGCAATGAAAGTGACATTTATGAGTTTTTCATATGAGAATGCTTTTTCTTGTCTGGGGTCAAACCATCCACACTTGTTAGAGAAATGTTAGGCTATTATCTGCTGAGGGTTTGGATTTAATATTATCTTAATTTTGAAGTGATGCAACATTTGGTTCTCAAGCCCCTAGCAAACATACAAAACTGTCCACTTGGAATATAACATACTCTGCTATTCAGTTGATGTTCTATACATATAAGCTATAGTTAAAGAAAGTAGATTCCTTAAACTATTAAACCACTATGAATAAAAGAATGAGCATTACCTCTCACATTTCCAAGTGTACCAAGCACTGTATTATTATCACCAATAGAAGTCTCCAGCTCCACAAGCAAGCTAGCATTATTTGGCAATACACTTGTGGTATTTCCCACATAAAAGGAAGCTTTTATGAAACCATTGGCTGTTCTTTTCAACATGAAGTTCATCTTCACCTTTTTGTCAGGTCCCAGTTGAGAGCTGGGAATGTTGGCGATTATTAGAGCTAATGTAAATAAGCAATAAACTCCAGAGTTCATCTTCAAAAGAATCCTTGGATGCAGTTATAGAAGAATTGGTTGGTGAGAATATCTGTAAAAATTAAGTCGACATTTATTGGACACAATTCATTGTCTAAATATTGTAAATGATGCATCTTGTTATCAGTAAGTCTATTAAATAAATCCTAGGTTGACTTTTTCACATTTGAATACTAAACAAATTTTTTGTGAGTGTTGAGATTTCTTTAATCTTTTAAGCTCTCCCCTGGTTAATCAGCTTCAATCAGCAAATTATTATGTAAATTAATTTTTAAAGTTTAAAAGATAAAAGCAAGAATTTTTTGCAAATTAAAAAGTAAGTATTTGAATAGTAGGAGACAATATTCACTGTAAATTTGGAGTGATAAATATTCACAAACACAATGATAAACAGAGAAATGATTGAAACTATCACTAAATGTATCATTAAATGGATTAGAATGTTTTAAATGGAATACACCAGTAGAAAATTGAAGAACAAAGATCTCCGGAAATAGTATACACTGAATATGAGTGCAGAAGTGATTACGTGCAAAAGTAAACTGTCTAAGAAATTGAATCTAAGGTCGATTAAATACAGTGAAAACGTCATAGAAGTATAAGTATCATCTGCCCTACATTTTCTTACTATTTGACATTACAGCTTAAGTTCAAAACTCAGTAGTAGTTACTTTAGCTGTAGGATTAAATAAGCAATTGCATCTTTGTTGAGATGGTAACAAAGGCTAGTTAATAATGATTAACTTTCAAATACTATTGCTTATTAAATAAAAGTGAGCATTCATCATGAATAACTTTCATCAAGTAATACCTTCAAACGTTGTAAAATTTGTTTAAAATTTGGTTAAAAAAATATGAACTATTTAACTTGGGAATGTTGAATATAATTCGTAATCCAAATTTTGAAAATTATAATTCATCTAATTCCAATTAAAAGTATTTCAATTGAAATAGGATTAGGAAAAGCTTATCATTTAAATTGGAGAAATTAAATGAATGTTTAGAAACATTACAGAGAATTGAAGGGATGTGAAAAATCTTCATGAAATATACTTAGAATAATAACTATGATATAGCATTACAGGTACTCATAGCATGATGAAGAAATACATATTGTTCATGCGAATAGGATGAATGATAAATAGAATAAAGTACAAGCTATATTCAGTGCCTACAAAATGTAAAACAAATATAATATGATAATATTAAATAACATGGAGAAATTCGTAGAAAAGTGAAAAAATTAGTGAATGAGTGATTAGCAGAAATGTTCAGACATTGATGCTAGCTGTCATAGGTTCGATACAAAAAGGTCCCAAAAATCGCAATTTTCCCATAAGAATGCATTCTGCGGATTATTTAAACATTATTTACAGGCATTTATTGGTAAGATATGAGAGCAAAAATCTCTGAGGTTAAAGCAGAGGTAGTCTTCTATAGTACCCATGGAATAAATATGACAAAATAGTTGTGAGTTTGACACCAGGTGGTTGCGAAATTGTTCCACAAGAAATGCATTGCCGAAATTTTTGAAATTTTTTTAAAATGCCTTCCGGATAGGCTATAAGTTGAAAACCGGAATTTTAACAGAAACCTTTAAACAAATTACTTCAAGCGTTTCACTCCTTCCCTAGTGGTCCTTGGTTCGATGCCAGAGTGTCATTTTTAATCTACTATGCATTTCAAACGGGGAAAACGGAATTTTATTTTCGGTCCTTCACGATAAAATATTGAGTTGAAAATTTGGAACTAGCTCAGAATGGCACTTATCTAACATTAGTATGCAATCATCTCTCACAAAAGGGTCCTGAGTTCGACGTCAGTTGGTCTTTCGGGCATTTTTGGAACATTTCTGACATTTAAAAAGACCTATCTTAGGACATATCCTATTAATTATTGGCATTGACAGTCATTGAAGGATAAATGCAATCTGATAAACAAATTGAATAAATAGCATAAAATAAAGAATCGAAGCACTTGCATAACATTGAATCGTTTAAAATAATATCATAGAGGATAACGAATGTTTAAACGGATGAATATTTAATGCAAATTAAACATTTCAATAATCACTTGCCTATCAGCTGTTCATCCATTTCAGGCCTCTCTTACTATTTCGGAATAATGCTTCAAATTTCAGAGAAACAAGCTATGTTTACTGCATACAAAATGTAAAACAAATCGAGTATGTAAATAGCAAATAACTTAAAGAAATTTGTCGAAAATTAAACAAGTGGGAACGCAAAATAAAATTAATATGAGGATGAACAGTAACTAAATTTCAGTAAAAATTAAAAACTCAATTGCGTTCAAAATAAATTATTAACATTAGTAAGCACTTTAGGAGAAAAGCGATCAGTTAAACACATTGAATTAATAGCATAAAATTAAGTATCATGGCACTCACATGACATCCCATCATTAAAAAAAGTCATAGAAAATGATAAATGTTTAAATGAAGAAAGCAAACAAAGATAATGAAAATTAAGCATTTAAATAATCAGTTGGATAGTTTTCAGCTGTTTATTCACTTCAGGCCTTTCTTAATATTTTGGAAAAATGTTTCAAAATTCAGAAAAAAGGTTTAAAACGAAAATCAGAATTTGGTGCTTCGATTTTATCTGATTCGTGAACAACAAGTGGAAGGAACGTAGTCAGAAAAGAGAGAGAATGAATATTAAGAGAAAAGAAGATCGGAAAGTCAATATTAGAGCAGTCGTAGCGAAATAAACTCGCATCGATAAAGTCTCATGTAGATATATTTCTTGGATAGTCCACAAAATGTCATAGAAAAATGCACTTTACTTGTATATTTATTTTTTAAATTTATTCACTAATAATTTTCTTAAATATTAATTTATTTCCTCTCTTTTTACTTGTCCATTTACCGTTAGTTTACATCTAATTATTTCCCTTATTAGCACTTTTATATCCAATTTCTAAAAATTCTTTTTCGCTAAATAACGCTTTTAACTTCTCTCACACTTTCAATAACACTTACTCTTTAAAAGAAAATTTCACTTTTCTTGCTGAAAATTCACCAACAGATAAATAAAGCACCATTTGGAGAAAAAATCGAGTTTAAATTAAAATCGAGAATAAACAATGTCGACAGAGAAATATTTGGGAGAGGCAGTCTTAACTTATACACACATAGCGATGATAGCCTCGTACAGAATTTTGAATCTCTGATAAAGGGATAAAGAAAATGGAAATTTGCGTCGCAATTAAATATTAGAAGCAGATAAATTGAAAGAGGATTCCCGAAATTGTTAAAGCGAGAAATTGCACAATCGAACCTTGTTGAATATTAATAACACACACGTTGTGAAATGCAATGAACTACGTGTAATTATAGTGAAATAAGGTGATTAAGAGAATATTTCTCCCGCGGAAATATTTCGCACAAATGCTCACTGGATTGCATGCAATTTGATGAAAAGTATTGTTTGAATTAAATGAAGATGAAAACTGACTTAATGTGAGACCTTCACATTTGGAAATTCTTCTGTGGTTGTCGTTCTGCTCCCAAAAGATGCAAAGTTTATTGAAATGTTCTTATGATTGCATAGGACGTAGTAGTCTTCCTTAATTGGCACCATAAAATTATTTGCGAAAACTGTTTCGAACATTATGCCGAGAATGAATATCACTTTCCGATGAAAAATACTATTTTTTGTTACAGCAAAGTTAAACAAGTAAAAAAATAAACTCCAAACTTGTCAACGCATCCAATAATGAAACTCAACAATTTAAGTGGTAACTCGATTTTTCATCAAATGGTGCATTTGCACACGTCTGTCTATTTTAGAAGCAACGAAAAGAATTTCTCTTTCAAATGGTCGTTCAATTACACGTCTCGATAGAGTATGAAGGCCCGAAAGCGATGGTCACAGAAATTAGATTTTTAGAAATAGTACGTAAGATTACTTCAGCCATTACTTACCTTTCGAGAATTCTGCACTTCTGGAGTCTTCTTCCTTTGGAGGTAACACAAGTGATGGTCAGGAGCAAGCTTCACTGTGATGCAGGGGAAGACGCCAGCGATGTATTTAACCGTCGCAAATAACAAGGAAAACGTGAAAACACCAATCACGGAGACTTTAGCGAGGATTTGCGCATCTGGATGTGTCACAGTCAGCAAAAGAAAAAAGAAACTAAGGCAGATGCTTGGGGGAGAGAGCATATTCATGTGCGTCATAGGGGTCAGAGGTTATCTCCATGGACTTTGTGGTCTCACGTCCTGCTCGGAGAACGATTGCTCTTTTCCTTACTCAAAAGTAGACTTTTAAAAATCGCGTTTTTCCTCATCGAATTTACGATAAAACTCTGCGATTTTATTCATTGTCTCGATTACCTTCCCGGTCTAATTTTGAGCAAACTAGGAATGCGAATATACTAATTAGGAACATCCCTTATTGAATATTTGTGCTTCCTATTCTTTAACAATAAGATTGAAAATCGCGTTTTTCCTCATCGAATTTACGATAAAACTCTGCGATTTTATTCATTGTCTCG
This sequence comes from Pachydiplax longipennis, assembly GCA_036926295.1. Classification (NCBI taxonomy): domain Eukaryota; kingdom Metazoa; phylum Arthropoda; class Insecta; order Odonata; family Libellulidae; genus Pachydiplax; species Pachydiplax longipennis. Next base: position 447,882 of record JAVFKF010000021.1, on the reverse strand, counting down.
GTTACCTTCCCGGTATAATTTTGAGCAAACTAGGAATGCGAATATACTAATTAGGAACATCCCTTATTGAATATTTGTGCTTCCTATTCTTTAACAATAAGAGCTTTTAACATGTGAAACATTCTCTACAAGTTAACAGTGATGCAGCATATGGTTGTTGAAGAGATGGAAAAATATTCGGTCGGAATTTGTCCAATAGGATTATTTTGGTTATTGATGTCTGCTTTATGGTTCTTTGCAGTCTTTTATTGGTAACAATAAAAAGTAAATCTGATGCAGAAATCGGAAAAACGCTAAAATGTCAACTGTGCATGTCGTACAAGGATGGATTTAGCCAATCATTTATAATTTTTTAATATTTTGGTTTTTCCATTTCAGTCGATCAATAATATGGGAACTTCTTCATTGATCACTCGTGAAGAAGATATCCTCTAATTGATGTACTGAATTTAATATTTATCAGCAGAATTTCACGAAAACTCTAAATGTATTTACTACAAAGATCGGCCGAAATACTTAATATTTCAGTTGATTCTTTACATTTGGAGTCGTTGATCATATGAAAATTAAAACCGTAAATAATTAACTTGATTAAACTTCACCTAGTGGTATGAAATATTGTCTTATGTGGATAATTATTCGAAGCAATCTATTTTACCATTCTGATCCCTAGAATAATTAGAGTTGTCACGAAATAATTTAACAGCTCAACAAATTAATGCAAACTTACATACACTAAGTTATCTATTTACGGAATATATAAGTATGAAACAGTGATTTTCACTAAAATACGAAATAATTATTCTAATGTTCACGTAATGTGTCTTGTCTCGAATTCGTGCTATTAGAGTTTCTATTTTATTTACCAAAATGTCTGAACTTCTGCAATCGATCAAAATCAACTTTACGTCTACTTTTATAATAATGATTTAAAGTCGTTTGTCATGATACGTAGCGCAAGAAATAATAAACACGCATTAGCCTAAACGTCCTCTAAACGAATATCTTCATTACATAATTCCATTTCGTCGGGATATCCTTGAAATGATTTTCATAATTTTTTCCGCGTATTTCTTACGGGCGTAACTAAAATCGGAAAGCTAAATATATAAACGGGTATTAAAACCGTGTGAATATCGTATGAGATGGTGGTTATTCAATGGTTGTTTATAGTTCTTTTTAAATGGCACGATTAACTTAGTTCTCGCATTGAATAAAAGAAGAAAAAAGCAAGCGTATATTGGATGAGACACCCATTTTGGGCCTCTTTCACTGCTTCAGAATAGATGACCTCTGACCCAGACTCTGATATCAACTGAGTCGTCATCCACAGAGCTTCCGATTCTTTTTCCTTCTTTACGAAACTCTGTCTTTTTCCTTATATAGCGCGTTCACTTCTCACAGCAGGAAATATGGGATACAAAGTACAGTATTACCCGTTTAAGACGCTATGCAGCTTAATACGCGGATATCACCATAGTAATATAACGTGGTTATATTACCATGGCAGTCCCTTTCATACGATTCACATGCTTCGGATACCACTTAAGACGCTTTCTACACGTTTAAAATGCTCATTCCCCCGTCTTAATTATAGTAGAACCCGTTTAATACGCTATCCGTATACTATACGTTTTCATCACTGGCAGTCCTTTTCAAACGAAACACATGATTAAGATACCACTTAAGACGCTTTCTACCCGTTTAAGCGGCTCATTTCCCTCGTTTTAATTATAGTAAAACACATTTAAAATGCTATGCTAGGATAATAATAAATAAATAATAATAAAAAGCACGCTAATGAATATTAGGATGCAAGTTCAGCGAAACTTGACTTTGGAATCTGCAAAATATAACATTTGTCAGTCGGATTAACTGTTGGTTGTCAATATTTAGCGAAGAGTAGAGAAATTAATTCAAAAGTACAGCTTATGAAGAGGTGAATAAATCTCTCTCATGCAAACCAACTTGTTTGCACTCAATGGACACTAAGTTGTCTAATTTCACGTTGAGTTCAGCTATTTCATCCATGATCTCAAATAAAACAATTCCGTAACATCCTAAATATTGCGGATATTTAACTTAAACCACTCATTTATTAAGAGAAATTACAACATTTTGAATTCTCAAAAAAGGTTTTGCAGTAAGAAACAAGTATGTCTAATCAGAGTCCTTTGACATTTAACTTTCGTAATATTCTCATATGAATGCATTACAGTTGCCTTTTAAATCCCTAAGTTATATATAATTCGGAATTAAACAGGGTTTCCTTATTAAAAAGCCCTAATATCGCATTCACTCCTTTGGTATGAGTAATCGTGTGAGAAGAAATGAAGATATTACAAAGCAGAGGAATCTATATCCCGCCGTTGTAGTCGATACGAACTCTGAGATAGAGTGACATCATCTCTATCACTTTTCCCAAGGAAGGACGTAGTTTAAGCAGTCAATTTTCGGTGCTTTATTTTGTCGCTATTTCATGTTGTAAACGTATGCATCCATTTTAGAGAGCTATGACATTTATGTCCAACACATTGAATTATTTCCGTACTATTGCAACGCTCGAAAACACGACCGAAACACCAATTCGTTTTGAGATAACTCTTTGCTTTGGACTTGACCTATCTCAATAACCTTCGAAAGAATGCGGCTTTATCGCGCGTGCGTGGACCATCGCTCTCTTAAAGAGAGAGAAGTACGCTATTCCAGCTGAAAGAACCAAACAAAGGCCATCTTTCTCTCCGTTGAGCTCAGCGTCTCCGCCCCATTCCTCTCTTCTGCGCATGCGCTAACAAGCCACGCCTTTTTAATGGCTTCCATGGCCGTATGTGTATGAGGAAGACGGACAGCAACAAGTTTATTAGTGTTTTGTGTAAGTTTTAAGAAGTTTGGAACCTTGTCAATCGCAATGGAGACGCTCTAACCTGCTTCAGCATGTGTTATTTCTTTCACTACGTTTTTGCATAGATTTGGATCGTCTAAGACTTTACTTACCTACCGTTACTCTTTTCAAAATTGTTTTTAGAACTTAAATTATGATCGATGTTTTTCATTTGAAATATGCCTTAGCGTACAGTTGTTCGTATTGGTTATTCTTATGGTAGTTGGGGTAAATAAAGCGTCCTTATTTCTCAAAAATAATATACGAAATAGCGTAATCTACTATCAAAACAAACTTTCGTGTGATGTGAGTGTTTATATTGTGTTCATTCCTTTCGTAAGAACAGAAGACTGTGTCGATTGCGGTAAATTGTACAATAAACACTTTTAATCTTCTTAGAGAACCTCTTTTATATTTGAATTCAGTGCTTCATTGCGTCTTAATATGGGAAGAATATAGAAAGCGGTTATACTGCTGTTTATTATATTTTATAATGTCAGTTGTGTGATGTTAACGGTTTAACTTTGGATTATGGCAATTGGGTGTTTAAGAAACGTGCATTTTCTTCTATAATCAATGCCGGAAAAACCGTTTAAGACGCTATCGCGCTTAACAGACGATTTATTCCGGTCCCTAGCACCAATCTAATATTTAAAATTCTGTTTTAGTCGTGTCATTGTCATATATTTGGTAATATTGTTAGACGTCGCTCCACATTTACATATAAGGATTGCTTTCATTGAATATGGTCAATCATAAACTTCCAGAAAAGCCCAATTTGTATGGTTGTTTCAGTTAAAATTTCATGAAATTAATTAAATGAACCTATCAAATTATGTGTAGAAAAATATCCTCTGTTTGTTGTTTACCAATACTCTTGTGCTTTACCAAAGCATTAATGAATGATGAATAGGTTACTTAATCACCACGAATGTGCTATAGGCAGTATGTGGGCTAATTCATTTTGATGTAAGGTAATTAACAGTTGCTTATGCTGTATTTATGAGTGCTTTTCTGACGTATTGCAGTCCAAATGAGTGCTGAGCCAACCTCAATCTGCATCTTTCCAAAGGCCAAAGCAGTGAGAACACAACTGAGTTTGGATTATTCTCTTCTTAGATGGCCTTTGATGTTTGGAAGGTATTTATTTCAATCATTCAATTACTTATTTATGTATAACTTGTCAGAATATTCTCTCGATTACTTCTCTTGTGTATTCATTCTTTTTAACATTGCATTTATTTATTAAAATTATTGCAGAATTATTCAAGAAAAGTTTGACTACTTCAGAGTTTTCTTTTTTAGAATCATAGATTAAATAAAAAAATTTCTGAATACAATATTTGCTATTAATATTCATTAAATTAATTAAAGTTATGAATTTATTAAGATATTTTTTTCTCATTCTTAATTATAGATTTAAAAGTATTTTTTCCTCCCAAAGGTATTGAATGTCTATAACTAATACGAGTAAAAGTTGCTTGCATACTGCAAGCTATCAGTTGAATGCAGTATCGTACCAAGTAATGCCTCAAATCCATTTGAAAACTTTGCGCAAAAGACCACCTGGCGACGAACTAAGGACCCAAGCGTGCGACACAATTGCATATTAATATTAGATAAGTGCCATTCTGACCTGTTCCAAAGTTCAATTTAATATCTTATCGGGAAGGTCCTAAAATAAGAATACTCTATCCCCCTTTGAAATACATGGTAGAATAGAAATGATGCTCTTGCATCAAACTAAGAACGGTCAGAGGAACTGCAAACAGTGTATGGGCTATTCCACGAGAAATCGGACAGAAATTGACCTCTATTTTTTTAAATTGATGAAAATTTTTTTAACTTGCGTACTTTTATCATAAAACCTTTGTGTCAAGGTTTTAGCTCAGAAAATTTTGTTTTTTGCAAAGTAATTAATTTTTTAAATTTCGAAATTTTTCAAAAAACGGCAAACAAGGGTCATTTCTAAGGGCTATAACATTTTAATAAAACGTGTGACGAGAATTATGTTTCCACTTTGGATAGCAATTAAATGTATTTTTAAATTGTTATCCATGAACGTTTCACATATTGTTTATAAATTTGTTTAAATTAGCAACAAATTATTTAATGCAACGTTTAACCACAATAGCCTCCAAAGAGCAGATTTTAAAATACACCATCAAATTTATCACTCTTTTTCCTGTAGAAAAAGATTTTTTGAAGTGGGACAGCAACAAGAACATATTAAAAAAATTAAATACATTGAGCCGTGCTCGTCGCGCATGCGCCTCAGCCTCACCCTTCCTATGGCTATGTGCTTGCTTAAGTTCGTAATAAGCCTACTGGTAGTTTCGTAGACAGATTTACTCTACACTTAAGCTTAATTACAAGTTGCAGCAAGTTTAATGGTATTCTATATCAATAAGTTATCACAAATAATTACAAATCTGAACTATATAAATTGGATATCCAGTAGAATAAATTTAAGGTCATAGGTTCTGGCATTTTGTAATTAGGAGAATATTAATTCATTAAAAGTCCTGTGAGCTAAGCAGTGACAGGAGAATGGGTGCATTGAAGACTATACTTCCCTCTCTCCAGAAAAGAGAGCGTTGATGAAAATGTATTAGGCTCTAGCTCCTAGTCAATGTTTACAAGAAAGAAGAGAAATATAAGCTTTACAATCGTGAAAACGTCAGAGAGGCGAGCTATGCTTATAGAGAAATATTAAGCCTTGACCATCGAAATGAGACCAGTTTACAGGTTTGATTTTGAGAAAATTATACATTATACGAATTTATAGTCTTTCTTTTTCAACGTATATGATATTGAAATGATTATATGATGAAAGAGGATTATTATATTCTAAATTAAATATTGAATGGCTAGTAATTTATAAAGTAAAATTTAGAGATTCTGTTTCAAGTTTCTTCTAATAACATATTTTAGAATGGCTACGATATTCTACCGGATATCCAATAGAAAATTAGAAACGACCCTTCTTCACCGTTTTTTGCAAAAATATTGAAATCTTGAAAAAAAAAAAAATTTTCTGAGCCGAAACCTTGACGCAAAGGTTTTACAATAGAAGTACGCAAGTTAAAAAAAATTCATCGATTTTAAAAAATAGAGGTCAATTTCTGTCAGATTTCCCGTGGAATGGCCCGTATACTCTATTAATTGTTTTACTTTCATTTCTGTGATTGGTGGGTTGGATAGGGGCTTCTATGTTTTATTGTCTATGTAATGGGAGAAATATTTACTTATTCCTTGTTTGTATCTTTTATTTGTTTATAGGAAGAGAGAGGTCCTCATTTCCAATGCTAAGACTGAGTCCAGAGAGAATAATGGAAATGGATATTGTGAAGACAGTTGGCAAGGAGACCTATGAAGACATTCATGCAAGAATAAAAGAGGGAGACTTTGATTCAGTAAAAGATCTGCTATCAGAAGAAAAACCTCTATGTTTCCAGGGATATTCAGCACTCAAGATGTCCATCTTTTGTAAACAGGTGAAGCATTAGTAGTGCATCATGGAGATACATTTAAAGATGAGCCAGATTGTGCAGAAATAGGTGATAATCTTGTGGAATACCTTCTCCAGTATCTCCACAAATACAAAGAGGATTGCTTTATTTATAAACTCATGAATTGTAGTAATTCTGGGTTAGATGAGGATGAGTATTCCTTGCACATCTTAAGGAGAATATATTTAGGTAGTGTACTTAATTTAGCTGCTGAGTGGGATTTGAACATTGGTGACCTACTGCAATTTTGTCATCTCCATTTCGAAAAATGTGTGATTGAGGATGCTTTCTTCTGTACTGATGAATTTGGCAATAATATCATACATTGTATGATTAATAACAAATCCCAAACATTCACCAAGTGTTTAAAATATATCAAAACAACCATGTGTGATGATGAAAAGTTCAAGGGGCTTCTAAAAAGTAGTAATGATGAATCAAAGAGCATTTTTCACATATCTGCTGAGAAGGGTATGTATTTAGAATATCTGTTGGGATTTTGTGGTGCCTATTTAGAAATTGAGGAGATGACAGAAATGATTCTCAGCACTGATTCATTTGGTAATCATTTGATGCGTTACTTATCTATGAGTAATTCATCTGAATCACTGACAAAATATTTGACAGTTATCAAGCAATTCTTAGGTGATGAAAGATTCAACGTTTTTCTAAGAGTAGAAGTAAGAGAAGAGTAAGACCAGTGGTACTTAACTCATAAGATCTTTCAAGGTACATAACTCATTTTGCTACTGGCAATGGAAATTAAATAAATCTCCCTATTTTCAATTGGTATTTGTGTGGAAGTGAAATAGCAGATATTTTGATGGCGAGAGATAGAAATGGCACCACTATTCTTCATCATTCTGCAGAATTATCTAGGAATGTGTCTAATTTGCTGGAATATGCAATTGAGATTCTAAGATATGAGAGACACACTTTTGATCAGCTTATTCTAGAGAAAAATAAGAATGGAGATATATTCCTGCATCTATTAGGTTATTGAGTCATTCCTTCATTTGGTATAGTAAACAAGGTGTTTGATTCTCTGAGAGAAGAAATGTCGGATGACCAATTCGAAATACTATTGCAATTGATGAACAAAAAGGGAGATACATTTCTGAAATCTTTGCGCTCCAACTGTGAGCAATTTAAACAATGTTTGGAAGTAATTTTAAAGAAAAATATGTTTGTTTGAACATACAGACAAACTGTAATGAGGAGACTATTGGTTTTGTAAAATTTTGCATTTTATCTTGTTTATTTCTGTTTTTTCTCTTTCAAATCAGTTATGACAAATATCTTTGAATACAATGGTTTTGTCATTAACCATTTTGTAAATGATTGTGAATTTCCTTGTAATGTTATGAGAGTTTCTTTCTTATCCAAGTTTGTATTGAACTACTTTAAGTTGCAAATTAAATCTTTTTTCATTGACAGAAACTGTCTTATTACTGTAATAATTGTACTTATATTTTTCCAGGAAACAAACATGCAATAAGAAAACATATTATAGTTCTCTGGTTTACATGTGGCAAAGCGACAATTTGTGTTAATCATTATTTGATAAAACTGAACTAACTTACTTACTGCATAACACTGCCCTTCTGGTGTATTCGCTTTGTTTCACAACTTGAGATTGCGACAAAAAGAAACGCAGCAGAGTAATTTATTTAATCTAACGTGTTTACCGGCGAAAATGATAAGGAAGACCGTAATTGGTAAATGCATCTTGCTTTTCTAACAGTGCTCAACTTATCACACAAAAAGATGGTTTTAGTTACCTAATTACAGTAATTATTCACTCTTCCATGATGTAATTCTTCTCAGATTGACAATTAGGAAGGTAAAGTGAATTTCTAAGCTGCAGTAGAGAGATTACGCTCACAAATCACTGCACTCCCTTATTTGGTATGTTTCACAAATTGAGATTGCCACAACAGGAAACACCGCAGGCAACTCATTTAAGCTGACTGTTTTTCCCTAGTGAAAAATCATAAAGACGACCTTTAATTTAAATTGAATCGTAACTTATGTTACTTGAACTGACATATTTCATTAGATTAATTATTTTAGTGAAGAAATAGGGCACGATTTTAAATTCATCGATGGAATCAAACATCCATTAATGTGTTTAAAAATTAGATGTATCTCACAAACTGTTTTTTTATTCACCGATAATTTTCACCTATTTCCATCGTGATTAGTACCCAATGAATTTCCAATACTTCTGATGACAGTAGCGGGTCAATCAAAAGTAAATATCCATATTCTCATTAAAAGCAAGTTAATGGCTACTAACTAATTAAGTACGTAAGGTAATTATAACACAACGAACAAAAAATATGTGATGATTAACGTTTGAACTGAGTCTGAAGAATTAAGGAGATATAACAATATGTATAAGGAACAAAGGCCATCTTGTCAAACAGCAAACAAAGCTACAGACTGTTCTTAAATCAATAAGATTGGATAATCCATCGAGGTAATCAAACAAATATCGATAAAATACTCATAACACGGATGAATTCAAATATGTGCCCATAAATCGTTCTTCTATAATCAATAATTTATTTATTATTGTTTGATGAAACATGATCTGCAGTAGATAACCATTCCATGAGTTTACATCCAAAAGTAAACATTATGCGTTGAGATAATTCACTGTGGAAAGTGATTTAATATACGCTTAATGTATTATAAAAATCAGACAGTCAATGGTTTGTTAGATCAACCGAAATAATGCTCGATGGACGCCTTATTCCCATGGATCATTCTGAATAAACGAAATTCAATATTTGCCTGAAATTCTTTCGTAAGCTAATGTGGATGGGGTAAACATCGATTTCGAGTTAACTATGCATAGAATGGTTTAAATTCTTGTACCATTGCAATGAGAAGAGAACGCGCTTTTTGGAATGTCATTCACTATTACCATAGAAGTGTAATTATAGAGATATTGGGTAAATACTACGCTAAATGGACGTGCGTCTCGTCTGTCAATAGCTATATAATCTTTTTACCTCAAGTAAATCAGACCGTAAATAATATCAAGAATGATTCTTTCATTCTTTTCAATAATCTGCAGCAAGTTTCATAACAAGCAAGCGTTCCCGTGTCAAAGAAAATTATGACGACAGTTCCACTGAATAGATTGCGCGAATGGTTTCTTTCATTCTCTCGTGTCACTCAGGGTGTTTTTATCTCATTTAGAGGAAGCAATGTCGCGGCCAAAAAGCCGCATTCTTTTCAAGGACATTGAGATAGTACAAGGCAACTCGAAAAGGCGACCATGTTTATAAGAGCAGTTCTCATTTCCGTCGTGCAGATGGCGCGTAATGTACGTCTGTCTCGGCTTGCTCTTCTCTCACCACTCCGACAACGAGTCTAGTGCGCATGCGCCTTGCGGCCGTTACTTTCTCGGAGACGTAACAGAATGTAGCACGAAGATTGGAGTTCAGCTTGTGTTTTACGAATTACATATGAGTTCGTACTGAAACGTACGCATAACCTTAGAAGAAAAGTGCATTTATTGGTGCTTCCGATTTCTAATAGTGTGTGTTTTGTTATTTGAGCTAGTGTTTGGGACATTTTTAACCATCAAGACGGGGTCAACGTACCGTTTCGTATACTTTTGGAGCATTTCCTCGTTTTGGGTGAGTTATCTCTGGTTTATTTACTTTTTTAAGCGTCCCTAGCGATGATGTGTTGTTTATATTTGATGTTTATTATGGTTGCACGTAGTTTTCTAATTGAAGTAGTATGTTGATTTAAACGGATTATTGAGATGGTTAATTAATGTTAAGGGAAAAGAGAGATGTATTCTGTTAGAGTCACGATATTTAGACATTCAAAGAATATTATGTGGCATTAGTTAAGACGATTTCAATGTTCATAAAGATAGTATTATTGTATCGAACTATTTGTAGTCGATTGGTTTATGCTTATTACTTCGGTATCTTTGATTATTCGAAGCCTCGGCGATTCGAAGCGCGAAGCGAATTACGCTCTTATATATAAGTCAATAACTAAGGTTCTCTTGAAGATATCAGATCGAAACAAACAGAAAATGAAAACTACAACAGTTCTCTCGATTTCTCTTGCGACAGGTTCTTCCTCACGCGAGAAACGAAAAAGTTTTAGGCGACGTATAAATTGGACAGCACGGCGAATGTTTTCTTGAGTTACGTTCCAATTAAATTATTTTTTACTAAGACGTGGTTGCTCTTAAATTAATCTCATGTAACTTTTATGCATTCAGATGATACGATGACCAATTTAAGGAAAAAACAGTATTTTATGTTCGATTGTGAGAGAGTAATGGCAGTTTCAGAAATGATCACGGGTGAATACTCGGCAATTCATTCAATATTCTGTTTTTAACTTTGTTTTCTTTTGCTATAAAAGCATAAAATTTTTGCTATTGTGTTGATGAAGTTATCTTCATTCAAATTTCATCAGAACTTATGATAAGAACAAATTATGAAACCTATTACAACTCATCTTACCTTTCTATTAATTACTATACGTGTCTAATGCTTATTAGTTAGAGGGTCATTCCACGCCAAACCGAGCAAAAAAAAAACATGACATTTTTGTATCTTCCTGAAACTTTTCCACTTTATTGATAGAAACAATTAAATCACTTTCACCAATTTTTAGTCCAACAATCGGAATAATTACAAAATGGCAGCAAAACAAAGTTTACAGAATAGTTCGAAAGCTCTTAAATGGTGTTTTCATTAAATATAGAATTTGTTTCCCTGATAGGAGAAAATACCTACTTTTAGGCAATGAAACTTTTTGAATAGGTATTTACCTAAAAAAATCCAGTTCTGCTGCGTTACAAAAAATATCACCGAAATCTTCATTAAATTTTTTTTTAAGTGGTCCACGTATAAAAATGGCAATTTGATATAAAGTGTATTTAAAAATACATGATTTACCTCTGGGTCAAGGCACCATGCCGCTCGCTACCGCAATGAATTGTTAGTCCCTTGTACCCACTTCTTGCTTTACAAATTCATCCAATATCCCAATTGTAAATATTCTTACTGAATAAAGACCACAGAGTTCATATTTTCCTAATTCGTCATAGTTTTTTACATACAGCAATCCACCTGTCGGTAGCCTACTTATCCAGTTAATTCGGGAAAACATTGAAGATTGTCGTATATATGACTTTTCATTTTGTAAATAGGTTCTATAAATTTAATTAATTATGCAGTTTCATGCCCATCTGTTGCTGAGAAAAAATCTACAAAATGAATGAAATTTTCAACAGTGTGATATGAGTAATCTGAGACATCATATCAGAAAAGATAAAGGTTTCCGATGTGACACTAAAATTTTGTTTTTGCTAGGTGGGAGCCAAGTTCCCCCGTATACAATTCATTGTAGAATTTTTTAAGATTTTTTTAAGAACCTGGAATTTAATTAATAGGCATACTGATAATGAGGTAGATCATTTGCTATATTTAGATAATTAATTTTGTCCAATAAATGTCTTAATTTTTACAGATGCTCTCACCAACAAATTCTTCTACAACTGCATTCAACAATTCTTTTGAAGATGAAATTTACAGCATCACGTTTTTTTCACATTGGTTCTCATTATAACCAACATTACCAGCACTCAACTGGGACCCGATAAAGAGGTGAAGATGAATGTCATGTTGAATACAACGGAAGAAGGCTTGGTAAAGGCCTCCTTGCATATTACAAACACTATGACACAATGCTGAATAATGCGAGCTTTATAGTTCACCTAGGAACTCTCCTGGCTGAAAACAACATGGTTATTGGTGCGGAGGGGTATGTGAGAGGTAATGCTAATTCTGGTATCAAGAGAGATTCAATAATTTAAGTGATTCATTTAGTTTTAATAAAAATTTGGAGTTATGATCAAATTGCAGAAAACATCAGGGAAAAATAATTTAATAGGATTTCTACACCAAAAACAATGTGAAAATATTGCATCTTTAATTGATTTCATTAAATTTTTAACATTGATATCTTTTCTTTTGTAGTAACACTGCTAGGAAAAGGATATGAATACATCGAAGGAATGGGTTTTTATAAGTTTCATTCAAATAGTACAGATTTCCAAACTGCAGTTAGAATCTGTGAAAAAAAGGAACTCATCTAGGCATCATAGATTCACAGGAAGAAGTTGATCAGTTTGAGAAATTATTGAGGAAAAATGGATCTAAATTTATATGGGTTGGTATCTATTCTCCCCACAGAAATAGATCATTCCGATGCATTTTAGGTGAGTTGATGGTGAAATTATGTTTTGTGATATCTTCCTCATTTATATATTTGAGATTATTTGACTAATGCATGTTTGGTTCTTCAACAGGAACACCATTTGACGAATTGGGCTATAAAAAATGGAGATCAGGAGAACCGAATAATAACAAGGGCACCGAGAACTGCATAGAGTATCATGCTGGTTATGGTTTTAATGATCTCCCTTGTGAGACAAGATATCACTTTATTTGTAAAATTGAGATATAAAATAACACTGAGATCATATTCATAATTCAGATAACATCTACCACTTAATATTTTAAGAATGATGATATTGTATAATCAATGCATATATATTCACATTCCTGATAAAAAATATACACTATATTAATTGTAATCAGATTATAACAAAATAAAAACCAGTTTAAGCAAATTTGATTGATTTTCAATGGAAGAAATAATTTAATTCCTTTCCTTTCATGCCGACCTACTTGGAATCATTTACATCTGCTTAATATATTTATGTAAGTTCCTTGCTGTATAGAAAAATCTTTTTTCTTATTTTTACCTAACTAATGACAAAAAAGATTATTAAAAAGACATAATAAATTTATTTTGTGTAGTCAGTTTGTGGAGCTAAATTTGAAAACCAGGTGGTGATTTTTATGAGAAAATTAAATATTTCTGGTATTTTTTGATGATTATTAGGTTCTTAAGGTGAAAAGAAAATTTACCATTTAATTTCAAGATATGTCAGCACTGCTAGGTTCAAATTTATTTTAATTCTCAATTGAGTTATGCAATTTTTGTTCTGTAAATACTTCAGTAAAGTGAATAAGAAAAAATATTTGCAGCATGGAGAAATAATTGTTTCATTTTTTTACCATTTTCATACTGAAGAAGTTTCTTATAAAGACAATCAAATTTTTTGTGCAGTCAGTTTGTGGAACTATTTTTTTAAAAACACATGGTAATTTTTGTGACTAAAATTGGATACATAGTTCCTGCAATATAATTAATTAAAGAAAAACTGCATTGCCTGAAACTCTTTCCAGGAATTTTGTCCACACATATATCTGTCGTTATCTTGCATAATTATCACCAATATGTATATATTTATCCACGTGATATCTCCCACAAGAAATACATGGAAGAATACAGGGAAATTAATTTCATGCACTTCCAGACGTAAATATGAAATATAAGGATTCATTAGAGGATAAGTGACACATCCATTTTCCTATTAATAGAATCCTTGGTTTGACTCTAAAACGACTCGAAAATGCTTGCATAAGGAAATGCATTTAAAGTGCATTTTCATTGATTCCACATATTTTTCTCGGAATTTAATTAGTAATAATCTCCCACAAACATGAGACAGGTACCAAAATAAAAGAAATTCAATAAATAGTCTTGTTGTTATTCCTGGAATATTGAATTAGAATAGAAATTTCGATTCTGTACAAATAATACTTGAGTAATTTTAAGACTATAATTTCTAATTAAATAATTATATATTCACTAAATTATCCAATTCAAAAATCACCTAATTCATCAAGACTGAATGTTAAAACCAAAATATGATACACATTTCTTTGTTCTGTTGCTGATAATTGAAAATTAAAAAGGTTCTAACCTTTAAGTTTCAAGGTAAAATACTTATTAGTATTTAATTCCTTTTTTTAGTACTTGCCTAAATTTCTAGATTTCATAGGGCATTTACCCCTTTTTTAATGTGCAATACAAAAATGACTGAAATAAATAAAAATAAAAATCATATGCATTTCTTATGAGAGCAATTTCATGTTATCTCGGATAAAACAAACATTTGTTTAGGTAGAAAATCATAGACTTGTTTTAGGTCATTAGACTTAAATGAAATCCCAAATCAGATTCACTATTCAAAGAAGACTGCATCAAAATATGTTGCTTTTCGAAGCCATTACAAAGACATAAGAAGCTTAGCTTACCTCAGATAATTCCATAAATTCATCTTTTTGTAATCCGTCAATTGCTGCATCATTTTCAGCCTGTTCACCTTCAATAAGAAATACTCTCACAATAAGAGATGACTGCAGAAGAAAAACATCTGATTCATCAAGCCAACTCTAAAGCATTTGAGTAACTGTTATGAAACAAAAAATAAACTTCAATGCAATTTAAACTAATATTCCCTCAACTCTGAGAATTCTCATCAAATCTAGGGTATAGGGTACTCAAAACAGCAATCAATGAAGAAATTGAAAGAATTGACTTAATGCAAAAATTTGAAAAGTCAAAAGAGGTGCACTTCATTGTAAAAAGTGCTCAATTTAGAGACATGATCATCAATAGTTAAAATCAAAGAAACTTATAATCTTACACTTGAATATTCCTAATGCCTTAGAGGAATAAACTTTATAATAATATCTTTGTATATTCTTCATAGACACTGTTTCATATCGATATATTTTTGTCCAAAGTATCATGACTTAGACCTGAGAAAGAAAAACACACTTATAAGAATTACATTTCATTTTGTATTGATCGATAACAGATATTCCCCTCATCATAGAAGTTTAACAGTTTCTTTTACTTCCAAAATTGTTCATCTGGTAAAAATTATTTCACTTTAGAGTGAATAATGACCAAAATTAGGGTAAATACGAATGAGTCTATGTACAAAAAGTGAACCATCTTACTATAAAAAAATCCAAAATTAGGTTATTAATGATGACAGTTTTTGTACAAATAGTAGACCATCATACCTCAAAAAAATCTTGATCAGAATGCACCCAGCGTCACAAAACAATGGATTAAGAGAGTCTCTAGATATCCTTAGATATACCTTTGGATTTTTAGTTTTACAGCTGGAAAAATAGCAGTTCTTTCATGTTTTTATGTTATTCTCAACATAGGTATAGCAAATAACATTCACCTGATGATACTAATATTTATTTAAATAACTTTGGACTTCATTGAATGATTTCAATCCTATCTTTTACATTATTAAATAACACAATGAAGTCTGTGTGCTTTAAATGTAAGACCACACCATTCCCTTATGTATTACATATACTGCGATCATGATGCCATTACATTAGAAAGTTCTTATTTAGAAATATCATTGTAGTCCTGAGAATCAATTTATTTACAAAAGATTGATTAAGCATGAAGATGGTCAGATGGGATCACTAAATCTGAAATCTTGAAAATTAAATAACGACACATTTTCCAATCATAGAAATGGCAATCTATGATTTTTATTACCACATACGATTTTGTTACAGCAGGTATTTATAGATAGATTCGGTATCACTGTTAACGTTGATTCATATGCAGAAACACAAAATCTAAGAAAATGTGGTCAATTATTTAAAATTAAGTAAAATAATAAGTTATCATTGCATCAGCTGAAAGCGAGATGATTATCAACATCATGCACAACAAAACTCACACAGTTCCAAAAGTTAACTCATCGTTGTATTGGTACCCTCTGCTCTCAATTTAAGAAAAAGTTCTCAGATGAGGTACATGATTCTCTCAAGGAATTGCTGTTTACTTTTAAAGCCTTCAATTTGTACAATTTATCAAAGCGGTTGGTGCAGACCAACGGTGGGAAACTTTATCCATTGATAACTGTAAGAAGAAGAAAATAAACAACGAAAAGTCGAAGATATGCCTAACAATGTGCAATGGATATGTAAGCATAAACACCATTAAACATATATTTAACATAATCATATAAGTAAATAGCAAATTTACGGAATTAAACTGCTTGGAATTTGCAACAGCTCATACCATAATCAATCCTCTACGAACAATAGATAAACAGAGCTAGCGCGAAATTTTCTTCTCGGCAATCCAAGCTAAGGAATAAACACCTCAATTTCACAAGCAAAGAGTTGGCAGGAATCGCTTGAAATCATTCACATCCTTACCTCGTAGTTGACCATATACATAATGTAGAATAGCAACTTACGTAGCACTAGCTTAATCCGTCTAACTTCTGCTATGGTTTCGTATTAAAGGAAGAATACTTAAGCACAAGCAACTGAACTGAAATCTTTGGATTTCATTGCAAATGCAGCTAAGGAGAGTTTGAGTAATTCATTGTATTTTAGGAGAGAATACTTATATACTTATATAGTTAAAAAATCCTTTAACTTTCTTCTTTGTCTGTTTTAATATTCATATATAACAACTGTGACAAGAGATATTACTGATACTTAATAACAGTACATTAAACGTGCCTGGAGTAGTACAAGGAGAATATAACGCAAGCCAAGGAAACTATTTATGATAAAAATGATACACTTCAACAAAGAGGAACGGAGGAAGAAGAAAAGGTTTGGTAAAAGGTATACATTACTAGAAAGTAGATCTAATGACAAAGTCTGAGGGAGTAAGTTATGCTGCACTAGCATAAGAGATCGCAAAACCTTCCCATACATTCAGAGAAAAACGAAACTTCAAAACTTTCGCCATATGTATAGTATTTAATTTATCTCGATATCTATTCCTTCATAGATGGTATCGGTACTATAGAATTAAAGATGGCTGGTTTATTTAATCAAGTATAAAGTTATGTTCTCTGTTATACCGGTTTTAACGCGTTTTTCCTTAGATTCTAAGTATAGCATCTTGTCCTATTACTTTTCCTTTATACTATATATATATGTCCTTTATATATATGTCCTTGAATTTGGGATAATCTTATGTATGAATGTTATACTCTTTCGTAGGAACACCCCTCTTTCAAATAGCCTATGCCAAATGGTCTGTGGGACCATTTGGCATAGGCTATTGAAAGAGGGGTGAACCGAACGGCGTGGGAGGGAAAGAACATTGTGTTGAGATGGATGGGCGAGCATCCACCTTAATGGATACATTCAGTTGTCTAAGAAACAAAAATTACTGACTGGAAATATTTATCGATATTTTTACTAATGAATCAGCCATCAGAATAAACGGAGCTGGATTTATTTAAAAACATATAAAACCCTTATTGCATGCATGTATTCCTTATGAATAATCTTATGTGATAATCAGGAATGTGTGTATATTTATTCACCTGATATCAGTATTATCCGTAAGAAATACGTGGGAGAATTATTGGAATATTAATTTCATGCACTTCCAGAGGAGATAGATATTCGAAATTTAAAGAATCATTGGAGGATTAGTTACATAACATACGTTGCTATTTCTCTTCCTTCTTCTTGTTACTTCCTTCCCTTGGTTCAACGTTGAACGACTCAAAAGTTTCTCATAAGAAAAACATATAAATTTCTCTTATTTTCATTTCACAGTTATTCCCCTTCAGAATTAAATGGGAAGAAATTGTCATACGAAAGCGGGACATTTAGTGATAGGCAGAATAATGAATGAAGATTCTTATTCCCGCCATATATTGTTATGTTAGTGTCGAAAGTTAGAGAATTCTTACAAAAAGGACAAAAGTTGAGTGTATTTTGACAATGTAAACAACCCGTCCACCTAGCGGCAACGGCGATACTGAACTAAGCTCCCAAAAGACTGGAAAGAATGAAAATTCCATATGAAGAAGCCGACATTTTATGGTAATCAAAGTAAACTCTAGAAATGTAAATTAAACAACGTAAATTTTCAAAATCATTGTATACAGTAGATGGGTTAAATGTATGTGTTGCTAATCATCATCTTAGGTCATTCAATACGTAGATTGAGTGATTTAAAAAATAAATGCTTTCGTGTGGTTTAGGATCACGAATCTATTTCCTTGTGGTGAACTATAATAAATCTATTTTCTGCTGCAATTCTTTCTTTAGGTTAAGGTAAGGTTTTATTAATGTATATTTCACGATGTGTGTTAGATGTGAAATTATTTCTCCGAATAATCAATAGTTCCGAATTTCACCGTATAATTAGCGCTTGGGGTACCTTTCTCCCGGTTCTCTCTTGCCGTAGTCTACTTTGCCATTCCTCTCTTTTGCGCATGCGCTAACAAGCCTCAGGATAGAAAGCGTCTCTTGCCTGGCAAACGGTCACGTTGCTTTGTCAGTTTAGTCGTAGTATTTGCAGTTATTTGTCTATAACAGAATCCGAGAAGATGTGCGAACAGTCTTTCGATGTCTTCTGCAGACTTTGCTTGAAAGAGAGTTTCTCTTTTGTTAGCGTTTTCTCGCACCTTTCTACATCTGGCGATCCGATTTATAGAGTGCTGAATTTCGTGTACGACTTAAAGGTATGTGCTGGCTTCTTTTTAAATAATTAAGTGTTGATACCGGAATAGAACACAAGGAAGGAAAGTTATTAACTGCTGCTACCTTTAGGCAAGAAATCTGTTTGAGTTCTGCCCCCTGTATAATAATATTCATCATGGCGTCGTCATCATTTTCTGAAACTAATTTCTCTCTTGCATTATCCCAGGTGTTTTTTTTCTTCCGAAAATGAAAGTTAATCAAGTATCACCTAATAATATTGTTTATATTGGATGCATGCAGTTTTAAATTAACTTTGGGTTGAACTTTATTGTCTTTTTATGTAACTCTTTTGAAAACGATTCACTTTGATCTCGCTATTGTATCGTAGGTTGGGTAGATGTGAGGGCTAATATATATATAGTTCCGTGATTAACGTTTCTTATTTCTATCTTTTAGATAAGCGAAAACGATGGTCTCCCGTCTCAGATATGTAAACCATGCTTGTGGAGGATGACCGAGTTTAATTGTTACAAGAGAAATGTTCACTACGCCGAAGCCGAGATCATAAAATTGTTAAGTAAAACAAATCGTGTAAGTATACTCCTGAATACTCACTTATTGTTCCGATATTTTTTGTTTGATGGTGATCCTGAAGTATTACTAACATGCTAATGTACAGATGATTCATTCATTTTTTCGTTTCTTTTTAGGATACCAATGAAACTGTTGACGAAGCGATTGATTCTGATGATGCAGAGGAAATTCAAACAGTATGTATTTTGCTGGTGATTTAATAAAGGAATATTAATACGAAATTTTATCATAGGGAATAGATTAAAATTACATTTATTTCTGTTTCTTTGCAGAATATTGAGATGAAGAGCCGGAATATGAAGAAGACAGGTGTGCCATAGGCGAACAGGTAAACATAATTTCGTTAAATTTTATATCAATTATTAAGTTTTTAATTCACAAACTATTATCAAGTAAACTTGATTTTTAGTAAGTTTAACTATGTTATGTATAATTTTCATAATGTTTTATGCTAAGATGTCCTTTAGTAATAAATATTATATTATAACTAAAATAGAAATATATTGTATATGTTAGAGCTTTAATTTAATGGTTGATTCCTTAAGTTTTATAATAATTAGCAATATGATTTGAAATAAAACTAAGTTATTAAGAAGGTGATCAATGTTTCTGTAACACAGCTGCATATTAATGCTAATTTTTAGTCTCTCAAATGTAAATAGTGTTGCAATCACCCTTCCTTGACTACTTTAGCTAGGAAGATAGAATTTAAATCATCCAATAAGTAATGTCATGGCATCCTTTGGTCATTTGTGCAAAGTTGCATCTCGCTCTTTAAGTCATGTTTACTTAGTCTAAAACCTGTAGATTTTTATTCTTTTGTTGAAAGTAATTTATTCTTTATCAAAAATAAATGGCTTGAATAAATCAAAAGTGCAATAGATGAGTACATACAAAATTTTTGATTATTTTTAAGCTTTACTAACTTTAACACAATGTGCTGTTGGATCGTTTACTGATTTTTTTGTTACCTTTCAGGAACCCAACGAAACTTTAGTTGACAAAGCGATTGATGCTGATGCTATAGAGACAGGGGAAATCCAAAAGGTATTAAACTTCATAGTGATCTTACTTATGATTATTGATAGAGGAATTCATGGTAAAGAATAGATAAAATTTACATTTATTGCTGTCTTTATAGAATATTAAAGATGAAGTGCCGGAATCGGAAGAAGACAGGAGTGCCATAGATGAGCAGGTAAGCATATGTTCCTTAAACTTTATGTACAACTATAAACTAATATTTTTGGAGTATTATCAATTAAAGTATATTTTTGGTAACCTTAACAAAAATTTTTATCCTTTTAATTGCGAATTATGATATTTATTAAGTAATATATTCAGTGTTGTTATGGTTCCAAATGAAAATGTGATTAAGATATTGAATTGGATATATCTAATAGTATTAATTTTATAGAATTATAGTATACAGATTAGAGCATATAAGTATTATATAATTTGATAGTTGATTTCTTAAGTTATCTAATTACTTGTCTTATGATTCCAAATTAAATCTTTGATTAATGTTTACCAATATTTATGTAAATCAGTTGCATGTTAATGTAAATATTTAGTCTTTCAAATGTAAATTGGGCTGAAGTTACCCTTTCTTTGGAAAATCAAATTTGAAAGGTAGAGTTTAAAATAAGTAATATCATGTCATCTTTTTGTCGTTTGTCCTTAGTTACTCCTAACTCCTAAAGTCATTTAAAGTATGGCTAAAAACCTCTAAACTCTGTGTTATTTAAAAAAAAATAATGTGTACATTAAATTATGAATAGCCAATGTCTTCATATTGAGAGTAAAATAGATAATAAGTAATATGTATGTAACTTCCCCAAATATAACATAAAATGTATTCTAAAAACTTCATAAAGGTGATTAGTAATACAATTTTTTTTTTTCATGAAAAGGATTACAATGTGTTCTAGTATTATGGATTCTTTTGCATTTCCATACGTAGGCTTGATATTTAGGATGTCTTTTGGAAGTCTGAAAAATTATAGTTAATAAATTATTACGAGTAAAAGTTGCTTGCATACTGCAAGCTAATTGGTAAAAATTTACAATAAGTTTCCCTTACGGGTGTCATCTTCGAAGCTTATCCAGCAAAATTCTTAAAAATTTCCGCAATGCATTTCTTACATGAGAAATTTTCATCCATCTGGCATCAAACTAACGGTCAAATGTAACCTTTTTTCCACTAGTTCTATAGAAAAGTACTTCAAACGCAAACGCTGTGATTTTGAATAGTCTCCTGCATAGAGAAAGGCCTCAAAACAATTTTTAAAAATTTGCGTAAATGACCGCCTGGTGTTGAACACTGGACCCGTTCGTGAGAGACAAGGACATACGAATGTTAGAGAAGTGGCACTCTGACGTGTTTCAAAGTTTCAATTCAGTATCTTATGGGGAAGGTCCTAAATTAAGATTCTGTTATTCCCGTTTGAAATGCATGGTAGAATCGGAATGACGCTCTTGCATCGAACCAAGGACCACTAGACGGACGGTGAAATTCAAGAAAGAATGTTTTTAAATGCGTCTGTCATCATTCCGGGTTATATCTTTCCAGCTTATAGGGAGGGCATTGAAAAAAATTTTCAAATATTGCAGCAATGCATTTCTTATGGAAGAATTTTGCACCCACCTGGCGTCGAACTCACAGTCATTTCATAACATTTCTTCCATTCGTATTATAGAAGACTACCTCAACTTCAACCTCCGAGATTTTGATTACTCTATCCTACCTATAAGTGCCTAAAATTAATTTTCAAAAATCCGCGCAATGCATTCTTGTGGGAAAATTGTGATTTTTGGGACTTTCTGGTATTGAACTCATGATAGCTAGCGTCAATGTCTGAATTATTCTGGCGTCTAGAGTGTAGGGCCAGTGCGTCGAAAAAATCTGACGTCGATGGCACTTGTGGAACATGGTCAGAATTCGTATCCCCTATATATATCTATATATAAAGGTATATCCGGAGAGTTAGCTATATATAATAGATAAGCATTCAAATTTAAATCTACCATTTTATAATGGTAACTGATATTATTATTTACTATCTTAAGAACTTGTTTTCATATCATTATACTTTATGCTTGTGCTATTAATCAATTTTAAATTAACAAATGAATCATTCTTTTATGTAGGTTGATATTAAAGAAGAGATTGACATAGTGGAGTGGCAAATTCCACAAGAGTTGAGAGGAAAAGAGTTAAGAATAGAGGTAAGTACAGTATTTTGTAGTCATTTAGGCATTTTTTATTTTTCAGAAAGCACTTATATTTTAGCCACTATCTGACTTAATGCAGTTGTAGTGCTGATTTGAGTCTCCATGATATTTTTGCTTTCTGAAATAATACTAATATTGTCCACATTTCTTTTTCCAATATCAAATCAATATCTCAACATCGTGTATAGATAGTTATTAAACATATCCTGTAAATGGAAATCAGAGAAAACTTTCCTAGTGTAGTTCAATGTGATTGTTTACTCTTTTGATAAATCTTAATGATGAACTTTTAACCATTAATTTATTGAATCCAAGAACTACTTTTTCCTTTTCAGGAAATTGTGGGAATCTTTCCAACTGAGAATGAAGCTGAACAAAACAATGATCAGTATGTATTGAGTGTCCAAGAAAGTAATAACATACAGGTAAATAGAATTGTGTTGAAAACTTTGTTACATTTCCATCTATTTTATCTTCAATTATGTGAAGATTTGGCATTATTTCATACTACTAATGGAGTCATATTGCTGTATTGAGTGCCTTCAAAGCAACTATGTATTAATATACAAATCTGCCTAATTTTTAGGAAGGGGTTGGAGAGAATTTTGTGAAGAAAGAAGATGAAAATTATGATGAGAGAATTATAAACAATCAATTGACTGAGGTAAGATTCATATTGTAGAGGTTGTTAAATGAAAAATATTATCAATATTTCAAAATTTTCTTGTATTTAATCTTAATGTTCTGTTATAACAATGATAATTTCTAATCTGAAAACTCTTTATGCAAAAGAGTATCTGAATAGAAAACTTTGTTGGAATATTCTATGATATCAAATCTTTAATTTTATGAATATTTGGTAATATTTAATACTAAAAATGAAATAATAGAATCATTATGATGAACATTTGAAAGAATGATTAATGATATATCAACATAGAAATGTTTCTGATTTGTAGGAATTAGTTGAAGGAATTTCTGTGAATTTGGATGAGGAAAACCGTGATGAAGTAATCACAAGTAACCAATTGACTGAGGTAAGTTGAAGATTGTAATAGCAGAGATTTTTGGTCCCTTTTTTAAGCTGCAGGATGGACTATTTTACTTAGGCAGAAATGAATTTATTACAACTTTTTCATTTGAGTTGTGAAAAAATTCCTGTTCTCTTTTTGCCTTTTTAATTTTGTGTGTTTTAGTCAGTGGACTTCTTGTATGATAGTATTATTCCTCATCTCTTAATAAGTTTCAATCATACATGCACAAGTTTAAACATGTTGCAATCGTTTCTTTATCCTCCGTTATCTTATATGTGAGATGTGAATACATAAAGGAAATCTTACTCAAATCTATAGTTATAACTGTCTTTGCTTGATTTACAGGCTTCCAAAGAATCAAAAGTATCTTCAGCAGATGTGGTAATTGAAGGAGAAAATAATGATAAGATATATCTCGAAGAGAATAGTTCCTTATATATTGCTAAAGAATCCTTTGATGGAGAGAATTCAGAGGAAGGAGATGAAAGGCAGGCATCTGTTTGTGGTGCAGAGTTGAATTGTACAGACAAACAGGATGACTTTGAGTTATCAGGAGAGACAGCTACTGTTAAGGGAAATGATTTGTCTTATTATGTTTGTGATATTTGCAAAAAGAGCTTTAAATGGAAAATTCATTTAAGTAATCATGTCAGAATTCACTATGAAGATAGACCATATGCTTGTAGAATTTGCGGCAAAAGATTTAAACAACAGGATGGCAGACATCGTCATGAGATCTTGCATAGGAAGCAGGAGAAAATCCCAAAGGGAAAGAAGTTGTACATGTGTGGTACTTGTGGGAAGCATTATTGCAGCAAAAAGAGCTTATATATTCATTCATATGTACACACTAAGAGGTATTGCTGTAGTGTTTGTGGAAAATGCTTCCCCAACAATGCAAGCCTGCAGAGACACGTAAGGACACATACAAAGGAAAAGCCATTTAAATGTGATATCTGTCAAAAATGTTTTAATCAAAAAGGAAATCTAAAAGATCATGTTGCTTCTCATTCCTCAGAGAGACCGTTTCCATGCAATATTTGTGGTAAAAAGTTTAAATGTAGAAGGACCAGGAAATATCATGAGCTTAATCACCTAAAGAAAATTTGAATTCCTTACAATCCTCAGTTCATCTTGTCCTTTTATTCATCATTTACTATTTAGGAATGAAGACGTTCTGTTATGGAACTTTGTATGTATTTAATTAGTTGTTTACTGTATTGACTAATAAATATGTTAAATAATTAAGTATTTTAAATTAGAAGCCTTTATTTTTAACATGGTAATGTTAATTCTGGCATAAAAATAAAGTGGTAAGTATGATTCATATTTGGGTCAATAAATGTTTTTTCCATAATGGTAATATTTGCTAGTACAAATATGTATAAAAATAACAATGTGATGAGTCATCAGTTATTTCTTAAAACTTTATTCACTTTTAGCAGAATTAAGTTTAATATTAAGCTAGTTATTTGAATAGTAGTAGAATAATGATGTAGGATATGGCCCTATATATAACTTACAAGAGAATTGTATGTGCTGTTTCTATATTTGCACAGAAGTCTACATGATCTTATTTTGAAGACATTCAACATGAAAGATAATCAAATCATTATGGCATAGTGCAATTAAATTAAGGCGAAATAATGTCATCATCAAAGGTAAAATAAGATACCAATATTGTCAAGAGAATTAGGTGCAGATTTTGATTTTTTAAACCAATTAATTTGGGCCTATTTTGCAAGAAACAAGGTCTTTTCTGGTATAAATATCTTCCTCATGGATTTTTCTTTTCCTATGTGTTTTTCGCTTTGCTCTTAAAAATTTTGAATAAGGGTGTCTTGGGAGAATCTATAAGAATACATAATATTTTGGGAAAATCCAGAAAGAATTGTAGTGACCTTTTGTCCTATTATTAGAGGAGAAAACTTCCAGTGGAAAAGTTTCTGAGAAAATACTGATATTTTGTGCCGGTCAAAATCGTACTAGTTTATTGATAACATGAAAAACTGAGCTGATATTAAGATTTTAATGGAAAAAGGCTGTGTGAGGAGTTGTTATGCTTCTAATCCTACTACTTTTTGGAAGGTTTGTACTGCTCTCATCAATTTGATCTAAAAGGACAGTTTTTATGGTTATAGGTCATTAAATAGTCCTAAGTTAGAGGATTACAAATTTTTATACTTACACGAATTTCAATTTGGTATATTTTCCTTATGAAGTGTGGTACAAAGTTAACTAATTTCATCTCATATTTATTAAGGATATTCATCGTGATTTTAATTCAGGCTTCTAGTGAAACAAAGAGAACAGTCTTGCTGTATTTCAGATTTGTGTTTATGATGCTTTTTGTGAAAGACAACAGCAATTTTCAAAAAATATCTGTCTAAGATTTGGAAGTTAACTGAAACAACCGAAAGTAATGCCTCAAATTTATTTTCGAAACATTCTCAATTGCATTTTGTGCATCTCTGGTCATAATGATCAAGTGTTATCTTCTGTGTATTTTTTCATTGTGACCAAGAATGTATCTCGCCATATGATTCTAATGCTTCTTATGTATTTGTGTAAATAAAGAATAAAAAATAAAATGTTTTCTCAATTTTTCATCCCATCATTACTCAGTCATTAGTTATTTCAAAATATTTGTTAGACAAAATTTAAAATTGATAAAAAATGTTTATCAGGATGTCTTAATTACTTGCATAACTAGTCAGTGTTTTAATATTGAATGACTAATATGGAAAAACATTGTAATTACCTTAAATTTGTGGATGAAATCCTATTTTATAGGATTAATTTTAAAATTAAGGGAACAATATATGCTATAGGTGGAATTTGGGGAAGAAGAGAGAATTAAGAACGGAAAATTTAAAAAATGAGACCAAAAATTGTGAATGATAATTGAAGGTCGAATTTTTCATATTCTCTATCCATATATATCAAAAACCAACTATATGTCCTTTAAAATCGCTAAAAATATCCAAGTAGGATTTAAATCTTTCAAAATCGGCGGTCAGATAAATCGCTATGCATTTTGGGTAATATGGCGCTTCTCCATTGTCTGAGAGAAAGGAGAGATGAAATCCAAAATGGCCAAATACTTCCCCAAAATTCCAATATAATTTGGAATATTTGAAATAGGCGGTGGAATAGTTTGAGGTGCATTGTGGGTAGTGACGTATATAGAGAAAGGCTTAATAGTGTTCAAAGGGGTGAACACTTTTACTTTCATTTCAAAAACTGAGCAAAAATGGGCGAAAAACGCCAGTTAATGAGGTTTTTGTCCTCCAAATGATTAACCCTTTCGCATTTCGTCCTTCAAAAAACGCACTCAAATTCCGTCACTTTCTGAGGGCGCTACTAGTACTTTTAACAACCTTAATTATATATCAGGATGACAACAGTCAAATTCATCTTCCTGTTGGTGTAATGGTTATAGTGTATTGACGTAAATATACTGCTATTCAACTCAGTATTTACCTGATTCAAATCCGGCTGAAGACATTTTTTCCGTCGGGTCTTTTTCTAATAACGCACCAATTTAATATATTTTTAAAGCTTCTTCGGGTAATTTTTGAAAGTAAATCGGAATTAAATTAAAATTGGAATAGATTTTTATTATTTATTTGGCAATGAAGACCAAACCCTCAAGGAATCTGTAATTTTTTCGTGTTTTTCATGGAATTAGACTCTCGGTAATTATTTACCGAAATTCGAACTCATTCAAATTTAATGTCCGGAAAGATCGACTTATTTCTAATTATTGCGGTAAAGGGAACTGATGAATTCAATTGTTGATATTTTTATCGAAAAATTACGTAATTTTCTCGCTTAAAGATGACTTAAAAGCTATAATTTTTGTTTATCTAGTTGTTTGCTTACTTTGAAGATTTTTCTGTTATTTATATTCGATACAGGAATTCTTAATAGTCTTAAAAGTGTATTCATTGCACTAATGAATAATATAATGGATATTTTTATTTTCGTGAAGGATTAAAATATACTCAAGGATATACTCGTCAAATAATCTTTATTACAGAATAAGTTACACAACAGTTCAATTTTTATAAAGAATTTTCCCTTTTGCTTAAATATAAGTATTAATAAATAATATACATGGGCAAATCTTTAACAAACACTTAAGTTATACAAAGGAAACTTAACAATTCTTATAAACGATAATCCATAACTGATTAATTACCAAAGAATCTCATTTTGTAAATACCGCAATTGATGTATAGTTACTGACTATATTATGAAAACAAAAAAGTACTAATTTCAATTCCTGTGAAAAAAGTTTGAAGTTCGTATCACTTAAAAGAAAAGAATATCCGTAGTTGTAAATTCTCTTATTTCAAATCTATCTTAAGTACTTTTTCATCTTTATATACGAAGTTAATTTATGGAGAAGAATTAGCGAATAATTAGTACCCATTGCAGGTAATTTATACTCAACTCTAATATTAAAAGTGTTTCAAAATTCGCTCTCATTTAAGTGAACTAAATAGCAGAAGAGAATATTGATAAAGTTCAGGCTTTTGCCGTTTGGGGTACCAAAGTATGCCTATAATGTGCTGCCACCTGAAGGAGACACGGCGAAGCTTATAGCAAATCCATCATCCCATTTAAAAACATTAAATACATTATAATATTTACTTATGAATGTTTATTTGTAGGATAAAAATTGGATCTCCATTCTATTCTATTCAAATGCTTTAAGTAGTCTCTAAGAGTACCTTCCACATGTTCTAACAAGCAGTTTGTTTTATTCTCAAGCTAATGATGTAATATTGTTTAAATTACTGCAAAAGCAAAAGAATAAACAATACCATTTTCGTAGGTCTGTCTTAAATTTAACTTCTGTTTAATTTAGTTGATGCTTTCTGACGATATTTGGTGGAACATTTCCATAATCAATATGAAAGAAACAATTTGTCTTCGTCCACAAATTTTATTTGAAAAAACACGACCGGTTTCGAGGTTAACTAATCTTCAGGTGACCGGAATACATTTAGAAGCAGAGTAATATACAAAGTTAAGGCAATTGAGGGGAAGGGCGTTAGTGGGATGAATGCGGGGGAGGGGGAGGGAGGTGTGGAACTATAGATTTGAAGGTGGGGGAAATATTCTCACTGAAAAGATACTCGTTAGTAAGGTTCCTAGAAAACTGCAGGTGGCGGCGTATCTCTAGTTGTTCCAGGAGGTCAACCTCGAAACCGGTCGTGTTTTTTCAAATAAAATTTGTGGACGAAGACGAATTGTTTCTTTCATATTGATTCTGTTTAATTTATTTATTTTTCAAAGGTATTACATAATGAAATCAACGAATTTCTTTTCTAGTATTATTTATAAAATTATGAGTATATTTCTTAAGATCCATTTTTATTATGAATTGTCTTTAACTTTGATAAAAATAACATACGAATATTTGTAACATAGTTTGATTTACACTTTTTATGGCATATTTGGTATCGTAATCTCGAATTTTCAAGAAATTATTGTCTTTTATAACATTCTATCTTTCTAAGATAAACTAAATCTTACAGATTAGTTTTTCCATTAATAATTCACATCCATTGTTTAATTTAACAATTCTTGCAACTGTGATACTTAATTCATACATCGGACGCAAGATTTAGAAGCAAACTTTAAGTAGATAATCTTTCCAATTGTAATAATATACATAAGATAAACAAACTTTTCTAAGAAATTACATTTAATATTCAGAAATATTTGACAAGGTGGCCTGTAGTCAGAATTATTATTATAATCTTTCACCTTTGAAGACATACTCAAAATAGTTTAAAATATTATTTCCTGATGGGATATATGGCAAAAATTCCTTAATGATGAAATGAAGAATTATCCAAATTCAGCGTCAACGGAAGACACTGTCCTTGTACGAACATTAGATTATTTTTGTGAAAATGGAAAACGCCGTAATCTTATGCAACCCACATAAGCAGCACTGTATCTTGGGTTGCTAAAGTTACAGGATAAAAACCAATACACCAATTTTCTAAAAATTTCACAATCATGCTAAAAGCTGAAAAAACTACCACTAAAAGTGGGAAAATTTAAATGCATTAAAAAACTGTATTGGTAAGATTCATTTAGCTGAAATATGGGAATCCCAATAGATATAGCGGCACAGAAATATTATTTATTATCAGAATGAAAACAAATATATGAGATGAGGTAATAAAACTGCCTAAAACAGTTAAGATTGAAACATCATTTTAAACCACTAAGGAAATTAAATATACAAAAAACAATGCTTATTTTAGCAAATTTTAACCTTTACCTATATTATTTGGTAGATTTAACATCATTTTATAGTGAGTTTTTTCCAGTAACACATTAAATTTATACAAAGAATGCATCGAAAAGAGACTTAATTTGGATCCTATAGGAGGAATCAATGGTATTTAGAAATCATCCCCATTTGGACGACATTGATACTTATACTTGTCTTAATACAAAAAACAAGAAGTCTTCATTATTCAGAAATCTTAAGGTAAAGAGATAGCTTGCTAAAAGCATGCAGAAGAAAGATGATGTGTCAGTTTAAGTTAAAGTTTCTACTCAGGAAAAACATATGTATAACTCTCAATATTTTATATACTAAAAGGAATTCTATAAAATACTTCTGACTCATTGAGCATCAGATTCATCTGCACTAACTTCAACTCTTATTTTCTCTTCACTCTTCTGTACAATGTATTACATCATGTCATAAATTATGCAACAAGAATAAACTGGAATAATCTCAGAATGAAGATAATATTCCTAATAACTTAAGGGAATTATAGAAGAAATAAAAGCTCTTTTCTTATTTCTTCTGCTTTGCTTTACAGTTATGTATAAGATAATTAAATTGTTGTATCTACTTTATTTGTATTTATTTCATAATATATTCCGTAATTATTTTGTACTATGCCTGCAATTTAATATTGATTACATAACATATTGCTGAGAGGAACATGGCATTCTAAAATGGTAATTTATCAATTAATAACTATTTCAAAATACTCTTTCTAGCAACGGATTTATGTTCCCCATTTTTAATTATTAATAAATATTGGATCTGTACTCAAAAATTTACTTATTCATCAAACAATTTGATTCTTACTCAAAAAAGTGGCAACTAGAGCTCAATGTTGGAAAATGGTCAGCAGTTACTTTTTCAAAAAGAAATTAAGTCAAACAAAGTTCAGAAACATTTCAGAGACCAATCGAAACTGTATTTTAAGAATCTTACATGTCAGATTATATGTTTCTATTTTATCAGTAAAAGCTTTAAAAAATTATGTTAAATCACTGCAATGCATTCAGTTATTCAGAAATCTGTAGCTTGGTAAAATTTGCAGAATAAATCTGCTTTGTGAGTTAAGGTTTGTACTGAAGATAAAAATACACAGCAAAAAATAACACCAAAGACCATACAGGAGCTCAGGATATAGGTTATATATATATTGGTGGTCTGAAAAGTTTCCGACATTTTGTCATTTATGAACATGTTTTCTGAAAATCTTCTGAAGATTCTGGATAATCTGTGGTCTATTGTGTACATTTAACATCCTTTCATACTGCTCTAGTAATACCTGAAATTTATACAAAGAATACATTCCAAATAGACTTAATTTGGATTCTACAGGAGGAATCAATGGCATTTAGAAATCATCATTGACATTGATACTGATACTTATCTTAATACATAAAACAAGAAGTCTTCATTAACAAATCTAAAGGGAAAGAGATAGATTGGTTTAAGTGCACAGAAGAAAACTGCTTTCTGAATTAAGTTTGCACTGAAGATAAAAAATACACAAAAGAAGACATACACCAAATACAGTACTGGAGCTTTCTTAGTCAATTAAATATAGACAACTACCTTTCACGTTCAATTCAGCACATCTTTTTAGATTCCATAACAATAAATGAAAATCCAAACATTTTTCTCACTTCATTTTACTATGAAAAAGAACAATAAAATTTCTATGTACATCTAAAGATGAGATGACATTATCATTCATTGATGAATTGACTTCTCTTATTTTTCCATAGCAAAATATTACCTATTTAATTTGCAATGACATAAGAAAATTATATAAAATGAATCCCTTTTCAATATAATAATTTAATGCACAATCCCACTCAGTTAAATGTTTTATTCCATTTTACATGAAACACATGGTAAATAAACTGATTTAACATAAATTTTCCCCTTCCCAAAATGCACTACAACATGATGTAGCCGTTCCAACATCATATTTGATAGACCAAACATATTTATGATATTAAAGTCACCATGCACACCATTTAGGACTTCTTTTCTCATTAAACCTTAGCTGTAATTTCAAACTGGACCAGTTGACAGTTAAATGAATGATTTGCAGTTAGACAAACTCAATACATCAATAAGAACTTTAAGTGGAAGTCCTGAAACATAGATGTTGTAGTCTTCTGTCATAAATGCACCCTTTAAATAAATTATGGAGACACTATCAATCAATGATGGAGGCAATGTGAGGTTTGTATTTCCTTAAAGAGAAAGGCTATTGCATAATAATAAAAAGATATTTGGTCTTTTACTTGATCTTAAGTTTATGATGCTAAATTCAAAAAAGTGGTATACATCATAAAACATAAGCAGATTAGTGGTTTGTGGTAAATTTATAATAAACATACTTCCAAATTTGGCTTGAATGTATCAATGATTCAAAGTTGTTAATATTACTACAGTAAAAATGTTTATAGAAATTGGAACGGCTTCAACAAGTTAATATTATTTGGACAAGTTTTTGAAAATGTTGTCCCTTTTTTGAAATATGTAAAAACTGCCATTTTTGAAAATTGGCAATCACAAAAAATTTCACAATTGAGAAGCTTGTGCTATTAATTACAAAAATCAGAGTCAGGATTATATTTCATAAAATTTACAGGAATTTTTCCAGTTTTCTTAGTTTATTACTGGATTGAGAAATGGTTGATGTGCACAGTTCGAGATGCAAGCTTATTTCTCTCAATCTAAGTTTATACAAATACTCATATCATGAAATGCATTTACAATTAATCTAAAATATTTTTTGATTATTCTCAACCATGGCTGAAATTAGCTGAAAGGAATTAAGTATGAAATGCTAAGTTTTGGTTCAGCTGAGATGAAATCTGCAATAAACTCATTTTGAGAAATGAACGGGATGATTCTTGGAAGTTGTGACTGCAAACACAGAATATTAAAAACAGATTAAAATCAGTTCAGAGCAAGTATTTGGTGCATTTATTAATTAACAATTATAATGCGACATTTCACGTATTGTTTGGATAGACCAGTTCTTTAACTTTTATCTGATACATATTAGGAGCCAACATTGATCTTCTATTCAATCTAAATAGCTCTAAAACCAATCGTCAAAATATAAAATCAGCAGAAAGTCATCACTCTGCCATAATTATACTACTAAGAGACAACAAACACACATAATAGAAAGGGAATCTTTCAGAAAAAGTTAGGCATTTAGTTTTGTAGCAGAATTCCACGTTTTTGAAATCCTATCTTGATTAATTCTCCTCTGATAAGCATCTAAACTTAATATCATAAGGCTATTACCTTCTATTCATTTGCAAATTTTACCACACAATGTATATAATTTAGAAAAATTAGCAAGGCTGTAATTTTCTTAATTCTTCAGAGAAATAATACTGAAAAATGATAGATATACTGCAATTCAACAATATAAGTCTATCTACAGCATATTTGGTCCTCTACCATACAGATTATAAGGTCCTGAAATCAGAAGCATAGGTCATCAAACAAGTTAAGACAGTTTCCCAAGTAGACAAGGTTTTAGATTCTGAATATTAAGACCTTACAGTCTTTATTTATTAATAATCAGTAATTGATTTCAAAACTTCTCTTCTTTCTCCTGACCAGTGGTCAATAAAATAAAACATAGAAAATGTATGTGAAAATAGAGGCAGTAGAAAAGAATTAGGTATGGATGTGAGAATGTAGCTAATGTATAATGTTAGAAAAAGAACCGAAGGAAGAAAACAAGTAGGAAACACCAGCACAAATGGATAAGAGATTGAATGAAAAACTGTGTATGACTATGAAGTAAAAAAAGCAAATAAAATGGCTTAACCCTTAAACTGTGGGAAAAACATTTTAAAGCGTTTGATCTTCAATTTTATGGCCTCTTAATGTAGTGCACAATCACTCACTCCTCTCTATTGTTTTGGGTTTAGTATATCTCAAAAAGTATCGCCCTTATCTGGGAAAACCCAAGTTTAACAGGTTCCCCATTCTCTGTGTTTTGACTGCCTTCAAGTATGTTTTCTTTTCTTTTTGAATAGTTACAATTGTTAAAAATCTAGATATATGCATGTTGTTTGGTATCAAAATAATCAAAAAAACTGCTAACATAATGACTCTGAACTGAATATTAAATAAAAAATTATTATTAAGTAAATAAAAATTGAAATTTTCTATACAAAAGTAGTTAAATTTCTTGACAATAACCGAACCCTCAGGAAAATCCAGATATCTGGATTATGAAGGTCTATATCTGCTACCACTGGCCTATTCAAGAAAGCAGCTCTTGCAGCGTAAGGGTTCAATAACATAAAAAGAAATAAACAGTTGGATGTTTTGCAATCATTCACTTATAAAGAGAATAAATTAGATAATTTTATATTATTTGGGAATTAGAGTTCATAGATGTTGCAGTTAATCTCGATTACCTTTAAAGTTGAAGTATTTGAAAGAAAAGTCAAAGATAGATGATCTTTACTAAACGTCAATCCCTGTACTCCTTCAAAATCAACATTTATCCAGAAGAATGCTTTTTGCTGAAGGAAATAACTCATATTTAATCAGTGCACAGAATTTTGGAATTTCTTTCTTTCTCTTTCTGATTCTTATTTTCTCTCAATTCTTTTGCAAGTTGTGCATCGTTGATACATTTATTCAAGATTTTATTCCTTTAACTAACTTATTTTAGCTAAATTTAATTAAGCTTAAATGTTTGTTTTTTGATAAAAAAGTGATTTCTGTATCAAGTAATTTAGTTCTTATTTACAAAGAATTTGAAAAATGGGAACTGGATCTCAATGCAAGTAAACAATCTGAAGTTAATTGCTTCAAAAACAAAAGCAATTTTGTTAAAATTACTCATATATATTAAAAATGACAAAAAGAATAATGCAGTCCATTCAGCTGAGTATCTGAGAAAACTCTTCAAAATACTACATTTGAAATACTTATGTTAACGTAAAAAAAACGCACAGTATTGGAAAGCATACTGTTGACAGATTTGAGGAGAAGGATAGAGAATAATATTATTTTCTTTCTTTTTGGAAAAATCTTGAATATTCAGAAATTATGTAGGATGAAACAGGTGGGCCATTCCAGAGGATATCAGACAGAAATTGACCCATCTTTTTTAAATCTATGAAAATTTTTACTTGCAGTCCTCTATGGTTAAACCTTCATGCAAAAGTTTCAGCTAAGAATTTTTTTTTCAAAGTTATTAATTTTCAAAATTTCAAAATTTTTGCAAAAATCAGCAAACAAGGGTCATTTCAAAGGCCTATAACTTTTGAAGAAAATGTCTAATGGGATTCTTATTTCCAGTTATGAATACCGATTAAATATATCTGTGATCAGTTTTCGACAAAATTTTCATATATTGTTTATAAACATTTAAAATTAGCAACGAATTATTTAATGCAACATTTGACTTTGATGCTACCCAATCATTAGATTTTGAAATATATCATCGGATTTATCTGTTTTTTATCTTTAGAAAAACATTTACTAAAATTTGCACAACAATAAGAAGATATTTTAAAATTAATGAATATCGAGCAGTCCACGTTGTGCGAGCCTCAGCCCCATGCATTCCACAGCCAGAAACTCACTTAACTTAATAGTATTGCTACTGGTAGATTTGTACACAGGTTCAACTCAAAATCTAAGCTAAAAGTAAGTCTCCTAATTTTTCTTTACATGCGAGGTAAAAAATTGAAGTTTAAAGCTGTTTTCTTAAAAGGTTTTCTGAGATTAACGTTTTTAGTTCGATTTTGGTAAAATCCTAGAAATCAACGAGAAAAAGAAAGAAGTTGTTTTTAGCTCGATCTTTGTATAATCTTAGAAATCTAAGCAAAAAAATATGATAAACTCGTTTTTAGCTTGAATTTTGTAAAATACTAAGAATCAATGCAAAAAAGATGGAAATTGTCTTTTGCAACTCGATTTTCGAAAATCATAGAAATCATTATGAAAGAGACTGAATAAGTCGTTTCTAGCTTGATTTTACAAAAATCTTCAAAATCAACGGGAAAAAGACATAAAAAGTTAATTTGTTTTCAAAGTGAATTAATTATGAAAGAGTTGCATATTTATGAATATTCACTTATATAATACGATCACTTTTGTTTCCATTCTCACAAATTCCACCTGAAAATGATATTTGTGACCAAAATTACAATTTTTACTCAATATCCTTTCACTCATACATCCTTTATCTAAATATTCCGACCCAAGGAAGATGTACGAAGTGAAAAACCTCAAAACAAAATCATAAATATTCCATGAATCAGCTGATAGCAAGATGAAGATTAAGTTCATATAATTATGCACATCAATGCTCATACAGTCCGCAAATAACCGTTCTCTAGGTGTCTACTCTTGATTTAATTAGCATTCATGCATTAAATACAGAATTTCATCAACGAATAGCAGTTCACTTTGAAATTCTTGAATTCGTTATATTTATCAGCACAAACGGTGCAGACAAACAGCGGAATATGTCATCTATAGATACCTGTAAAA
Source organism: Pachydiplax longipennis (assembly GCA_036926295.1). Classification (NCBI taxonomy): domain Eukaryota; kingdom Metazoa; phylum Arthropoda; class Insecta; order Odonata; family Libellulidae; genus Pachydiplax; species Pachydiplax longipennis. Next base: position 411,373 of record JAVFKF010000021.1, on the reverse strand, counting down.
GTAAGGTAATCAACAATGAATAATCGTGTATATGCCAAACAAATGCAACCATAAATACCCTAAGACACGTATTACCTGTATTAAAGGTCAAATAAGTAAGAAGTAAACAACTGCTTGGAATTCGTAGACGCTATTCCAAGCGTAACTACAATCGTCTCAATCATCTACTAAACAATGCACAAACAGAACTAGCTCGAATTTTTCTTTTTGTTTGATCCAAACTAAATAAGTAACGAGTCAATTTCATAGTTCGGAAATCGCTTAATATCATTCACTTTCTTACCTCATAGTTGACTTTATTCTACATCGTCAGCGCTACCTTGAAATACTTGTTTACTTCGTAAATGCATATTCAATACTTCTTGTTTTCACAACAAATCCTGTAAAGCTCGAGACGGAGCAACAAAGAACCTCGAAGTTCACCAGCATTGTTTGGTGCCGATGACACTATATCCCAGGCGTAATCCATCTACTGCGAGCCTAAATGAGAACTTGTACACATTTCTACTCAATCCAACAACAAATTTAGTAAATAGAGCAGCCATCTTTAATTGAATAGTATCGATACCAACTGCGAAGGAATATATATCGAGATTAATCAAACACGATACATATGGCGAAGGTTTTGAAGTTTCGTCTTTCGCTCAATGTATGGGAAGGTTTTGCGATCTCTTATGCTAGTGCAGCATAACTTACTCCCTCAGATTTGGTCATGAGATCTAGTATCTTTCTAGTAATCTATTCCTTTAAGTTAACCTTTTCTTCTTGCTCCGTTCCTCTCTGTTGATGTTTAATATTTTTGTCATAAACCGTTTCCTTGGTTTGCGTTACATTCTCCTTGTACTAGTCCAGGCACGTTTAATGTACTGCTATAAAGTATCAGTAATATATCTGGTAAAAGTTGACAGTAAGTAAAACGACGAAATCTTCGCCATTTCTACCGAGATTTGATTAACCTAGATTCCTATTCTCTCGCAGTTTGTATCGATAGTAAATTAATAAACGGAAAATGCTTCGTTAAGGTGGTTGTTTGATTACGAATAAGTTTTTCATTAAAGCTCTGAGTAGAAGTTAAAGTTCCTAGAGTCACTCCCGCAATATGGTATCATCGGCTTTATTCCCTTAACTATTTCATCCCAAGCTTCTTTGATCATTTCTTCTGCATATAAGTTAAAAAGAGATAAAGGACAACCTTGTCTTACTCCCCTCTCTAACTCTGCCCATTCCGATTCTCCGTTAGCAACTCTTACTAGTGTGGTATGATTTAAATACAAATTTTGCACTAAACGCCTCTCTTTCCAATCCAACCCAGTTTTTAGTATCACCATCGGTTTTGGCCATTGAACTCTATCGAAGGCCTTTTCAAAATCAACAAAACAAACACAAACGTCCCTTTTAAATTCTAAGCTTCGTTCTCCGAGAACCCCAATTGCATCCCTCCCTGAAAACCGAACTGATAATTCCCTATGAATTCCTTAGTTTTTCCCTCGATTCAAGACCCTAAGAATAACTTTTGCCGCATGAGATCTTAAGCTAATTGTTCGGAAGAAGATAAGTTGCTGACGTATCTATAAGAAGGTACTTAAAAAATTTGGAGCAGACGATTTTGCTTGTGCTCAACTAAGAGGTAAAGACGCAGGTGATTTCAACTCTTGTACATTAATTGCTTAGCTTGCATTGCAGAGAAGATAATTGCGAGCTGGCTACATATTGTTTAGTAGATGACTATTATTATTTTTGTATTAGCTGCTGCAAGCAGTTCATTTCCATAAATTTGCCCTTTACTTATGTAATTATGGTAAATATACGCATCCGAGTGTTTATGCTTACATACATATGTTGTTTAACAATTTTCTTTAATCAATTAAATTGCAGGAACTATGCATCCAATTTTAGTCAAAAAAAATTGACATGTGTTTTTAAAAAAATAGCTCCACAAACAGATTGCACAAAAAATTTAAATATGTCTTTATGAGAATCTTTTTCTTCATAAAAATTGCGAAAACAGAAACCAAATTATCTCTCTACACTGCGAATATTTTGTTATTTTATTCAGTTTAATGAAGTGTTTACGGAATGCAAATTGCATTAATCAAATGAGAATGAAAAAGAATTTGAGCTCATCAGTGCTGCCATCTCTTGAAATTAAATGGTACCTTTTCTTTTCACCTTAAGAACCCTCCGTCAAAAAAAATAGAAATGTTTAATTTTCTCATTAAAATCACCACCTGTTCTTAAAATTTAGCTCCACAAACTTTTAACGCAAAATAAATTCATTATGTCTTTTTAAGAATCTTTTTCTTTTTATGTTAATTAATAAAAAGAAAGAAAATAATTTTTCAATGCTGCAAATGTCTTACATAAATATGTTACGCAGATTCAAATGATTCCAAGTCGCTCAGCATAAAAGGAAAGGAGATTAAATTATGAATTTCATTGAAAAGTCAAACAGATTTGTTTAAACTGGTTTTTATTTTCTTATAATCTTATTACAAATAATATATAATGTATGTTTTTTTTCACGAATGTAAATGTATATGCATTAATTATAGGATATCATTATTCTTAAAATATTAAACAGCAGATGATGTCTGCATCATGAATATGTGATTTCAGTGTTATTTTATATCTCAATTTCACAAATAAATTTAAATTTGGAATCACAAGAGTAATCGTAAAAACCATAACCAGCTGTAAAGTATACGCAGTACTGATTTCCTCCGTTATTATTCGGTTCTCCTGATGTCCATTTTTTATATCCAAGTGCATCAAATGCAGTTCCTGTTGAAGAATTAAACATGCATTTGTCAAATAATCTCAAATATAAATGAAGAAAACACCACAAAAAACATAATTTCTCCATCAACTCACCCAAAATGGATTGGAATGATCTGTTTTTGTGGGGATCGTGGATCCCAACCCATATATTATTATATCCATTTTTCCTTGTTAATATAGTAAACTCTTCTGCTTCCTTCTCTGAATCCATGATGCCTAAATGACCTCCTTCATTTTCACAGATTCTAACTGCATTTTGGAAATCTGCTTTATTAGGTTGAAACTTATAAAAACCCAGTCCTTCAATGTATTTGTATCCTCTTTTTTCCAGCAGAGACACTACAAAAGAAAAGATATCAATGTTAAAAATTTAATTAAATCAATTAAAATATGATATGTTTTCAGATTCTATTTGTTGTAGAAATCACACAAAAGAAATTGAATCAATATTAATAAAATTAATTGTGATTAAATTAAATAAATGCATTTATAAAAAAATTTATATACACACAATGAAAACATCATAATTGAAACACACTCTCAAGGTTTTAACGTTGATATATATATATATATATATATATATATATATATATATATATATATATATATATATATATATATATATATATATATATATATCAACGTTGTGATAAATTCTAATTAAAAGAAAGGCATTTATACAAACATTATATATACAACTAAAGAACACATTTTCTATGCAATATACTTTTTTCTCGATTTGGGTTTTCAATGTGTTTATTTGCCATTGAATTTAATATATTGAAAAGTAAAGACTTTATGAAATCATTTGAGAAAAATGAATTATAGAAAATTTCAGGAGCAATAAAAAGAATTAACTATTAAAATCCAAACAATGTGTATCAATGGTAACAGTTAAGCATAAGACAATGCATATCAAGATAATAAATTTCAATTGCTTGATATTTATTGACATTCTATATTCTGACCATGTTCCACAAGCGCCGCCGAGGTCAGATTTTTACGACGTATTGGCACCACACAGTAGATGCATCAGACATCTACGCTTGCTGTCATGAGTTCGATGCCAGAAATTCCAAAAAATCGCAATTTTCCCATAAGAATGCATTGCACGGATTTTTGAAAATTATTTTGAGGCACTTATCGGAGAGATAGTGGAACCAAAATCTTGGAGGTTAAAAATGAGATAGTCTTCTATATTAAGAATGAAAGAAATGTTACAAAATGACCGTGAGTTCGACGCCAGGTGGGTGCGAAATTCTTCCATAAGAAATGCGTTTCTGCAATTTTTGCTTTTTTTTTCTATGTATTACGGATAAGCTGGAAAGATAAAACCCGGAATAATGACAGAGGCGTTTGAAAACATTCTTTCATGAATTTCACCGTTCGTCTAGTGGTTCTTGGTCCGATGCAAGAGGGTCATTCCGATTCCACCATGCATTTCAAACGGGGAAAACGGAATCATATTTTGGGACCTTCCCAATAAGATATTGAATCGAAACTTTGGAACTAGTGAGAATGGCACTTTACTAATATTAATTTGCTATTTTCTCACTCAAAAGGGTCCTGACTTCGACGCTAGGCAGTCTTTTGCGCGAATTTTTGCAATCTGTTTTGAGAGAGTTCTCGATGCGATAGAGCAATCAAAATTACGGTGTTTGCAGATGAGATGTTCTTCCAACGTACCAAAGGAAGAAATGTTACCAAATGACTGTGTGTTCGACGGCAGGTGGGTTCGAAATGCTTCCCTAAGTAATTCATTGGTGAAATCTTGGACGAATTTTTTAAATGCCTTCCTGATAATCTGGAAAGATAAAACCCAAATTGGTGACAGAGGCGTATTTTTCATATACGCTGTTTGCTGCTCCTCTGACGGTTCTTGGTTCCATGCCTGAGTGTCATTTTTATTCTTCCATGTATTTCAAAGGGGGAATAGCGTAATCCTATTTTAGGAACTTCTCAATAATATATTGAATTGAAACTTTGGAACAGCTCAGAATAGCACTTATCTAACATTAATATGGAATTGTGTCGCACGATCGGGTACTTGGTTCTACGCCAGGCGGTCATTTGCGCGAAGTTTTGAACATTGTTTTGAGGCCTTTCATGGTACGATACTGCATTCAACTGATAGCTTGCAGTATGCAAGCAACTTTTACTCGTATATATTTAAAGGTAAAATGATAGAAACATAGAAGGCACGCAATTGATACATCCAGTTCATATTCTTTTTCTAAAATGTTAAAATACTTTAAAAGGAAACTAAAATTTCATTGAAAATCGATGTAATGAAATTACCTTTTAATATGAAGGGACTCAGTTTCTGAATTTTATCTGCCTGGGATGACAAATTTCTTCTCATCTCATCATTAGCTAACTGTAGTTCTCTGACTTCTTCTTCCACTAAAACCAGACATAAGAAAAAGTATGTTATATGTACAATTAAAAAAATATCATTTGCACTGCAAACTTCATTCAATCCCTGATAAGTATATGTTAGAAATATCTATTAGAAATTGTCTCAGAGTAAAGTTATCAATAATCTTGTGTTTCATAAAACAGGGAATTTTAAATGTAACCAATTCAATAAAACGTTAAAATTTAATTGGATAAGTATAGCTTAATTATATACACACAGACTAGCAAAATAATTCTCAACAGGGAAAAATTTTTGAAAATTATTTTGAGGCAGTTATCGCTAAGATAGGGAAACCAATATTTCTCAGCTTAAACTTGAGGTAGTTTTCTATAGTACCAAAGAAGGAAATAATACCAAATGACCTTCAGTTTGATGCCAAGTAGGTGCAAATTTTTCTGGTATAAAATGCATGACGATCAATTTTGGCAATTATTTTGACTTCCTCTCTGATAACCAGGATTGATATAAAATGGAATACACATAGAGGTAATTCATAAGTATTATATATGCTGTTTGCCATTCCTCTGATGGTTCTTGGTTCGATGCCTGAGCATTTCTATTCTACCATACATTTCAAAGAGGGATAGCGTAATCTAATTTTAGCACTTTCCTGGTAAGATATTGAATTGAAATCTTTCAACATGTCAGAATGGCACTTATCTAATATTTACATGCAATTTTATTGCACAATTGGGTTTTTAGCTCAATGCCAGGTGGGTTTTTGCACAAACTTCTCCAAATTTAAATTGAGGCATTACTTGGTATGATGCTGCATTCAACTGATAGCTTGCAGTGTGCAAGCAGATTTATTTGTATATTTACAAGGGTGGTTTGAAAAGTTTCTGACCACAGACTTTTTTCAGAAATCTTCAGAAAATTTTCAGAATTTTTCAGAAAATATGACGAGAAATGGCAAAATGTCTGAAACTTTTCAGACCAGCCATGTATATAGGTAAATAGGAGAAAAATCTATATAAATAGATATATTGAAGTGATGTACACTGTGCTTCAACAAATAGCACAGAATTAGATATTGAATGTCTAATAATTAATCTAATTAATATTCTATTTCTAGATTTTTAAAATTCTTTAAGAGGAAACTAAAATGGGATTGAATATTTATGTAATGCAATTACCTTTTGATTTCGAGGACCTCAATTCCTGAATTTCATCTGCCTGGGATGACATATTACTTCTCATCTCGCCATTGGCTAACTGCACTTTCTCAAATTCTTCATCCACTAAATTCAGACATTAGAAAAATCATGTTAGAGGCACAATTAAAAAAAATACCATTTTTAGTGCAGACGTCATTCAATCCCTGATAAGTATATGTTGGAAATATATTGGAAATTGTCTCAGAGCAAAGTTATCAATACTTTTGCTGTCATAAACAGAAATTTTTAATTTATAATCATTTCATTAATTCATTATATTATTATTTAATTGTCTAAGTTTAGCTGAATTATATATATCGAATCTCAATGTGAAAAACTCATTAATTATCAATAGGGGAATAAAAATGTCTATGTATCACATTAATCATTCTGGTATGAGATCATAATTTATATTTATTTTTTTACATTGATATCCCTCTCAATGAATTCCTCTGCATGATAGCATCCATCGGATATTCCATTTAATTCCACCAAAATATGCTTATGGTCTATTTATGAGAATTAAAGTTTCTCAATTGATACTCTGGACCTCAAATGAAGTATTTTTAAATAGTTGGAAACAGAAATGCCTTTCATCAGTTGTATTATGATGTTAATAAATAGAATACCTTTTGAATTGAAGATACTAAATGTCTGTATCACAGCTTCCAGGAACGCAAACTTCTTTGTGAACTCCTCATCAGCTAACTGCAGTTCCTTGACTTCTTTTTCCTTTGAGGACTGACATCTATTTAACTTTTGAACATTTTCCATTTCATCGATCGAGGAGAAGTTAACACTGCCATTGACTCTGGAATCTATATTAGAATTAAAAGGTTGGAGACACAGTGAGAAAAGTACTATTTCCAGTGCAAACTTTGCTGAATCTACAGTAACTAATGATTAGAAATATCCATCAGAAATTTAATCAGAGCAATTTTATCAAACATTCACATCATTCATAATGCAGGGAATTTTAACTGATAATCATTTTCTTAATGCATTATATACAAATTGGCAAAGTCTATCTCATTTAGGGAAACTATTAAATTATTGTACGCCGCCATTCCCTCCAATCTGATCATATCTCCAAATTATTATTAAAAGTAAATGAAACACTTAAATTATTGAATCGCTATTGATACCAGAATGAGCATTACCTCTCATGTACCCCATGGCACCAATTACCGTGTTGTTTTCTAGCAATAGCGCTTCCATGCTCACTATTAGGCTTGCATTATTCAGCATTGTACTCGTTGCATTGGTAATATACAAGGAGGCCTTCACGAAGCCATCCTCCGTAGTATTCAACATGACGTTCATCTTCACCTTTTTGTCATGTCCATTTTGATAGCTGATGGAGACGTCTATCAGTAGCACTAATGTCAATAAACAAGACACTGTAAATTTCATCTTCAAAAGAATCCTTGGATGCAGTTATAGAAGAATTGGTTGGTGAGAATATCTGTAAAAATTAAGACGACATTTATTGGACACAATTAATTGTCTAAATATTGTAAATGATGCATCTTGTTATCAGTAAGTCTATTAAATAAATCCCAAGGTTGACTTGTTTCACATTTGAATATTAAACATATTTTTTGTGAGTGTTGAGACTTCCTTCCTCTTTTGAGCTCTCCCCTGGTTAATCAGCTTCAATCAGCAAATTATTATGAAAATTAAATTTTGAAGTTTAAAAGATAAAAGTAAGAATTTATTTGCACATTTAAAAGTAAGTATTTGAATGATAGGAGACAATATTCACTGTCAATTTTGAGAGATAAACGTTCACAAAAACAATGATAAACAGAGAAATGATTGAAACTATCACTAAATGTATCCTTAAATGAATTAGAATGTTAGAAATGGAATATACCAGTAGAAAATTAAAGAATAATGTGCTACAGAAATAGTATACACTGAATATGAGTGCAGAAGTGATTACGTGCAAAAGTAAACTGTCTAAGAAATTGAATCTAAGGTCGATTAAATACAGTGAAAATTTGACACAAGTATAAGTATCATCTGCCCTACATTTTCTTACTATTTGACATTACAGCTTAAGTTCAAAACTCAGTAGTTGATGTTTTTTCATAGCATTAAATAAGCAATTGCATCTTTGTTGAGATGGTAAAAAACGCTAGTTAATAATGATTAACTTTGAAATACTATTGATTAATAAATAAAAGTGAGCATTCATCATGAATAACTTTCAGCGAGTAATACCTTCAAACGTTGTTAAATTTGTATAAAATTAGGTTAAATAAAGATGAACTATTTAACTTGGGAATGTTGAATATAATTCGTAATCCAAATTTTGAAAATTTTAATTCATCTAATTTCAATTAAAATAGGATTAGGAAAATCTTATCTTTTAAATTGGAGAAATTAAATGAATGTTTAGAAATATTACAGAGAATTAAAGGGATGTGAAAAATCTTCATGAAACATACTTAGAATAATAACTATGATATATCATTACAGATAGCCATAGCATGAGGAAGAAATACATATTTTGTTCATACGAATAGGAAAAATGATAAATAGAATAAAGTACAAGCTATATTCAGTGCCTACAAAATGTAAAACAAATAGAATATGATAATATTAAACAATATGGAGAAATTCCTAGAAAAGTAAACAAATTAAAACAAAAAAATTAAAATTATTGTATAAATGTAAAGTTGCAACCATTTAAATCAAAAGGAAAACTCTATTGCAGTTCAAAATTAATTATTGGCATTAACGAACTTCATGTTGATGGCACATGTGGATTATTATCAGAGTTTCTATCCCCTATATCTGTTATATATAGCTGCTTCCCTGCATATACCTATATATGGAAGATATGAGTTACAATCATGTTCCACAGGTGCTATTGACGTGCAATTTCTATGACAGACAGGCCCGACACTGTAGTTAGCAGAAATGTTGAAACATTGATGCTAGCTGTCATAGGTTTGATACAAAAAGGTCCCAAAAATCGCAACTTTCCCATAAGAATGCATTGCGCAGATATTTAAAAATTATTTTGAGGCACATATCGGTAAGATAGAGGAACCAAAATCTCGGAGGTTGAAGTTGAGGTAGTCTTCTGTGATTCATATGGAAGAAATGTTACATAACCGTGAGCTCAACGCCAGGTGAGTGCGAAATTGTTCCACAAGAAATGCATTGCTGCAATTTTTGGAAATTTTTTTAAATGCCTTCCCGATAAGCTGGAAAGGTGAAACCCGGAATGTTAACAGAAGCTTTTAAACAAATTATTTCAAGCCTTTCACTGTTTCCCTAGTGGTCCTTGCTTCGATGCCAGAGTGTCATTTTTAATCTACCAAGCATTTAAAATGGGGATAACAGATACATATTTTAGTACCTTACCTATTAATTATTTGCATTAACATTATTTAAGAATAAAGGCTATCAGTTAAGCAAATTGAATAAATGGCATAAAATAAAGAATCAAGGCACTCGCATAACATTGAATCGTTTAAAATAATATCATAGAGGATAACGAATGTTTAAACGGATGAATACTTAATGAAAATTAAACATTTCAAAAATCACTTGTCTATCAGCTGTTGTTCCATTTCAGGCCTCTCTTACTATTTCGGAATAATGCTTCAAATTTCAGAGAAACAAAGTATGTTTACTGCATACAAAATGTAAATAGGAATACGTAAATAGCAAATAACCTAAAGAAATTTGTCGAAAATTAAACAAGTGAAAACGCAAAATAAAAATTAATATGAGGATGAAGAGTAACTAAATTTCAGTAAAAATTAAAAACTCAATTGCGTTCAAAATAAATTATTAACATTAACAGTCATTTAAGAATAAAGGCTATCAGTTAAACACATTGAATAATTGGCATAAAATTAAGTATCATAGCACTCACATGACATCCCATCATTAAAAAAAGTCATAGAAAATAATAAATGTTTAAATGAAGAAAGCAAACAAAGATAATGAAAATTAAGCAGTTAAATAATCAGTTGGCTATTTTTCAGCTGTTGATCCACATCAGGCCTTTCTAAATATTTTGGAAAAATGTTTCAAAATTCAGAAAAAAATGTTTACAACGAAAATCAGAATTTCGTGCTACGATTTAATATGATTCGTAAACAACAATTGGAAGGAACGTAGTCAGAAAAGAGAGATAATGAACATTAACAGAAAAGAAGATCGGAAAGTCAATATTAGAGCAGTCGTAGCGAAATAAACTCGCATCGATAAAGTCTCATGTAGATATATTTCACGGATAGTTTACAAAATGTCATAGAAAAAGTCACTTTATTTATATATTTATTTTTTAAAATTTATTCACTAACAAATTTCTTAAATATTAATTTATTTCCTCTCTTTTTACTTGTCCATTTACCGTTAGTTCACATCTAATTATTTCCTTTATTACCACTTTTATATCTAATTTCTAAAAATTCTTTTTCGCTAAATAACGCTTTTAACTTCTCTCACACTTTCAATAACACTTAATCTTTAAAAGAAAATTTCACTTTTCTTGCTGAAAATTCACCAACAGATAAATAAAGCACCATTTGGAGAAAAAATCGAGTTTAAATTAAAATCGAGAATTATCAATGTTGATAGAGAAATATTTGGGAGAAGCAGTCTTAACTTATACAAACATACGATGATAGCCTCGTACAGAATTTTGAATCTCTGATAAAGGGCTAAAGAAAATGGAAATTTGCGTCGCAATTAAATGTTAGAAGCAGATAAATTGAAAGAGGATTCCCGAAATTAATAAAGCGAGAAATTGCTCAATCGAACCTTTTTGAATATTAATAACACACCCGTTGTGAAATACAATAAACTACGCGTAATTAAAGTGAAATATTGATTGTGGTGATTAACAGAATATTTCTCCTGCGGAAATATTTCGCACAAATTCTCACTGGATTGCATGAAATTAAATGAAAAGTATTGTTTGGATTAAATGAAGATGCAAACTGACTTAAAGTGTGACCTTCACATTCGGCAATTCTTCTGTGGCTGTCGTTCTGCTCCCAAAAGATGCAAAGTTTATTGAAATGTTCTTATGATTGCGTAGGACGTAGTAGTCTTCCTTAATTGGCACCATAAAATTATTTGCGAAAACTAATTCGATCATTATGCCGAGAATGAATATAACTTTCCGATGAAAAATACTATTTTTTGTTACAGCTAATTTAAACAAGTAAAAAAATAAACTCCAAACTTGTCAACGCATCCAATAATGAAACTCAACAATTTAAGTGGTAACTCGATTTTTCATCAAATGATGCATTTGCACACGTCTGTCTATTTTAGAAACAACGAAAAGAATTTCTCTTTCAAATGGTCGTTCATTTACACGTCTCGATAGAGTATGAAGGCCCGAATGCGATGGTCACAGAAATTAGATTTTTAGAAATAGTACGTAAGATTACTTGAGCCATTACTTACCTTTCGAGAATTCTGCACTTCTGGAGTCTTCTTCCTTTGGAGGTAACACAAGTGATGGTCAGGAGCAAGCTTCACTGTGATGCAGGGGAAGACGCCAGCGATGTATTTAACCGTCGCAAATAACAAGGAAAATGTGAAAACACCAATCACGGAGACTTTAAGGAGGATTTGCGCATCTGGATGTGTCACAGTCAGCAAAAGAAAAAAGAAACTAAGGCAGATGCTTGGGGGAGAGAGCATATTCATGTGCGTCATAGGGTTCAGAGGTTATCCCATGGACTTTGAGGTCTCACGTCCTGCTCGGAGAACGATTGCTCTTTTCCTTACTCAAAAGTAGACTTTTAAAAATCCCGTTTTTCCTCATAGAATTTCCGATAAAACTCTGCGATTATATTAATTGTCTCGATTATCTTCGCAGTGTAATTTTGAGCAAACTAGGAATCCGAATATACTATTTAGGAACATCCCTTATTGAATATTTGTGCTTCCTATTCTTTAAAAATAAGAGCTTTTAACATGTGAAACATTCTCTGCAAGTTAACAGTGATGCAGCATATGGTTGTTGAAGAGAAGGAAAAGTATTCGGTCGGAATTTGTCCTATAGGACGATTTTGGTTATTGATGTCTGATTTATTGTTCTTTGCAGTCTTTTATTGGTAACAATAAAAAGTAAATCTGATGCAGGAATCGGAAAAACGCGAAAATGTCAACTGTGCATGTCGTACAAGGATGGATTTAGCCAATTATTTATAATTTTTTAATATTTAGGTTTTTCCATTTCAGTCGATCAATAATATGGGAACTTCTTCATTGATCACTCGTGAAGAAGATATCCTCTAATTGATGTACTGAATTTAATATTTATCATCAGTATTTCACGAAAACTCTAAATGTATTTACTACAAAGATCGGCCGAAATACTTAATATTTCAGTTGATTCTTTACATTTGGAGTCGTTGATCATATGAAAATTAAAACCGTAAATAATTAACTTGATTAAACTTCACCTAGTGGTATAAAATATTGTCTTATGTGGATAATTATTCCAAGCAATCTATTTTACCACTCTGATCTCTAGAATAATTAGAGTCGTCACTAAATAATTAAACAGTTCAACAAATTAATGCAAACATACATACACTGACTTATCTATTTACGGAATATATAAGTATGAAACAGTGATTTTCACTAAAATACGAAATAATTATTCTAATGTTCACGTAATGTTAGTTAAGTAAATACTGTAAAGCATTTCTCAATTATAGGCCAACAATAGAGGAGATGATTGACATACGAAATAGCTAATCTCTTTACTACAATCGACCATTAATTGCAAAAATCGTATTCTAACAAAATGAGCTTCGAATCGGACTCAAATCGATAGAACAAGAAATTCCGCTTAGCAACAGACATGGCGGAAATCACGTGACTATTCGGACATCCCCCTCTTATCTGCATATTGCGAAATAAGTATATGCATTCTCACAATTCTGTCCGACGCCTATTAATTGCCTTAGGAGTATCCACAGATTCTCATTTTCTTTATGGATTGCCAATAACAGATCATAGAAAACGTCCACTTACTCACATATGTATTTTTTATCCATCCTCGAATTTATTTTTGTTACATATTTACTTATTTATAACCTCAGTATTTCAGTTGTCTCATTTATGGTTAATTAACATCTATTTATATCCCAATTGGTAAATTTATATATAATTTCTAAGCATTCATTTTCGGCGAACAGCGCTTTTCAATTTACATACTTTTAACAAAACGAATAAATAACACAGATATTTAATAACATTCCTTTATCCCCTTTAAAATGCATGGGAAAATAGAAATAACATTTAGGCATCGAACCAAGAATAGTTAGAGAAACGGTGAACTTCGTGAGAGAATGTTTTCATACGCCTCTCCTGTGAATTGCTTCCATGTCTCTGTTACGAGAGCTGCTGATATCCGATTAAGAAATTGACAATATTAAAGTTTACATTATTTGTCAAAATGTATTTATTAATTTTCGATCTCCAATGTCTACTGTTGCTTTCCCTATCGTGAAATGTCGGCTTTCCTTCCCCATACATTTCATATGAGCTTATATTTCCGATACGATTGAGAGTTGAACATTCTCCTTACTAGACAGATAGACTGGTTGTTTACACCCACAATATCATTAAGTTTTTTAGTTTATTCTCCTAATTCTCAAAGTTTCGAGACCGAAACGAGTTCTGTGACCAAAAAATAATTCTTATTTAAATTATCTTTTGTTCGTACTTGTCTCGAATTCGTGCTATTATCATTTATGATTTATTTATCAAAATGTCTGAACTTCTGCAGTCGATCAAAGTCAACATTACGTCTACTTTTATAATAATGATTTAAAGTCGTTTGTCATGATACGTAACGCAAGAAATAATAAACACGCATTAGCCTAAACGTCCTTTAAACGAATACCTAAATTCCGTAATTCCATTTGGTCGGGATATCCTTCAAATGATTTTCACAATATTTTTCCGCGTATTTCTTACGGGCGTAACTAAAATCGGAAAGCTAAATATATAAACGGGTATTAAAACCGTGTGAATATCGTATGAGATGGTGGTTAGTCAATTGTTTGTTTAGTGATCATAGTTCATTTTAAATGACACGAGTAACTTAGTTCTCGCATTGAATAAAAGAGGCAATTTTTGGCAGCGTATATTGGATGAGACACCCATTTTGGGCCTCTTTCACTGGTTCAGAATAGATGACCTCTGACCCAGACTCTGATATCAACTGAGTCGTCTTTCACAGAGCTTCCGATTCTTTTTCCTTCTTTACGAAACTCTGTCTTTTTCCTTATATAGCGCGTTCACTTCTCACAGCAGGAAAGATGGGATACAAAGTACAGTACGACCCGTTTAAGACGCTATGCAGCTTAATAAGCGGATATCACCATAGTAATATAACGTGGTTATATTACCATGGCAGTCCCTTTCATACGATTCACATGCTTCGGATACCACTTAAGATGCTTTCTACCCGTTTAAACAGCTCATTTCCCCCGTCTTCATTATAGTAAAACCCGTTTAATACGCTATCCATATACTACACTTTTACATCACTATGGCAGTACCTTTATACAAAACACATGCTTCAGATACCACTTAAGACGCTTTCTACCCGTTTATACGGCTCATTTCCCTCGTTTTAATTATAGTAAAACACATTTAAATGCTATGCTAGCATAATAATACATATGAATAAAACGCATGCAAATTAATATTAGGATGCAAGTTCAGCGAAACTTGACTCTGGAATCTGCAAAATATAACTTATGTCAGGTGGATTAACTGTTGGTTGTCAATATTTAGCGAAGCGTAGAGATATTAATTCAAAAGTACAGTTTAAGCAGTCAATTTTCGGTGCTTTATTTTGTCGCTATTTCATGTTGTAAACGTATGCATCCATTTTAGAGAGCTATGACATTTATGTCCTGCACATTGAATTATTTCCGTACTATTGCAACGCTCGAAGACACGACCGAAACACCAATTCGTTTTGAGATAACTCATTGCTTCGTACATTGACCTATCTCAATAACCTTCGAAAGAATGCGGCTTTATCGCGCGCGCGTGGATCATCTCTTAAAGAGAGAGAAGTACGCTATTCCAGCTGAAAGAACCAAACAAAGGCCATCTTTCTCTCCGTTGAGCTCAGCGTCTCCGCCCCATTCCTCTCTTCTGCGCATGCGCTAACAAGCCACGCCTTTTTAATGGCTTCCATGCCTGTTTGTGTATGAGGATGACTGACAGCAACATGTTTATTAGTGTAAGTTTTGAGAAGTTTGGAACCTTGTGAATCGAAATGGAGAAGAACCTCTAACCTGCTTCAGCATGTGTTTTTTCTTTCACTACGTTTTTGCATACATTTGGATTGTCTAGGACGTTACTTACCTATAGTTGCTCTTTTCAAAATTGTTTTTAGAACTTAAATTATGATCGATGTTTTTCATTTGAAGTATGCCTTAGCGTACAATTGTTCGTATTTTTTATTCTTATGGTAGTTGGGGTAAATAAAACACCCTTATTTCTCAAAAATAATACACGAAATAGCGTAATCTACTATCAAAACAAACTTTCGTGTGATGTGAGTGTTTATATTGTGTTTATTCCTTTCGTAAGAACAGAAGAGTGTGTCGATTGCGGTAAATTGTACAATAAACACTTTTAATCTTCTTAGAGAACCTCTTTTATATTTGAATTCAGTGCTTCATTGCGTCTTAATATCGGAAGAGTATAGAAAGCGGTTATGCTGCTGTTTATTATATTTTATAATGTCAGTTGTGTGATGTTTATGGCTTAACTTTGGGTAATGGCAATTGGGTGTTTAAGAAACGTGCATTTTCTTCTAAAATCAATGCCGGAAAACCCGCTTAAGTCGCTATCGCGCTTAATAGACGATTTATTCCAGTCCCTAGCACCAATCTAATATTTAAAATTATGTTTTAGTCGTGTAGTCCATTGTCATATATTTCGTAATATTGTTAGACGTCGCTACACATTTACATATAAGGATTGCTTTCATTGAATATGGTCAATCATAAACTTCCAGAAAAGCCCAATTTGCATGGTTGTTTCAGTTAAAATTTCATGAAATTAATTAAATGAACCTATCAAATTATGTGTAGAAAAATATCCTCTGTTTGTTGTTTACCAATACTCTTGTGCTTTACGAAAGCATTAATGAATGATGAATAGATTACTTAATCACTACAAATGTGCTATTTGCTATAGGCAGTATGTGGGCTAATTCATTTTGATGTAAGGTAATTAACAGTTGCTTATGCTGTATTTCTGAGTGCTTTTCTGACGTATTGCAGTCCAAATGAGTGCTGAGCCAACCTCAATCTGCATCTTTCCAAAGGCCAAAGCAGTGAGAACACAACTGAGTTTGTATTATTCTCTTCTTAGATGGCCTTTGATGTTTGGAAGGTATTTATTTCAATCATTCAATTACTTATTTATGTATAACTTGTCAGAATATTCTCTCGATTACTTCTCTTGTGTATTCATTCTTTTTAACATTGCATTTATTTATTAAAATTATTGCAGAATTATTCAAGAAAAGTTTGACTACTTCAGAGTTTTCTTTTTTAGAATCATAGATTAAATAAAAAAATTTCTGAATACAATATTTGCTATTAATATTCATTAAATTAATTAAAGTTATGAATTTATTAAGATATTTTTTTCTCATTCTTAATTATAGATTTAAAAGTATTTTTTTCCTCCCAAAGGTAATGAATGTCTGTAACTAATACGAGTAAAAGTTGCTTGCATACTGCAAGCTATCAGTTGAATGCAGTATCGTACCAAGTAATGCCTCAAATCCATTTCAAAACTTTGCGCAAAAGACCGCCTGGCGACGAACTAAGGACCCGATCGTGCAACACAATTGCATATTAATATTAGATAAGTGCCATTCTGACCTGTTCCAAAGTTTTGATTCAATATCTTATTGGGAAGGTCCTATAATAAGAATACTCTATCCCCCTTTGAAATACACGGTAGAATAGAAATGATGCTCTTGCATTGAACTAAGACCTGTCAGAGGAACGGCGAACAGTGTATGGGCTATTCCATGAGAAATCGGACAGAAATTGACCTCTATTTTTTTTAAATTGATGAAATTTTTTTTAACTTGCGTACTTCTATCATAAAACCTTTGTGTCAAGGTTTCAGCTCAGAAAATTTTGTTTTTTGCAAAGTAATTAATTTTTAAAATTTCGAAATTTTTGCAAAAAACGGCAAACAAGGGTCATTTCTAAGGGCTATAACATTTTAATAAAACGTGTGACGAGAATTATGTTTCCACTTTGGATAGCAATTAAATGTATTTTTAAATTGTTATCCATGAAAGTTTCACATATTGTTTATAAATTTGTTTAAATTAGCAGCAAATTATTTAATGCAACGTTTAACCACAATAGCCTCCAAGGAGCAGATTTTAAAATGCACCATCAAATTTATCACTCTTTTTCCTGTAGAAAAAGATTTTTTGAAGTGGGACAGCAACAAGAACATATTAAAAAAATTAAATACATTGAGCCGAGCTCGTCGCGCATGTGCCTCAGCCTCACCCTTCCTATGGCTATGTGCTTGCTAAAGTTCGTAATAAGCCTACTGTTAGTTTCGTAGACAGATTTACTCTACACTTAAGCTTAATTACCAGTTGCAGCAAGTGTAATAGTATTCTATATCAATAAGTTATCACAAATAATTACAAATCTGAACTATACAAATTGGATATCTGGTAGAATAAATTTTAGGTCATAGGTTCTGACATTTCGTAATTAAGAGAATATTTATTCATTAAAAGTCCTGTAAGCTAAGCAGTGACAGGAGAATGGGTGCATTGAAGACTATACTTCCCTCCCTCCAGAAAAGAGAGCGTTGATGAAAATGTATTAGGCTCTAGCTCCTAGTCAATGTTTACAAGAAAGCAAAGAAATATAAGCTTTACAATCGTGAAAACGTCAGAGAGGCGAGCTATGCTTATAGAGAAATCTTAAGCCTGAACTATCAAAATGAGACCAGTTTACAGGTTTGATTTCCAGACAATTATACATTATATGAATTTATACATTATATGTATTTATACATTATATATACATATATAATTCAAGCGTTCCTATGAAAAGATTATTTTGGAAAGATATAAAACTTAGTCTTTCTTTCTCAAGGTATATGATATTGAAATGATTATATGATGAAAGAGGATTATTATATTCTAAATTAAATATTGAATGGCTAGTAATTTATAAAGTAAAATTTAGAGATTCTGTTTCAAGTTTCTTCTAATAACATGTATTAGAATGGCTACGATATTCTACCGGATATCAAATAGGAAATTAGAAACGACCCTTCTTCGCCGTTTTTTGCAAAAATATTGAAATCTTGAAATCAAAAAAAAAAAAATTCTGAGCCGAAACCTTGACGCAAAGGTTTTACAATAAAAGTACTCAAGTTAAAAAAATTTCATCGATTTTAAAAAATAGAGGTCAATTTCTGTTTTATCATTATTTGATAAAACTGAACTAACCTACTTACTGCATAACACTGCCCTTCTGGTGTATTCGCTTTGTTTCACAACTTGAGATTGCGATAAAAAGAAATGCAGCTGAGTAATTTATTTAATCTAATGTGCTTCCTGGCGAAAATGATAAGGAAGACTGTAATTGGTAAATGCATCTTGCTTTTCTAACATTGCTCAACTTATCACACAAAAAGATGGTTTTAGTTACCTAATTACAGTAATTATTCACTCTTCCATGATGTAATTCTTCTCAGATTGACAATTAGGAAGGTAAAGTGAATTTCTAAGCTGCAGTAGAGAGATTACGCTCACAAATCACTGCACTCCCTTATTCGTTATATTTCACAACTTAAGATTGCCACAACAGGAAACACTGCAGGTAACTCATTTAAGGTGACAGTTTTTCCCTAGTGAAAAATCATAAAGACGACCTTTAATTTAAATTGAATCGTAACTTATGTTACTTGAACTGACATATTTCATTAGATTTATTATTTTAGTGAAAAAATAGGGCACGATTTTAAATTCATCGATGGGATTAAACATCCATCAATGTATTTAAAAATTCATCAATGTATCTCACAAACTGTTGTTTTATTCACCGATGATTTTCAGCAATTTCCATCGTGATTAGTACCCGATGAATTTCCAATACTTCTGATGACAGTAGAGGGCAATCAAAAGTAAATATCCATATTCTCATTAAAAGCAAGTTAATGGCAACTAACTAATTAAGTATGTAAGGTAATTATAACACAACGAACACAAAATATGCAAAGATTAATGTTTGAACTGAGTCTGAAGAATTAAGGAGATATAACAATATGTATAAGGAACAAAGGCCATCTTGTCAAACAGCAAACAAAGCAACAGACTGTTCTTAAATTCAATAAGATTGGATAATCCATCGAGGTAATCAAACAAATATCAATAAAATACTCGTCACACGGATGAATTCAAAAGTGTGCCCATAAATCGTTCTTCTATAATCAATAATTTATTAATTACTGTTTGATTAAACATGATCTGTAGTAGATATACATTCCATGAGTTTACTTCCAAAAGTAAACATTATGCCTTGAGATAATTCACTGTGGAAAGTGATTTAATATACGCTTAATGTATTATAAAAATCAGACAGTCAATGGTTCGTTAGATCAACCGAAATAATGCTCGATGGATGCGTTGTTGCCATGGATCATTCTGAATAAACGAAATTCAATATTTGCCTGAAATTCTTTCGTAAGCTAATGTGTTATTATAGAGATATTGGGTAAACACTACGCTAAATGGACGTGCGTCTCGTCTGTCAATAGCTATATAATGTTTTTGCTTCAAATAAATCAGACCGTATATAATATCAAGAATGATTCTTTCATTCTTTTCAATAATCTGCAGCAAGTTTCATAACAAGCAAGCGTTCCTGTGTCGAAGAAAATTATGACGACAGTTCCACTGAATAGATTGCGCGAATGGTTTCTTTCATTCTCTCGTGTCACTCTGCGTGTTTTTATCTCTCTTAGAGGAAGCGATGTCGCGGCCAAAAAGCTGCATTCCTTTCAAGGACATTGAGATAGTACAAGGCTACCCGAAAAGGCGACTATGTTTATAAGAGCAGTTCTCATTTCCGTCGTGCAGATGGCGCGTAATGTACGTCTGTCTTGCCTTGCTCTTCTCTCACCACTCCGACAACGAGTCTAGTGCGCATGCGCGGTGCGGCCATTACTTTCTCAGAGATGTAACAAAACTGTAGCTTGAAGACTGGAGTTCAGCTTGTGTTTTACGAATTACATATCAGTTCGTATTGAAACGTACGCATAACCTTAGAAGAAAAGCGCATTTATTGGTGCTTCCGATTCCTCGTAGCGTGTGTTTTGTTATTTGAGCTAGTGTTTGGGACCTTTATAACCATCACGACGGGGTCAACGTACCGTTTCGTATACTTTTGGAGCATTTCCTCGTTTTGGGTGAGTTCATCATCTTCGTTTCCTTCCAGCGAGCCGGGTAGGACGTTTATTAACAATTTGCCTCCATTTTGTCCTGTCTTGATATACATCTTGTTTTGATATTTCTTCCCAGTTTTCCCCTCTAGTTTTTAGATCTTCCTTGATCTGGTCCAGCCATCTTTTCCTGGGTCGTCCTACTGGTCTTTTTCCAGTCACCTTTTTATCCAAAGCTTGTTTTGGTAAACGGTTATCCTTCATCCTCTTCACATGTCCAAACCACTTGAGCCGTGAGGTACTGAGTCTCTCAGTCATTGACAGATCCACTTGCATCTCTCCTCTGATGTCATCATTCGTAATTTTATCTCTTCTAGTCTTCTGCAAGGCTGATCGCAGAAACTTCATTTCACATGCTTGGAGCTTGCTCAGTTCAGCTTTATTAATTACACAGCACTCCAAGCTGTATGTCATGATCGGCAGGAGATATGTTTTAAACATGGTCTTTTTGGCTCTCACAGGGACTCCCTTATCCCACACAAGATTCTGCACTTGATGAAAAAAGTTAGATCCCTTTCTTACTCTGTTCTGTATTTCCAGTCTGGCAGTTCCATCCCTTGATACTGTACTTCCCAGGTAATCAAAAGCTTCCACACATTCAATTTTCTCTCCATCTAGCATCAGGCTGCACTGGGTAGATATCCTGCTCATAACCATTGCTACAGTTTTGCTCTTGCTTATAGTCAACTGATACTCTTTAAACTTGGCGTTCCATTCATCTAGTTTTCCCTGTACCTCTAGTTCCGTTTCTCCCCATATAGCTACGTCATCAGCAAAAACTAAAGCACTGAGATCACCATTTCCCATCTCCTTAATTTCCTTTATTATCACATCCATAAGTGTAATAAAGAGTAATGGGGAAAGTGCACTACCTTGTTGTACTCCTCTCTCTGTCCTGAACCAGTCCGATCTGCCATTACCCACTTGTACACAACTTTTGCATCCTTCATATAGCATTTGCACCTTTCTTATTAGGGAGTTTGGAACCATTCGTTTTTCTAAACATTCCCAGATCTTACACCTCGGCACACTGTCATAGGCTTTTTCCAGATCCAGGAATATGATGATGAGATCCTTTCCTTTTTCCCAGTACTTTTCCATTAACTGTCTTAGTGTAAATATGAGATCTGTTGTTCCTCTGTTGCTTCTAAACCCATGTTGTTCCTCTTCAAACTGGTTTTCTAACAAAGATCTTAATCTTTTCTCAATGATCTTTTCTAATATCTTAAGACAGTGTGATAACAAGGTGATTCCTCTGTAATTAGAACACTTCCTCCTGCTACCTTTCTTGAACAGTGGTATTATAATCCCCTTCTTCCAGTCATCTGGCAGTTTATTTTCTTTCCAAATGACTCCCAGTATTCGATGTAGCCACTGTATTCCTTGGACGCCTGCTGCCTTGATCATGTCTGCTGTCAATTCATCTGGCCCAGCTGACTTGCCTCCTTTCATCTTATTCAAGGCATTCTCAGTCTCTGCCCATGTAATAGGTGGTTGTTCCACTTCATGCTCTGATAATTTCTTTGTTTCCTGTTCCACCCCTATTACTTCCTTGCCATTCAGTAGTATGTTGAAGTAGTTTTTCATCTCTTTTCTGATTTCTTCAGCATCCCGGACTATACACCCATTTTCTTTTTCAATTGCTTTTTTTGCCTTCACTATCTGATCTTTTGCTTTTCACTAGTCCATATAGCATTTTCTTGTTTCCATTGCTGTCCTCTTCTAGTTTTTGGGTAAATATTTCCCAACTTCTCTCCTTTTCTTCCTTCACAATCTTTTTAACCCTTAGTTTCTTGTCTCTATATTCCTGTTCCAATGTGGATATTTTTTGAGCATCCACTGGTTTCATCCCATTAGTTTGTTTTTGTTTCTCCACATCTTTGTTTTTCTTTGCTATGTTCCGTTCTTTAATAGCTTCCATTACCTTGTCATTCCACCAGTTGGTTTCCTTCTCTTTAACTTTACCACTTGTTTTACCACAGACTTGTGCAGCACAGCTTACTAATGTTGTCTTAAATGCTTCCCATTCTTCATTAGCACTACCTGTTTCATTAGTTGGTAACTTTGCAGTTACTAGACTTTGATAGATTCTCTTCTTTTCTTCCTCCTTCAGTTTCCATTCTTTAATCTTCGGTATCTTTCTTGAACACGTTGTAACAGTTATTTTCTCCTTTATATCGGATATAAGCAGTCTATGATCACTGTCCAATGATTCTGTTGGTATGACTTTCACATCTCTTACTCTTCCTCCAATGTGCTTGTCAGTTATCACATAATCTATAACCGATTTGCTTCTTCCATCCCAGCCATATCTGGTGATCTTATGGCTTTCTCTTTTCTTGAAGAATGTGTTCTTTATGGATAGGTTATTTCTTACACAGAAGTCTAAGAGGCGTTCTCCTTCAATATTTCTTCCTCCATACCCAAAAGCACCCAGCACATCTTCATATCCAGATCTGTCAACTCCAATCTGAGCATTCAAATCTCCTATTACCATGATGTTATTTCCCTGGATTTGATCTTCCAGTTCCTGAAGAAAGATTTCTTTCTCTTCATCACTGCATCCTTGTTGTGGGGCATACACTTGGACAATTGTAAAATTTGTCTTCCCAGTGTTTAATCTGACTTTAATGATTCTTTCATTGATGTAGGTGACATCAGCAATAGCCTCAATGTCCCTATGAAGCACCAGACCCACTCCACTTTTTGCCATGTTTTCATGCCCATGCCAGTGCAGCTTGTAGTCTCCCCTCAGTTTTTTGGAAGCAACTCCTTTCCATTTTGTTTCACTTAATCCAAGTACATGTATTTTTCTCCTCTCCATCATATCCACTATCTCTTCAACCTTTCTAGTCAGTGTTATAACGTTCAGAGTTCCCACTGTTAATTCATTCTGGTGTTTAAGTCTAGTCCTTGTATGGTTGTCAAATTTAGGATTCCTTCTAATATTCCTAGGATAAGCATCAGACTCCAGAGGGTCATCATTCGTTCCAGGGTCATAAGAAGGCGGGTCTACGATTGGTTTATTCCATCCGAGGCTTATTTTAGTGTTGAAAGCAATACATTCATACTCAACTGTTGACTTGCTAGGCCTAACACAGGTGAGGATTTTCTTTCGGGGTTTACTCCCTTAGCCTTTGAAGATCCCTCTTCTCCGCAAGGCAGCGGTGTCCTCTTCTAATTAACCCCAGGGAGGATGGGTTGCCACATCCGCCATCTTTGCCATTCCAAAGGCCTCCTTCTCTGCCAAAAACGCCGTTATGGACTTCGCCCGTAACCCTGGGCATGGGTTTCACGTTATACCCCGTGAGGCTGGGTCCCTGTCTGAACTTAGCCATCCTTTCACACCGGCCTACTGATGTGGAGGATGCCCACCCCCGCAGCGTGGATGCGCCAGACAAGAATTGCTCAAGTGGAGAATAGGGAAGGTAACCCTATCTCCCTTGAGCCGGGTTAATGGTTGTATTTGATACTACAACCAAAGGTTATATATATATTGGGTGAGTTATCTCTGGTTTATTTACTTTTTTAAGCGTCCCTAGCGACGATGTGTTGTTTATATTTGATGTTTATTATGGTTGCACGTAGTTTTCTAATTGAAGTAGTATGGTGATTTAAACGGATTATTGAGATTAATTAATGTTAATGGAAAAGAGAGATTATTTAGAGTCACGATATGCAGACATATAAAGAATATTATGTGGCATTAGTTAAGCCGATTTCAATGTTCATTTAGAAAGTATTATTGTATCGAACTATTTGTAGTCGTTCGGTTTATGCTTATTACTTCGGTATCTTTCATTATTCGAAGCCTCGGCAATTCGAAGCGCGAAGAGGATTACGCTCTTATATATAAAGTCAATAACTAAGGTTCTATTGAAGATATCAGATCGAAACAAACAGAAAATGAAAACTACAACAGTTCTCTCGATTTCTCTTGCGACAAGTTCTTCCTTACGCGAGAAACGAAAAAGTTTTAGGCGACGTATAAATTGGACAGCACGGTGAATGTTTTCTTGAGTTACGTTCCAACTAAATAATTTTTTACTAAGATGTGGTTGCCCTAAAATTAATCTCATGAAACTTTTATGCATTCAGAAGATACGATGAGCAATTGAAGAAATAATCAGCATTTTATGTTGGATTGTGAGAAAGTAATGGCAGTTTCAGAAATGATCATGGGTGAAAACTCGGCAATTCATTCAATATTGTTTTTAACTTTGTTTTCTTTCGCTAATTAAGAAAAAAATTTTTGCTATTGTGTTGAAGCATTTTTTCACAAGTTCCTGTGTCTTATCCTCTTGGACTGCTCATGAGCCACAAATTCCACTTAAGATACTCCCTAACCTGATTAAGAGGTGGATATTTCCTGTCCCAAGATGCTCTGAAATTCATATCAACCAATGCTCTGCTTCAGTTTATAGGCTGAGAAGTAATGACCAAAATTAAGAAACTAGAATGCATATTTCGTACAAAAATGGATTTTTCTTTGAGAATATTTGAAAAGGCAACCAGTGTCACTCTGATACAGTGCTATCCCACTTAGGATGGTTTTGCTTCATCTTCTGAAAAGTGTCTTCACTGCATTTTATCATACTTACATATTTCAATTACAGCCTAATCGCCTGGTAAGTGTTCAGATGCTTAGTTATTGATTTATTTCATTCTAGGAGCTGTCCCATTGTTAGCTGGACCTGGAGGACGTATACCTGATTGCCATGGACCCTCTGGAATGCAAGGAACTTCAACAAGCCATTGAAAATGCAGACCTCGAGATGGTGAGATGTCTACTTGACAGTAAGGCCAACAGACGGAACTTCTGTTGTGATGGAATGTCAGCTCTGTACAAGGCATTGGACTGTAAGAGATGTGAAACTTCCTCATCCACAAGGAGGCCAAGTTTCTTGGTAATAAGGGTAAATGGCTAACAACAGAGGATATAGGTTTTTCTTATTAACATTTACTTGAGTGATCACATAGAGACTGCAGAAGGTGTGCTGTATTCCATGCTGCATTGCTATATAAGTGATATGTTCTGAATCTTATTGTACAGTCCGTCACCAAGAAGCTTAGCTGAGGATGCCATGATGTCAATGTATAAAAATTTCTTTGACTTTGATTTCTTGAAATTACTGATCAATGTCCTGGAGATATAAGTGGTTCATTTAGTAAGCCACTTCAGCTCAGAAGATGTAAATATGGTGTACAGTCTGTAAGAAGAAGAGTCCTTGATCTATGGCTTAACTATTAAAAATTCAAGGAAGATCTTGGTCAGATCAAAGCATTTGTTGTCTGCTGATCCAGAAAAGAAATTGAAGGTGTATGGCATCATGGCAGAGGGAATCTTTCACCTTTCCTTGAATATATTGTTTGAAAATGAGGCAATGCAAAATTTTGTACAGTAAACCCTCACATAGCTTGAAGATTTGTTCCTTTAAATCACCGTGTAATGTGAAATTTTGTTTAATGAAATGAGTACATCGTGGGAAATATTGTGTTTCCAACCTTATTCTAAAAAAATCTATCAGAACAAAATTATTTTATCCACAATGCAGATGCATGGTTAATAAAATTATTGCATCATATTTAAATTCTAAATAAAAACTGACACAGGCCAGAGATGCTAATAAAGCAGTTCAATTGCTCCAAAAACAGCAGAAGTAGCAAATGTAAAAACATGCAAACTATACTGCTGCCTAATAGCCTATGATAGGTACTCTGACTGGTATGAGACATAATGTCTATTTCCAACTGACAGTTGTGAGATTGCATGAGTTGTAGCAGCTTCTCTTTAACAAATTATTATCAATTTTTTGTTGTATTCCTTTACCCTCCAGCAGTAGGCAGTGGCCGGGTATTGCATAGTTACAATGCTACAACATAACGAATAATGTTCAGACAGGACTCCCACATTTCTTCTGAATGTGACTTTTGCAACTGCGTCTTACCGAGAAAAACTGTCATGCTATGTGAAATTGGCTTCTAAACTTTGACTACGTTTAACTTAAGTTTTCCATAAAGATTTTTCATTATTAATTTTGAAAATACTCAATCCTTACCTTTAATTTTCTCAGATGATCCAGGTGAGGTGAGGGCATTAATTTATGAATCCATTTTAATTTCAAAGGATTGTAATTGTGCAATAAAAGATGACAGAACTGGAGGAAATATTAAGATAGAATATTATTCATAGTTTTTGGAAATCAAGGATTTTCATCAAAATGACTTGTTTCTCCATTAATTATGAAATACAAGAAAAGATGTATTTAGTTATTATTTTAAAATCCTTAGAGTTGAATTAGGAACAGAAAAAGCCATCAATGTAAAAGTAAAAATTAAGGATTATGAGAAATAGTTGGAAACATTTACAGTTTATGTGTACCCAAATATATCTTGTAATTCTTTGAAATGATTGAACTCAGTTTTTGTGAATGAAAATGTTCACTATTTTGATAAATATTTGAAATTTGAGGCATTCCAAGAATGTATTTTTATTATATTTTAATAATCATGTATTCAAATGGGAATTTTTATGAAAAATTTGGATTTTGTCAATAATATTGTGGATGATGATTATTTATTTCTGTGATCAATGAAATATAGGATTATTTCACGATAATATGATATAATAGAATTTTCAGAAAATTCATAAATTAACTGTATATTTAATTTTTCATAGTAATCACAAATTGGTATAGATTTTATATTTAACCTTGTATGAATAATATTCATTTTCTAATAAAACATTTGAAATTATATCTGCCTTTACTATTTATTTTAAAAAGCAAGTGTTTGAGAAAGAGCTAATTACTTGTTGCCTCTGCTTAAATATTCAACAGTTGTAGTTAAATAAATATTTGTTTACAGAAAGAGTTTAATTGCTATAAATTCATCTGCAGGTAAACAATAAAGTACTTAAATCCATACACAAGATGTAATTTTTTGTGAAGTTTAATCTTATATCAAAAGTAAGCAAATTATTGCTCCAATCTTTATAAACTCAGAGAGAATGAATGGTCAAATATTAAAATGCAATATAAAGAGCTTCACTTTGATGTACAAAAGCATAAATTCAATTTCCTTTCACAAAGATCAATGCGATATATTCTCCCTTTAGTTTGACTAGAATATACTTGAAATTTATCAAAGTATATGTACCAAAAATAAATAATATATCATTCTTTCATAAATTACATTACATAAATTACATCGTTTATCTTTGAAGAGAAAGTTACAATTTCCAGAATATCAGAACCAAATATGAGGTGCAGCACAGGATTGAATTTATATCTAATCATAACAAGTACATATAAAACAATAAAGAATTCTGATTGTAATGCATTCCAAGACAAATAACTATTCACCATAAGAATTTTTTTTATCTCATGTCTCAATTATTCCTTCAGAGAATAATAATATTTTCTATTACACTATAGTCTGTAGATATAAAAATAAAGAAGGTAAATTGCAGAAAAAGCTTTTAAATTAATATTTTTCTTCTTAACCTAAAAATTATTTTTTATTTTATAGATGGGAATGTACATTTTACGAAAATAAGTAAAAAATAAAATAACAAGGATAGACAGGGAATCTATAAGAAATGGTTTAAAGACTAAATTGTACAACAGGATTTGATTAATAGTGTACAAGATTTGTAATAGAATAAGTTTATTGATAGATAAAAGAGGTGAGTAGCCTAAAGAATACAATAAATTAGAAGGATTTAAGAAATATAGCAATTTCAACAACTATAAATGAAAAAGAAGGATGATATGAAATAAATACAGTAAGACCAGATAAAGAAGACATACTCTTATGGTCCTAGTCCCTTTTATATTGAATATATAGCAAAGAAACATCTTAAGATTCTATCCTACCTACTCAAGATGTGGATTTTCCCATACTCAGATGCACTGCAATGTACCATAGAAAATCATTTGTCTCTTTTTATACATAAAAAGCTTTCTACATAATTTATGTCACAGTCTCTACTCTCCTGCTTCTCATCTCTCTATATTGCTTCCTTGTCAATTTCTTCCTCGGAATTAATAATTTTGTGAGCTTAAATTGAAGATGTAGTTAAAAAGATCAATCTGTGTCTCATATTGTAGTGGTGACACAAATTCAAGTAGAAGGAATTATAGCTAGCTTTTCTCAGGAATGAACTTTATGTTATAAAATTGCTTGGTAGTGTTTCATTTAATCACAATCCCAGGAATTAGTAATATCCAATAAACCAGAATAAATTTTTTGTGGGCTGAAGAGAATAGTTAGCTTTAATCATAATCCCAAGAGAAAATACTAGCCAAATAAACAAAAATAGAGTTTTGGTAATTAGGAAACAGTTCTTAATGAGCTGTCGAGTAAAGTTTCAATGAGATCATGATTCAAATTCATCTTTGCTGTTTTAAAGATTCATTAATCTTCTCTAATTGTATATCAGGATAAACTGTTTAATTTTATAGTGAAAATTAGCAAAATAAAGTAACTAAGAATGCAGAAAAGCAGACTGTTATTCATAAAATAGAATATTCAGTACCTAGTATTACAGAACTTGGTTATACAGATATCCTTCTTAAGACTTGGCTTTACTTAGGCTCCTATGAAGCATCACAGCAAGGTTTTTCTATATATATGTAAAATTTGAAAGATCTGAAGTGTGCTTCCAATTCTTGTACTTAAAGAGTTTATTGAAGAGATCAATTATTCTGGCTATTTATGAAGGTAACAGGGCCATAATATAATATTTAATTATATGGTGAGAGAGATGAAGGACATTGCTATTAAAAGTGCAGCAGCAAGATACAAGAAAATAATTAAGAGAGACTAAAGTAGGGGAATCAATAAAATTGTTAACTAAATTGAAAATAAATACCATATCTAAGAATGTGTGGCAGATAGAACTTCTTGGTAGGTTAAGATTTTGCATAATCTACACATTGTTAATATCGAAACTGAAGTCCAATGAAGTTGATAAATTTATTCAAGATATTCCCTATCCTGATATATGTTTGAGGACAAAAGAATCACACGAAAAGCTAAGCTGAACATGAAAGATGGAGAGATACTTTAAAGTGATTAGCTGTGCCAAAGGTTTATATAACTTTTGATTCATTCAACCAGATAATATTCTGTAAAATATTCACATAAAATTGGATTGGACTATAATATGGAGAGAGATAAATGATGAACACCCAAATTATGATTCTTTGTTGAAATTAAAAGAAAGAGTTTAAGTTTCTTTAAGTTTAGTATTTCAAAATGAATAACACCAGCAGGTGAGTAATAGAGCATATATTCCAAATGATAACATTCCGGAAAGCAATTATGTCAATCCATGGCATTGAATTAATTATAATCAATCAACTTCACAGTAAAATATTCACTGACATAATATGAATTCATGCAGTTTGAGACTTAGCATATTCAGGAAATATATGTCAAAGCACTATTCCATACATCTCAAAATATATAATTATTTACTGATGGATATAGAAAAAAGACCCTGAAGACCACTATTGCTTCCTTCTTGAGATTATTTTGCATAGCCAAAGACGATTGAATATAACATGTCAGGTATGTTTTAAATTACCGAGATAAACATAATAGTGCCAGTTAGAGTTATTCCTTAATTGTGACCCATCTGTCTGTAGAAGATGCAATCGCTGAATTCCATCAAACCATGTTCATAAAGCCAAATTAGCGAGAGTATTTGGTATAAATATTTATAATGTGAACATAAACCCTCTTCGTTGGTCTAATTCATATTATCCATCTATGAAGAATAATATTATAGTTATGTGTAATAACCAGTGTAAATATATAAGTTATATAATAATTATATGCATATAATCCCAAAGTATATATTGGAGAATCGTACATAAAATACCCGTGAATATACTTTAAGTCATAAAGTTAGACCAGATATCACTTGAAATTATTCAACTTTTTATTAATGTTTAACTTTGCTCTTTCCTTCCAAGAGTTATATCTTTAATTATGTTTTCAAAGCTCAATGTAAGTATTGTTTACTATTTTCTACTCCAGCGCCAAGTCGTACAGAAAAGAGACTGCTATGAAGCGTCACTTGGCTCCTATTTTCGGCGGGTACGGCGAAGCTAGATCGTGAGTTATTGCTCTTTCGTCAAAAGGACGAAATTATTGATATTCGTCTGCAAAATGTGTGAAATACAATTGGATTCATATTGTAGGCTTTGTTTGAAAGAGAGTTTCTCTCTAGTTAATATTTTCACTCGCCTTTCTTCATCTGAGGAACCGGTGTCGAGAATACTAAACTTTGTATACGACGTAAAGGTAAGTATCACGTTCGTGATTTTGTGTGTGGTACGGTATCCATATCACAAAAGATTGCAAAGAATATAAACAACTTTATTTCTACAATCTTTTAACCTCACGTGATGAATATTATTTTTATTCTCATGTCTTCTTTTCCTAAAATCCCGTGCGTATGTTCATAATACGAATATGATTCCTTACTACTACTTTGGTATCACGAATATGTTTAGTATCGTTCTTTCATATTATGTATCATCACTTCTATGTTTTAGATATGCGAAGATGATGGCCTTCCGTCTAAAATATGTTTTCCTTGTGTGTGGAGGATGCTCGAGTTCCAGGCTTACAAAAAGAACGTTCATTACGCTGAATCGGAGATTATGAAATTGTTGGGTAAAACAAGGCTTGTAAGTGTGCTGCTTTATTTCTGATTGTGCTTAGATTATTCATTATTATCTACGTTTTATACTAATATGAAATAGACGTAATGGAGTGCCTTTGGATATTTTATCGAGTTTTTGTTATATTTCAGAATTCAGAAGAAACTTCAGTTGACGAAGCGAATGACGATGCATGTATTGAGGCTGAAGATGTACAAACGGTATGGCTTTAGAATATATTATCTATGAAAATAAATACGAAAACATCATGGTAATGAATTTATATGCATTTTATGTATTCCTGTATCTTTACAGGATACTATAAAAGAAATACAGGAACCTCAAAACGACAGCAATGCCATCTCCGAAGAGGTTAGTACTTGTTCGAAAATTCTGTAAACAAAGACTTGTTATGCGAAATATATTTGCGATGTTTATTAGAGAGGATCAAATTCCTTATGTTTTATATTTAATAATTTTAATATTCCAAACCTTACCATGTGTAGAACTTGTTCTGTTTCTGCATATGTAAATAAGTTGCATGTATAACTTCTCATTTAGTTTTTTTAGTATTAGATTTGGAGATACCACTCTGGACATGATATTATTTAATAACGCACTTGAATTTAGTTACAAAAAGTATGGCAAAGTTGAAGAACTAAGAGAATAACAGAAGGTTTTAAATTGCTGCCGAAAATTCATTAAAAATTCAAAAGCGTGAAAACAAACCTGTGTTGTTTGCATTAAATTTTCTCTTTTAATGTAAGGTGATAAGAACACAAAGAAGAATTAATTGACTGAGCTGTTATTTTTTAGGTAAACATCAAGGAAGAAATGGAAATAGTAGAGTGGCAAATACCTGATGAACTAAAGGGAAGAGAGTTTGTAATGGAGGTAAGTACAGTGATTCTTAGCCATTCTATAGACAATTGTTAGGAAATAGTTTGCTTCAGTTAATGGCATATTTATCTAGGGTTAGAGAGAAGGCTGACAATCATAGAAGCACAGTCAAATTTTATATATATTTTAGCCATTTGGTAGTCTATTCTCTGAAGAAAATATCAGTGATTTTTCTAACGTCTTTTCCTATATCTGATTGGTAATGTTGACTATAATTGACATTTGGTGGCTGTTTTTAAGGTTGGAATCTTTGTCTATGATTTCAATAAAGCCTTTTCTTCAGATCCTTCACTAAATACATTTTCATAAAAGCCATTCTATGCTATATAGTGATTAATATTTTGTATCAGACTGGTATTATTTACCATATAGTTTTATAATTGGTATAATAAAGATATTGTGTCACAAAAGTAGATTAAAAATTTTTCTGTCATATTTAACAATCTGTTTCTTTTTCAAGGACTAATACAAAAATGTAAATAAAAGGTAACGTTCTTTCGATTTGCTGAAATATATTACTGTTTCATCCAGACAAAGTGTTTCTTTTTCTGAAAATCAGTTGACAGCATTTCTTTTAGAAAATTTTTTACCAGGATATATAAAAATCTGAGATATATTAAGATCATATTTAATTTCTAATCTGGTAGATCATTTCCCTGGAAGTTTCTAATAGATAATAATTTCTGGTAGAATATATCCCATTGTGTTAATGTATGTTCATTCCACTTGATTTTAACTGATATGAACCTTTTATTGAGAATTTATCCAAAGTAAAAATCTTTTTACCTGTTTAGAAAATCATCCGAATCTTTCCATCAGAGAATGAAGTTGAGCCAAACCAAGAAGAGTATTTGTTATGTGTAGAAGAGATGAATGAAGAACAGGTAAATACAAATGTTTTAATGCAATATTATTTTAATATTTTAAAATGGTCTTTTATAGACTTAATTTTCAGTTAACAGTAAGCCAATTTTTAACCTGTAAATTATTTCTGGAGAACAGTAGTTATAATCTACAGTTAAGGAGGGTCAATACCTTGCCTGAAAATCCATTTGTTGGCTGTTGGCAATTACATCACCATGGGGCTTGTAAATCAGTAAAAAAAATGTGTTTTCATTATTCAACGCATGAAAGATGAAACTACACTCCCATCTGCCCGTTTTTAATGATGCAAACCATAACGGAGAAAGAAATTTGAGAAGAAATCGACCATTTTTGAGGTGGCTCTCGGTTATAAAGAAGGATATGAACATTTCATCAGATGGGAGTGTAGCTTCATCCTTTAGCATTGAATTTAGACAACTTTCAAGTTTGTAAGTTTTATAATAATCCTATAATCGTGCAACGTGAGCAAGATGTACAGCGTTTTTTGCAAAAAGGAACTGGCACTGCAATCCACTTCCCCTCATTTTCCCTCACACTCATTTTTGACGAGGAAACATAGTGAAGCGATGTGAGGCTGATAGCAGAGCCAAGTGTTGGAAAATAGCATGCGAACTTGCCGATAATTTCTCAGCTTAACTTGAAAAAAGTATCATTTATTGAGTAAGAGTTTAAATGGTTAGGTACGATGGAATTGTTCTGGATTTTAGGTAGGAATAACATCAATCCCTTCATTGTGCAGTGGTCTAGAATCAAAAAAAGCTGGCCAAATGACGGAAACGGTTTTTTGAGTGCAGGTTCTGATTCCTTGCTTTGATATTACAAAATGGTTAAATTTTATACTCCTGCTTGTTGTTTTTCAATATCCTAATGCACTAAAATGAATCATGGTGTCAGACATGAACAATTTTCAGAGAAATGGGCAGTCTTGGATTTTTCGGAAGGCGTTCAAGCTTGCTGCTATGTGGAGGGTTTAAAAATAACCTTTAGAATAAACAACGATGTTATGACTTATAACAATTCTTTATCTTTTGAATGGTTGCTTTCTATTCCTTTCAAAAATGATATTTTGCTCAAAGCATCAAATGGTAGACACCTTTTTCGGACAATTTTTGAGATAAAGTAAGGAATATAAATAGTAAAACGACCTTTGTGCATCGAGTCTCTTATACCACGTCATTGTCAGAAGTTTCTAGATGTGGAAGCCAAAGAAACTGTTTCAATTCAGGTGCCTACTTTTTTTTGATGGAATGGAAGTTGATTTTTTGTAAGCGCCGCCCTGTCTGTCTCACCGCCATGGAATCTTTGGTTACAGTTTCGCTGTCTTTGTGGTGATATGAAGGTGTTAAATTCTGGTTAATTATCCTCAAAATATGTGAAGGCAGTGTAAGAAAGGAATTTAATACCTCTACTTTACTCAAAGAGCGTAAAATTAAGGAAAGCTTAAGAATCAGGTAAGATGTGACTGTATTATAATTTTAACTGTGAAAAAACTTATAGCGATCTTTTCTCTCTTGGTAATGGTGGAAAATATGGTTGACAGAAGTTACATTGTGAAATCTTCACATCTAGAAATTGTTACAGACCCTTGTGTCAGGGTCTCAAGTAAAGTACGGTTTATGGCACTTCTGCACTATGCAAACACTTATGAGTATCTGCTCATTGGCTAAGGTTATTCAGTGAGTGCCTTTGGGATTGTTAGGAAAAGAGAAAAAATTTTTTAGTTTCAGTTTTAGTCTATCTATGAAGGTGGAAAGTTCATTATTTTTATTTAAAATTAGAGATGGATGGTTTTTGAAATCAAGAAGGACCAGATATTTATGTACGTTTTTTAAGTTTAATTCAGTCCTTGTCATTTTTGATGGAGTGATTCACTAGTAAATGAATAGCATTGCATATTATCATAAGTGAACTTCCACGTTGCATCTCTAGCTACTAGTATTCCTGCTTTCCTTCTGAAGTATATGTCAAATCTCGCTTTCATTCCTCAATGCCCATCATTCCATCTATCAAAAATAGCAATAAAAAAGCATGGGAGATCTTATTGCATTGATAACTGAACCTCTGGATGCTTGGTTGAGTACCCCCAATGACATTCAAATTCCCCTCTTTACTATACTTACCCACTCCACCTTTTGCTAGGGGAAGACATTTCCCCTCGTATGTGGCGATCAGTCAAAGTAATTCCAGTCTCAAAGTATCGACCCTGTTAATGTGATTGTTTATTCTTTTGATAAATGCATAGATGAACCCTTTTCTACATCTACATCTACATCTGTACCCTGCAAGCCGCCTTTCGGCGTGTGGCAGGGGGTGCAAGCACCAGGACTCTATTTGCCCAGTCGATTATTTTCGCGTATTGTTCTGGGAAAAAAAGAATTCTTGAATCGACTGGTTTTAGCATCTATTTCTCTGATCTTTCTCGCTGGATCAGAACGGCCTATATAGCAAGGAGGGTGCATAATCTCGGCTACATCTTCTATGAACGTGCTGTCTGAATTTATCAAGTAATTTTAATCTCTGATTGAGCCTTCTTTCTTCTAAAGATTCCCATCCTGCCTCCTGAAGCATCCGAGTAACACTTACCGATTTATCATAGCAATTTTTTACGAAGCGTATTGCCTTTCTTTGTACCTTTTCTATCTCGCGAATACAACACTTTTCAGCAGGGTCCCATATACTGCATGCGTACTCGAGGTGAGGCCTAACTAGCGCAAAGTAACATCGCTCGTGGACTTTTTCTTCGCTTTTACCGACTACTCTTTTGACGAAGCCTAGTTTCTTAAGAGCTCGCCCACATATGTTATGGATGTGGGTACCCCAAGTTAAGTTATTCGTGAGGGTTATTCCGAGATATTTTACCGAATCGACAGTTGATAATGTTTTCCCTCGAAGGCTATATGAATTATTATTGGCAAAGGATTTTCTTTCGAAAAAATTAACTACTGAACATTTATCTATGTTGAGCTCCAATTGCCAGTCGTCGCACCATTTTACTATTTTATCTAAGTCATTCGACAGGCTTAATCTATCGTCATTACTTTTTATTTCTCTATAAATAACCGTGTCGTCCGCAAATATTCTAACGTTACTGTCGATGTGTTCATTAAGATCGTTAATGTATATTAAGAATAATAATGGCCCGATTACGCTTCCTTGTGGGACACCTGAGGTCACCTTGACTAGGTTGGAACTAATACCATCTAATACTACTCGTTGTTCTCTATTGGACAGGAAATCTTTTATCCAACTTATTACTTGTTCGTTGATGCCCGCAAGTTTTAATTTGTACAGCTAGTTCCAAAAAAAACTTACCACCTAAGCCGCAACCCGCATAACAGGCAGTGAATTTCCTCCGAGCGAGCCTTAAGAAGTGAGAGAGAGAGAGAGAGGAAAAACATGGCGGAGATGGTCTGCTTGAGTCATAACTCCGCCTGCAGAGTTGAAATGGATTTATTTGCTTTGTTAATATTGCAAAGATTTATTAGTATCCTGAGTTTGGTGGCATTGGCCTAGCAGAATAGTATTATAACAATACGGATGTCGTAATGCAAGAATTCAGTTATTATAAAATGATTATAACGAATCAGTATATATTCTAGCGTTGCTTCTCGCACAGAGGGAAACGTCGCACACAAGGTCCCGTTATTCCTAGGAAACCGAGGCAAACCCCCTTCCCCTAATAAAATTTGAGTCTGAGGGCGAAAGGCACGAGCAAGTCGAAGGAAATTTTGGCAAAATCTGCCTCTGAGCCGCTCTGAGCTTATGTTTAGCATTGAGATGGGAGAAAGAAAATTTCCGCGCAGTTTGAATCGGTGTCGGACCAAAAATGTATAGACCTCGAATTCGACGCCTTCGCTTGCAAAACTCTGCGGTTATAATGGGTGGTATTATATAATACAATACTAGCTAATATTATGCATCGTTCAAGAGAGCAGTTATTAGCCTTTAAAATTATATACCAAAGGAGTCTATATCGATCACCAGTTTTATCACAGCCTGTGTGAATGCAATCTACACAAGTAAAGTAAGGCACACTCATGGCCATATAAGGCTATTACATTAATATGCTACATTAAAAAACAATAAGTAAATATATAGTATGAAGTCTTGAGGCATTCTCTGCGTATTTTAGATACATTTTGTTTCATTTGATAAGCATCGAAATTAAAATTCGATCGGTAAAAAATCAGTAAATTTTATCATCTATGCAGTTGGAATTTTTACTATACCGTCCAAATCAATTGAGAGAAAATGTGCTAGAATCGATTTTCCTCAATGAATAAAGATGACGGACACGAGACTACCATCTTTCACATTAATTTTGAATTAATTAATTAATTTTTTTCGGTGTCATTGAAGTGTGAATCGAATAAACTTGATTTCTTCTGTGGATTCCTCTTGAAATGGTTGCAGTCACAAACCATTACGTTCTTAAACATTCTTCTCGCTATATTTATCACCTTTAAAAGTTCTAAAATACACAAAAAGATAGTGCGAATGAGGTTTGGTCATAATGCTCATTGAATGCTACTGTTAGCTATGAATGTAAAATTTTCAATTAATTTTGAATGTATACAAAACTACCTACATTATTTATATTTCAATTGTTTATTATAACGTTTACAATTATTATAATGTAAAAAACGTTAAAAATACGCAAAATAATAGGGACTTGGTGAAATAGTTTTTCCCAGGGCCTTTTTACCTGTAATTCCAACCCTGTAATATCACATGGGGAAGCGCATATGAGGCTCATGTTGAAATTTTGCTCCCCTCGGTTGATGGCTGGCCCTGCGTAACTCTCATATTTTTCGACAGAATTTTAATGATTGAGATGAATGGGTGGTGGTTTGGTATGGCTAGTCTATCTACATATTTATCGATTGGTGATATTGAAAATATTCCTTCGTATTTAAAATGTATGGCTATGAGAAACTTTTCATCTCTCCACATTCCATGACAAATTTGAAAAGCAAGATAGAGGAGTGATTGGAAGAAGTGAATAAAGCAATGATTTCACCAGGACTTCAAGAGAGGGACTGTTTTGATAGAGATAGGGAAGTGAGAAGTGACGGCAACAGTAATATATACACTCACATGAATTTAACAACCAAAAGTGTAAGAGGTATGTTAATTCCAGACTTTTGGATGAATCACAATAGGTAGGCGCATTTTTTGCTTTCCTAGTCGACCAATTGTTTACTTTGAGTAGGAGGAACGACCTCTTTCAAAAGTATAACCCACTCGCTCACCTTCTCAATTTTCTCATCCAACATATATTTTTTCCGTTTATGACTGCCTCCAGAGAAACTACTCATTTATCCAATTTAAGTAATATCTTAGTCAAAAATGATTAACATTCAAATATACAAGATATAACGTCGATGGCTCATCATACTTTCAGAAATTTCCTTCTCATGCATCAGTTTATTCCCAGGATCTCCAAAATTGTATACTATATCGATGTTCAATGTTTTATAGCAACCTTCTCTTAATTCTATAAGAAAGTTCGAGTAGTTCACTAAGCCAGTAACTAAACCATCTTCTTATCAGCAATTTATTTTGGAAAGAGATTTCGAGGTTTTTTAAACCAATAGAAATCGCTAACATTAGTATTACTACCTATGCAAGCCAATGTATTCTTCTAAATAACTTTAGAGATATTATTTATCGGTATTTGGCGTATAAACTTCAAGTTTCTGCGACATTGAATATGCGAAGTGTCTACAATTCCGTATTTACGTTTCAATTCATATTTTAGTGACATTATAATAGAAACTTTAGTCGATCTAGTAAGATCATCTTCAACGCTCTATCTACTTTGTATCATAGATGTTGTAAGAGAAGTTAAACGATTTGGTTCTCGTAAGCGTAAAGAATACATATTAGGTGGTATTTCTCTAATTAATTTTTCAAGTAATTTCAAACTACGAAATTTTGAGCTCAATATAGAGACAAAATAAAGCATAAAAAACAATATTTATAAATAAACAATCATTGACGAGGAGCTTGATTTATATAAATGGACGATAGGCACATTACTTATTTTTTCGTTTTTGTCGTTGAATTAGTTATTTAGAATAAGCTAATACAGTTTATGCCATTCACTTTAAAAGCAGAATATAGAGATACTAATTCAGATATGATGCACCCAAACATTTTCAACTTTATGTTATCATTCAGATTTTCCGAAGGTCCTATTTCAACTAGAGTGATCTTCCTTGCATTACCATTAAAAAAATTCAAAACATCTTCGCAAAATTCGTAGAGAATTATGATGTGCCTAGGATGAAGGATGATGCTACGAAGGTCCTTGGAGTGAATGTTGGAATAATGGATTACATATAGAACCAAGAATATTTTAACAGCTAAGGTATGAATCATGAGAATTAGAGGAATATTCTCATGTAAGTCTGGTTACCATCCGTTGGTTTATATTTTTAGCGTATTCTTCCATGACTCATATTACTCATCATTCATAATTATTGACGGTGATTTTTCTTTTAATCATTATACACAATTCAAACAATTCGGGTTATATAGTTTACTTGAGGCATTCAGAAACCGAAGCAGGGATCATTAATCATTAGTCTCACTTTCACCTAGTGCATAGTTCTGAAAATCATTTCAGTATAACAATAGAAATCGTGTTGTGGGTGTTTTCACACCCCCTGACATACGTCATACGGCGGCTCGCGGGGTATTAATGTAAATGTAAATAAACCAGATGTTAACGTGTAAACCTGCAATATGCAAGTATGCAAAAACCTGGTATTTATCTGCAATATGCAAATCAGTCTTAAGGTTCTGATTTGCCATACTAACTGTTGTTTCTTAACCATCTGGATTCCTTGCAAGAAGTCCTGAAAGGTTGTCTACCTCAAAAATAAAGTTGAATATCTTCATTCCCTAAGGGAATACCCGCGGCGAAGATAACAAATCGCGGATCTACAATTTCCCACCTTACTTGTGATCGGTCGCCGCCACCATACCCTAACCTTAGATACCTGCTCAGCAGGGGTGCGGTCGGTAATCCTCATTAGCGCTTTCAAATTCGCTACCCCGGATACATACGACCACCCACAGTATGCCGAAAAGGGGGTTTTCTTTTTCAGAGCGGAGTTCACCTTCACCCATCGGCCGTTTTATGGTTCCTTTGAGAAAATAGATAATACCTTTCGATGGACGAAACAAAAGAAAAAGAAACAACAAAGGAATGAATAGGGGATACTCCTAGGGCCAGGGTGGAGGTCCTCCGCTCTCTCTGAAAGACTCGGTAAAACTTCAGACGCGAATTTGTCAGAAACAGCCAAATCTCATCTCAAAATCATAATGCTTCATCTGATACTGTCATCACGAATGCCTGATGGAAGTAAGAACAGAATGGCATGTTGATGCATATATTCTGAATTACCTAATGCTCTGTTAATTGTAGTATCAAGCAAATTTTATACCTCTCTGTATTGCAGAATAATTCAACTGCGAAGAAATCGAGTCAAAATTTGCACCACGGGGCAAGAAAGAGATTTAGCATCAGATAAAAGTTGGGACAGCATAATTTTCGAAGGAACATGAACTTGGTTTAATTAAAGGGATGGTTTTTCTGGGACTGGCAATGAACAATATGTTCGGAAAAGTGTTATGAAATGCTGGAGTTAATTTCGTCGTAAATTAATTTTTTATTCGATACGTGAAAAAAAATTGTAGTCCTCAGTATTTAAATTAAGAGTGCTACTATTCTAATATCTATGTTATTTTCTAAAATACTAAATTAGCAATTTGAATTTTAAGCGATTACCTTAGAAAATGATGATATCACAGCAATTAATATTTTACTTTCTATCATATGATTTGGTGGTATTTAAAATTTTTATAATATTTGATGTAATTATCTGATGTAGTTGATCGTAATTTACTTGGTTTACTTTATTGTAATATGTTTTGGGTCTAATTTTCAGAGCTCTTTACCAGGTTGACTTAAAATGATTCTTTCTCAGTGTATTCGTCCAGATTAAGTTTCTTTTCATCTTTGCTTTCATTAGTAGGTTTCGCAGTTTTTTCATGCTCCCCTTCTCGATAGCATTTCTTCTGCAACATAAATTAGTTGAAATACAGTTGATTGTGTTCATATACCTAAGTATTCTTTATCTCCTTGCAGAGTTTTCGTTCATGTTTCTATTTGCGTCATAGTCGTGAAGTTCCTCTAAATAAATTTAAAAGTTCTTCCTGTAGGCGTCAAGAGCATAAAAAACGTAATAATATAATCCTTTTCAATCTTGCAATGACATAATTTTTTATTGGATAATTGAAGCAGCTAAAGTAAGTTTACCCGATGTCTCCAGAAAAAGGTGAATTACGCAGAAGTTTCAGGCCGAAATAAGGAGATCCGATGTTTATTCATTTTTTAATACTATGCTGCTGACATAGTAAAAAGTAACACTAAATTTAAACAAGATTTCGTGCTAGTAAAGACGATACAAATACGTTCAACGCGTTTCACAATGTTTAAAAAAGCGCCGTCTGAATGCTCCTCCTTCCAAGAGCCAATAGAATGCATGGAAAACTCTAGACTCGCTCTCATCGAGCTTCAGGTCTGTTATGCGGGTTGCGGCTTAGGTGGTAAGTTTTTTTTGGAACTAGCTGTACAACAATTTACGATGTGGGACTTTATCGAACGCTTTCCGAAAATCCAAAAATATTGCATCGACTTGTCTTTTACTTTCGGCCGATTTCAAGATATCGTGAATTAATAACGCTAACTGTGACTCGCAGGAACGTGTCTTACGAAAACCATGTTGATTCTTTACAATGAATTTAGAGGTTTCGAGAAAACCCATTAAGGAACTAGTAATTATATGTTCCATTATTTTACCACTCAATGAAGTTAACGAAATGGGCCTATAATTCGATGGATCATCTTTTACGCCGCTTTTAAAAATTGGGGTGACATTTGCAATTTTCCAATCTTTTGGGACCTTACCTTCGCTTATAGATTTTTCAAATATTACTTTAAGAAAGGGGCCTATGCTCTCTGCTAATTCTTTAAATACTCGAGCTGGTATATCCTCAGGACCAGAAGCTTTATTTGGCTTAATCTGCTGTAAAAGTTTAATAATTCCGTCTTCCCTGAATGTGATATTCGACATTGTTTCTGCTTTATTAACTACTGGTAGGGCGCCTAATGTAATATCGGACGTAAATACGCTATGGAAATATTCATTTAAGATATTTGCTTTTTCCTTAGAATCGTTAATTACATTGCCGCTGTTATCTTTTAACGAACTTACGGTTTGAACTTTACCTTGGACCTCACGCACGTACAACCAAAAAGCTTTTGGGTCCTCGTCTAAGTATTCGTATAAAACTTTCCTTTTAAATTGACGGAGGGCATCACGCATTATTCGTTTTGTTTCTGATTTTACTCGTTTATATTCGGCCTTTACCTGATCCGTTATTATGTTATTAGGACCATTAATGTACTTAATATAAGGACCTCTTTTCCTTTCCAGGAAATTGTGGGAATCTTTCCATCAGAGAATGTTGCTGAACAAAACCTTGAGCAGTATGCATTGTGTGTTCAGGAAACGAATAATGTACAGGTGAACGGAATTAAGCATTTTTAACTTTGTTTGAACATTCTAATCATATTTTACCTTAGATTTCATGGAGATTTGGCATTATTTCATGCTACTAATGAAATTTTATTTGCTATATTGAGTACCTTCAAATGTGTGACAAATAATGTTTTAATATAGAAATCTGCCTTATTTTTAGGAAATAGTTGAAGAAGATGGTGTGAAAATGGAAGAGGAAAACTATGATGAGAGAATTAAAAGCTATCAATTGACAGAGGTAAGATTCAAATTGCAGAAATTATTATATGCAAAATAATTTCATTGCAAAATTTTATATTATTCACTTTAAAATTTCTATCCAAGGTAAGCTAATGTCTAATGTTAAAACTATTGATACAAAATAGTATTGAAAAGTTTGTTAGAATGTTTTGATGGTATTGTATCTTAAATTTTATGAATATTTAGGAATATTTCATGCTAAAATTGATATTAGAAGGCAGTATCAAGTACCTTT
This sequence comes from Pachydiplax longipennis, assembly GCA_036926295.1. NCBI lineage: Eukaryota > Metazoa > Arthropoda > Insecta > Odonata > Libellulidae > Pachydiplax > Pachydiplax longipennis. The sequence continues at coordinate 367,946 of JAVFKF010000021.1, read as the reverse complement.
GAAGAAGCAAATGATGATTTATTGATGTAGAAATTTATTTGATTTGTAGGAATTGGTTGAAGGAAATTGAGTGAATTTGGAAGGGGATAATTCTGATGAAGGAATTACAAGTAACCAATTGACTGAGGTAAGTTTCAGATTGTAATAGCAGTGATGTATAGTTCTGCAGAAATTTCTTACAACTTTTTCATCAAACTTGTGAATTTCCTCTGCTCACTTTACCACTTTAATTGTGTGTATATGTATTGGAGTTTCTTGTATGATTGTTCTATGTCCCATCTTTGAATAACTTTCAATGTTACATGCACAAGTTTAAACATGTTGCAATCATTTATTTATCCTCTATTATCTTATATGTGAGAAGTGTATACGTAAAGGTAATCTTACTCTATTTGGTAGTTATAACTGTCTTTGCTTTATTTACAGGCTTCCAAAGAATCAAAAGTGTCTTCAGCAGATGTGGTAAATGAAGGAGAAAATAATGATAAGATATATCTCAAAGAGAATAGCTCCTTATATAATGCTAAAGAATCCTTTGATGGAGAGAATTCAGAGGAAGGAGATGAAAGGCAGGCATTTGTTTGTGCTGCAGAGTTGAATTGTACAGACAAACAGGGTGACTCAGGGTTATCAGGACAGACAGCAAATGTTAAGGGAAAGGGTTTGCGTTATTATGTTTGTGATATTTGTAAAATGAGCTATAAATGGAAGAGTGCTTTGGGTAGGCATATGACGATTCACTATGAAGATAGACCATATGCTTGTAGAATTTGCAACAAAGGATTTAAACAACAGAATGGCAGACATCAGCATGAGATATCCCCTATGAAGCAGGAGAAAATACCAAAGGAAAAGAAGTTGTACACGTGTGGTACTTGTGGGAAGCATTATTGCAGCAAAAAGAGCTTATATAATCATTCATATGTACACACTAAGAGGCATTGCTGTAGTGTTTGTGGGAAATGTTTCAAATGCAATATAGACCTGCAGAGACACGGAAGGACACATACAAAGGAAAAGCCATTTGAATGTGATATCTGTCAAAAGTGTTTTAGTCTAAAAGGAAGTCTAAAAGGACATGTTGCTACTTATTCCTCAGAGAGACCATATTCATGCAAAATTTGTGGAAAAACTTTTAAAGATAGGAGTAACAGGTATCGTCATGAATTATCCCATCTAAAAAAAGTTTAATTAAATCCATCTCAGGTCATTCTGGGATCTCATTCTTTCTATATATATATCATTTTCTGTTATGTAAGTGAAGATGTTCTGTTCAGGAACCTTGTTTGTATACACTCAATTTAAGTTGTTTTAAGTTCCTACTTGTAATAAATATTATAAATAATTAAACACTTTGAAACGGAGAAAAAATTAGAGAACACTGAAGAAAACAACCATTTTTGATGTAGTGGCACTTCCTTGTAAGTAAAGATACGAAAATTTTGTTGGATGGAAACTTAGCTTTATACGTTAACTTTAAATTTAGATAGTTTTTAAGTTTCTAAGTTTTATAATAATCCTGTAATCGTACAACATGAGCAAGATGTACAGCGTTTTTTGCAAAAATGAACATGCTGCAATCCACTTCCCCTCATTTTCCCTCGCACTCCTTTTTGACGAGGAAACCTTAAAGGTATGGGAGGCTGATAGCAGAGCCGAGTGTAGGAAAATAGCACTCAAACTTGCTGATAATCTCTCAGCTTAACTCGAGAACTTGAAAGTATCATTTACAGAGAAAGAGTTTAAATGGTTACGTACGATGGACTTGTACTGTATTTTAGGAAGGAATAACATCCATCGAGCAGTGGGCTAGAATCGAAAAATCTCGCCAAGAGGCCAGAGATGGTTTTTTTGAATGCAGGTTCTGATACTTCGCCTTGATATTACAAAATGATTAAATCTTATTTTCCCATTTGTCATTTTTCGACATCCTAAGGCGTTAAAAAGATGCATGGCGTTAAACTTGAACAATTTTCACAGAAATGGGCAGTCTTGGATTTTGGGTATAAATCATCAAGTTTGCAGTTATGTGGAGGGTTTAAGAATATACTTTTGGAAAAACAATGATGCAATGACCCTGAACGATTCTTTGTTTTTGACTGGTTGTAATTATTGCTTTCAGAAATGATATTTTAAACATTTAAAGCAATGAAATGGTGGACAATTATCGAGATAAAGTAAGGGATATAAATGTTAAAATGACCTTTGTACATTGAGTCTGTTATACCACGTCATTGTCATTTAAGAAGTATATAGATGTGGAATCTGAAGAAACTGTTTCAATTCAGGTGATTTTGGATTATTAGGAAAAGGGAAAATATTTTTGTAATTTCAGTTGTAGTCTATCTAAAAAGGCGGAAAGTTCATTATTTTTATTTAAAATTAGAGATGGATGGTATTTATAAATCAAGAAGGACCAGATATTTATGTACGTTTTTTAAGTTTAATTCAGTCCTTGTCATTTTTGATGGGGTGATTCACTAGTAAATGAATAGCATTGCATATTTTCATTGGCAAACTTCCACATTGCATCTCGAGGAACTAGTATTCCTGCTTTCCTTCTGAAGTATATGTCAAATCTCGCTTTTGTTCCTCAATGCCCATCATTCCATCTATCAAAAATAGCAATAAAAAAGCATGGGATATCTCATTGCATTTATAACTGAGCCTCTGGATGCTTGGTTGAGTACCCCCAACGACATTCAACTTCCCTTCTTTACTATTCTTACCCACTCCACCTTTTGCTAGGAGAACACTCTTCCTCTTGTAAACATCGAAAAATCAAACAGATTCCAGTCTCGGGGTATCGACCCCCCTTAAATTTAGAGATCTTAAAAGTATTAGAAAAATATTTATTAATATTTAATAACTGTTCATTTATTAATATTAGTTAAATGGTGATCTTGCCAACATTGATACTCTGTTAAAATTAACTATAATATATACTGTGACAAAACAAAAAATATTCATAAATAAATAAATATTAATAAAAATATTTTTGAATCTCAAATTTGAAATTCATACTGTAGTATTATATATAATAAAGACCTTTACTGTGTGCAATTTTCATATTTTAATCTCGTCCCCTCAACCAAGATATTGGAAGTGGAAATTTGAAAAAATTCAAAAATGTTTTTTTTTAATTAGTAATTTTTAAACAGTACTATGTCCATAAGTGATACTTAGTTAAAAGTAACTACAGCATATGGTGTAATAGCCCAAAATAATTGAGGCTGAGAAATTGTTCCTTTGAAAAGTTTCTCGTCAAAAGTTGAATTTTGTTCATTTTTGACCAATAATTTTAAGGTGTTACAAAATGTTTAAAATATACAGATAGTTTGGTAATTATGGTTTATTTTCATAGGGCAGAGTGTACTGAAATCAATGCAGATTATTTGAAAGTCCTAGGGTATCCCATCGCTGAACAATTGAAGAATTTGTGGATACTTGCAAATGTGAAAAACCGTGAGCGGCCAAGTACAAAAATGGCGACCATCTCCAAACAGTAAACATTAAAAATATTTAAAAAATACTCTTGTGCTTGCTAAATTTAAGGGTATCTCCACACCAAATATCAATTTTTTCTGAGTTTCTCGAGGAACCAGTGTTGGACCATTGCTATAGATTCACCCTATACTGATAATTTTTACTTGTATAAATAACAATGAATGCTATATTTTTTACTTCGTGGTATGATATTTCTACATTATGTTACTAACAGATTCTACATCTTTAGCTGGGAATACATCCGCTATTTCTTGAAATTTATTCATTTTAGTACATTTTAAGGTCCAATATTTAGCTAGTTTTATAATTTAATATTTGTCATTAGAATTAATTACTATACAGTTTCAGTTATGTTACTCCATAATTAGCATAGTTTTTCATAAATTGAATATAAGTTTCTATACTGTGTTCTCCCATATATTAGTTAATTTATGCATAGAATCAGTTTTAACCCTAAAATAATCATTGTTATTCAGATGTGAGATTTTTCATTTACTCTTAAATTCTTGGCTTCCTGACTGTAAGCGATTCGTAACCTTTAATTGGTTGGATCTAGTCATACTGACCTGGCCAATATTCCTTTTGAAAATTTTGCTAATAGTATTATATTGTTCTCAGTTGTTATTCTATCTAGTTTCTTTTTCTTTATCACTAAATCATGTTTTATTCGCAAATTAATGTAATGTTACTCCAAAATACATTTTACATGGTGCAAATGACACTATGTCTTGCTAAATAATGTGGCCTGAAGTGATTTAGTTTCTTCATAATAAGGGGTGCTAAGCTAACTTTATTCATTCCATATTTATTCAAGAAATATGTGATAGACCATTTCCCTGCAGTGTTTCTGGTAAAATGTTTAAATATAAGAGTAGCAGGCAATTGCATAAAATTACTCACCAAAGAAAAATTTATATTCTTTAAAAACCTCAGGCCATCTTTGAATGTTGTGTTTTAATGTATTATTAGCTCTTTGGAAGTGAGAATTTTTAGTTCAAAAACTTTGTCTAGGCATATTCAATTAAAGTTTCTTAAAGTCAATGTTTACATTAAATATTTTAAACTTAATAAGTACTTATTTGAAGCCCTTCCCTTTGACATTGAAATGTTATTCAGGCACAAACGAAATGGTGAATATGATTAATATTTGCATGTGACATACTTTTTGTCATACTGATAATTTTTACTTTTATAAATTTAAATGACAATATATGTTGAATTTTTTACTTATATTTTTACATTATCTTACCATGTTCTTAATTATTTTCAGAGAAGTCTTCAGCTATTTCTTGATGAGTAATTTATTTTTAGCAAAGTTAAGATCCAATATTTATCTAGTTATTTGTATATTTCATTATTTGCTGATAGAATAAATAACACTGCATTTTAAGTTTTATTACTTATTTTCATGGAGAAGGCATAAATCTCGGGAAAAGTTTGACTACCTGCCAGAGAAAGCTAACCTGGGATACGTTAGTGCATCCATTGATTAAATTAATATTCTAGCAATAACTATGAAGTGTATGATGATGAATATTACAGTCCTAATAGATTAGTATATGCAAATTTTTGAAATGTGTTGAGTTTGTCTCTGTTATGAGAAAAACTGATGTCATGATACATTAAAGTGGTTAGTCATTGATTAAAACAGCAAATGAAAGACTCATTCGCATCCAGCTATAAAGGACTTGTGATGAGATACAATGAATGTTGGCTTTACATTTTGTGCAGCTATGTAATGTGTTGGTATATAATCCAATTAGCCATGTAGAGTTGTTTATAACGTTGAATCTGTAATACTTTCTTGTTACTGTTCTGCTATATTGTCTAAAATGTATTCCTATTGTTTTTCAGTTGAGTTGATACAAAACAAGTACTTATCAGCATCTGTATTTACACAAATCTGATTTCTTCTGAGCAATTTTTCAATAACATTTGATTTACTGTGAGAGAGCTGTCAGTGTCCATTTCAGTAATATAAGTTTCATTTATCATTATTATATGGTTTCCCATGTAACAAATCAAAGTATAAATCTGAGGAATGTATTGTATATTTGTTCAGATGGGATCATTTGTTTAAACCTCATGTTTAGCCTACAAATATTTGGATAAGAATTTTACCATTGAGGCTCAATAAATTAATGTTTATCTTCATATATTTTATTTACTTTGTAGTTTAATTGTATAATTTACTTTAATATGTTATCAGGCTGATGTGCAGTCCTTTATAATAAAATTTTCTTCCAAGGATTATTAACAGGAAAGGAAAGAGGCATAAATGAAGGACATGATGAAAATTTTGTTAATTTGAGGTATATTTGTTGTGTGATTTAATTTCTTTGTTTGTATTTGTATAAATAAAGATTTAAATATACAATGTTTCCTGAATATGACCTTGTTATTTTATATGTATCGATAATGTTGTAAGACGTTCAGTAGTTAAATATCAAAATAATTGCAATATGAAATTTGAAATTTATGATAAAATTTTTGGCTACAACAAAACTTACAAAAAAAAATTTATTACTTCCTATACTGATTTTTGGAAATAATTTCACTTTGAAACTTCTGTAAAAAATTCATATCACATACTTAATTGATGATGAATGAGAGAGAAAATGGATGATATAAGCTATTTGTGTCATTAAGGTGAAAAAGTCTGTTTTATTTGTAGTATGAAAATGAAAAAATAAAATAGAGAGATAGTTGGAATTTAGAAAAAAAACGATTAATGGAAGTAGTACGTTTCATTTTTTCACCTATATAAATGAGAAAAACACTTAATTTTACAAAAAACGCTAAAAAATATCAAAGTACCATTTAAATCTTTCAAAATCGGCGGTCAGATAGAGCACTATGCATTATGGGTAATATGGCGCTTCTCCATTGTCTGAGAGAAAGGAGAGATGAAATCCAAAATGGCCAAATACTTCCCCAAAATTCCAATATAATTTGGAATATTTGAAATAGGCGGTGAAATAGTTTGAGGTGCATTGTGGGTAGTGACGTATATAGAGAAAGGCTTAATAGTGTTCAAAGGGGTGAACACTTTTACTTTCATTTCAAAAACTGAGCAAAAATGGGCGAAAAACGCCAGTTAATGAGGTTTTTGTCCTCCAAATGATTAACCCTTTCGCATTTCGTCCTTCAAAAAACGCACTCAAATTCCGTCACTTTCTGAGGGCGCTACTAGTACTTTTAACAACGTTAACTATATATCAGGATGACTGATGTCAACTTCAACTTCCTATTGGTGTAATGGTTATAGTGTATTGACGTAAATATACTGCTATTCAACTCAGTATTTACCTAATTCAAATCCGGCTGAAGACATTTTTTGTCGGGTCTTTTTCTTATAACGCACCAATTTAATATATTTTTAAAGCTTCTTCGGGTAATTTTTGAAAGTAAATCGGAATTAAATTAAAATTGGAATTGATTTTAATTATTTATTCGGCAAAGAAGATCAAACCTTCGAGCAATCTGTAAACTTTTTCGTGTTTTTCATGGAATTAGACTCTCGGTAATTATTTACCGATATTCGAACTCTTTCAAATTTAATATACGAAAAAATCGACTTAATTTCGAATTTATGCGGTAATGGGAACTGATGAATTCAATTGTTGATATTTTTATCGAAAATTTACGTAATTTTCTCGCATAAAGATGACTTATAAACTATAATATTTGTTTATCTAGTTGTTTGCTTACTTTGAAGATTTTTCTGTTATTTATATTTGATTCAGGAATTCTTAATAGTCTTAAAAGTCTAGTGTATACATTCTACTAAAGAATAAAGAATAAAATATAACTTAATAAAGAATATTCCCTTTTGCTTGAATATAAGCATTAATAAATAATTTACATGTGCAAATCTTTAACAAACACTTAAGTAATACAAAGGAAACTTAACAATTCTTATAAACGATAATCCATAACAGACTAATTACCAAAGAATTCTCATTTTGTAAATACCGCAATTGATGTAAAGTTACTGACTATATTATGAAAACCAAAAAGTACTAATTCTAATTTCTATGAAAAGAGTGTGAAGTTCGTATCACTTAAAAGAAAAGAATATCCGTAGTTGTAAATTATCTTATTTCAAAAATATCTTATGTACTTTTTCATCTTTATATACGAAGTAAATTTATGGGGAAGAATTATCGAATGATTAGTATCCATTGCAGGTAATTTATACTCAACTCTAATATTAAAAGTGTTTCAAATTTCGCTCTCATTTAAGTGAACTAAATAGCAGAAGAGAATATTGATAAAGTTCAGGCTTTTGCCGTTTGGGGTACCAAAGTATGCCTATAATGTGCTGCCACCTGAAGGAGACACGGCGAAGTTCATAGCAAATCCATCATCACATTTAAAAACATTAAATACATTTAAATATTTACTTACGAATTTTTATTTGTAAAAAACACATTGGATCTCCACTCTATTCTATTCAAATGCTTTGGGTGGTCTCTATGTGTACCTTCCATGTGATCTAACGATCAGTTTGTTGTATTCTCAAGCTTATGACGTAATATTGTTTAAATTACTATAGAAGCAAAAGAATAAACGATACCATTTTCGTAGGTCTGTCTTATATATAACTTCCGATTAATTTATTTATTTATATTTTTTTGCGAAGATTACATAATGAAATCGACGAATTTCTTATCTAGAATTGTTTATGAAATTACATTTCTTCAGAACCATTTTTAATATGAATTGTCTTTAATTTTGATAAAAATAAAGTACGAACATTTGTAACTTAGTCGATTTACACTTTTTATGGCATATTTGGTATCGTAATCTCGCATTTTCAAGAAATTATCGTCTTATATAATATTCTATCTTTCTAAGATAAACTAAATTTTACAGATTAGTTTTTCCATTATAATTTCACATCCATTGTTTAATTTAACAATTCTTGCAACTGTGATACTTAATTCATACACAGGACGCAAGATTTAGAAGCAAACTTTAAGTAGATAATCTTTCCAATTGTAATAATATACATAAGTCAAACAAACTTTTCTAAGAAATTACATTTTATATTCAGAAATATTTAATAAGGTGGACTGTAGTCAGACTTATGATTTTAATCTTTCACCTGAAGATATACTGAAAATAGTTTAAAATATTATTTCCTGATGGGATATCTGGCAAAAATTCCTTAATGATGAAGTGAAGAATTATCCAAATTCAGTGTCAAAGGAAGACACTGTCCTTGTACGAACATTAGATTATTTTTGTGAAAATGGAAAACGCCGTAATCTTATGCAACCTACATAAGCAGCACTGTATCTTGGGTTGCCAAAGTTACAGGATAAAAATCAATCCACCAATTTTCTAAAAATTACACAATCATGCTGAAAAACTACCTTTAAAACTAATACTAAAACTAGGAAAGTTACAGGATAAAAACCAATACACCAATTTTATAGAAATTTCACAATCATGCTAAAAGCTGAAAAAACTAACACAAAAACAGGGAAAATTTAAATGCATTAATAAAACTGAATTGGTAAGATTCATTTAGCTGAAATATGGGAATCCCAATAGATATAGCGGCACAGAAATATTATTTATTATCAGAATGAAAACAAATATATAAGATGAGTTAATAAAACTGCCTAAAACAGTTAAGATTGAAACATCATTTTAAACCAATAAGGAAATTAAATATACAAAAAACAATGCTTATTTTAGCAAATGTTAACCTTTGAATATAATATTTGGTAGATTTAACATCGTTTCATAGTGACTTTTTTCCAATAACACATTAAATTTATACAAAAAATGCATCCAAAAGAGACTTTAACAGGAATCAATTGTATTTAGAAATAATCCCCATTTGGACAACATTGTCACTGATACTTGTCTTAATACGTAAAACAAGAAGTCTTCAATATTCAGAAATCTTAAGGTAAAGAGTTAGCTTGGTGAAAGCATGTAGAAGAAAGATGATGTGTCAGTTTAAGTTAAAGTTTCTGCTCAGGAAAAACATGTATAACTCTCAATATTTTATACACTTAAAGGAATTCTATAAAATACTTCTGACTCATTGAGCATCAGATCCATCTGCACTAACTTCAACTCTTATTTTCTCTTCACTCTTCTGTACAATGTATTACATCAATTCATAAATTATGCAACAACAAGAAAAAACTGGAATAATCTCACAATGAGGATCATATTCCTAATAATTTAAAGGAAATCAAGAAGAAATAAAAGCTTTTTCTAATTTCTTCAGCTTTCTTTTACAATACTGGATAAGATAAATAAAATGTTGTATCTACTTTATTTGTATTTATTTCATAATATATTCCGTAATTATTTTGTACTATGCCTACAATTTAATATTGATTACATAACATATTGCTGAGAGGAACGTGGCATTCTAAAATGATAATTTATCAATTAATAACTATTTCCAGATACTCTTTCTAGCAACGGATTTATGTTCCCCATTTTAAATTATTAATATGTATTGGATCTGTACTCAAAAATTTTCTTATTCATCAAACAATTTAATTCTTACTCAAAAACTGGGAACTAGAGCTTAATGTTGGAAAATGGTCAGCAGTTACTTTTTCAAAAAGAAATTAAGTCTAACAAAGTTCAGAAAGATTTTAGAGAACAATCAAAACTGTATATTAAGAATCTTACATGTCAGATTATATGTTTCTATTTTATCAGTAAAAGCTTTAAAAAATTATGTTAAATCACTGCAATGCATTCAGTTATTCAGAAATCTGTAGCTTGGTAAAATCTGCAGAAGAAATCTGCTTTGTGAAGTAAGGTTTGTACTGAAGATAAAATATACACAGCAAAAAATAACACCAAAGACCATTAAGGAGCTCAGGATATAGGTTATATATATATTGGTGGTCTGAAAAGTTTCTGACATTTTGCCATTTCTCAACATGTTTTCTGAAAATCTTCTGAAGATTCTGGATAATCTGGGGTCTATTGTGTACATTTAACATCCTTTCATACTGCTCTAGTAATACCTGAAATTTATACAAAGAATACATTCCAAAGAGACTTAATTTGGATCCTTCAGTAGGAATCAATGGCATTTAGAAATCATCATTGACATTGATACAGATACTTGCCTTAATACATACAACAAGATGTCGTCATTAACAAATCTGAACGGAAAGAGATAGCTTGGTAAAACTGTGCAGAAGAACTCTGATTTTTGAGTTTAAGTTTATACTGAAGATAAAAAATAACAAAGAAGACATACACCAAATACAGTACTGGAGCTTTTTTAGTCAATTAAATATAGACAACTGCCTTTCACTTACGATTTAGCACACATCTTTTTAGATTCCATAACAATAAATGAAAAGCAAAACATCTATCTCACTTCATTTTACTATGAAAAAGAACAATAAAATTTCCAGGTACATCTAAACATGAGATGACTTTATCATCCATTGATAAAATTGACTTACCTTAATTTTTCATAGCTTAACTATATCTCTTTCATTAAAATGGCATCAGAAAATCATACACAGAGATTTACAATATATGATAATAATTCAAGACTCAATCCCACTTAATGATTTGCAATTTTTGATAACTTTCACATGAAACACATGTTAAAGATACTGATTTAATGCAGATTTTCCCATTCCCAAGATGCACTGCAACATGACGTAGCCAATCCAATGTCTCATTTGATATATGAAAATAATTGATGGTATTAAAGTCTCCATCTACACCATTTTGGACTTTTATTCACTTATTTTCTCATTGAACCTTAGCTATAATCTCAAATTCGATCAGTTTGCAGTTGAATGAATGATATGCATTTAGAAAAACTCAATACATCAATAAGAACTTTAAGCCCTGAGTAATTAATGTTGCAGTCTTCTGTTTTAAATTCATCATTTAAATAAATTATGGAGACACAATGAATTATGGAAGCAACTTGAGGTTTTTATTTCCTTAATGAGAAAGATTAGTGCACATTATTAAACAAACCTCAGTCTTTTACTTGGTGCAACTTTTATTATGTTAGAATTTAAAAAAAGATATACAACATAAACATAAGGGAATTAGAGGTCTGCAATAAATTTATGATAATGATACATCTAAAATTGGCTTTCATCTCACAATAATCCAAAATTTTTAATATGAACACTATAAAAATGTTTATACCAATTACAATGGCTTTAATAATTTAAATATGATTTGGGCAGTTACTTAAATATATTGTCCCTTGTTTGAAATATGTAAAAACTGTACTGTAATAAAATTGAATATTTATCAGAAAAATATTTCATAAGTGAGAAACTGAATTGTATTGCAAGAATTGGAGCTGAAAATGCATTCCATATAAAATTTTGAGGAATTTTTCCACCTTATTTGAGTTTTTAGATGTATTTAGAAATGGCTGATGTGCACAGTTTCATATGCAAGAAAATTTCTCTCTCAGTGCAAACAAATGCTCATATCATAGAGTGTTTCCAATGAGACTAAATACATTTGAATCAACTCAAACAGGGTTGAAATAGAATGAAAGGAATGGAGTATGTGATGTTGAGTTTTGGTTGGGTTGAAATGATATTTGTGATTTTTTCATACAGAGAAATGAACAGGATGGCTCATGCAAGTTGTGACTGCAAAAACACAATATCAATAACAGATTAAAATCAGTTCAGAGCAAGTATTTGGTGCATTCCCAAATTTGCAGTTATAATCTCCCATTTTGCATATCATTTGATAATAACAATTCTTTGCCTTTAATCTAATACATATTAGGAGTAAATATCGATCTTCTATTTAATCTAAATAACTGTAAAACCAATCATCAAGACATGAAATCAGCAGAAAGTCATGACTCTGCCATAATTGTACTTCTAAAAGACAACAAACACACATCAAAGAAAGGGAATCTTTCAGAAAAAGTGAGGCATTTAGTCTTGTAGCAGAAGTCCACGTTTTTGAAATCCTATCTTGATTAATTCTCCTATGATAAGCATCTATAATTAATATCATAAGGCTATTACCTTCTATTCTTTTGCAATTTTTACTATACAATGAATATAATTTAGAAAAATTAGCAAGGCTGCTATTTTCTTAATTCTTCAGAGAAATAATACTGAAAAATGATAGAAATACCGCAATTTAACAATACAGAGTTATGTACAGCAAGATTAGTCCTTTACCATACAGAGTATTAGGTCCTGAAATCAGAAGCATAGGTCATCGAACAAGTTAAGACAGTTTCCCAAGTAGACGAGGTTTTAGATTCTGAATATTAAGACCTTACAGTCTTTATTTATTAATAATCAGTAATTGAGTTCAAAACTTCTCTTCTTCCTCCTAACCAGTCATCAAAAATAAGATAATACACAGAAAATGTATGAGAAAATAGAGGCAGTAGAAAAGAATTAGGTATGGATGTGAGAATGTAGCTAAGGTATAATGTTAGAAAAAGAACCAAAGGAAGAAAACAAGTAGGAAACACCAGCACAAATGGATAAGAGATTGAATGAAAAACTGTGTATAAAATTGAAGTCAAAAAATCAAATAATATGGCTTAACCCTTAAACTGTGGGAAAAACATTTTAAAGCGTTTGATCTTCAATTTTATGGCCTCTCAATGCAGTGCACAGTCACTCACTCCTCTCTATTGTTTTGGGTTGAGAGTATCTCAAAAAGTATTGCCCTTATCTGGGAAAACCCAAGTTTAACAGGTTCCCCATTCTCTGTGTTGAGGGTTCCTTCGAGTACGTTTTATTTTATTTTTGAATAGTTATTATTTTGTTAAAAATCAAGATATATGCATGTTGTTTGGTATCAAAATAATCAAAAAAACTGCTAACATAATGCCTCTGAACTGAATATTAAATAAAAAATTATTGTTAAGTAAATAAAAATTGAAATTTTCTATACAAAAGTAGTTAAATTTCTTGACAATAACCAAACTCTCAGGAAAATCCAGATATCTGGATTAGGAAGGTCTATATCTGCTACCACTGGCCTGTTCAAGAAAGCAGCTCTTGCAGCGTAAGGGTTCAATTACATAAAAAGAAATCAACAGTTGGATGTTTTGCAATCATTCACTTATAAAGAGAATAAATGAGATAATTTTATATTATTTGGGAATTAGAGTTTATAGATGTTGCAGTTAATCTCGATTACCTTTGAAGTTGAAGTCTTTAAAAGAAAAGTCAAAGATAGATGATCTTTATCAACCGTCAATCCCTGTACTCCTTCAGAATCAACATTTTTCCTGAATTTGTTTTCCAGAAGAATGCTTTTTGCTGAAGGAAATAACTCATATTTAATCAGTGCACAGAATTTTGGAATTTCTTTCTTTCTCTTATTGATTCTTATTTCCTCTCAATTCTTTTCTAAGGTGTGCATTTTTGATACATTTATTATTCAAGATTTTATTCCTTTAACTAACTTATTTTAGCTAAATTTAATTAAGCTTAAATGTTTGTTTTTTGATAAAAAAGTGATTTCTGTATCAAGTAATTTAGTTCTTATTTACAAAGACTTTGAAAAAATGGGAACTGGATCTCAATGCAAGTAAATAATCTGAAGTTAATTACTTCAAAAAACGCAATTTTGTTAAGATTACTCATATATATTATATACGAGTAAAAGTTGCTTGCATACTGCAAGCTAATTGGTAAAAATTTACAATAAGTTCCCCTTACGGGTGTCATCTTCGAAGCTTATCCAGCAAAATTCTTAAAAATTGCCGCAATACATTTCTTACGTTAGAAATTTTCATCCATCTGGCATCGAACTCACGGTCATATGCAACCTTTCTTCCACTGGTTCTATAGAAAACTACTTCAAACGCAAATGCTGTGATTTTGAATAGTCTCCTGCATAAAGAAAGGCCTCAAAACAATTTTAAAAAATTTGCGTAAATGACCGCCTGGCGTCGAACACAGGACCCGTTCGTGAGAGACAATGGCATATGAATGTTAGAGAAGTGCCACTCTGACGTGTTTCAAAGTTTCAATTCAGTATCTTATCGGGAAGGTCCTAAAATAAGATCCGTTATTCCCGTTTGAAATGCATGGTAGAATCGGAATGACACTCTTGCATCGAACCAAGGACCACTAGAGAAACAGTAGACGTCATGAAAGAATGTTCTCAAACACCTCTGTCACCATTCCGGGTTTTATCTTTCCAGCTTATCGGGAAGGATTTAAAAAAAATCATCCAAGATTTCACCAATGCATTTCTTACGGAAGCATTTCGAACCCACCTGGCGTCGAACACACGGTTATTTGCTAACAATTCTTCCTTTGATACTATGGAAGACCATCTCATCTGCAAACACCGTAATTTTGATTGCTCTATCGCATCGAAAACGGTCTCAAGAAAGATTGCAATTATTCACGCTAATGACCGCCTAGCGTCGAACTCAGGACCCTTCTGTGAGAGAAAATAGCGAATTAATATTAGGTAAGTGCCATTATGACGTATTCCAAAGTTTTGATTCAATATCTTATCGTGAAGGTCCTAAAATAAGATTCCGTTTTCCCCGTTTGAAATGCATGGTGGAATCGGAATGACCCTCTTGCATCGAACCAAGGACCACTAGACGAACTGTGAAATGCATAAAAGAATGTTTTCAAACGCCTCCGTCGCCACACGGAGTTTGATCTTTCCAGGTTATCGGGAAGGCAATAAAAAAAAATGACAAAAATTTCAGCAATGCATTTCTTATGGAAGAATTTTGCATCCACCTGGCGTCGAACTCACGGTCTTTTGGCAACATTTCTACCATAAGAACCATAGAAGACTACCTCAGCTTCAACCTCCGAGATTTTGGTTCCTCTATCTTACCGATAAGTGCCTCAAAATAATTTTCAAAAATCCACGCAATGCATTCTTATGGGAAAATTGCGATTTTTGGGAATTTCTGGCATCGAACCCATGATAGCTAGCGTCGAAGTCTGCATTATTCTGGCATCTAGAGTGTAGGGCCAGTACGTCGAAAAAATCTGACATCGACGGCGCTCGTGGAACATGGTCAGAATTCGTATCCCCTATATATATATATCTATATATATATATATATATATATATAGGTATATCTGGAGAGTTAGCTATATATAATAGATGGTGAAAAGGTAAGTGTAGTTCATTCGGATGAGTATCTGAGATATAACTAGAATAACTGGAAATAAGAAATAACTGGAACACACATTTGAAATACCTATGTGAATGTATACCATAAGCTCTGCATTGCAAAGCATATTGTTGACAGATTCAAAGAGATTAGAGAATATTATTATTTCACTTTCGTTCTCAAAAATATTGAATATTCAGCAATTTTTTAGGATAAAACAGGTGGACCATTCCACGGGAAATCAGACAGAAATATGCCCCAATTTTTTAAATTCTATGAAAATTTTTTACTTGCAGACCTCTATGGTTAAACCTTCATGGCAAAGTTTCAGCTTAAAAAATTTTCTTGCAAAGTTATTAATTTTTAAAATTTCGAAATTTTTGCAAAAATCAGCAAACATGGGTCATTTGAAAGGGCTCTAACTTTTGAAGAAAATGTCTAATGGGATTTCTATTTCCAGTTTTGGATACTGATTAAATATATCTTTGAACAGTTATCAACAAAAGTTTCATATATTGTTTATAATTTTTAAAAAATAATCAACGAATTATTTAAGGCAACATTTGACTTTGATGCTACCTAATCCTTAGATTTTGAAATATATCATTGGATTTATCTGTTGTTTATCTTTAGAAAAACATTTACTAAAATTGGCACAACAATAAGAAGATATTTTAAAATTAATGAATATCGAGCAGTCCACGTTGTGCGAGCCTCAGCCCCATGCATTCCACAGCCACAAGCTCACTTAACTTAATAGTATTGCTACTGGTAGATTTGTACACAGGTTCAACTCAAAATCTAAGCTGAAAATAAGTCTCCTAATTTTTCTTTACATGTGAGGTCAAAAAATTGAAGTTTAAAGCTGTTTTCTTAAAAGGTTTTCTGAGATTAACGTTTTTAGTTCGATTTTGGTAAAATCCTAGAAATCAACGCGAAAAAGACAGAAGTTGTTTTAGCTCGATCTTTGTATAATCTTAGAAATCTAAGCAAAAAAATATGATAAACTCGTTTTTCGCTCGAATTTTGTAAAATACTAAGAATCAATGCAAAAAAGACGGAAAAATTATTTTGCAACTCGATTTTGGAAAATCATAGAAATCATTATGAAAGAGACTGAATAAGTCGTTTCTAGCTTGACTTTACAAAAATCTTCAAAATTAATGGGAAAGAGACGTAAAAAGTCAAATTGTTTTCAGAGTGAATTACTTATGAAAGAATTGCATATTTGTGAATAACTATTCATATTAAGATCACTTTTGTTTCCATTCTCACAAATTCCACATAAAAATTATATTTTGTGACCAAAATTACAATTTTTACAGCATATCCTTTCACTCATACACACCCCGATTTTCTATGACCATTATTTCTAAATTAATTATCCGATAGTATAAAAGTCTGCAATTTTATTGAAATAAATAACTGTATGACCACCTCTTATTGAGGTAATCATGATCCATCTGGATGCAAACCAATTATATTACATGCAAAATTATAGCAATACGTTAGTTATCATCTAACGAATTGTAAAATTACAAGTTTCTATACCGTCGGAAAGAAAATAAGGACAGTGTACAAATATTTCTTGCAATAGATGCAAACATCACATCACAAGAAAGAAGTTTATAAATACCTCTAAATGTTGCCTGTATACTGCAAGCTAATTGGCAAATGCCTAGAAAAATACATGACAACTTACTTAAAATCATTCACCTCTGTGATTAACATAATGGGAAAATATGACAGCTCTGGAAACGAACCTCTGTCCATCACCCTAAACATCACCAATGACTCATGGTGAAGACCCCTCTATTTCTAAGCTGAATTCAACATTGAAGTAATGCAGGAAGATTCTCAAACTTCATTCCCAATTCATGTTATACTACAAAGCAAACGTTTGAAGCAATGACGTTCAGAGAAACGATAAACTGTTTCTAAAACATATTATTGACTACTCTTCAAATCCTGGGACATAGATTTCTACCTTCTCAGGAAGTGAGATTAATAGATAGTTGGTTTGCAAACTCAGGTGTGTGCAAAAATTCTCATCTTCAAAATGCATTATTATTTTCAAGAATTTATCTCCCGATAACCTGGAAAAGTTTAACGCAGGCTGTGTACAGCAGTTACCTTTCGAATGCACAGCTTACTGTTTCCCTGAAGTGCGTTGGTTCAACGCCAGGACATCATTTCAATTCGTTTCTAACTGAGAATCACGAATTATGGCTGAAGAACTTTCCATAATTATAATATTATTTCGAAAACGGTCAGTCTTGTCCAAACAGTTGTATGAAATCTTATCTCAAGAGATGGTCCTAGGTTCGGCTCCAGGCAGTCCTAAAACTCCCCATGAAATGTACAGTAAGAAACTGCAATTTTTAATTTGATATTTCCATGAAGATAGAAGTCTGTAACTCGGTATATGAACAATAGCCGTTAATTTGTTCAATGATTGGATTTCTATGATGGTCCTTGGTTCGATGCCAGGGTATCATTTGCACTAACCATACAATTAATTGGGAAATTTTTAATTTGAGTACCTTCCCAATATTATCTATAATCGAAATTCAATTCATACAGTAAAAAGGTTATTATTTTCCAAAACCTAATTGGCTAACAACCTCTACCCTAATCAACCCTAGTTCAAGACCAGACCAGGTATATTTTCCGTTTTCATATACGCTTAGCTGACTTTGCAATGCTTTGACCTAAAGTTTCGAGCATAATTGGATGTTTTGGTAATAACTCATTGATTATCTTGCAGTATTCAGTAAGCAACAGTTATTCATAATAATAAATGATACCAATATAAAAAGATAAAGACGTATATAAAATGATATAAAAATAAGGAAAGCTAATATAATATAAAAATACTTAATACTTCATCTAATCTCTCATTAATTTAAACTTTGAAATTGTTATTAAAAAGGACAGTGGGTTGGAGAAACTAAAATCAAACCATTCCTTTATGCATTACAAATACTGGAATAATTAAGACATTGCACTGAAAATTCTTAATTGATATTTGAAAAGATGAGAGAAAATTCAGGAGAATTTATGTAATTATTGAGAATTGCTAAAGTATAGCCTTATCCTGGAATTTAGGTCTTATAAATTAAATAACAACATATATAACTATTATGTGAAAAAGTAAACTACGATTTTCATTATTCTACTCTGTGGAATATTTTCTTATTGCAGCACCATTTATAGATAGTTCTGGGGCATCACTGTTGAAATTATCTCAGATTTAAAAGACAATCTCTTAACATATATTAACTACAATAGAATTACATACACTATTATTGTAATGGTATTGTTTACATACAATATATTCTAGTAATAACTCTATACATCTCTGACAAAAAATAATTTATTCCGTACCTGCTTGAAGGCCTCTTCAGTTAATATATCCCATTGCTTTACTTCCATTATTTAAAAATGAGTATTGATCTGTACCAGTGATATACTTGTTTAATTTAATTTTTCATTATCATCGCAACATAATATGGACTCTCTAATCTATAGCTAAGTACCTGAATGCTTTGCCAATGCGTTTAACTCCAAAAACTCTACTAATTTATTCACCTTTCTCCTTTATCTAAAGATTCCGACCCAAGGAAGATGTAAGAAGTCAAAAACCTCAAAACAAAATCATAAATATTCCATGAATCAGCTGATAGCAAGATGAACATTAAGTCCATATAATTATGCACATCAATGCTCATACAGTCTGCAAATAACCGTTCTCTAGGTGTCTACTCTTGATTTAATTAGCATTCATGCATTAAATACAGAATTTCATCAACGAATAGCAGTTCACTTTAAAGCCTTGAATTCGTACAATTTATCAGCACAAACGGTGCAGACAAACGGCGGAATATGTCATCTATAGATACCTGTAAAAAGAAGGTAATCAAGAATGAATAACCGTGTATATGCCAAACAAATGCAACCATAAATGCCCTAATACACGTATTACCTGTATTAAGGGACACGTAAGTAAGAAGTAAACAACTGCTTGGAGTTCGTAGATGCTATTCCAAGCGTAACTACAATCGTCTCAATCATCTACTAAACAATGCACAAACAGAACTAGCTCGAATTTTTCTTTTTGTTTGATCCAAACTGAATAAGTAACGAGTCAATTTCATAGTTCGGAAATCGCTTAATATCATTCACTTTCTTACCTCATAGTTGACTTTATTCTAAATCGTCAGCGCTACCTTGAAATACTTGTTTACTTCGTAAATGCATATTCAATACTTCTTGTTTTCACAACAAATCCTGTATAGCTCGAGACGGAGCAACAAAGAACCTCAAAGTTCACCAGCATTGTTTGGTGCCGATGACGCTATATTCCAGGCGTAATTCAAGTAAGTTTAACATCTACTGCGAGCCTAAATGAGAACTTGTACACATTTCTACTCAATCCAACAACACATTTAGTAAATAGAGCAGCCATCTTTAATTGAATAGTATCGATACCAACTGCGATGGAATATATATCGAGATTAATCAAACACGATACATATGGCGAAAGTTTTGAAGTTTCGTCTTTCGCTCAATGTATGGGAAGGTTTTGCGATCTCTTATGCTAGTGCAGCATAACTTACTCCCTCAGATTTGGTCATTAGATCTAGTATCTTTCTAGTAATCTATTCCTTTAAGTTAACCTTTTCTTCTTGCCCCGTTCCTCTCTGTTGAAGTTTAATATTTTTGTCATAATTCGTTTCCTTGGTTTGCGTTACATTCTCCTTGTACTAGTCCAGGCACGTTTAATGTACTGCTATAAAGTATCAGTAATATATCTGGTAAAAGTTGGCAGTAAGTAAAACGATGAAATCTTCGCCATTTCTACCCTAATTTTATTAACCTAGATTCCTATTCTCTCGCAGTTTGTATCGATAGTAAATTAATAAACGGAAATTGCTTCATTAAGGTGGTTGTTTGATTACGAATAAGTTCTTCATTAAAGCTCTGAGTAGAAGTTAAATTCCTAGAGTCACTCCCGCAATATGGTATCATCGGCTTTATTCCCTTAACTATTTCATCCCAAGCTTCTTTGATCATTTCTTCTGCATGTAACTTAAAAAGAGATAAAGGACAACCTTGTCTTACTCCCCTCTCTAACTCTGCCCATTCCGATTCTCCGTTAGCAACTCTTACTCGTGTGGTATGATTTAAATACAAATTTTGCACTAAACGCCTATCTTTCCAATCCAACCCAGTTCTTAGTATCACCATCAGTTTTGGCCATTGAACTCTATCGAAGGCCTTTTCAAAATCGACAAAACAAACACAAACGTCCCTTTTAAATTCTAAGCTTATGGTAAATATACGCATCCAGGTGTTTATGCTTATGTACATACATTGTTTTCTTTAATCAATTATATTGCGGGAACTATACATCTAATTTTAGTCAAAAAATTAACATGTGTTTTTAAAAAAATAGCTCCACAAACAGACTGCACAAAAAATTTTATTTTGTCTTTATGAAAATCTTTTCCATCATAAAAATGGTCAAAACAGAAACCAAATTATCTCTCTACACTGCAAATATTTTGTTATAATTCAGTTTAATGAAGTGTTTACGAAATGCAAATTGCATTAATCAAATGAGAATGAAAAAAAATTTGAGCTCATCAGTGCTGCCATCTCTTGAAATTAAATGGTAACTTTTCTTTTCACCTTAAGAACCCAATAATCCCTCAAAAAAAATAGAAACGTTTAATTTTCTCATTCAAAAGTCACCACCTGCTCTTAAAATTGAGCTCCACAAACTTCTAACACAAAATAAATTCATTATGTCTTTTTAAGAATCTTTTTCTTCATAAGCTAGGTAATAAAAAGAAAGAAAATTATTTTTCAGTGCTGCAAATGTCTTACATAAATATGTTATGCAGATGCAAATGATTCCAAGTCGCTCAGCATAAAAGGAAAGGAGATTAAATTATGAATTTCATTGAAAAGTCAAACAGATTTGTTTAAACTGGTTTTTATTTTCTTATTATCTGAATACAAATGATATATAATGTATGTTTTTTATCTCTAATGTAAATATATATATATATATGCATTAATTATAGGATATCATCATTCTTAAAATATTAAATGGCAGAGGATGTCTGCATCATGAATATGTTATTTCAGTGTTATTTTATATCTCAATTTCACAAATAAATGGAAGTTTCTCATGACAATAGTAATCGTAAAAACCATAACCAGCTCGAAAGTATACGCAGTACTGATTTCCATTTCCATTATCTGGTTCTCCTGATCCCCATTTTCTAAATCCAAGTGCATTAAATGGAGTTCCTGTTGAAGAATTAAACATGCATTTGTCAAATAATCTCAAATATAAATGAAGAAAACATCACTAAAAACATAATTTCTCCATCAACTCACCCAAAATGGATTGGAATGATCTGTTTCTATGGGGATCGTGGATCCCAACCCATATTTCATAATAATCTCCATCTTTCCTTATTAATTTAGTAAACTCTTCTGCTTCCTTCTCTGAATCTATGACGCCCAGATGACCTCCTTCGTTTTTGCAGATTCTGACTGCATTTTGGAAATCTGCACTATTAGAATGAAACTTATAAAAACCCATTCCTGAAATGTATTCATATCCTTTTCTTAGCAGAGACACTACAAAAGAAAAGATATCAATGTTAAAAATTTAATTAAATCAATTAAAAAATGCAATGTTTTCACATTTTTTTGTCGTAGAAATCCAACAAAAGAAATTGAATCGATATTAATAAAATTAACTGTGATTAAATTGAATAAATTCATTTATAAAAAAATTTATATACACACAATGAAAACATCATAATTGAAACACACTCTCAACTAGAGGTTTTAACGTAGATATATATATATATATATCTACTACGTACTTTTTTCTCGATTTGGGATTTTAATGTGTTTATTTACCATTGAATTTAATATATTGAAAAGTTCAATTTTTAAAATCATTTGAGAAAAATGAATTATAGAAAATTTCAGGAGCAATAAGAAGAATTAACAATTAAATTCCAAACAATGTGTATCAATGGTAACAGTTAAGCATAAGACAATGCATATCAAGATAATAAATTTCAATTGCTTGATATTTATTGAGATTCTATATTCTGACCATGTTCCACAAGCGCCGCCGAGGTCAGATTTTTACGACGTATTGGCACCACACAGTAGATGCCATTATAATTTAGACATCGACGCTTGCTGTCATGGGTTCGATACCAGAATGTCACAAAAATCGCAATTTTCCCATAAGAATGCATTGCACCGATTTTTGAAAATTATTTTGAGGCACTTATCGGAGAGATAGTGGAACCAAAATCTTGGAGGTTAAAAATGAGATAGTCTTCTATATTAAGAATGGAAGAAATGTTACAAAATGACCGTGAGTTCGACGCCAGGTGGGTGCGAAATTCTTCCATAAGAAATGCATTGCTGCAATTTTTGCTTTTTTTTCTATGTATTATGGATAAGCTGGAAAGATAAAACCCGGAATAATGACAGAGGTGTTTGAAAACATTCATTCATGAATTTCACCGTTCGTCTAGTGGTCCTTGGTTCGATGCAAGAGCGTCATTCCGATTCTACCATGTATTTCAAACGGGAAGAACGGAATCTTATTTTAGGAACTTCCCGATAAGATACTGAATCGAAACTTTGAAACACCTCAGAGTGGCACTTCTCTAACATTCGTATGCCATTGTCTCTCACGAACGGGTCCTGTGTTCGACGCCAGGCGGTCTTTGCGCGAAGTTTTCAAAACTGTTTTGAGGCTTAACATACGATTATAAGTACATAACCATACATGTAGTATATATTTTGAATTATATATAGTATATTAAGTATAATGGTTGAATAAATTTCTGCACTTTTTTCAATTTTATTTATGATTTAATGTTTTTATTAATTTAACTTTTTATTAATGTATTAATTATATTCGTAAAATTGTTTATATTATCTAAAACCTTAGTTACCAGATGATTTATCAGTGCTTTTATTTTATTTATGATTTAATGTTTTATGTTTAGATATCTCTTATTTAATGTACCAATTTTATTTGTAAAAGAGTGACTGCCGGTGTTAAAGATTTAAATAAATAAACAAATAAAAATGTGGCTGATTAATTAACTAATTGTTGCGCTTTGATATGCAATTGTTTAGTTACATTGTTGTGTGAAGCTTATCTATTTTCCATAAGAAGTGGCAGCTTCTAAATAAATTTATTATTGTTACTCGTCATTCTCCTTGGTAACTGTACTTCGTACCATGGTAATGTCGCTAAGTAACCTGCGTATTAAATATTTCACTGCAAGTACAACTTTCGTTGTCAAGGAATCCTCCCGCCTATTATGAATAAACAAACACGTCCCTTATTGAAAATAATGCGTTACATGTAATAGTAAGGTAATGTAATTTCTCTTTGTAATGTATAATATGTAATGGCTTCCAAAAGACCACTGATTTTCACCGAATAAAATGAATAAACATCTCGTAGAATCTTTATCTTGCATCTACGGATGCTGAGGCGCAGATTCCGAAGTTACTTACGACGATAATGGTATCCAATTGTATAACGGTATCTAAGATATGCGAGTCGTAAACAAGTTGCTCATTCAATGATTCACAAAACCCTTTGAAACTTTGAAACACGTCAGAGTGGCACTTATCTAACATTTCCATGCCATTGTCTCTCACGAACGGGTCCTGAGTTCGACGCCAGGCGGTCTTTCGCGCGAATCGGGTCGAAATGGCGAGAATTCGGTTAAAATAAACAGAAATTTCGTGAAAATTTGAGGCTGTAAACAACCAATCCCCTTGACGACCGAAACGGTTGTTGAAACCGAGGTATTGCGTTTTACCATAAAAATACACTGTGATTGATATGTCCATATGAAAGTAATGATTAAAAATGAATGATAGTACATGTTCATAGTCCAGATGTCTGGTCCAGGCCAAACAACTGCACCCAGAGGGTGCATGCGCGCGGCTAGTCTAATATTAATTTGCTATTTTCATTCACAGAAGGGTCCTGAGTTCGACGCCAGGTGGTCTTTTGCACGATTTTTTGCAAACTGTTTTGAGGCCGTTCTCGGTACAATAGAGCAATCAAAATCACGGTGTTTGCAGATGAGATGGTCTTCCATCGTACCAAAGGTAGAAATGTTACCAAATGACCATAAGTTGGAGACCAGGTGGAAGCAAGATTCTCACATGGAAAATGCATTGTAGAAATATGTAATATTTTTAAAAAATGCTTTCCCGATAAAATAAAATAAAACCCAGAATTGGAACAGATGTGTTTTAAAACTTTCGTTCACATGGTTCACCGTTTCTCTAACGTTCTTTGGTTTATTGCCAGTGCATCATTTCTAGTCTAACATGCATTTCAAACAGGGATATCAGAACCTTATTTCAGTACCTTCTTGAGAAGATATTGAATCATTACAATGGAACATGTCAGAATGGTACTTGTGTAACATAAGTATGCAATTGCTTTTCATGAACGGGTCTTCTGTTTGACACCAGGCAGTCCTTTGCAAGAATTTTTGAAAAAAATCTATTGGGGCCATTCAACATCGTGGAATTTGCAGATGAACTGGTCTTCAGTAGCATCAATGTTACTAAATGAGTGATGTTTAGATGCCATGTGGATGAATGTAAAATACTCCAACAATGCTGATGCATTCATGCTATGAATATGCTCTGGACTTTAAATGTTATGTATTGAAAGGAAAACCTCAGGATGAATTTTTTTTAGTTCACATTATGGCTGAATATTGAATATCTAAAAGTCTCCTTTCTTAAAGATGCTTTCTAGGAAATCAACAAGTGTATTGGTGACTAAATCCCTACACAGGTTAGCCATGTTGTTTATCATTAGATTTATGAATGATGACTCTACAAAATGAAGATTTCATGGTTGATCTCACTCACAATTCTGCCTACCAAAATGTTCACTGTTTGTTCCAATACCATTTTATTTATTAAGAAAAAATTATGATAGCATTTTCTTCAAGTGAGAGGAGAATCAGAATATTTAAATTATAATAACAAAGGTGTTAAATCTCTAATTGAAATGATGAAGAAGTTAAACACTTAAGTTCTGATGAATAGTGTATGATTCATGAAAGTTAAACATCAATGTCCTGAAAACAAAATATGCTTCTCTTCCTACATTGGTTGTCTGGTGTGTTTGAATTGAAAAGTTAGTGCAATTTGGATGAAGTTGGTATTCCTGTATTAGTTAAGGTAAAAGTTAAAAGACAAAATTAGGAATTTCACTCTAACTTTAAGCACTTCTGACTCAAATCATGCAATGTAGGATGTAGTTTGACTATCTCTTTATGAATGTTAGAATTAAACATTTGAAAATATTAGTTATGTTGGATTCAAACATGAATGTAAACTATGTGCACAATTTCTGGTCAAAATATGAATAATAAACGCACTCCAATTCTCCTTTTTTAATGAATTATAAATTAAAATAAACTTAACTATACTTTACAAAAAATGATGATATTGTAGATCTAATGTCATTAATACATTCATTTCATATTCTATACCCAGAATGTTAAAATATCCAAAGAGAACACGAAATTTGATTTAAAATGGATGGAATGCAATTACCTTTTGGGTTGACGGATCTAAGTTTCTGAATATTATCTTCCTGGGATGATAGTTTCCTTCTCATCTCCTCATTAGCTAACTGTAGTTCTCTTACTTCTTTTTCCACTAAATTCAGACATAAGAAAAAGAATGTTAGAGGTACAATTAAAAAAATACCATTTGCAATGCAAACTTCATTCAATCCCTAATAAGTATATGTTAGAAATATCTATTTGAGGCAGAGTAAAGTTTTTAAAAAATTTGTCTTTCATAAAACAGGGAATTTTAATGTTATCATTTCAATAAATTGTTAAAATTTAATTGGATAAGTATAGCTTAATTATATATACACACACACTAGCTGAATAATTCTCAACAGGGAAATAAAAATGTCTATGTATCACATTAATAATGTCTGGCATGAGATCATAACTCATATTTAAATTTTCTACATTTACATCCCCTCTCAATTGATTTCTTTGTATGATAGCATCTATTGAATATTCCAATTTCTTTCACCTATATGCTTTTCATCTATTTTAGGGGAGGAAAAATTTCTCAATATATACTCTGAACCTCAATTTGAAGAGTTTTTTAAATAGTTGGAAACAGAAACACCTTCTATCAGTTATATTATGAAGATATTAAATAAATGCATAGATTAATGAAAATATTTTTCTTTTTTTACTTTTAAAAATGCAAATAATAAACAACAATATTATTAATTTTCCATAGAAATATCTTATATATGCTCAATTTGAGTCACTATTTCTTACATATGTTAATTATGAATATGTTAATGCTATATTTGTTGGAGAATTAAATTCTCATAATTAATATTTTAGACATTTCTAATTGAAGTGCTCCTTAACTCATAACCGACATTAAATATGTTGTATAGTACAGCTAGTTCCAAAAAAAACTTACCACCTAAGCCGCAACCCGCATAACAGACGTGAAGCTCGATGAGAGCGAGTCTAGAGTTTTCCACGCATTCTATTGGCTCTTGGAAGGAAGGCGCCTTTTCAAAACCGTTGTGAAACGCGTTGAACGTATTTGTACCGTCTTTATTAGCACGAATTCTAGTTTAAATTTAGTGTTAATTTTTACTATGTCAGCAGCATAGTATTAAAAAATGAATGAAAATCGGATCTCCTTATTTCGGCCTGAAATTTCTGCGTAATTCGCCTTTTTCTGGAGGCATCGAGTAAACTTACTTTAGCTGCTTCAATTATCCAATAAAAATTACGTCATTGCAAGATTAAAAAGGGTTATATTATTACGTTTTTTATGCTCTTGACGCCTACAGGAAGAACTTTTAAATTTATTTAGAGGAAATTCACGACTATGACTCAAATAGAAACATGAACGAAAACTCTGCAAGGAGATAAAGAATAATTAGGAATAAGAACACAATCAACTAATGTATGTCAACTAATTTATGTTGCAGAAAAATGCTATCGAGAAGGGGAGCATGAAAAAACTGCAAAACCTGCTAATGAAAGCAAAGACGAAAAGAAACTTAATCTGGACGAATACACTGAGAAAGAATCATTTTAAGTCAACCTGGTAGAGAGCTCTGAAAATTAGACCCAAAACTTATTACAATAAAGTAAATCAAGTAAATTACGATCAACTACATCAGATAATTACATCAAATATAATAAAAATTTTAAATACCACCAAATCATATGATAGAAAGTAAAATATTAATTGCCGTGATATCATCATTTTCTAAGGTAATCGCTTAAAATTCAAATTGCTAATTTAGTATTTTAGAAAATAACATAGATATTAGAATAGTAGCACTCTTAATTTAAATACTGAGGACTACAATTTTTTTTCACGTATCGAATAAAAAATTAATTTACGACGAAATTAACTCCAGCATTTCGTAACACTTTTCCGAACATATTGTTCATTGCCAGTCCCAGAAAAACCATCCCTTTAATTAAATTAAGTTCATGTTCCTTGCAAAATTATGCTGTCCCCACTTTTATCTGATGCTAAATCTCTTTCTTGCCCCGTGGTGCAAATTTTGACTCGATTTCTTCGCAGTTGAATTATTCTGCAATACAGAGAGGTATAAAATTTGCTTGATACTACAATTAACAGAGCATTAGGTAATTCAGAATAAATGCATCAACATGCCATTCTGTTCTTACTTCCAACAGGCATTCGTGATGGCAGTATCAGATGAAGCATTATGATATTGAGATGAGATTTGGCTGTTTCTGACAAATTCGCGTCTGAAGATTTACTGAGTCTTTCAGAGAGAGCGGAGGACCTCCACCCTGGCCCTAGGAGTATCCCCTATTCATTCCTTTGTTGTTTCTTTTTCTTTTGTTGCGTCCATCGAAAGGTAATGTCTATTTTCTCAAAGGAACCATAAAACGGCCGATGGGTGAAGGTGAACTCCGCTCTGAGAAGAAAAACCCCCTTTTCGGCATATTGTGGATGGTCGTATGTATCCGGGGTTGCGAATTTGAAAGCGCTAATGAGGATTCCCGACCGCACCCCTGCTGAGCAGGTATCTAAGGTTAGGGTATGGTGGCGGCGACCGATCACAAGTAAGGTGGGAAATGGTGGATCCGCGATTTGTTATCTTCGCCGCGGGTATTCCCTTAGGGAATGAAGATATTCAACTCTATTTTTGAGGTGGACGACCTTTCAGGACTTCTTGCAAGGAATCCAGATGGTTAAGAAACAACAGTTAGTATGGCAAATCAGAACCTTAAGACTGATTTGCATATTGCAGATAAATTCCAGGTTTTTGTATACTTGCATATTGCAGGTTTACACGTTAACATCTGGTTTATTTAGATTTACATTAATACCCCGCGAGCCGCCGTATGACGTATGTCAGGGGGTGTGAAAACACCCACAACACGATTTCTATTGTTATACTGAAATGATTTTCAGAACTATGCGCTAGGTGAAAGTGAGACTAATGATTAATGATCGCTGCTTCGGTTTCTGAATGCCTCAAGTAAACTATATAACCCGAATTGTTTGAATGGTGTATAATGATTAAAAGAAAAATCACCGTCAATAATTACATGAGAATATTCCTCTAATTCTCATGATTCATACCTTAGCTGTTAAAATATTCTTGGTTCTATATGTAATCCATTATTCCAACATTCACTCCAAGGACCTTCATAGCATCATCCTTTATCCTAGGCACATCATAATTCTCTACGAATTTTGCAAAGATGTTTCGAATTTTTTTAATGGTAATGCAAGGAAGATCATTCTAGTTGAAATAGGACCTTCGGAAAATCTGAATGATAACATGAAGTTGAAAATGTTTGGGTTCATCATATCTGAATTAGTATCTCTATATTCTGCTTTTAAAGTGAATGGCATAAACTGTATTAGCTCATTCTAAATAACTGATTCAACAACAAAAACGAAAAAATAAGTAATGTGCCTATCGTCAATTTATATAAATCAAGCTCCTCGTCAATGATTGTTTATTTATAAATATTATTTTTTATGCTTTATTTTGTCTCTATATTGAGCTCAAAATTTCGTAGTTTGAAATGACTTGAGAAATGAAAAATTAATTAGAGAAATACCACCTAATATGTATTCTTTACGCTTACGAGAACCAAATCGTTTAACTTCTCTTACAACATCTATGATACAAAGTAGATAGAGCGTTGAAGATGATCTTACTAGATCGACTAAAGTTTCTATTATAATGTCACTAAAATATGAATTGAAACGTAAATACGGAATTGTAGACACTCCGCATATTCAATGTCGCAAAAACTTGAAGTTTATACGCCAAATACCGCTAAATTATATCTCTAAAGTTATTTAGAATAAACCATTGGCTTGCATAGGTAGTAATACTAATGTTAGCGATTTCTATTGGTTTAAAAAACCTCCAAATCTCTTTCCAAAATAAATTGCTGATAAGAAGATGGTTTAGTTACTGGCTTAGTGAACTACTCGAACTTTCTTATAGAATTAAGAGAACGTTGCTATAAAACATTGAACATCGATATAGTATACAATTTCGGAGATTCTGGGAATAAGCTGATGCATGAGAAGGAAATTTCTGAAAGTATGATGAGCCATCGACGTTATATCTTGTATATTTGAATGTTAATCATTTTTGAATAAGATATTACTTAAATTGGATAAATGAGTAGTTTCTCTGGAGGCTGTCATAAATGGAAAAAATATATGTTGGATGAGAAAATTGAGGTGAGTAGGTGCGTTATACTTTTAAAAGAGGTCGTTGCTCCTACTCAAAGTAAACAATTGGTCAACGAGGAACGCAAGAAATGCCATTACCTATTGTGATTTATCCAAAAATCTGGAATTAACATACCTCTTACACTTTCGGTTGTTAAATTCATGTGAGTGTATGTATTACTGTTGCCGTCGTTTCTCACTTCCCTATC
This sequence comes from Pachydiplax longipennis, assembly GCA_036926295.1. Lineage (NCBI taxonomy): Eukaryota > Metazoa > Arthropoda > Insecta > Odonata > Libellulidae > Pachydiplax > Pachydiplax longipennis. Next base: position 337,265 of record JAVFKF010000021.1, on the reverse strand, counting down.
TCTATCAAAGCAGGCCCCCTTTTGAAGTCCTGGTGAACTCATTGGTTTAACCACTTCTTCCAATCACTCCTCTATCTTGCTTTTCAAATTTGTCATGGAATGTGGAGAGATGAAAAGTTTCTCATAGCCATACATTTTAAATACGAAGGAATATTTTCAATATCACCGAGCGATAAATATGTAGATAGACTATTCATACCAAACCACCGCCCATTCATCTCAATCATTAAAATTCTGTCGAAAAATATGAGAGTTACGTAGGGCCAGCCATCAACAGAGGGGAGCAAAATTTCAACATGAGCCTTATATGTGCTTCTATCCCCGTATGAAACTTATAGGGTTGGAATTACAGGTAAAAAGGCCCTAAAACTATTTCACTAAGTCCCTATTATTTCGCGTATTTTTAACGTTTTCTACATTATAATAATTGTAAACGTGATAATAATAAACAGTTGAAATATAAACAATGCAAGTAGTTTTGTATGCATTCAAAATTAATTGAAAATTTTACATTCATAGCTTACAGTAGCATTCAATGAGCATTATGACAAAACTTCATTCGCCCTATCTTTTTGTGTATTTTAGAACTTGATAAATACGAGAGAAGAACGTTTAAGAACGTAATGGTTTGTGACCGCAACCATTTCAAGAGGAATCCACAGAAGAAATCACGTTTATTCGATTCACACTTCAATGACACCAAAAAAATTCATTTTGGATTCAAAATTAATGTGAAAGATGGTTGTCTCGTATCCGTCATCTTTATTAATTCAGGAAAATCAATCCTAGCACATTTTCTATCAATTGATTTGGACGGTGTATTAAAAATACCAACTGCATAGATGATAAAATCTACTGATTTTTTACCGATCGAGTTTTAATTTTGATGCTTATCAAATGAAAAAAATTTATTTAAAATATGCAGAGAATGCCTCAAGACTTCATACTACATATTTACTTATAGATTTTTTATGTATTTAATGTAATAGCATAGATATGGCCATGAGTTCGCCTTACTTTACTTGTGTAGATTGCATTCACACAGGCTGTGATAAAACAGGTGATCGATATGGACTCCTTAGGTATATAATTTTAAAGGCTAATAACTCTTCTCTTGAACGATGTATAATATTATCTACTATTATAATATATAATACGACCCATTATAACCGCAGAGTTTTGCAAACGAAGGCGTCGAATTTGAGGTCTATACATTTTGGGTCCGACACTGATTCAAACTGCGCGGAAATTTTCCTCCTCCCATCTCAGTCCTAAAAGCTCAGAGCGGCTCAGAGGCAGATTTTGCAAAAATTTCCTTCGTCCTGCTTGTGCCTTTCGTCTCAGACTCGAATTTTATGAGGGGAAGGGGGTTTGCCTCGGTTTCCTAGGAATAACGTGACCTCGTGTGCGATGGTTCCCTCGGTGCGAGAAGCAAAGCTAGAATATGTACTGATTTGTAATAACCATTTTATAATAACTGAATTCTTGCATTACAACATCCATATTGTTATAATACTATTCTGCTACGCCAATGCCACCAAACTAAGGATACTAATAAATCTTTTCAATATCAATAATGCGAATAAATCCATTTCAACTCTGCAAGCGGAGCCAGGACCGAAGCAGACTATCTCCTCCATGTTTTTCCTCTCTCTCTCTCTCTCTCTCTCTCACTTCTTAAGGCTCGCTCGGAGGAAATTCACTGCCTGTTATGCGGGTTGCGGCTTAGGTGGTAAGTTTTTTTTGGAACTAGCTGTACAAGAATTTAAACCATTCTATGCATAGTTAACTCAAAATCGATGTTTACCCCATCCACATTTGCTTACAAAATAATTTCAGGCAAACATTGAATTTCGTTTATTCAGAATGATCCATGGGAATAACGCATCCATCGACCATTACTTCGGTTGATGTAACGAACCATTGACTGTCTGATTTTTATAATACATTAAGCGTATATTAAATCACTTTCCACAGTGAATTATCTCAAGGCATAATGTTTATTTTTGGAAGTAAACTCATGGAATGGTTATCTACTACAGATCATGTTTCATCGAGTAATAATTAATAAATTATTGATTATAGAAGAACAATTTATGGGCACACTTTTGAATTCATCTGTTTGATGAGAATTTTATCGATATTTGTTTGATTATCTCGATGGATTATCCATTCTTATTGAATTAAAGAACAGTCTGTAGCTTTGTTTGCTGTTTGACAAGATGGCCTTTGTTCCTTATACAAATCGTTATATCTCCTTAATTCTTCAGACTCAGTTCAAATGTTAATCATCGCATATTTTTTGTTCGTTGTGTTATAATTACCTTACATACTTAATTAGTTAGTAGCCATTAACTTGCTTTTAATGAGAATATGGATATTTACTTTTGATTGACCCTCTACTGTCATCAGAAGCATCGGAAATTCATCGGGTACTAATCACGATGGAAATTGCTGAAAATTATTGGTGAATAAAAAAACAGTTTGTGAGATACGTCTAATTTTTAAACACATTAATGGATGTTTGATTCCATCGATGAATTTAAAATCGTGCCCTATTTCTTCACTAAAATAATTAATCTAATGAAATATGTCAGTTCAAGTAACATAAGTTACGATTCAATTTAAATTAAAGGTCGTCTTTATGATTTTTCGCTAGGGAAAAACAGTCAGCTTAAATGAGTTACCTGCAGTGTTTCCTGTTGTGGCAATCTCAATTTGTGAAACATACCAAATAAGGGAGTGCAGTGATTTGTGAGCGTAATCTCTCTACTGCAGCTTAGAAACTCACTTTACCTTCCTAATTGTCAATCTGATAAGAATGACATCATGGAAGAGTGAATATTTACTATAATTAGGTAACTAAAACCATCTTTTTGTGTGATAAGTTGAGCAATGTTAGAAAAGCAAGATGCATTTACCAATTACAGTCTTCCTTATCATTTTTGCCGGGAAGCACGTTAGATTAAATAAATTACTCTGCTGCGTTTCTTTTTATCGCAATCTCAAGTTGTGAAACAAAGCAAATACACCAGAAAGGGAAGTGTTATGCAGTAAGTGCAGTATGCCTTGCATTTGATTCAGAAATATCCTAATCTAAAAGTAATATTTTCGACGCTTCCACAGATTATATAGTCACATATTAACCTGGATAATATTCCAATTCCCTCTGAAAGGCTAGTCTATGTTGGGTCCCCTTTAGTTTTTTATACAGAGGTATAGTTTAATAATTTAAAATTTCTTTTAATGAGATACCATCAGATAGATAACTTGTTGGAGATCACAAAACATCAAAGTAATTGCATTTTATAGAATTTTTAAGAAGAATCTTCGAAATCACTTATCCTTAAAATCCTGTGTTGTTCACTTATATACTTTACAATAAGAAGGAAAAAGACTATTTTCTCATCATTCATTCTGTTCTGGTGTAAATTTTGCACATTTATAAAAGATGATGAAATAAGCTCAAAGGCAAAATTCATAGAAAGAAGATGTATTTTCCTGGTGAATAAGATGTATAAAGTGCTCTCAGGTCTCCAACCGGGTTGTCTCCTGCCAAAGGGTTGACTTTTTGGGTGCGTACTCTACACCCATCTTCAGGAACTGATTTCTGATGAAGGAAAAGGGGGGTTCCTTTCACTTTTTTTCCGTTGGGCGAAGCGGGAGTAACGGATATCCTCGTACTCTCAGCAGACAAAGGTAACGCGACAGTTGTAATGGGGTCTGAAGAATACCACGAGAAACTTTCGGACCTTCTGGTGGACTCATGCTACCGAGAACTGACCAAGGATCCCACTGACTCCATGATGAAAAAAGTTTCAACCTTGATAAAGAAATCAACCATCCCAACCGAAGCACTGAAGGGCCTTCTACCACGGGCTGCTGTTCCACCAAGGTTGTATGGTCTGCCCAAGATCCACAAACCCGGAGTCCCGCTAAGACCCATCATCAGCACAATAGATTCCCTGACGTACCAACTATCTAAGTTCCTCAGTAATCTGCTGACTCCCCATGTCAGCAAAAGCTTAAAAATTCCAAAGAATTTGTGCAAATACTACAGCAATTCCACCTGCATCCTGGGGACTTACTAGTTAGATTTTATGTGGTATCTCTCTTCACAAAGATAACTGTTGAGGATACCCTCAAACTATTGGCACCAATGTTCAATGAAAGCCTGCTGAAACATTTTGAAATAACCCTGATTTCGACCTACTTTTTATATCGTGGAAAGTATTATGAACAGCGAGGTGGCGTACCCATGGTTTCACCACTCTCTCCCGCAGTCGCCAACTTGTTCATAGAGGATTTTGATGAAAAAGCACTTCAGTCGGCCCCTCTACAACCAAAGTGTTTCCTGAGATACGTGGACGACACTTTCATCATCTGGCCCCATGGAGAAGAAACACTCGGCTATTTGCTAGAACATTTGAACAGCCAACACCTGAACATCAGGTTCACGATAGACTTGGAAAAAGGCGGCACGCTCCCCTTCCTCGATGTGTTGGTCAGTAGAAAACCAGATGGATCCTTGGGACACTCGGACTTCAGGAAACCGACCCACACTGACCGATATTTAAATGGAACAAGCCACGACCATTCTGGCGCAGTTAGGAGGTGTTTTAGCCACTCTGGCTCACAGAGCCTTAAGTTTCAGATGAGGAAAGCCTAGTGAGTGAACTCAGTCATCTAAAGACAACCCTCACACAGAATGGTCACCGACTGAACCACATCAATGAGGCAATTCACAGGGCAGAAAAACCAACGGAAAAACCAGAGGAAAAACACATCGCCACGGCCTGCCTTCCATATGTTGCTGGGATGTTGGGAAAAATAAGCAGGATCGTCTCAAAAAAACAACGTCCGGACAATACATATCCCAAACTCAAGGGTCAGCTCATTGCTCCCAAAACCCAAAGACAAACTCGGACTCAGATCCTCGGGAGTGTCCCTTCCTTGTGAGTGCGGCCTTAGCTACATAGGTGAAACGTGCAGGACCATCAAAAGCCAACTGAAGGAACATTCCCAATCCATACATCTTAACCAGCCAACAAAATCGGCCATTGCAGAGCACTGCCTCAAGAAAGACCACTCGGCCAAGTTTGAAGACGCAAAAATTCTTTGCAGAGGGAGAAGATACTGGGTGACTAAGGAGGCTATCGAAATCCGACTCCATCCCAGAAATATCAATCGAGACAAAGGCCTGTTCCTAAGCAGTGCATGGGACAGCCGTTCGCAGACAGACGGATTGACCAATAGAGGGAGGTGGCTCCAGAAGAGAGATGACAATTCAGGGAGTTAAAGGAGGATCCTTTCCCCCACCCCCACCTCGGATTGGCCACCCCTACCACCGGACCCACAACGGAAAATCGTTACTCCCGCTTCGCCCAACGGAAAAAAGTGAAAGGAACCCCCCTTTTCCTTCATCAGAAATCAGTTCCTGAAGATGGGTGCAGATTACGCACCCAAAACGTCGACCCTTTGGAAGGAGGCAACCTGGTTGGAGACCCTAGAGCACTTTATACGGCAAAATTAATGTTTGGTAAAACCCTCTGTAAGGCACGAAAAAACTTAATTTAAATAGAAATTCATATTCCCTATGTTTTATTTAATGAGAGTTAAAATAATAGATAATGTAAGACAACACTTTATGCCTCCCTTTTTATCCAATTTGAAAAAATTAATGACCAATCTCAGCAGGCTTCAGCTTTTTAAAACCCCTGCCAATCCGAGTGAGCAAGGTTGCCATGTGTCACTGGATCATTTGTGACAAAATCAAGAAATATCTTCATTTTCATCGTAGAACGTCAATCGAAAGACCCTTGTACAGCTTTTAGGATGAGTGTGACGACTAAGATGATAAATCGTTTATCATTTTAATTGGTTATAACGTTTAAATCATACTCCACGTGGTCTGACCCCACTGCTGAGATAGTGAAGATGCAGGACATGCAGGTGTTTGGACCTCTGCTGAAAAAATGAACTCTGAATGCAAGAAGAGGGTGTGGGTTAAATACTACCTGAAAAATCATAAAGGCAAAACCACAGAACCTTACCACTAACCGGTTTAAGTCCTTCTAAGCTCTATACAACTTGTACGAAGGTGGATTAATTATTGTTAAAGGTTTAGGTTTGACCCCATGTTCTCTCTCCTTAAATACAGATGTACATATTTCTCGCAATAAAGCTGCACAATTTACAAGATTCCTATATTATACAGTTAAGGATTATATTGTTCCAAATATACTTTTCTTATTGTATGAGATAAGATCTGTTTGTGCATATGTAGTCATTATTGGTCCCCTTAGAATCATATTATATGGTAGAAAAGCTAAAAACATCATCATTCACTGTGTTTACTATAGATCATAAGATAATCCTTAGAGACTAGGTTATCCTAATAACACTATACCTAATGATGACATGCAAGGCAATTAATATTTAAAACAACAAACATAATCCTTAAATAAAACTTCGGTTTTACCTACGTTATTATGAACAATGCAGATAGATTTTTCATTTAAATTTTTAAAGCAAGTTCTTCAATCGTTCAATAGATGCTTCTCCTCTCCATTATCATTTATTGCACTATAATGCACAGTTAAATCATAGAAACCAATGGCACTTAAATGTATCAAAAATCAGAATGAATTACAAGTATAATACCCTATAAAATGAGCTTTTCTGATGAGACCAACATTTTATTTGTAATTTCTTATTTCTTTACACTATTTTCTGTCACTAACTGTTCATACTGAGTATGAGAGAAATACATTCTATCTATGCCTATTTAATATTTGCAAAATTTTCTTTAATGTACTTCAATACATAAAAGGCTACTTAACTCAATGTAAAGTATGTGGCAGAATCTTGCACAAACAGAAACTCTATTACAAAGATCAATGTTCCAATCATTAAAAAACAGAGCTTCAAAGAAAAATAGTTACTAAATTTTCACTACCAGACTCACAAAAAAAGAAGGAACAAAATTTAAATTGCCAAAAATTTAGAATCTCATAGTCCTACTGAATAATCAAAAATAAGAACAATTCCATACTCATAAGTATTCAAAAAATATCACTGAAAACAAGACACCCTAAGGTAGCCTTGACAAAAGTTAATTCAAACTTCATTATTATACGTAAACAACCCAAAGTACTAAAATATCAGGAACCAAACGCTTACAGTTGTTTCAAGCATAATTAAAACCAAACAGGAATAATTTATTCTTAAATGTAAGCTGTTATTTATGTAAATTCATCTACTGTTATGATTGATCTTAACATAATCCTTACAATCTCTTGATGCATTTTTTGAGAAAGATACAAAATTTTATTTATCTATTTAACTGTAATTTAAACGTGTAAATTCTACAGAGACTTTGATACAAATAATGGTTGTTAATATAAAATTAGAGGATCTCAATTCACTGCTTTAGCTTTCAATGAATATTAAATTGCAGAATACCATCAGCTTCAGCATTAAAAAAATCAAAACTTGAATTGCTGGAACATAAAATCTCAACATGTGACAGCATATATTTATTAGAAAAATTTTGGTGGACAATTTTGAGAAAAAATCACTTACTGCATCATATGGATACAGTAAATAAAGAATGAATAGAGAGATACTCACTTCCATCGTCTAGGCTACCATAGCTCATTTTGTCTGAATAAATATTCAGGATCCTGAAAAAAAAACAAAAGAATTCAATCATAATTGGCTACAAACAGTCATTAAATCACATTAAGAAGCTAAGACAAAATCTTTACCTCAAAAACTCGTTTCTTAGTAAAATTATTCATTCATATCTTACAATAATGTATAAATTTAACATTTTATGATAATATCCTTACCCAGTCATTACTTTGTCAATATTGTATTGTCCAAAATGAACAAGAAAAAGGAAACTGAGTTATTAAAAAATGTAGCACTGTTCTGATTCCCCTGAATTACTTGTATTTACTTATGTGTAAATATGGCAGCCCAAACCATTATCAATAAGCAACATCAATGAAAACCCAAATCCCTAGACCAGATGTTACACAGAATTATATTGCTTAATTAACAATACTACCCACACATTAGTGTTCAAACACCACAACACTATATCAAGACTCAATTTACACACACCTCCTTGTCACCCCCGCCAAAACATTTACACCACTTATATCCTCTAATTACGAAAACTGCAGTTCACTGCCTATGATGCTACTTTTCTACCCAAATTGTCACTAAATCGTTTTCATATCGTCACTTTTACGAGTACGCAAATAATAAGAAACATAACAATTATCACTTCACTTATTCAATTAGTCTACAACATCTGCTTTCGAACTCTTTTCTGTTTTTAGTTAAGGTAAGCATACTGACATGTTACTCATTTCAATCAGCAATAAATACAAGAAAACCTGTTTAAGACGATATCCCGCGGTTTTTTCCTAAGTCACGACTAACTGATAATAGTTAGTGTTCAAATTCGCGTAGAATGTGATGAGCTCCTCCAAATCTACTCAAATTAAGAGTGAAGTAATAAAAAGCATCATGACGTCTTCAATGAATGATTCGGTTCAACTTTATTGTTAAATTTCCCAGACAACTCTTGTGGCACACACTTTGGAATGCAATGATTGAATTAACCCGACGAAAGAACCAAGTCGATCCTAAAACGAAACTTATTCGAACATATTCAACACTTTGTATAAAGAAAAGCGCTGAATAGCACCGTATTCGTGGCAAAGGATAAAAATTCATATCTAACGAACTAGAAATATGGAGAAATAAATTAAGAGAAAGATATTAAACAAACCTTGAAGCACAAACACAAACCATGTTGTGGGTGAAGATGTTGAAAACTTTTCAATTGCGTTATCAATCCAGCAAACTAGCCACTACCGCCGACCATTCTGATGTGAAACTGCAATGACGGCTTCTTCTGTAAAAAGGAAGAATGCTCCGCTTTGCCAAGTAATTCTCCTATGAAATAAGTTTCCGAAGAAAGAAGACATTTTAGAATAAAAAGAATTATTAAGTTAACATCAGAAAGTTAGGAAATAGTTACTAGATGGTGATTAGGTAAAAAGTCTTTGCAATAGATATGGTTAACGACGTATCACAAAGTAAGCCTAATCGTAAATTTGGGGCATCCCCAAATCTTTATTCTAAATGACAATATTACCAACAGAGGAGCGAAATACTAAGCCAATCGAAATACTTTTTATACGACAATATCCGATCCTTTTATGCTCTCAAATAACAGCTATTCAACGCAAATTTCTCTGTTTATTCCTGGAATTCGTAGGAAAAAGCGTTCCCGAATGATATTTTAACTAAATAAAAAGTTCACTGAAAATTGCCAAAGGCTCGCACGTTAACTTCAAACCAGCACAAAATGTGTGCAAATGATTAGCTTGAAATTTTCTAAAGCTGTAAGAGCGATGGACACCAAGCAACGTCACAAAGTGATGTCTTATACGTATTTCAGTAGCCAAGCTTCCATCCTCTTTAGGTGAACGAAGTAATCTCTCCTGGAAATGCGATGAATTACTCAAATATTCTTTAACTGCATTTGCTATTAAATCCTAAGATTTCAGTTCAGGTTCTTGTATGTAAAAGAATCCTTCTTTTAATACGAAACCAAGCAGAAGGTAGACTTATTCAGCCAGTGACTAATCACTAATTCTACATTGTATGTATTTTAATGATGGAACGAATCTTTGCAATAACATTTCAACGTTCCCATACTTTAAAATATCACCACTACAAGTATAGTTTCATGTGGAACGTTGTAGGAAATTGAATGCGTCTTTTGTGAATGAATAAAGCATGATAATATATATAGTAGGGTTTTAATACAACCTTATGAGCTTCATAATTTTTTACTAGGGAAAGGTTGGCACCATGCTTTTTGGTAACGATAGATGTGTGCTATCTCAGCGGAGAGAATTACGAAAGTACGTAATGATTAATATATGGTATATAGGGCATTTCATGCCTTTTTGATCAAAATTTAAAAACATGTATCATATGTCATTAAAAGATACGCAATAACACTGAATGTCGCAGTACATGTGATGGGAATTTTATGTATGTAGTACATTAATTAATGACTTTCCGAAACTTGTAAAAATTCGCTAATTAAGTTATTATTTGTCAATAAGTAATCATAGTACATTATATAATAACTGAATGAAGTGAATATTAAGGTGTTAATATGATTAAAGGACAATTAAATATTATTAGAGCAATTATTACATTTATCGGATAAATATCCAACTTTCTAAACTCTAATTAATTATAAAATCAGTCACATTGAAGAAACATTAACTGTAAATAGTTCCAAAGCCTAAATTTAGCAAAAATAAGTACTTGAAATTCATAAGAGTAATTCTAATATTGAAATTCACCAAATATTTGTAAGAAAAAAGAATAATTTTGTTAATAATTAAGTAATTCATAGTGTTATACATGTATCTTACATGCATTTTTGGTTTTAAGTTGTACATTAGGCTAAATTAACCTTGCTTAATTGTGTGTAATCATATTAAAATCTCTAATAGACCGTATTTGACAATGAAACAGCTTTGAGAACGTTCGGAAATGATAATAAACAGTTCATTTTAAAATTTTCGTTGAGTTTTAAAAAATTCCCTTAATCTGGGGGTGGTAAACTTCATTTAACAAAAAACTACTATATGATTCAAAACCCTGTTAAGAAGTGACTCTGATAGTTACAAATTCCCAACATTTGCACTTACAAATCTTAAAGGAGAAATTAATGAATTAAGACTGTGTAAAGTTTAGCTTATTTGACATAATTAAATAATATTTAGTAAAAATTTATGGTAAATATTCACGAAAATTCATTTTAGAAAATATACTAATTTTAGAAAATGATTTCAAATCCCACCACCAAAGGCGCTAAACGCGTATAAAATTGTTTATAAAGTTTGCCGCTTCTGATTAAACAAAAAATAACAAAATTGCGTTTTTAAGGTATACATGTACTTCGTGGTATGGTTAACAACGACATAAATCATTTATAACGTCTGTAACTCATAAATTAAAGAATAGATAATAAATATATCATAAAATAATAAATAAATCATCATACTTTCACCTTTAAAACGTATCTAGGATACTTCTAAAATTAATGCAAGGAATTGTGCCTCTGAACATGTCACAGCGAAAGAAAGAAGCCAATAAACAAAATGCTTAAGGAGAGAGTATGTTAATCATGATGTCAAAGGTTAACTCAAGGAATTTAAGGCCTCATCTCCTTCTATAAGGACAAGAGGCCCCTTCAAGTGCTCTTCTCTCATGTAGACAAGTAAAAATTGCGTTTCTCTACGTCGAATTTCCGAGAAAACATATCGATGTTATTCATTGTATCTATCAGATATCAATTATCAAATCAGGTATAATTCTTAGAAAATTAGAAGTGCTAATATACTATAAAGAAATATCAAAACTTTGATTTTTGTAAATCCGGTAATTAAAAATGTGGCTGTTGGAAAAAAACTGTAGCTGAGATGTTAAATTAAGCTCGGGAAAAACTGCAGTGCCAAATTACGCCGTAATAGTGGCGCTTGAGGTACCTTTATTTAATTCTCTCTTGCTATACTCTTCCATTCCTTTCCTATCTTCTGCGCATGCGCTGACGAGGCAAATGCAAAGAAGCGTCACTTGCTGAGTTAACGTTGTGTGGAGAGGTTAGCGTTTTTGTATTTGCGGTGATTTGTCTGTTACAGAATCTCACAAGATGTGCGAACAATCTTTGGATGTCCTCTGCAGACTTTGTTTAAAAGAGAGTTTCTCTTTCGTCAGTATTTTCTCCAACTTTTCTTCAACTGGGGATCCTGTGTTTAGAGTCCTGAATTTCGTATACGACTTAAATGTGTGTGCTGGCTTGTTTTAAAATGATAGTATTAAACTGGAATAAGATACAAGGAAGAGAAATCATTAATAACTGCTAAGTTTAGGCAAGAAATCTGTTTCAATTTTCCACCTCTAATTATATTCATCAATTCGTTACGCTACGAATATTTTCTCTCTCTTCGATTATCTAGAGCGTATTATTTTAATCCGAAAATGAAGATTAATAAAACATCACGTGATAATGTTGTTTATATTGAAGGCATACGATTTTAAATTATCTCATGTTTGAATTCTGTCGTCTTCTCAGTGAACCCTTTTGAAAACGATTCACTTTGATCTCGCTGTTGTATCGTAGGTCGAGTAGATGTAAAGACCGGTGTATATCGTTCCGTGATTAATGTTTCTTATTTCTATGATTTAGATAAGCGAAAATGATGGTCTCCCGTCTAAGATATGCAAACCATGCTTGTGGAGGATGACTGAGTTTCATTGTTACTAGAGAAATGTACACTACGCCGAGGCCGAGATACTAAAATTCTTAAGTAAAACTAATCATGTAAGTAAATCTTGTTGTCAAATTTTTTTATTGCTGGCATTCTGAAGTTTTACTAACATTATCCTTATCTGTTGAATAATTTATTCAGATTTCGGAACCTTTTCAGGAATCCAACGAAACTTTAGTTGACGAAGCAATTGATGCTGATGCAGAGGAAATCCAAACGGTATGCATTTTGCTAGTGATTTTATGAAAGAATGTTAATACGAAATTTTATTGCAGTGAATAAATTAAATTTACATTTATTGCTGTATCTTTTCAGAATATTAAAGATGAAGTGCTGGAATCGGAAGAAGACAGGAGTGGCATAGACGAAATGGTAATCATATGTTCGTAAATCTTATTAACTTTGTTATTCGTGAACTTTTACCAATTAAACTATTCTTAGTAACTTTAACTTAGTTATTTGTCATTTTCATTGTGATTAATGAATTTTAAACTCATATTCAAAATTTATTTATTTTATGGTTACAAATGAAAATAATGTGATTATTATGTTGAATCAAATATATTTAATAGTATTAATTTAACAGAAATATAGTATATATAAAATATAGTATATGTAATTAATTGCTGTATGATTCCAAATCTATACTATTCTAAATGGTTAACATGTTGACCAATATTTCTGTAAATCAGTTGAATTTTAATGCAAATATTTAGTCTTTCAACTGTAAATTGTGCTGAAGTTACCCTTTCTTTAGAAGATTAAACTTAGAAGGTAAAATTGTAAATAATCCAATAAGTAATATCATGCCATCTTTCTGTTATTGGTGCTAAGCTACACCTTACACTTAAAGTCATTTAAACTGTCTGAAAACCTCTTAACTATGTGTTATTCTTTTATTGAAAGTTATTTATTGTTTGATAAGTTAGTAAGTATGTAACTTCCCTGTATAAAAGAATATTATTTTAGAATACATTAGAAATGTTTTCTAAAATAATTATGAAAGTGATTGATAATGCAATTCTTCTTTCTTTCACATTACAAGATTTATAATATGTTTTCTAATATTATGGATTCTTTTGTATTTCCACATGCATGCTTGATATTTGCGATATAAGGCTTTTAAAAATCATATTTAATGAATGATATAACTTATTTCATTATTGTAGGCTGTTATTAAAGAAGAGGCTGACATTTTGGAGTGGCAAATTCCACAAGAACAGTTTAGAATAGAGGTGAGCATAATATTTTGTAGTCATATTCAGGCATTTTTATTTTTCCAAAAGTAATTACTGATATTTTAGCTCCTTTTGAGTAGTGCCTGCAGTGCTGATTTGATTCTCCATGATATTTTAGCTTTCTGAAATAAAACTAATATTGTCCATAGAAAGAAGTAGATTTTTCCCGGTGAATAAGATGTATAAAGTGCTCTCGGGTCTCCAACCGGGTTGCCTCCTGCCAAAGGGTCGACGTTTCGGGTGCGTACTCTGCACCCATCTTCAGGAACTGATTTCTGATGAAGGAAAAGAGGGTTCTTTATATAGCGGCCAGAGCGGTTCCTTTCACTTTTTTCCGTTGGGCCAAGCGGGAGTAAGGGTTTTCCGTTGTGGGTCCGGTGGTAGGGGTGGCCAATCCGAGGTGGGGGTGGGGGAAAGGATCCTCCTTTAACTCTCTGAATTGTCATCTCTCTTCTGTAGCCACCTCCATCTATTGGTCGATCCGTCAGTCTGCAAACGGCTCCGTCCCATGCATTGTTTAGGAACAGGTGTTTGTCGCGACTGTCTGATATGTAATCTCTCTTCTGGAGCCAACTCCATCTATTGGTCGATCTTTCAGTCTGCGAACGGCCCCTATCCCATGCACTGCTTAAGAAGAGGCCTTTGTCTCGATTGATATTTCTGGGATGGAGTCGGATTTTGATAGCCTCCTTAGTCACCCTATCCCAGTATCCTCTCCCTCTGCAAAGGATTTTCACGTCTTCAAACTTGGCCGATTGGTTTTTCTTGAGGCAGTGCTCTGCAATGGCCGATTTTGTTGGCTGGTTAAGACGTATGGATTGGGAATGTTCCTTCAGTCGGGTTTCGATGGTCCTGCACGTTTCACCTATGTAGCTAAGGCCGCACTCGCAAGGGACTTGGTACACTCCCGAGGATCTGAGTCCGAGGTTGTCTTTGGGTTTTGGGAGCAATGAGCTAACCTTTGAGTTTGGGATGTGTACTGTCCGGACGTTGTTTTTTGCGAGGATCCTGCTTATTTTTCCCGACAGCCCAGCAACATATGGAAGGTAGGCCGTGGCGATGGGTTTTTCCTCTGCTGTCTTTTCCGTTGGTTTTTCTGCCCTGTGAATCGCCTTATTGATGTGGTTCAGTCTGTGACCATTGTGAGGGTTGTGTTTAGATGATGGAGTTCACTCACTAGGCTTTCCTGATCTGAAACTGAAGGCTCTATGAGACAGAGTGGCTATAACACCTTGTAACTGCATCGGAATGGTCGTGGCTTGTTGCATTTAAATATCGGTCAGTGTGGGTCGGTTTCCTGAAGTCTGAGTGTCCCAAGGATCCGTCTGGTTTTCTACCGACCAGCACATCGAGGAAGGGGAGCGTGCCGCTTTTTTCCAATTCCATCGTGAACCTGATGTTTGGGTGTTGGCTGTTCAAATGTTCTAGAAATTAGCCGAGTTTCTTCTCCATGGGGCCGGATGATGAATGTATCGTCCACGTATCTCAGGAGACACTTTGGTTGTAGAGGGGCAGACTGAAGTGCTTTTTCCTCAAAATCCTCCATGAACAAGTTGGCGACTGCGGAAGAGAGTGGTGAACCCATTGGTATGCCATCTTGCTGTTCATAATACTTTCCACGATATAAAAAGTAGGTCGAAATCAGGGTTATTTCAAAAAGTTTCAGCAGGCTTTCATTGAACATTGGTACCAACAGTTTGAGGGTATCCTCAACAGTTATCTTTGTGAAGAAAGATACCACATCAAAACTAACTAGTAAGTCCTCAGGATGCAGGTGGAATTGCTGTAGTATTTGCACAAATTCTTTGGAATTTTTCACGTTACGTAAGCTTTTGCTGACATGGAGAGTCAGGAGATTACTGAGGAACTTGGATAGGTGGTACGTCAGGGAATCTATTGTGCTGATGATGGGTCTTAGCGGGACTCCGGGTTTGTGGATCTTGGGCAGACCATACAACCTTGGTGGAACAGCAGCCCGTGGTAGAAGGCCCTTCTGTGCTTCGGTTGGGATGGTTGATTTCTTTATCAAGGTTGAAACTTTTTTCATCATGGAGTCAGTGGGATCCTTGGTCAGTTCTCGGTAGCATGAGTCCACCAGAAGGTCCAAAAGTTTCTCGTGGTATTCTTCAGACCCCATTACAACTGTCGCGTTACCTTTGTCTGCTGAGAGTACTAGGATATCCGTTACTCCCGCTTCGCCCAACGGAAAAAAAGTGAAAGGAACCCCCCTTTTCCTTCATCAGAAATCAGTTCCTGAAGATGGGTGCAGAGTACGCACCCAAAAAGTCAACCCTTTGGCAGGAGACAACCCGGTTGGAGACCTGAGAGCACTTTATACATCTTATTCACCAGGAAAACACATCTTCTTTCTATGAATTTTGCCTTTGAGCTTATTTCATCATCTTTTATAAATGTGCAAAATTTACACCAGAACAGAATGAATGATGAGAAAATAGTCTTTTTCCTTCTTATTGTAAAGTAAATAAGCGAACAACACAGGATTTTAAGGATAAGTGATTTCGAAGATTCTTCTTAAAATTTCTATAAAATGCAATTACTTTGATGTTTTGTGATCTCCAACAAGTTATCTATCTGATGGTATCTCATTAAAAGAAATTTTAAATTATTAAACTATACCTCTGTATAAAAAACTAAAGGGGACCCAACATAGACTAGCCTTTCAGAGGGAATTGGAATATTATCTAGGTTAATATGTGACTATATAATCCGTGGAAGTGTCAATAATATTACTTTTAGATTAGGATATTTCTGATTCATATGCAAGGCATACTGCACTAACTGCATAACACTACACTTCTGGTGTATTCGCTTTGTTTCACAACTTGAGATTGTGACAAAAAGAAACGCAGCAGAGTAATTTATTTAATCTAACGTGCTTCCCGGCAAAAATGATAAGGAAGACCATAATTGGTAAATGCATCTTGCTTTTCTAACATTGCTCAACTTATCACACAAAAAGATGGTTTTAGTTACCTCATTACAGTAAATATTCACTCTTCCATGATGTAATTCTTATCAGATTGACAATTAGGAAGGTAAAGTGAATTTCTAAGCTGCAGTAGAGAGATTACGCTCACAAATCACTGCACTCCCTTATTCGTAATATTTCACAAATTGAGATTGCCACAACAGGAAACACTGCATGCAACTCATTTAAGCTGACTGTTTTTCCCTAGTGGAAAATCCTAAAGACGACCTTTAATTTAAATTGAATCGTAACTTATGTTACTTGAACTGATATATTTCATTAGATTCATTATTTTAGTGAAGAACTAGGGGATGATTTTAAATTCATGGATGGAATCAAACATCCATCAATGTGTTTAAAAATTCATCAATGTATCTCACAAACTGTTGTTTTATTCACCCATGATTTTCAGCAATTTCCATCGTGATTAGTACCCAATGAATTTCCAATACTTCTGATGACAGTAGCGGGTCAATCAAAAGTAAATATCCATATTCTCATTAAAAGCAAGTTAATGGCAACTAACTAATTAAGTACGTAAGGTAATTATAACACAACGAACAAAAAATATGCTATGATTAACGTTTGAACTGAGTCTGAAGAATTAAGGAGATATAACAATATGTATAAGGAACAAAGGCCATCTTGTCAAACAGCAAACAAAGCTACAGACTGTTCTTAAATTCAATAAGATTGGATAATCCATCGAGGTAATCAAACAAATATCGATAAAATACTCATCACACAGATGAATTCAAAAGTGTGCCCATAAATCGTTCTTGTATAATCAATAATTTATTAATTATTACTAGATGAAACATGATCTGTAGTAGATAACCATTCCATGAGTTTACATCCAAAAGTAAACATTATGCCTTGAGATAATTCACTGTGGAAAGTGATTTAATATACGCTTAATATATTATAAAAATCAGACAGTCAATGGTTCTTTAGATCAACCGAAATAATGCTCGATGGATGCGTTATTCCCATGGATCATTCTGAATAAACGAAATTCAATATTTGCCTGAAATTCTTTCGTAAGCAAATGTGGATGGAGTAAAAATCGATTCCGAGTTAACTATGCATAGAATGGTTTAAATTCTTGTACCATTGCAATGAGAAGAGAACGCGCTTTTTGGAATGTAATTCACTATTACCATAGAAGTGCAATTAGAGAGATATTGGGTAAATACTACGCTAAATGGACGTGCGTCTCGTCTGTCGATAGCTATATAATCTTTTTACCTCAAGTAAATCAGACCGTATATAATATCAAGAATGATTCTTTCATTCTTTTCAATAATCTGCAGCAAGTTTCATAACAAGCAAGCGTTCCTGTGTCGAGGAAAATTATGACGACAGTTCCACTGAATAGATTGCACGAATGGTTTCTTTCATTCTCTCGTGTCACTCTGCGTGTTTTTATCTCTCTTAGAGGAAGCGATGTCGCGGCCAAAAAGCCGCATTCCTTTCAAGGACATTGAGATAGTACAAGGCTACCCGAAAAGGCGACCATGTTTATAAGAGCAGTTCTCATTTCCGTCGTGCAGATGGCGCGTAATGTACGTCTGTCTCGGCTTGCTCTTCTCTCACCACTCCGACAACGAGTCTAGTGCGCATGCGCCGTGCGGCCATTACTTTCTCAGAGATATAACAGAAGTGTAGCTCGAAGATTGGAGTTCAGCTTGTGTTTTACGAATTACATATCAGTTCGTATTGAAACGTACACATAACCTTAGAAGAAAAGTGCATTTATTGGTGCTTTCGATTTCAAAGAGCGTGTGTTTTGTTATTTGAGCCAGTGTTTGGGACCTTTATAACCATCACGACGGGGTCAACGTACCATTTCGTACACTTTTGGAGCATCTCCTCGTTTTGGGTGAGTTATCTCTGGTTTATTTACTTTTTTAAGCATCCCTAGCGACGATGTGTTGTTTATATTTGATGTTTATTATGGTTGCACGTAGTTTTCTAATTGAAGTAATATGGTGATTTAAACGGATTATTGAGATGGTTAATTAATGTTAAGGGAAAAGAGAGATGTATTCAGTTAGAGTCGCGATATGCAGACATACAAAGAATATTATGTGGCATTAGTTAAGACGATTTCAATGTTCATTTAGATAGTATTATGGTATCGAACTATTTGTAGTCGTTCGGTTTATGCTTATTACTTCGGTATCTTTCATTATTCGAAGCTTCGGCGATTCGAAGCGCAAAGAAGATTACGCTGTTATATATAAAGTCAATAACTAAGGTTCTATTGTAGATATGAGATCAAAATAAACTGAAAATGAAAACTACAACAATTCTCCCGATTTCTCTTGCGACAAGTTCTTCCTCACGCGAGAAACGAAAAAGTTTTAGGCGACGTATAAATTGGACAGCACGGCGAATGTTTTACGATGATGCCAGAATAATGCAGACTTCGACGCTAGCTATCATGAGTTCGATGACAGAAATTCCCAAAAATCACAATTTTCCCATAAGAATGCATTGCGCGGATTTTTGAAAATTATTTTTTGGCACTTATCGTTAAGATAGAGTAACCAAAATTTCGGAGGTTGAAGTTGAGGTAGTCTTCTATGCTTCTCATGGAAACAATGTAGCCAAATGACAGTGAGTTCGACGCCAGTTGGATGCAAAATTCTTCCATAAGAAATGCATTGCGGAAATCTTTGACGATTTTTTTAAATGCCTTCCCGATAAGCTGGAAAGATAAAACCCGGAATGGTGACAGAGGCGTGGGACCTTCCCGATAAGATATTGAATCGAAACTTTGGAACAAGTAAGGATGGCACTTATCTAATATTATTTTGCTATCTTCTCTCACGGAAGGGTCCTGAGTTCGACGCTGGGCTGTCTTTTGCATGAAGGTTTAAATTTGAACTGAGGCAGTACTTGGTATGATACTGTATTCAACGGATAGCTTGCAGTATGCAAGCAACTTTTACTCATATATATATATATATATATATAGGTATATCCGGAGAGTTAGCTATATATAATAGATATCATAATCATCAGCCATTTTCACTCCGATGTCCGATGTAGACCTCCACAAGCACTTTCCAATTCTCTCTATTCTGAGCTTCACTTTGCCATGTCACACCTAAGTACTTAATGATGTCTCTGTTCCATCGGTCCTTTGGTCTTCTTCTTGGTCTCTTCACATCTCTTGGTGTCCAGTTCAGAACTGCTCTTGTCCAACGGTTGTCGTTTCTTCTCGCTACATGGCCTGCCCACATCCATTTCAGTGACCTTACTTTATCTATGATGTCTGTCACTCCTGTCTTCATCCTCAACCAGGTGTTGCGTTTCCTGTCTCTTCTTGTGATCCCAAGCATACACCTTTCCATACTTCTTTGCGTTGTCTGAAGTTGCTGGGTTATTGCTGCGTTTAACACCCAGGTTTCACTTCCATATGCCAACACTGGTTGAATGCATTGGTTGAAGACCCTCTTCAAGACCATAGGCATTTGTGACTTTAGAATATAGGCATTTCTTCCGAAGGCACTCCAGCCGAGTTTAATTCTTCTGTTTACTTCGTTAATCCTGTTGTTCTCTCCTGTGGTTACTAGTTGTCCTAGGTATGTGTATTCTGAGCAGACATCCAGAGGCGTCCCTTCAAATTTGATTGTTTTTTGTGCTTCAACAGAGTTATACATTACCTTTGTTTTTGTTAAATTTATCCTGAGTCCTATCTTCTATCCTGCTGTGTTCAGTTCATGAAGTCTTGAAGCTAGATCTTCTCTGTTGGTTGCGAAGAGTACTATATCATCTGCAATGCGCAGATGACTGATGTGTTCCCCATTAATTCGCAGACCTTTCTGCTCCCAGTCCAAGGTTTTAAAAACTTCCTCCAGAACAGCTGTAAAAAGACTTGGGGAAAGGCAATCTCCTTGTCTAACTCCCTTCTCAATCTTGAATTCTTCAGTAACTTTGTGTAGCATTACTGAGTCTGCGGCATTTTTATAAATGCTGCATAGGAGACGGATGTACTCTGCACCTACTCCTTGTTTTTCCAGAGCTTCTAGTGTAGAGGAGGTACTTACTGAGTCGAAGGCCTGAGCATAGTCCACAAAGCATAGTACTAGTGGCATCTCATATTCATTCGTCCTGCTGATTATTTCTTGTAGTTTGTGGATGTGGTCCATAGTACTGAAGCCATTCCTGAATCCTGCTTGCTCTCTAGGCTGGGCAGATGATAGAATAATCTTTATCAGTTCAGCTATTATCCTCATGAATGTTTTGTAAACAACAGGAAGGAGACTGATGGGGCGGTAATTCTTCAGCTCTTCCTTGCTTCCTTTCTTGTGCAAAAGGACTATTCTTGCATGATTCCAGTCCTGGGGGATTCTTCCTTGTTTCAGGCAAGTTGTGAATAACTGCGCTAAAACGTGTGCAACTTCTGTTCCACCAAGTTTTAAATATTCTCCTAACACTCCATCTATGCCTCCTGCTTTTCCATTCTTTGTGTGCTTTATTGCTGCAATTACTTCTTCTGGGAGAATAGAGAGAGGATCTCGTTCGTTTTGGCTTTCTTGTTGGTTTTCCTCTTCAGCATTTATGTATAAATACGAAACTGGAATGAAAAATGCTGTTTTATAAATGAAAATGCTAAAATATTTTGAAAAAATACTATTTCTTGTGGCACTTGATAAATAGCAAAACAAAATTGCATATACTGAAAAATATTACAAAAGATAGCTTATAACATAGAGATTCCATAACTGCAATCATTGTTGCAAGCATGTATGCACCAATTTTATATAGATTATGGCCAATTCTAGGAAGATGGAATCAATATATAAATTGCATAATTGTACTCTGTTCAATTTCCTTTCTTTTAGTACTATTTTCAATTTTATTTGACTATTATCTCTTATTTAATTCCCCAAAAGAAGAAAAGTATTCAATGGATCAAAACAAACTTTACATGCATTTCTTATGGTAGAATTCTCAGTGAATACATCACCATGTATTTCTTCATAATTCTCATAATTTTTACTTGATAACGATATTTCACAACTGGAATAATAATCTCTATTCCTTTCTTTTGGTTCTTGTCTTGATTATTTAAGGCCATTATTTCTATCTTTATTCTAATCCGCAAAAGAATAAAAGTCTGCAATTGATTGAAAGGAACTATGTGTATTTCTTATGGGAGTGTCTGAGCCATCTGGATTCGAACCAAGGATGCTTTGGGCATAAAAATAAGGATACATAATAGTCAATTGTTCCTCTAACTAATCCCCAAATTTTGTATTTCTATTTAATCAGGAAGTAACTGAAATATATCCTTTTTACTTATCTAATGTATAATATTAGCTGACAATCTTGATTGTAATTGATTTAGCAGAATGTTCATAATTATATTTTCAGGTTTACATAAAAGTTGAAAAAGAAGATTATGCTGAAGATAATCCTGAAGCTGATGACACTCTGGAAGATAATATTCACCAACTATTTGCATTAATCACTATGTAAATATGTGTATTTATACAATATTATGTAAATTAATAGGACCTGCAAAGTCATCTAATTATAAAAGATAGTGATTTCATTAGGGATTAAATCAATTTACTGCAGTTATGATTCATTTTTATAACATTTAATATTTTTATTTTTATAATTAAATTCTATAATTTTTATAATTCTGAAAATGAATTCACTGCAATTGTTGTAGTTGCAGTTTGAGGTGTCATTTAAAAATTATTATTTATTGAATTCAATTCACAACTCCAACACCAACAGTTGCTATAAAAATTTTGAATATTATGCAACTGGATTTTATGAATTTATTCCATGGTTTGTGTATGATGCATAGGAATAAGTCTTACACCAGATTAAAGGCTATATATACAAATTCTGGCCATGTTCCAGAATTGCCTTTGACATGAAATTTTTACGTCATACTGGCCACTCTCTCTAGATACCAGAATAATTCAGACTTTGCGGCATGCTATCATGGGTTCAATAACAGAATTTTCCAAAAATCAGAATTTTCCCATAAAAATGCATTGCATGGATTTTTGAAAATTATTTTGAGGCACTTAACAGTAAGACAGAGGAACCAAAATCTCAGAGATTGGAGTTGAGGTAGTCTATATTACCAAGTGAAGAAAAGTTACAAAATGACCATGAGTTTGACACCAGGTGGGTGCAAAATTCTTCCACAAGATATGCATTGCTGCAATTTTTGACAATTTTTTTAAATGCCTTCTTGATGAGCTGGAGAGATAAAACCCAGAATGATAAGAGACGCTTTTTAAAAGATTTTTCACACAGTTCAGTTTCTCTAATGGTCCTCTCTTGGTTCGATGCCAGACTGTTCATTTCATTCTACAATGCATTTCAAATGGGGATGATGGAATTTAATTATAGGATTTTCCTGACCAGATATTAAATTGGAACTTTGCAACATGTCAGAATGGCTCTTATGTAACATTAATATGCAGTACAACTTTTAGAATCTTTATTCTATTTCCTTTCATTTCCCACTTTTCTCAATTTTTTAAGACATTTGTTTCTAATTTAACTCTTAAAAGAATAAAAGTCTGCAATCAATCGAAATTAACGTGCATTTTTATTCTTAAATAATTAATTCATTGATTAAATAAGTAATTCTTTCATTTTGAAGTTATTAACTATGTTTATAAAATAAAGAGTGCTAATTTCACAATCATACATCAGTCATATGATGGTGATTATAAACCATAATTTTTAAATTAAAAAATAATTTTTATTTCTTTTTAGGTATTTGTCAAAACTGAATATGGAGAGAGCTTGGAAGAACAGATTTCTTGGGATGACGACGAGGTATTTTTTATTCTTTAATATTAATCTATGTACAGTTAAGTCCATGAATATAAATATATTGCAACCAATGGAAAGATATAGACTTCAAGAATTTTTTCCAATGTGATCGTTAGCATTGACACTTTAAATATCAGTTTATAATTAAAATAGAACAAGAAAATGACAAGCATTTGTTAATTATCATTCTAATATATTCATATCTATTAATTCATTTTACTGCTGGTTAACATTTTTGTTTAAGTAATTATAACTATTTATAATGACAATAACTGGTCAGAAAAAATTACACACGGGTCAAAGGAAAATCTATATATGTCTAAAATTGAAATGTAGCTAAATATCTTTTTTAATTAAGTTGTTAACGTCTGAATGATAACTCATTGTTTGTGATTGCAATTCAAAGAAGAAAGGGTTACTATGGAAACATTGCACCTGTTTCTTAGCAACGAAATATACATAGAGATTACAAAACATCCTTTTTTTAATCGAGTAGAAAGATTAAATGTTTCACTTTTTGCTGATTTAAATTTAATTATTCACAGGTATATGTAGATGAAGATGATCCTTTAGAAAATAGTGATGATGTGTATACACTGCATACAGAAATCAACAAGCAAAAGGTATTTAAACTCTTAACTTTAGTCCCTTGAGATTTGTGTTTAATTTGAGGGTTTACTGTATTCTGTTTATTACCAAAAATTTGTAATCCCTATCTTGTCAGGAAGAAGTGCTAATTAATCCCCTAATTTCATATTTCTATGTTGTTGGGAAGTGCATAAAATTAATGTTTTTAAAAATTGTTTCTTATTTAAATCATTAAAAGAATAATAGTCTACCATTGATGGAAACAAACTTAACGTGTACTCCTTATGGGAGTATTAGTAAGATATATATTACCATGTATTTTATCATAATTCTAAAAATTTCTACTCAAAAATGATATACATTAACTAGAATAAGTATCTTTATTCAATTTCCTTTCATTTGGCACTTGTATAAATTTTTAAGACAATCATTTCTTATTTAAATCGTTCAAGGAAAAATTGTCTGCAATCAATCGAAACAAACTTTACGTACATTTCTTTTGAGAGCATTTTAGAGTCAAACTAAGGATAATGCAGGCATAAGAACAAGCATATATATTAGTCCATTGCTCCTCTAATGAATCACCAAATTCTTTATTTTTATTTCTTCAGCAAGTGCATGAAATTAATGTTTTAAGAATTTCTCCCACAGATTTCCTTTGGGAGTTACTGAAATCGGATTAATAAATATATACAAAACAATGATTATTATAAAAGAGATTTAAACAAGTTTTATTGTATTAAATTGATCTTTACAGATGCATGAGAGTCCACAGACTTCAAGCTGGTTGAAGAATGAAAGTGGTGATGAAATAAACTATTTGGAATACCATAAAAGTGAGATTTTATATAATTCCAAAGTGCAGGATATTAAGCAAGGACCAGAGGAAGTTAATGTCCATTATAAAATTATTAAATAATATTAATAGATTGATATTATTATATTGATAATTAAGTTATAAGTTGCTAAGCTAGTCAAGATATTGAGTATGTGAAAAATTTCAATAATTGTTATTTATTTCAATTATATAACTAAATATTCAAAATAAACATCAAATTATTTAAAGTTTATTAAATTGAAAAGTTATTCAGCTATTAGTTACTAAGTTATTTAATATTCATTATTATTATTATCATACAAGTTGCTTGCATACTGCAAGCTATCAGTTGAATGAAGTATCATACCAAGTACCAAAACAAATGCGTGGCGCAAATGGCCACCTGGCATCAAGCTTAGGACCCAATCCTGCAAAACAGTTGCATATTTATATTAGATAAGTGCCATTTTGACCTGTTCCAAAGTTTCAGTTTAATATCATATCGAGAAGGTCCTAAAATTAGATTACACTATCTGCCTTTGAAATACACGGTGAATAGAAATGATGCTCAGGCATCGAACCAAGAACCGTCAAGGAACAGTGAACAGCATATATGAAACATATGAATTGCCTCTATTTTCATTCTATTTTATATCATTCCTGGTTATCAGATAAGCATTAAAAATAATTGTCAAAATTGACCGCAATGCATTTTATACTGGAGAATATTGCACCCACTTGGCATCAAACTCATGGTCGTTTGGTAACATTTCTTCAGTTAGTACCATAGACAGCCATAACATCTGCAACCTCCATGATTTTCACTGTTCTATCTCTCTGAGTAAGGACTCGAAACAATTTTCAAAAATTTGCGTGAAAGTCGGCCTGGCATAAAACACAGGACCATTTCGTGAGAGACAATGGCATAGGAATGGTAGATAATTACCACTCTGAAGTGTTTCAAATTTTGAATTCAGTATCTTATTGGGAAGGTCCTAAAATAAGATTTTCTTTTCCCCATTTGAAATGCATCGTGGAATCGGAATGACACTCTTGCATCAAACCAAGGACCACTGGATAAATGGAGAACCTCATGAGAGAATGTTATGACACTCCTCTGTCACCATTCCGGGTTTTATCTTTCCAGCTTATCGGCAACACATTTTAAAAAATCGTCCAAGATTTCAGCAATGGATTTCTTATGGAAGCATTTCACACCCACCTGGCGTTGAACACATGGTCATTTGGTAACATTTTTTCCTTTGGTACTATGGAAGACTATCTCATCTGCAAACACCGTGATTATGATTGCTCTATTGCATCGAGAACAGCCTCAAAACAGATTGCAAATAATTGCACAAAAGACCACCTGACGTCGAACTCAGGACCCTTTCGTGAGAGAAAACAGAAAAATAATATTAGATAAGTGCCCTTCTCACTAGTTCCAAAGTTTCAATTCAATATCTTATCATGAAGGTCCCAAAAGAAGATTCCGTTTTCCTCATTTGAAATGCATGGTGGAATCGGAATGATGCTCTTGTATTGAACCAAGGACCATAAGATGAACATTGAACCTCTTGAAAGAATATTTCCAAATTCCTCTGTTTTCTTTTCCAGTTCTTCCGGTTTCATCCTTCCAGCTCATCGGTAGGGCATTGAAAAAAATTTTCAAAAATTGCAGCAATGCATTTCTTATAGAAGAATTTTGCACCCACCTGGCGTCGAACTCACAGTCATTTGGCAACATTTTTTCCATGAGAACCATAGAACAGTACCTCAACTTTAACCTCCGAGATTTTGGTTCCTTTATCTTACCAATAAGTGCCTCAAAATAATTTTCAAAAATCCACAGAATGCATTCTTATGGGAAAATTGCAATTTTTGAGACATTCTGGTATCGAAGCCATGACACCTAGCGTCGATGTCTGAATTATTCTGGCATCTACAGGGTGAGGCCAGATGATATTTCAGGATCAAAATAAGAATCTTTATTTATTTCTCCTTCTTTTGGTGCTTATCTCGAATTGGTAAGCCTATTATTCCTAATTAAATTTTGCAAAAGAAATTAGCCTGCAACTGATAAAGGTGAAGTTTAAGTGCATTGCTTGTGAGAACAGTTTTTCTTGTCTGGGTTCAAACTGAGGACCATCAGGAAAATGAAAAGTAGCCAATTGTATGTGTAGAGAGTACATTTAACAATCCTGAAAGTTTGACAGTTGTGCCATTTATGGTTCTTGAGTTTTATGCAAACATATAGACACCTTATTATATTAGACATAGAGATTAGAATATGTAAATAAATAACCATATAAATAAATGTCAAAGAAAGATTATAATAAAAGAATTAATCATATATTTCACAACTCAATTTTCTCCATTTCAGATAATTCAACCCACTTCCCAAATTCTGGGACATCAGGACTAATAACAGGTGAACCTAGCTTCAACTTTGAAGCCACCACTAACCTCAACCATGGAATCCAAACCAAGGAAACAATATATGTAAGATGCCACCACTGTGGAACCAGCAAAGCAACAAAAGAAGAGCTGAATAAACATATTCACACTGCTAATACCAATATTATGGAATTCAGTACCATGGTAGACTGCTAGTTACACAAATGCCGCCTTTGTGCCAAAGAATTCATTTACAGGTCACACTTGGTCAACCATATTCGGTCCCATACCAGTAAGAAACCTCATAAATGTGATGTTTGTGGTTACTCTACCATGGTACCATCTCTCCTAAAAAGACACTAGTACAAACATACTGGAGAAATGCCTCATAAATGCAAATTCTGCGATTATCGTACCACGGAAAGCTCTTCTCTTAAAATACACATGCGGAGACATGATGGTGAAAAACCGTACCAATGTGACCAATGCGATTTTAAAACTGCAGACAGTTCAACATTCAATAGACATTTGCCCAAGCATTCTGGGATTGGTATATACAAATGTAATCGCTGTGAGTTTAGTACCGGATTCACGTCTTCTTTAACAGTGCACAAACGCCAACATGTCGGTGTTAAGTACAATTGCGAGTTGTGTTCATATTCCACCATACGTAAGGCGTATTTCGAAGCCCACTTGCGCAAGCACACAGGTGAAAATTTGTTTAAATATCACATCTGCGATTATACCACTTTGTGCAAGGAACATCTCGTCGTACATGTGCGTAGGCATACTGGTGAGAAGCCATACAAATGTACAATATGTGATTATAGATCAGTGCAAAGTTCTGAACTCATAATACACATGCGCAAGCATACGGGAGGAAAACCTTTTAAATGCACGCAATGCGATTATCACACAGCGCAAAGATCTCATCTAAAAGCTCACGCATACAAGCATGGGGGAGTCAAACCATTTAATTGCAATGTCTGCGATTACTCAACTGTGTCAAAGTCAGATTTAAAAGTACACATGAGCAAGCATACTGGAGAGATGCTGAACTGTCAGTGCTGCAAATTCAAAATGCATAATCAGTCGGCTTTGAGACGGCATGTTCGTATACATATAGAAGCTAAGAAGTTCCTTAAGGATTGCGGGACAAGCTGAGATTAAACTTATAGACATTTGCAGTATTAATTATAAGAAAAATGTACAGTAAAATATTCCATTCTTTGCCAAAGTAGTCCTACTCTTGTTTTCTTGTGATTTTTCCTTCCAGGATGTCATGAATGTATCTGTAATTATATACAAATTCCTTTATATTTAATGCTCTTAAATTCATTAAATTAAATTTATAAATTGCTTACATATTGAAATTAAATTTTTATGCTGCTTTCAATCGATTGTAGACTTTTATTCTTTTTAGATTTCAATTAGTAAAAATTGTCTTAAAAATTTAGGATTCTACCAAAATAAAGGAAAAATAAAGATTTTTATTCGAGTCAAAATTATTAGAAGTTTGATAAAATAGATAATAATATTTGTCTTAGATATGCTCCAATTAGAAATGAATGCTAATTTAGATCAATTGTAGACTTGTATTCTTTTGCATAAATAAATCAGAAATAATGTTCCTACAAAATCAAAAAAAATTACCAAAAGAATGGATCTTGCTGATATCTTGAATTTCTGGATTGAAATTTATTCTCCATTATTAATATTGCACATGATGATATGATGGAAATATTATGTAATAATGTGTGTATTTGTGTATCAATGTTGGTAACTCCTGTAAGAAATGTATGGTAGACATTTTTGAAACCATTAATTTCATTCACTTCCTGACGGAATTGAAATATGAAATTTCAGGATTTGTAGAGGACTAATAATATACTAGCCGCGTGCATGCACCCTCTGGGTGCAGTTGTTTGGTCTGGACTATGAGCATGTACTGTCATTTATTTTGAATCAGTACTTTCATATGGACATATCAATAATAGTGAATTCTTATGGGAAAATGCAATATCTCGGTTTGAACAATCGTTTCTGTCGTCAAGGGTATTGGTTGTTTACAGCCTCAAAATTTCATGAAATTTCCGTTTATTTTAACCGAATTCTCACCATTTCGACCCGATAACGATATGCTTATCCCAATTTTGTAAGCCGATTATTCCTAATTTAATTTCGCAAAATAAATTAGCCTGCAACCGATAAAGGTGAGGTTTACATGCATTTCTTATGAGAACGGTTTTTCTTCTCTGGGTTCGAACTGTGGCCGTTCAGGTAAAAGAAAATTTTGCCACATTGTAGGGTGCAGCAGTGTACATTGAATGCACGTTTTAGAATCGCTCTAGCTCTTGGCATTGGCGAGAAAAACGCTTTTTGTAGACAGACGGACCGACAGACAGACAGACACCGTTACGTTTTTAATATATATAGATAGATAGATAGATATATATCTATAATTTTATGCCCAAAGTACCCATGGTTTGACTCCAAACCAACCCGAAATCACTGCCATAAGAAATGCACATTAAGTTCATTTCAACCCATTGAAGACTTTTTCTTTTAAAGATACACTTACTCTGTCACTGTGGAAATAATATCTGTAGAATTCATTTGCTGAGAGGCATAGGTAATGGGTTTTCAGCCCCTTCTATTTCTTGTGACAATACCGCTACCGAGACAAAATTACTGCGATCCTTAGAAATTATAATTCTCTTGGAGAAATCTGTGTGTGCAGAACTAGGCTATTGGCTAACCTTACTCAGTTTAGACAGGTTTTTCACAATCAGGGGACCAAATAAAAGCCTTAACAAGGTGGATAAGTTGCCCTGCTTCATGGCACGTCTTTCTGCAGCTGAAACATTTTAGTTCATCTGGTGCATAAATGACTTTAAGGGAACTGATCCACTTTCCAATCGCATATGGGGTCTCGTCTTGACTTCCTGGATTCTGATGGCAGCCTCCACTTCTTCAATGAAAGTCTTTGGCATTGACAGCTGACACAGTCATGCCAATTCACTGGATAGTCCGTCTAAGGTTTTTTTGTTATGCTTTGTATCATAGCATGGAAATATACTCTGGCAACCCAATTCCTTCATATATCTATCCATTTATCTTCCTGTATCCACAAAAGTGTCCATGTCTTCTTCTGCACCTATACAAATGTTAGACAGTAATGCTCGGAAGAATCATGAGCTCTCATTTGCTTGGTGCCTATTGTTGAGGCAAGCCTCCAGTTCTTCATAAGTTCACACTTCGCAGCACTTGATCTTGCTCTGCATGAACTCAACCACTTCTCGAGCAATACTTAACTTTGCATTCCTCAAGGTCTCCTCTGTGTTCCAACCACTCAGTTCTGCAGCCACTTCCAGCTGTTCACAGAGGGCTCCCACACTTTCCTTGGACATTCTGTTTAACTTCACAACTGCACTCGGCGATGCAAAGCTTTTCAAAGGAGATCACTTTTTTGCTGCTCACAATCTCCTTGGAAAGACAACCAATTTTTTTGTCATATCGTTTAATGATCTTCCCAAGATCTCTTTTCATTCTGAAAGGCCTACCCTATTCTATATTTTCCTATAATGACGAGGAACCCACTTATGATACCAAATGTAAACCTAAGGGTTAAATAAGCCAGATAATATCGATCCTTGTTAAGGAGCAGCAGGGTTAAATGAGGAGATTAAAGCAGATTTCACAGGTTTTATTCTCACAATACAAAGAATGAACCTTGTGTTTTCCAACCATACTTTCTTACCTGCATTCCTTTTACTGTTTGCCTCCAAAAAGGAGGAAAGTTCCCTCAAAATACCACCCCTGCCTCTGGTCACTATACCTCCACCAATGGCCTAATTATAATCTTGAACCATATTCTAGAAACAGGTGGTGACACTCACTCCATTTCCAGGAAGACATCTTCCTAGAAAAATACATTAGTTTCAGTTGCAAAATAACTTTAAGACAGAAGTAATCAGTAATATTAGGATGAGATAATTAATTGCAGAAGACATTTTATTATCTAAAAAAAGTTGCTGTGGTTTAATTAATAATTAACTTGCTGTGATTTACTAATAGTTAATATTGCAATCAAACAAATTCTAGGGTAATCGATTTGAATTCCTCCCTGGGATTGACATTATTGAACTTAAACTAATTTAAAGAATTATTAAATTTTTATTTCTTAATAACATTTTTAGAGTCCAGTGCTTTTCAAACTTAACAATCCATTAAACCTTAATAATACTAACAATATTGTATTGTAAGTAAATAATAATGTATTACATTATAAATATACATCATAAATGTAAATCAATAATTCTGTTTGATTGATATAATTGATACATAAATATCAATAAGAGGATTCAATGCCAGGAGGGTAGAAATTCTCTCACTTGAAATGCATTTCAGTGATTTAACATAATTTTTTAAAGCTTTTACTGATAAATTAGAAACATATAATCTGACATGTAAGATTCTTAAAATACAATTTCGATTGGTCTATGAGACGTTTCTGAACTTTGTTTGACTTAATTTCTTTTTGAAAAAGTAACTGCTGACCATTTTCCAACATTGAGCTCTAGTTGCCACTTTTTTGAGTAAGAATTAAATTGTTTGATGAATAAGAAAATTTTTGGGTACCGATCCAATATTTATTGATAATTAAAAATGGAGAACATAAATTTGTTGCTAGAAAGAGTATTTTGAAATAGTTATTAATTGAAAAATTACCATTGTAGAATGCCACGAGCCTCTTGGCAATATCTTATGTAATCAATATTAATATGTAGGCATAATTCAAAATAATTATGGAATATATTATGAAATAAATACAAATTTAGTAGATACAATGTTTCATTTATCTTATCCAGTATTGTAAAAGAAAGGAGAAGAAATAAGAAAATAGCTTTTATTTCTTCTTTATTTTCCTTAAATTGTTAGAAATATGATCCTCATTGTGAGATTATTCCAGTTTCTTCTTGTTGTTGCATAATTTATGAATTGATGTAATACATTGTACAGAAGAGTGAAGAGAAAATAAGAGTTGAAGTTAGTGCAGATGGATCTGATGCTCAATGAGTCAGAAGTATTTTATAGAATTCCTTTTAGTGTATAAAATATTGAGAGTTATACATGTTTTTCCTGAGTAGAAACTTTAACTTAAACTGACACAGCAGTTTTCTTCTGCATGCTTTTACCAAGCTAACTCTTTACCTTAAGATTTCTGAATAATGAAGACTTCTTGTTTTATGTATTAAGACAAGTATCAGTGACAATGTTGTCCAAATGGGGATTATTTCTAAATGCCATTGATTCCTCCTTATAGAATCCAAATTAAGTCTCTTTTGGATGCATTCTTTGTATAAATTTAATATGTTATTGGAAAAAAGTCACTATGAAATGACGTTAAATCTACCAAATATTATATTCAAAGGTTAACATTTGCTAAAATAAGCATTGTTTTTTGTATATTTAATTTCCTTAGTGGTTTAAAATGATTTTTCAATCCTAACTGTTTTAGGCAGTTTTATTAACTCATCTCATATATTTGTTTTCATTCTGATAATGAATAATATTTCTGTGCCGCTATATCTATTGGGATTCCCATATTTCAGCTAAATGAATCTTACCAATACAGTTTTATTAATGCATTTAAATTTTCCCAGTTTTAGTGGTAGTTTTTTCAGCTTTTAGCATGATTGTGAAATTTCTAGAAAATTGGTGTATTGGTTTTTATCCTGTAACTTTAGCAACCCAAGATACAGTGCTACTTATGTGGGTTGCATAAGATTACGGCGTTTTCCATTTTCACAAAAACGATCTAATGTTCGTACAAGGACAGTGTCTTCCTTTGACACTGAATTTGGATAATTCTTCACTTCATCATTAAGGAATTTTTGCCAGATATCCCATCAGGAAATAATATTTTAAACAATTTTGAGTATGTCC
The DNA here is from genome assembly GCA_036926295.1 of Pachydiplax longipennis. Taxonomy (NCBI): domain Eukaryota; kingdom Metazoa; phylum Arthropoda; class Insecta; order Odonata; family Libellulidae; genus Pachydiplax; species Pachydiplax longipennis. Next base: position 304,088 of record JAVFKF010000021.1, on the reverse strand, counting down.
TCAAAGGTGAAAGATTATAATGATAATTCTGACTACAGTCCACCTTATTAAATATTTCTGAATAAAAAATGTAATTTCTTAGAAAATTTTGGTTGATTTATGTTTATTATTATAATTAGTTAGATTAACTACCTGAAGTTTGCTTCCAAATATGGCGTCCTATTTAATAATGAAGTATCAAAGTTGCAAGAGTTGTTAAATTAAACAGTGGATGTGAAATAACAATGGAAAAACTAACCTGTAAGATTTAGTTTATTTTAGAAAAATAGAATATTATTAAATACGTTAATTTCTTGAAAAATCGAGATTACGATACCAAATATGCCATAAAAAGTGTAAATCGAACTAAGTTACAAATATTTGAATGTTATTTTTATCAAAATTAAAGACAATTCATATTAAAAATGCTTCTAAAGAAATGTAATTTTTTAAATAATACTAGAAAAGAATTTCGTCGATTTCATTATATAATTCCTTCCGAAAAACAATAAATTAATTAATCGGAAGTTAAATTTAAGACAGGCCTACGAAAATGGTATCGTTTATTCTTCTGCTTTTGTAGTAATTTAAACATAATTACGTCATTAGCTTGAGAATAAAAAAAAACTGCTCGTTAGAACACATGGAAGGTACTCTTAGAGACCACCCAAAGCATTTGAATAGAATAGAGTGGAGATCCAATGTGTTTCTTACAAATAAATATTCGTAAGTAAATATTATAATGTATTTAAATGGGATGATGGATTTGCTATGAGCTTCGCCGTGTCTCCTTCAGGTGGCAGCACATTATAGGCATACTTTGGTACCCCAAACGGCAAAAGCCTGAACTTTATCAATATTCTCTTCTGCTATTTAGTTCACTTAAATGAGAGCGAATTTTAAATCACTTTAATATTAGAGTTGAGTATAAATTACCTGCAATGGGTACTAATTATTCGCTAATTCTTCTCCATAAATTAACTTCGTATATAAAGATGAAAAATTACATAAGATTGATTTGAAATAAGATAATTTACAACTACGGATATTCTTTTCTTTTAAGTGAATCGAACTTCAAACTCTTTTCATAGGAATTGGAATTAGTACTTTTTGGTTTTCATAATATAGTCTGTACCTTTACATCAATTGCGGTATTTACAAAATGAGACTTCTTTGGTAATTAGTCAGTTATGGATTATCGTTTATAAGAATTGTTAAGTTTCCTTTGTATTACTTAAGTGTTTGTTAAAGATTTACCCATGTAAATTATTTATTAAAGCTTATATTCAAGCAAAAGGGAAAATTCTTTATAAAAATTGAACTGTTGTGTAACTTATTCTGTAATAAAGATTATTTTACGAGTATATCCTATATGTACATTTTAATCCTTCACGAAAATAAAAATATACATTATATTATTAATTAGTGCAATGAATACACTAGACTTTGAAGACTATTAATAATTCCTGTATCAAATAGAAATAACAGAAAAATCATCAAAGTAAGCAAACAACTAGATAAACAAATATTATAGTTTATAAGTCATCTTTAAGCGAGAAAATTACGTAAATTTTCGATAAAAACAACTACAATTGAATTCATCAGTTCCCATTACCGCATAAATTCGAAATTTAGTCGATTTTTCCGGACATTAAATTCGAAATAGTTCGAATATCGGTAAATAATTCACGAGAGTCTAATTCCATGATAATCAGGAAAAATTTTTCAAATTGCTTCAAGTTTTGATCTTCATCGCCGAATAAATAATAAAAATCAACTCCAATTTTAATAGAATTCTGATTTATTTTGAAAAATTACCCGAAGAAGCTTTAAAAATATATTAAATTGGTGCGTTATTAGAAAAAGGCCCGATGGAAAAAATGTCTTCAGCCGGATTTGAATCAGGTAAATACTGAGTTGAATAGCAGTATATTTACGTCAATACACTATAACCATTACACCAACAGAAAGATGAAGTTGACATCAGTCATCCTGATATATAATTAAGGTTGTTAAAAGTACTACTAGCGCCCTCAGAAAGTGACGGAATTTGAGTGCGTTTTTTGAAGGACGAAATGCGAAAGGGTTAATCATTTGGAGGACAAAAACCTCATTAACTGGCGTTTTTCGCCCATTTTTGCTCAGTTTTTGAAATGAAAGTAAAAGTGTTCACCCCTTTGAACACTATTAAGCCTTTCTCTATATACGTCACTACCCACAATGCACCTCAAACTATTCCACCGCCTATTTCAAATATTCCAAATTATATTGGAATTTCGGGGAAGTATTTGGCCATTTTGGATTTCATCTCTCCTTCCTCTATTAGAGAAGCGCCATATTACCCATAATGCATAGCGCTCTATCTGACCGCCGATTTTGAAAGATTTAAATAATACTTACATATTTTTAGCGATTTTAAAGGACATATAGTTGGTTTTTGATATATATGGATATAGAATATAAAAAATTCGACCTTCAACTATCATTCACAACTTTTGGTCTCATTTTTTAAATTTTTCGTTCTTAATTCTCTCTTCTTCCCCAAAGTCCACCTATAGCACATATTGTTCCCTTAATTTTTAAATTAATCCTATAAAATAGGATTTCATCCACAATTTTAAGGTTTTTACAATGTCTTTCCATATTAGTCATTCAATAATAAAACACTGACTAGTCAGGCAAGTAATTAAGACATCCTGATAAACAATTTTTATCAATTTTAAATTTCGTGTAACAAATATTTTGAAATGAAATAACTAATCACTGAGTAATGATGGGATGAAAAATTGAGAAAACATTGTATTTTATATTCTTTATTTACACAAATACATAAGAAGCATTAGAATCATATGGTGAGATACATTCGTGGTCACAATGAAAAAATACACATTAGATATCATTTGGTCATTATGACCAGAGATCCACAAAATGCAATTGAGAATGTTTCCAAAATAAATTCGAGGCATTACTTTTGGTTGTTTCAGTTAACTTCCAAATCTTAGACTGATATTTTTTGAAAATTGCTGTTGTCTTTCACAAAAAGCATCATAAACACAAATCTGAATTATAGAACAACTGTTCTCTTCTTTTCACTAGAAGCCTGAATTAAAATCACCATGAATATCCTTAATAAATACGAGATGAAATTAGTTATCTTTGTACCAAACTTCATAAGGAAAATATACCAAATTCAAATTCGTGTAAGTGTAAAAATTTGTAATCCACTAAATTAGGACTATTTAATGACCTACAACCATAAAAACTGTCCTTTTTGATCAAATTGATGAGAGCAGTACAAACCTTCCAAAAAGTAGTAGGATTAGAAGCATAACAACTCCTCACACAGCCTTTTTCCATTAAAATCTTATTATCAGTTCAGTTTTTCATGTTATCAATAAACTGGTAGGATTTTGACTGGCACAAAATATTATATCAGCATTTTCTCAGAAACTTTTCCACTGGAAGTTTTCTCTTCTAATAACAGTACAAAAGGTCACTACAATTCCTTTTTGGATTTTCCCAAAATATTACGTATTCTTATAGATTATCCCAAGACACCCTTATCCAAAATTTTTAAGAGCAAAGTGAAAAACACATAGGAAAAGAAAAATCCATGAGTAAGATATTAATACCAGAAAAGACCTTGTTTCTTGCAAAATAGGCCCAAATTAATTGGTTCAAAAAATCAAAATCTGCACCTAATTATCTTGACAGTATTGGTATCTTATTTTACCTTTGATGATGACATTATTTCACCTTAATTTAATTGCACTATGCCATAATGATTTGATTTTCTTTCATGCTGAATGTCTTCAAAATAAGATCACGTCAACTTTCTATTTCTGTGCAAATATAGAAACAACACTTACAATTCTCTTGTAATTTATACATGGGGCCATACGCTACATGATTTTGGATGAAGTATATCTTCAATTATTCAAATAACTACCTTAATATTGATCTTAATTCTCCTAAACATTAATTACATTTTAAGAAATAGCTAATAACTTCATAAATAAAGATTTACCATAGGTTAGCAAGGTAATGTAAGAATATAATATCACAAAGTGAAAATTCAACATTGTTATTTTTATACATATTTGTACTAGCAAATATTACCAGTATGGCAAAAAATTTATTGACAGATACAAATATGAATAAAACTTACCACTTTATTCTCATACCAGGATTAACATTACAGTGGTAAAAAATAAAGGGTTCGAATTTAAAATGCTTAATTATTCAACATATTTATTCAAGTCAAAACTGTAAACTACTAATTACGTACATTAAAAGTTCCAGAACAGAACGTCTTCATTCCTAAATAGCAAATGATGAATAAAAGGACAAGATCAACTGAGGATAGTAAGGAATTTAAATTTTCTTTTGGTGAGTAAGCTCATGATAATGCCTGTAACTTTTATATTTAAACATTTTACCACAAATATTGCATGGAAACGGTCTCTCTGATGAATGAGTAGCAACATGAATTTCTAGATTTCCTTTTTGATTAAAACATTTTTGACAGATATCACATTTAAATGGCTTTTCCTTTGTATGTGTCCTTACGTGTCTCTGCAGGTTTGTATTCCTGGGGAAGCATTTTCCACAAACACTACATGAAAACCTATTAGTGTGCAAAAATGAATGGCTATATAAGCTGTCTTTCCTGCAATAATGCTTTCCACAAGTACCACACGTGTACAACTTCTTTCCCTTTGGTATTTTCTCCTGCTTCCTATGCAAGATCTCATGATGATGTCTGCCATCCTGTTGTTTAAATCTTTTGCCACAAATTCTACAAGCATATGGTCTATCCTCATAGTGAATTCTGACATGCCTACCCAAATGAATTTTCCATTTAAAGCTCTTTTTGCAAATATCACAAACATAATAAGACAAATCATTTCCCTTAACAGTAGCTGTCTCTCCTGATAACTCTAAGTCACCCTGTTTGTCTGTACAATTCAACTCTGCACCACAAACAGATGCCTGCCTTTCATCTCCTTCCTCTGAATTCTCTCCATCAAAGGATTCTTTAGCAATGTATAAGGAACTATTCTCTTCGAGATATATCTTATCATTATTATCTCCTTCATTTACCACATCTGCTGAAGATACTTTTGATTCTTTGGAAGGCTGTAAATAAAGCAAAGACAGTTATAACTATCAAATAGAGAAAGATTTCCTTTACGTATGCACTTCTCACATATAAGATACTGGAGGATAAATAAGTGATTGCAACATGTTTAAACTTGTGCATGTAACATTGAAAGTTATTAAAAGATGGGACATAAAACAGTTATGCAAGAAACTCCAATACATATACACAAAATTAAAGTGGTAAAGTGAGCAGAGGAAATTCACAAGTTTGATGAAAAAGTTGTAATAAATTTCTGCAGAACTATACATAACTGATATTACAATCCAAAACTTACCTCAGTCCATTTGTTACTTGTAATTCCTTCATCAGAATTATCCCCTTCCAAATTCACTCCATTTCCTTCAACCAATTCCTACAAATCAAATAAATTTCTATCAATAAATCATCATTTGATGCTTCAAAGGTACAGTCGTCCAAGAAAAAATCAAACGGTGTACTACGTGGTGCATAAGATTGAGGGGTTTCAAATGGCACTCGTTACCCCTTCCACCCGCCCTTCTATTAGCTATTGGCAACACCGGAATATTCTCCCGAGGCCATCCCTTCAATCCTACCGTGGGCCGCAAGGCCCGCGGTCGAATTTTATGGTATGGTCTACGAAACACACAGAGGTCTTGAGAGGCCGTTTCTGCGGACAGAAGCCAATTTCCAAAATATTTTCGTACGGACTCAAAAACTTATTGGTTTAGAAGTCCATTTCGATCGAAAACGGTCATTCTTCATCTTTGACAATGTTATTGACGAAAACTTAGCGTTCAAACTTGGGTGATATTGATGGGCGGAATTTCCTAAAAATTTTCCCCCTATTCGCTCTTAATATCTGCCCGGTACAATTGCTTCATTGTCCACGAAAGTTATTCGAAACCATAACGCGTATTGTGTTCTTGAATTTTATAAGGATTATTTACTCCATTAACCTTATGTCTGTTAAAAAACAGTATATTCTAGGTTTACTTCCAAATCACAATAAATAATAAAGATTCAACGTTATTTCTAAGAAGCTCAAAATATTTGGAATGGTATTTGAGGACTGTAATTTTGAAGCTTTCAACGAATTAATTCATAAGTATCTAATATAATAATCACGAATGTGTGTATAATTGAATGAAAATTCATCTAGTTTTGAGTTATTCTGTATCGATTTCTTTAATTTTAAATTTTCTAAATTAATCCTATGGTTGTGTTCTTGTATGTGTTGCGCAACGCTTGATTTATAAATTTGGTTGTGTCTGAAGTGAGATAAGTGTTCTTTGAATCTATTCTCTATTTTGCGTTTTGAATAATAGATTCAAAGAATAGATTCAAAAGAATAGCTTTAAAGAACACTTAGCTCACTTCAGACACAACCAAATTAATACATCCAAAATGTCATTGGTGCGTTCAGAGGTCGCTGACACGATCTCAATGACCACCAGGCTATCTACTTTCCTCCCTTTGTGTCCGCATTCCAAAGGGTTCTCCGCGAATGCAGATTGGGAAGTTCGCAATCGGTAGCACCTTAGATGTTCGGCCACTCTCACCTTTATCTTTTTGCCGCATTGTCCGATATACCCCATCCCACAATCATCAGAACTGAGCTGGTAAACCCCCGGTCGGTCTTTGTCTTCCACCTTATCTTTCAGAGGCGGTAATGACCTCTCTAGACTGCATGGAGTGTGGAAACCTGCTTTCGAGTGGGCAGGTAGAAATAATATTGTATACTGTAGATGGTTTAAAACTGCACCTTGTAAATGAAAGTTGAAATAATATATGCTTTCGTTCTCAAAGCATTGATAATTTTCGTTGAAATGATTCCAAAGATAACAATATAAATAAATAGTAATATTCTTTCAGCTACTAAATAAACAAATACTCTCCACATCGATATCTTTATGAAGGCTAGAGTTTAACATTACGGGGGATAAAATGGAACTTTCAGAAGGAAAATATTCGGATTCTCTCTCTTTTAAAATATATAAAACCATTGTGATAGTTAAAAACGATATTTATCCCGATTACTCTAACGACAACTTCTTCCTCGAATGAGAAACCAGAAAGTTTTAGGCGACACGTAAGTTAGACTACGCGACGAAATTTTCTTAAAGTTACGCTCCAACTAAGTAATTTTTACTTAGATGTGGTTTCTCGAAACTTAATCTCACGTGAATTCTATGCAATCAGATAATAGAATGAGCTAATGAAGAAACCTTTTATGTTGGATTGTAAGAGAGTAAAGGCAGTTTCAAAAATGTTCACCGGTAAAAATCTCGACAATTCATTCACTTTTCTCTTTTCCGCGGCATTCATTGCTCATTGTCTAATCATTGTATTATCCCGGAAAGCTTTGACAGCGAAGGTCCATCCGTGCATAAGTGCCATCATAGGGAATCGAACCGGAGACCACATAATGGCGATCCGGTGGTCCAAGGCGGTTTGCAGGCTTCGCTATCGTCTGTTTGTGAAAGGTATTAGGAAAAACCCGAAATCGCATGTGGGAATAAGGAGAGAAGGATTTAAAGATAATGGACTGGCTAGGGAGTAGCAGGTATACAAAAGGGGTTCACTGAATTCCGCGTATGCTGAGAGAGATGAATAGCGGGGGAAGGAGTGTATAGGACTGAAGGATCTAAGAAACAATGGTGAGGTCTAAAGAGAAACGAAGTGAACAGCGGGGGATGGGGGATCAAAGATGTGCGACAGATGCCCAGCCGTGAAGGTGCTTTTTAAATCTCAGTATCACCTTTTCTTCATAGGGATTTCTTCCTGGACGCTCTTTCCGACAAACGGATGCCTCACACTCCTCACTTTCTTTTCATAATGCATTTAACTCCCCTTGATATCCTCTGCGAAATGCGCATGAACAGTTTCTGAAAACTGGTACCTGGCGTTAATCCTTTTCTGAGAAATTGCACCCGACGGTCCCCGGAATTCAGCGATCGGAGAATTCTTAAATTTCTTATACATTAATAGCCGAATTCCATTTCCTTTACTTTCACTAATAAGAGTCTTTCTTCCAGTCACTTGTCTGTCTTCCTACCGATCGTGTGCGTGTGTTAGATAGAGAGATGTCGCAGCTCACTCCCAGGCGTCGAAACCAAGTAGCAGGAATGCTTGCCGCTAATAAAGGCGTTTGCGAGATAGCGCGGGAGTTTAATGTCTCCCACTCCACAATTTCGAATTTGAAAAAAAAAAATGGGAGGAATCTCATTCCGTAGAACGCAAAATAGGGTCTGGAAGGCCTAGAAAGACAACAGAGGAAGACGATAAACGAATCGTGGACCATGTTCGTGCGCATCCGTTTTCCACTGCAGCGGAGACGAGATGTGCAGTTGGGCTTCGTACTCGTATATGTCCCGAAACTGTGCGGAAAAGGCTCCGATTCCATGGTCTGAAAGCGAGGCGCGCGGCAGTGAAGGAGATATTAACACCATCTCACAAGCTTGCGAGATTGGCTTTTGCAGAAAGATATTTGAACGAAAACGCTGATTTTTGGAAGAGGGTGGTGTTTAGTGACGAAAAAACGTTTTCGTCATCTTGCAATGGGCCGGTAACGGTTTATCGTCCCGAAAATACACGTTTCGACCCATTGTATGTTAAGGAGAGGGGGAGAAGTGGACGATTTTCACTCCACGTTTGGGGATGGATGTGTGCCGAAGGTCCGGGGACAATTTGGAAGATACAAGGGAATTTAGATGGGAAGCAATATGTGCACATATTAAAGCACATAATGCTTCCATCAGTAAGGATTCTTTATCCAGATGACTTCCTTTTCCAGCAGGTAAGGTCTTCTTCCTCTTTGCATTCCTGTAATATCGCGCTATTTTATCTCTTCTTGTAATTTTAACTATAAATCAGAATGCAGTATTGTATCAACGTAAATATAGGGGGAAAATGATCCGGTGATGAAAATGATGATTTCATTCATAAGCGGTTGTTGTAAATTTTCGGAATACGGTAATTATTCAAATGTTACTAATAATTTATAGGATAACTCCCGTGTGCATACGTGCAAGGATGCAAAAAGTTGGTTTGCGCAGGAAGGTATAAACCAACTCAGCTGGCCAGCGAGGAGCCCGGACCTCAATCCCATTGAGAATGTATGGGGTATAATGGTGAGAGATTTGCAGAAGAAGGATCGCCCATCAAATCCTGCAAAGCTTTTGCAGGACATTCAGGACTCTTGGGATGAAATTGGAGCACCTCTATGCCTTAGAGCCGTTCAATCCATGCCGGAACGTCTTCGGCTAGTTATAAGAAACGGTGGAGGGTGGATAAATTACTAATAATGCGGCGGTAACTATCTAGCTTTTATAACAGGAAAAATATTATTGCATTATGATAGATGATTATTATTTAACTAAATTGTAGCATTCTCACTCTTGCAGATTAGTAATGGGCAAGGAGAGTTTCCTGTTGATACTTCCCGTACCGTTTTTTCCGATGGTTGTGTGCTCCTTCCTATCCCATTCTCCATAATCCCTTTTCCTCATTTACCTTATCCCGATGATGATAAGCGTCACAATCATGATATGGATGATTTCGCTCTTTTACTGAGGGATACCGATATCCTAAAGGATATTCTAACCCTTTCCCCTTTCAAGTGCTTTTGCTCTTTCTCTTCCACTACAACTTCCATCCCTAGTCAATTTTCTATATTGTCCCTTTTAATTCCGATGAAGTAAAATATTTGTGACTAATAGGTTATAGGTAGAAGACTGAACTAATCGACATCGTTATGCTGTAGATACCAACAGCTTTAAATTAAATTACCTAGTAATAAGTCTCAATTATACTTTCAACGAAATCATTTTTCCTATCTTTCCCAAAGTAAGTAATCCTACATACACAAGAAGACAAGGGGTTACAAGGCTGATGAAAAAGGATTAGCATGACGAAAATGTAACTTATTTTATTATGGATACAAATTGAAGTTTTAGTTAAAAATACAGTATATAAAAATAAGCATAAGGCATTAAAGGAAGCGAAAAATAGGGTTAATAGGACTGAATAAAACACAGAAATCAAATGTAGATCGTACTTAAAAGCTAAGGTTATTCGATAACGATGTTAGATCAATAATGAAAATTATATTTATAGGCGGCATTTCGAATGAAATATGTTCTCCTAATAGAGTCCGATAGCTGTGTTATGATTATGCATACGGAGTGATACATTATGAAGGATAAAGTAAAACGCATGTTGTAGCAAATGGTTCATGATTTATATAAATTAAACGAAATAAGCATCGGGAAAATAAGAGACTGTCAGCAGGGAGTTAAGGTGTTTAAGGGGATGCATTAACATAACTTGGATAAGAATAAAAAAGGAAAACACATGTATTCTAAAAAGAATCTTTCCGAGATACATTTATCAAACTGCCCTGACGGTCTCAGCGAGGTAAACTACTTGTGTATAGTATATCATATTCTTATTTTGTCGAGATACTATCCAGCCTTCCGAAGACAGGGAGCTTCCTTCTCATTACCGCTACAATTCCACAAAGAATTAAACCTTTAACAGAAAATTATGACATAACTAACTCTGTTGTAGGCTAAGGATATTTAACACATTAAAGGGCTAAGGACCTTTAACTCATTAGAACCACTCCGTGGTTAAATCAAAAAATGAACGGGTTTCTATGAGGAAAGCTCGAAGATGAACATAAATTATTGCGGAAGACATGTTACCAACTTATTGTTATATTTATGATAATATGATAATACTTATTATCATATTTATTGTAATGATAGGGCCAGTCAGAGTGGAGGACTCGAGAGCTTTTAATGCAAAAAAATAAGATAGGCTTCCGGATAGTCATTTGAGCAGCGCATTTTTCTTGGATGAAAGCAGTCCCGGGTTCGATTCCTGGTGGGATACCATGTGCGAAATACCCTCCGCTGTCGAATCCCTTTTCATAATACTACTCATAAAAGCGAGAAATAATTAACGTTGAGTTATTGATATGACTTGCGTGATGGTGATTTTCTTGGAATAATCATAGCATAAATATTTTACCTCATTATTTTGTATAAATATGGGTTCAGCAAGTTCGTAACCCTCTTTTGCTTTAAAATATCATATAGTCTTTTAGGATGTCAAAAGATTGGAGGCTTTTGAGATTTGGGTATGGAGTAGAATGGAGAAAGTTAGTTGGGTCGACAGAAAAACGAACGAGGAGGTTCTAGAGATGGTTGCGGAGAAAAGAGTAATGATTGAAGTAATTAGAAATAGGCAAAAGAAATGGGTGGGTCAAATATTGAGAGGAGAGGGATTGTTGAAGAAAGCGATCGAGGGAAGAATGCTAGGGAAAAGACAGAGGGGAAGACAGAGACAAAAGTTATTAGACGAATTAAGGGGTGGTATAAGTTATCGGGAATTGAAGGAGAGGGAATTAAATAGGGAATGTGGGGGCACTTGAACCTACTGAAAGGTAGAACACTTTATAAGACTATATATATAAAAAATATATATAAAATATATTTTAAAAGACTATATATATATATATATATATATATATATATATAGTCTTTTAACTGCGATGAACGACTTTTTAAAAACAATGGGTTGTTACTGATTGAATCTTCATGGATTTTCTAAATTCTGACGAATTTAACGTAATCTAAACATGATATTTCAGGATTCACATCTTGCTATTTGGAAACACTGCCAGAGCCAGGACATCCAAGAGCAATTTGTCGGAATCAGAATCTTAACTTCTTTTCTTCGATTTAACGATTAATATTATTTTATAAATGAGTTATAGTCCTCAGTATTCAATGCAGCCGGAAATTATATGAAGATGGAAAAATGTTGGGTCTCATAAAGAATGAAGAGAAATCTGTTCCTAATGTACACTTCTCTTTTAAAATATAATTCCTTACGATCTACCGAAAATTTTCCAGCAATCGCAGGTATCGCTTTCCTTTAGACCTCACGATAGCAGCCCTCCTCATCGGACGGAGCGTAGGCACATGGGTACAGACCGGCCTAGCCGCGGCAAAGGCAAAATTCCGGTGTTGCCAAAATGTAATAGAAGGGCGGGTGGAAGGGGTAACGAGTGCCATTTGAAACCCCTCAATCTTATGCACCACATAGTACACCGTTCGATTTTTTCTTGGACGACTGTTCTTGATACTGCATTCTAATATCAATTTTAGCATGAAATATTCCTAAATATTCATAAAATTTAAGCTACATCAAAACATTCTAACAAACTTTTCAATACTAGTTTCTATCAATAGTTTTAACATTAGACATTAGCTTACCTTCGATAGAAACTTTTAAGTGAATAATAAAAAATTTGCAATATTGAAATTATTTTGCATCTGATAACTTCTCAAATATGAATCTTACCTCATTCAAATGATTGCCTAGAATTCCTTCATCATTGTTTTCCTCTTCTATTTTTACATTTTCTTCAACCAATGCCTAAAAATAAGGCAGATTTCTATATTAATACATCATTGCTTTGAAAGTTCTCAATATATCCATACGACTTCATTAGTAGCATTAAATAATGCAGAATCTTCATATAATTTAAGATACAATACAATGGAAATTCAATACATTTATAAACACATTCTATTTACCTGTAGGTTATTAGTTTCTTGGACACACAATATGTACTTATCATGGTTATGTTCAGCTTCATTCTCAGTTGGAAAGATTCCCACAATTTCCTGAAAAAGTAGTTCTCACATTAAATAAATTAATGGTAAAAAGTTTAGCATCGATATTTATCAAAAGAGTAAACAATCACAGTAAACAACTCTAGAAAAGATTTTTCTGATTTCCATTTACAGGATATATTTAATAACTACCTATACACAATGTTGAGATTAATTTGATATTGGATAAATAAATGTGGACAATATTATTGTTTTCTTTAGAAAGCCAAGAACGTAATGGAGACTCAAATCAGCACTACAATTACATAAACAGTGGCTAAATTATATAATTATAAATTTAACTCCTTTTGGAAAAAATATAAAATAATGAGAAAAATACTACACTTACCTCTATTCTAAACTCTTTCCCTTGAAACTCTTGAGGAATTCGCCAGTCCACTATGTCAATTTCGTCCTTAACAGCTACCTACAGAAAGTAGTGATTCAATTACTAATTTAAAAATTAATTAAAGGCTCCAGTAAAAAGGATATAAACTCAGCTTAAGTTATTACTTATCCTGATAAATTAAATTATGAATTATATATTAAATTATTATACTAAATTAATACCGTTAAATATATAACTTAATGAATATCATCTATCACAACAAAAATCGTAAATAATTATTAAAAAGTGATAATTAATAACAGTTACAAGTATTTGCTTACCTGTTTGTCTACGGCACACCTGTCTTCTTCTGATTCCAGCACTTCATCGTCAATATTCTGCAAAAATACAGCAATGTAAATTTAATTTTTTAAATTATTGCCTACCATATACTTTTGCATTAATATTCTTTAGTAAGATCACCATAAAATTAAATACCATTTGGATTTCCTCTGCTTCCACAGCATTAATTGCTTCATCAGCAGAAGTTTCGTTGGGTTCCTGAAAAGTAACAGAGAATTAAATAAATCATCCAACAGCACATTCTGATAAGGTTATTAAAGATTCGAAATCATATAAAGAAAAGAATTTAAAGTTAGGTACTTACTTATGTATTGCACATTCAATTTGAAGCAATTGATTATTGATAAAGTATAAATAAATTTTGAAAAAGAATCGGATAACAATAATGAGAGTTTTAGACAAAGTTAAAATGACTTAAAGAGTAAGACGCAACTTAGCACAAAAGGCCAAACAATGGCATAATATTAATTATTCGATTATTTGAAATTTAAATTCCAAGTTTACTTTTCAATAGAAATGGTTACTTTAGCATGATTTAAATTTGAGGGACAAAAAGTTTACTTTTACATGTGATTGATTTAGAGAAATATTAACCAATATGTTATCACATAGTTTTGATTTCAAACCATAACACTATTATTTATATAACTTAAGGAATTAACTTTTAAATTAATAATACTAATACTAATACTTAAAATTTATATTTTATACTATATATATGTTAAATTAATACTTTACATATATATTGAATTTAATGTTAACCCTTAAACTGCGGGGAACGTTTAAAAACGTTTTCCTAAGCGAACTGCGGGAAAATGTTTTTAAACGTTTGACCTGCTCTTCCTTCCCGATACTTGGCCCTCCCCAATGTTATTGACATCAGATTTTTACTACATACTGGCCCCACCCTGTAGTTGCCAGAATAATGCAGACATCGACGCTAGGTGTCATGGGTTCGATACTAGAATGTCCCAAAAATCGCAATTTTCCCATAAGAATGCATTGCGCGGATTTTTGAAAAAATTTTTGAGGCACTTATCGCTAAGATAGTGGAACCAAAATCTCAGAGGTTGAAGTTGAGGTAGTCTTCTATATTACGAATGGAAGAAATGTTACAAAAAGACCGTGAGTTCGACGCCAGGTGGATGCAAAATTCTTCCATAACAAATGCATTGCTGAAATCTTGGATGATTTTTTTAAATGCCTTCCCGATAAGCTGGAAAGATAAAACCCAGAATGGTGACAGAGGCGTTTGAGAACATTCTTTCATGAGGGTCAACTTTTCTCCTGTGGTCCTTGGTTCGATGCAAGAGGGTCATTCTGATTCCACCATGCATTTCAAACGGGAATAACGGAATCTTATTTTAGGACCTTCCCGATAAGATACTGAATTGAAACTTTGAAACACGTCAGAGTGGCACTTATCTAATATTTCCATGCCATTGTCTCTCACAATCGGGTCCTGTGTTCGACGCCAGGCGGTCATTTACGCAAATTTTTTAAAACTGTTTTGTGGCCTTTCTCAATGCAGGAGACTATTCAAAATCACAGCCTTTGCGTTTGAAGTAATTTTCTATAGAACCAGTGGAAGAAAGGTTACATATGACTGTGAGTTCGATGCAAGATGGATGAAAAATTCTCACGTTCGAAATGCACTGCGGCATTTTTTAAGAATTTTGCTGGATAAGCTTCGAAGATGACACCCGTAAGGGAAACTTATTGTAAATTTTCACCAATTAGCTTGCAGTATGCAAGCAACTTTTACTCGTATAGCTAACTCTCCGGATATACCTTTATATTTATAGGGGATATGAATTCTGACCATGTTCCACAAGCGCCATCGACGTCAGATTTTTTCGACGTACTAGCCCTACACTCTAGACGCGAGAATTATTCAGACATTGACGCTAAACTTTGTTTCACATCATGAAGGCACCATTAAAAATGCATTGGCCCGTGTATTTTAAAGGGGAGAAATTTTGGCGCGGTTGCGACATGTCCGTAAAAACATTAACTTAGTCAATGCTCCTTCAAAAATTTTCAGTATACTGTCAAAGTGATTCCTCACATAATATGGTTACTAATTTAAGGTAAATTGAAGAAATAAATGCAAGGAAAAAGAAATAGTAACATTTCTAAGAAAAGCGGGGTTTTTTTCCGCTTCCATTCCAACGAGTGCCATTAATTCCCTAATTCAAGTAACAGAATGAAAACGCGCCAGATTCTGTATAAAATCAACTCCTTTTCCATGGTATCATTACTTTTACATGAAATATACATCTAATCAAATTATCAACAGAAATACATGACAAAGTCGTGTGTTTTTGGCAAAATGCATTGAAAAAAGTAGTCTGCTGGCAGTTTTCGTTCATTAAGCCTAAGAAAAAACTTCCAGCGGGAAAGTTTCCGATAAAATAATGAATTTATTTTCTAATCGAACAATCATCCTTTCAGTTGTCTAACAACAGCGGGAAAGTGATTTTTCTTTCAGCGCTGACGCGTTTCGCGGCGCTGTCCGCAAGCATTCGGGTGGGTGTCTCTACGATGCGCTAAATCCTATTGTCCGTGCTTAGGAACGAAAATATCATTTACTGACGCCCATGCAACTTAAGTTGCTTGTGGGAAACAGCGGGTTAATGTAGGTAGAAAAATAAAAATATTCGACTATGTTTATGCGGTCCTCGAACACATCTGTTTCCAGCAGAGCACAGTTGTTCTTGCACTTGAAAGTGGAGCTTAGTTCCTTACACTTGAAACCATCTTAAGCCTCTACTACGTATCTTTTAGGGTAAGAAGGACAGGGTAGTAGTCAGTTTTGTGCGTTGCACAGTGTCCGACCGTTTCTGATCTTCTTGTGAATTTGGCCTTAGATTTGAGTTTCAGAAGAGTAATTATTGGTTCGGTTGGAGTGTAAATCGGCAATATTAACTATTGGTTGTCTGCGTGATATTTGCGAAAATGGAGAGTCGAAAAAAAGGGAAAATATTAAAAAGTAGCGAGAGACAGACAGTTTTATCAGTGCATAAATACTTTCATAAAATTTTCCCGGAAGAAAGCGAAAGGAATATTGCACAGAGAACGTGCGAAGCTACTAACATCAGCAGAAGAACTTTGTATAGAATTGAGAAAGAAAGTGCTATGGGAGAACTTCAGACTCCAAGAAAAGTGCGTAAAACTAGTGTTGTGTACTCTAGCAGTCGAGAAATGAAGTACGATCAGATGGTTAGGAGTGCTATTCGTCGTCATGTTCATTCTTTCTTTTTTAGAAACATTCCACCCACAATCAGATCTGTTTTAGAAGTAGTGAATAATGACGAGACACTTCCTAATTTTAAACGGATAACATTTTGGAGGCTGATTAAAGAAATTGGTTTTCTGTTCGAGAAAAGGAAGAATAAAGCCTTGCTTATAGAGAGGAGTGATATAATAGCAATGAGACATTCATATTTAAGAAAAATAGGAAAGTTTCGCCAAGAAGGCCGAGATATTATCTATGTGGACGAAACTTGGGTAAATGCAGGGCATACTGTGTCAAAAGTTTGGACAGATCCTAGCGTAAAGACGAAAAGACAAGCACTTTTAGCAGGCCTTTCTACTGGCTTGAAAGCACCAAGAGGTAGGGGATCTCGCTATGTAATTGTGCATGCAGGAAGTACTCATGGTTTCGTAGAAAATTGCAAATTAGTTTTCATAGCAAAAAAGAATTCAGGGGACTACCACGATGAAATGGACAGCAAAAGATTCGAGGAGTGGTTCAAAACCAAGTTGCTACCGAACATTACGAGTGGTTCCGTAATTGTGATGGACAATGCTACGTATCATTCCAGAAGGAAAGAAAAAATCCCCACATCTTCGAGCAATAAGTCTGAGATGCAATCATGGCTTAACTCAAAAGGAATAGCTTTTCCCGAAAATAGCTTAAAGGTAAAACTCTTAGGTATAATAAACTCGATGCGAGACAAATTTAGTTTATATGAGGTAGACGAGGCAGCCAAAGAAAATAACATAATCGTCTGTCGAACTCCACCTTATCATTGCAAACTAAATGCCATTGAATTGGTATGGAGTCAATTAAAGAGACACATAGCCTCACACAATGTGACCTTTTTGACCAAAGACATGCTACCTTTAATTGACTCTGCATTTAAAAACATCTCAAGGGAGAACTGGGCCAATTATGATAAACATATACACAAGATCGAGCAGGAAATGTGGAAGGCTGACGAGCTACAAGATGATGTAGAACCACTAATCATCAGGATGACAAATAGCAGCAGTTCGTCAGATAACCTAAGTAGCCAGTCTAGTACTGAGGAATCATTGTCAAAGCCAGGTCCATCAGGGTTAAGTCAAAATTTTATGGAAGGAATTGCGGAGTTCTCAGGATCTGATGACGAATAACTGTGGCTGCATCAACTTCAATTTAGTTTTAAATTTTAAAAGACTCACATAATAATTATCATATCGCAGTCATTAATTAAAATTAAACTCATAAGGTATGAAGCATGTGCGATAAAACCTGAAATTTATGTTTTTCCATTAATTATTAATACATTTTAGAGAATTATGCCAGTATGAGTATGTACGTGCTTCCAAAAATTCTTAATAGAATAATTAAAAATAGCCGTATCATACAGTATTCTCACAGAACATACTTATGATACATATGCTATTAATGGGAATTAAATAATATGCAAAGTTCAGCCGCAGCAGATATTCATGGAAACTCAGTATTTATCTCATCAGCTACTGTGGAAGCCGTAGCGAGGTAACATCGCTCAGTTATTCCGAAAAAAGGAATAGATAGAAAACTAACACGCATTTGAATGATTCAAAGATATTTCACCATTTAAGTACTAATTGTTCAGTAGAGGAAAGTTATTGTGACAAATGATCGACACAACAATAGGTTTTAGCGCATCGTAGAGACACCCGCCCCAATGCTCGCGGACAGCGCCGCGAAACGCGTCAGCGGTGAAAGAAAATTCGCTTTCCCGCTGTTGTTAGACAACTGAAAGGATGATTGTTCGATTAGAAAATAAATTCATTATTTTATCGGAAACTTTCCTGCTGGAAGTTTTTTCTTAGGCTTAATGAACGAAAACTGCCAGCAGACTACTTTTTTCAATGCATTTTGCCAAAAACACACGACTTTGTCATGTATTTCTGTTGATAATTTGATTAGATGTATATTTCATGTAAAAGTAATGATACCATGGAAAAGGAGTTGATTTTATACAGAATCTGGCGCGTTTTCATTCTGTTACTTGAATTAGGGAATTAATGGCACTCGTTGGAATGGAAGTGGAAAAAAACCCCGCTTTTCTTAGAAATGTTACTATTTCTTTTTCCTTGCATTTATTTCTTCAATTTACCTTAAATTAGTAACCATATTATGTGAGGAATCACTTTGACAGTATACTGAAAATTTTTGAAGGAGCATTGACGAAGTTAATGTTTTTACGGACATGTCGCAACCGCGCCAAAATTTCTCCCCTTTAAAATACACGGGCCAATGCATTTTTAATGGTGCCTTCATGATGTGAAACAAAGTTTAGCTATCATGAGTTCGATGCCATAATTTCTCAAAAATCGCAATTTTCCCATAAGAATGCATTGCGCGGATTTTTGAAAATTATTTTGAGGCACTTATCGTTAAGATAGAGTAACCAAAATTTCGGAGGTTGAAGTTGAGGTAGTCTTCTATGTTTCTCATGGAAAAAATGTAGCCAAATGACAGTGAGTTCGACGCCAGGTGGATGCAAAATTCTTCCATAAGAAATGCATTGCGGAATTCTTTTAGGATTTTTTTTAATGCCACCCGATAAGCTGGAAAGATAAGACCCGGAATCCTGACAGAGGCGTGGGACCTTCCCGATAAGATATTGAATCGAAACTTTGGAACAAGTAAGGATGGCACTTATCTAATATTATTTCGCTGTCTTCTCTCAAGATCGGGTTCTTAGTTCGTCGCCAGGCGGTCTTTGGCACGAAGTTTTAAATTTGAACTGAGGCAGTACTTGGTATGATACTGTATTCAACGGATAGCTTGCAGTATGCAAGCAACTTTTACTCGTATATATATATACATATATATATATATATATATATATATAACTGAAATTATATTGCATACTATATATCTGTTAAATAATTACTATAAATATATATTGAATTCAATCTTAATTACACTATTTAAATTTGGATCCATAATGCTATTTAATAAACAACTTAAGGAATATCACCACGATGAGAATGATAAATAACTAAGTTAAAGTTACTAAAAATTAAGTTAAGTATATAATTCTTACGAATATAAATAATAAATTTCATAACTGTTAATAAAGTTTATGAATATATGCTTACCTGCCCGTCTATGGCACACCTGTCATCTACCGATTCCGGCATTTCATCTTTAATATTCTGCAAAGATACAGCAATATATGTGAATTTAATTTATTCCCTACAATAAAATTTCGTATTAACATTCTTTCATAAATCACTAGCAAAATACAAACCGTTTGGATTTCCGCTGCATCATCAGCAACAATCGCTTCGTCAACAGAAGTTTCGTTTGATTCCTGAAAAGGTTCCAAAAACTGTATAAATTATTCAACTGCATATAAGGATAATGTTAGTAAAACTTCAAAATGCCAGCAATAAAATTCAGAACACAGGATTTACTTACATTAGTTTTACTTAAGAATTTTAGTATCTCGGCCTCGGCGTAGTGTACATTTCTCTTGTAACAATTAAACTCAGTCATCCTCCACAAACATGGTTTGCATATCTTAGACGGGAGACCATCGTTTTCGCTTATCTAAATCATAGAAATAAAAAACATTAATCACGGAACGATATACACCGGTCTTAACATCTACTCGACCTACGATACAATAGCGAGATCAAAGTGAATCGGTTTTCAAAAGAGTTCACTGAAAAGATGACAGAGTTCAACCGAATGATAATTAAAAATTGTAAGCCTCCATTACAAACAATACTATCATTTGATCTCTGAATAACCAAATTCTAAAATCCAATCCAAAAAATAACTGAATTTTCAGATAAAAGAATACATTCGGGATAATCGAAGAGAGAGATGAGTTTCAGAAAATCTTTGTAGTAACAAAGGATGAATAAAATTATACAGGGGGCAGAAATCATACAGATTTCTTGCCTAAAGGTATGAGTACTTAAGAACTTCTTTTCATTGCATCCTATTCCGGTATCAAAACTGAATAATTTAAAAATAAACCAGCACATACCTTTAAGTCATATACGAAATTAAGCACTCTAAACACAGGATCCCCAGTTGAAGGAAAGTTGGAGAAAATACTGACGAAAGAGAAACTCTCTTTTAAACAAAGTCTGCAGAGGACATCCAAAGATTGTTCGCGCATCTTCTGAGATTCTGTAACAGACAAATAACTGCAAATACAAAAACGAAAACCTAACAATGCGACGTTGGCTCAAAAAGTGACGCTTCCTCTCATATGGCCCGTTTGCGCATGCGCAGAAGCTTGGAAAGGCATGGTAGAGTATAGCAAGACTTAATCATTAAAGGTACCTCAAGCGCCACTAGTCCGGCGTAATTTGGAACTACAGCTTTTCCCGAGCTTAATTTAACATCTCAGCTATAATTCGTGTCCAACATACCGATGTTTTTAAGTACAGCTTTTACGTAAACGAAAGTTCTCCTGTTTTTAAATAAGGTAATAGCATTTCTAAGTTTCTTAGAATGGTACCTGATAGCCAATCGATACAATAAATAACATCGAAGTGTTTTTATCGGAAATTCGTCGTAGAATAACGCGGCAGTTAAAGGTCTAAATGAGAGAAGAGCACTTGGGTGGTCCTTTTGCCCATATGGAAGGAGATGAGGCCATGTAAGAAATTACGCTCATCGAGCAGAAAAAACGAAAGATACCACCTTCGCCAAATATTCGGTCATTTGGGAAATTTCGCCATCATTGCCGATTTTGCTAACTTGCTTGTTTGCTTTTGAAGAGCTTGCTTCTTGTCTATAATAGGATGACACAATTACTCGGCATTTTACAATTGCTAGTACATACAGAGGCATAAACATTATAAAAATTATTAAGTTTGATAGACGGCTATTATCTCCGTATGAAACTGGCGGTAGCTTTACGCTCCCTAGCGGCTTTCCTGGACACAACAGATTCTACATTCAGTTATTTCAAAATGGCCGCTCTCTAAGCTTAGCTTAGTTTACATTTGTTATAAAACGGAATTTAGTCCTTTAAAATTTGTCAAGCAACCTTATATTATGCTTGAGAATAAGAAGTGTGTTTACTGAGACATTATTTATCAGTTTTCAAGTAAAAAACCAAATAAGGTAGGGAATATTATATCTTAAAATTTCAAGGTACTTGAGTTAGATGTAAATGATAATATCTTGAGGAATTTCGTTAGCTGACACCTTTTTAAAAAGACTTTCCTCCACCTTGGGTCATAATTAAAAATTTGGTGCTAAGAGGCATTATGTCGCTGGATATTTTGTTTTGTTCATAAGTTGCACGTAAAGTTATCTCAAACTGCATTACAGCTACAGAAAGTGGTGATGTGATGTTTTTTGATTGTTTTAGAATGTCGTCGACGACATTTAACCTCAATATGCACGTCGAAAGTGTCCGGGAATAGTATAGAGTGAATGGAAAAATATAAAATGAATTCAATGGAGCCCTCTGAGTGTGTAGAAAGAATGGACATCAGTGAGGCAGAAAAAGGAAGTAAATTGACGTTCTTCTTATACATTAAGCTAGATTATATATAGTATTGCATGGTTGTGGATTAGCGGTGTAGAAGTAATGAATTTAAACTGATCCAAAGTGATTAATGTTGTACGTGACGATAAGACGGGTTATCATGATTCGTAAGGATGCATAATTAATTGTTGAAATTCGTCCTTACTTCTAATACGGTATCCTGGGGTTGACTAGACGAGTCAAAAATACTCTCATATGAAATGCATATTGAGTTCCATTGTATTTATTACTATCGTTAAATTCAATCGCTAATAACGTCATACAAAATCGTAACAACTACCAGAAAAGAATGGAAGTTTAATATAGTTTATTTTCGTCGCGGCATTTCATTATTTATTATCCGTTTGAGCAAGAGTTTTATGATTATAAATTATATTTGTATTATAAAAATATAATAAATAGTGGAAAATTTTGTCTTACTCGTCCCAACTGTTTGACAAATAAGACTGTTGTAGCAACAAGGATGGTATGTATTTATCGTAAATATTGTTATTCTTATTGTATTGTCTCATTGAACTTCACTTTATTCCGATCTGTGATGCAATAAATAAATAAGGCATCGAGAATAATTATCCATTCGAGATAAAACTGTATTAATTTATATGTATATATAACCATTTATTTGCAACTTCAAAATTTCATTCGAAATAATTGGAACCTCTAATCTAAAACGATATTCGATGACCAAAATTAGAATCTTTACTCAATTATATTTTATGGCCCTCTTTTCTGATTCATTAAAATATCCTACTTATTTAACTTTTCAAAAGAAACTAAGAGTGCAACAGATGACGATGTAGCTCACAATTAATTCATACGAGATTGCTTTTCCCTGTCTTGAGTGGAACCAAGGACACTTAATTAGAAAAAAAAGGTAGCCTAATATCTGTGCAAGGAGGACATTTGAGAATATTTAAGTTTGAAAATTGTGCAACTCCTGGGTATTAAGATATTAGCACATATACATATGTACACACCCTTCATTACACTTTGTGCATGAGATTGTGGCACTGTTACTTAATGATTAATTCTTAGAATTTTTTCTTATTTATTGTATTTAAATCTTTTAAAAGGTTTTTGTAAATATAAGGGCTATTTATCATATTGTGAATTATATCATTGTGAAACATAGATTATAAATTACTTCATTACTTAAGCAATATGCTGTTAAAAATAATTAATTATTCCAGGTGAGCATAAAAGTGGAAAATGAAGACTTCATCTCAGATGACATCAATTCTGTTCCTGGAAAAACACATCAGTTATATATGTATACAATTACAATGAAATTAGAGTAAAGGAAATGTGTTTCTTTTTCTGCCATTCTATTTAGATGGTTAAATATCTTCTAATTATTGTATCAATCTATAAATTATAACTCTGTGACCCATAAATTTAAAAATTTGTATTCATTTTATGTCATCATTGACTGAATGAATAAAAGAATGGACAAAATATCATAGTACATCTTGATAAGTATTTAGGCTTAACATTATTTGGAGATGTTTAATTACTCTAAGAATTAGTAGTTTCAATTCATTGATCTTCTACATTTTGCAGAATATTTTGCTGTCATTGGCATGCATTTCTATACCTTACTTAGGAATGAATTGGAAAATGGCAGTTGGATTGAATACCTTCTACCAAATGGCCATCGAGGAAGAGAATTGGGGATTTCATTTGTCCGTTGATGAGCTGAAGAGAATCCCAAGATGATGAGAATGTGAAATTATGGTCATCTAGCAGTCAATTGAAGAGAATGATATCATCCATGGCTGAAGATAAGAAGAGAGTGCACATGTTGAAGAAATGGCAGACAAAGTAGAAGAAAATACTCAATTAAGATGTTAAATTGGGGAGATAATGCTGATATCCCTAATTAGACACATTAAATTGGTTTCCAGTGCAAGATGTCAATTACTCTTACATCTTGTAAAGTACTTTATTTCCTCTTTGAACATTTCAGTATTTTACCAATCTAAAATCAATAGATAAGTAATGATGTAATCAATTTTAATCAATCTCATTAATAAAAATGAATATTAGTTTCTTTAAAAATATATAGTTATTTAGATCACATATACAGAATAATAAACACCAATTTTCTTTTGCTGTTTTTAACCCTTTCGAGACTGTTGTCGGCTATAGAAGACGGTACTTTTCCTTCGCTTAACTACTGTTGTCGGCTATAGACGACGGCATTTTTCCTACGCAGAAACACGGCTGTCGTGTATAGACGACGCAGGAATAAATCGCGGGTTGATGCAGTTTCAGAGGATTGGGGTATTATAAACTTACCATTCTGACCCTTTTTTTGGGGATTTCTGACCTTTCCTTCTGCACCGCACAAAGGAAACTCAGCCCCTGGGGTCATTTGTAACCCTTTTCGCAGTATGGTGCCGCGGCAAATTAAATCTCATTGCAATAATTTTGCGAAACAATTGTTTTAGCAGTAATTGTCTAATTCACATTAGATATTAAAATCTCGCTCTTTGCTGACTATGTACAACTTTTAAACGAAATTCTACTGTTAATATTAAGGTTTTTAGTATACTACCATGTAAAAATCATGAAATAGTCACTGATGTTTTGATATGACTGCAAAGAATATTTCTCATCCTTCTTTTCCATCCGGGCTTTGAACAGGAAAACTCTGTAGTACTGCTGGCGCAAAACCATAGACTAAAGTGAGAGCGAAATTCTCGAATAGTATCCAAAGTGGTAGGGGAATAACAATAGAGCCCTTTCTGCTTATTTAAGAAATTCAAGGAAATTCATTGATGGAGTATTCAGTGGAAAAGTTTCAAAGGAGAGAAAACAAGTGGGATCGCTACTGAAAGGAATGGTGTGCTTCTAATGTGCATGTTCTAGGAAAAAAAGATGGGACTCAACGGCTAAGAGAACAATTCAAAGAATTGCAAGCTGAATGGTAGGCGGGGACCTTTGATGCATTTCCTAAGGATTAAGAAAGAATTTAGCGTTGAATTAGGAAAAACCCGCTAAACAGATAATTGCCTGTTTCATAAATACATCTACATTCTGTGTAAGGAGGAAAAAATAAGACATGAATGTTCCGTACATAACAGAATTTCAAACATGGAATAGCATATGAGACCAGACGAAGAAAATAAGGCAAAGTGAAATTAAATTAATAGAGATGAAATACATCGTAATATAATTATACTATTAGAATTACTTTATAATAATTCTTCAACGAGTGCATTTTTATCCCTTCTACTGCAGTAAACCTCTGCGTCGAAAAAAGCTTCAAAAACAATACTGCACCTTGCATGTGCTTGAATTTGCAAAAGAAATTAGAAAGATGGAATGTATTTCAAAATTATGAGAGGAAATCCAAGATGCATCATTGCCATTATAGCAGTATACTGAATTTCTTAATAATAACGCTAGAATTTCGTTTAAAAGTTGCATATAGTCGGAAAAGTGCAATATTTTAAGTTCCGAATTCATATTGACAACTAATGCTAAAAATTACTCTTTGGCAAAGCTACAGCAATAACATTTAGTTAGCCGCGGCCCCATGCTGTGAGAGGGAAGGTTAATTACCCGACGACGATTGCGGTTGCCGAGGAAGGAGCCCGCTTAGGACTAAGAAGGGTTCAATTCTATACCTGACACCATCTGAGTCGAAAAATGCTTCCGTGTCCAGGAGAAGTTTTTCCTTCGAATGTATTAGGTGCCAGAGAGCGATTTTAAGAGTAGCAGGCCGTCTCGAAAGGGTTAAATTAGCACATTCAATTGGAGATATTTGTTAATTTGTTTCATTAATTTCAAATTGAACAGATGAATATAATACATGACCTGATTATCAAATCTGTTTCAGTTAAGCACCTCTTGTTGGGATTTGAAATCAATTGCAAGCACAAACGTTGAATTTCCACAACATAATTAAATATTCATGCAGTTGGACATATTTTATGTCAATCAAGGATTATAGGAAATTAAAGAAAATTTGTAAACTTCTGTTTCAGTGAGGTTGACTTAACTTGAAATTTAGTAATTCACAATATTAATTTCATAACAATAATATATATAAATTCTATACAAAAAATATTTAAAAACATACGATATATAATGATATAAAAATTACAAGTGTTATAGAACAGTTAAAAGCAAGAGTATTATCAAAAGCAGATTTATGTATATAAATGTTACAATATGGAGAATATATACAAAATTTTAATTTCTGAAAAAATCCTAAGATAACAGATGTGATAAGAAATTTGCAAAGTTGAAAGTCAATTTGGGTGATATCTTTTGAGGTGTTTCACAACCCTTTTACGACTGAAGTTACGACCAAGCATCACTAACTTCTTTTTCCTCCTCACATTCCTGTATCCCATTCATCCTGACCTCAAACAGAGCATTTTAGTTAGCTGCTTATCATCCAACAGAATTCGGTGCATGGGGTCTACATAAACGGCTGCCAAAAAATCATATATCTAATATTAATGTCTCGTTGTTTCATTGAAGCAGCAATACCATCTGCAACTAACTCTCCTCTTTAGGTCAAACAAAATATTAAGCTCCTCCACTTCACAATAATAGTGTAATACTTATAAATATGAATATGAGTTTCCATGAAACTCATATTCATATTTAAACAATAAAATAAAAGTTTTTATTCTGAAGCAACAGGAGTCGGTAAATTTCTGCCGACTCCGACTCCACCCAAATTTGATTCAAACTCCGACTCCACAGCCCTGCTTTGCAGAAAATATGGCCAAAAATAACTATCTGTCCTGGCCACTATTTCCCTGTAACCCATCGTTGTTTTGTCTCGAAGATTTCGTACACTACTAAGTGGTATAACAATATCAACTCCCTGAGATCTGTAGTGATAAATTTATTAAAAAGCTTCCCACAGTAATCAAGTCTTCTATCACTAAGCAAATCCCAACTGAGGGATTCTATCATAGCCAAAACTTTGCTGTCAAATCTGAAATATCCCTTAACAAATCAGGTTGCAGTTCGTTGAACCATCTTGTCTATGTTGTCCTTCCTTAACAAACAGGTCACTGCAGACCAGGCAGAAGTGAATTTGGATCCTGAAGATGACTCCATATTCCCAGTACTTTATTACGTGTTGAAATTCATACTTATTTCCAATAAAATATCTTAGTATGAATAGACAACTCAAACATACTCTCATGTAAAATGCAAGTATGAGGAAATTGAAGGAAGATTTTCATTGTGGTCATTTAATAACATTCTCTTATCCAATTTGCAGGGACTTGGATAAGGAATTCGAAAAATTTGTGTGCTTTTTGTGGATTTAAGCAGCCAGTCTCTATGATGATCAAGGCAATTTTACCTGAATACCATAAGAATATACGGGGAAAAAGGACCACATGAAATGCACCTAAAGTTCATTTCAATCGTTTGCAGACTTTTATTCTTTTGCAGAATTAAATTAGGAATAATGGTCAAATGAAACCTACAAAATATACCAAAAGTAAGGAAATGGAACAAAGATTATTAATCCAGTCGTAGAATATCGTATTTGAGTCAAAACTAAGAGAAATTAATGGTTTTTGAGCAATGAGTCTCCATGATGACCCAGAAAATTTTACTTGACAATCATACAAATATATGGGAAATAAGTTTAATTTGACCAATTCTTGGCCACCAGGCAGTAGTCTTCACTAACAGTAGTCTGGTCTTGCTGTCTGTCTTAAATTGCATTCCCCTGAGGCATAGGAAACTTCAATGCATCCTGGAGAGAATCTGGGAAATCTTCAGCATCCAAGGACATGTCCTCAGCCATGGTTACCCCAAGATACAGGGAAATTGAAAGCTAATGGCCCATATAAAGAAGTTACTTCCAAGTCCAGACTAGTCTACCATCAAGAAAGGTTGATGATAAGGGCTTTGGGTGGCATAAATCACCTAAAAGTAACAGTGCATCACAATGTATGTTTGAAAGTCAGACATAATAGACCCTTGATCCACTGATCTATGAGTTTCCTACTTTATACCATCTCTTTAAATTAATTATTTATGTATTGTATGATGTTAGAAGAGGAGACTTTTAGTCTCAATCTCGCCTGAATAAAGCCCTTTATTATTATCATTATTGCTATTATCTACGGTGCAGACAGGGGCCATAAGCTTTCAGATTCACTGTACAGGGAATGCTCATACAGCAATGTGATCCAACACACCAGTATGCTGGGCGTCTGGTTTCCGATGTTGACTTAAAACTTAAATAGTTGACAGTTCTATCGAATTATTCTCTGTGATGTCTAACAGAGATATAAAACTGCATTAGAATACCTTGAAATATGTTCACAGGCTTATTCATAAACAGCCCTAAGATTATAAATTCGAAAATGTATCTTAAACATCGATTTTCAGAGTCATTTATTGTTTATTCCTTCAAAAAATGAATGTTAAAATCATCTGACAATTACTGATTATCATTTATTTCTTATTCGCAATTAGGAAGAGTTCATTATTCACAATAACTCATTCTAGTATTAAAGATATTTTACAAGTATTACCTCTTGCAAATACTTTGGCACCAATCAGCTTGTCATGGTTCTCCAGGATTGCTTCAATATCTAATGACAAGCTTAAGTTCCTCAAGAATATATTTGTGGCGTTTTTAATGTTAAATGATGCTATAGCATGTCCATCTTCTCCATTCCTCAGAGAAAAGGTCATCTTAATCCGTTCAGATTGTCCAAATTGCAGAAATGATGTCAAACTGAATACAGAGACCAATTGTATGCAAAAGCGTAGAGAAGATATCTTACTGGAAAATATATTAGTTTCAGTTGCAAAAGTACTTTAAGACAGAAGTAATCAGTAATACTAAGTTGAGATAATTAATGACAGAAAACATCTATATATATTAAAAACGTAACGGTGTCTGTCTGTCTGTCTACAAAAAGCGTTTTTCTCGCCAACGCGAAGAGCTAGAGCGATGCTGAAACGTGCATTCGATGTAGACTGCTGCACCCTACAATGTGGCAAAATTTTCTTTTACCTGAACGGCCCCAGTTCGAACCCAGAGAAGAAAAACTGTTCTCATAAGAAATGCACGTAAACCACACTTTTATCGGTTGCAGGCTTCATTACTTTTGCAAAATTAAATTAGAAACAATAGGCTTACGAAATCGAGATAAGCACCAAAAGAAAGAGAAATGAAAAGAGATTCTTATTTTGGTCGTGAAATATCGTTATCGGGTCGAAATGGCTAGAATTCGGTTAAAATAAACTTAAATTTCGTGAAATTTTGAGGCTGTAAACAACCAATCCCCTTGACGACCGAAAGGATTGTTGAAACCGAGGTATTGCGTTTTCCCATAAGAAAAACCGTTCTCATAAGAAATGCACGTAAACCACACTTTTATCGGTTGCAGGCTTCATTACTTTTGCAAAATTAAATTAGAAACAATAGGCTTACGAACTCGAGATAAGCACCAAAAGAAAGAGAAATGAATAGAGATTCTTATTTTGGTCGTGAAATATCGTTATCGGGTCGAAATGGCGAGAATTCGGTTAAAATAAACGGAAATTTCGTGAAATTTTGAGGCTATAGACAACGAGTCCCCTTGACGACGGATGCGATTGTTGAAACCGAGGTATTGCGTTTTCCCATTAGAATACACTATGATTGATAATCCCATATGAAAGTAATGATTATAAATGAATGATAGTACATGCTCATACTCCAGATGTCTGGTCCAGACCAAACAACTGCACCCAGAGGGTGCATGCACGCGGCTAGTCTATATATATTAAAATCGTAACGGTGTCTGTCTGTCGGTCTGTCTGTCGGTCCGTCTGTCTACAAAAAGCGTTTTTCTCGCCAATGCCAAGAGCTAGAGCGATGCTGAAACGTGCATTCGATGTAGACTGCTGCACCCTACAATGTGGCAAAATTTTCTTTTACCTAAACGGCCACAGTTCGAACCCAGAGAAGAAAAACCGTTCCCATAAGAAATGCACGTAAACCACACTTTTATCGGTTGCAGGCTACGTTTCTTTTGCAAATTTAAATTAGAAACAATAGGCTTACGACATCGAGATAAGCACCAAAAGAAAGAGAAATGAATAGAGATTCTTATTTTGGTCGTGAAATATCGTTATCGGGTCGAAATGGCGAGAATTCAGTTAAAATAAACGGAAATTTCGTGAAATTTTGAGGCTGTAAACAACCAATCCCCTTGACGACCGAAAGGATTGTTGAAACCGAGGTATTGCGTTTTTCCATAGGAATACACTATCCTCATAAGAAATACACGTAAACCTCACTTTTATCGGTTGCAGGCTACATTTATTTTGCGAAATTAAATTAGAAACAATAGGCTTACGAAATCGAGATAAGCACCAAAAGAAAGACAAATGAATAGAGATTCTTATTTTGGTCATGAAATATCGTTATCGGATCGAAATGGCGAGAATTCGGTTAAAATAGACGGAAATTTCGTGAAATTTTGAGGCTGTAAACAACCAATCCCCTTGACGACCGAAAGGATTGTTGAAACCGAGGTATTGCGTT
The DNA here is from genome assembly GCA_036926295.1 of Pachydiplax longipennis. NCBI lineage: Eukaryota > Metazoa > Arthropoda > Insecta > Odonata > Libellulidae > Pachydiplax > Pachydiplax longipennis. The sequence continues at coordinate 273,292 of JAVFKF010000021.1, read as the reverse complement.
TTTCCATAGGAATACACTATCCTCATAAGAAATACACGTAAACCTCACTTTTATCGGTTGCAGGCTACATTTATTTTGCGAAATTAAATTAGAAACAATAGGCTTACGAAATCGAGATAAGCACCAAAAGAAAGACAAATGAATAGAGATTCTTATTTTGGTCATGAAATATCGTTATCGGATCGAAATGGCGAGAATTCGGTTAAAATAGACGGAAATTTCGTGAAATTTTGAGGCTGTAAACAACCAATACCCTTGACGACGGATGCGATTGTTGAAACCGAGGTATTGCGTTTTCCCATAAAAATACACTGTGATTGATATGTTCATATAAAATTAATGATTAAAAATGAATGATAGTACATGCTCATAGTCCAGATGTCTGGTCCAGACCAAACAACTGCACCCAGAGGGTGCATGCGCGCGGCTAGTTCTTATTTAAAAAAGTTGCTGTGGTTTAATTAATAATTAACTTGCTATGATTTACTAATAGTTAATATCACAATCAAACAAATTTCAGAGTAATCACTTTGAATTCATCGCTGAGATTGACATTATTGAATTTAAATTAATTTAGAGCATTATTAAAATTTGATTTCTTAATAACATTTTCAGAGACCACTGATTTTATAACTTCACAATCCACTAAACCTTAATAATATTAATAATAATATATTGTAAGTAAATAATAATGTTTATATAATAAATATATCAATAATGTAAAATCGAAAATACTATTTAATTAATATAATTGATACAATTTTAAAGAGAAAGTTTCCTGGTTCCAGCTAAAACTTGAATAATAGAGTAAAAATCTGCATGAAAGAATTTGTGGATATAAAAAATAAAACGTTAATGATATTAATTAATTAATGTCACATCACTTGTAAGAAGCAATGAACTACGTGTGAATAAAAGGAAATGAGTAAATAGTTATTTGAAATTAGTAATTTATTACCTGTGAGATTTCTGTGCTTCTGAAATATACAATCAGTGCGTAGATAATTCCAAACAATCCAAGCCAATGTCACAGTAAGCTAGGCTCTGATGCATGGAAGAGGCCAAAAACGTTTTTGACTATTGACAATACTAAGGAAAAATAGAAAATACCAAACAAGGAGACTTCAGCAAGGAATTGTGCATTTGCAGATGTGACAGCCAGCGAAAGAAAGAAGCCAATAAACCAAATACTTAAAGAGAGATCATGAGGTCAAAGGTTAACTCAAGGAATTTAAGGCCTCATCTCCTTCTATAAGGACAAGAGGCCCCTTCAAGTGCTCTTCTCTCATGTAGACAAGTAAAAATTGCGTTTTTCTTCGTCGAATTTCCGAGAAAACACTTCGATGCTATTCATTGTATCTATTACATATCAATTATCAAGTCAGGTATCATTCTCAGAATATTACAAATGCTAATATAATATAAAGAAATATCAAAACTTTGATTTTCGTAAATCCGGTAATTAAAAACGTCCTGATAGCCAACTGATAGAGTCAATAACATCGAGGTGTTTTATCGTAAATTTGACGTTAGAAACGCGATTGTTAATGGTCTACATGAGAGGAGAGCACTTGAGTGGGCCTCCTGCCCTTATAGAAGGAGATGAGGCCATGGAAGGAAGTACGCTCATCGAGCAGAAAAAACGAAAGATATCTCCTTCGCCAAATATTCGGTCATTTGGGAAATGTCGCCATCATTACCGACTTTGGTGTTTTGCTTGTTTGCTTTTATTCATTAATAGGATAACACAATTACTCGGTATTTTACAATAGCTAGTACATACAGATACGACAGATTCAACCTTCAATTATTTCAAAATGGCCGCTCTGGAAGCTTAGCTTTGTTTATATTTGTCATAAAAGGTTATTTTGTCCTTTAAACTTAGTCAAGCAACCTGAAATAATGCCTGAGAATAAGAAGAGTGTTTTTCTGAGACTTTGTTTATCAATTTTCATGGTGTAAGAGCAAATTAGATAGGCAATAATTAATCTGAATATTTGAAGGTACGTGACGAAGATGTAAATGATAATATCTGTAGGAATTTCATTATCTGACGCCTTTTTATAAAGAAATTTTTCCAACTTGGGTCAGAATTATAAATTTGTTGGCGCTAACAGTGAGTGAAATACATAACTTCGGAAGTATAAACGGTGTTGGGAGTTTTCCGGATCTTTGGCGATATTCCTTCTCCCAGAGTTTACAACGTACTTTACTCGATTGGCTAGCAGGATGATTAGCATGATGTTAGCGTGTTCAATCCCTTACCGTCAAAAAAGGGTATCGTATGTTAGTCAACATTCGATAAAGCTCTCCCAAAATCGATTCCCCGTAGGTTCTATTGGTGCGAAACGGTCTTACTTGTGAAACAATTGACACCTACGTTTGGTCTAAAGTTCTTTTATAAGCGAAAGAATGCCGTTAGTCTAGTGATGGCTTACTTATGTTCGTACCATCATAGTTTTACAAATTCCGTCATCTGACTTACTATCCAACCTATTATGAATTCACCTATCGTTACCTCAAATAAGCATTCTACCCTGCCATTACCTTAGTGGTCCTTTCGGTATTATCTTTAGCAATCCCAGTCACAGGGTGTAGGATATCCTGCTATGAAGAAATTCTGAAGCTCTACCAAAGCGATGTTTATTATTATCTAAATATCCATCTCTGTTAACAGCGATGGCAATTTTAAAAATTCTGTAGCCTGTCGGGCAGCAAGACGTGCCAAACACCCAGAAGGAACCAATCATTGTTTTCTTTTCTTTGATTTCACTTTCTTCTCTTTTCTGGTTGTGCCAGATCCTTCACTGACCAAAATGCGACAACTTCAGCGTGGCTCCTGAAAGTTCTGGTGGGGGAAGTACATGCGTAATTAAACTATAGTCGTTTCTTTAGGACGTAACTAAGTTTCAGCGAAAAGGATCGTTGCGGATGGAGGACATTTGTCTAATTGTTAAACAAATTAGATGTGTTTCCCATAGCTCATCCACAAACTTGTTTTAATAACAGGCAGCCGAGAATGCGGCGTCAGGAGAGACATCTTGCGCACGATTGCCCATACTGATACCAGTTTTAAATATTCGGCCAAATAGTTGGAATATTGTGGCAAGGTTGAAGTACCTAAGAGTGTGCAGGCAGTTGACGAAATGTTATCTTGTTAGGTGAGGGGGCGAGTATCTGATATAGACGATAAATATTACCCTTAAGATCCGATTAAGTTTGGAAATTCATAAATTGAGGAAATTTCAATGCACTCCAAAGGTAATGATTGTTTGGTAAAAAAATTATCGTAACATTAAAGAATATAACAGAAGGGATATTAATATTATATTCTTGTAATCACGTACTCTCCGAAACCAAAATAAATCTTATGCATAATATTGTCATTATATCTGCAATGTTAATTTTTGAAACATTATAGTCGAGGAAATTATATTCATATTTTGTGGGACGAAATTCTAAAAGGGTCTGGTGGTTAGTCACTTAAGAATGTAATGAATGTCTTTAATTAAAATTACTACGGCTCAGAAAAATGCCCGATGGTAGATTCCTTATTCGTGCAATTCTTATTACTATGTAGTTATGTATCGCATCAGAATTATTATCCTACTTTACTCGTGCAGAATTTATATTTATAAATTTAATATTTCGTATGACTTCATGAAAAATTGATGTATACTCGGTCGAGATCAGGAAGTGTAACAGAGAGGTCATGACATGTGGTAATACTGCGCGAGGTTTCGGTCCCAATACATCTTGTTCTCTTATCGCAAACACGCCATAGATTATTATTCCAATACATGAGACTGCTTTTACGGTGGTCATATTAGGGTAAAAGATTTCTGTATATAACATGGACGTAATTCGAGGTACATCTTTCATAATTTTCCTTGAAAAGAGAACGGATTGTCAAATATGTCAAAGGAAGATTAGAGTGCTAACCTTAGTACTACCCGCATTGGGAATGGTTGATTCCACTAAAAATTGCAAGCATCTGCCGATTGAAACATGCTACGTTTACTGAATTACGCTCGGAAGTAGGTAATAATCAAGCATATCCATTAATAATCCTAATCTCTGGTGCCTACCCGAGGGGAGAATGCTAAATCTTTAAACAATTCAATTCCCATAACCAAAGCAAGAGACATTTGTTCGTTGGCGTTCATAATTAACCTTAAAAAACTGCGCAATACAAATAAATACTCAAGAGGTGCAAATAATATAAGTAATAGCCGACAACAATGTACTCAAAACAATTTTCATAAACGCTTTGGCTTAACAGAGTATAATTTACAATTTACATTTATAATTTAGTTGGCTTCCATAATACTTTGCAGCAGGGCTGTGGATTCGGTGCACAAGCCTCAGATTCAGACTCCTCTTATTTTCTACTGTCCGACTCCAACTCCTTAGTTTTTGTACTATCTTACTCCTTATAAGCGGAGTCATGGTGATTAATTACAGAATAGTATGATATATTAACAAATGAATTTATTAAAGAAGGATAATTCTTTAATAAAAATGTTTACAAAATGAAGAATAAATAGACCACAAAATATATTGTTAAGAAAATTACCTGAACAAAATAAGGCTGTCAAATGAAAATATACAATAAGCTGTTACATACTTAATATTTTTAATAAATTTATAAAGAAATGGTCTTCAGAAAAAGAATAGCCTCTATCAGATCCTTCTTCATGGATGCCCTCAAATCTGATCAAATTATTTTTAGAGCAGAGAACAACCTCTCAACACTAACTTGGGTTGGTGGTAAAGCAGTAACCACTATGGCAACATCTCTCACAATTTCAGGATATAAGGAAATGGCTTCTTTCACTGTTAATTTTGATGAAAAATCAAAATTTTCCACTTCTTTTAATGCAAGTGAGAAATGTATCTGAAATTTAATCATATTGTTTTCATTGGGTTTGGAGGAATCCTTTTCTCTGCGGCGAAATTTGGCACTTCCAAGTGATTCAAATATTTTTCAAAATCAACTTCATACTCAGTTGACGAGGTGGAAGATTGGCAGCATCACCAACTTCTTTTTCCTCCTCACATTCCTGTATCCCATTCATCCTGACCTCAAACAGAGCATTTTAGTTAGCTGCTTATCATCCAATGGAATTCGGTGCATGGGGTCTACATAAACAGCTTCCAAAAAATCATATATCTAATATTAATGTCTCGTTGTTTCATTGAAGCAGCAATACCATCTGCAACTAACTCTCCTCTTTTGGTCAAACAAAATATTAAGCTCCTCCACTTCACAATAATAGTGTAATACTTATAAATATGAATATGAGTTTCCATGAAACTCATATTCATATTTAAACAATAAAATAAAAGTTTTTATTCTGAAGCAACAGGAGTCGGTAAATTTCTGCTGACTCTGACTCCACCCAAAATTGATTCAAACTCCGACTCCATGACTCCAACTCCACAGCCCTGCTTTGCAGAAAATATGGCCAAAAATAACTATCTGTCCTGGCCACTATTTCCCTGTAACCCATCATTGTTTTGTCTCGAAGATTTTGTACAATACTAACTGGTATAACAATATCAACTCCCTGAGATCTGTAGTGATAAATTTATTAAAAAGCTTCTCACAGTAATCAAGTCTTCTATCACTAAGCAAATCCCAACTGAGGGATTCTATCATAGCCAAAACACCGCTGTCAAATCTGAAATCTCCTTTAATATATCTAGCTTCCGTACGTTGATCTCTAGCATCTTGTATATATTGTCCTTTCTGGACAGGTCGCTGTAGACTAGGCAGTAGTGAATTTGGATCTTGAAGGATGGCCCCATATTCCCAGTACTTTATTACGTGTTGAAATTCATACTTATTTCCAATAAAATATCTTAGTATGAATAGACAACTCAAACAAACTCTAATGTAAAATGCAGGTATTAGGAAATTGAAGAAAGATTTTCATTGTGGTCAATTAATATCATTCTCTTATCCAATTTGCAGGGACTTGGATAAGGAATTCGAAAAATTTGTGTGATTTTTGCAGATTTTAGCAGCCAGTCTCCATGATGATCAAGGCAATTTTACCTGAATACCATAATATATGGGAAAAAAGGACTATAAGAAATGCACATAAAATTCATTTCCTTCACTTGCAGACTTTTATTCTTTTGCAAAATTAAATAAGGAATAATGGTCAAATGAAACCTGAAAAATTAACAAAAGAAAGGAAATGGAACAAAGATTAGTAAGCTGGTCGTGGAAAATTCCATTCGAGTCAAAACTAAGAGAAATTAATGGTTTTTGAGCAATGAGTCTCCATGATGACCCAGAAAATTTTACTTGACAATCATACAAATATATGGGAAATAAGTTTAATTTGACCAATTCCAGGCCACCAGGCAGTAGTCTTCACAAACAGGAGTCTGGTCTTGCTGTCTGTCTTAAATTGCATTCCCCTGAGGCATAGTAAACTTCAATGCATCTTGGAGAGAATCTGGGAAATCTTCAGCATCCAAGGACATGTCCTCAGCCATGGTTACCCCAAGATACAGGGAAATTGAAAGCTAATGGCCCATATAAAGAAGTTACTTCCAAGTCCAGACTAGTCTACCTTCAAGAAAGATTGATGATAAGGGCTTTGGGTGGCATGAATCACCTTAAAGTAACAGTGTATCACATAGTATGTTTGAAGGTCAGACATAAAGAGCCTTCTTGTACTGATCTACAAGTTTTCTACTTTTTACTATCTCTTTAAATTAATTATTTATGTATTGTATGATGATGGAAGAGGAGACTTTTAGTCTCAATCTTGCCTGAATAAAGCCCTTTATTATTATCATTATTGCTATTATCTACTGTGGAGACAGGGGCCTAAGCTTTCAGATTCACTGTACAGGGAATGCTCATACATAATTGTGATCCAACACACCAGTATGCTGGGCGTCTGGTTTCCGATGTTGACTTAAATCTTAAATAGTTGACAGTTCTATCAAACTGTTCTCTGTGATGTCTAACAAAGAAATAAAACTGCATTAGAATACCTTGAAATATGTTCAAAGGCTTATTCATAAACAGCCCTAAGATTATGAATTCGAAAATGTATCTTGAACATCAATTTTCAGAGTCATTTATTGTTTATTCCTTCAAAAAATGAATGTTTAATCATCTGACAATTACTGATTATCATTTATTTCTTATTCGCAATTAGGAAGAGTTCATTATTCACAATAACTCATTCTAGTATTAAAGATATTTTACAAGTATTACCTCTTACAAATACTTTGGCACCAATCAGCTTGTCATGGTTCTCCAGGATTGCTTCAATATCTAATGACAATCTTAAGTTCCTCAAGAATATATTTGTGGCGTTTTTAATGTTAAATGATGCTATAGCATGTCCATCTTCTCCATTCCTCAGAGAAAAGGTCACCTTAATCCGTTCAGATTGTCCAAATTGCAGAATTGATGTCAAACTGAATACCGAGACCAATTGTATGCAAAAGCGTAGAGAAGATATCTTCCTGGAAAATATATTAGTTTCAGTTGCAAAAGTACTTTAAGACAGAAGTAATCAGTAATACTAAGTTGAGATAATTAATGACAGAAAACATTGTCTTATTTAAAAAAGTTGCTGTGGTTTAATTAATAATTAACTTGCTATGATTTACTAATAGTTAATATCTCAATCATACAAATTCCAGAGTAATCACTTTGAATTAATTGCTGAGATTGACATTATTGAATTTAAATTAATTTAGAGAATTATTAAAATTTGATTTCTTAATAACGTTTTCAGAGACCACTGATTTTCAAAATTCACAATCCACTAAACCTTAATAATATTAATAATAATATATTGTAAGTAAATAATAATGTTTATATAATAAATATATCGATTATGTAAAATCGAAAATACTATTAATAAAATTGGTATATAATTTTTAAAAAGTTTCCTGGTTCCAGCTAAAACTTGAATAATAGAGTAAAAATCTGCATGAAAAGGGGGAATATGAATGAAAAGGGAGAAAGATATTGCAGAGGCAATCTTAACTTGTATATCTTGCGAAGATAGTTACTTTGAGATATGGTATTGTGATGTCAACATTCATCGCCAAATAAATGTCAGAAGTTGACATATTAAAAGACTAGTACCAAAAGGAAGAATTTTTGGATATAAAAAATCAAACATTAATGATATTAATTAATTGATGTCACATCACTTGTAAGAAGTAATGAACTACGTGTGAATAAAAGAAAATGAGTAAATTGAGTTATTTCAAATTAGTAATTTATTTACCTTTGAGATTTCTATGCTTCTGAAATATACAAACAGTCTGTAGATATTTCCAAACAAACCAAGCCAATGTCACTGAATGGCAAGAAGGAAGCTGCGCTCTGATGCAAGGAAGAGGCGAAAAACGTTTTTAACTATTGACAATACCAAGGAAAATTATTGAATGCCAAACAAGGAGACTTTAGCAAGGAATTGTGCATTCGCAGATGTGACAGCCAGCAAAAGAAAGATGCCAGTAAACCAAATACTTAAGAAGAGATCATATTGATCATGAGGTCAAAGGTTAACTCAAGCAATTTAAGGCCTCATCTCCTTCTATAAGGACAAGAGGCCCCTTCAAGTGCTCTTCTTTCAAGTAGACCATTAAAAATTGCGTTTTTCTACGTCGAATTTCCGAGAAAACACTTCGATGTTATTCATTGTGTCTATTACATATCAATTCTCAAATCAGGTATCAATCTCAGAATATTACAAGTGCTAATATACAATAAAGAAATATCAAAACTTTGATTTTCGTAAATCCGGTAATTAAAAACGTCCTGATAGCCAACTGATAGAGTCAATAACATCGAGGTGTTTTATCGTAAATTCGACGTTAGAAAACGCGATTGTTAATAGTCTACATGAGAGTAGAGCACTTGAGTGGGCCTCCTACCCTTTTAAAAGGAGATGAGGCCATGGAAGGAAGTACGCTCATCGAGCAGAAAAAACGAAAGATATCTCCTTCGCCAATTATTCGGTGCATTTGGGAAATGTCGTCATCATTACCGACTTTGGTGTTTTGCTTGTATGCTTTTGATGAGCTTGCTTTTATTCATTAGTAGGATAACACAATTACTCGGTATTTTACATCGACTAGTACATACAGATGCATAATCATTATAAAATTATTAAGTTTGATAGACGACTATTACCTCGTTATGCAATAGGCGGTAGCTTTACGATCCCTAGCGCCTTTCCTAGAAACGACAGATTCAACCTTCAATTATTTCAAAATGGCCGCTCAGGTAGCTTAGATTTGTTTATATTTGTTATAAAGGTTATTTTGTCCTTTAAACTTAGTCAAGCAACCTGAAATAATGCCTGAGAATAAGAAGAGTGTTTTTCTGAGACTTTGTTTATCAATTTTCAAGGTGTAAGAGCAAATTAGATAGGCAATAATTAATCTGAATATTTGAAGGTACGTGACGAAGATGTAAATGATAATATCTGTAGGAATTTCATTATCTGACGCCTTTTTATAAAGAAATTTTTCCAACTTGGGTCATAGTTATAAATTTGTTGGTGCTAACAATTAGTAAAATACATAATTTCGGAAGTATAAACGGAGTTGGTAGTTTTTTTCGGATCTTTGGCGATATTCCTTATCCCGGAGTTTACAATGTACTTTACTCGATTGGCTAGCAGGATGATTAGTATAATGTTAGCGCCTTCAAGCCCTTACCGTCAAATAAGCGTATCGTATGTTAGTCAACATTCGATAAAGCTCTCCCAAAATCGATTCCCCGTAGCTTCTATTGGTGCGAAACGGTCTTACTTGTGAAACAATTGACACCTACGTTTGGTCTAAAGTGCTTTTATAAGCGAAAGAATGCCGTAAGTCTAGTGATGGCTTACTTATGTTCGTACCATCATAGTTTTACAAATTCCGTCATCTGACTTAATATCGTTACCTCAAATAAGTATTCTACCCTGCCATTACCTTAGTGGTCCTTTCGGTATTATCTTTAGCAATCCCAGTCACAGGGTGTAGGATATCCCGCGATGAAGAAAGTCTCAAGCTCTACCAAAGCGATGTTTATTATTATCCAAATATCCATCTCACGCTTTCAGCGATGGCAATTTTAAAAGTTCTGTAGCCATTCGGGCAGCACGACCTGCCAACCACCCAGAAGGAACTAATTATTCCTTTCTTTCCTTTGATTTCACTTTCTTTTCTTTTCTGGTTGTGCAAGATACTTCACTGACCAAAATGCGACAACGCCAGCGCGGCTCCTGAAAGATCTGGTGGGGGAAGTACATGCGTAATTAAACTATAGTCGTTTCTTTAGGACGCAACTAAGTTTCAGCGAAAAGGATCGTTGCGGATGGAGGACATTTGTCTAATTGTTAAACAAATTAGATGTTTTTCCCATAGCTCATCCACAAACTTGTTTTAATAACAGGCGGCCGAGAATGCAGCGTCAGGAGAGACATCTTGCGCACGCTTGCCCATACTGATACCAGTTTTAAATATTCGGCCAAATAGTTGGAATATTGTAGCAAGGTTAAAGTACCTCAGAGTGTGCAGGCAGTTGACGAAACGTTATCTTGTTAGGTGAGGGGGCGAGTATCTGATATAGACGATAAATATTCCCCTTGAGATCCGAATAAGTTTGGAAATTCATAAATTGAGGAAATTTCAATGCACTCCAAAGGAAATGATTTTTTGGTAAAAAAATTATCGTAACATTAAAGAATGTAACTAAAGGGATATTAATATTATATTCTTGTAATCACGTACTCTCCGAAACCAAAATAAATCTTATGCATAATATTGTCATTATTTCTGCAATGTCATTTTTTGAAACATTATAGTCGAGGAAATTATATTCATATTTTGTGGGACGAAATTCTAAAAGGGTCTAGTGGTTAGTCACTTAAGAACGCAATGAATGTCTTTAATTAAAATTACTACGGCTCAGAAGAATGCCCGATGGTAGATTCCTTATTCGTGCAATTCTTATTACTATGTAGGTATGTATTGCATCAGAATTATTATCCTACTTTACTCGTGCACAATTTATATTTGTATATTTAATATTTCGTATGACTTCATGAAAAATTGATTTATACTCGGTCGAGATTAGGAAGTGTAAGTGAGAATTCATGACGTGGTAATATTGCGCGAGGTTTCTGTCCCAATACATCTCGTTCTCTTGTCACAAACACGCCATAGATTATTATTCCAATACATGAGACTGCTTCTACGGTGGTCATATTAGGGTAAAAGATTTCTGTGTATTACATGGACATAATTCGAGGTACATCTTTCATAATTTTCCTTGAAAAAAGAAGGGATTGCAAATATGTAAAAGGAAGAATTGAGTGTCAACCTTAGAACTGCCCATTTTGGAAATGGTTGATTCCATTAAAAATTGCAAGCGTCAGCCGATTGAAACATGCGACATTTACTGAATTACGCTCGGAAGTAGGTAATATTCAGGCATATCCATTAATAATCCTAATCTCTGGTGCCTACCCGAGGGGAGAATGCTAAAACTCTAAACAATTCAATCCCCATAACAAAAGCAAGAGACATTTGTTCGTTGGCGTTCATAATTAACCTTAAAAAACCGCGCAATACAAATAAATAGTCAAGAGGTATAAATAATACTAATAATAACCGACAACAATGTACTCAAAACAATTTTCATAAACGCTTTGGCTTAACAGAGTATGATTTACACTATAAATTCTAATTTTGACTATATTTTTCATTTTTTATTACTGATAACTCATATGTAGATCTTAATCAACAAGTATTATATTACTAATGGCAGCACTCTTACCAATCATTCCAGTAATATTTTGTACACATTACAGCATTTTCCAATATTATTCTGAGTATGCTGATGCAATCCGACGTGTTTCAATTAACTAAGAGATAATGGTTCTCCAAGTACCGAAATAGCGGCGACCGTCTAAGGGCGATTCTCGGGAAACGGATAATCGTTTAGCGGTCCCAGTTCTTCAGAATCCCGATGTACATTTCGGAAACAATGCTTCCATCTTCCTGGGGAGTCCAATGCTGAATGCATTGGACCCCCATAAAAGATTCATGTGCCATACGTTATTCTGATAGATAGTTTAATATTTTGTATTAAAATTGAACATAAAACAAGCAACAAAAATTATAAATTACCTCAGTCAAAAATTACTTTTCTTACGTCTTATCCTTGGCCATTTTGGCGTGTTCACAATCTAAAACATAAATTAATTGAATGGAGTTCGAAGCAAGTTTGAATAGATGTTTTATTTGAGCAACATTTTAGATGGCAACTTATAATAACGACACATTCCAAAAATGTATCATGTCTATCAGCAGTTCTATGGAATGTAATTATATCAAATAGCTGTCTGCTTTTGATAGAACTGTTGGCACTTAATCTTTTTATGTGACATCATTAAGGTTGTTTTGATATCCTGCTGGTATATCCTTGTTACAGGTGTATGCTAGCAGTGACAATATCAAATTTGTATCGATAATTGATGGACAGTATTAAGGGCGAAGATGATGATTCGAAGAAAAATGTAAGATTATATTAGACCAAATTCCACCATATGTTAAAAGTTCTCTAAAATCACATACATAATATGCATTCATGGTGGTCGATTCCTGAACAAGCATATTTTATCTCGCTTAATTTATATTGGTTAAATACTCTCGAGAAAAGATCTCATACTATCGTTCCGTGTTAAGGATTTCGCTATTCACACATGACCAAATGAACAGTGTGATACATGAGGTTTGAAAAACAAAACGAAAGGTATCCTATTTACGTGGTAGTGATAAGGGTAAAATGAGAGTAGAAAGCTGTTAAACATTGGAGCTATTATTTGGAAAGAATTGTCCCTCCCATTTAGAAAATAACCGCTTTCACCGTGTAGCAAGCATCAGTCTTAGACTCGTATTTGTCTTCTGTAGGGAAGGAAAAATATTCTGCAAATATGGTCTTGCTCTCACCAACTTTGGCTAAAAAATCTTTATCCTTACATAGTTTTATCCTTATATCTCGATATACTATTCATAATAGCAAGAAATGGAGATTTGAATTTCTCGGTTTAGGATGTTTAAAAACTCAAAGAATTTCGTAGGAAATTTCTTAATCGAAATTAATGTTTTTAATTACTTGTAATAAGACCTCAATTCTGGGTTTGCGTAGAAATATCTTTCTTAACTTTTGCTGACGGATCAGCGGTTAGCGAATATATTACACAAAGATGGAAGTTTCTTTACTGAATTACGTTGGGTAGTAGGTAACACTCTATCTCGAATGTCACATTAATCTTCCGAGAATTACTCGCCTCCCCCCTGAAAACGTCGCGTCGCCTCGCTGCACACTATATGTTACTTCAACTTTCCTGCAGAATTCCAATATTTTGGCGGAAGTATTGAAATTCGAACCGGGTTGCTCAAGTGTACGCAAGATGTCGCTCCTCTTGCCGCAAGATAGGCCACTAGATTTTGACATATTTTTCTGAAGAAGCTATAGGAAAAAACAACAGTTTCGTGAAACGATTAGGCCAATGTCGTCCAACCACAACAATCCTTTGCGCGAAAACTTAGTTGCGTCCTAAAGAAACGACTATAGTTTAATTACACATGTACTTCCCCCACCAGATCTTTCAGGAGCCGAGCTGGCGTTGTCGCATTTGGGCAGTGAAGTATCTTGCACAACCAGAAAAGAAAAGAAAGTAAAATCAAAGAAAAGAAAGGAATAATTAGTTCCTTCTGGGTGTTTAGCAGGTCGTGCTGCCCGAGGGGCTACAGAATTTTTAAAATTGCCATCGCTGACAGCAAGAGATGGATATTTAGATAATTATAAACATCGCTTTGGTAGAGCTTAAGAATTTCCTCATAGCAGGATATCCTACACCCTGTGACTGGGATTGCTAAAGATAATACCGAAAGGACCACTAAGGTAATGGCAGGGTAAAATGCTTATTTGAGGTAACGATATTAAATCAGATGACGGAATATGTAAAACTATGATGGTACAAACATAAGTAAGCCATCACTAGACTACCGGCATTCTTTCGCTTATAAAAGCACTTTTGACCAAACGTACGTGTCGATTGTTTCACAAGTAAGACCGTTTCGCACCAATAGAACCTACGGGGAATTCATTTTGGGAGAGCTATATCGAATGTTGACTAACATACGATACCCTTTTTTGACGGTAAGGGATTGAACACGCTAACATCATGCTAATCATCCTGCTATCCAATCGAGTAAAGTACGTTGTAAACTCTGGGAGAAGGAATATCGCCAAAGATCCGGAAAACTCCCAACACCGTTTATACTTCCGAAGTTATGTATTTCCCTCACTGTTAGCACCAACAAATTTCTAATTATGACCCAAGTTGGAGAAATTTCTTTATAAAAAGGCTTCAGCTAACGAAATTCCTACAGATATTATCAATTATAACTAAGACAAGTACCTTGAATATTTATATTAATTATTGCCTACCTAATTTGGTTTTTTACCCCGATAACTGATAACCAACTTCTCAGAGAAACCTTCTTGTTATTCTCAAGCTCAATTTTAGGTTGCTCGGCTAAGTTTAAAGGACAAAATACTCTTTTATAACGAATGTAAACAAAGCTAAGCTTCCAGAGCGGCCATTTTGAAATAACTGAATGTTGAATCTGTTGTGTCCATGAAAGCCGCTAGGGAGCGTAAAGGTACTGCCTATTGCATACGAAGTGATAGTCGTATATCAAACTTAATAATGTTTATGCCTCTGTATGTACTAGCTACTATAAAATACCGAGTAATTGTGTTATCCTATTAATGAATAAAATCAAACAAGCAAAACACGAAAGTCGGTAATGATGACAACATTTCCCAAATGACCGAATATTTGGCGGAGGAGATATCTTTCGTTTTTTCTGCTCGATGAGCGTACTTCCTTCCATGGCCTCATATACTTCTATAAGTGCATGAGGCCCACTCAAGTGCTCTCCTCTCATGTAGACCATTAACAATCGCGTTTCTAACGTCAAATTTACGATAAAACACCTTGATGTTATTGACTGTATCAGTTGGCTATCAGGATGTTTTTAATTACTGGATTTACGAAAATCAAAGTTTTGATATTTCTCTATATTATATTAGCACTTGTAATATTCTGAGAATGATACAAGACTTGATAATTGATATGTAATAGACACAATGAATATTATCGAAATGTTTTCTCGGAAATTCGACGTAGAAAAACGCAATTTTTAATGGTCTACTTGAGAGAAGAGCACTTGAAGGGGCTTCTTGTCCTTATAGAAGGAGATGAGGCCTTAAATTGCTTGAGTTAACCTTTGACCTCATGATCAATATGATCTTTTCTTAAGTATTTTGTTTATTGGCTTCTTTCTTTCGCTGGCTGTCACATCTGTGAGTGCACAATTCCTTGCTGAAGTCTACTTGTTTGGTATTCTCTAATTTTCCTTGGAATTGTCAATAGTTAAAAACGTTTTTGGCCTTTCCTTGCATCGGAGCGCAGCTTCCTTCTTGCCATTCAGTGACATTGGTTTGGTTTGTTTGGAAATATATATGCACTGTTTGTATATTTCAGAAGCACAGAAATCTCAAAGGTAAATAAATTACTAATTTGAAATAACTCAATTTACTCATTTTTTTTTAATTACACGTTGATCATTGCTCCTTACAAGTGATGTGACATTAATTAATTAATATCATTAACGTTTTATTTTTTATATCCACAAATTCCTTCATGCAGATTTTTACTCTATTACTTAAGTTTTAGCTGGAACCAGGAAACTTTCTCTTTAAAATTGTATCAATTATATTAATTAAATAGTATTTTCGATTTTACATTATTGATATATTTATTATATAAACATTATTTACTTACAATATATTATTATTAATTATATTAAGGTTTAGTGGATTCTGAATTTTGAAAATCAGTGGTCACTGAAAACGTTATTAAGAAATCAAATTTTAAGAATTCTCTAAATTTATTTAAATTCATAATGTCAATCTCAGCGATGAATTCAAAGTGATTACTCTGAAATTTGTTTGATTGTGATATTAACTATTAGTAAATCATAGCAAGTTAATTATTAATTAAACCACAGCAACTTTTTTAAATAAGACAATGTTTTCTGTCATTAATTATCTCAACTTAGTATTACTGATTACTTCTGTCTTAAAGTACTTTAGCAACTGAAACTAATATATTTTCCAGTAAGATATCTTCTCTACGCTTTTGCATACAATTGCTCTCGGTATTCAGTTTGACATGAATTCTGCAATTTGGACAATCTGAACGGATTAAGATGACCTTTTCTCTGAGGAATGGAGAAGATGGACATGCTATAGCATCATTTAACATTAAAAATGCCACAAATATATTCTTGAGGAACTTAAGCTTGTCATTAGATATTGAAGCAATCCTGGAGAACCATGACAAGCTGATTGGTGCCAAAGTATTTGTAAGAGGTAATACTTGTAAAATATCTTTGAAACTAGAATGAGTTATTGCTAATAATGAACTCTTCCTAATTGCAAATAAGGAATAAATGATAATCAGTAATTGTCAGATGATTTAAACATATTCAGTTTTTGAAGGAATAAACAATAAATGACTCTGAAAATTGATGTTTAAGATACATTTTCTAATTCATAATCTTAGGGCTGTTTATGAATAAGCCTTTGAACATATTTCAAGGTATTCTAATGCAGTTTTATTTCTCTGTTAGACATCACAGTCAACAGTTTGATAGAACTGTCAACTATTTAAGATTTAAGTCAACATCGGACACCAGACGCCCAGCATACTGGTGTGTTGGATCACATTGCTGTATGAGCATTCCCTGTACAGTGAATCTGAAAGCTTATGGCCCCTGTCTGCACAGTAGATAGTAGCAATAATGATAATAATAAAGGGCTTTATTCAGGGGAGATTGAGACTAAAAGACTCCTCTTCTATCATCATACAATACATAAATAATTAAATTAAAGAGATAGTAAAAAGTAGGAAACTCATAGATCAGTGGATCAAGGGTCTATATCTCTGACTTTCAAACATACATTGTGATACACTGTTACTTTTAGGTGATTTATGCCACCCAAAGCCCTTATCATCAACCTTTCCTGAAGGTAGACTAGTCTGGACTTGGAAGTAACTTCTTTATATGGGCCATTAGCTTTCAATTTCCCTGTATCTTGGGGTAACCATGGCTGAGGACACGTCCTTGGATGTCAAAGATTTCCCAGATTCTCTCCAGGATGCATTGAAGTTTCCTATGCCTCAGGGGAATGCAATTTAAGACAGACAGCAAGACCAGACTACTGTTAGTGAAGACTACTGCCTGGTGGCCAAGAATTGTTCAAATTAATCTTATTTCCCATATATTTGTATGATTGTCAAGTAAAGTCTTCTGGGTTGTCATGGTGACTCATTGCTCAAAAACCATTAATTTCTCTTAGTTGTGACTCAAATACGATATTCTACGACTGGATTAATGATCTTTGTTCCGTTCCTTACTTTTGGTATATTTTGTAGGTTTCATTTGACCATTATTCCTAATTTAATTCTGCAAAATAATAAAAGTCTGCAAACGATCGAAATGAACTTTAGGTGCATTTCATGTGGTCCTTTTCCCCGTATATTCTTATGGTATTCAAGTAAAATTGCCTTGATCATCATGGAGACTGGCTGCTAAAAGCCACAAAAAGCACACAAATTTTTCGAATTCCTTATCCAAGTCCCTGCAAATTGGATAAGAGAATGATATAAATTGACCACAATGAAAATCTTCCTTCGATTTCCTCATACCTGCATTTTACATGAGAGTATGTTAGAGTTGTCTATTCATACTAAGATATTTTATTGGAAATAAGTATGAATTTTAACACGTAATAAAGTACTGGGAATATGGAGTCATCTTCAGGATCCAAATTCACTTCTGCCTGGTCTGCAGTGACCTGTCCAGGAAGGACAACATACACAAGATGGTTCAACGAACTGCAACTAGATTTGTTAAGGGATATTTCAGATTAGACAGCAAAGTTTTGGCTATGATAGAATCCCTCAGTTGGGATTTGCTTAGTGATAGAAGACTTGATTACTGTGGGAAGCTTTTTAATAAATTTATCACTACAGATCTCAGGTTGTTGATATTGTTATACCAGTTAGTAGTGTACGAAATCTTTGAGACAAAACAACGATGGGTTACAGGGAAACAGTGGCCAGGACAAATAGTTATTTTTGGCCATATTTTCTGCAAAGCAGGGCTGTGGAGTCGGAGTTTGAATAAATTTTGGGTGGAGTCGGAGTTGGCAGTAATTTACCGACTCCTGTTGCTTCAGAATAAAAACTTTTATTTTATTGTTTAAATATGAATATGAGTTTCGTGGAAACTCATATTCATATTTAAAAGTATTACACTATTATTGTGAAGTGGAGGAGCTTAATATTTTTTTTGACCAAAAGAGGAGAGTTAGTTGCAGATGGTATTGCTGCTTCAATGAAACAACCAGACATTAATATTAGATGTATGATTTTTTGGCAGCTGTTTATGTAGACCCCATGCACCGAATTCCGTTGGATGATAAGCAGATAACTAAAAGGCTCTGTTTGAGGTCAGGATGAATGGAATACAGGAATGTGAGGAGGAAAAAGAAGTTGTTGATGCTGCCAATCTTCCCCTTCGTCAACTGAGGATGAACTTGATTTTGAAAAATATTTGAATCACTTGGAAGTGCCAAATTTTGCGGCATAGAAAAGGATTCCTCCAAACCCAATGAAAACAATATGAATAACTTTCAGATAAATTTCTCACTTGCATTAAAAGAAGTGGAAAATTTTGATTGTTCATCAAAATTAACAGTGAAAGAAGCCATTTCCTTATATCCTGAAATTGTGAGAGATGTTGCCATAGTGGTTACTGATTTACCAACAACCCAAGTTAGTGTTGAGAGGTTGTTCTCTGCTCTAAAAATAATTTGATCAGATTTGAGGGCATCCATGAAGTAGGATCTGATAGAGGCTATTCTTTTTCTGAAGACCAATTCTTTATAAATCTATTAAAAATATTAAGTATGTTACAGTTTATTGTATATTTTCATTTGACATCGTTATTTTGTTCAGGTAATTTTATTATACGGTTAACCGTATATTTTGTGGTCTATTTATTCTTAATTTTGTAAACATTTTTATTAAAGAATTATCCTTCTTTAATAAATTCATTTCTTAATATATCATACTATTCTGTAATTAATCACCATGACTCAGCTTATAAGGAGTAAGATAGTACAAAAACTAAGGAGTTGGAGTCAGACAGTAGAAAATAAGAGGAGTCTGAATCAGAGTCTGAGGCTTGTGCACCGAATCCACAGCCCTGCTGCAAAGTATTATGGAAGCCAACAGCAGTCAATGGCAGATATGGTTTTTTGTGTTTTACACCCCTTGCCCTGCACCAGTGGTGGTTTGAAGGGTTTAAATGTAAACGAATTGGCTGGACTTCAGGTTGCTCAGAATGCTGCCCTGAGGTAGGAAGTCAGGGATGTGGGACCACATGATGTCACTCTATGTATAGGAAAGGATGCTGAAAATGAAGGAGCAAAAGACACTCCTCATCATGGAGGCAGGGAACAAGGTGTGGAGGACCCGACTTCCCAGTTACATAGTGCAAGGTTTGACTATCCTACAGATAGAGTGGCGTTCAAGAACTAGGAATGCAACCACACCTTCAGGATCCCAATTCACCAGTCCAGGATGGTGAGATTCTTTATTATGACATTCACGATGGAGTTCAACGTGTTACTGCCAGAGCTGTGGTCTAACTTCAGCCATAAAAGGGTTGTCAAACACCTCAAAAGATATCACCCAAATTGACTTTCAACTTTGCAAATTTCTTATCACATATCTTATCTTTGGATTTTTTCAGAAATTAAAATTTTGTTTATATTCTCCATATTGTAACATTTATATACATAAATCTGCTTTTGATATTACTCTTACTTTTAACTGTACTATAACACTTGTAATTTTTTATATCATTATATATCATACGTTTTTAAATATTTTTTTTATTGACTTTATATATATTATTGTTATGAAATTAATATTGTGAATTTCAAAATTTTAAGTTAAGTCAGCCTCATTGAACCAGAAGTTTACAAATTTATCTTTCATTTACTATGATCCTGGATTGACGTAAAATCATGTCCAACTGCATGAATATTTAATTACGTTGTGGAAATTCAACATTTGTGCTTGCAATTGATTCCAGATCCCAACAAGAGGTGCTTAACTGAAACAGATTTGATAATCAGGTCACGTATTATATTCATCTGTTCAATTTGAAATTAATGAAACAAGTTTCAGAGGATTAGGATATTATAAACTTACCATTCTGACCCTTTTCTGGGGGATTTCTGACCTTTCCTTCTGCACCACAAAGAGGAAACTCAGCCCCCGGGGTCGTTTATAACCCTACTTACTGCATGGTGCTGCGGCAAATGAAATGTTATTGCAACAGTGTTGCGAAAGATTTTTTTTTAGTAGTAATTGTCAATATTAATATGGATATTGTAATGTTGGTCTTTGCTGACTATGTACAACTTTTAAACGAAATTCTACCGTTAATATTAAGGTAATTAGGATATTATAATATAAAAACTATGCTACATCATTGCCACTATAATAGTATACTAAATATCTTAATATTAACGGTAAAATTTCGTTTGAAAGTTGTACATAGTCGGCAAAGTACAAGATTTTAATTTCCAAATTAATATTGACTACTACTGCTAAAATGACTATTTGGCAAAACGTCAGCAATAACATTTAGTTAGCCGCGGCCCCATGCTGTGGATGGGAAGGTGACGGTTTTCCCCCGATTGCGGTTGCCGAGGAAGGAACCCTGCTTAGGACTCAGAAGGGTTCAATTCTATACCTGCCAACATCTTAGTCGAAAAATGCTTCCGTGTCCAGGAGACGATTTTAAGAGAATGTGGCCGTCTCGAAAGGGTTAACAAATATCTCCAATTGAATGTGCTATTTAAAAAACAGCAACAGAAAATTGGTGTTTATCATTCTGTATATGTGATCTAAATAACAACATATTTTTAAAGAAACTAATATTCATTTTTATTAATGAAATTGATTAAAATTGATTACATCATTACTAATCTGTTGACTTAAATTGGTAAAATACTGAAATGTTCAAAGAGAAAATTAAGTACTTAACAAGATGTAAGAGTAATTTACTTCTTGCGCTGGAAACCAATTTATTCTCTCTAACTAGGGATATCAGCATTATCTCCCCAATTTAAGATCTTAATTGAGTATTTTCTTCTACTTTGTCTGCCATTTCTTCAACATCTGCACTCTCTTCTTATCTTCAGCCATGGATGATATCATTCTCTTAATTTTACTGCTAGATGACCATAATTTCACATTCTCATCATCTTGGGATTCTCTTCAGCTCATCAATGGACAAATGAAATCCCCAATTCTCTTCCTCGATGGCCATTTGGTAGAAGGTATTCAATCCAACTGCCATTTTCCAAATCATTCCTAAGTAAGGTATAGAAATGCATGCCAATGACAGCAAAATGTTTTGCATTATGTAGAAGATCAATGAATTGAAACTACTAATTCTTAGAGTAATTAAACAGATCTCCAAATTATATTAAGCCTAAATACTTATCAAGATGTACTATGATATTTCGTCCATTCTTTTATTCATTCAGTCAATGATGACATAAACTGAATACAAATTTGAATTTATGGGTCGCAGAATTATAATTTATAGATTGATACAATAATTAGAAGATATTTAACCATCTAAATAGAACAGCAGAAAAAGAAACACATTTCCTTTAATCTAATTTCATTGTAATTGTATACATATATAACTGATGTGTTTTTCCAGGAACAGAATTGATGTCATCTGAGATGAAGTCTTCATTTTCCACTTTTATGCTCACCTGGAATAATTAATTATTTTTAACAGCATATTGCTTAAGTAATATAGTAATTTGTAATCTATGTTTCACAATGATATAATTCACAATATAATAAATAGCCCTTATATTTACAAAAACCTTTTAAAAGATTTAAATACAATAAATAAGAAAAAATTTCTAAGAATTAATCATTAAGTAACAGTGCCACAATCTCATACACAAAGTGTAATGATGGGTGTGTACATATGTATATGTGCTAATATCTTAATACCCAGGAGTTGCACAATTTTCAAAATTAAATATTCTTAAATGTCCTCCTTGCACAGATATTAGGCTACCTTTTTTTCCTATTTAAGTGTCCTTGGTTCCACTCAAGACAGGGAAAAGCAATCTCGTATGAATTAAGTGTGAGCTGCATCGTCATCTGTAGCACTCTTAGTTTCTTCTGTTAAGTTAAATAAGTAGGATATTTTAATGAATCAGAAAAAAGGGCCATTAAATATAATTGAGTAAAGATTATAATTTTGGTCATTGAATATCGTTTTAGATTAGAGGTTCCAATTATTTCGAATAAAATTTTGAAGTTACAAATAAATGGTTATATATACCTATAAATTAATACAGTTATATCTCGAATGGATAATTCTTCTCGATGACTTATTTATTTATTGCTTCACAGATCGGAATAAATTGAAATTCAATGAGACAATACAATAAGAATAACAATATTTACGATAAATACATACCATCCTTGTTGCTACAACAGTCTTATTTGTCAAACAGTTGTGTCGAGTAAGACAAAATTTTCCACTATTTATTATCTTTTTATGAGATAAATATAATTTATGTTCATAAAACCTACCCATAAACGGATAATAAATAATGAAATGCCGCAACGAAAATAAACTACATTAAACTTCCATTCTTTTATGGTAGTTGTTACGATTTTGTATGACACGTTATTAGCAATTTAATTAAACAATAGAAATAAATACAATAGAACGCAATATGCATTTCATATGAGAGTATTTTTGACTCGTCTAGTCAACCCCAGGATACCGTATTAGAAGTAAGGACGAATTTCAACAATTAATTACGCATCCTTACGAATCGTGATAACCCGTCTTATCGTCACGTACAACATTAATCACTTTGGATCAGTTTAAATTCATTACTTCTACACCGCTAATCCACAACCATGCAATACTATATATAATCTAGCTTAATGTATAAGAAGAACGTCAATTTACTTCCTTTTTCTGCCTCACTGATGTCCATTCTTTCTACACACTCAGAGGGCTCCATTGAATTCATTTTATATTTTTCCATTCACTCTATACTATTCCCGGACACTTTCGACGTGCATATTGAGGTTAAATGTCGTCGACGACATTCTAAAACAATCAAAAAACATCACATCACCACTTTCTGTAGCTGTAATGCAGTTTGAGATAACTTCAGGTGCAACTAATGAACAAAACAAAATATCCAGCGACATAATGCCTCTTAGCACCAAATTTTTAATTATGACCCAAGGTGGAGGAAAGTCTTTTTAAAAAGGTGTCAGCTAACGAAATTCCTCAAGATATTGTCATTTACATCTAACTCAAGTACCTTGAAATTTTAAGATATCATATTGCCTACCTTATTTGGTTTTTTACTCGAAAACTGATAAATAATGTCTCAGTAAACACACTTCTTATTCTCAAGCATAATATAAGGTTGCTTGACAAATTTTAAAGGACTAAATTCCGTTTTATAACAAATGTAAACAAAGCTAAGCTTAGAGAGCGGCCATTTTGAAATAACTGAATGTAGAATCTGTTGTGTCCAGGAAAGCCGCTAGGGAGCGTAAAGCTACCGCCTATTTCATACGGAGATAATAGTCGTCTATCAAACTTAATAATTTTTATAATGTTTATGCCTCTGTATGTACTAGCCATTGTAAAATGCCGAGTAATTGTGTCATCCTATTATAGACGAGAAGCAAGCTCTTCAAAAGCAAACAAGCAAGTTAGCAAAATCGGCAATGATGGCGAAATTTCCCAAATGACCGAATATTTGGCGAAGGTGGTATCTTTCGTTTTTTCTGCTCGATGAGCGTAATTTCTTACATGGCCTCATCTCCTTCCATATGGGCAAAAGGCCCACCCAAGTGCTCTTCTCTCATTTAGACCTTTAACTGCCGCGTTATTCTACGACGAATTTCCGATAAAAACACTTCGATGTTATTTATTGTATCAATTGGCTATCAGGTACCGTTCTAAGAAACTTAGAAATGCTATTACCTTATTTAAATACAGGAGAACTTTCGTTTACGTAAAAGCTGTACTTAAAAACATCGGTATGTTGGACACGAATAGTAGCTGAGATGTGAAATTAAGCTCGGGAAAAGCTGTAGTTCCAAATTACTCCGCGCTAGGAGCGCTTGAGGTACCTTTAATGATTAAGTCTTGCTATACTCTTCCATGCCTTTCCAAGCTTCTGCGCATGCGCAAACGGGCCATATGAAAGGAAGCGTCACTTCTTGAGCCAACGTCGCATTGTAAGGTTTTCGTTTTTGTATTTGCAGTAATTTGGCCGTTCCAGAATCTGTAAAGATGTGCGAACAATCTTTGGATGTCCTCTGCAGACTTTGTTTAAAAGAGAGTTTCTCTTTCGTCAGTATTTTCTCCAACTTTCCTTCAACTGGGGATCCTGTGTTTAGAGTGCTGAATTTCGTTTACGACTTAAAGGTATGTGCTGGCTTGTTTTTAAATAATACAGTTTTGATACCGGAATAGGATGCAATGAAATGAAGTTCTTAAGTACTGATACCTTTAGGCAAGAAATCTGTATGATTTCTGCCCCCTGTATAATATTATTCATCCTTTGTTACTCTACGAATATTTTCTGAACCTAATCTCTCTGTTCGATTATCCCAAATGCATTCTTTCATCTGAAAATGAAGGTTATTCAGAGATCAAATAATAGTATGGTTTGTAATGGAGGCATACGATTTTTAATTACAACTCGGTTGAACTCTGTCGTCTTTTCAGTTCAACTCTTTTGAAAACGATTCACTTTGATCTAGCTATTGTATCATAGGTCGAGTAGATGTTAAGACCGGTGTATATCGTTCCGTGATTAATGTTTATTATTTCAATGCTTTAGATAAGCGAAAACGATGGTCTCCCGTCTAAGATATGCAAACCATGCTTGTGGAGGATGACCGAGTTTCATTGTTACAAGAGAAATGTGCACTACGCCGAGGCCGAGATACTAAAATTCTTAAGTAAAACTAATGTAAGTAAATCCTGTGTTCTGATTTTTTATTGCTGGCATTTTGAACTTTTACTAACATCACTGTATGCAGTTGAATAATTTATTCAGTTTTCGGAACCTTTTCAGGAATCCAACGAAACTTCTGTTGACGAAGCAATTGATGCTGATGCAGAGGAAATCCAAGCGGTATGTATTTTTTAGTGATTTTATGAGAAAATATTAATACGAAATTTTATTGTAGGGAATAAATTAAATTCACATTTATTGCTGTATCTTTGCAGAATATTAAAGATGAAATGTCGGAATCGGAAGATGACAGGTGTGCTATAGACGGACAGGTAAGCATATATTCGTAAACTTTATTAACAGTTATGAAATTTATTATTTATATTCGTAAGAATTATATACTTAACTTAATTTTTAGTAACTTTAACTTAGTTATTTATCATTCTCATCGTGGTGATATTCCTTAAGTTGTATATTAAATAGCATTATGGATCCAAATGAAAATAGTGTAATTAAGATTGAATTCAATATATATTTATTGTTTTAATTTAACAGATAGTATACAAAATAAATTATAAGTTAACATTATATATATATATATATATATATATATATATATATATATATATATATATATATATATATCTATATTATATATAGCTAACTCTCCGGATATACCTATATATATATAGGGGATACGAATTCTGACCATGTTCCACAAGCACCGTCGACGTCAGATTTTTACGACGTACTGGCCCCACACTGTATATGCCAGAATAATGCAGACATCGATGCTAATTGTCATGGGTTCGATACTAGAATGTCCCAAAAATCGCAATTTTCCCATAAGAATGCATTGCTCGGATTTTCGAAAAATTTTTTGAGGCACTTATCGGTATGGTAGTGGATCCAAAATCTCGGACATTGAAGTTGAGGTAGTCTTCTATATTACGAATGGAAGAAATGTTACAAAAAGACCGTGAGTTCGATGCCAGGTGGATGCAAAATTCTTCCATAAGAAATGCATTGCTGAAATATTTGACGATTTTTTAAAATGCCTTCCCGATAAGCTGGAAAGATAAAACCCGGAATGGTGACAGAGGTGTTTGAAAACAATCTACCATCAGGTTTTCCTTTTCTCCTATGGTCCTTGGTTCGATGCAAGACGGTCATTCCGATTCCACCTTGTATTTCAAATGGGGAAAGCTGATTCTTATTTTGGGACCTTCCCGATAAGATATTGAATCGAAACTTTGGAACAAGTAAGGATGGCACTTATCTAATATTATTTTGCTATCTTCTCTCACGATCGGGTTCTTGGCAATCTGTTTTGAGACCGTTCTCGATGCGATAGAGCAATCAAAATCTCGGTGTTTGCAGATGAGATGGTCTTCCATAGTACCAAAGAAAGAAATGTTAGCAAATGACCGTGTGTTCGATGCCAGGTGGGTTCGAAATGCTTCCGTAGGAAATGCATTGCTGAAATCTATGACGTTTTTTTTAATGCCTTCCCAATAAGCTGGAATGATAAAACCCGGATTGGTGACAGACGTTTGAGAACATTCTTTCATGAGGGTCGACTTTTCTCCTGCTGTCCTTGGTTCGATACAAGACGGTCATTCCGATTCCACCATGTATTTCAAATGGGGAAAGCGGAATCTTATTTTAGGACCTTCCCGATAAGATACTGAATTGAAACTTTGAAACACGTCAGAGTGGCACTTCTCTAACATTCATATGCCATTGTCTCTCACGAATGGGTCCTGTGTTCGACGCCAGGCGGTCTTTCGTGTGAATTTTCGAAAATTGTTTTGAGTCCTTACTTGGAGCCATAGAACAGTGAAAATCACGGAGGTTGGATATGCCGTGGTTATCTATTGTACTAACTGAAGAAATGTTAACAAACGACCGTGAGTTCGAAGCCAAGTGGGTGCAAAATTCTCCGGTATAAAATGTATGGCGGTGAATTTTGACAATTATTTTTAATGCTTATCCGATAACCGGGAATGATATAAAATGAATTGTACATAGAAGCAATTCATGTTTCATATACACTGTTCGCTGTTCCTCTTACGGTTCTTGGTTCGATGCCTGAGCATCATTTCTATTCTACCATGTATTTCACAGGGGGATAGCTTATTCTTATTTTAGGAACTTCCTCAGAAGATATTGAATCGAAACATTGGAACAGATCAGAATGGCACATATCTAATATTAATATGCAATTGTGACGCCCGATCGGGTCTTTAGTTCGACGACAGGCGGTCATTTGCACGAAGTTTTGAACATTGTTTTAAGGCCTTTCTTGGTACGATACTGCATTCAACTGATAGCTTGCAGAATGCAAGCAACTTTTACTCGTGTATATATATATATATATATATATATATATATATATATACGAGTAAAAGTTGCTTGCATACTGCAAGCTAATTGGTGAAAATTTACAATAAGTTTCCCTTACGGGTGTCATCTTCGAAGCTTATCCAGCAAAATTCTTAAAAAATGCCGCAGTACATTTCGAACGTGAGAATTTTTCACCCATCTTACATCAAACTCACAGTCATATGTAACCTTTCTTCCACTGGTTCTATAGAAAATTACTTCAAATGCATAGGCTGTGATTTTGAATAGTCTACTGAATTGAGAAAGGCCACAAAACAGTTTTAAAAAATTTGCGTAAATGACCGCCTGGCATCAAATACACAGCACCCGATTGTGAGAGACAATGGCATACGAATCTTAGATAAGTGCCACTCTGACGTGTTTCAAAGTTTCAATTCAGTATCTTATCGGGAAGGTAATAAAATAAGATTCCGTTATTCCCGTTTGAAATACATGGTAGTATCGGAATGACACTCTTGCATCGAACCAAGGACCACTGTAGAAACGGCGAATAACATGAAAGAATGTTCTCAAATGCCTCTGTCACCATTCCGGGTTTTACCTTTCCAGCTTATCGGGAAGGATTTTAAAAAAATCATCCAAGATTTCACCAATGCATTTATTACGGAAGCATTTCGAACCCACCTGGCGTCGAACACATGGTCATTTGCTAACATTTCTTCCTTTGATACTATGGAAGACCATCTCATCTGCAAACACTGTAATTTTGATTGCTCTATCGCATCGAGAACGGTCTCAAAACAGATTGCAAAAATTCACGCTAATGACCGACTAGCGTCGAACTCATATAACAATACATATATAAATCAGAGCATATTACTATTATCAATTAAAAGTATATTCCTTAAGTTATATAAATCATAGTGTTATGGTTTGAAATCAAAACTATGTGATACCATTTGGTCATTTGTGCTAAGTTGCGTCTTAATCTTAAAGTCATTTTAACTTTGTCTAAAACTCTCATTATTGTAATCCAACTCTTTTTAAAATGAATTTATACTCTATCAATAATCAATTGCTTCAAATTGAAAGTGCAATACATAAGTAAATACCTAACTTTGAATTCTTTTCTTTGGATAATTTTGAATCTTTACTAACCTTATCAGAATGTGCTGTTGGATGATTTATTTAATTCTCTGTTACTTTACAGGAACCCAACGAAACTTCTGCTGATGAAGCAATTAATGCTGTGGAAGCAGAGGAAATCCAGACGGTATTTAATTTTATGGTGATCTTAATAAAGAATATTAATGCAAAAGTTCATGGTAGGCAATAATTTAAAAAATGAAATTTACATTGCTGTATTTTTGCAGAATATTGATGATGAAGTGCTGGAATCAGAAGAAGACAGGTGTGCCGTAGACAAACAGGTAAGCAAATACTTGTATCTGTTATTAATTATCACTTTTTAATAATTATTTACGATTTTCGTTGTGATAGATGATATTCGTTAAGTTATATATTTAACGGTATTAATTTAATATAATAATTTAATATATGATTCATAATTTAATTTATCAGGATAAGTAATAACTTAAGCTGAGTTCATATCCTTTTTACTGGAGCCTTTAATTAATTTTTAAATTAGTAATTGAATCACTACTTTCTGTAGGTAGCTGTTAAAGACGAAATTGAAATAGTGGACTGGCGAATTCCTCAAGAGTTTCAAGGGAAAGAGTTTAGAATAGAGGTAAGTGTAGTATTTTTCTCATTATTTTATATTTTTTTCCAAAAGGACTTAAGCATAAGACAATTTAGCCACTGTTTATGTAATTGTAGTGCTGATTTCTCTCCATGTCTCCATGACTTTTTTACCTTTTAAGATGAAACAATAATATTGTCCACATTTATTTATCCAATATCAAATCAATATCTCAACATCGTGTATAGATAGTTATTAAATATATCCTGTAAATGGAAGTCAGAGAAATCTTTTCTAGAGTAGTTTACTGTGATTGTTTACTCTTTTGATAAATATCGATGCTAAACTTTTTACCATTAATTTATTTAATGTGAGAACTACTTTTTCAGGAAATTGTGGGAATCTTTCCAACTGAGAATGAAGCTGAACAAAACCATGATAAGTACATATTGTGTATCCAAGAAACTAATAACCTACAGGTAAATAGAATGCATTTAAAAATGTATTGAATTTCCATTGTATTGTATCTTAAATTATATGAAGATTCTGCATTATTTAATGCTACTAATGAAGTCGTATGGATATATTGAGAACCTTCAAAGCAATTATGTATTAATATAGAAATCTGCCTCATTTTTAGGCATTGGTTGAAGAAAATGTAAAAATAGAAGAGGAAAACAATGATGAAGGAATTATAAACAATCATTCGAATGAGGTAAGATTCATATTTTAGAAGTTATTAGATGCAAAATAATTTCATTGCAAAATTTTATATTATTCACTTCAAAATTTCTATTGAAGGTAAGCTAATGTCTAATGTGAGAACTATTGATGCAAAATAGCATTGAAAAGTTTCTTAGAATGTTCTGATGGTATTGTATCTTAAATTTTATGAATATTTAGGAATATTTCATGCTAAAATTGATATTAGAAGAAATTACAACTCAGTATCAAGTTGCTTTGAATAAACAAATGATGATTTATTGATAAAGAAATTTTTTGATTTGTAGGAATTGGTTGAAGGAGATGGAGTGAATTTGGAAGGGGATAATTCTGATGAACGAATTACAAGTTACCAATTGATTGAGGTAAGTTTCAGATTATAATAGCAGTGATGTATAGTTCTGCAGAAATTTATTACAACTGTTTCATCAAACTTGTGAGTTTCCTCTGCTCACTTTACCACTAATTTTGTGTATATGTATTGGAGTTTCTTGCATGATTGTTCTATGTCCCATCTTTGAATAACATTCAATGTTACATGCACAAGTTTAAACATGTTGCAATCATTTATTTATCCTCTATTATCTTATATGTGAGAAGTGCATACGTAAAGGAAATCTTTCTCTATTTGGTAGTTATAACTGTCTTTGCTTTGTTGACAGGCTTCCAAAGAATCAAAAGTGTCTTCAGCAGATGTGGTAAATGAAGGAGAAAATAATGACAATATATATGTGGAAGATAATAGTTCCTTATGTAATACTAAAGAATCTTTTGAGCACATTGATGGAGAGAATTCAGAGGAAGGAGATAAAGGACAGTCATCTGCTGCAGAGTTAAATTGTACAGAGAACGAGGACGACTCAGGGTTATCAGGACAGACAGCTACTGTTAAGGGAAATGATTTCTGTTATTATGTTTGTGATATTTGCAAAAAGAGCTGGATAAGGAAAATTCATTTAAGTAATCATGTCAGAATTCACTATGAAGATAGACCATATGCTTGTAGAGTTTGCAGCAAAAGATTTAAACAACAACAAGGCAGACATCAGCATGAGATATCCCATATGAAGCAGGAGAAAATACCAAAGGGAAATAAGTTGTACACGTGTGGTATTTGTGGGAAGCAATATTGCAGCAAACAAAGCTTATATCGTCATTCATATTTACACACTAAGAAGTATTGCTGTAGTGTTTGTGGAAAATGCTTCTCCAGCAATGGAATACTACAGAGACACGTAAGGACACATACAAAGGAAAAGCCATTTAAATGTGATATCTGTCAAAAGTGTTTTACTGAAAAAGGAAATCTAAAAGATCATGTTGCTTCTCATTCCTCAGAGAGACCGTTTCCATGCAATATTTGTGGTAAAAAGTTTAAATGTAGAAGGACCAGGAAATATCATGAGCTTAATCACCTAAAGAAAATTTGAATTCCTTACAATCCTCAGTTCATCTTGTCCTTTTATTCATCATTTACTATTTAGGAATGAAGACGTTCTGTTATGGAACTTTGTATGTATTTAATTAGTTGTTTACTGTATTGACTAATAAATATGTTAAATAATTAAGTATTTTAAATTAGAAGCCTTTATTTTTAACATGGTAATGTTAATTCTGGCATAAAAATAAAGTGGTAAGTATGATTCATATTTGGGTCAATAAATGTTTTTTCCATAATGGTAATATTTGCTAGTACAAATATGTATAAAAATAACAATGTGATGAGTCATCAGTTATTTCTTAAAACTTTATTCACTTTTAGCAGAATTAAGTTTAATATTAAGCTAGTTATTTGAATAGTAGTAGAATAATGATGTAGGATATGGCCCTATATATAACTTACAAGAGAATTGTATGTGCTGTTTCTATATTTGCACAGAAGTCTACATGATCTTATTTTGAAGACATTCAGCATGATAGGAAATCAAATCATTATGGCATAGTGCAATTAAATTAAGGCGAAATAATGTCATCATCAAAGGTAAAATAATATACCAATACTGTTAAGATAATTGGGTGCAGATTTTGATTTCTTTGAACAAATAAATTTGGGTCCATTTTGCAAGAAACAAGGTCGTTTCAGGTATAAATATCTTACTCGCAGATTTTTTTTCATATAAGTTTTACACTTTGCTGTTAAAAATTTTGATTAAGGGTGTCTTGGGAGAATCTATAAGAATGCATAATATTTTGGGAAAATCCAGAAAAAAGTACAGTGACCTTTTGTCCTGTTATTAGAAGAGAAAACATCCAGTGGAAAAGTTTCTCAGAAAATGCTGATATAATATTTTGTGCCAGTCAAAATCCTACTAGTTTATTGATAACATGAAAAACTGAACTAATATTAGGATTTTAATGGAAAAAGGCTGTGTGAGGAGTTGTTATGCTTCTAATCCTACTACTTTTTGGAAGGTTTGTACTGCTCTCATCAATTTGATCTAAAAGGACAGTTTTTATGGTTATAGGTCATTCAATAGTCCTAATTTAGTGGATTACAAATTTTTACACTTACACGAATTTCAATTTGGTATATTTTCCTTATGAAGTGTGTTACAAAGATAACTAATTTCATCTCATATTTATTAAGTATATTCATGGTGATTTTAATTCAGGCTTCTAGTGAAACAAAGAGAACAGTCGTTCTATAATTCAGATTTGTGTTTATGATGCTTTTTGTGAAAGACAACAGCAATTTTCACAAAATATAAGTCTAAGATTAGGAAGTTAACTGAAACAACCAAAAGTAATGCCTCAAATTTATTTTGGAAACATTCTCAATTGCATTTTGTGCATCTCTGGTCATAATGATCAAGTGTTATCTTATGTGTATTTTTTTCATTGTGACCACGAATGTATCTCACCATATGATTCTAATGCTTCTTATGTATTTGTGTAAATAAAGAATATAAAATATAATGTTTTCTCAATTTTTCATCCCATCATTACTCAGTCATTAGTTATTTCGTTTCAAAATATTTGTTACACAACATTTAAAATTGATAAAAATTGTTTATCAGGATGTCTTAATTACTTGCCTAACTAGTCAGTGTTTTAATATTGAATGACTAATATGGAAAGACATTGTAATTACCTTAAAATTGTGGATGAAATCCTATTTTATAGGATTAATTTAAAAATTAAGGGAACAATATATGCTATAGGTGGAATTTGGGCAAGGAGAGAGAATTAAGAACGAAAAATTTAAAAAATGAGACCAAAAATTGTGAATGATAATTGAAGGTCGAATTTTTTATATTCTATATCCATATATATCAAAAACCAACTATGTGTCCTTGAAAATCGCTAAGAATATCTAAGTATTATTTAAATCTTTCAAAATCGGCGGTCAGATAGAGCACTATGCATTATGGGTAATATGGCGCTTCTCCATTGTCTGAGAGAAAGGAGAGATGAAATCCAAAATGGCCAAATACTTCCCCGAAATTCCAATATAATTTGGAATATTTGAAATAGGCGGTGGAATAGTTTGAGGTGCATTGTGGGTAGTGACGTATATAGAGAAAGGCTTAATAGTGTTCAAAGGGGTGAACACTTTTACTTTCATTTCAAAAACTGAGCAAAAATGGGCGAAAAACGCCAGTTAATGAGGTTTTTGTCCTCCAAATGATTAACCCTTTCGCATTTCGTCCTTCAAAAAACGCACTCAAATTCCGTCACTTTCTGAGGGCGCTACTAGTACTTTTAACAACCTTAATTATATATCAGGATGACTGATGTCAACTTCAACTTCCTGTTGGTGTAATGGTTATAGTGTATTGACGTAAATATACTGCTATTCGACTCAGTATTTACCTGATTCAAATCCACCTGAAGACATTTTTTTCATCAGGTCTTTTTCTAATAACGCACCAATTTAATATCTTTTTAAAGCTTCTTCGGGTAATTTTTGAAACTAAATCGGAATTAAATTAAAATTGGAATAGATTTTTATTATTTATTCGGCAATGAAGATCAAAACTTCAAGCAATCGGTAAAATCTTTCGTGATTATCATGGAATTAGACTCTCGGGAATTATTTACCGATATTCGAACTCATTCAAATTTAATATACGAAAAAATCGACTCAAATTCGAATTATGCAGTAATGGGAACTGATGAATTCAATTGTTGATATTTTTATCGAAAATTTACGTAATTTTCTTGCTTAAAGATGACATAAAAACTATAATATTTGTTTATCTAGTTGTTTGCTTACTTTGAAGATTTTTCTGTTATTTATATTTGATTCAGGAATTCCTAATAGTCTTAAAAGTCTAGTCTATACATTCTACTAATAAATAATTAAATGGATATTTTTATTTTCGAGAAGGATTAAAATATACGCAATGATATACACATCAAATAATCTTTATTACAGAATAAGTTACACAACAGTTCAATGTTAATAAAGAATATTCCCTTTTGCTTGAATATAAGCATTAATAAATAATATACATGGGCAAATCTTTAACAAACACTTAAGTTATACAAAGGAAACTTAACAATTCTTATAAACAATAATCCATAACTAACTAATTACCAAAGAAGTCTCATTTTGTAAATACCGCAATTGATGTAAAGGTACAGACTATATTGTGAAAACCAGAAAGTACTTATTCCAATTCCTATGAAAAGAGTTTGAAGTTCGTATCACTTAATAGAAAAGAATATTCGTAGTTGTAAATTATCTTATTTCAAGTCAATCTTCTGTACTTTTTCATCTTTATATACGAAGTAAATTTATGGAGAAGAATTAGTGAATAATTAGTACCCATTGCAGGTGATTTATACTCAACTCTAATATTAAAAGTGTTTCGAATTTCGCTCTCATTTATGTGAACTAAATAGCAGAAGAGAATATTGATAAAGTTCAGGCTTTTGCCGTTTGGGGTACCAAAGTATGACTATAATGTGCTGCCACCTGAAGGAGACACGGAAAAGCTCATAGCAAATCCATCATCCCATTTTAAAACATCGAATACATTATAATATTTACTTATAAATGTTTATTTGTAGGAAACACATTTGATCTCCACTCTATTCTATTCAAATGCTTTGGGTGGTCTCTAAGAGTACCTTCCATGTGTTCTAACAAGCAGTTTCTTGTATTCTCAAGCTAATGATGTAATATTATGTTTAAATTACTACAAAAGGAAAAGAATAAACGATACCATTTTCGTAGGTCTGTCTTAAAATTAACTTCTGTTTAATTTATTTACTTATTTTGCGAAGGAATTACATAATGAAATGGAAGAATTTCTTTTCTAGAATTGTTTATAAAATTACATTTCTTCAGAACCATTTTTAATATGAATTGTCTTTAATTTTGATAAAAATAAAATACGAACATTTGTAACAGATCGATTTACACTTTTTATGGAATATTTGGTATCGTAATCTCGCATTTTCAAGAAAGTATCGTCTTTAATAATATTCTATTTTTCTAAAGTAAACTTAATTTTACAGATTAGTTTTTCCATTACAATTTCACATCCATTGTTTAATTTAACAATTCTTGCAACTTTGATACTTCATTATTAAATGGGACGCAATATTTAGAAGCAAACTTCAAGTAGATAATCTTACTAATTTTAATAATATTCATAACTAAAACAAAGGATTCTGAGAAATTACATTTTATATTCAGAAATATTTAATAAGGTGGACTGTAGTCAGAATTATCATTATAATCTTTCACCTTTGAGGACATACTCAAAATTGTTTAAAATATTATATCTTGATTGGATATCTGGCAAAAATTCCTTAATGATGAAGTGAAGAATTATCCAAATTCAGTGTCAAAGGAATACACTGTCCTTGTACGAACATTAGATTATTTTTCTGAAAATGGAAAACGCCCTAATCTTATGCAACCCACATAAGCAGCACTGTATCTTGGGTTGCTAAAGTTACAGGATAAAAACCAATACACCAATTTTCTAAAAATTACACAATCATGCTGAAAAACTACCTTTAAAACTAATACTAAAACTGGGAAAGTTTAGGATATAAATAAAATCAATCCACCAATTTTATAGAAATTTCACAATCATGCTGAAAGCTGAAAAAACTACCACTAAAACTGGGAAAATTTAAATGCATTAATAAAACTATATTGGTAAGATTGATTTAGCTGAAATATGGGAATCCCAATAGATATAGCGGCACAGAAATATTATTTATTATCAGAATGAAAACAAATATATGAGATGAGTTAATAAAACTGCCTAAACAGTTAAGACTGAAACATCATTTTAAACCACTAAGGAAATTAAATTTACAAAAAACAATGCTTATTTTAGCAAATGTTAACCTTTGAATATAAAATTGGGTAGATTTTACATCATTTCATAGTGACTTTTTTCCAATAACACATTAAATTTATAGAAAAAATGCATCCAAAAGAGACTTACTTTGGATTCTTCAGTAGGAATCAATGGCATTTAGAGATCATCCCCATTTGGACAACATTGATACTGATACTTGTCTTAATACATAAAACAAGAAGTCTTCATTATTCAGAAATCTTAAGGAAAAGAGATAACTTGGTAAAAGCATGCAGAAGAAAACTGCTGTGTCAGATTATGTTAGTTTCTACTCTGGAAAAAGTTGTGTTTCACTCTCAATATTTTTTACACTCAAAAAATTTCTAAAACTTTCTACTGCAAATACTTCTGACTCTTTGAGCACCAGATTCATCTGCACTAACTTCAACTCTTATATTCTCTTCACTCTTCTGTACAATGTATTACATCAATTCATAAATTATGCAACAACAAGAAGAAACTGGAATGATCTCACAATGAGAATCATATTTC
This sequence comes from Pachydiplax longipennis, assembly GCA_036926295.1. NCBI lineage: Eukaryota > Metazoa > Arthropoda > Insecta > Odonata > Libellulidae > Pachydiplax > Pachydiplax longipennis. The sequence goes on along the minus strand of JAVFKF010000021.1, from coordinate 236,460 downwards.
TAATAATTTAAGGAAAATAAAGAAGATATAAAAGCTATTTTCTAATTTCTTCAGCTTTCTTTTACAATACTGGATAAGATGAATGAAACATTGTATCTACTAAATTTTTATTTATTTCATAATATATTCCCTAATTATTTTGTATTATGCCTACATATTAATATTGATTACATAAAATATTGCCAAGAGACTCACGGCATTCTACAATGGTAATTTTTCAATTAATAACTATTTCAAAATACACTTTCTAGCAACAGATTTATGTTCCCCATTTTTAGTTATAAATAAGTATTGGATCTATACCCAAAAATTTTCTTATTCATCAAACAATTTAATTCTTACTCAAAAACTGGGAACTAGAGCTCAATGTTGGAAAATGGTCAGCAGTTACTTTTATCAAAAAGAAATTAAGTCAAACAAAGTTCAGAAACTTTTCAGAGGCCAATCAAAACTGTATTTTAAGAATCTTACATGTCAGATTATATGTTTCTATTTTATGAATAAAAGCTTCAAATATTATGTTAAATCACTGAAATGCATTCAGTTATTCAGAAATCTGTAGCTTGGTAAAATGTGCAGAAGAAATCTGCTTTGTGAGTTTAAGTTTGTACTGAAGATAAAAAATACACAGCAAAAAATAACACCAAAGACCATACAGGAGCTCAGGATTTAGGTTATATATTTATTGGTGGTCTGAAAAGTTTCTGACATTTCGTCATTTCTCAACATGTTTTCTGAAAATCTTCTGAAGATTTCTGGATAATCTGGGGTCTATTGTGTACATTTAACATCCTTTCATACTGCTCTAGTAATACCTGAAATTTATACAAAGAATACATTCCAATGAGACTTAATTTGGATTCTACAGGAGGAATCAATGGAATTTAAAAATCATCCCCATTTGGACAACATTGATACTGATACTTATCTTAATACATACAACAAGAATTCATCATTAACAAATCTAAAGGGAAAGAGATAGATTGGTTTAAGTGCACAGAAGAAAACTGCTTTCTGAATTAAGTTTGCACTGAAGATAAAAAATACACAAAAGAAGACATACACCAAATACAGTACTGGAGCTTTCTTAGTCAATGAAATATAGACAACAACCTTTCACGTTCAATTCAGCATATCTTTTTAGATTCCAAAACAATAAATGAAAATCCAAACATTTTTCTCACTTCATTTTACTATGAAAAATAACAATAAAATTTCTATGTACAGCTAGTTCCAAAAAAAACTTACCACCTAAGCCGCAACCCGCATAACAGACCTGAAGCTCGATGAGAGCGAGTCTAAGGTTTTCCACGCATTCTATTGGCTCTTGGAAGGAAGGCGCCTTTTTAAACCGTTTTGAAACGCATTGAACGTATTTTTATCGTCTTTATTAGCACGAAATCTAGTTTAAATTTAGTGTTAATTTTTACTATGTCAGCAGCATAGTATTAAAAAATGAATGAAAATCGGATCTCCTTATATTGACCTGAAATTTCTGCGTAATTCACCTTTTTCTGGAGGCATCGGGTAAATTTACCTTATCTGCTTCAATTATCCAATAAAAAAATATGTCATTGCAAGATTAAAAAGGATTATATTATTACGTTTTTTTATGCTCTTGACGCCTACAGGAGGAACTTTTAAATTTATTTAGAGGAAATTCACGACTATTACTCAAATAGAAAGATGAACGAAAACTCTACAAGGAGATAAAGAATAATTAGGAATAAGAACACAATCAACTGTATTTCAACTAATTTATGTTGCAGAAAAATGCTATCGAGAAGGGGAGTATGAAAAAACTGCGAAACCTACTGAGGAAAGCAAAGATGAAAAGAAACTTTATCTGGACGAATACACCGAGAAAGAATCATTTTAAGTCAACCTGGTAGAGAGCTCTAAAAATTAGACCCAAAACATATTACAATAAAGTAAACCAAGTAAATTACGATCAACTACATCAGATAATTGCATCAAATATAATAAAAATTTTAAATACCATCAAATCATTGGATAGAAAGTAAAATACTAATTGGTATGCTATCATCATTTTCTAAGGTAATTGTTTAAAATTCAAATTGCTAATTTAATATTTTAGAAAATAACATAGATATTAGAATAGTAGCACTCTTAATTTAAATACTGAGGGCTACAAAATGTTTTCACGTATCGAATAAAAAATTAATTTACGACGAAATTAACGCTAGCATCTCGTAACACTTTTCCGAAAATATTGTTCATTTCCAGTCCCAGAAAAAATATCCCTTTAATTAAATCAATTTAATGTTCCTTGCAAAATTATGCTGTCCCAACTTTTATCTGATGCTAAATCTCTTTCTTGTCCCGTGGTGCAAATTTTGACTCGATTTCTTTGCTGTTGAATTATTCTGCAATACAGAGAAGTATAAAATTTGCTTGACGACAAATAACGGAGCATTAGGTATTTTAGAATATATGTCTCAACACGTCATTCTGTTCCTCCACCAGGCATTTGTGATGACGGTATCAGATGATGCATTATTATTTTGCGATGGGATTTGGCTGTTTCTGACAAATTCGCGTCTGAGGTTTTACTAAGTCTCTCAGAGAGAGGGAGGCCCTCCACCCTGGCCCTAGGAGTATCCCCTATTTATTCCTTTGTTGTTTCTTTTTCTTTTGTTTCGTCCATCGGAAGGTATTGTCTATTTTCTCAAAGGAACCATAAAACGGCCGATGGGTGAAGGTGATGGGTGATGGGTGTTCTGAGAAGAAAAAACCCCTTTTCGGCATGTTGTGGATGGTCGTATGTATCCGGGGTAGGGAATTTAAAAGCGCTAATGAGTATTCCTGACCGCACCCCTGCTGAGCAGGTATTTAGGGTTAGGGTATGGTGGCGGCGACCGATCACAAGTAAGGTGGGAAATGGTGGATCCGCGATTTGTAATCTTCGCCGCGGGTATTCCCTTAGGGAATGAATATATTCGACTATTTTTGAGGTAGACGACCTTTCAGGACTTCTTGCAAGGAATCCAATTTAAGATGGTTAAGTCAACAGTTAGTATGGAAAATCAGAACCTTAAGACTGATTTGCATATTGCATATAAATTCCAGTTTGTCTATACTTGCACATTGCAGGTTTACACGTTAATACCATTTACATTTACATTAATACCCCGCGAGCCGCCGTATGACGTATCAGGGGGTGTGAAAATGCCCACAACACGATTTCCAATGTTATACTGAAATGATTTTCAGAACTATGCGCTAGACTAATGTTTAATAAGACTAATGATTAATGATTGCTGCTTCGGTTTCTGAATGCCTCAAGTAAGCTATATAACCCGCATTGTTTGAATGATGCATGATATGTATAATGATTAAAAGAAAAATCACCGCCAATAATTATGAATGATGAGTAATATGAGTCATGGAAGAATACGTTAAAAATAGAAACCAACGGATTGTAAACAGACTTACATGAGAATATCCCTCTAATTCTCATGATTCATACCTTAGCTGTTAAAATATTCTTGGTTCTATATGTAATCCATTACTCCAAAATTCACTTCAAGGACCTTCGTAACATCCTTCATCCAAAGCCCATCATAATTCTCTACGAACTTTGCAAGGATGTTTTTTAAATTTTTTTATAGTATTTTTAAATAGTAATGCAAGGAAGATCATTCCAGTTAAAATAGGACCTTCGGAAAATCTGAACGATAACATGAAGTTGACAATGTTTGGGTGCATCATATCAGAATTAGTGTCTCTATATTCTGCTTTTAAAGTGAATGGTATAAACTGCATTCGCTTATACTAAATAACTAATGCAATAACAAAAATGAAAAAATAAGTAATGCTGCCTATCGTCAATTTATATCAATCAAGCTCTTCGTCAATGATTGTTTACTAAATTTATATAAATTGTTTTTTATGCTTTATTTTGTCCCTACATTGAGCTAAAAATTTCGTAGTTTGAAATAACTTGAGAAATGAACAATGAACTAGAGAAATGCCATCTAATATTTATTCCTTACGCTTACGAGAACCAAATCGTTTCACTTCTCTTATAACATCTATGATACAAAATAGATAGAGCGTTGAAGATGATCTTACTACATCGACTAAAGTTTCTATTATAATGTCACTAAAATATGAATTGAAACGTAAATATGGAATTTTAGATACTCCGCATATTCAGTGTCGCAGAAACTTGAAGTTTATACGCCGATTACAGATAAATTACATCTCTAAAGTTAGGTAAAATTTAGAATAAACCATTGGCTTGCATAGTTAGTAATACCAATGTTAGCAATTTTCATCGGTTTCAAAAAACCGAACTCTCTTTCCAAAATAAATTGCTGATAAGAAGATGGTTTAGGTTCTGGCTTAGTAAACTACTCGAACTTTCTTATAGAATTAAAAGATTGGTACGATACATTGAACATCGGTATTGTATACAATTTCGGAGATCCTGGGAATAAACTAATGCATCAGAAGGAAATTTCTGAAAGTATGATAAGCCATGGGCGTTATATCCTGTATATTTGAATGTTAACCATGTTTGACTGAGATATTACTTAAATTGGATAAATGAGTAGTTTCTCTGGAGGCTGTCATAAACGGAAAAAATATATGTTGGATGAGAAAATTGAGAAGGTGAGTGAGTGGGTTATACTTTTAAAAGAGGTCGTTGCTCCTACTTAAAGTAACCAATTGGTCAACGAGGAACGCAAGAAATGCCATTACCTATTGTGATTTATCCAAAAATCTGGAATTAACATCCCTCTTACACTTTCGGTTGTTAAATTCATGTGAGTGTATGTATTACTGTTGCCGTCGTTTCTCACCTTCCTATCTCTATCAAAACAGTTCCCCTCTTGAAGTCCTGGTGATTTCATTGCTTTAACCACTTCTTCCAATCACTCCTCTATCTTGCTTTTCAAATTTGTCATGGAATGTGGAGAGATGAAAAGTTTCTCATAGGCATACATTTGAAATACGAAGGAATATTTTCAATATCACCGAGCGATAAATATGTAGATAGATTATTCATACCAAACCACCGCCCATTCATCTCAATCATTAAAATTCTGTCGAAAAATATGAGAGTTACGTAGGGCCAGCCATCAACCGAGGGGAGCAAAATTTCAACATGATCCTCATATGCGCTTCTTATCCCCGAGTGATACTTACAGGGTTGGAATTACAGGTAAAAAGGCCCTAAAACTATTTCACTAAGTCCCTATTATTTCGCGTATTTTTAACGTTTTCTACATTATAATAATTGTAAACGTGATAATAAACAGTTGAAATATAAACAATGCAAGTAGTTTTGTATGCATTCAAAATTAATTGAAAATTTTACATTCATAGCTTACAGTAGCATTCAATGAGCATTATGACAAAACCTCATTCGCCCTATCTTTTTGTGTATTTTAGAACTTGATAAATACGAGAGAAGAACGTTTAAGAACGTAATGGTTTGTGATTGCAAACATTTCAAGAGGAATCCACAGAAGAAATCACGTTTATTCGATTTACACTTCAATGACACCAAAAAAATTCATTTTGGATTCAAAATTAATGTGAAAGATGGTTGTCTCGTATCCGTCATCTTTATTAATTCAGGAAAATTGATCCTAGCACATTTTCTATCAATTGATTTGGACGGTATATTTAAAATACCAACTGCATAGATGATAAAATTTACTGATTTTTTACCGATCGAGTTTTAATTTTGATGCTTATCAAATGAAACAAAATGTATCTAAAATACGCAGAGAATGCCTCAAGACTTCATACTACATACTTACTTATAGATTTTTTATGTATTTAAAGTAATAGCCTAGATATGGCCATGAGTTTGCCTTACTTTACTTTTGTAGATTGCATTCACACAGGCTGTGATAAAACAGGTGATCGATATGGACTCCTTAGGTATATAATTTTAAAGGCTAATAACTCTTCTCTTGAACGATGTATAATATTATCTACTATTATAATATATAATACGACCCATTATAACCGCAGAGTTTTTCAAGCGAAGGCGTCGAATTCGAGGTCTATACATTTTGGGTCCGACACTGATTCAAACTGCGCGGAAATTTTCTTCCTCCCATCTCAGTCCTAAAAGCTCAGAGCGGCTCAGAGGCAGATTTTGCAAAAATTTCCTTCGTCCTGCTTGTGCCTTTCGTCTCAGACTCGAATTTTATGAGGGGAAGGGGGTTTGCTTCGGTTTCTTAGGAATAACGGGACCTCGTGTGCGACGGTTCCCTCGGTGCGAGAAGCAAAGCTGGAATATATACTGATTTGTAATAACCATTTTATAATAACTGAATTCTTGCATTACAACATTCATATTGTTATAATACTATTCTGCTACGCCAATGCCACCAAACTAAAGATGCTAATAAATCTTTGCAATATTAATAATGCAAATAAATCCATTTCAACTCTGCAAGCGGAGCCAGGACAGAAGCAGACTATCTCCTCCATGTTTTCCCTCTCTCTCTCTTTCTCTCACTTCTTAAGGCTCGCACGGAGGAAATTCACTGCCTGTTATGCGGGTTGCGGCTTAGGTGGTAAGTTTTTTTGGAACTAGCTGTACATCTAAAGATGAGATGACTTTATCCTTCATTGATAAATTGACTTATCTTATTTTTTCATAGGATAATTTTATTTATTTAATTTACAATGACATCAGAAAATCATATACAGTATTTAACATTTTAAGATAATAATTTAAGACTCAATCCCACTTAATGATTTGCAATCTTCACATGAAACACATGTTAAAGATACTGATTTAATGCAGATTTCCCCCTTCCCAAGATGCACTGCAACATGATTTAGCCAATCTATCATTTCATTTGATATATGAAAATAATTTATGGTATTAAAGTCTCCATCTACACCATTTTGGACTTTTCTTCACATATTTTCTCATTAAACCTTAGCTAAAATCTGAAATTCTATCAGTTTGCAGTTGAATGAATGATATGCATTTAGAACTCAATACATCAATAAGAACATTAAGTGGAAGTCCTGAAACATAAATGTTGTAGTCTTCTGTCTTAAATGCACCCTTTAAATTAGTTATGGAGACACAATCAATCAATGATGGAAGCAATGTGAGGTTTGTATTTCCTTAATGAGAAAGGCTATTGCATAATAATAAAATGATATTTGGTCTTTTACTTGATCTCAGTTTTATGATGATAGAATTCAAATGAGTGATACACAATAGAAAAACATAAGCAGGTAAGTCGTTAGTAGTAAATTTATGATAAACATACTTCCAAAATTGGCTTGAATGTATCAATGATTCAAAGTTGTTAATATTACTACAATGAAGAAATGTTTACACCAATTGGAATGGCTTCAAAAAGTTAATATTATTTGGACAAGTTTTTGAAAATGTTGTCCCTTTTTTGAAATATGTAAAAACTGCCATTTTTGAAAATATGCAATCACAAAAAATTCACAATTGAGAAGCTTGTGCTATTAATTACAAAAATCAGAGTCAGGATTATATTTCATAAACTTTACAGGAATTTTTCCAGTTTTCTTAGTTTATTACTGGATTGAGAAATGGTTGATGTGCACAGTTCGACATGCAAGCTAATTTCTCTCAATCTAAGTTTATACAAATACTCATATCATGAAATGCTTTTACAATTAATCTAAAATATTTTTTGATTATTCTCAACCATGGTTGAAATTAGCTGAAAGGAATTAAGTATTATTTATATTATTATTTATATATATTAAGTAAGTTTTGGATCAGCTGAGATGAAATCTGCAATAATCTCAGATTTAGAAATGAACAGGATGATTCTTGGAAATTGTGACTGCAAACACAGAATATTAAAAACAGATTAAAATCAGTTCAGAGCAAGTATTTGGTGCATTTATTAATTAACAATTATAATGCGACATTTCACATATTGTTTGGATAGACCAGTTCTTTAACTTTAATCTGATACATATTAGGAGCCAACATTGATCTTCTATTCAATCTAAATCACTCTAAAACCATTCAAAAGACATTAAATCAGCGTAAAGTCATAATTGTACTACTAAAGGACAACAAACACACATCAAGGAAAGGGAATCTTTCAGAAAAAGTTAGGCATTTAGTCTTGCAGCAGAAGTCCACGTTTTTGAAATCCTATCTTGATTAATTCTCCTATGATAAGCATCTAAACTTAATATAATAAGGCTATTACCTTCTATTCATTTGCAATTTTTAGAACACAATGTATACAATTTAGAAAAATTAGCAAGGCTGCTATTTTCTTAATTCTTCAGAGAAATAATACTGAAAAATGATAGATATACTGCAATGTAACAATACAGAGTTATGTACAGCAAGATTGGTCCTTTACTATACAGAGTATTAGGTCTTGAAATCAGAAGCATAGGTCATCCAACAAGTTAAGACAGTTTCCCAAGTAGACGAGGTTTTATATTCTGAATATTAAGACCTTACAGTCTTTATTTATTAATAATCAGTAATTGAGTTCAACACCTCTCTTCTTCCTCCTAACCAGTTGTCAAAAATAAGATAATACACAGACAATGTATGTGAAAATAGAGGCAGTAGAAAAGAATTAGGTATGGATGTGAGAATGTAGCTGAGGTATAATGTTAGAAAAAGAACCGAAGGAAGAAAACAAGTAGGAAACACCAGCACAAATGGTTAAGAGATTGAATGAAAAACTGTGTATGACTATGAAGTCAAAAAGGCAAATAATATGGCTTAAACCTTAAACTGTGGGAAAAACATTTTAAAGCGTTTGATCTTCAATTTTATGGCCTCTCAATACAGTGCACAATCACTCACTCCTCTCTATTGTTTTGGGTTGAGAATATCTCAAAAAGTATTGCCCTTATCTGGGAAAACCCAAGTTTAACAGGTTCCCCATTCCCCGTGTTTTTACTGCCTTCGAGTACGTTTTATTTTTTTTTTTGAATTGTAATAATTGTTAAAAATCTAGATATATGCATGTTGTTTGGTATCAAAATAATCAAAAAAACTGCTACCATAATGACTCTGAACTGAATATTAAATAAAAATTATTATTAAGTAAATAAAAATTGTAATTTTCTATACAAAAGTAGTTAAATTTCTTGACAATAACCGAACCCTCAGGAAAATCCAGATATCTGGATTAGGAAGGTCTATATCTGCTACCACTGGCCTGTTCAAGAAAGCAGCTCTTGCAGCATAAGGGTTCAATTACATAAAAAGAAATCAACAGTTGGATGTTTTGCAATCATTTACTTATAAAGAGAATAAATTAGATAATTTTATATTATTTGGGAATTAGAGTACATAGATGTTAATCTTGATTACCTTTGAAGTTGAAGTATTTAAAAGAAAATTCAAAGATAGGTGATCTTTATCAACCGTCAATCCCTGTACTCATTCAGAATCAACATTTTTCCTGAATTTTATTTCCTGAAGAATGCTTTTTGCTGAAGGAAATTACTCATATTTAATCAGTGCACAGAATTTTGGAATTTCTTTCTTTTTCTCTTTCTGATTCTTATTTTCTTTCAATTCTTTTCTAAGGTGTGCCTTTATGAAACATTTATTCAAGATTTTATTCCTTAAACTAATTTATGTTAGCTAAATTAAATTAAGCTTCAATGTTCGTTTTGTGATAAAAAAAGTGATTTCTGTATCAAGTAATTTAGTTCTTATTTACAAAGAATGTGAAAAATGGAAACTGGTTCTCAATGCAAGTAAATAATCTGAAGTTAATTGCTTCAAAAACAAAAAGTTTTGTTAAAATTACTCATATATATTATATATGGTGAAAAGATAAATGTAGTTCATTCGGATGAGTATCTGAGATATAAGTAGAATAACTGGAAATAAGAAATAATTGGAACACACATTTGAAATACCTATGTGAATGTATACAATAAGCTCAGAATTGCAAAGCATATTGTTGACAGATACGATGAGGTTAGAGAATAATATCATTTCACTTTCTTTCTCGGAAATATTGAATATTCAGCAATTTTTTGGGATAAAACAGGTGGACCATTCCACGGGAAATCAGACAGAAATATGCCCCAATTTTTTAAATTCTATGAAAATTTTTTACTTGCATACCTCTATGGTTAAACCTTCATGCCAAAGTTTCAGCTAAGAATTTTTTTTTCAAAGTTATTAATTTTCAAAATTTCGAAAATTTCGCAAAAATCAGCAAAAAAGGGTCATTTGAAAGGGCTATAACGTTTGAAGAAAATGTCTAATGGGATTCTTATTTCCAGTTTTGGATACTGATTAAATATATCTTTGAACAGTTTTCAACAAAATTGTCATATATTGTTTATAAATATTTTAAAATTAGCAACGAATTATTTAATGCAACATTGGACTTTGATGCTACCTAATCCTTAGATTTTAAAATATATCATCGGATTTATCTGTTGTTTATCTTTAGAAAAACATTTACTAAAACTGGCGCAACAATAAGAAGATATTTTACTATTAAAGAATATCGAGCAGTAGATGTTGTGCGAGCCTCAGCCCCATGCATTCCACAGCCACAAGCTCACTTTACTTAATAGTATTGCTACTGGTAGATTTGTAGACAGGTTCAACTCAAAATCTAAGCTGAAAATAAGCCTCCTAATTTTTCTTTACATGTGAGGTCAAAAAATTGAAGTTTAAAGCTGTTTTCTTAAAAGGTTTTCTGAGATTAACGTTTTTAGTTCGATTTTAGTAAAATCCTAGAAATCAACGCAAAAAATACAGAAGTTGTTTTTAGCTCGATCTTTGTATAATCTTAGAAATCTAAGCAGAGAATATGAGAAACTCGTTTTTAGCTTGAATTTTGTAAAATACTAAAAATCAATGCAAGAAAGACTGAAAAAGTCTTTTGCAACTACATTTTGGAAAATCATAGAAATCATTATGAAAGAGACTGAATAAGTCATTTCTAGCTTGATTTTACAAAAATATTCGAAATCAATGGGAAAAAGACATAAAAAGTTAATTTGTTTTGAGAGTGAATTACTTATGAAAGAGTTGCTTATTTATGAATATTTACTAATATAATAAGATCACTTTTGTTTCCATTCTCACAACTTCCACCTAAAAATGATATTTTGTGACCAAAATTACAATTTTTACTCAATATCCTTTCACTCATACATCCTTGATCTAAAGATTCCGACCCAAGGAAGATGTACGAAGTCAAAAACCTCGAAATAAAATCATAAATATTCCATGAATCAGCTGATAGCAAGATGAAGATTAAGTTCATATAATTATGCACATCAATGCTCATACAGTCCGCAAATAACTCTAGGTTTTCTACTCTTGATTTAATTAGCATTCATGCATTAAATACAGAATTTCATCAACGAATAGCAGTTCACTTTGAAAGCCTTGAATTCGTTATATTTATCAGCACAAACGGTGCAGACAAACGGCGGAATACGTCATCTATAGATACCTGTAAAAGTAAGGTAATCAACAATGAATAATCGTGTATGTGCCAAACAAATGCAACCATAAATACCCTAAGACACGTATTACCTGTATTAAGGGACACGTAAGTAAGAAGTAAACAACTGCTTGGAGTTCGTAGACGCTATTCCAAGCGTAACTACAATCGTCTCAATCAACAGAACTTGCTTGAATTTTCTTTTTGTTTGATCCAAACTAAATAAGTAACGAGACAATGGCATAGTTCGGAAATCGCTTAATATCATTCACTTTCTTACCTCATAGTTGACTATATTCTACATCGTCAGCGCTACCTTGAAATGCTTGTTTATTTCGTAAATGCATATTCAATACTTCTTGTTTTCACAACAAATCCTGTAAAGCTCGAGACAGAGCAACAAAGAACCTCGAAGTTCACCAGCATTGTTTGGTGCCGATGACGCTATATTCCAGGCGTAATTCAAGTAAGTTTAACATCTACTGCGAGCCTAAATGAGAACTTGTACACATATCTACTCAATCCAACAACACATTTAGTAAATAGAGCAGCCATCTTTAATTGAATAGTATCGATACCAACTGCGATGGAATATATATCGAGATTAATCAAACACGATACATATGGCGAAAGTTTTGAAGTTTCGTCTTTCGCTCAATGTATGGGAAGGTTTTGCGATCTCTTATGCTAGTGCAGCATAACTTACTCCCTCAGATTTGGTCATTAGATCTCGTATCTTTCTAGTAATCTATTCCTTTAAGTTAACCTTTTCTTCTTGCTCCGTTCCTCTCTGGTGAAGTTTAATATTTTTGTCATAAATCGTTTCCTTGGTTTGCGTTACATTCTCCTTGTACTACTCCAGGCACGTTTAATGTACTGCTATAAAGTATCAGTAATATATATGGTAAAAGTTGGCAGTAAGTAAAACGACGAAATCTTCGTCATTTCTACCGTAATTTGATTAACCTAGATTCCTATTCTCTCGCAGTTTGTATCGATAGTAAATTAATGAACGGAAATTGCTTCATTAAGGTGGTTGTTTGATTACGAAAAAGTCTTTCATTAAAGCTCTGAGTAGAAGTTAAAGTTCCTAGAGTCACTTCCGCAATATGGTATCATCGGCTTTATTCCCTTAACTATTTCATGCCAAGCTTCTTTGATCATTTCTTCTGCATATAAGTTAAAAAGAGATAAAGGACAACCTTGTCTTACTCCCCTCTCTAACTCTGCCCATTCCGATTTTACGTTAGCAACTCTTACTCGCATGGTATGATTTAAATACAAATTTTGCACTAAACGCCTATCTTTCCAATCCAACCCAGTTTTTAGTATCACCATCAGTTTTGGCCATTGAACTCTATCGAAGGCCTTTTCAAAATCAACAAAACAAACACAAACGTCCCTTTAAATTGTAAGCTTCGTTCTACGAGAACCCTCATAACCCCAATTGCATCCCTCGTCCCTTTCCCTCTTTGAAAACCGAACTGATAATTCCCTATGAATTCCTTAGTTTTTCCCTCGATTCAAGACCCTAAGAATAACTTTTGCCGCATGAGATCTTAAGCTAATTGTTCGGTAGCCCTTGCATTCTAAGGCATTGTTCTTTTTCTGTAACGGAATCAGGATAGACATGGTTAAGAATCCTTTAAAGGCCACTCTCCTTCCTCATGAATTTTCCTACAGAAATTCCTAGAGTCACTCCTGCAATGTGGTATCTAGAGTGTTGTTGAAAGCCTCGTAGTTTGAACCAAAATGATATTTATTTGAAGAAGATAAGTTGCTGACATATCTATACGAAGGTACTTAAAAAATTTGGAGCAGACGATTTTGTATGTGCTCAACTAAGAGGTAAAGACGCAGGTGATTTCAACTCTTGTACATTAATTGCTTAGCTTGCATTGCAGAGAAGATAATTGTGAGCTGGCTACATATTGTTTAGTAGATGACTATTATTATATTTGCATTAGCTGCTGCAAGCAGTTCATTTCCATAAATTTGCCCTTTACTTATGTAATTATGGTAAATATATGCATCCGGGTGATTATGCTTACGTACATACGTTGTTTTCTTTAATCAATTAAATTGCAGGAGCTATGCATCCAATTTTAGTCAAAAAAATTAACATGTGTTTTTAAAAAAATAGCTCCACAAACTGACTGCACAAAAAATTTAATTATGTATTTATGAGAATCTTTTCCATCATAAAAATGGTCAAAACAGAAACTGAATTATGTCTCTACACTGCAAATATTTTGTTATTATTCAGTTTAATGAAGTGTTTAAGAAATGCAAATTGCATTAATCAAATGAGAATGAAAATGAATTTGAGCTCATCAGTGCTGCCATCTCTTGAAATTAAATGGTAACTTTTCTTTTCACCTTAAAAACCCAATAATCCGTCAAAAAAAATAGAAATGTTTAATTTTCTCATTCAAAAGTCACCACCTGTTCTTAAAATTTAGCTACACAAACTTTTAACGCAAAATAAATTCATTATGTCTCTTTAAGAATCTTTTTCGTTTTATGTTAATTAATAAAAAGAAAGAAAATAATTTTTCAATGCTGCAAATGTCTTACATAAATATGTTATGCAGATTCAAATGATTCCAAGTCGCTCAGCATAAAAGGAAAGGAGATTAAATTATGAATTTCATTGAAAAGTCAAACAGATTTGTTTAAACTGGTTTTTATTTTCTTATAATCTTATTACAAATAATATATAATGTATGTTTTTTTTCACGAATGTAAATGTATATGCATTAATTATAGGATATCATTATTCTTAAAATATTAAACGGCAGATGATGTCTGCATCATGAATATGTGATTTCAGTGTTATTTTATATCTCAATTTCACAAATAAATTTAAATTTGGAATCACAAGAGTAATCGTAAAAACCATAACCAGCTGTAAAGTATACGCAGTACTGATTTCCTCCGTTATTATTCGGTTCTCCTGATGTCCATTTTTTATATCCAAGTGCATTAAATGGAGTTCCTGTTGAAGAATTAAACATGCATTTGTCAAATAATCTCAAATAAATTAAGAAAACACCACAAAAAACATAATTTCTCCATCAACTCACCCAAAATGGATTGGAATGATCTTCTTTTGTGGGGATCGTGGATCCCAACCCATATATTATTATATCCATTTTTCCTTGTTAATATAGTAAACTCTTCTGCTTCCTTCTCTGAATCCATGATGCCTAAATGACCTCCTTCATTTTCACAGATTCTAACTGCATTTTGGAAATCTGCTTTATTAGGTTGAAACTTATAAAAACCCAGTCCTTCAATGAATTGGTATCCTCTTTTTTCCAGCAGAGACACTACAAAAGAAAAGATATCAATGTTAAAAATTTAATTAAATCATTTAACAAATGCAATGTTTTCATATTCTATTTGTTGTAGAAATCACACAAAAGAAATTCAATCAATATTAATAAAATTAATTGTGATTAAATTTAACAAATGCATTCATACAAAACTTATGTACAAGTGATATATCGTCAACACGCTTTTGTCTCGACTGGAGGTTATTAACATAAAATGCAACTGCACTTTAGAAATGTGATGCAATGACATTTATAAATACCTAGTGATTCTATATATATATATATATATATATATATATATATATATATATATATATATATATTTTGTTGATAATCATTCTACAAAAGAAATTATATAAATAATAAGAAAATTAATTATGATTAGTGATAAATTCTAATTAACAGAAAGGTATTTATACAAAAATTGAATAGACAACTCATGAAAACATCTTCTATGCAACATACTTTTTTCTCGATTTGGTTTTTTAATGTTTTTATTTGCCATTGAATTTAATAAATTGAAAAGTAAAGACTATTTAAAATCATTTGAGAAAAATGAATCAGAGAAATTTTCAGGAGCAATAAAAAGAATTAACAATTAAATTCCAAACAATGTGTATCAATGGTAACAGTTAAGCATGAGACAATGCATATCAAGATAAAAAATTCCAATTACTTGATATTTTTTTGAGATTCCATATTCTAAGTAACATACTAAATTAATTCACAAATGAATGACATAAATTCAAGTTTCTTGGAATTCAGACAATATTTTTGGCATACTAACGATCTCAATGCAACAATGATATATATTTTGATTTTTAAAATTCTGAAATAATAGTTAGTGTAATTATTTAGTGCAATTATAGTCTTATATCTAATAGGCTACTTCTCCAAATATACCTATTTATAGGGGATACAAACTCTGGTTCCACAAGTGCCGTTGACGTGACATTTTTAAGAATGCATTGCCCCGATTTAAAAAATCTTTTTGAGGCACTTCTTGGTAAGATAGAGGAACCAAAACTGTCATGAGATGGAAATGCTGTATTTTTCTATTGTAGCAGTGGAAGAAATGTTACCAAATGACCATGAGTTCGACACCAGGTGGGAGCAAGATTCTCCCACGGAAAATGCATTGTAGAAATATTTTATGAAATGCTTTCCCAATAAAATGAAATAAAACCCAGAATGGGAACAGAGGTGTTTTAAAACTTTCATTCACATGGTTCACCGTTTCTCTAACGTTCTTTGGTTTATTGCCAGTGCATCATTTCTAGTCTAACATGCATTTCAAATAGGGATATCAGAACCTTATTTCAGGACCTTCCTGAGATGATATTGAATCAAAACATTGAAACATGTCAGAATGGTACTTGTGTAACATAAGTATGCAATTGCCTTTCATGAACGGGTCCTCTATTTGACACAAGGCACTCTTTTGCATGAATTTTTGAAAACAAAGTCTATTGGTGCCATTCAACATCATGGAATTTGCAGATGAACTGGTCTTCAGTAGCAAAAGTGAAAGGAATGTTACTAAATGAGTGTTGCTTAGATGTCATGTGGATGAATGTAAAATACTCCAACAATGCTGATGCATTCATGTTATAAATATGTTCTGGAATTTAAATGTTAAGTATTGAAAGGAAAACCTAAGGATGAAAATGTTTTAGTTCACATTAAGGCTGAAGATTGAATATCTAAAAGTCT
This sequence comes from Pachydiplax longipennis, assembly GCA_036926295.1. NCBI lineage: Eukaryota > Metazoa > Arthropoda > Insecta > Odonata > Libellulidae > Pachydiplax > Pachydiplax longipennis. Next base: position 219,959 of record JAVFKF010000021.1, on the reverse strand, counting down.
CCTTTCTTAAAGATGCTTTCTAGGAAATCAACAATTGTATTTGTGAAAAAATCCCTACACAGGTTAGCCATGTTGTTTATCATTTGATTTATGAATGACGACTCGACAAAATGAAGATTTCATAGTTGAAATGCATCTCACACACAATTCTGCCTACCAAAATGTTCACTGTTTCTTCCAATACCATTTCATTTATTAAGAAAAAATTATAAGAGCATGTTCTTCAAGTGAGAGGAGCATCAGAATATTTAAATTATAATAACAAAGGTGTTAAATCTCTAATTGAAATGATGAATAAGTTAAACACTTAAGTTCTGATGAATAGTGTATGATTCATGAAAGTTAAACATCAATGTCCTGAAAACAAAATATGCTTCTCTTCCTACATTGGTTGTCTGGTGTGTTTGAATTGAAAAGTTAGTGCGATTTGGATAAATTTGGTATTCCTGTATTAGTTAACGTAAAAGTTAAAAGACAAAATTAGGAATTTTGCTCTAACTTTAAGCACTTCTAAATCAAAGATTGCAATCTAGGATTTAGTTTGACTATCTCTTAATGAATGTTAGAATTAAACATTTGAAAATATTAGTTATGTTGGATTCAAACATGAATGTAAACTATGTGCACAATTTCTGGTCAAAATATGAATAATAAACGCACTCCAATTCTCCTTTTTTAATGAATTATAAATTAATATAAACTAAACTGTGCTTTAGTAAAAACGATGTTATTTTAGCTGTAATGTCATTGATACATTCATTTCATATACTATTCCTAGAATTAATCCTAAGAGAACACAAAATTTGATTGAAAATTGATGTAATGCAAATACCTTTAGATGTGAAGGATCTCTGTTTCTCATCTGCCTGGGATGACATATTCCTTTTCATCTCCTCAATAGCTAACTGCAGTTCTCTGACTTCTTCTTCCACTAAATTCACACATTAAAAAAAGTATGTTAGCGGTACAATTAAAAAAATACCATTTGCAGTGCTAACTTTATTCAATCCCTGATAAGAATATGTTAGAAATATCTATTAGAAATAGTCTCAGAGCTAAGTTATCAATAATTTCGTCTTTCATAAACAGGGATTTTTAATTGATAATCATTTCATTTATTCATTATTATTTAATTGACTAAGTTTAGCTGAATTATATATATCGAATCTCAAGCTGAAAAATTCATTAATTCTCAATAGGGAAATAAAAATGTCTATGTATTACATTAATCATGTCCGGTATGAGATCATAACTCATATTTAAAATATAATTGTATATGAACAAGGGCGGTTTGAAAATTTTTCAGAATTCATGTCGAGAAATGGCAAAATGTCAGAAACTTTTCAGACCACCCATGTAGGAGAAGCATCTATATAAATAGATATACAGAAGTGATCTACACTGTGCTTTGTGCTATATAAATATAATAGAATTAAAGATGGAATGTCACTAATTAATACAGTTAATATTCAATTCTAGATAGTTAAAATACTTTAAGAGGAAACTAAAATGGGATTGAGAATTGATGCAATGCAATTACCTTTTGATTTCGAGGACCTCAATTCCTGAATCTCATCTGCCTGGGATGACAAATTACTTCTCATCTCGCCATTATCTAACTTCAGTTCTTTGACTTCTTCATCCACTAATTTCAGAAATAGAACGTTAGAGGTACAGTGAAAAAATACCATTTGCAGTGCAAACTGCATTCAATCCCTGATAAGTATATTTTGGAAATATATTAGAAAATGTGTCAGAGCAAAGTTATCAATAATTTTGCTGTCATAAACAGGAATTTTTAATTTATAATCATTTCATTAATTCATTATATTATTATTTAATTGACTAAGTTTAGCTGAATTATATATATCGAATCTCAAGCTGAAAAACTCATTAATTATCAATAGGGGAATAAAAATGTTTATGTATCACATTAATCATTCTGGTATGAGATCATAACTTATATTTATTTTTTTACATTGATATCCCTCTCAATTAATTCCTCTGCATGATAGCATCCATCGGATATTCCATCTAATTCCACCAAAATATGCCTATGGTCTATTTATGAGAATTTAAGTTTCTCAATTGATACTCTGGACCTTAAATGAAGTATTTTTAAATAGTTGGAAACAGAAATGCCTTTTATCAGTTGTATTATGATGTTAATAAATAGAATACCTTTTGATTTGAAGATACTAAATGTCTGTATCACAGCTTCCAGGAACGCAAACTTCTTTGTGAACTCCTCATTAGCTAACTGCAGTTCCTTGACTTCTTTTTCCTTTGAGGACTGACATTTATTTAACTTTTGAACATTTTCCATTTCATCGATCGATGAGAAATTAACACTGCCGTTGACTCTGGAATCTATATTAGAATTAAAAGTTGGAGACACAGTGAGAAAAGTACTATTTGCAGTGCAAACTTTGTTGAATCCACAGTAAATATGGATTATAAATATCCTTCAGAAGTTTAATCAGAGCAATTTTATGAAACATTCTCATCTTTCATAATGCAGGGAATTTTAACTGATAATCATTTTCTTAATGCATTATATAAAAATTGGCAAAGTCTATCTCATTTAGGGAAACTATTAAATTATTGTACGCCGCCATTCCCTCCAATCTGATCATATCTCCAAATTATTATTAAAAGTAAATGAAACACTTAAATTATTGAATCGCTATTGATACCAGAATGAGCATTACCTCTCATGTACCCCTTGGCACCAATTACCGTGTTGTTTTCTAGCAATAGCGCTTCCATGCTCACTATTAGGCTTGCATTATTCAGCATTGTACTCGTTGCGTTGTTAATATACAAGGAGGCCTTCACGAAGCCATCCTCCGTAGTATTCAACATGACGTTCATCTTCACCTTTTTGTCATGTCCGATTTGATAGCTGATGGAGACGTCCATCAGTAGCACTAATGTCAATAAACAAGACACTGTAAATTTCATCTTCAAAAGAATCCTTGGATGCAGTTATAGAAGAATTCGTTGGTGAGAATATCTGTAAAAATTAAGACGACATTTATTGGACACAATTCATTGTCTAAACATTGCAAATGATGCATCTTGTTATCAGTAAGTCTATTAAATAAATCCCAAGGTTGACTTGTTTCACATTTGAATAATAAACAAATTTTTGGTGAGTGTTGAGACATCTTTAATCTTTTAAGCTCTCCCCTGGTTAATCAGCTTCAATCAGCAAATTATTATGTAAATTAATTTTTAAAGTTTAAAAGATAAAGGCAAGAATTTATCTGCACATTTTAAAATATGTATTTGAATGATAGGAGACAATATTCACTCTGAATTTGGAGTGATAAACATTCACAAACACAATGATAAACAGAGAAATGATTGAAACTATCACTAAATGTATCATTAAATGAATTAGAATGTTATAAATGGAATATACCAGTAGAAAATTAAAGAATAATGTTCTCCGGAAATAGTATACGCTGGCTATGAGTGCAGAAGTGATTACGTGCAAAAGTAAACTGTCTAAGAAATTGAATCTAAGGTCGATTAAATACAGTGAAAACTTGACACAAGTATAAGTATCAGCTGACCTACATTTTCTTACTATTTGACATTACAGCTTAAGTTCAAAACTCAGTAGTAGTTACTTTAGCTGTAGGATTAAATAAGCAATTGCATCTTTGTTGAGATGGTAACAAAGGCTAATAATGATTAACTCTCAAATACTATTGCTTACTAAATAAAAGTGAGCATTCATCATGAATATCTTTTATCAAGTAATACCTACAAATCTTGTTAAATTTGTATAAAATTAGGTTAAAAAAATATGAACTATTTAACTTGGGAATGTTGAATAAAATTCGTAATCCAAATTTTGAAAATTTTAATTCATCTAATTCCAATTAAAAGTATTTCAATTAAAATAGGATTAGGAAAATCTTATCTTTTAAATTGGAGAAATTAAATGAATGTTTAGAAATATTACAGAGAATTGAAGGGATGTGAAAAATCTTCATGAAACATACTTAGAATAATAACTATGATATATCATTACAGTTACTCATAGCATGACGAAGAAATACATATTTTGTTCATACGAATAGGAGAAAAGATAAAGAGAATAAAGCAGAAGCTATATTCAGTGCCTACAAAATGTAAAACAAATAGAATATGATAATATTAAATAATATGGAGAAATTCCTAGAAAAGTAAACAAATTAAAACAAAAATATTAAAATTATTGTATAAATGTAAAGTTACAACCATTTTAATCAAAACGAAAACTCTATTGCAGTTCAAAATTAATTATTGGCATTAATGAACTTCACGTTGATGGCGCATGTGGATTATTATCAGAGTTTCTATCCCCTATATCTGTTATATATAGCTGCTTCTCTGCATATACCTATATATGGAAGATATGAGTTACAATCATGTTCCACAGGTGCTATTGACGTGCAATTTCTATGACAGACAGGCCCGACCGTGTAGTTAGCAGAAATGTTCAAACATTGATGCTAGCTGTCATAGGTTCGATGCAAAAAGGTCCCAAAAATCGCAACTTTCCCATAAGAATGCATTGTGTAGATATTTAAAAATTATTTTGAGGCACATATCGGTAAGATAGAGGAACCAAAATCTCGGAGGTTGAAGCTGAGGTAGTCTTCTGTGATTCATATGGAAGAAATGTTACATGACCGTGAGCTCAACACCAGGTGAGTGCGAAATTGTTCCACAAGAAATGCATTGCTGCAAATTTTGGAAATTTTTTTTTAATGCCTTCCCGATAGGCTGGAAAGGTGAAACCCGAAATGTAAACAGAAGCGTTTAAACAAATTATTTCAAGCGTTTCACTGTTTCCCCAGTGGTCCTTGGTTCGATGCCAGTGTGTCATTTTTAATCTACCATGCATTTCAAATGGGATAACGGAATTTTATTTTAGGACTTTTATGATAAAAATTGAGTTGAAAATTTGGAACTAGCTTAGAATGGCACTTATCTAACATTAGTATGCAATCATCTCTCACAAAAGTATCCTGAGTTCGACGTTAGTTGGTCTTCGGGGCATTCTTGGAATATTTCTGACATTTAAAAAGACATATTTTAGGACCTTCCCTATTAATTTATTGGCATTAACAGTCATTGAAGAATAAAGGCTATCAGTTAAACAAATTGAATAATTGGCATAAAATTAAGAATCAAGGCACTCGCATAACATAGAATCGTTTAAAATAATATCATAGAGGATAACGAATGTTTAAATGGATGAATATTTAATGCAAATTAAACATTTCAATAATCACTTGCCTATCAGCTGTTGTTCCATTTCAGGCCTCTCTTACTATTTTGGAATAATGTTTCAAAATTCAGAAATTAACGAGCTATGTTCACCGCATACAAGATGTAAAACAAATAGAACACGTAAATGGGAAATAACCTCAAAAAGTAAACAAGTGGAAACGCAAAATAAAAATTAATATGAGGATGAACAATAACTAAATTTCAGAAAAAATTAAAAACTCAATTGCGGTTAAAAATAAATTATTAACATTAGTAAGCACTTTAGGAGAAAAGCGATCAGTTAAAGATATTGAATTAATAGCATAAAATTAAGTATCATAGCACTCACATGACATCCCATCATTATAAAAAGTCATAGAAAATGATAAATGTTTAAATGAAGAAAGCAAAGAAAGATAATGAAAATTAAGCATTTAAATAATCAGTTGGATAGTTTTCATCTGTTCATTCACTTCAGGCCTTTCTTAATATTTTGGAAAAATGTTTCAAAATTCAGAAAAAAAGGTTTAAAACTAAAATCAGAATTTGGTGCTACGATTTTATCTGATTCGTAAACAACAATTGGAAGGAACGTAGTCAGAAAAGAGAGAAAATGAATATTAAGAGAAAAGAAGATCGGAAAGTCAATATTAGAGCAGTCGTAACGAAATAAACTCGCATCGATAAAGTCTCATGTAGATATATTTCTTAAATAGTCCACAAAATGTCATAGAAAAAGTCACTTTATTTATATATTTATTTTTTAAAATTTATTCACTGATATTTTTCTTAAATATTAATTTATTTCCTCTCTTTTTACTTGTCCATTTACCGTTAGTTCACATCTAATTATTTCCTTTATTAGCACTTTTATATCTAATTTCTAAAAATTCTTTTTCGCTAAATAACGCTTTTAACTTCTCTCACACTTTCAATAACACTTAATCTTGATGAGAAAATTTCACTTTTCTTGCTGAATATTCACCAACAGATAAATAATGCACCATTTGGAGAAAAAATCGAGTTTAAATTAAAATCGAGAATAATCAATGTTGACAGAGAAATATTTGGGAGAGGCAGGCTTAACTTATACACACATAGCGATGATAGCCTCGTACAGAATTTTGAATCTCTGATAAAGGGCAAAAGAAAATGGAAATTTGCGTCGCAATTAAATATTAGAAGCAGATAAATTGAAAGAGGATTCCCGAAATTATTAAAACAAGAAATTGCTCAATCGAACCTTGTTGAATATTAATAACACACCCGTTGTGAAATACAATGAACTACGCGTAATTATAATAAAATGAGGTGATTAACAGAATATTTCTCCCGCAGAAATATTTCGCACAAATGCTAACTGGATTGCATGCAATTAGAAGAAAAGTATTGTTTGGATTAAATGAAGATGCAAACTGACTTAAAAGGTGACCTTCACATTCGGCAATTCTTCTGCGGTTGTCGTTTTGCTCCCAAAAGATGCAAAGTTAATTGAAATGTTCTTATGATTGCGTAGGACGTAGTAGTCTTCCTTAATTGGAACCATAAAATTATTTGCGAAAATTGTTTCGATCATTATGCCGAGAATGAATATCACTTTCCGATGAAAAATACTATTATTTGTTACAGCAAAGTTAAACAAGTAAAAAAATAAACTCCAAACTTGTCAACGCATCCAATAATGAAACTCAACAATTTAAGTGGTAACTCGATTTTCATCAAATGGTGCATTTGCACACGTCTGTCTATTTTAGAAGGAACGAAAAGAATTTCGCTTTCAAATGGTCGTTCATTTACACGTCTCGATAGAGTATGAAGGCCCGAAAGCGATGGTCACAGAAATTACATTTTTTGAAATAGTATGTAAGATTACTTAAGCCATTACTTACCTTTCGATAATTCTGCACTTCTGGAGTCTTCTTCCTTTGGAGGTAACACAAGTGATGGTCAGGAGCAAGCTTCACTCTGATGCAGGGGAAGACGCCAGCGATGTATTTAACCGTCGCAAATAACAAGGAAAACGTGAAAACACCAATCACGGAGACTGTAGCGAGGATTTGCGCATCTGGATGTGTCACAGTCAGCAAAAGAAAAAAGAAACTAAGGCAGATGCTTGGGGGAGAGAGCATATTCATGTGCGTCATAGGGGTCAGAGGTTATCCCATGGACTTTGAGGTCTCACGTCCTGCTCGGAGAACGATTGCTCTTTTCCTTACTCAAAAGTAGACTTTGAAAATCGCGTTTTTCCTCATCGAATTTATGATAAAACTCTGCGATTTTATTCATTGTCTCGATTACCTTTGCGGTATAATTTTTAGCAAACTAGGAATACGAATATACTATTTAGGAACATCCCTTATTGAATATTTGTGCTTCCTATTCTTTAACAATAAGAGCTTTTAACATGTGAAACATTCTCTGCATGTTAACAGTGATGCAGCATATGGTTGTTGAAGAGATGGAAAAATATTCGGTCGGAATTTGTCCAATAGGATGATTTTGGTTATTGATGTCTGCTTTATTGTTCCTTGTAGACTTTTATTGGTAACAATAAAAAGTAAATCTGATGCAGTAATCGGAAAAACGCTAAAATGTCAACTGTACATGTCATACAAGGATGGATTTAGCCAATCATTTATAATTTTTTAATATTTAGGTTTTTCGATTGCAGTCGATCATTAATATGAGAAATTCTTCATTGATCACTCGTGAAGAAGATATCCTCTAATTGATGTACTGAATTTAATATTTATCAGCAGATTTCACGAAAACTCTAAATGTATTTACTACAAAGATCGGCCGAAATACTTAATATTTTAGTTGAGTCTTTACATTTGGAGTCGTTGATCATATGAAAATTAAAACCGTAAATAATTAACTCGATTAAACTTCGCCTAGTGGTATGAAATATTGTCTTATGTGGATAATTATTCGAAGCAATCTATTTTACCATTCTGATTCCCAGAATAATTAGAGTCGTCACTAAATAATTGAACAGCTCAACAAATTAATGCAAACTTACATACCCTGACTTATCTATTTACGGAATATATAAGTATGAAACAGTGATTTTCACTAAAATACGAAATAATTATTCTAATGTTCACGTAATGTTAGTTAAGTAAATACTGTAAAGCATTTCTCAATTATAGGCCAAAAATAGAGGAGATGATTGAAATACGAAATAGCTAATCTCATTACTATAATCACCCATTAATTGCAAAAATCGTATTCTAACAAAATGAGCGTCGAATCGGTCTCAACTCGATAGACCAAGAAATCCCGCTTAGCAACAGACATGGCCCAAGTCACGTGACTATTCGGACATCCCCCTCTTATCTGCCAATTGCAAAATAAGTATGCGCCTATTAATTGCCTTAGGAGTATCCACAGGTTCTCATTTTCCTATTCTTTTTGGATTGCCAATAACAGATCATAGGAAACGTCCACTTACTCACATATGTATTTTTTATCCATCCTCGAATTTATTTTTGTTACCTATTTACTTATTTATAACCTCAGTATTTTAGTTGTTTCATTTATGGTTAATTATCATCTATTTATATGCTAATTGGTAAATTTATATATAATTTCTAAGCATTCATTTTCGGCGAACAGCGCTTTTCAATTCACATAGTTTAACAAAACGAATAAATAACACAGATATTTAATAACATTCCTTTATCCCCTTTAAAATGCATGGCAAAATAGAAATAACATTTGGGCATCGAACCAAGAATAGTTAGAGAAACGGTGGACTTCGTGAGAGAATGTTTTCATACGCCTCTCTTCCCAATCCAGGTTACATTTTTCCACCTTAATGGGAAAACATTAAAAAAATCTTTATTTGAAATCTTTGTTTACACCCACATTATAATTAAGTTGTTTAGTTTATTCTCCTAATTCTCAAAGTTTCGAGACCAAAACGAGTTCTGTGACCAAATAATATCTGTTACTTCATTTATTTTTTGTTCGTACTTGTCTCAAATTCGTGCTATTATCATTTATAACTTATTTATCAAAATGTCTGAACTTCTGCAATCGATCAAAGTCAACTTTACGTCTACTTTTATAATAATAATTTAAAGTCGTTTGTCATGATACGTAGCGCAAGAAATAATAAACACGCATTAGCCTAAACGTCCTCTAAACGAATATCTAAATTTCGTAATTCCATTTGGTCGGGATATCCTTCAAATGATTTTCATAATTTTTTCCGTGTATTTCTTACGGGCGTAACTAAAGTCGGAAAGCTAAATATATAAACGGGTATTAAAACCGTGTGAATATCGTATGAGATGGTGGTTAGTCAATTGTTGTTTAGTGATTATAGTTCTTTTTAAATGACACGAGTAACTTAGTTCTCGCATTGAATAAAAGAGGCAATTTTCGGCAGCGTATATTGGATGAGACACCCATTTTGGGCCTCTTTCACTGCTTCAGAATAGATGACCTCTGACCCAGACTCTGATATCAACTGAGTCGTCATTCTCAGAGCTTCCGATTCTTTTTCCTTCTTTACGAAACTCTGTCTTTTTCCTTATATAGCGCGTTCACTTCTCACAGCAGGAAAGATGGGGTACAAAGTACAGTATGACCCGTTTAAGACGCTATGCAGCTTAATAAGCGGATATCATCATAGTAATATAACGTGGTTATATTACCATGGCAGTCCCTTTCATACGATTCACATGCTTCGGATACCATTTAGACGCTTTCTACCCGTTTAAACAGCTCATTTCCCCAGTCTTAATTATAATAAAACCCGTTTAATACGCTATCCGTATACTATACGTTTTCATCACTATGGCAGTCTCTTTCGAACGAAACACATGATTAAGATACCACTTAAGACGCTTTCTACCCGTTTAAGCGGCTCATTTCCCTCGTTTTAATTATATTAAAACACATTTAAAATGCTTTGCTAGCATAATAATAAATAATATTAAATAAATGATAATAATAAATCGCATGCAAATTAATATTAGGATGCAAGTTCAGCGAAACTTGACTTTGGAATCTGCAAAATATAACTTATGTCAGTTGGATTAACTGTTGGTTGTCAATATTTAGCGAAGAGTAGAGATATTAATTTAAAAGTACCGCTTATGAAGAAGTGAATAAACCTCTCTCATGCAAACCAACTTGTTTGCACTCAATGGACACTAAGTTGTCTAATTTCACGTAGAGTTCAGCTATTTTATCCATGATCTCAAGTAAAACAATTCCGTAACATCCTGAATATTACTGAAATTTAACTTAAACCACTCATTTATTAAGAGAAATTACAACATTTTGAATTCTCAAAAAAGTTTCTGCAGTAAGAAACAAGTAAGTCTAATCAGAGTCCTTTGACATTTAACTTTCGTAATATTCTCATATGCATGCATTACAGGTGCCTTTTAAATCCCTTAGTTATATATAATTCGGAATTAAACAGGGTTTCCTTATTAAAAAGCCCTAATCTCGCATTCACTCCTTTGGTATGAGTAATTGTGTGAGAAGTAATGAAGATATTACAAAGCAGAGGAATCTATATCCCGCCGTTGTAGTCGATACGAACTCTGAGATAGAGTGACATCATCTCTATCACTTTTCCCAAGGAAGGACGTAGTTTAATCAGTCAATTTTCGGTGCTTTATTTTGTCGCTATTTCATGTTGTAAACGTATGCATCCATTTTAGAGAGCTATGACACTTATGTCCTGCATATTGAATTATTTCCGTACTATTGCAACGCTCGAAAACACGACCGAAACCCGAATTCGTTTTGAGATAACTCTTTGCTTTGGACTTGACCTATCTCAATAACCTTCGAATGAATCCGGCTTTATCGGGCGTGCGTGCATCATCGCTCTTTTGAAGACAGAGAAGTACGCTATTCCAGCTGAAAGAACCAAACAAAGGCCATCTTTCTCTCCGTTGAGCTCAGCGTCTCCGCCCCATTCCTCTCTTCTGCGCATGCGCTAACAAGCCACGCCTTTTTAATGGCTTCCATGGCTGTTTGTGTATGTGGAAGACGGACAGCAACAAGTTTATTAGTGTTTTGTGTAAGTTTTGAGAAGTTTGGAACCTTGTCAATCGCAATGGAGAAGAAGATGACGCTCTAACCTGCTTCAGCGTGTGTTTTTTCTTTCACTACGTTTTTGCATACCTTTGGATTGTCTTACGTTACTTACCTACCCAAAGTTGTTTTTAGAACTCAAATTATGATCGATGTTTTTCATTTGAAATGTGCCTTAGCATACAGTTGTTCGTATTGGTTATTCTTATGGTAGTTGGGGTAAATAAAACGTCCTTATTTCTCAAAAATAATATACGAAATAGCGTAATCTACTATCAAAACAAACTTTCGTGTGATGTGTGTGTTTATATTGTGTTTATTCCTTTCGTAAGAACAGAAGAGTGTGTCGATTGCGGTAAATTGTACAATAAAAACTTTTAATCTTTTTAGAGAATCTCTTTTATATTTGAATTCAGTGCTTCATTGCGTCTTAATATCGGAAGAATATAGAAAGCGGTTATGCTGCTGTTTATTATATTTTATAATGTCAGTTGTGTGATGTTTATGGCTTAACTTTGGGTAATGGCAATTGGGTGTTTAAGAAACGTGCATTTTCTTCTAAAATCAATGCCGTAAACCCGCTTAAGTCGCTATCGCGCTTAATAGACGATTTATTCCGGTCCCTAGCACCAATCTAATATTTAAAATTATGTTTTAGTCGTGTAGTCCATTGTCATATATTTCGTAATATTGTTAGACGTCGGTACACATTTACATATAAGGATTGCTTTCCTTGAATATGTTCGATCATAAACTTCCAGAAAAGCCCAATTTGTATGGTTGTTTCAGTTAAAATTTCATGAATTAAAACCTATCAAATTATATGCAGAAAAATATCCTCTGTTTGTTGTTTACCAATACTCTTGTGCATTACCAAAGCAGTGATGAATAGGTTACTTAATCACTACAAATGTGCTATAGGCAGTATGTGGGCTAATTCATTTTGATGTAAGGTAATTAACAGTTGCTTATGCTGTATTTCTGAGTGCTTTTCTGATGTATTGCAGTCCAAATGAGTGCTGAGCCAACCTCAATCTGCATCTTTCCAAAGGCCAAAGCAGTGAGAACGCAACTGAGTTTGGATTATTCTCTTCTTAGATGGCCTTTGATGTTTGGAAGGTATTTATTTCAATCATTCAATTACTTATTGCAATATAACTTGTCAGAATATTCTTGCAAGTACTTCTCTTGTGTTTTCATACTTTTTAACATTGCATTTATTTTTTAAAATTATTGCAGAATTATTCAAGAAAAGTTTGACTACTTCAGATTTTTCTGTTTTAGAATCATAGATTAAATAAAAAAAATTCTGAATACAATATTTGATATTAATATTCATTAAATTAACTAAAGTTATGAATTTATCAACATATTTTTTTCTCATTCTTAATTATAGATTTTAAAGTAATTTTTTCCTCCCAAAGGTAATCAATGTCTATAACTAATACGAGTAAAAGTTGCTTGCATACTGCAAGCTATCAGTTTAATGCAGTATCATACCAAGTAATGCCTCAAATCCATTTGAAAACTTTGCGCAAAAGACCGCCTGGCGACGAACTAAGGACCCGATCATGCAACACAATTGCATATTAATATTAGATATGTGCTATTCTGACCTGTTCCAAAGTTTCAATTCAATATCTTATCGGGAAGGTCCTAAAATAAGAATACTCTATCCCCCTTTGAAATACACGGTAGAATAGAAATGATGCTCTTGCATCGAACTAAGAACGGTCAGAGGAACGGCGAACAGCGTATGGGCTATTCCACAGGACATCGGACAGAAATTGACCTCTATTTTTTAAAAGCGATGATGATATTTTACCTTGCGTACTTCTATCATAAAACCTTTGTGTCAAGGTTTCAGCTCAGAAAATTTTGTTTTTTGCAAAGTAATTAATTTTTAAATTTTTGAAATTTTTGCAAAAAACGGCAAACAAGGGTCATTTCTAAGGGCTATAACATTTTAATAAAACGTGTGACGAGAATTATGTTTCCACTTTGGATAGCAATTAAATGTGTTTTTAAATTGTTATCCATGAAAGTTTCACATATTGTTTATGAATTTGTTTAAATTAGCAGCAAATTATTTAATGCAACGTTTAACCACAATAGCCCCCAAAGAGTGGATTTTAAAATACGCTATCAAATTTATCACTCTTTTTCCTGTAAAAAAAGATTTTTTGAAGTGGGACAGCAAGAAGGACATATTAAAAAAATTAAATACATTGAGCCGTGCTCGTCGCGCATGCGCCTCAGCCTCACCCTTCCTATGGCTATGTGCTTGCTTAAGTTCGTAATAAGCCTACTGGTAGTTTCGTAGACAGATTTACTCTACACTTAAGCTTAATTACAAGTCGCAGTAAGTGTAATGGTATTCTATGACAATAATTTCTCACAAATAATTACAAATCTGAGCTATACAAATTGTATACCCGATAGTCAGAATGTCACTTATCTAATATTAATATGCAATTGTTTTGCACGATTGGGTCCTTAGGAAGATGCCAGGCAGTCTTTTCCACAAAGTCTTGAACATTGTTTTGAGGCCTTTCTTAGTACAGTACTGCATTCAACTGATAGCTTGCAGTATGCAAGGAACTATTACTCGTATTAGTTATAGACATTCATTACCTTTGGGAGGAAAAAATTACTTAAAATTAATCAATCTAAAATTAAAATTACATTAATTAATCACCATATATATCTATTATATATAGTTAACTCTCCGGATATACCTATATATTTATAGGGGATACGAATTCTGACCATGTTCCACAAGCGCCGTCGACATCAGATTTTAACGACGTACTGGCCCTACACTCTAGATGCCAGAATAATTCAGACATCGACGCTAGCTATCATGGGTTTGATACCAGAATGTCCCAAAAATCCCAATTTTCCCATAAGAATGCATTGTGCAGATTGGTGACCTACTGCAATTTTGTCATCTCCATTTCGAAAAATGTGTGATTGAGGATGCTTTCTTTTGCACTGATGAATTTGGCAATAATATCATACATTGTATGATTAATAACAAATCCCAAACATTCACCAAGTGTATAAAATATGTCAAAACAACCATGTGTGATGATGAAAAGTTCAAGGGGCTTCTAAAAAGTAGTAATGATGAATCAAAGAGCATTTTTCACATATCTGCTGAGAAGGGTACGTATTTAGAATATTCTGTTGGGATTTTGTGGTGCCTATTTAGAAATTGAGGAGATGACAGAAATGATTCTCATTTGGTAATAATTTGATGCGTTACTTATCTATGAGTAATTCATCTGAATCACTGACAAAATATTTGACAGTTATCAAGCAATTCTTAGGTGATGAAAGATTCAACGTTTTTCTAAGAGTAGAAGTAAGAGAAGAGTAAGACCAGTGGTACTTAACTCATAAGACCATTCAAGGTACATAACTCATTTTGATACTGGCAATGGAAATGAAATAAATCTCCCTATTTTCAATTGGTATTTGTGTGGAAGTGAAATAGCAGATATTTTGATGGCGAGAGATAGAAATGGTAACACTATTCTTCATCATTCTGCAGAATTATCTAGGAATGTGTCTAATTTGCTGGAATATGCAATTGAGATTCTAAGATATGAGAGACACACTTTTGATCAGCTTATTCTAGAGAAAAATAAGAATGGAGAAATATTCCTGCATCTCTTAGGTTATTGAGTCATTCCTTCATTTGGTATAGTAAACAAGGTGTTTGATTCTCTGAGAGAAAAAATGTCGGATGACCAATTTGAAATGCTATTGCAATTGATGAACAAAAAGGGAGATACATTTCTAAAATCTTTGCGCTCCAACTTTGAGCAATTTCAACAATGTTTGGAAGGAATTTTAAAGAAAAATATGTTTGTTTGAACATACAGACAAACTGTAATGAGGAGACTATTGGTTTTGTAAAATTTTGCATTTTATCTTATTTATTTCTGTTTTTTCTCTTTCAAATCAGTTATGACAAATATCTTTGAATACAATGGTTTTGTCATTAACCATTTTGTAAATGATTGTGAATTTCCTTGTAATGTTATGAGAGTTTCTTTCTTATCCAAGTTTGTATTGAACTACTTTAAGTTGCAAATTGCTTATTAAATCTTTTTTCATTGACAGAAACTGTCTTATTACTGTAATAATTGTACTTATATTTTTCCAGGAAACAAACATGCAATAAGAAAACATATAATAGTTCTCTGGTTTACATGTGGCAAAGCAACAATTTGTGTTCATCATTATTTGATAAAACTAAACTAACCTACTTACTGCATAACACTGCCCTTCTGGTGTATTTGCTTTGTTTCACAACTTGAGATTGCGACAAAAAGAAACGCAGCAGAGTAATTTATTTAATCTAATGTGCTTCCTGGCAAAAATGATAAGGAAGACTGTAATTGGTAAATGCATCTTGCTTTTCTAACAGTGCTCAACTTATCACACAAAAAGATGGTTTTAGTTACCTAATTACAGTAAATATTCACTCTTCCATGATGTCATTCTTATCAGATTGACAATTAGGAAGGTAAAGTGAATTTCTAAGCTGCAGTAGAGAGATTACGCTCACAAATCACTGCACTCCCTTATTCGTAATATTTCACAAATTGAGATTGCCACAACAGGAAACACTGCAGGTAACTCATTTAAGCTGACTGTTTTTCCCGAGCGAAAAATCTTAAAAACGACCTTTAATTTAAATTGAATCGTAACTTACATTACTTGAACTGACATATTTCATTAGATTCATTATTTTAGTGAAAAAATAGAGCGCGATTTTAAATTCATCGATGGAATCACACATCCATTAATGTGTTTAAAAATTAGATGTATCTCACAAACTGTTGTTTTATTCACCGATGATTTTCAGCAATTTCCATCGTGATTAGTACCCGATGAATTTCCGATGCTTCTGATGACAGTAGAGGGTCAATCAAAAGTAAATATCCATATTCTCATTAAAAGCAAGTTAATGGCAACTAAGTAATTAGGTACGTAAGGAAATTATAACACAACAAACACAAAATATGCAAAGATTAATGTTTGAACTGGGTCTGAAGAATTAAGGAGATATAACGATTTGTATAAGGAACGAAGGCCATTTTGTCAAACAGCAAACAAAGCAACAGACTGTTCTTTAATTCAATAAGAATGGACAATCCATCGAGGTAATCAAACAAATATTGATAAAATACTCATCACACAGATGAATTCAAAAGTGTGCCCATAAATCGTTCTTCTATAATCAATAATTTATTAATTACTGTTTGATGAAACATGATCTGTAGTAGATAACCATTCCATGAGTTTACTTCCAAAAGTAAACATTATGCCTTGAGATAATTCACTGTGGAAAGTGATTTAATATACGCTTAATGTATTATAAAAATCAGACAGTCAATGGTTCGTTAGATCAACCGAAGTAATGCTCGATAGATGCCTTATTCCCATGGATCATTCTGAATAAACGAAATTCAATATTTGCCTGAAATTATTTTGTAAGCAAATGTGGATGGGGTAAACATTGATTTCGAGTTAACAATGCATAGGATGGTTTAAATTCTTGTACCATTGCAATGAGAAGAGAACGCTCTTTTTGGAATGTCATTCACTATTACCAAAGAAGTGTAATTATAGAGATATTGGGTAAATACTACGCTAAATGGACGTGCGTCTCGTCTGTCAATAGCTATATAATCATTTTACCTCTAGTAAATCAGACCGTATCTAATATCAAGAATGATTCTTTCATTCTTTTCAATAATCTGCAGCAAGTTGCATAACAAGCAAGCGTTCCTGTGTCGAGGAAAATTATGACGACAGTTCCACTGAATAGATTGCGCGAATGGTTTCTTTCATTCTCTCGTGTCACTCTGTGTGTTTTTATCTCTCTTAGAGGAAGCGATGTCGCGGCCAAAAAGCCGCATTCCTTTCAAGGACATTGAGATAGATCAAGGAAACCCGAAAAGGCGACCATGTTTATAAGAGCAGTTCTCATTTCCGTCGTGCAGATGGCGCGTAATGTACGTCTGTCTCGGCTTGCTCTTCTCTCACCACTCCGACAACGAGTCTAGTGCGCATGCGCCGTTCGGCCATTACTTTCTCAGAGACGTAACAAGAGTGTTGCTCGAAGAATTGGAGTTCAGCTTGTGTTTTACGAATTACATATCAGCTCGTATTGAAACGTACGCATTACCTTAGAATAAAAGTGCATATATTGGTGCTTCTGATTTCTCATAGCGTGTGTTTTGTTATTTGAGCTAGTGTTTGGGACCTTGATAACCATCACGACGGGGTCAACGTACCGTTTCGTATACTTTTGGAGCATCTCCTCGTTTTGGGTGAGTTATCTCTGGTTTATTTACTTTTTTAAGCGTCCCTAGCGACGATGTGTTGTTTATATTTGATGTTTATTATGGTTGCATGTAGTTTTCTAATTGAAGTAGTATAGTACGGTGATTTAAACGGATTATGTATTGCACCATTATTGAGATGGTTAATTAATGTTAAGGGAAAAGAGAGATGTATTCAGTTAGAGTCGCGATATTTAGACATTCAAAGAATATTATGTGGCATTAGTTAAGACGATTTCAATGTTCATATAGATAGTATTATTGTATCGAACTATTTGTAGTCGTTCGGTTTATGCTTATTACTTCGGTATCTTTCATTATTCGAAGCTTCGGCGATTCGAAGCGCGAAGAGGATTACGCTCTTATATATAAAGTCAATAACTAAGGTTCTATTGAAGATATGAGATCGAAATAAACTGAAAATGAAAACCACAACAGTTCTCTCGATTTCTCTCGCGACAAGTTCTTCCTCACGCGAGAAACGAAAAAGTTTTAGGCGACGTATAAATTGGACAGCACGGCGAATGTTTTCTTGAGTTACGTTCCAACTAAATTATTTTTTACTAAGACGTGGTTACTCTAAAGTTAATCTCATGTAACTTTTATGCATTCAAATGATACGATAAGCAACTGAAGAAAAAATCAGCATTTTATGTTGGATTGTGAGAAAGTAATGCCAGTTTCAGAAATGATCACAGGTGAATACTCGGCAATTCATTCAATATTCTGTTTTTAACTTTGTTTTCTTTTGCTAAAGAAGCATAAAATTTTGTGTTGATCAAGTTATTTTCATTTAAATTTCATCACAACTTATGATCAGAACAAATTATGCAACCTATTACAACTCATTTTACAATTCTATTAATTACTGTACGTGGCTAATGCTTCTCAGAATGCGCGACCTTCTTGAAAAGAAAAACGCTGCTGCGTTGCTTCCACAGCAGATGTTTAATTGTCATTTTGACGTGTTCTAGCAATTATTTTATTTATTTATTACTAGCTGCCCCGTGCGAAAATTTCGCACTGCTGGGGTGCATGCAACTTAATTAAAAGCAATGATTAAATGAAAAACGTTCGGAATCGAAATTTTTTGGAATCCCTAAGGGTTTTTAAAATGTTATTATGGCTGCGTAGGGTTTTATTCTATTCTTTATACTATTACGGAGACTATAATCTTACTTCCTAAAACTGTTTCGATAATTTTGAGAACTAGAGTAAATACTACTGTCCGAAGAGGAAAACTATTTATCTCCACCGCAACAAACGTCATTACGTAAACAATAAACTCCAAATATAACAACGCCGATATCTAAACATCTAGTAAATAAACTGAAAATTAGATTATGAACTATTTTTTGACCAAATGGTGCAATTGTCATTGATCGGTCTATGGAAGTAGCAATCTAGTAACTTTCTCTTTCAAATGGTCATTCATTTATATCATGAATGAATTTTGGACGCAGTTCGCTGTTTCTCTAAACGTCCTTGGTTCGATGCAAGAGATTCATTTCGATTGTAGCATTTCAAACGGGGATGTCAGAATCTTATTTTTGGACCTCTTACGAAAGGGTCCTCAGTTGGACGTCAGGCGGTCTTTTGCGCGACATTTCGGTATTTGTTTTGAGGCCGTTCTCGGTGCGATAGAGTAATCAAAATCAAGGTGTTTGCAGATGAGGAGGTCTTGGATCAACGCCGTTTTATTTTGAGTACAATTGGCCTAAAATTCAACTGAGTTTCCCACCTTATAGCATCAGCGGAAGTAAATGGTGAATTTCTGAACTGTCCAAAAAAAGGTATTCATTCTGGAAAATGAATGGAAAGAGCTCCTTGAAAAATTGTTTATTCTGTTCTTATCAAAACTGAAGATTAAATCTTGTAGGGGATTTATGTAATGTAAATACTGTTGCTTCATTCAAATAAGCATAAGTAGGAAAACAGTTTACAATTACTTCTTGTGGTAAAAATCTTATCCTTTTTATTTTTGTTGTAAAAAAGACTAATTATTTAATGCAGTTTGTAAAACATAATATTATGAAGAAAAATAGTATATAAAATAAACTAAAAGAGGTATTTGTTCCAAGAAATGAATGTATATATATATATATATATATATATATATATATATATATATATATATATATATATATATATATATATATCTATTATATATAGCTAACTCTCCGGATATACCTATATAGATACGAGTAAAAGTTGCTTGCATACTGCAAGCTATCCGTTGAATACAGTATCATACCAAGTACTGCCTCAGTTCAAATTTAAAACTTCGCGCCAAAGACCGCCTGGCGACGAACTAAGAACCCGATCGTGAGAGAAGACAGCAAAATAATATTAGATAAGTGCCATCCTTACTTGTTCCAAAGTTTCGATTCAATATCTTATCGGGAAGGTCCCACGCCTCTGTCACCATTCCGGGTTTTATCTTTCCAGCTTATCGGGAGGGCATTTAAAAAGATTTCCGCAATGCATTTCTTATGGAAGAATTTTGCATCCACCTGGCGTCGAACTCACTGTCATTTGGCTACATTTTTTCCATGAGAAGCATAGAAGACTACCTCAACTTTAACCTCCGAAATTTTGGTTACTCTATCTTAACGATAAGTGCCTCAAAGTAATTTTCAAAAATCCGGAATTAAACTCGGCTAGAGTGCCTTCGGAAGAAATGCCCATATTCTAAAGTCACAAATGCCTATGGTCTTGAAGAGGAAGGTCTTTTTCGAATCCCCTATATCTATATATCTATATAGGTATATCCGGAGAGTTAGCTATATATAATAGATATAGATATAGGGGATACGAATTCTGACCATGTTCCACAAGCGCCGTCGACGTCAGATTTTTTTGACGTACTGGCCCTACACTCTAGATGCCAGAATAATGCAGACTTTGACGCTAGCTATCATGGGTTCGATGCCAGAAATTCCCAAAAATCAGAATTTTCCCATAAGAATGCATTGCACTGTTTTTGAAAATTATTTTGAGGCACTTATCATTAAGATAGAGTAACCAAAATTTCGGAGGTTTAAGTTGAGGTAGTCTTCTATATTACGAATGGAAGAAATGTTACAAAAAGCCCGTGAGTTCGACGTCAGGTGGGTGCAAAATTCTTCCACAAGATATGCATTGTTGCAATTTTTGACAATTTTTTTAAATGCCTTCTTGATGAGCTGGAGAGATAAAACCCAGAATGATAAGAGACGCTTTTTAAAAGATTTTTCACACAGTTCAGTTTCTCTAATGGTCCTTTCTTGGTTCGATGCTAGAGTGTTAATTCCATTCTACAATTCATTTTAAATGGGGATGATGGAATTTAATTATAGGATTTTCCTGACCAGATATTAAATTGGAACTTTGCAACATGTCAGAATGGCTCTTATGTAACATTAATATGCAGTAGAACTTTTAGAATCTTTATTCTATTTCCTTTCATTTGCCACTTTTCTCAATTTTTTAAGACCTTTGTTTCTAATTTAACTCTTAAAAGAATAAAAGTCCGCAATCAATCGAAATTAACGTGCATTTTTATTCTTAAATAATTAATTCATTGATTAAATAAGTAATTCTTTCATTTGAAGTTATTAACTATGTTTATAAAATAAAGAGTGCTAATTTCACAATCATACATCAGTCATATGATGGTGATTATAAACCATAATTTTTAAATTAAAAAATAATTTTTATTTCTTTTTAGGTATTTGTCAAAACTGAATATGGAGAGAGCTTGGAAGGACAGATTTCTTGGGATGACGACGAGGTATTTTTTATTCTTTAATATTAATCTATGTACAGTTAAGTCCATGAATATAAATATATTGCAACCAATTGAAAGATATAGACTTCAAGAATTTTTTCCAATGTGATCGTTAGCATTGACACTTTAAATATCAGTTTATAATTAAAATAGAACAAGAAAATGACAAGCATTTGTTAATTATCATTCTAATCTATCTACTAATTCATTTTACTGCTGGTTAACATTTTTGTTTAAGTAATTATAACTATTTATAATGACAATAACTATTCAGAAAAAAATCACACACAGGTTGAAGGAAAATCTATATATGTCTAAAATTGAAATGTAGCTAAATACCTTTTGAATAAAGTTGTTATTGTCTGAATGATAACTCATTGTTTGTGATTGCAATTCAAAGAAGAAAGGGTTAATATGGAAACATTGCACCTGTTTCTTAGCAACGAAATATACTTAGAGATTCGAAAACATCCTTTTTTAATCGAGTAGAATGATTAAATGTTTAACTTTTTGCTGATTTAAATTTAATTATTCACAGGTATATGTAGATGAAGATGATCCTTTAGAAAACAGTGATGATGTGAATACACTGCATACAGAAATCAACAAGCAAAAGGTATTTGAACTCTTTACTTTAGTCCCTTGAGATTTCTGTTTAATTTGAGGGTTTACTGTATCCTGTTTATTACCAAAAATTTGTAATCCCTATATTGTCAGGAAGAAGTGCTAATTAATCCCCTAATTTCATATTTCTATGTTGTTGGGAAGTGCATAAAATTAATGTTTTTAAACATTGTTTCTTATTTAAATCATTAAAAGAATAATAGTCTACCATTGATGGAAACAAACTTAACGTGTACTCCTTATGGTGTATTAGTAAGATATATATTACCATGTATTTTATCATAATTCTAAAAATTTCTACTCAAAAATGATATACATTAACTAGAATAAGTATCTTTATTCAATTTCCTTTCATTTGGCACTTGTATAAATTTTTAAGACAATCATTTCTTATTTAAATCAATCAAGGAAAAATTGTCTGCAATCAATCGAAACAAACTTTACGTACATTTCTTTTTAGAGCATTTTAGAGTCAAACTAAGGATAATGCAGGCATAAGAACAAGGATATATATTAGTCCATTGCTCCTCTAATGAATCACCAAATTCTTTATTTTTATTTCTTCAGCAAGTGCATGAAATTAATGTTTTAAGAATTTCTCCCACAGATTTCATTTGGGAGTTACTGAAATCGGATTAATAAATATATACACAACAATGATTATTATAAAAGAGATTTAAACAAGTTTTACTGTATTAAATTCATCTTTACAGATGCATGAGAGTCCACAGACTTCAAGCTGGTTGAAGAATGAAAATGGTGATGAAATAAACTATTTGGAATACCATAAAAGTGAGATATTATATAATTCCAAAGTCCAAGATATTAAGCAAGGACCAGAGGAAGGTAATGTCCATTATAAAATTATTAAATAATATTAATAGATTGATATTATTATATTGATAATTAAGTTATAAGTTGCTAAGCTAGTCAAGATATTGAGTATGTGAAAATTTTCAATAATTGTTATTTATTTCAATTATATAACTAAATATTCAAAATAAACATCAAATTATTTAAAGTTTATTAAATTGAAAAGTTATTCAGCTATTAGTTACTAAGTTAGTTAAGTTATTTAATATTCATTATTATTATTATCATACAAGTTGCTTGCATACTGCAAGCTATCAGTTGAATGATGTATCATACCAAGTAGTGCCAACAAATGCGTGGCGCAAATGGCCACCTGGCATCAAGCTTAGGACCCAATCCTGCGATACAGTTGCATATTTATATTAGATAAGTGCCATTCTGACCTGTTCCAAAGTTTCAGTTTAATATCATATTGAGAAGGTCCTAAAATTAGATTACACTATCCCCCTTTGAAATACACGGTGAATAGAAATGATGCTCAGGCATCGAATCAAGAACCGTCGAGGAACAGTGAACAGCGTATATAAAACATATGAATTGCCTCTATTTTCATTCCATTTTATATCATTCCTGGTTATCAGATAAGCATTAAAAATAATTGTCAAAATTGACCGCCATGCATTTTATACTGGAGAATATTGCACCCACTTGGCATCAAACTCATGGTTTTTTGGTAACATTTCTTCAGTTAGTACCATAGACAGCCACGACATCTGCAACCTCCATTTTCACTGTTCTATCGCTCTGAGTAAGGACTCAAAACAATTATCAAAAATTTGGGTGAAAGTCGGCCTGGCGTTGAACACAGAACCATTTTGTGAGAGACAATGGCATCCGAATAGTAGATAATTGCCACTCTGACGTGTTTCAAATTTTGAATGCAGTATCTTATTGGGAAGGTACTAAAATAAGATTCCGTTTTCCCCATTTGAAATGCATGGTGGAATCGGAATGACACTCTTGCATCGAACCAAGGACCAATGGAGAAATGGTGAACCTCATGAGAGAATGTTATGAAACTCCTCTGTCACCATTCCAGGTTTTATCTTTCCAGCTTATCGACAACGCATTTTAAAAAATCGTCCAAGATTTCAGCAATGCATTTCTTATGGAAGCATTTCACACCCACCTGGCGTTGAACACACAGTCATTTGGGAACATTTCTTCTATTGCACAGTGGGCTAGAATCGAAAAAAGCTGGCCAAAAATACGAAAATGCTTTTTTTAAGTGAGGACTACGAAACTTCGCATGATTGATTTAGAATAAATTCTGCATACAATCATGGAGATCATTTAAGTAGGATCCCCCCCATTAAAATTATACATGGGGTCAAAGTTGACCAATTTTTGTGAAAATTTCAAGTTTTCGATTTTTCACGAAATTCTTCAACTTCAAGTCAATTGTGAACACAAACTAGGAAAATTATCGAGTAAAATATGATGCCATTTTATAAATATGTTCTTTGTCCTTCATAAGACTTTGTTTCAATGAGCTCTGGTGAATATTTATGTACTTTACATGACAAAATGGCGGACTCTGATTTTGGAACAAATTTTTACCTAAAGCGAGAAAAAAAAATGATTGAGACACCGTGTGACACGGAGTTATTTACACCACAATAAACTACAAACCTTCGTTAATGGGAATCTGAAATAAAATCTTGCCCCAATTTGCCCCAATAATATATAAGTCCACTTTTCGACAACGCTGCAAGGGCCAAATCCGCGCAGCAGAGCACCGTCCTCCGCTACGCTCTCATGTTTTGGGAGGAACAACGAACCAATACGTTTCTGATTTGTTCTTATGAAGGACAAAGAACATATTTATAAATTGGCATCATATTTTACTCGATAATTTTCCTAGTTTGTGTTCACAATTGACTTGAAGTTGAAGAATTTCGTGAAAAATCTAAAACTGGAAATTTTCGCAAAAATTGGTCAACTTTGACCCCCTGTATAATTTTAATGGGGGGGATCCTACTTAAATGATCTCCATGATTGTATGCAGAATTTATTCTAAATCGATCATGCGAAGTTTCGTAGTCCTCACTTAAAAAAAGCATTTTCGTATTTTTGGCCAGCTTTTTTCGATTCTAGCTCACTGTGCATTGGTACTATGGAAGACTATCTCATCTGCAAACACCGTGATTATGATTGCTCTATTACATCGAGAACAGCCTTAAAACAGATTGCAAATAATTGCATAAAAGACCACCTGGCATCGAACTCAGGACCCTTTTGTGAGAGAGAACAGCAAAATAATATTAGATAAGTGACAGTTCCAAAGTTTCAATTCAATATCTTATCATGAAGGTCCCAAAAGAAGATTCCGTTTTCCTCATTTCAAATGCATGGTGGAATCGGAATGACGCTCTTGTATTGAACCAAGGACCATAAGAGGAACATTGAACCTCTTGAAAGAATATTTTTAAATTCCTCTGTTTTCTTTTCCAGTTTTTCCGGTTTCATCCTTCCAGCTCATCGGTAGGGCATTGAAAAAAATTTTTTTAAATTGCAGCAATGCATTTCTTATGGAAGAATTTTACACCCACCTGGCGTCGAACTCACAGTCATTTGGCAACATTTTTTCTATGAGAACCATAGAACAGTACCTCAACTTTAACCTCCGAGATTTTGGTTCCTTTATCTTACCAATAAGTGCCTCAAAATAATTTTCAAAAATCCACAGAATGCATTCATACGGGAAAATTGCAATTTTTGAGACATTCTGGTATCAAAGCCATGACACCTAGCGTCGATGTCTGAATTATTCTGGCATCTACAGGGTGGGGCCAGATGATATTTCACGATCAAAATAAGAATCTTTATTTATTTCTCCTTCTTTTGGTGCTTATCTCAAATTGGTAAGCCTATTATTCCTAATTAAATTTTGCAAAAGAAATTAGCCTGCAACTGATAAAGGTGAAGTTTACGTGCATTGCTTGTGAGAACAGTTTTTCTTGTCTGGGTTCAAACTGAGGACTATCAGGAGAATGAAAAGTAGCCAATTGTATGTGTAGGGAGTACATTTAACAATCCTGAAAGTTTGACAGTTGTGCCATTTATGGTTCTTGAGTTTTATGCAAACATATAGACACCTTATTATATTAGATATAGAGATTAGAATATGTAAATATTTAACCATATAAATAAATGTCAAAGAAAGAATATAATAAAGGAATTAATCATATATTTCACAACTCAATTTTCTCCATTTCAGATAATTCAACCCACTTCCCAAATTCTGGCACATCAGGACTAATAACAGGTGAACCTAGCTTCAACTTTGAAGCCACCACTAACCTCAACCATGGAATCCAAACCAAGGAAACAATATACATAAGATGCCACCACTGTGGAACCAGCAAGGCAACAAAAGAAGAGCTGAATAAACATATTTACACTGTTCATACCAATATTATGGAATCTGGTACCACGGTAGACAGCTAGTTACACAAATGCCACCTGTGTGCCAAAGAATTTATTTACAAGTCACACTTGGTCAACCATATTCGGTCCCATACCGGTAAGAAACCTCATAAATGTGATGTTTGTGGTTACTCTACCATGGTACCATCTCTCCTAAAAAGACACTACTGCAAACATACTGGCAAAATGCCTCATAAATGCAAATTGTGCGATTATCGTACCATGGAAAGCTCTTCTCTTAAAATACACATGCGGAGACATGATGGTGAAAAACCGTACCAATGTGACCAATGCAATTTTAAAACTGCAGACAGTTCAACATTCAATAGACAATTGCCCAAGCATTCTGGGATCGGTATATACAAATGTAATCGCTGTGAGTTTTGTACCGGATTCAAGTCTTCTTTAACAGTGCACAAACGCCAACATGTCGATATTAAGTACAATTGCGAGTTGTGTTCATATTCCACCATACGTAAGGCGTATTTAAGCCCACTTGCGCAAGCACACGGGTGAAAACTTGTTTAAATGTCACATCTGTGATTATACCACTTTGTGCAAGGAACATATGGTCGTACATGTGCGTAGGCATACTGGTGAGAAGCCATACAAATGTACAGTCGGCCCAGAAAAAATCGAACGGTGTACTAGGTGGTGCATAAGATTGAGGGGTTTCAAATGTCACTCGTTACCCCTTCCACCCGCCCTTCTATCACATTTTGGCAACACCGGAATTTTGCCTTTGCCGCGGCTAGGCCGGTGCGTACCCATGTGCCTTCGCTCTGTCCGATGAGGAGGGCTTCTATTGCGAGGTCTATAGGAAAGCGATACCAGCGATTGCTGGAAAATTTTCGGTAGATCGTAAGGAATTATATTTTAAAAGAGAAGTGTAAATTAGGAACAGATTTCTCTTCATTCTTTATGAGACCCAACATTTTTCCACCTTCATATAATTTCCGGCTGCATTGAATACTGAGGACTATAACTCATTTATAAAAAAAATATTAGTCGTTAAATCGAAGAAAAGAAGTTAAGATTCTGATTCCGACAAATTGCTCTTGGATGTCCTGGCTCTGTCAGTGTTTCCAAATAGCAAGATGTGAATCCTGAAATATCATGTTTAGATTACGTTAAATTCGTCAGAATTTAGAAAATCCATGAAGATTCAAACAGTAAGAACCCATTGTTTTTAAAAAGTCGTTTATCGCAGTTGAAAGACCATATGATATTTTAAAGCAAAAGAGGGTTACGAACTTGCTGAACCCATATTTATACAAAATAATGAGGTAAAATATTTATGCTATGATTATTCCAAGAAAATCACCATCACGCAAGTCTTCTCAATAACTCAACGTTAATTATTTCCCGCTTTTATGAGTAGTATTATGAAAAGGGATTCGACAGCGGAGGTTATTTCGCACATGGTATCCCACCAGGAATCGAACCCGGGACTGCTTTCATCCAAGAAAAACGCGCTGCTCAAATGACTATCCGGAAGCCTCTCTTATATTTTTGCATTAAAAGCTCTTCCTGGTGAAAGTCAAGGAAATGGAATTCGGCTATTAATGCATCAGAAATTTAAGAATTCTCCAATCGCTGAATTCCGGGGACCGTCGGGTGCAATTTCTCAGAAAAGGATTAACGCCAGGTACCAGTTTTCAGAAACTGTTCATGCGCATTTCGCAGAGGATATCAAGGGGAGTTAAATGCATTATGAAAAGAAAGTGAGGAGTGTGAGGCATCCGTTTGTCGAAAAGAGCGTCAAGGAAGAACTCCCTATGAGATAGTGAGATTTAAAAAGCACCTTCACGGCTGGGCATCTGTCGCACATCTTTGATCCCCCAACCCCAGCTGTTCACTTCGTTTCTCTTTAGACCTCACCATTGTTTCTTAGATCCTTCAGTCCTATACACTCCTTCCCCCGCTATTCATATCTCTCACCATACGCAGAATTCAGTGAACCCCTTTTGTGTACCTGCTACTCCCTAGCCAGTCCATTATCTTTAAATCCTTCTCTCCTTATTCCCACTCGCGATTTCGGGTTTTTCCTAATTTTTCACAAGCAGACGTTAGCGAAGCCTGCAAACCGCCTTGGACCACCGGATCGCCATTATGTGGTCTCCGGTTCGATTCCCTACGATGGCACTTATGCACGGATGGACCTTCGCTGTCAAAGCTTTCCGGGATAATACAATGATTAGACAATGAGCAATGAATGCCGCGGAAAAGAGAAAAGTGAATGAATTGTCGAGATTTTTACCGGTGAACATTTTTGAAACAGCCTTTACTCTCTTACAATCCAACATAAAAGGTTTCTTCATTAGCTCATTCTATTATCTGATTGCATAGAAGTCACGTGAGATTAAGTTTCGAGTAACCACATCTAAGTAAAAATTACTTAGTTGGAGCGTAACTTCAAGAAAATTTCGTCGCATAGTCTAACTTACGCGTCGCCTAAAACTTTTTGGTTTCTCATTCGAGGAAGAAGTTGTGGTTAGAGTAATCGGGATAAATATCGTTCTTAACTATCACAATGGTTTTATATATTTTAAATAAGAGAGGATCCGAATATTTTCCTTCTGAAAGTTCCATTTTATCCCCCGTAATGTTAAACTCTAGCCTTCATAAAGATATCGATGTGGAGAGTATTTGTTTAATTAGTAGCTGAAAGAATATTACTATTTATTTATATTGTTATCTTTGGAATCATTTCAACGAAAATTATCAATGCTTTGAGAACGAAAGCATATATTATTTCAACTTTCATTTACAAGGTGCAGTTTTAAACCATCTACAGTATACAATATTATTTCTACCTGCGCACTCGAAAGCAGGTTTCTACACTCCATGCAGTCTAGAGAGGTCATTACCGCCTGTGAAAGATAAGGTGGAAGACACAGACCGACCGGGGGTTTACCAGCTCAGTTCCGATGATTGTGGGATGGGGTATATCGGACAATGCGGCAAAAAGATAAAGGTGAGAGTGGCCGAACATCTAAGGTGCTACCGATTGGGAACTTCCCAATCTGCATTCGCGGAGAACCCTTTGGAACGCGGACACAATGGGAGGAAACTAGATAGCCTGGTGGTCATTGAGATCGTGTCAGCGACCTCTGAACGCACCAATGACATTTTGGATGTATTAATTTGGTTGTGTCTGAAGTGAGCTAAGTGTTCTTTAAAGCTATTCTTTTGAATCTCTTCTTTGAATCTAATATTCAAAACGCAAAATAGAGAATAGATTCAAAGAAAACTTATCTCACTTCAGACACAACCAAATTTATAAATCCAGCGTTGCGCAACACATACAAGAACACAACCATAGGATTAATTTAGAAAATTTAAAATTAAAGAAATCGATACAGAATAACTTAAAACTAGATGAATTTTCATTCAATTATACACACATTTGTGATTATTATATTAGATACTTATGAATTAATTCGTTGAAAGCTTCAAAATTACAGTCTTCAAATACCATTCCAAATATTTTGAGCTTCTTAGAAATAACGTCGAATCTTTATTATTTATTGTGATTTGGAAGTAAACCTAGAATATACTGTTTTTTAACAGAAATAAGGGTAAATGGAGTAAATAATCCTTATAAAATTCAAGATCACAATACGCGTTATGCTTTCGAATAACTTTCGTGGACAATGAAGCAATTCTACCGGGCAGATATTAAGAGTGAATAGGGGGAAATTTTTTTGGAAATTCTGCCCATCAATATCACCCAAGTTTGAACGCTAAGTTTTCGTCAATAACTTTGTCAAAGATGAAGAATGACCGTTTTCGATTGAAATGGACTTCTAAACCAATAAGTTTTTGAGTCCGTACGAAAATATTTTGGAAATCGGCTTCTGTCCGCAGAAACGGCCTCTCAAGACCTCTGTGTTTCATAGACCATACCATAAAATTCGACCACGGGCCTTGCGGTCGAATTTTAGCCCAGTAAAATTGAAGGGATGGCCTCGGGAGAATATTCCGCTGTTGCCAATAGCTAATAGAAGGGCGGGTGGAAGGGGCAAGGAGTGACATTTGAAACCCCTCAGTCTTACGCACCACGTAGTACGCCGTTGGATTTTTTCTTGGATGACTGTACCTATATATATCTATTATATATAGCTAACTCTCCGGATATACCTATATATATATAGATATAGGGGATACGAATTCTGACCATGTTCCACAAGCGCCATCGACGTCAGATTTTTTCGATGTACTGGCCCTACACTTTAGATGCCAGAATAATGCAGACTTCGATGCTAGCTATCATGGGTTCGATGCCAGAAATTCCCAAAAATCGCAATTTTCCCATAGGAATGCATTGCGCGGATTTTTGAAAATTATTTTGAGGCACTTATCGTTAAGATAGAGTAACCAAAATTTCGGAGGTTGAAGTTGAGGTAGTCTTCTATGCTTCTCATGGAAAAAATGTAGCCAAATGACAGTGAGTTCGACGCCAGGTGGATGCAAAATTCTTCCATAAGAAATGCATTGCGGAAATCTTTTTAAATGGCTTCCCGATAAGCTGGAAAGATAAGACCTGGAATGGTGACAGAGGCGTGGGACCTTCCCGATAAGATATTGAATCGAAACTTTGGAACAAGTAAGGATGGCACTTATCTAATATTATTTTGCTGTCTTCTCTCACGATCGGGTTCTTAGTTCGTCGCCAGGTGGTCTTTGGCGCGAAGTTTTAAATTTGAACTGAGGCAGTACTTGGTATGATACTGTATTCAACGGATAGCTTGCGGTATGCAAGCAACTTTTACTCGTGTATATATATATATATATATATATATATATATATATATATACGAGTAAAAGTTGCTTGCAAACTGCAAGCTAATTGGTGAAAATTTACAATAAGTTTCCCTTACGGGTATCATTTTCGAAGCTTATCCAGCAAAAATCTTAAAAATCGCCGCAATGCATTTCGAACGTGAGAATTTTTCATCCATCTGGCATCGAACCCAGGGTCATATGTAACCTTTCTTCCACTGGTTCTATAGAAAACTACTTCAAACGGAAACGCTGTGATTTTGAATAGCCTCCTGCATTGAGAAAGGCCTCAAATCAATTTTTAAAAATTTGCATAAATGACCGCCTGGCGTCAAACACAGGACCCATTTGTGAGAGACAATGGCAAACGAATAATAGATAAGCGCCACTCTGACGTGTTTCAAAGTTTCAATTCAGTATCTTATCGGGAAGGACATAAAATAAGATCCGTTATTCCCGTTTGAAATGCATGGTAGAATCAACGTCAGATTTTTTTCAAAGTACTGTCCCCACCCTGTACATGCCAGAATAATTCAGACATCAACGCTAGCTGTCATTAGTTTGATACCAGAATGTCCCAAAAATCACAATTTTCCCATAAGAATGCATTGCGCAGATTTTTGAAAATTATTTTGAGGCACTTATCGTTAAGATAGAGTAACCAAAATCTCAAAGGCTAATTTTGAGGTAGTTTTCTATATTACAAATGGAAGAAATGTTACAAAATGAGTGTGAGTTCTACGCCAGGCTGGTGAAAAATTCTTCCATAGGAAATGCATTGTTGCTATTTTTGAAATTTTTTTTCAATGCCGTACCAATAAGCTGGAAAGATAAAACCTGGAATGGTGACGGAGGCATTTAAAATCCTTCCTTCAAGAGGTGTGCCTTTTCTCCAGTGGTCCTTGGTTCGATACAAGACGGTCATTCGGATTCTGCCATGCATTTCAAATGGGGAAAACGGAATCTTATTCCTTCCCAGTAAGATATTGAATTGAAACTTTGGAAGAAGTCAGAATGGCACATATCTAATATTAGTTTGCTATTTTATCTCACGGAATGGTCCTGAGTTCGACTCTAGGTGGTCTTTTACACGAATTTTTTCAATTTCTTTTGAGGCTTTTCTAGATGCAATAGAGCAATCATAATCACGGTGTTTGCAGATGAGATGGTCTTCCGTAGTACCAAAGGAAATAATGTTTCCAAATGACCATGTGTTCGACACCAGGTGGGATTGAAATGCTTCCGTAAGAAATGCATTGAAATCTCTGACTATTTTTTTTTAACGCCTTCCCGATAAGCTGGAAAAATAAAGCCCGGAATGGTGACAGAGGCGTTTGAAAACATTCTTTCATGAATTTCACCATTCGTCTAATGGTCCTTGGTTTGATGCAAGAGGTCATTCCGATTCTACCATGCATTTTAAATGGGATTAACGAAATCTTATTTTAGGACCTTCCTGATAAGATACTGAATTGAAACTTTGAAACACGTCAGAGTGGCACTTATCTAACATTCCCAAGTCCTTGTCTCTCACGAACGAGTCCTGTGTTCAACCCCAGGCAGTCTCTGTGGTTATAAACGTCTCCCTGGTTATCAAGGTGAATTTTGAAGTAAGGTACTCTCTAACCTGATTAAGAGGTGGATTTTTCCTGTCCCAAGATGCTCTGGAATTCATATCAACCAATGCTCTGCTTCAGTTTATAGGCTGAGAAGTAATGACCAAAATTTAGAAACTAGAATGCATATTTAGTACAAAAATGGTTTTTTATTTGAGAATATTTGAAAAGGCAACCAGTGTCACTCTGATACAGTGCTATCCCACTTAGGATGGTTTTGCTTCATCTTCTGAAAAGTGTCTTCACTGCATTTTATCATACTAACATATTTCAATTACAGCCTAATCGCCTGGTAAGTGTTCAGATGCTTAGTTATTGATTTATTTCATTCTAGGACTTGTCCCATCGTTAGCTGGACCTGGAGGACGTATACCTGATTGCCATGGACCCTCTGGAATGCAAGGAACTTCAACAAGCCATTGAAAATGCAGACCTTGAGATGGTGAGATGTCTACTTGACAGTAAGGCCAACAGACGGAACTTCTGTTGTGATGGAATGTCAGCTCTGTACAAGGCATTGGACTGTAAGAGATGTGAAACTTCCTCATCCACAAGGAGGCCAAGTTTCTTGGTAATAAGGGTAAATGGCTAACAACAGAGGATATAGGTTTTTCTTATTAACATTTACTTGAGTGATCACATAGAGACTGCAGAAGGTGTGCTATATTCCATCTTGCATTGCTATATAAGTGATATGTTCTGAATCTTATTGTACAGTCCGTCACCAAGAAGCTTAGCTAAGGATGATTTCTATGCCATGATGTCAATGTATAAAAATTTCTTTGACTTTGATTTCTTGAAATTACTGATCAATGTCCTGGAGATACAAGTGGTTCATATACCAAGCCACTTCAGCTCAGAAGATGTAAATATGGTTTACAGTCTGTAAGAAGAAGAGTCCTTGATCTATGGCTTAACTATTACAAATTCAAGGAAGATCTTTGTCAGATCAAAGCATTTGTTGTCTGCTGATCCAGAAAAGAAATTGAAGGTGTATGGCATCATGGCAGAGGGAATCTTTCACCTTTCCTTGAATATATTGTTTGAAAATGAGGCAATGCAAAATTTTGTACAGTAAACCCTCACATAGCTTGAAGATTTGTTCCTTTAAATCACCGTGTAATGTGAAATTTTGTTTAATGAAATGAGTATATCGTGGGAAATATTGTGTTTCCAACCTTATTCTAAAAAAATCTCGATCAGAACGAAATTATTTTATCCACAATGCAGATGCATGGTTAATAAAATTATTGCATCATATTTAAATTCTAAATAAAAACTGACACAGAGTAGTAATGCTAATAAAGCAGTTTAATTGCTCCAAAAACAGCAGAAGTAGCAAATATAAAAACGCAAATTATACTGCTGCCTAATAGCCTATGATAGGTACTCTGACTGGTATGAGACATAATGTCTATTTCCAACTGACAGTTGTGAGATTGCATGAGTTGTAGCAGCTTCTCTTTAACAAATTATTATCAATGTTTTGTTGTATTCCTTTACCCTCCAGCAGTAGGCAGTGGCTGGGTATTGCATAGTTACAATGCTACAACATAACGAATAATGTTCAGACAGGACTCCCAAATTTCTTCTGAATGTGACTTTTGTAACTGCGTCTTACCGAGAAAAACTGTCATGCTATGTGAAATCGGCTTCTAAACTTTGACCACGTCTTAACGAAATCACTTTATGTGAGTCTGCGCTATGTGAGAGTTTGCAGTAATTCACTTTCATAGAGATAATTTTCAGAAGATTTGTCTGTTACAAAAATTATTCTGGAAACTTGAGAAAGTTGCTACTGAAGACACTTTTATTAAATTCACTGATAAAGTAGGGAGAAAATGTAAAAAGCATTGGAATGTTTTAGGGGATTGTATTTCTCTAAGTTTTTTATAAAAATTGTTCATTATTAATTTTGAAAATACTCAATTCTTACCTTTAATTTTCTCAGGTGATCCAAGTGAGGTGAGGGAATTAATTTATGAATCCATTTTAATTCAATTGTGCAATTATAATAGACAGAATTGGAGGAAATATCAAGATAGAATATTATTCATAGTTTTTGGAAATCAAGGATTTTCATCAAAATAACATGTTTCTCTGTTTATTATATAATTCAAGAGAATATGTATTTAGTTATTATTTTAAAATTCATAGAGTTGAATTAGGAACAGAAAAAGCCATCATTGTAAAAGTAAAAATTAAGGATTATGGGAAATAATTGGAAACATTTACAGTTTATGTCTACACAAATATAGATTGTAAATCTTTGAAATCATTGAACTTTGTTTTTGGGAATGAAATTGTTCACTATTTTGATAAATATTTGAAATTTGAGGCATTCCAAGAATGTATTTTTATCATATTTTAATAATCATGTATTCAAATAGGAATTTTAATGAAAAATTTGGATTTTGTCAATAATATTGTGGATGGTGATTATTTATTTCTGTGATCAATGAAATATAGGATTATTTCACGATAATATGATATAATAGAATTTTCAGAAAATCCATAAATTAACTGTATATTTAATTTTTCATAATAATCACAAATTGGTATAGATTTTATATTTAACCTTGTATGAATAATATTCATTTTCTAATAAAACATTTGAAATTATATCTGCCTTTACTATTTATTTTAAAAAGCAAGTGTTTGAGAAAGAGCTAATTACTTGTTGACATTTATTCTATTGCCACATAGCCTCTGCTTAAATATTCAACAGTTGTAGTTAAATAAATATTTGTTTACAGAAAGAGTTTAATTGCTATAAATTCATCTGCAGGTAAACAATAAAGTACTTAAATCCATACACAAGATGTAATTTTTTGTGAAGTTTAATCTTATATCAAAAGTAAGCAAATTGTTCCTCCAATCTTTATAAACTTGGAGAGAATCAATGGTCACCCATTAAAATGCAATATAAAGAGCTTCACTTTGATGTTTAAAAGCATACATTGACTTTCCTTACACAAAGATCAATGCAATACATTCTCTCCTTAGTTTGACTAGAATATACTTGAATTTTATCAAAGTATATGTACCAAAAATAAATAATATTTCATTCTTTCATAAATTACATAGTTTATCTTTGAAGAGAAAGTTACAATTTCCAGAAAATCAGAACCAAATATCAGGTGCAGCACACGATTAAATTTGTCTAATGATAATACATATAATAGAATACAGAATTCTTGTTTGTCTTACATTCCAAGACAGTTAATTTTTCTCCATAATATTTTCTTTCATCTCATGCCTCAACTATTCTTTCAGGGAATAATAATATTATTTATTTAAATTATAGTATGCAGATATAAAAATAAAGAAGGAGATAATGCAGAAAAAGCTTTTAATTTGTTATTTTTCTTCTTAACCTCAAAGTTATTTCTTTATTTTATAGATGGGAATGTACATTTTACGAAAATAAGTAAAAAATAAAATAACAAGGATAGACAGGGAATCTATAAGAAAGGGTTTAAATACTAAATTGTACAACAGGATTTGATTAATAGTGTACAAGATTTGTAATAGAATAAGTTTATTGATAGATAAAAGAGGTGAGTAACTTAAAGATTATAATAAAATAGAAGAAATCATAGTTAGTGTTTCTCAGGAATGAACTTTATGTTAAAAAATTGCTTGGTAATGTTTCATTTAATCACAATCCCAGAAATTAGTAATATCCAATAAACCAGAATAAATTTTTTGTGGGCTGAAGAGAATAGTTAGCTTTAATCACAATCCCAAGAGAAAATAATAGCCAAATAAACAAAAATAGAGTTTGTGTAATTAGGAAACAGTTCTTAATGAGCTGTGGAGTAAAGTTTCAATGAGATCATGATTCAAATTCATCTTTGCTGTTAAAAAGATTCATTAATCTTCTCTAATTGTATATCAGGTTAAACTGTTTAATTTTATAGTGAAAAATTACCAAAATAAAGTAACTAAGATGTTAGAAAAGCAGACTGTTCTTCATAAAATAGAATATTCAGTACCTAGTATTACAGAACTTGGTTATACAGATATCCTTCTTAAGACTTGGCTTTACTTAGGCTCCTATGAAGCATCACAGCAAGGT
This sequence comes from Pachydiplax longipennis, assembly GCA_036926295.1. Classification (NCBI taxonomy): domain Eukaryota; kingdom Metazoa; phylum Arthropoda; class Insecta; order Odonata; family Libellulidae; genus Pachydiplax; species Pachydiplax longipennis. The sequence goes on along the minus strand of JAVFKF010000021.1, from coordinate 183,086 downwards.
TTTCTACATATATATATGTAAATTTTGAAAGATCTGAAGTGTGCTTCCAATTCTTGTACTTAAAGAGTTTATTGAAGAAATCAATTACTCTGGCTATTTATGAAGGTAACAGGGCCATAATATAATATTTAATTCTATGGTGAGAGAGATGAAGGACATTGCTATTAAAAGTGCAGCAGCAAGATACAAGAAAATAATTAAGAGAGAGTAAAGTAGGGGAATCAATAAAATTGTTAACTAAATCGAAAATAAATACCATATCTAAGAATGTGTGGCAGATAGAACTTCTTGGTAGGTTAAGATTATGCATAATCTACACATTGTTAATATCGAAACTGAAGTTATGAAGTTGATAAATTTATTCAAGATATTCCCTATCCTGATATATGTTTTAGGAGAAATGAGGACAAAAGAATCATACTAAAAGCTTAGCTGAACATGAAAGATGGAGAAATAATTTAAAGCGATTAGCTGTGCCAAAGGTTGATATGACTTTTGATTCATTCAACCAGATAATATTCTGTAAAATATTCACATAAGATTGGATTGGACTATAATATGGAGAGGGATAAATGATGAACACCCAAATTATGATTCTTTGTTGAAATTAAAAGAAAGAGTTTAAGTTTTTTAAGTTTAGTATTTCAAAATGAATAACACCAGCAGGTGAGTAATAGATCATATATTCCAAATGATAACATTCCAGAAAGCAATTATGTCAGTCCAAGGTATTGAATTAATTATAACCAATCAACTTCACAGTAAAACATTCACTGACATAATATGAATTCTTGCAGTTTGAGACTTAGCATATTCAGGAAATATATGTCAAAGCACTATTCCATACATCTCAAGATATATAATTATTTACTTATGGATATAGAAAAAAGACCCTAAAGACCACTATTGCTTCCTTCTTGAGAATATTTTGCATAGCCAAAGACGATTGAATATAACATGTTAGGTATGTTTTACATTGCCGAGATAACCATAATAGTGCCAGTTAGAGTTATTCCTTAATTGTGACCCATCTGTCCTTAGAAGATGCAATCACAGAATTCCATCAAACCATGTTCATAAAGCCAAATTAGCAAGAGTATTTGTTATAAATATTTATTATGTGAACATAAACCCTCTTTGTTGGTCTAATTCGTATTATTCATCTATGAAGAATAATATTATAGTTATGTGTAATAACCAGTGTAAATATATAAGTTATATAATAATTTTATGCATATAATCCCAAAGTATATATTGGAGAATCGTACATAAAATACCCGTGAATATACTTTAAGTCATAAAGTTAGACCAGATATCACTTGAAATTATTCAACTTTTTATTAATGTTTAACTTTGCTCTTTCCTTCCAAGAGTTATATCTTTAATTATGTTTTCAAAGCTCAATATAGGCATTGTTTACTATCTTCTACTCCAGCGCCAAGTCGTACAGAAAAGAGACTGCTATGAAGCGTCACTTGGCTCCTATTTTCGGCGGGTACGGCGAAGCTAGATCGTGAGTTGCTGCTCTTTCGTCAAAAGGACGAAATTATTGATATTCGTCTGCAAAATGTGTGAAATACAATTGGATTCATATTGTAGGCTTTGTTTGAAAGAGAGTTTCTCTCTAGTTAATATTTTCACTCGCCTTTCTTCATCTGAGGAACCGGTGTCGAGAATACTAAACTTTGTATACGACGTAAAGGTAAGTATCACGTTCGTGATTTTGTGTGTGGTACGGTATCCATATCACAAAAGATTGCAAAGAATATAAACAACTTTATTTCTACAATCTTTTAACCTCACGTGATGAATATTATTTTTATTCTCATGTCTTCTTTTCCTAAAATCCCGTGCGTATGTTCATAATACGAATATGATTCCTTACTACTACTTTGGTATCACGAATATGTTTAGTATCGTTCTTTCATATTATGTATCATCACTTCTATGTTTTAGATATGCGAAGATGATGGCCTTCCGTCTAAAATATGTTTTCCTTGTGTGTGGAGGATGCTCGAGTTCCAGGCTTACAAAAAGAACGTTCATTACGCTGAATCGGAGATTATGAAATTGTTGGGTAAAACAAGGCTTGTACGTGTGGCAAATACCTGATGAACTAAAGGGAAGAGAGTTTGTAATGGAGGTAAGTACAGTGATTCTTAGCCATTCTATAGACAATTGTTAGGAAATAGTTTGCTTCAGTTAATGGCATATTTATCTAGGGTTAGAGAGAAGGCTGACAATCATAGAAGCACAGTCAAATTTTATATATATTTTAGCCATTTGGTACTCTATTCTCTGAAGAAAATATCAGTGATTTTTCTAACGTCTTTTCCTATATCTGATTGGTAATGTTGACTATAATTGACATTTGGTGGCTGTTTTTAAGGTTGGAATCTTTGTCTATGATTTCAATAAAGCCTTTTCTTCAGATCCTTCACTAAATACATTTTCATAAAAGCCATTCTATACTATATAGTGATTAATATTTTGTGTCAGACTGGTATTATTTACCATATAGTTTTATAATTTGTATTATAAAGATGTTGTGTCACAAAAGTAGATTAAAAATTTTTCTGTCATATTTAACAATCTGTTTATTTTTCAAGGACTAATACAAAAATGTAAATAAAAGGTAACATTCTTTTGATTTGCTGAAATATATTACTGTTTCATCTTGACAAAGTGTTTCTTTTTCTGAAAATCAGTTGACAGCATTTGTTTTAGAAAATTTGCTAGCAGGATACATAAAAATCTGAGATATATTAAGGTCGTATTTAATTTCTAATCTGGTAGATCATCTCCCTTGAAGTTTATAACAGATTATAATTTCTGGTAGAATATCTCCCATTGTGTTAATGTATGTTCATTTCACTTGATTTTAACTGATATGAACCTTTTATTGAGAATTTATCCAAAGTAAAAAACTTTTTACCTGTTTAGAAAATCATCGGAATCTTTCCATCAGAGAATGAAGTTGAGCCAAACCAAGAAGAGTATTTGTTATGTGTAGAAGAGATGAATGAAGAACAGGTAAATACAAATGTTTTAATGCAATATTATTTTATTATTTTAAAATGGTCTTTTATAGACTTAATTTTCAGTGAACAGTAAGCCAATGTTTAACCTGTAAATTATTTCTGGAGAACAGTAGTTAAAATCTACAGTTAAGGAGGGTCTATACCTCGCCTGAAAATCCGTTTGCAGGCTGTTGGCAATTACATCACAATGGGGCTTGTAAATCAGTAAAAAAAATGTGTTTTCATTATTCAACGCATGAAAGATGAAGCTACACTCCCATCTGCCTGTTTTTAATGATGCAAACCATAACGGAGAAAGAAATTTGAGAAGAAATCGACCATTTTTGAAGTGGCTCTCGGTTATAAAGAAGGATATGAACATTTCATCAGATGGGAGTGTAGCTTCATCCTTTAGCATTGAATTAAGACAACTTTCAAGTTTGTAAGTTTTTTAATAATCCTGTAATCATAGAACGTGAGCAAGATGTACAGGGTTTTTTGCAAAAAGGAACTGGCACTGCAATCCACTTCCCCTCATTTTCCTTCACACTTCTTCTTTTTGACGAGGAAACATAGTGAAGCGATGTGAGGCTGATAGCAGAGCCAAGTGTGGGAAATTAGCATGCAAACCTGCCGATAATCTCTCAGCTTAACTTGAAAAAAGTATCATTTATTGAGTAAGAGTTTAAATGGTTAGGTACGATGGAATTGTTCTGGATTTTAGGTAGGAATAACATCAATCCCTTCATTGTGCAGTGGTCTAGAATCGAAAAAAGCTGGCCAAATGACGGAAACGGTTTTTTGAGTGCAGGTTCTGATTCCTTGCTTTGATATTACAAAATGGTTAAATTTTATACTCCTGCTTGTTGTTTTTCAATATCCTAATGCACTAAAAAGAATCATGGTGTCAGACATGAACAATTTTCAGAGAAATGGGCAGTCTTGGATTTTTTGGATAGAAGTCCAAGTTTGCTACTATGTGGAGGGTTTAAAAATAACCTTTGGAATAAACAACGTTGTTATGACCTATAACAATTCTTTACCTTTTGACTGGTTGCTTTCTATTCCTTTCAAAAATGATATTTTGCTCAAAGCATCAAATGGTAGACACCTTTTTCAGACAATTTTTGAGATAAAGTAAGGAATATAAATAGTAAAACGACCTTTGTGCATAGTCTGTTATACCACGTCATAGTCATTTAAGAAGTATTTAGATGTGGAATCTGAAGAAACTGTTTCAATTCAGGTGATTTTGGATTGTTATGAAAAGGGAAAATATTTTTGTAGTTTCAGTTTTAGTCTATCTACAAAGGGGGAAAGTTCATTATTTTTATTTAAAAATAGAGATGGATGGTTTTTTTAATCAAGAAGGACCAGATATTTATGCATCTTTTATAAATTTAATTTAGCCCTTGTCATTTTTGATGGAGTGATTCACTAGTAAATGAATAGCATTGCATATTTTCATTGGCGAACTTCCACGTTGCATCTCGAGGAACTAGTATTCCTGCTTTCCTTCTGAAGTATATGTCAAATCTCGCTTTCATTCCTCAATGCCCATCATTCTATACCTCAAAAATAGCAAAAACAAAAGCATGGGAGATCTCATTGCATTGATAACTGAACCTCTGGATGCTTGGTTGAGTACCCCCAATGACATTCAAATTCCCCTCTTTACTATACTTACCCACTCCACCTTTTGCTAGGAGAACACTCTTCCCCTCGTATGTGGCGATCAGTCAAAGTAATTCCAGTCTCAAAGTATCGACCCCCTTAATGTGATTGTTTATTCTTCTGATAAATGCATAGATGAACCCTTTTCACCATTAATGTACAGCTAGTTCCAAAAAAAACTTACCACCTAAGCCGCAACCCGCATAACAGACGTGAAGCTCCATGAGAGCGAGTCTAGAGTTTTCCACGCATTCTATTGGCTCTTGGAAGGAAGGCGCCTTTTTAAACCGTTTTGAAACGCGTTGAACGTATTTGTACCGTCTTTATTAGCATCTAGTTAAACTAGATTTAGTGCTACTTTTTACTATGTCTGCAGCATAGTATTAAAAAATGAATGAAAATCGGATTTCCTTATTTCGGCCAGAGATTTCTGCGTAATTCACCTTTCTTTGGAGGCGTCGGGTAAACTTACTTTAGCTGCTTCAATTATCCAATAAAAAATTATGCCATTGCAAGATTAAAAAGGATTATATTATTACGTTTTTTATGCTCTTGTCGCCTACAGGACGAACTTTTAAATTTATTTAGAGGAAATTCACAACTATGACTCAAATAGAAACATGAACGAAATCTCTGTAAGGAGAAAAAGAATAATTATGAATAAGAACACAATCAACTGTATTTCAACTAATTTATGTTGCAGAAAAATGTTATCGAGAAGGGGAGCATGAAAACACTGCGAAACCTACTAAGGAAAGCAAAGATGAATAGAAACTTTATCTGGGCGAATACAGTGAGAAAGAATCATTTTAAGTCGACCTGGTAAAGAGCTCTGAAAATTAGACCCAAAACTTATTACAATTAAGTAAACCAAGTAAATTACGATCAACTACATCAGATAATCACATCAAATAGTAAAAAATTTTAAATACCACCAAATCAATTGATAGAAAGTAAAATATCAATTGGTGTGCTATCATCATTTTCTAAGGCAATTGTTTAAAATTCAACCTGCTAATTTAGTATTTTAGAAAATAACATAGATATTAGAATAGTAGCACTCCTAATTTTAATACTGAGGACTACAAAATTTTGTCACGTATCGAATAAAAAATTAGTTTACGACGAAATTAACGCCAGCATCTCGTTACACTTTTCCGAAAATATTGTTCATTGCCAGTCCCTGAAAAACTATCCCTTTAATTAAATCAAGTTCATGTTCCTTGCAAAATTATGCTGTCCCAACTTTTATCTGATGCTAAATCTCTTTCTTGCCCCGTGGTGCAAATTTTGACTCGATTTCTTTGCTGTTGAATTATTCTGCAATACAGAGAAGTATAAATTTTGCTTGATACGACAAATAACGGGGCATTTGGTATTTTAGAATATATGTGTCAACACGTCATTCTGTTCCTCCACCAGACATTCGTGATAACGGTATCAGATGATTATTATTATGATTATGATTTTGAGATGAGATTTGGCTGTTTCTGACAAATTCGCGTCTGAGGTTTTACTAAGTCTTCCAGAGAGAGGGGAGGCCCTCCACACTGGCCCTAGGAGAATCCCCTATTCATTCCTTTGTTGCTTCTTTTTCTTTTGTTTCGTCCATCGAAAGGTATTGTCTATTTTCTCAAAGGAACCATAAAACGGCCGATGGGTGAAGGTGAACTCCTCTCTGAGAAGAAAAACCCCCTTTTCGGCAGATTGTGGATGGTCGTATGTATCCGGGGTAGCGAATTTGAAAGAGCTAATGAGGATTCCCGACCGCACCCCTGCTGAGCAGGTATCAAAGGTTAGGGTATGGTGGCGGCGACCGATCACAAGTAAGGTGGGAAATGGTGGATCCTCGATTTGTAATCTTCGCCGCGGGTATTCCCTTAGGGAATGAAGATATTCAACTCTATTTTTGAGGTAGACGACCTTTCAGGACTTCTTGCAAGGAATACAGTTTAAGATGGTTAAGAAACAACAGTCAGTATGGAAAATCAGAGCCTTAAGACTGATTTGCATATTGGGTATATATTCCAGGTTTTCTATACTTGCATATTGCAGGTTTACATGTTAACACCTGGTTTATTTACATTTTCATTTATACCCGGCGAGCCGCCGTATGACGTATGTCAGGGGGTGTGAAAACACCCACAACACGATTTCCATTGTTATACTGAAATGATTTTCAGAACTATGCGCTAGGTGAAAGTGAGACTAATGATTAATGATCGCTGCATCGGTTTCTGAATGCCTCAGGTGAACTATATAACCCGAATTGTTTGAATGGTGCATAATATGTATAATAATTAAAAGAAAATCACCGTCAATAATTATGAATGATGGGTAAAAGGAGTCATGGAAGAATATCTTAAAAAATAGAAACCAACGGATTGTAAACAGACTTACATGAGAATATTCTTCTAATTCTCATGATTCATACCTTAGCTGTTAAAATATTCTTGGTTCTATATGTAATCCATTATTCCAACATTCACTCCAAGGACCTTCGTAACATCTTTCATCCTAGGCACATCATAATTCTCTACGATCTTTGCGAAGATGTTTCGAATTTTTTAAAATGGTAATGCAAGGAAGATCATTCTAGTTGAAATAGGACCTTCGGAAAATCTGAACGATAACATGAAGTTGACAATTTTTGGGTGTATCATATCAGAATTATAGTATCTCTATATTCTGCTTTTAAAGTGAATGGCATAAACTGTATTAGCTTATACTAAATAACTAATTCAACAACAAAAATGAAAAAATAAGTAATGCTGCCTATCGTCAATTTATATGAATCAAGCTCCTCGTCAATGATTGTTTATTTATAAATATTGTTTTTTATCCTTTATTTTGTCTCTATATTGAGCTCAAAATTTCGTAGTTTGAAATAACTTGAGAAATGAACAATGAACTAGAGAAATGCCATCTAATAATTATTCCTTACGCTTACGAGAACCAAATCGTTTAACTTCTCTTAACAACATCTATAATACAAAGTTGATAGAGCGTTGAAGATGATCTTACTAGATCGACTAATGTTTCTATTATAATGTCACTAAAATATGAATTGAAACGTAAATACGGAATTGTAGACACACCGCATATTCAACGTCGCAGAAACTTGAAGTTTATACACCAATTACCGATAAATTGTATCTCTAAAGTTATTTAGAATAAACCATTGGCTTGCATAGATAGTAATACTAATGTTAGCAATTTCTATCGGTTTGAAAAGACCTCGGAATCTCTTTCCAAAATAAATTGCTGATAAGAAGATGATTTAGGTACTGGCTTAGTGAACTACTCGAACTTTCTTATAGAATTAAAAGAAGGTTGCTACAATACATTGAACATCGCTATTGTATACAATTTCGGAATCCTGGGAATGAACATGCATCAGAAGGAAATTTCTAAAAGTATGGTATGCCATCGACGTTATATTCTGTATATTTGAATGTTAACCATGTTTGACTAAGATATTACTTAAATTGGATAAATGAGTAGTTTCTCTGGAGGCTGTCATAAACGGAAAAAATATGTGTTGGATGAGAAAATTGAGGTGAGTGAGTGCGTTATACTTTAGAAAGAGGTCGTTGCTCCTACTCAAAGTAATCAGTTGGTCGAGGAGGAACGCAAGAAATGCCATTACCTATTGTGATTTATCCAAAAATCTGGAATTAACATACCTCTTACACTTTAGGTTGTTAAATCCATGTGAGTGTATGTATTACTGTTGCCGTAGCTTCTCACTTCCCTATCTCTATCAAAACAGTCTCCCTCTTGAAGTCCTGGTGAATTCATTGCTTTATTCACTTCTTCCAATCACTCCTGTATCTTGCTTTTCAAATTTGTCATGGAATGTGGAGAGATAAAAAGTTTCTCATAGCCAATACATTTTAAATACGAAGGAATATTTTCAATATCACCAAGCGATGAATATGTAGATAGACTAGCCATACCAAACCACCACCCATTCATCTAAATCATTAAAATTCTGTCGAAAAATATGAGAGTTACGCAGGGCCAGCCATCAACCGAGGGGAGCAAAATTTCAACGTGAGCCTCATATACGCTTCCCCCTGTGATATTACAGGGTTGGAATTACAGGTAAAACGGCCCTGGGAAAAACTATTTCACCATGTCCCTATTATTTTGCGTATTTTTAACGTTTTCTACATTATAATAATTGTAAACCTTATAATAAACAATTGAAATATAAATAATGTAGGCAGTTTTGTATACATTCAAAATTAATTGAAAATTTTACATTCATAGCTAACAGTAGCATTCAATGAGCATTATGACCAAACCTCATTCGCACTATCTTTTTGTGTATTTTATATCTTTTAAAGGTGATAAATAGAGCGAGAAGAATGTTTGAGAACGTAATGGTTTGTGACTGCAACCATTTCAAGAGGAATCCACAGAAGAAATCAAGTTTATTCGATTCACACTTCAATGACACCGAAAATAATTAATTAATGAATTCAAAATTAATGTGAAAGATGGTAGTCTCGTATCCGTCATCTTTATTCATTCAGGACAATCGATTCTAGCACATTTTCTCTCAATTGATTTGGACGGTATAGTAAAAATTCCAACTGCATAGATGATAAAATTTACTGATTTTTTACCGATCGAGTTTTAATTTCGATGCTTATCTAATAAAACAAAATTTATCTAAAATACACAGAGAATGCCTCGAGACTTCATACTACATATTTACTTATAGATTTTTTAATGTATTTAAAGTAATAGCCTAGATATGGCCATGAGTTTGCCTTACTTTACTTGTGTAGATTGCATTCACATACGCTGTGATAAAACAGGTGATCGATATGGACTCCTTACGTATATAATTTTAAAGGCTAATAACTGCTCTCTTCAACGATGTATAATATTAGTTACTATTATATTATATAATATAACCAATTATAACCGCAGAGTTTTGGAAGCAAAGGCATCAAATTCGAGGTCTATATATTTTTGGTCCGACAATGATTCAAACAGCGCGGAAATTTTCTTTCTCCCATCTCAGTGCTAAACATAAGCTCAGAGCGGCTCAGAGGCAGGGTTTGCGAAAATTTCCTTCAGCCTGCTCGTGCCTTTCGTCTCAGACTCGAATTTTATGACAGGAAGGGAAGGGAAGGGGGTTTGCCTCGGTATCCTCGGAATAACGGGACCTCGTGTGCGGCGTTTCCCTCTGTGCGAGAAGCAATGCTAGAATATATACTGATTCGTTATAACCATTTTATAATAACTGAATTCTTGCATTACGACATCCGTATTGTTATAATACTATTCTGCTAGGCCAATGCCACCAAACTCAGGATACTAATAAATATTTGCAATATTAATAAAGCAAATAAATCCATTTCAACTCTGCAGGCGGAGTTATGACTCAAGCAGACCATCTCCGCCATGTTTTTCCTCTCTCTCTTTCTCTCACTTCTTAAGGCTCGCTCGGAGGAAATCCACTGCCTGTTATGCGGGTTGCGGCTTAGGTGGTAAGTTTTTTTTGGAACTAGCTGTACTTAATATAAGGACCTCTTTTCCTTTCCAGCAAATTGTGGGAATCTTTCCATCAGAGAATGTTGCTGAACAAAACCATGAGCAGTATGCATTGTGTGTTCAGGAAACGAATAATGTACAGGTGAACGGAATTAAGCATTTTTAACTTTGTTTGAACATTCTAATCATATTTTACCTTAGATTTCATGGAGATTTGGCATTATTTCATGCTACTAATGAAATTTTATTTGCTATATTGAGTACCTTCAAATGTGTGACAAATAATGTATTAATATAGAAATCTGCCTTATTTTTAGGAAATAGTTGAAGAAGATGGTGTGAAAATGGAAGAGGAAAACTATGATGAGAGAATTATAAGCTATCAACTGACAGAGGTAAGATTCATATTGCAGAAATTATTATATGCAAAATAATTTCAATATTGCAAATTTTTTATTATTCACTTTAAAATTTCTATCCAAGGTAAGCTAATGTCTAATGTTAAAACTATTGATACAAAATAGTATTGAAAAGTTTGTTAGAATGTTTTGATGGTATTGTATCTTAAATTTTATGAATATTTAGGAATATTTCATGCTAAAATTGATATTAGAAGGCAATGTCAAGTATCTTTGAAGAAGCAAATGATGATTTATTGATGTAGAAATTTATTTGATTTGTAGGAATTGGTTGAAGGAAATGGAGTGAATTTGGAAGGGGATAATTCTGATGAAGGAATTACAAGTAACCAATTGACTGAGGTAAGTTTCAGATAGTAATAGCAGTGATGTATAGTTCTGCAGACATTTATTACAACTTTTTCATCAAACTTGTGAATTTCCTCTGCTCACTTTACCACTAATTTTGTGTATATGTATTGGAGTTTCTTGCATAACTGTTCTATGTCCCATCTTTTAATAACTTTCAATGTTACATGCACAAGTTTAAACATGTTGCAATCACTTATTTATCCTCCAGTATCTTATATGTGAGAAGTTCATACGTAAAGGTAATCTTACTCTATTTGGTAGTTATAACTGTCTTTGCTTTGTTGACAGGCTTCCAAAGAAACAAAATTGTCTTCAGCAGATGTGGTAAATGAAGGAGAAAATAATGATAAGATATATTTCAAAGAGAATAGTTCCTTATATATTGCTAAAGAATCCTTTGATGGAGAGAATTCAGAGGATGGAGATGAAAGGCAGGCATCTGTTTGTGCTGCAGAGTTGAATTGTACAGACAAACAGGGTGACTTTGAGTTATCAGGAGAGACAGCTACTGTTAAGGGAAAGGGATTGTGCAGTTTTATTTGTGATATTTGCAATAGGAGCTGTAAAACAAAATGGGAATTGGGTAGGCATGTGACGATTCACTATGAAGATAGACCATATGCTTGTAGAATTTGCGGCAAAAGATTTAAACATCAGGATGGCAGACTTAAGCATGAGATTTTGCATAGGAAGCAGGAGAATATCCCAAAGGGAAAGAAGTTGTACACGTGTGGTACTTGTGGAAAGCATTATTGCAGCAAAGTGAGCTTGTATAATCATTCATATGTACACACTAAGAGGTATTGCTGTAGTGTTTGTGGAAAATGCTTCCCCAGCAATACAAACCTGCAGAATCACATAAGGACACATACACAAGAAAAGCCATTTAAATGTGATAGCTGTCAAAAGTGTTTTACTGAAAAAGGACATCTAGAAAGACATGTTGCTACTCATTCCTCAGAGAGACCGTTTCCATGCAATATTTGTGGTAAAATCTTTAAATATAAAAGTTACAGGCATTATCATGAGCTTACTCACCAAAAGAAAGTTTAAATTCCTTACAATCCTCAGTTGATTTTGTCCTTTTATTCATCATTTACTATTTAGGAATGAAGACATTCTGTTCTGGAACTTTTCATATATTTAATTTGTTGTTTACTGTATTGACTAATAAATATGTTAAATAATTAAGTATTTTAAATTAGAAGCCTTTATTTTTAACATGGTAATGTTAATTCTGGCATAAAAATAAAGTGGTAAGTATGATTCACATTTGGGTCAATAAATATTTTTTCCATAATGGTAATATTTGCTAGTACAAATATGTATAAAAATAACAATGTGATGAGTCATCAGTTATTTCTTAAAACTTTATTCATTTTTAGCAGAATTAAGTTTAATATTAAGCTAGTTATTTGAATAGTAGTAGAATAATGATGTAGGATATGGCCCTATATATAACTTACAAGAGAATTGTATGTGCTGTTTCTATATTTGCACAGAAGTCTACATGATCTTATTTTGAAGACATTCAGCATGATAGGAAATCAAATCATTATGGCATAGTGCAATTAAATTAAGGCGAAATCATGTCATCATCAAAGGTAAAATAAGATACCAATACTGTCAAGAGAATTAGGTGCAGATTTTGATTTTTTGAACCAATTAATTTGGGTCTATTTTGCAAGAAACAAGGTCTTTTCTGGTATTAATATCTTCCTCATGGATTTTTCTTTTCCTATGTGTTTTTCGCTTTGCTCTTAAAAAATTTGGATTAGGGTGTCTTGGGAGAATCTATAAGAATGCATAATATTTTGGGAAAATTCAGAAAGAATTGTAGTGACCTTTTGTCCTATTATTAGAGGAGAAAACCTCCAGTGGAAAAGTTTCTTAGAAAATACTGATATTTTCTGCCGGTCAAAATCGTACTAGTTTATTGATAACATGAAAAACTGAACTGATATTAAGATTTTAATGGAAAAAGGCTGTGTGAGGAGTTGTTATGCTTCTAATCCTACTACTTTTTGGAAGGTTTGTACTGCTCTCATCAATTTGATCTAAAAGGACAGTTTTTATGGTTATAGGTCATTAAATAGTCCTAAGTTAGAGGATTACAAATTTTTATACTTACACGAATTTCAATTTGGTATGTTTTCCTTATGAAGTATGTTACAAAGATAAGTAATTTCATCTCATATTTATTAAGGATATTCATGGTGATGATAATTCAGGCTTCTAGTGAAACAAAGAGAACAGTCTTGCTGTATTTCAGATTTGTGTTTATGATGCTTTTTGTGAAAGACAACAGCAATTTTCAAAAAATATCTGTCTAAGATTTGGAAGTTAACTGAAACAACCAAAAGTAATGCCTCAAATTTATTTTCAAAACATTCTCAATTGCATTTTGTGCATCTCTGGTCATAATGACCAAGTGTTATCTTATGTGTATTTTTTCATTGTGACCATGAATGTATCTCACCATATGATTCTAATGCTTCTTATGTATTTGTGTAAATAAAGAATATAAAATAAAATGTTTTCTCAATTTCTCATCCCATCATTACTCAGTCATTAGTTATTTCGTTTCAAAATATTTGTTACACGACATTTAAAATTGATAAAAATTGTTTATCAGGATGTCTTAATTACTTGCCTAACTAGTCAGTGTTTTAATATTGAATGACTAATATGGAAAGACATTGTAATTACCTTAAAATTGTGGATAAAATCCTATTTTATAGGATTAATTTAAAAATTAAGGGGACAATATATGCTGTAGGTGGAATTTGGGGAAGAAGAGAGAATTAAGAACGGAAAATTTAAGAAATGAGACCAAAAATTGTGAATGATAATTGAAGGCCGAATTTTTTATATTCTCTATCCATATATATCAAAAACCAACTATATGTCCTTTAAATTTGCTAAAAATATGTAAGTAGCATTTAAATCTTTCAAAATCGGCGGTCAGATAGAGTGCTATGCATTATGGGCAATATGGCGCTTCTCCATTGTCTGAGAGAAAGGAGAGATAAAATCCAAAATGGCCAAATACTTCCCCGAAATTCCAATATAATTTGGAATATTTGAAATAGGCGGTGGAATAGTTTGAGGTGCATTGTGGGTAGTGACGTATATAGAGAAAGGCTTAATAGTGTTCAAAGGGGTGAACACTTTTACTTTCATTTCAAAAACTGAGCAAAAATGGGCGAAAAACGCCAGTTAATGAGGTTTTTGTCCTCCAAATGATTAACCCTTTCGCATTTCGTCCTTCAAAAAACGCACTCAAATTCCGTCACTTTCTGAGGGCGCTACTAGTACTCTTAACAACCTTAATTATATATCAGGATGACTGATGTCAACTTCAACTTCCCATTGGTGTAATGGTTATAGTGTATTGACCTAAATATACTGCTATTCCACTCAGTATTCACCTGATTCAAATCCCCCTGAAGACATATTTTTCGTCGGGTCTTTTTCTAATAACTCACCAATTTAATATATTTTTAAAGCTTCTTCGGGTAATTTTTGAAAGTAAATCGGAATTAAATTAAAATTGGAATAGATTTTTATTATTTATTCGGCAATGAAGATCAAAACTTCAAGCAATCCGTAAAATCTTTCGTGATTTTCATGGAATTAGACTCTCGTGAATTATTTACTGAAATTCGAACTCTTTCAAATTTAATATACGAAAAAATCGACTTAATTTCGAATTTATGCGGTAATGGGAACTGATGAATTCAATTGTTGATATTTTTATCGAAAATTTACGTAATTTTATCGCTTAAAGATGACTTAAAAACTATAATTTTTGTTTATCTAGTCGTTTGCTTACTTTGAAGATTTTTCTGTTATTTATATTTGATAATAGTTTTAAAAGTCTAGTGTATTCATTGCACTAATTAATAATATAATGGACATTTTTATTTTCAGGAAGGATTAAAATATACTCAAGGATATACACGCCAAATAATCTTTATTACAAAATAAGTTACACAACAGTTCGATGTTTATAAATAATTTTCCCTTTTGCTTGAATATAAGCATTAATAAATTAATACATGGGCAAATCTTTAAGAAACACTTAAGTAATACAAAGGAAACTTAACAATTCTTATAAACGATAATCCATAACTGATTAATTACCAAAGAATCTCATTTTGTAAATACCGCAATTGTTGTAAAGTTGCTGAGTATATTATGAAAACCAAAAAGTACTAATTCCAATTTCTATGAAAAGAGTTTGAAGTTCGTATTACTTAAAAGAAAAGAATATCCGTAGTTGTAAATTCTCTTATTTCAAATCTATCTTAAGTACTTTTTCATCTTTATATACGAAGTAAATTTATGGGGAAGAATTAGCGAATAATTAGTACCGATTGCAGGTAATTTATACTCAACTCTAATATTAAAGTGTTTCAAATTTCGCTCTCATTTAAGTGAACTAAATAGCAGAAGAGAATATTGATAAAGTTCAGGCTTTTGCCGTTTGGGGTACCAAAGTATGCCTGCAATGTGCTGCCACCTGAAGGAGACACGCCGAAGCTCATAGCAAATCCATCATCCCATTTAAAAACATTAAATACATTTTAATATTTACTTACGAATGTTTATTTGTAGGAAACACATTTGATCTCCACTCTATTCTATTCAAATGCTTTGGTTGGTCTCTAAGTATACCTTTCATGTGTTCTAACGAGCAGTTTGTTTTATTCTCAAGCTAATGACGTAATGTTATGTTTAAATTACTACAAAAGCAAAAGAATAAACGATACCATTTTCGTAGGTCTGTCTTAAATTTAACTTCCGATTAATTAATTTATTTATTTTGCAAAGAAATTACATAATGAAATCGACGAAATTCTTTTCGTATTATTTAAAAAATTACATTTCTTTAGAAGCATTTTTAATATGAATTGTCTTTAATTTTGATAAAAATAACATACGAATATTTGTAACTTAGTCGATTTACACTTTATATGGAATATTTGGTATCGTAATCTCGATTTTTCAAGAAATTAACGTATTTAATAATATTCTATTTTTCTAAAATAAACTAAATCTTACAGGTTAGTTTTTCCATTATTAATTCACATCCATTGTTTAATTTAACAATTCTTGCAACTTTGATACTTTATTCATACATCGGACGCAAGATTTAGAAGCAAACTTCAAGTAGATAATCTTTCCAATTGTAATAATATACATAAGTCAAACAAAGGATTCTAAGAAATTACATTTTATATTCAGAAATATTTAATAAGGTGACTGTAGTCAGAATTATCATTATAATCTTTCACCTTTGAAGACATACTCAAAATAGTTTAAAATATTATTTCCTGATGTGATATCTGGCAAAAATTCCTTAACGAAGAATTGTCCAAATTCAGTGTCAAAGGAAGACAGTCCTTGTACGAACATTAGATTATTTTTGTGAAAATGGAAAACGCCGTAATCTTATGCAACCCGCATAAGCAGCACTGTATCTTGGGTTGCTAAAGTTACAGGATACAAATCAATCCACCAATTTTCTAGAAATTTCACAATCATGCTAAAAGCTGAAAAAACTACCACTAAAACTGGGAAAATTTAAATGCATTAATAAAACTGAATTTATAAGATTCATGTGGGAATCCCAATAGATATAGTGGCACAGAAATATTATTTATTATCAGAATGAAAACAAATATATGAGATGAGTTAATAAAACTGCCTAAAACAGTTAAGATTGAAACATCATTTTAAACCACAAAGGAAATTAAATATCCAAATACAATGCTTATTTTAGCAAATGTTAACCTTTACCTATAATATTTAGTAGATTTAACATCATTTCATAGTGCCTTTTTTCCAATAACACATTAAATTTATACAAAGAATACTTCCAAAAGAGACTTACTTTGGATTCTACAGCAGGAATCAATGGCATTTAGAAATCATCCCCATTTGGACAACATTGTCACTGATACTTGTCTTAATACAAAAAACAAGAAGTCTTCATTATTCAGAAATCTTAAGGTAAAGAGATAAGTTGGTGAAAGCATGCAGAAGAAAACTGCTGTGTCAGTTTATGTTAGTTTCTACTCTGGAAAAAGTTGTGTTTCACCATGGACTATACCAGGTAGGCCAGTGGCCCCGATCACAGTGCCCCCTAGTGATAGTGCTACAGTGCTGAAAACCATCAAGCCGTACCCATACGACGATCCAGGTGTGTTAGAATTGAGTTTACACGGTGCTGATATACCGAAGCTGGCGGACGCCCCGTTCGTGTGGCTAAAATCGAGGCCTAACCCCGATCTGCGGAAAATGATCTCCCTTCTTTCCGCTCAAGGTATAATTAGTAGGCAATGTAATATAAAGTGTGCGTTCCATGCAACAGTCATCGCGAAAGCATCAGCAGGTGCCCGATTCATCCTGGACTTATCGCCATGGACGCAGTATTATAATTTGCCTAGATTTAGCCTTTTAGACGCCGCCCATGGCATCACCAGGCTAGCACCGGGAGTCCACTTAGCCAAACTAGATCTAAAGGATGCATTTTTCCAGATCCCAATCAAGCGTCCCTTCCGTATGTTCTACGGAATAGATTTAGATGGAGAAACCTACGAGCTGAATCGCCTTCCGATGGGGCATACCCTGGCCCCGGCGATATTGCAGCGCTTGGCTAGGTCGGTAGCTGATGAGATCAGACTCCAGTTCGATGTCATCATGATCCCGTACTTAGATGACTGGCTCCTTGCAGCGTATGATCTATCTCATGATACCGTGAGAAGAATAATGGAATTCCTTCAAGAGGATTTGGGTATCACGCTTGCACTAAACAAATGTATACAGGAGCCCGTGACAAAACTTTTATATCTAGGAGTGTGGATTGACACTGTGCAGCAAACCTTAGAACTGGACCCGGCTACCATGGCCAGGTTACACATGATCATCTGCCTAATTCCAAGGCTACGTACAAGGGACTTACCAAAAGCTGCAGGCTTCATTTCGTGGTGCATTTATGTCCTTGACCTTCCTAGATTTGTGATTTCGGACGCATATAAACGATGTAATAAATGGTTAGTGTTAATGTGGAACGACGGAATTTTTCACAGGAAAAGGTCCTTTTTTTTTCTTAATTATAGTAATGTTGAAGTGTTTACTGATGCTACCCCGAGACAAGGGGCTATTGTTGTACCCGCTTTGGGCATAGAATATGTTTATAAATTTCCTGAAGAAACCCCGATATATCAAGCTGAGGGTTGGATGGCAGTGTTGGCGCCATACATATTATTTAAGAAAGGCATTGTTAATGTAAACAATTTAATTACGGTTAATGTAGACAACCAATCTGTTGTATTTGCACTAAACAAAGGGCGTGGATTGTTATTTAATGATAATAATGTAAAAGGTATGTACTTATATATAATAAAGGAATTGCCCCGCAAGGTGGCCTGGCGCTTCGTGCCCGGCCGTCTCAATCCTGCTGACCGTCCTTCAAGGACCGTCCCATTATAGATATGTCCGGTACAGCCAAAGATGGCGGCCGGGCATATAAATAGTGGGAACGAGAGAAGACGCGTCAGTTGGCTTTTGAGACGCGTCGGGTGAGAGGCCCATATCATCATCATATTTTTTACACTCAAAAAATTTCTAAAACTTTCTACTGCAAATACTTCTGACTCTTTGAGCACCAGATTCATCTGCACTAACTTCAACTCTTATATTCTCTTCACTCTTCTGTACAATGTATTACATCAATTCATAAATTATGCAACAACAAGAAGAAACTGGAATAATCTCACAATGAGAATCATATTCCTAATAATTTAAGGGAAATAAAGAAGATATAAAAGCTATTTTCTAATTTCTTCACCTTTCTTTTACAATACTGGATAAGATAAATAACACATTGTATCTACTAAATTTTTATTTATTTCATAATATACTCCGTAATTATTTTGTATTATGCCTACATATTAATATTGATTACATAAGATATTGCCAAGAGACTCGTGGCATTCTACAATGGTAATTTATCAATTAATAACTATTTCAAAATACTCTTTCCAGCAACAAATTTATGTTATCCATTTTAAATTATTAATAAATATTGGATCTGTAGCCAAAAAGTTTACTTATTCATCAAACAATTTAATTCTTACTCAAAAACTGGGAACTAGAGCTCAATGTTGGAAAATGGTCAGCAATTACTTTTTCAAAAAGAAATTAAGTCAAACAAAGTTCAGAAATATTTCAGAGACCAATCGAAACTGTATTTTAAGAATCTTACATGTCAGATTATATGTTTCTATTTTATGAATAAAAGCTTCAAAAAATTATGTTAAATCACTGCAATGCATTCAGTTATTCAGAAATCTGTAGCTTGGTAAAATGTGCAGAAGAAATCTGCTTTGTGAGTTAAAGTTTGTACTGAAGATAAAATATACACAGCAAAAAATAACACCAAAGACCATACAGGAGCTCAGGATATAGGTTATATATATATTGGTGGTCTGAAAAGTTTCTGACATTTTGCCATTTCTCAGCATGTTTTCTGAAAATCTTCTGAAGATTTCTGGATAATCTGGGTTCTATTGTGTACATTTAACATCCTTTCATACTGCTCTAGTAATACCTGAAATTTATACAAAGAATACATTCCAAAGAGACTTACTTTGGATCCTTCAGTAGGAATCAATGGAATTTAAAAATCATCCCCATTTGGACAACATTGATACTGATACTTATCTTAATACATACAACAAGAAGTCATCATTAACAAATCTAAAGGGAAAGAGATAGATTGGTTTAAGTGCACAGAAGAAAACTGCTTTCTGAATTAAGTTTGCACTGAAGATAAAAAATACACAAAAGAAGACATACACCAAATACAGTACTGGAGCTTTCTTAGTCAATTAAATATAGAAAACTACCTTTCACGTTCAATTCAGCACATCTTTTTAGATTCCATAACAATAAATGAAAATCCAAACATTTTTCTCACTTCATTTTACTATGAAAAAGAACAATAAAATTTCTATGTACATCTAAAGATGAGATGACTTTATCCTTCATTGATAAATTGACTTATCTTATTTTTTCATAGGATAATTTTATTTATTTAATTTACAATGACATCAGAAAATCATATACAGTATTTAACATTTTAAGATAATAATTTAAGACTCAATCCCACTTAATGATTTGCAATCTTCACATGAAACACATGTTAAAGATACTGATTTAATGCAGCTTTCTCCCTTCCCAAGATGCACTGCAACATGATTTAGCCAATCTATCATTTCATTTGATATATGAAAATAATTGATGATATTAAAGTCATCATCCACACCATTTAAGACTTCTTAGAAAACCCCCATAATCCTGGTAGACCTTTTTCGGTCTACCCGGATTATGCGGTAAGCGGTTATTGTTCAAGACATTTGGTTGCTTCTCTAACGTAGAAGCAATTGCCAATGATTTAATTATTTATTAATGATCTTTGATTAAAATCAAGTCCTACTTCCTTAAAAAAGTTAAGGAACTAGGACTTGTTATAAATGAAGAAAAGAGTAATTATCTAAAAATGAAGAGAGGTCCAGATAATATAACTGACGAGATAAATATCGATAGTTTAACTTTTGAGGGAGTAGGGGCATTTAAATACCTTGGTTCAGTTGTCAATCAGAATAATGATTTAACTGAAGAAATTAGGAGTAGAGTTGCCGCAGGAAATTGGGCTTATTTTGCCTGTAAACAGCTTATGGCGTCAAAATTGCTGTATAGACATAGCAAAATGAAAATATATGGATCAGTCATAAGACCCATTGTGACCTAAGCATGGTCCATTACGAAGAAGCAGGAAGATATGCTCAATGTGTTTGAAAGGAAAGTGATGAGAAGAATCTATGGCCCAATACAAAATGAAAACGGACTGTGGAGGATTCGGACAAATGAAGAAATAAATGATCTTATTAAAGGAGAGAATATTGTTCAATTCATTAAAGCCCAGAGGATCAGGTCATCTACACCGCATGAAACCCTTAAGATCCATTAAGAAAATGGATGACTGGAGACCCACAGAGGGAAGACCAAGAGGCAGGCCTCGTTAAAGATGGAGTGATAGAAGATCTGAGGAAAATGGGAGTCAGGAACTGGAGGACCGTTGCTACTGATAGAAACGCCTGGAGAAGAGTCGTGAAGGAGGGCAAGGTCCACGGAGGACTGTAGCACCAGAGGAAGAAGAAGATCTTTGATTAAAATAGGTGTCGTATTTATTTTCGTTGCTGTTTGCTGATGAATTTGATACCAAACAGTTAGTAGAATGATTGATATTTAACAATTTGGCTATTTTTTTTAATTCCACCCATTAAAAATGAAAGTAATAGTTCTCTGAAATAAAAGATAAGGTTACTTAAGTTTTAAATTAAAAATACAAAATAATTCTTTAATTTAAAAGAAAGGATTATTTTAAAAGATTTATATTAGGTTTAGAAATCCTTCAGACAATAAAACAATTTTCAACGCAAAGCACTGTTTTACATTTGCTACACCAAAAACGTGTCTTTTCTCTTTCTTTCCCTTCCTTAAGTGTTCTTGCACACGAAACAAGATTTTTGCAGATTTTTTAATCCAACAGAATTTGGAATTTTCTCCATAAAATGCCTAGCAGTCAGTCTATCTGGTAAGTTTTCTTTTGCATCACCATTTCCCCTCACTTTGACACAATATTTTTCAAGAAGCTACTTCACAATGTGATGAACACACCCAAACGCAGCCAGAACTCACAGAGAAGTGAGGATAGATGAAAGTATGTATGCATGTTCAATTTCTGCAAATCTTGGAACTACATGGAGGCTGGAATTCCCATAGAAAGGGTATTCCACATTTAGGACAATGAAAAAGATTTTGCGAGGGTGCCTCTCATTCACAGGTAGGGCCATAAAATTGGGGAAGGCCAAGTATGGGGAAGGAAGAGCAGGTCAAACGTTTTTGCCGCAGTTCTCTTAGGAAAACGTTTTTAAACATTCCCCACAGTTTAAGGGTTAAGTGGAAGCCCTGAAACATAAATGTCATAGTTTTCTGTTTGAAATGCATTGTTTAAATAAATAGAAAAACTATCAATTGTGGAAGCAACTTGAGGTTTGTATTTCCTTAAAGAGAAAGACTAGTGCTCATTATTAAAAGATATTCAGTCTTTTGCTTGATCTTAAGTTTACGATGTTAAATTCAAAAAAGTGTTATACAACAAAAACATAAGCAGATTAGTGGTTTATGGTAAATTAATGATAAAGATATGTCCAAATTTGGCTTGAATGTATCAATGATTCAAAGTTGTTAATATTACTACAAGAAAGAAATTTTTACACCAATTGGAATGACTTCAACAAGTTAATATTATTTGGACAAGTTTTTGAAAATGTTGTCCCTTTTTTGAAATATGAAAAAACTGCCATTTTTGAAAATTGGCAATCACAAAAAATTTCACAATTGAGAAGCTTGTGCTATTAATTACAAAAATCAGAGTCAGGATTATATTTCATAAAATTTACAGGAATTTTTCCAGTTTTCTTAGTTTATTACTGGATTGAGAAATGGTTGATGTGCACAGTTCGAGATGCAAGCTAATTTCTCTCAATCTAAGTTTATACAAATACTCATATCATGAAATGCTTTTACAATTAATCTAAAATATTTTTGGATTATTCCCAACCATGGTTGAAATTAGCTGAAAGGAATTAAGTATGAGATGCTAAGTTTTGGTTGAGCTGAGATGGAATCTGTGATGATTTCATACTAAGAAATGGACAGGATGATTCGTGCAAGTTGTGACTGCAAACACAATTTTTAAAACAGATTAAAATTAGTTTAGAGCTAGTATTTGCTCCATACATAAATTCACAATTATATTGGAACATTTTGCATACTGTTTGGAAAGAACATTTGTCTTTAAACTGATATATATTAGGAGCCAACTTTGATCTTCTACTTAATCTAAATCACTCTAAAACTATTCAAAAGACATTAAATCAGTGGAAGGTCGTGACTCAGCCATAATTATACTACAACAGGACAACCACCTAACATTATGGAAAGGGAATCTTTCAGAAAATGTTAGACATTTAGCCTTGAAGCAGAATGCCATTTTTTTGAAACCATGTCTTTTATCTTTAGAAAAACATTTATTTAAATTGATTAAAGAAGTAGACAATATAAAATAAAAGAATATCAATTGGTACACATTGCATGAATCTCAGCCACATAAGTTCTATAGCCACAAGCTTAAGTTAGTGGTAATGCTATTGGTAGCTTTGTAGACTGGTTTAATGCAAAATCTAACCTTAGAATAAGTCTCCCAATTTTTTATAAAAGACTGAAATTTATAGCTATGTTTTCATGGAATGTATTCTGAGAAAAACTATCATCATTCAGGTTTGACTGCATTTATTGAAAAGCAAGATGGTCTTATTAGTAAATGATATAAATTGCATGAATAATTACAAATGCAATGGTAGCAGAATTTAGATAAGATTAAACCACAATTTGTAATAAACTGACTAATGTTAAACAACCATTTGAATACAAATGTAGACAATTATTTTAAGTCAAACACTCTTAGTTTTAAAAAACCATATAGTAAAGGAAATGAGAGAAAATTTTGAGACAGAAAGACAGACATTTTCTGATAGAATGTTTTCGAATATTAAATCTTTTTTAAATGACTTAGTTTATGTCTAAGCAATGTCTGTTTTAATTTAAACATTTTATTGCAGACTGAGCAACAAAATGGTCTCTCTGAGGAATGAGATGCAACATGTCTTTTTCGATTTTCTTTTGTGATGAAACACTTTCACAGATATCACATTTGAAGGGTTTCTCCTTAGTGTGTATTCTTAAGTGTGTCCGTAGAAGTGAATTGCTATAGAAACATTTTCCACAAATACTACATGAAAACCTGTTAGTATGCAAAATTGAATGGTGATATAAGCTATCTTTGCTGCAATAATGCTTCCCGCAAGTACCACATGTGTACAACTTATTTCCCTTTGGGATTTTCTCCTGCTTTATATGGGATATCTCATGCTGATGTCTGCCATTCTGTTGTTTAAATCTTTTGCTGCAAATTCTACAAGCATAAGGTCTATCTTCATAGTGAATTCTGACATGATTACCTAAAATATATTTTGATTTACAGCTCTTCTTGCAAATATCACAAACATAATGACACAATCCCTTTTTCCTAACACCATCTGTCTGTTCTGATAAATCTAAGTCATCCTGTTTCTCTGCGCAGAAAAACTCTGCAGCACAAATAGATGCCAATCCTTTATCTCCTTCCTCTGAATTCCCTCCATCAATGTGCTCAGAGGATTCTTTAGTATTACATAAAGAACTATTATTATCCATATATAGACTGTCATAATATACTTCTTCATTTTCCACAGCAGGTGAAGGTCCTTTTGATTGTTCACAATGCTGTAAGTCAAGGAAATCCAGTAATTATGATGATCATTAAAAGATAACAATAAAAATGTAATGAAAGATTCTAAGGAAAAAGCAAATATCTTAAGTGAATATTTCCACAGCTTGTTTACATCCAATAGTCCACTAGGCACCCTACCAGAAGTTGACAAAATGACAAGTGACAAAAATCACATTCAGGGAAGAGAGAATTTTAAACTTATACGGCAGATTAAGCCAAATAAAGATCCTGGTGTTGGGGATATACCAGTCCTGGTATTCAAAGAATTAGCAGAGCTTAGGCCCTTTTCTTAAAGTAATATTTGAAAAATCTATGAGCGAAGGTAAGGTCCCGAAAGGTTGGAAAATTGCAAATGTCACCCCAATTTTTAAAAGCGGCATAAAAGGTGAGTCATCAAATTATAGACCCATGTCATTAACTTCATTGAGTGATAAAATAATGGAACATATAATTACTAGTTCCTTAATGGATTTTCTCAAAACCTTCAAGTTCATAGTTTAGAATCAACATGGTTTTCGTAAGACACGATCCTCTAAGTCACAGTTAGCGTTATTAATACATGATATCTTGAAATATACCAAAAGTAAAAGACAAGTCGATGCAATATTTTTCAATTTTTGGAAAGTGTTCGATAAAGTCCCACATCATAAATTGTTATACAAATTAAAACTTTCGGGCATCAATGAAGGAGTAATAAGATGGATAAAAGACCTCCTGTCCGATAGTGAACAATGAGTAGCATTAGATAGTATTAGTTCCAATCTAGTCAAAGTGACCTCTGTTGTCCCACAAGGAAGCGTAATCAGACCATCATTATTCTTAGTATACATTAACGACCTTAATGAAAACATCGACAGTAACATTCGAATATTTTTGGATGACATGGTTATTTACTGAGAAATAAAAAATAATGACAATAGATTAAGCCTGTTGAATGATTTAGATAAAATAGTGTTACGACTGGCAATTGGAGCTTAACATAGATAAATATTCATTAGTTAACTTTTTGGAAAGAAAATCCTTTGTCAATTATAATTCATATAGCCATTGAGGGAAAACATTATCAATTGTCGATTCGGTAAAATATCTTGCAATAACCCTCATGAAGAACTTAACTTGGGGTACCCACATCCATAACATATGTGAGCAAGATCTAGAGAAATTAGGCTTCATCAAAAGAATAGTCGGTATAAGTGAAGATAAAGTCCATGAGCGATCTTACTTAGCACTATTTAGGCCTCACCTCGAGTATGCATGCAGTGTATGGGACCCTGCAGAAAGTGTTATATGCAAGATAGAAAAAATGCAATGTAAAGCAATATGCTTTGTAAAAAATTGCTATGATAAATCGGAGATGCTTCAGGATGGGAACCTTTAGAAATCAGAGATTTAAATTACAAATTCAGACAGTTCATAGAAGATGTGCCCTCCTTGCTATATAGGCCAATCTGATGAGAAATAGATGCAAGTAGATTCAAGAATTCATTTTTTCCAATACGCAAAAATGATTGACTAGGAAAATAGAATCATGGTGATTGAACCCCCTGCCACACACTGAAAGGTGGCTTGCAGGGTATTCATGTAGATGTATCATTGCTTCAACAGAACATTAAAATTAAGTAACAGAAAATTCTGCAAGATTGAAATTATTTTTCATATTAAGACTTGTACAATATGAATCTTACCTCAGTCAGTTGATTACTTCCAATGTCATCATAGTTTTCCTCTTCTATTTTCACACCACTTTCTTGAACCAATGTCTAAAAACAAGACCGATTTTTATATTAATACATCATTTGTCATACATAAGATAGTCAATATAGCCATGTTATTTTATCTGTTGCAAAAAATGAAATTTCTAGCATGAAATAATGCTAAATATTTATATGACTAAAGATACAATACAATGGAAATGTTCTAACAAAGGTTTTAACGAGATTCTATTTACCTGTACATTATTAGATTCTTGGACACACAATACATACTTATTGTGGTTTTTCTCAGGTTCATTCTCATATGGAAACATCCCAACAATTTCCTGAAAAGGAAAAAAGTAAAAGCATAGTAAAAAGCTTCGTGGTAGTATTTAACAAAAGAAAAAAAACAATCATATTAAACTACCTAAGAGATGATTTCCTTTTACAGGATATATTTATAACTATCTATACATGATCTTGAGATATTTATTTACTTTTGCAAAGAGAAATGTGGACAATATTATTGTTTTATTTAAGAAAGCTAAAATATCATGGGGACTCAAATTAGCACTACAATTGCATTAAATCAAATACTGGCTAAATTAAAAATTCTTTTCTAAAAACAAAAAACAAAATTCCTAAAAATGACTACAAAATATAGTGCTCACCTCTAGTCTAAACTGTTTTCCTTGCAACTCTTGTGGAATTTGCCACTCCACTACGTCAATTTCTTCTTTAACAGCTACCTACAGAAAATAGTGATTCAATTAATAATGTATGAATTAATTAAAATCACTAGTCGAAAGGATATGATCTAAAATTATGAATTACCATGATGAAATTGTAATTTTAATTTTAAATTATTAGTGTGATTTTTGAAAAGACTTACATCCTAAATATCAAGCCTAGATATGGAAATAGAAAAGAATGCATAATATTAGAACAAATATTGTAACTCTTGTCATGTTAAAGAAATGAGAATTGCATTACCAATCACATTGATTTGATCAAGTTTTTAGAATACATTTTTAAATTTCATACACGTAAGTTAGATACTTATCTAAAATTGAAGCCATTGATTATACATAAAAAATTATGAATTATTTTTAACAAAAGAATAGCACAGAGTAAAGAGGTTTTTAGCCAAGGTTTAAATAA
The DNA here is from genome assembly GCA_036926295.1 of Pachydiplax longipennis. NCBI lineage: Eukaryota > Metazoa > Arthropoda > Insecta > Odonata > Libellulidae > Pachydiplax > Pachydiplax longipennis. The sequence continues at coordinate 155,788 of JAVFKF010000021.1, read as the reverse complement.
CTTGGGTAAGGTGTAACTTAGCACAAATGAGAAAAAGATGGCAAGATATTACTCATGTACATGACAATGCTATGATATATATAACTTAAGGAATTTATAACTATTTTAGTAATTATAATATGGTCAGACATCTAATATTTCTATTAAATTAATACTGAATATATTCAATTTGACATCTTAATCATGCTATAAAATTAAGTAAATAGTTACAAAAATAAAGTTTAATTGATAATAGTTTACAAATAATAAAGTTAATGATAATATGCTTACCTGTTCGTCTGCAGCACTACTGTTTTCTTCCGGTTCCAGTTTAACATTCTGCAAAGATATAGTAATAAATGTAAATTTAATTTATTGCATAGGATTAAATTATTTATTAATAGTCCTTGGTAGAAACAGTATGAAAATACTTACCGTTTGGATTCCCTCTGATTCTAAACCACCAATCGCTTTGTCAACATAAGTTTCGTTCGGTTCCTGAAAAGTAAGGAAAAACCCAATAAATTATCCAGCTGCACATTTACATTGTTAGTTAAGCTTTAAAATGATTCAAAGAAAACATTTTCAATTTGAAGCCATTGATTATTGGTAAAGTATAAATTACTTTCAACAAAAGAATCAGACTACGAGTTTTAGACAGCGTTTACATAATTTAAAGAGTGAGATGCAACTTAGCACAAATTATCAAACGACTGCATCATACTATTTACTGGATTATTTAAAATTTAGCTTACTAGTTTAATTTTCCAAAGAAAGGGTAACTTCAACACAATTTGCATTTGAAAGACTAAATACTATATATTAAAATTCAACTAATTTACAGAAATATTGGTCAACATGTTAATCACAAATTTGATTTGGAAATTATTGATTAATTGCATAACTAAGGAATTCACAATTAAACTAATAACACTAATATGCTCAGGTATATATACTTTTTCCATAAAATTAATACTATAAATTACAATTAAATCAACATGTTAATCACATTATTTCCATTTGGAACCATAAAATAATTAAATATTATTTTTAAAATATCATGAATCACAATGAAAATGATAAATAACCAAGTTAAAGTTACTAGCAACAGTTTAATTAATAAAAGTTCACGAATAATTGTTAATCAGATTTACGAACATATGCTAACCTTTTCCTCTGAGGCACTCCAGTCTTCTTCCGATTCCGGCAATTCTTTAACATTCTGCAAAGATACAGCAATAAATGTAAATTTAATTTATTCCCTACAATAAAATTTCGTATTAATATTCTTTCGTAAAATCACTACAAAAAGGCATACCGTTTGGATTTCCTCTGCATCAGCATCAATTGCTTCGTCAACAGAAGTATCGTTGGATTCCTGAAAAGGTTCCAAAACTTAATAATTTATTCAACTGCAAATAAGGATAATGTTAGTAAATCTTCAAAATGCCAGCAATAAAAAAATCTGAGCACAGGATTTACTTACATTAGTTTTACTTAAGAATTCTTGTATCTCGGCCTCGGCGTAGTGTACATTTCTTTTGTAACAATTAAACTCGGTCATCCTCCACAAGCATGGTTTGCATATCTTAGACGGGAGACCATCGTTTTCGCTTATCTAAAGCATTGAAATAATAAACGTTAATCACAGAACGATATACATCGGTCTTTACATCTACTCGACCTACGATACAATAGCGAGATCAAAGTGAATCGTTTTCGAAAGAGTTCACTGAAAAGATGTCAGAGTTCAACCGAGTGATAATTAAAAATCATATACCTCCATTACAAACAATACTATAATTTGATATCTGAATAACCTTCATTTTCGGATGAAAGAATACATTTGGGATAATCGAAGAGAGAGATGAGGTTCAGAAAATCTTTGTAGAGTAACATAGGATGAATAATATTATACAGGGGGCAGAAATCATACAGATTTCTTGCCTAAAGGTATCAGTACTTAAGAACTTCTTTTCATTGCACCCTATTCCGGTATCAAAACTGAATCATTTAAAAATAAACCAGCACATACCTTTAAGTCATATACGAAATTAAGCACTCTAAACACCGGATCCCCAGTTGAAGAGAAGTTCGAGAAAATACTGACGAAAGAGAAACTCTCTTTTAAACAGAGTCTGCAGAGGAAATCCAATGATTGTTCGCACATCTTCTCAGAATCTGGAACGGCCAAATTACTGCAAATAACAAAATAAGGTAATCTCACAATGCGACGTTAGCTCGTCAAGTGACGCTTATCTCACATGGCTCGTTGGCGCATGCGCGAAAGCTAGAAAAGGCATGGAAATACTAAGCAAGAGAGAATGAAAGAAGCCTACCTGAAGCGCCCCTAGTACGGCGTAATTTGAAACTGAAGCATTTCCCGAGCTTAACTTCACATCTCACAAGGAGACTATACACCGTCGGACGCGATTTAAGTGGTAAGACTCGGTAATTTGATAGATATCGAGTCAAGATTGACGAATCACCCCCAAAGTTGGGTTTTATGAGCGATAGTTTTCACGGAAAATGAACTTAAAGTTTACGAAAAATTGTCAGGTAGGCTATAAAGCTAAGCGTAGCGACCTTCGTCATTCGTCATTTCCCTGAAAAGGCAACACAGCCTAAAGCAGGGGAACTTCTCAATGTAATGTATAATGACCAAAAGACCAATAAACGCTTTTCAAAACAACAACTTCGTTATTCGAACGTTTGGCGCAGTGGTATGGTATCCGCTTCCAAAGTCCTTCTGGTCGGGTTCGAGCCCTCATGCGGGAAAATTTCTTTCCTCTTTTTTTCTTTTACCTACTCTGTCATAATCTTAATCTATATCTGTTTTCTTCTTTATTAAGGAATGAATTCTGAATGCGCGAAATAAAAATCTTTACTTTACTCAAACAGTTGTCGGCTTCTATATTTAAACCAATGTGTTCAGAGTTCAGAATTGGTAAATGTAAGTCGGGTATTGTAATAAAAGTTGCCGTTAGAGCGAGCAGCTGGATGTAGGAGAGATTTGAAATAGTCCTCTGCATTACCTCTCTAGTATTGTAGTTTTCAGATAATAAATGCGGACATAAGTATTTGCGCATAATTTGAAGAAACGGGTGACTCACAGCGGAAAAATACTCTAACTTTTGGAAAATAAGTTCAAAATCCACCAAAAGAAGAAAACAGATATAGATTAAGACTATGACAGAGTACGTAAAAGAAAAAAAGAGGAAAGAAATTTTCCCGCATGAGGGCTCGAACCCGACCAAAAGGACTTTGGAAGCGGATACCATACCACTGCGCCAAACGTTCGAATAACGAAGTTGTTGTTTTGAAAAGCGTTTATTGGTCTTTTGGTCATTATACATTACATTGAGAAGTTCCCCTGCTTTAGGCTGTGTTGCCTTTTCAGGGAAATGACGAATGACGAAGGTCGCTACGCTTAGCTTTATAGCCTACCTGACAATTTTCGTAAACTTTAAGTTCATTTTCCGTGAAAACTATCGCTCATAAAACCCAACTTTGGGGGTGATTCGTCAATCTTGACTCGATATCTATCAAATTACCGAGTCTTACCACTTAAATCGCGTCCGACGGTGTGTAGTCTCCTTGTCAGCTAAATTTTTACTTTCATACCGATGTTTTAAGGTACAGGATTTAACAAAACGAAAGTTTTGATGTTTTAAAATAAGATATTAGCATTCCTAAGTTTCTTAGAATGGAACCTAATAGCCAATCGATACAATGATTAACATCGAAGTGTTTTTATCGGAAATTCGACGTAGAATAACCCGATTGTTAATGGTCTACATGAGAGTAGAGTACTTGAGTGGGCCTCATGCCCTAATAGAATGAGATGAGGCCTTGGAAGGAAGTACGCTCTTCGAGTAGAAAAAACAAAAAATATCTCCTTCGCCTTATATTTGGTGCATTTGGGAAATGTTGCCATCATTGCCGACTTCTGTGTTTTGCTTGTTTGCTTTTCAATAGCTTGCTTCTATTCTTTAATAGGATGACACAATTACTCGGTATTTTACAATGGCTAGTACATACAGAGGCATAAACATTTTTAAAATTATTAAGTTTGATGTACGACTATCATTTCGTATGCAATAGGCGCTAGCTTACGCTCACTAGCGGATTTCCTGGAAACAACAGCTTCAGACTTCAGTTATTTCAAAATCGCCGCTCTCAAAGATTAGCTTTCTTTACATTCGTTATAAATGGGTATTTTGTCCTTTGAACTTTCTCAAGCAACCTGATATTACGATTAATGATAACAAGAGTGATTCTCTGAGACTTTGTTTATCAATTTTCAGGGTGAAAAAGCAAATTAGGTAGGCAATAATTAATGTTAAAATTACAAGGTACTTGACTTATAATTGATGATATCCGTAGGAATTTCGTTAGCTGTCGTCTTTTTATAATGAAATTTCTCCAACTTGGGTCATAATTATAAATTTTTTGGTGCTAACAGTGAGTGAAATACATAACTTCGGAAGTATAAACGGTGTTGGCAGTTTTTCCGGAGATGATGCAAATCTTTCGGCGATATTCCTTCTCCTGGAGTTTTCAACGTACTTTACTCGATTGGCTAGCAGGATGATTAGCATGATGTTAGCGTGTTCAATGCCTTACCGTCAAATAAGCGTCTCCTATGTTAGTCAACATTCGATAAAGCTCTCCCAAAATCGATTCCCCGTAAGTTCTATTGGTGCGAAACGGTCTTATTTGTGAAGCAATCGTCAGCTACGTTTGTCTATAGTGCTTTTATAAGAGAATGAATACCGGTAGTCTAGTGATGGCTTACTTATGTTCGTACCAACAGTTTATACAAATTCCGTCATCTGACTTACTATCGAACCTGTTAAGAATTCAATAATCATAATCTCAAATGAGCATTCAACCCAGCCATTACCTAAGTGGTCCTTTAGGTATTATGTTTAGCAATCCCAGTCACAGGGTTTAGGATATCCTGCTATGAAGAAATTCTCAAGCTCTACCAATGCGTTGTTTATTATTATCCAAATATCCATCTCTCGCTGTCACCGATGGCAATTTAAAAATTCTGTAGCCCCTCGGGCAGCACGACCTGCCAAACACCCAGAAGGAACTAATTATTCCTTTCTTTCCTTTGATTTCACTTTCTTTTCTTTTCTGGTTGTGCCAGATCCTTCACTGACCAAAACGCGACAACGCCAGCGCGGCTCCTGAAAGATCTGTTGGGGGAAGTACATGCGTAATTAAACTATAGTCGTTTCTTTAGGACGCAACTAAGTTTCCGTGCAAAGGATCGTTTCGGATGGAGGACAGTTGTCTAATTGTTAAACAAATTATATGTTTTTCCCATAGCTCATCCACAAACTTGTATTAATAAGAGGCGGCCGAGAAGGCGGCGTCAGGAGAGACATCTTGCGCCCGCTTGCCCAAACTGATACCAGTTTTAAATATTCGGCCAAATAGTTGGAATATTACGGCATGGTTGAAATACCGAAGAGTGTGCAGGCAGTTGACGAAACGTTATCTTGTTTGCTGAGGGGGCGAGTATCTGATATAGACGATTAATATTATCCTTGAGATCCAAATAAGTTTAGAAATTCATAAATTGAGGAAATTTCAATGCACTCCAAAGGTATTATACTCCAAGCATATCCATTGATAATCCTAATCTATGGTGGCTACCCGAGGGGAGAATGCTAAAACTCTAAACAGTTCAATTCCCATAACCAAAGCAAGAGACATTTGTTCGTTGGCATTCATAATCAACCCTAAAAAACCCCGCAATACAAAGAAATACTCATGTGGTACAAATAATACTAGGATTACCCGAAATCAATGTACTCATAACAATTTTCATAAACGCTTTGGCTAAACAGAGTATACATTAGACTATAAATTCTAAATTTGACTATATTTTTCATTTCTTATTACTAATAACTTCTATGAAGATTGTAGTTAACAAGTATTAGATTACTAACTGCAGTACTCTTACCAATCATTCCAGTAATATTTTGTACATATTACAGCATTTTCCAATATTATTCTTAGTATGCCGACGCAATCCGGCGCGTTTCAATAAGGCCGTCGCAAAATTTTCTTTCCTTACGGCGCAAATTCGAACAGTATAATTTCTCCATCGTCCACTGAAGCCCTAAGATAATTTACTCGGTGTTTAAGGAATTACTAATACGAAAGGGGATTTGAAAGACTATGTCTAGGGAAGCAGAGCATTTACATAATACAACAAATATGCATTTGTAAGCTGTTGACTTCGTCACGTTTACTACACAGTTGAAGTATATTTTTCTGCAACACTTAAGTCCTCCATTAGGTATTATCGTAATCAATCTCTTTCAGAAGGTGTTTGATATCCCGCGATGAAGTAATTCTCAGCCTCTACCCGACTAATATATGTTGGTATCAGAAAATATATCTTCCGCTGCTAGCGGTGGCATTTTAAAATTTAAAAATTCTGTAGCCCTTCGGGCAGCAGGACCTGCAAAACACTCAGAGAGTACTATTTGTTCTTTTCTTTCCTTTGATTTCACTTTCTTTTCTATTTCGGTTGTGCCAGATACTTCACTGACCAAAACGCGAATACGCCAGTGTGGCTCCTGAAAAATCTCGTTGGGGAGGTAAATCCGTTATTCAGCAGTAGCCCTTAATTCAGGACGCAACGAAGTTTCCGTGCAAAGGATCATTTCGGATGGACGACATTGGCCTAATCGTTTCACGAAACTGTTGTTTTTTCCCAAAGCTTCTTCAGGAAATTATGTCTAGATCCAGCGGCCTCTCTTGCGGCAAGAGGAGCGACATCTTGCGTACACTTGAGGAAACCGGTTCGAATTTGAATTCTTCCGCCAAAATATTGTAATTCTGCGGGAAAGTTGAAGTAGCATATTCTATAGTAGTGTGCAGCGAGGCGAGGCGAGTAATTCTCGGAAGATAAATACAACATTCGACTTCGAAACGTTAGGAAATTGACAAATCATGAAATTCAAATGAACTACAATGTTATCAAAATGAAAGCCGTTTCTGGCAGAGAAGTTATCTTGAAATTTAGGATATTTATGAAATAAATAAATATTGTCCATTTATCATGCGCAATTACCTCTTCATCTTGCTGATGCGAAACCAGAACTATTATTTACACCAGGGCTCACGAATTATGGCCCGTAGTGTGTTTGTTTTAAAAATGAACACTTGTGATACTACTTCCAATATTTTGGCAGAAGAATTCAAATTCGAACCAGTTTGCTCAAGTGTACGCAAGATGTCACTCCACTTGCCGCAAGATACGCCGCTGGATTTTGACATAATTTTCTGAAGAAGCTATGGGAAAAACAACAGTTTCGTGAAACGATTAGGCCAATGTCGTCCATCCGAAACGATCCTTTGTGCAGAAACGTAGTTGCGTCCTGAATTAAGGGCTACTGCTGAACCACGGATTTACCTCCCACACCAAATTTTTCAGGAGCCGCACTGGCGTTGGTGCTTTTTTGTCAGTGAAGGATCTGGCACAACCAGAAAAAAAAAGAAAGTGAAATCAAAGAATAGAAAAGAACAATTAGTTCTCTCTGGGCGTTTTGCAGGCCGCGCTGCCCGACGGTCTACAGAATTTTTAAATTTTAAAATGCCACCTCTAGCAGCGGAAGATAGATTTTCTGATACCAAAATATATTAGTCAAGGAGAGTCTTAGAATTACTTCATCGCGGGATATCGAACACCTTCTGACAGAGATTGATTACGATAATACCTAAAGGAGGACTTAAGTGTTCCTGAAAAATATATATCAACTGTGTAGTAAACGTGACGAAGTCAACAGCTTACAGATGCATACTTGTTGTATTATGTAAATGTTCTTCTTCCCTAGACATAATCTTTCACATACACTTTCGTATTAGTAATTCCTAAAATACCGAGTAAATTATCTTAGGGCTTCAGCGAGCGATGGAGGAATTATACTGCTCGAATGTGCGCGGTAAGGAAAGAAAATTTTGCGACGGCTTAATTGAAACATGCCGGATTGCGTCGGCATACTCCGAGTAATATTGGAAAATGCTGTAATATGCACAAAATATTATTGGAATGATTGCTAGGAGTGCTGCCGTTACTAATCTCATATTTGTAAATTAAGATCTTCATATAAGTTAGCAGGGATCAAAAATGAAAAATATACTAATACCTTTGGAGTGCATTGAAATCAATTTATGAATTTCCAATCTTATTCGGATCTCAAGGGTATTATTTATCGTCTATATCAGATACTCGCCTCTCACATAACAAGATAACGTTTCGACAACTGCCTGCACACTCTTCCGTACTTCAACCTTACCGCAATATTCCAACTATTTGGCCGAATATTTAAAACTGGTATCAGTATGGGCAAGCGGGCGCAAGATGTCTCTCCTGACGCCGCCTTCTCGGCCGCCTCTTATTAAAACAAGTTTGTGGATGAGCTATGGGAAAAACATATAATTTGTTTAACAATTAGACAACTGTCCTCCATCCGAAATGATCCTTTGCACGGAAACTTAGTTGCGTCCTAAAGAAACGACTATAGTTTAATTACGCATGTACCTCCCCCACCAGATTTTTCAGGAGCCGCACTGGCGTTGTCGCATTTTGGTCAGTGAAGTATATGGCACAACCAGAAAAGAAAAGAAAGTGAAATCAAAGAAAAGAAAGGAATAATTAGTTCCTTCTGGGTGTTTGGCAGGTCGTGCTGCCCGACAGGCTACAGAATTTTTAAATTGCCATCGCTGACAGCGAGAGATGGATATTTGGATAATAATAAACAACGCATTGGTAGAGCTTGAGAATTTCTTCATAGCAGGATATCCTAAACCCTGTGACTGGGATTGCTAAACATAATACCTAAAGGACCACTTAGGTAATGGCTGGGTTGAATGCTCATTTGAGATTATGATTATTGAATTCTTAACAGGTTCGATAGAAAGTCAGATGACGGAATTTGTATAAACTGTTGGTACGAACATAAGGAAGCCATCACTAGACTACCGGTATTCATTCGCTTATAAAAGCACTATAGACAAACGTAGCTGACGATTGCTTCACAAATAAGACCGTTTCGCACCAATAGAACTTACGGGGAATCGATTTTGGGAGAGCTTTATCGAATGTTGACTAACATAGGAGACGCTTATTTGACGGTAAGGCATTGAACACGCTAACATCATGCTAATCATCCTGCTAGCCAATCGAGTAAAGTACGTTGAAAACTCCAGGAGAAGGAAATTCGCCAAAGATTTGCATCGTCTCCGGAAAAACTGCCAACACCGTTTATACTTCCGAAGTTATGTATTTCACTCACTGTTAGCACCAACAAATTTATAATTATGACTCAAGTTGGAGAAATTTCATTATAAAAAGACGACAGCTAACGAAATTCCTACGGATATCATCAATTATAAGTCAAGTACCTTGTAATTTTAACATTAATTATTGCCTACCTAATTTGCTTTTTCACCCCGGAAAATTGATAAACAAAGTCTCAGAGAATCACTCTTGTTATCATTAATCGTAATATCAGGTTGCTTGACAAAGTTTAAAGGACAAAATAACCTTTTATAACGAATGTAAACAATGCTAAGCTTCCAGAACGGCCATTTTGAAATAACTGAAGGTTGTATCTGTTGTCTCCAGGAATGCCGCTAGGGAGCGTAAGCTAGCGCCTATTGCATACGGAGATAATAGTCGTCTATCAAACTTAATAATTGAATAATGTTTATGCCTCTGTATGTACTAGCCATTGTAAAATACCGAGTAATTGTGTCATCCTATTAAAGAATAGAAGCAAGCTATTGAAAAGCAAACAAGCAAAACACAGAAGTCGGCAACGATGGCAACATTTCCCAAATGCACCAAATATAAGGCGAAGGAGATATTTTTCGTTTTTTCTACTCGAAGAGCGTACTTCCTTCCAAGGCCTCATCTCTTTCTATTAGGGCATGAGGCCCACTCAGGTGCTCTACTCTCATGTAGATCATTAACAATCGGGTTATTCTGCGTCGAATTTCCGATAAAAACACTTCGATGTTAATCATTGTATCGATTGGCTATGAGGTTCCATTCTAAGAAACTTAGGAATGCTAATATCTTATTTTAAAACATCAAAACTTTCGTTTTGTTAAATCCTGTACCTTAAAACATCGGTATGAGAGTAAAAATTTAGCTGACAAGGAGACTACACACCGTCGGACGCGATTTAAGTGGTAAGACTCGGTAATTTGATAGATATCGAGTCAAGATTGACGAATCACCCCCAAAGTTGGGTTTTATGAGCGATAGTTTTCACGGAAAATGAACTTAAAGTTTACGAAAAATTGTCAGGTAGACTATAAAGCTAAGCGTAGCGACCTTCGTCATTCGTCATTTCCCTGAAAAGGCAACACAGCCTAAAGCAGGGGAACTTCTCAATGTAATGTATAATGACCAAAAGACCAATAAACGCTTTTCAAAACAACAACTTCGTTATTCGAACGTTTGGCGCCGTGGTATGGTATCCGCTTCCAAAGTCCTTTTGGTCGGGTTCGAGCCCTCATGCGGGAAAATTTCTTTCCTCTTTTTTTCTTTTACGTACTCTGTCATAGTCTTAATCTATATCTGTTTTCTTCTTTTGGTGGATTTTGAACTTATTTTCCAAAAGTTAGAGTATTTTCCGCTGTGAGTCACCCGTTTCTTCAAATTATGCGCAAATACTTATGTCCGCATTTATTATCTGAAAACTACAATACTAGAGAGGTAACGCAGAGGACTATTTCAAATCTCTCCTACATCCAGCTGCTCGCTCTAACGGCAACTTTTATTACAATACCCGACTTACATTTACCAATTCTGAACTCTGAACACATTGGTTTAAATATAGAAGCCGACAACTGTTTGAGTAAAGTAAAGATTTTTATTTCGCGCATTCAGAATTCATTCCTTAATAAAGAACAAAACAGATATAGATTAAGATTATGACAGAGTACGTAAAAGAAAAAAAGAGGAAAGAAATTTTCCCGCATGAGGGCTCGAACCCGACCAGAAGGACTTTGGAAGCGGATACCATACCACGGCGCCAAACGTTCGAATAACGAAGTTGTTGTTTTGAAAAGCGTTTATTGGTCTTTTGGTCATTATACATTACATTGAGAAGTTCCCCTGCTTTAGGATGTGTTGCCTTTTCAGGGAAATGACGAATGACGAAGGTCGCTACGCTTAGCTTTATAGCCTACCTGACAATTTTTCGTAAACTTTAAGTTCATTTTCCGTGAAAACTATCGCTCATAAAACCCAACTTTGGGGGTGATTCGTCAATCTTGACTCGATATCTATCAAATTACCGAGTCTTACCACTTAAATCGCGTCCGACGGTGAGTAGTCTCCTTGTGAGATGTGAAGTTAAGCTCGGGAAATGCTTCAGTTTCAAATTACGCCGTACTAGGGGCGCTTCAGGTAGGCTTCTTTCATTCTCTCTTGCTTAGTATTTCCATGCCTTTTCTAGCTTTCGCGCATGCGCCAACGAGCCATGTGAGATAAGCGTCACTTGCCGAGCTAACGTCGCATTGTGAGATTTCCTTATTTTGTTATTTGCAGTAATTTGGCCGTTCCAGATTCTGAGAAGATGTGCGAACAATCATTGGATTTCCTCTGCAGACTTTGTTTAAAAGAGAGTTTCTCTTTCGTCAGTATTTTCTCGAACTTCTCTTCAACTGGGGATCCGGTGTTTAGAGTGCTTAATTTCGTATATGACTTAAAGGTATGTGCTGGTTTATTTTTAAATGATTCAGTTTTGATACCGGAATAGGGTGCAATGAAAAGAAGTTCTTAAGTACTGATACCTTTAGGCAAGGAATCTGTATGATTTCTGCCCCCTGTATAATATTATTCATCCTATGTTACTCTACAAAGATTTTCTGAACCTCATCTCTCTCTTCGATTATCCCAAATGTATTCTTTCATCCGAAAATGAAGGTTATTCAGATATCAAATTATAGTATTGTTTGTAATGGAGGCATATGATTTTTAATTATCACTCGGTTGAACTCTGACATCTTTTCAGTGAACTCTTTCGAAAACGATTCACTTTGATCTCGCTATTGTATCGTAGGTCGAGTAGATGTAAAGACCGATGTATATCGTTCTGTGATTAACGTTTATTATTTCAATGCTTTAGATAAGCGAAAACGATGGTCTCCCGTCTAAGATATGCAAACCATGCTTGTGGAGGATGACCGAGTTTAATTGTTACAAAAGAAATGTACACTACGCCGAGGCCGAGATACAAGAATTCTTAAGTAAAACTAATGTAAGTAAATCCTGTGCTCAGATTTTTTTATTGCTGGCATTTTGAAGATTTACTAACATTATCCTTATTTGCAGTTGAATAAATTATTAAGTTTTGGAACCTTTTCAGGAATCCAACGAAACTTCTGTTGACGAAGCAATTGATGCTGATCCAGAGGAAATCCAAACGGTATGCCTTTTTGTAGTGATTTTACGAAAGAATATTAATACGAAATTTTATTGTAGGGAATAAATTAAATTTACATTTATTGCTGTATCTTTGCAGAATGTTAAAGAATTGCCGGAATCGGAAGAAGACTGGAGTGCCTCAGAGGAAAAGGTTAGCATATGTTCGTAAATCTGATTAACAATTATTCGTGAACTTTTATTAATTAAACTGTTGCTAGTAACTTTAACTTGGTTATTTATCATTTTCATTGTGATTCATGATATTTTAAAACTAATATTTAATTGTTTTATGGTTCCAAATGGAAATAATGTGATTAACATGTTGATTTAATTGTAATTTATAGTATTAATTTTATGGAAAAAAGAATATATACCTGAGCATATTAGTGTTATTAGTTTAATTGTGAATTCCTTAGTTATGCAATTAATCAATAATTTCCAAATCAAATTTGTGATTAACATGTTGACCAATATTTCTGTAAATTAGTTGAATTTTAATATATAGTATTTAGTCTTTCAAATGCAAATTGTGTTGAAGTTACCCTTTCTTTGGAAAATTAAACTAGTAAGCTAAATTTTAAATAATCCAGTAAATAGTATGATGCAGTCGTTTGATAATTTGTGCTAAGTAACATCTCACTCTTTAAATTATGTAAACGCTGTCTAAAACTCGTAGTCTGATTCTTTTGTTGAAAGTAATTTATACTTTACCAATAATCAATGGCTTCAAATTGAAAATGTTTTCTTTGAATCATTTTAAAGCTTAACTAACAATGTAAATGTGCAGCTGGATAATTTATTGGGTTTTTCCTTACTTTTCAGGAACCGAACGAAACTTATGTTGACAAAGCGATTGGTGGTTTAGAATCAGAGGGAATCCAAACGTTAAGTATTTTCATACTGTTTCTACCAAGGACTATTAATAAATAATTTAATCCTATGCAATAAATTAAATGTACATTTATTACTATATCTTTGCAGAATGTTAAACTGGAACCGGAAGAAAACAGTAGTGCTGTAGACGAACAGGTAAGCATATTATCATTAACTTTATTATTTGTAAACTATTATCAATTAAACTTTATTTTTGTAACTATTTACTTAATTTTATAGCATGATTAAGATGTCAAATTGAATATATTCAGTATTAATTTAATAGAAATATTAGATGTCTGACCATATTATAATTATTAAAATAGTTATAAATTCCTTAAGTTATATATATCATAGCATTGTCATGTACATGAGTAATATCTTGCCATCTTTTTCTCATTTGTGCTAAGTTACACCTTACCCAAGTTATTTAAACCTTGGCTAAAAACCTCTTTACTCTGTGCTATTCTTTTGTTAAAAATAATTCATAATTTTTTATGTATAATCAATGGCTTCAATTTTAGATAAGTATCTAACTTACGTGTATGAAATTTAAAAATGTATTCTAAAAACTTGATCAAATCAATGTGATTGGTAATGCAATTCTCATTTCTTTAACATGACAAGAGTTACAATATTTGTTCTAATATTATGCATTCTTTTCTATTTCCATATCTAGGCTTGATATTTAGGATGTAAGTCTTTTCAAAAATCACACTAATAATTTAAAATTAAAATTACAATTTCATCATGGTAATTCATAATTTTAGATCATATCCTTTCGACTAGTGATTTTAATTAATTCATACATTATTAATTGAATCACTATTTTCTGTAGGTAGCTGTTAAAGAAGAAATTGACGTAGTGGAGTGGCAAATTCCACAAGAGTTGCAAGGAAAACAGTTTAGAATAGAGGTGAGCACTATATTTTGTAGTCATTTTTAGGAATTTTGTTTTTTGTTTTTAGAAAAGAATTTTTAATTTAGCCAGTATTTGATTTAATGCAATTGTAGTGCTAATTTGAGTCCCCATGATATTTTAGCTTTCTTAAATAAAACAATAATATTGTCCACATTTCTCTTTGCAAAAGTAAATAAATATCTCAAGATCATATATAGATAGTTATAAATATATCCTGTAAAAGGAAATCATCTCTTAGGTAGTTTAATATGATTGTTTTTTTTCTTTTGTTAAATACTACCACGAAGCTTTTTACTATGCTTTTACTTTTTTCCTTTTCAGGAAATTGTTGGGATGTTTCCATATGAGAATGAAGCTGAGAAAAACCACAATAAGTATGTATTGTGTGTCCAAGAATCTAATAATGTACAGGTAAATAGAATCTCGTTAAAACCTTTGTTAGAACATTTCCATTGTATTGTATCTTTAGTCATATAAATATTTAGCATTATTTCATGCTAGAAATTTCATTTTTTGCAACAGATAAAATAACATGGCTATATTGAGTATCTTATGTATGACAAATGATGTGTTAATATAAAAATCGGTCTTGTTTTTAGACATTGGTTCAAGAAAGTGGTGTGAAAATAGAAGAGGAAAACTATGATTACATTGGAAGTAATCAACTGACTGAGGTAAGATTCATATTGTACAAGTCTTAATATGAAAAATAATTTCAATCTTGCAGAATTTTCTGTTACTTAATTTTAATGTTCTGTTGAAGGAATGGTACATCTACATGAATACCCTGCAAGCCACCTTTCAGTGTGTGGCAGGGGGTGCAATCACCATGATTCTATTTTCCTAGTCAATCATTTTCTATTATTGGAAAAAATGAATTCTCGAATCTACTAGCATCTATTTCTCATCAGATGGGCCTATATAGCAAGGAGGGTACATCTTCTATGAACTGTCTGAATTTGTAATTTAAATCTCTGATTATTAAAGATTCCCATTCTGAAGCATCTTCCATTTATCGTAGCAATTTTTTACAAAGCATATTGCTTTACATTGCATTTTTTCTATCTTGCATATAACACTTTCTGCAGGGTCCCATACACTGCATGCATACTCGAGGTGAGGCCTAAATAGTGCTAAGTAAGATCGCTCATGGACTTTATCTTCACTTATACCGACTATTCTTTTGATGAAGCCTAATTTCTCTAGAGCTTGCTCACATATGTTATGGATGTGGGTACCCCAAGTTAAGTTCTTCATGAGGGTTATTGCAAGATATTTTACCGAATCGACAATTGATAATGTTTTCTCTCAATGGCTATATGAATTATGATTGGCAAAGGATTTTCTTTCCAAAAAGTTAACTAATGAATATTTATCTATGTTAAGCTCCAATTGCCAGTCGTAACACTATTTTATCTAAATCATTCAACAGGCTTAATCTATTGTCATTATTTTTTATTTCTCAGTAAATAACCATGTCATCCAAAAATATTCGAATGTTACTGTCGATGTTTTCATTAAGGTCGTTAATGTATACTAAGAATAATGATGGTCTGATTACGCTTCCTTGTGGGACAACAGAGGTCACTTTGACTAGATTGGAACTAATACTATCTAATGCTCCTCATTGTTCACTATCGGACAGGAGGTCTTTTATCCATCTTATTACTCCTTCATTGATGCCCGAAAGTTTTAATTTGTATAACAATTTATGATGTGGGACTTGATCGAAGGCTTTCCAAAAATCAAAGAAATATTGCATCGACTTGTCTTTTACTTTTGGTAGATTTCAAGATATCATGTATTAATAACACTAACTGTGACTCGCATGATCGTGTCTTACAAAAACCATGTTGATTTTTAACTATGAACTTGAAGTTTTCGAGAAAACCCATTAACGAACTAGTAATTATATGTTCCATTATTTTATCACTCAATGAAGTTAATGACATGGGTCTGTAATTCGATGACTCATCTTTTATGCCGCTTTTAAAAATTGGGGTGACATTTGCAATTTTCCAACCTTTTGGGACCTTACCTTCGCTCATAGATTTTTCAAATATTACTTTAAGAAAAGGGCCTAAGCTCTGCTAATTCTTTGAATACCAGGACTGGTATATCCCCAACACCAGGAGCTTTATTTGGCTTAATCTGCCATATAAGTTTAAAATTCTCTCTTCCCTGAATGTGATTTCTGTCACTTGTCATGTTGTCAACTTCTCGTAGGGTGCCTAGTGGACTATTGGATGTAAACAAGCTGTGGAAATATTCACTTAAGATATTTGCTTTTTCCTTAGAATCTTTCATTACATTTTTATTGTTATCTTTTAATGATCATAATAATTACTGGATTTCCTTGACTTACAGCTTTGTGAACAATCAAAAGGACCTTCACCTGCTGTGGAAAATGAAGAAGTATATTATGACAGTCTATATATGGATAATAATAGTTCTTTATGTAATACTAAAGAATCCTCTGAGCACATTGATGGAGAGAATTCAGACGAAGGAGATAAAGGATTGGCATCTATTTGTGCTGCAGAGTTTTTCTGCGCAGAGAAACAGGATGACTTAGACTTATCAGAACAGACAGATGGTGTTAGGAAAAAGGGATTGTGTCATTATGTTTGTGATATTTGCAATAAGAGCTGTAAATCAAAATATATTTTAGGTAATCATGTCAGAATTCACTATGAGGATAGACCATATGCATGTAGAATATGTGACAAAAGATTTAAACAACAAGACGTTAGACGTCAGCATGAGGTTTTGCATAGGAAGCAGGAGAAAATCCCAATGGGAAAGAAGTTGTACACATGTGGTACTTGTGGGAAGCATTATTGCAGCAAAAAGAGCTTATATATTCATTCAGTTTTGCACACCAATAGGTTTTCATGTAGTATTTGTGGAAAATGTTTCTGTAGCAATTCACTTCTACGGACACACTTAAGAATACACACTAAGGAGAAACCCTTCAAATGTGATATCTGTGAAAAGTGTTTTATCACAAAAGAAAATCGAAAAAGACATGTTGCATCTTATTCCTCAGAGAGACCATTTTGTTGCTCAGTCTGCAATAAAATGTTTAAATTAAAACAGACATTGCTTATACATAAAGTAAGTCATTTAAAAAAGATTTAATATTCGAAAACATTCTCTCAGAAAATGTCTGTCTTTCTGTCTCAAAATTTTCTCTCATCATTTCCTTTACTATATGGTATTTTAAACTAAAGAGGTTTGACTTAAAATGATTGTCTACATTTGTATTCAAATGGTTGTTTAACATTAGTCTGTACATACAGATTGTGGTTTAATCTTATCTTAATTTTCTGCTACCATTGAATTTGTAATTATTCATGCAATTTACATCATTTACTAATAAGACCATCTTGCTTTTCAATAAATGCAGTCCAACCTGAATAATGGAAAGTTATTCTCAGAATACATTCTACGAAAACAGACTTGAATTTCAATTTTTGAAAAAAAATTGGAAGACTTATTATAAGCTTAGATTTTGAGCTAAACCTGTCTACAAAGCTACCAATAGTATTACCACTAACTTTAGCTTGTGGCTGAGGTTCATGTTTTGTGTACTGCTCGATATTCATTTATTTTATACTATCTTCTTATTTAATTAATTTAAAGAGATGTTTTTCTAAAGATAAAAGACATGGTTTCAAAAAAATGGCATTCTGCTTCAAGCCTAAATGCCTTACTTTTTCTGAAAGATTCCCTTTCCATAATGTGTGGTGGTTGTCCTGTTGTAGTAAAATTATGGCTGAGTCATGAATTTCCACTGATTTAATGTCTTTTGAATAGTTTTAGAGTTATTTAGATTAAGTAGAAGATCAAAGTTGGCTCCTAATGTATATCAGTTTAAAGACAAATGATCTTTCCAAACAATATGCAAAATGTCTCATAATTGTTACTTAATAAATGGACCAAATACTAGCTCTAAACTAATTTGAATCTGTTTTTAATATTGTGTTTGCAGTCACAACTTGCACAAATCGTCCTGTACATTTCTTAATATGAAATTATCACAATTTCCATCTCGTCTCAACCAAAACTTGATACATCTAGTACTTAATTTATCTAATAATTCCTTTTAGCTAAATTCAACCATATAAAGATACCCATTTATCATGGATAAAATCAGCTCATTTTTAGATGTCCCTGAATATTTTATTGCTCATTTTCATAGTAAAATGAAGTGAAATAGATGTTTTGATTTTCGTTTATTGTTATGGAATCTAAAAAGGTATGGTCTGAATAGTAAAAGAAAGGAGGTTTCCTATATTTAATTGAGTAAAGAAAGCTCCAGTACTATACTTGGGGTATATCTCTTGCTGTGTTTTTTTTATTACAAACAAACTCACGAAGCAGTTTTCATCTGCACACTTTTACTAAAATATCTCTTTCTCTTCATATTTGATAATGAAGACTTCTTGTTTTATTAAGACAGGTATCATTATCAATGTCGTCCAAATGGGGATGATTTCTAAATACAATTGATTCCTTCTGTAGAACCCAAAGTAAGTCTCATTGGGATGCATTCTTTGCAGAAATTTAATGTACTACTGGATAAAGTTCACTATGAAATGATGCTGAATCTACAAAACCTTTTACTCAGAAGTTAACATTTGCTAAAATAAGTATTCTTTTGTGTACTTAACTTCCTTTGTGGTTTTAAATGATGTTTCAGTCTTAATTATTTATAGGCTAGTCTGCAGTTTTATTAATTTTAATTTTATTATTATTAATTATTAAGTTAATATTTTTTGATTTCATTCTGATGGTAAATGACAAATACTTTTCTGCCATTATACTTGTTGAGTTCCCAACATTTTAGCTAAATGAGTCTCATCAAAACAATTTATTAATGCATTAAACTTTTCCCAGGTTTAGTGGTAGTTTTTTTCAACTTTTAGCATGATTGTGAAATTTCTAGTAAATTTGTGGATTGATTTTATTTATATCCTGTAATTTGAGCCACCCAAGATACAGTGCTGCTTATGCGGGTTGCATAAGATTACGGAGTTTTTCATTTTTGCAAAAATAATCTCATGTTAGTAAAAGGACAGTGTCTTCCTTTAACACTGAATTTGGATAATTCTTCACTTCATCATTAAGGAATTTTTGCCAGATATCCCATCAGGAAATAATATTTTAAACTATTTTGAGTATGTCTTCAAAGGTAGAAGATTGGCTAATTCTGACTACAGTCCACCTTATTAAATATTTCTGCATATAAAATATAATTTCTTAGAAAAGTTTGTTTGACTTATGTATATTATTAAAATTAGTGAGATTATATACTTCAAGTTTGCTTCTAAATATTGCATCCTATTTAATAATGAAGTATCAAAGTTGCAAGAATTGTTAAATTAAACAATGGATGTTAATTAATGATAGAAAAACCAATATGTAAAAATTTAGTTTATTTTAGAAAAACAGAATATTATTAAGGACGATAACTTCTTGAGAATTCGAGATTACGATACTAAATATTCCATAAAAACTTTAAATCGGACTATGTTACAAATATTCGTATGTTTTTTTTTATCAAAATTAATTACAATTCATATTAAAAATGGTTCTGAAGAAATGTAATTTTATTAAAAATTCTAGAAAAGTAACTCGTCAATTTCATTATGTAATGTCTTCGCAAAATAAATTCATAAATTAAACGGAAGTTAAATTTAAGTCAGACCTACGAAAATGGTATCGTTTATTCTTTTGCTTTTGTAGTAATTTAAACAATATTACGTCATTAGCTTGAGAATAAAACAAACTGCTTGCTAGAACATGTGGAAGGTAATCTTAGAGACCACCCAAAGCATTTGAATGTAATAGAGTGGAGATCCAATGTGTTTCCTACAAATAAACATTCATAAGTAAATATTATAATGTTTTTAAATGGGATGATGGATTTGCTATGAGCTTCGGCATGCCTCCTTCAGGTGGCAGCACATTGTAGGCATACTTTGGTACCCCAAACGGCAAAAGCCTGAACTTAATCAATATTCTCTTCTGCTATTTAGTTCACTTAAATGAGAGCGAAATTTGAAACACTTTTAATATTAAAGTTGAGTATAAATTACCTGCTATGGGTACTAATTATTTGCTAAATCTTCTCCACAAATTTACATCGTATATAAAGATGAAAAAGTACATATGATATATTTGAAATAAGATAATTTACAATTACGGATATTCTTTTCTTTTAAATGATACGAACTTTAAACTCTTTTCATAGGAGTTGGAGTAAGAACTTTTTGTTTTCATAATATAGTCAGTAACTTTACATCAATTGCGGCATTTACAAAATGAGACTTCTTTGGTAATTAGACGGTTATGGATTATCGTTTATAAGAATTGTTAAGTTTGCTTTGTATAACTTAAGTATTTCTTAAAGATTTGCCCATGTATATTATTTGTTAATGCTCATATTCAAGCAAAAGGGAATGTTCTTTATTAACATTGAACATCTGTGTAACTTATTCTGTAATAAAGATTATTTGACGTGTATATCCTTGTGTATATTTTAATCCTTCACGAAAATAAAAAATCCATTACATAATTTATTATTAGTGGAATGGATACACTAGACTTCTAAGACTATTAAGAATTCCTGTATCAAATATAAATAACAGAAAAGTCTTCAAAGTAAGCAAAGAATTAGATAAACAAAAAATATAATGTTTAAGTCAAGTTTAGGCGAGAAAATTACGTAAATTTTCGATAAAAATAACTACAATTGAATTCGTAATTTCCCATTACCGCATATATTCGAAATTAATCGATTTTTCTGGAAATTAAATTTGAAACAATTCGAATATCGGTAAATCATTCCCAAGAGTCTAATTCTGTGAAAAACACGAAAAATTTACACATTCCATGAAGGTTTGATCTTCATGGCCGAATAAATAATTAAAATCAATTGCAATTTTAATTTAAGTCAGATTTATTTTGAAAAATTACCTGAAGAAGCTTTAAACATATTTTAAAATGGTGCATTATTAGAAAAAGACCCGACAAAAAAAATGTCTTCAGCTGGATTTGGATCAGATAAATACTGAATTGAATAGCAGTATATATATGTCAATACACTATAACCATTACACCACCAGTAGGTTGAAGTTGACATCAGTAATCCTGATATATAATTAAGGTTGTTAAAAGTACTAGTAGCGCCCTCAGAAAGTGACGGAATTTGAGTGCGTTTTTTGAAGGACGAAATGCGAAAGGGTTAATCATTTGGAGGACAAAAACCTCATTAACTGGCGTTTTTCGCCCATTTTTGCTCAGTTTTTGAAATGAAAGTAAAAGTGTTCACCCCTTTGAACACTATTAAGCCTTTCTCTATATACGTCACTACCCACAATGCACCTCAAACTATTCCACCGCCTATTTCAAATATTCCAAATTATATTGGAATTTCGGGGAAGTATTTGGCCATTTTGGATTTCATCTCTCCTTTCTCTCAGACAATGGAGAAGCGCCATATTACCCATAATGCATAGTGCTCTATCTGACCGCCGATTTTGAAAGATTTAAATAATACTTGGATATTTTTTAGCGATTTGAATGTTTTTCTCATTTATATAGATGGAAAACATGTAATGTTTGACTTTCATTAATCGCTTATATTTTTTCTTCTAATCTCCAACTATTTCTCTATTTTATTTTTCCTTTTTCAAGTTACATTTAAACAAGACTTTTTCACCCTTTTTCAACTTAATCTCATGAATAGCTCATGTCATCCATATTCTCTCATTCATCATCATTTAAGTATGAGATATAAATTCTTTACACAAGTTTCAATGCGAAATAGACAAAAAAAGAAATTATTTCCTAAAAATCAGAATAGGAAATAATAAAATCCCTTTAGCAATTTTTATTTTGCAAAAAACTTTATTGTAAATTTTATCCAGGATATATTCATAATGTACATGTAAACAATGTACAACATCATGGATACATAAAAATATCAAAATCACATTGAGGAAACATTTTATTTTTCAATCTTTATTTTAATAGATACAGGGCAATCAAATCATAGAACGGATATATTAAAAATTAACAATATATTCATCTTATTCATTTAGGACTTTTTCCATTAGCAAAAAACTTTGTTTTTGGAGAAAAGTAAGAAAACATTAGACAGGATCATCGAATATGTCTGCCTGAAAAGAGATAAAAATGAAACAGGATTGATCTACAAAGTAAATTAAATACTTGAAAAAATATGTAAATAAATAGAGCCAAAATGGTTAAATAATGATAGAAATATTTTCTGGGCTAAACATGACTTTATAAACAAGTTATTTTATCTTACATTAAAAATAATGTAATTATAAGTTTTAAACTATCTAAGGATAAATTTCTTCATGTAATCCATTTACATATGATAATAAATGAAACTCATATGAATAAAATTAATATAAAATAGCTCTCTCACATTAAATCCCATGTGTTTGAGAAATTGCTCAGTAGAAGTTAGATTTGTCTAATATGACTGCTTACTAGTACAGTGGTACCTCGAGATATGAGTTTAATTCATTCCGTAACCTTGCTCGTATCTCAAAGCAATTTTCCCCATTGAAATTAATTGAAATGCCATTAATTCGTTCCAGGCCCCAAAATGCCACCCCAGTTGTTGAGAGAGCTTATAAATTATTGTAACGCCCTTAGCTGGCGTTATACCCTTTATTGACTCCTGTTTAAGCACAGTACATATCGTTGAAGTACTACGCCCGTACTACCTCGCCAAGTAAGCTACTCGCACATCTCGCTCATTTTTTCCATGATTTCACACTTTAATTCAATAGACATCATCTTCTTCTGAGCGTTGACCTTTCCACTCGCTTTCTTCAGTTATAAAAAGAAATGTGATAAAGTATTTAATTGCACAAAAAGCACAAAGCCCTAGAAAAACTTATCAAAGATGCTTCGACAGTGAGGTAAACAAGTACACTGGGGGGATGCGTGGGATAATGCGAGACGCACGAGGCACAGTAAACTGTTGGGTCGTGTGTAGCCGGCCGTTCCTCGTATCTCAAATTTTGCACGTACTTCAAAGCAAAACTTTGCTCGCTCGACAGCTCGTATCTCAAAAAACTCGTATGTCAGGGCACTCCTATCTCGAGGTATCACTGTTATTGTTACATATCAGCCTAACTGAAATATCATATGAATATATTTCAGACAATATAGCAACACAGTAAAAAGAAAGTGATTTCAACATGATAAACAACCCTAAATGTCTAATTGGACGATATACCAACACATTACATAGCTACGTACCATGTAAAGTCAACAAGTCAGTTGCCAATCTGAATTGAGTTAACATTAATCAAAGCAACTTCCTATAATTTATTTCACTGTTCAATATTCTCACCATATACATTCATTGCATTTTTTAGCAAGTTCATTACAGCTGGAAACAAATTAGTTTTTCATGTGCTGTTTTAATCAATGAATAATCACTTTAATGTACCATGGCATCAGTTTTCTCATAACAGAGACAAAATCAACACATTTCAAAAATTCACATATACTTATCTATTAGGACTGTAATATTCATCATCGTACACTTCATAGTTATTGCTAGAATATTAATTTAATCAATGGATGCACTAACGTATCCCAGGTCAGCTTTCTCTGGCAGGTAGTCAAACTTTTCCCGAGATTTATGCCTTCTCCATGAAAATAAGTATAATCAAAACTAAAAATGCAGTGCTATTTATTCTATCAGCAAATAATGAAATATACAAATAACTAGATATATATTGGATCTTAACTTTGCTAAAAATGAATTACACATCAAGAAGTAGCTGATGACTTTTCTGCAAATTAGTAATATGGTAAGATAATGTAAAATATATTATAAAGTAACAAATTCAAAATATATTGTTATTTAAACTTATACAAGTAAAAATTATCAGTATGACAAAAAGTATGTCACATGCAAATATTAATCATATTCACCATTTCGTTTGTGCCTGAATAACATTTCATTGTCAAAGGGAAGGGCTTCAAATAAGTACTTATTAAGATTAAAATATTTAATGTAAACAATAACTTTAAGAAACTTTAATTGAATACGTCTAGACAAAGTTCTTGGACTGAAAATTCTCACTTCCAAAGAGCTAATAATACATAAAAGAACAACATACAAAGATGGCCTGAGGTTTTTAAAGAATTTAAATTTTCTTTTGGTGAGTAATTTTATGCAATCGCCTGCTACTCTTATATTTAAACATTTTACCAGAAACACTGCATGGAAATGGTCTCTCACACATTTCTTGAATAAACATGGAATGAATAAAGTTAGCTTAGTACTCGTTATTATGAAGAAACTAAATCACCTCAGGCCACATTATTTAGCAAGACATAGTATCAACTGCACCATGTAAAATGTATTTTGGAGTAACATTACATTAATTTGGGAATAAGACATGATTTGGTAATAAAGTAAAAGAATCTAGATTGAATAACAACAGAGAACAATATAATACTATTAGCTAAATTGTCAAAAGGAATATTGGCCAGGTCAGTATGACCAAATACAACCAATTAAAGGTTACGAATCTCTTACAGTCAGGAAGCCAAGAATTTAAGAGTAAATGAAAAATCTGAAATTTGAATAACAATGATTATTTTGGGGTTAAAACTGATTCCATGCATAAATTAACTAACACAAGATAAAACAGTATAGAAACTTATATTAAATTTATAGAAAATTATGCTAATTATGGATGAACATAACAAACTGTATAGTAATTAATTCTAATGACAAATATTCAACTATAAAAACTAGCTAAATATTGGACCTTAAAATTTACTAAAATGAAATACTTTCCAGAAATAGCTGATGAATTCCCAGCTAAATATGTAGAATCTGTTAGTAACATAATGTAGAAATATCATAACACAAAGTAAAGAAATATAGCATTCATTGTTATTTATACAAGTAAAAATTATTAGTATAGGGTGAATCTATAGTTATGGTCCAACACTGGTTCCTCGAGCAACTCAGAAAAAATTGATATTTGGTGTGGAGATACCCTTAAATTTAGCAAGCACAAGAGTATTTTTTAAATATTTTTAATGTTTACTGTTTCGAGATGGTGGCCATTTTTGTACTTGGCCGCTCACGGTTTTTCACGTTTGCAAGCATCCACAAATTCTTCAATTGTTCAGCAATGGGTCACCCTAGGACTTTCAAATAATCTGCATTGATTTCAGTACACTCTGTCCTATGAAAATAAACCATAATTACCAAACTATCTGTATATTTAAAACATTTTGTAACACCTTAAATTTTTTGGTCAATAATGAACAAAATTCAACTTTTGACGAGAAACTTTTCAAAGAAGGAACAATTTCTCAGCCTCAAATTTTTTTGGGCTATTACACCATATGCTGTAGTTACTTTTAACTAAGTATCACTTATGGACATAGTACTGTTTAAAAATTACTAATTAAAAAAAAACATTTTTGAATTTTTTCCCAAATTTCCCAAGGCCTTTATTATATATATTACTACAGTATAAATTTCAACTTTGAGATTCAAAAATATTTTTATTAATATTTATTTATGAATATTTTTTGTTTTGTCACAGTATATATTATAGTTACTTTTAACAAAGCATCAATGTTGGCAAGATCACCATTTAAATAATATTAATAAATAAACAGTTATTAAATATTAATAAATATTTTTTTAATACTTTTAAGATCTCTAAACTTAAGGGGGGTCGATACCTCGAGACTGAAATTAGTTTGATTTTTCGCCGCTTACGAGGGGAAGAGTGTTCTCCTAGCAAAAGGTGGAGTGGGTAAGTATAGTAAAGAAGGGAATTTGAATGTCGTTGGGGGTACTCAACCAAGCGTCCAGAGGTTCAGTTATCAATGCAATGAGATCTCCCATGCTTTCGTTTTTGCTATTTTTGATACATATAGTAGAATGATGGGCATTGAGGAACGAAAGTGAGATTTGACATATACTTCAGAAGGAAAGCAGGAATACTTGTTCCTCGAGATGCAACGTGGAAGTTCGCCAAAGAAAATATGCAATGTAATTTATTTACTAGTGAATCACCCCATCACAAATGACAAGGGCTAAATTAAATTTATAAAAGATGCATAAATATCCAGTCATTGATTAAAAAAAATATCCCTCCCTAATTTTAAATAAAAATAATGAACATTTTATGCCTTTGTAGAAAGACTAAAACTGAAATTACAAAATTATTTACAGTTTTCCTAACAATCCAAAATCACCTGAATTGAAACAGTTTTTTCAGATTCCACATCTATATACTTCTTAAATGACAATGATGTGGTATAACAGACTCAATGTACAAAGGTCATTTTACTATTTATATCCCTTACTTTATCTCGATAATTGTCCACCATTTCATTGCTTTAAATGTTTAAAATATCATTTTTGAAAGCAATAATTGCAACCAGTCAAAAGACAAAGAATCGTTCAGGTACATTGCATCATTTTTATTCCAAAAGTATATTTTTAAGCCCTCCACATTAGAGCAAACTTGATGATTTATACCCAAAATCCAAGACTGCCCATTTCTGTGAAAATTGTTCAAGTTTGATGCCATGTATCTTATTAACGTGTTAGGATATCGAAAAATGACAAACGGGAATATAAGATTTAATCATTTTGTAATATCAAGGCAAAGTATCAGAACCTGCACTCAAAAAAACCATCTCTGGCCTCTTGGCGAGATTTTTCGATTCTAGCCCACTGTGCGATGGATGTTATTCCTTCCTAAAATCCAGTACAAGTCCATCGTACCTAACCATTTAAACTCTTACTCTGTAAATGATACTTTTTTTGAGTTAAGCTAAGAGATTATCCGCAAGTTCGAGTGCTATTTTCCCACACTCGGCTCTGCTATCAGCCTCACATACCTTGAAGATTTCCTCGTCAAAAAAAAAGTGCGAGGGAAAATAAGGAGAAGTGGATTGCAGCACGTTCCTTTTTGCAAAAAACACTGTACATCTTGCTCATGTTGTACGATTACAGGATTATTATAAAACTTAGAAACTTAAAAACTATCTAAATTCAAAGTTAACGTATAAAGCTAGGTTTCCATCCAACAAAATTTTCGTATCTTTGCTTATAAGCGAGTGCCACTACATCAAAAATGGTTGTTTTCTTCAGTGTTCTCTTATTTTGTCTCCGTTATGGTTTGTATTATCAAGGCGGTATTACACAGGTGGATGGAAACCTAGCTTTATCTTTCAAGCATCAAAAAGTGAAAACAAATGTTGTTTATCGATTTACATGCCCCCGTGGTAATGTAATTCCCAACAGCCTGAAATGGATTTTCCTTAAGGGTATCTAAATATCAATATTTTCCGAGTTGGTCGAGCAACCAATTATTTTTCTTCTGGACCACTTGGTATGGATTGAGCCTGTAGCAAAAGCATGCAATGAATCATATTTACCCTTCGTTTACATCCTTGGATTAACATTTCCATGGTAAAGGGAAGGGCTTCCAAAAAGGATTTAAAGTGTTTAATTATTTATAATATTTATTACAAGTTGGAACTTAAAACAACTTAAATTGAGTGTATACAAACAAGGTTCCTGAACGGAACATCTTCTCTTACATAATAGCAAATGATATATATATAGAAAGAATGAGATACTGGAATGACCTGAGATGGATGTAATTAAACTTTTTTTAGATGGGATAATTCATGACGATACCTGTTACTCATATCTTTAAAAGTTTTTCCACAAATTTTGCATGAATATGGTCTCTCTGAGGAATGAGTAGCAACATGTCCTTTTAGACTTCCTTTTAGACTAAAACACTTTTGACAGATATCACATTTAAATGGCTTTTCCTTTGTATGTGTTCTTACATGGCTCTGCAGGTTTGTATTGCTGGTGAAGTATTTTCCACAAACACTACATGAAAACCTATTAGTATGCAAAAATGAATGTTTATATAAGCTTTCTTTCATGCTATACTGCTTTCCACAAGTACCACACGTGTACAAATTCTTTCCTTTAGGAATTTTCTCCTGCTTCCTATGCAATATCTCATGCAGATGTCTGCCTTGTTGTTGTTTAAATCTCTTGCCGCAAATTCTACAAGCATATGGTCTATCTTCATAGTGAATTCTGACATGATTACCCAATTCCCATTTTGTTTTACAGCTCCTATTGCAAATATCACAAACATAATAAGACAAATCTTTTCCCTTAACATTTGCTGTCTGTCCTGATAACCCTGAGTCACCCTCTTTCTCTGTACAATTCAACTCTGCAGCAGATGACTGTCCTTTATCTCCTTCCTCTGAATTCTCTCCATCAATGTGCTCAAAAGATTCTTTAGTATTACATAAGGAACTATTATCTTCCACATATATATTGTCCTTATTTTCTCCACCTGGTGAAGGTATATTTGATACTCCTGATATCTGTAAATCAAGGAAAACAGTTATAATTACTAAATAGTGAAGTTTATTTTGTGTGTGCAGTTTTTTCATATAAGATTGATGCAAAATAGAAAATTGCGAAATGCTTAAATATGTAACAGGAAAGTTTTTCATAACTGAGTGAAAATACAATAATACCAGAAAGTCTGACTACATATTATATGAATATAGAAAAATGAGTGATAAAATAAGTATGGGAAAACTTTGCTCTTTCAACCCTTCTATATCAAGCTTCAGTATTATTTAAACGATGAATAAATGCTTGTTTTTATGTGTGAAAAACTTAATCTGTTGAGAACTGAAATGGTGTAATGGCAACGGTTGAAGATGTCACTATTTCAAGGATGGAAAACAAATAACTTTGTAATGTTTCTTTGAATCCTATTGTGAATGCAACTAGTTTCCACTCAAAGAGTCATCAAGAGGTACTGATGATAAAGGAAAAACAACTGTTAATATGATACAAATTTAGCCATTATAGAAGATTTCAATCAATCATAAAGCTCCAAAGTCTGTTTGGTGTTTTTCCTTCTACAGTTTGTCACAAAACATTTGCAAATGGAAATTAATACTTAAGAATTCAAGCTTCAATAAATATGCATGGTACTACTTAGTAAATCATTTAAGTAATTTATTTTCTTTTAATGCATTCAACTGCAAGCTTCAAAGAAATGTACATCATACTTCTTACTAATTCATTTCTAGCACTCAATTTATGTTTTATAGTCTGTGATACAAATTCACAATCAACAGTCCTTTTATTGATTAAATTTATTGCCTATTACTATATCATAGAACTGGAAGGTTTTTTTATAAACACTATTCAAAATTCTACATTTTAAGTGAGATTTGATTCACATTTTTGTTCACAACTTAAAGAGAATGTTTTTATAAATTCACTTCAAGAGGATACAAAAAGTACTCACTGAAGATTGAGAAAACACAATAAAGAAATTCCAAAATTCTCTGCTATTACAATCTGAAACTTACCTCAAACAAATGGTTACTTGTAATTCCTTCATTAGAATTATTCTCTTCCAAATTCACATTTCCTTCAACGGCATCCTAAAATTCCGAAACATTCCTATATTAATACATCATTATACACTACTTGACACTGCCTTGTAATTTCATTGGTAGCACGAAATAATGCTAAATATTCATAAATTTTAAGATTCAATACCATCAAAACATTCTAACAAAGTTAGAATGAAAATGTATGAAATGAATACTCATTTGTATCAATAGTTTTAACATTAGACATTAGCTTACCTTCAATAGAAATTTTAAAGTGAACAATATTAATTTTGCTATATTTAAATTATTTTGCATATAATAATTTCTGCAACATGTATCTTACCTCAGTCAATTGATTGCTTATAATTCCCTCATCATAGTTTTCCTCTTCCATCTTCACACCATTTTCTTCAACTATTTCCTGAAAATGAGGCATATTTCTATATTGATACTTTATTTGTAAGACACTTGATGGTACATCATATACCCCTATTCATAATTCATTTCTAGCATGAAATCATGCTAAATCTTCATACAATTTAAGGTACAATACAATTGGAATGTTTGAATAAAATCTTCAACACAGAATTCTATTTACCTGTACATTATTACTTTCTCGGACACACAATACATACTGATCATGGTTTTGCTCTGCTTCATTCTCAGTTGGAAAGATTCCCACAATTTCCTGAAAAGGAAAAAGGAGGTTCTTAGATTATTTAAATGAATGGTAAAAAAGTTTATCACTAATATTTATCAAAAGAATAAAAAGTGACATTGAACTACCCAATGCATGATTTTTCTGATCTCTTATTACAGGGTATTTTTAATAATTATCTATACAAGAACTTGGGATATGTATTTATTCTTATAAAAGGAAACATGGACAACATTAGTTTTATTTCAGAAAGCTACAATATCATGAAGAATCAAATCAGCACTGCAGACATTAGTCAAAAGTAGCTAAAATATCAGTAATTACTTTTGGAAAAATAAAAATGCCTGAATATGACTACAAAATATTATGCTCACCTCTATTCTAAACTGTTCTTGTGGAATTTGCCACTCCAAAATGTCAGCCTCTTCTTTAATAACAGCCTACAATAATGAAATAAGTTATATCATTCATTAAATATGATTTTTAAAAGCCTTATATCCTAAATATACGGCCTGCATGTGGAAATACAAAAGAATCCATAATATTAGAAAACATATTATAAATCTTGTCATGTGAAAGAAAGAAGAATTGCATTATCAATCACTTTTATAATTATTTTAGAATACATTTCTAAGTTTTATACAGGGAAGTTACATACTTACTAACTTATCAAACAATAAATAATTTTCAATAAAAGAATAACACATAGTTAAGAGGTTTTCAGACAGTTTAAATGACTTTAAGTGTGAGGTTTAGCTTAGCACCAATAACAGAAAGATGGCATGATATTACTTATTGGATTATTTACAATTTTACCTTCTAAGTTTAATCTTCTAAAGAAAGGGTAACTTCAGCACAATTTACAGTCGAAAGACTAAATATTTGCATTAAAATTCAACTGATTTACAGAAATATTGGTCAACATGTTAATCATTTGGTTTTGATTTGGAATCGTACAGCAATTAATTACATATATTATATTTTATATATACTATCTTTCTGTTAAATTAATACTATTAAATATATTTAATTCAACGTAATAATCACATTATTTTTATTTGCAACCATAAAATAAATAAATATTGAATATGAGTTAAAAAATATCATTAATCACAATGAAAATGACAAATAACGAAGTTAAAGTTACTAAGAACAGTTTAATTGGTAAAAGTTTACGAATAACAAAGTCAATAAGATTTACGAACATATGATTACCTTTTGGTCTATGCCACTCCTGTCTTCTTCCGATTCCAGCACTTCATCTTTAATATTCTGAAAAGATACAGCAATAAATGTAAATATTATCTATTCTCCATTACCTATTCTGGTTTAATTGTTTCTCTACAATAAAATTTCGTATTAACATTCTTTCATAAAATCACTAGCTAAATACATACCGTTTGGATTTCCTCTGCATCAGCATCAATTGCTTCGTCAACAGAAGTTTCGTTGGATTCCTGAAAAGGTTCCGAAATCTGAATAAATTATTCAACTGCATACAGTGATGTTAGTAAAACTTTAAAATGCCAGCAATAAAAAAAATTGACAACAGGATTTACTTACATGATTGGTTTTACTTAATAATCTTATCATCTCGGCCTCGGCGTAGTGCACATTTCTCTTGTAACAATGAAACTCGGTCATCCTCCACAAGCATGGTTTGCATATCTTAGACGGGAGACCATCGTTTTCGCTTATCTAAATCATAGAAATAAAAAACATTAGTCAGGGAACGACGTACACCGTACACATCTAGCCGACTACAATACAATAGCAGGATTTAAGTGAATCGTTTTCAAAAGATTTCGCTGAGAAGACGACAGAATTCAATCGAGAGGTAATTTAAAATAATATGCATTTAATATAAGCAATATTATCACGTGATCTTTCATTACCTTCATTTTCGGATTTAAAAATACTTTCGGGATAATAGAAGAGAGAGAAAATATTCGTAGCGTAACGAATTGATGAATATTATTAGAGGTGAAAATTGAAACAGATTTCTTGCCTAAACTTAGCAGTAATTAATGATTTCTCTTCCTTGTATCTTATTCCAGTTCAACACTAACATTTTAAAACAAGCCAGCACACACCTTTAAGTCGTACACGAAATTCAGCACTCTAAACACCGGATCCCCAGTTGAAGAAAAGTTGGAGAAAATACTGACGAAAGAGAAACTCTCTTTTAAACAAAGTCTGCAGAGGACATCCAAAGATTGCTCGCACATCTTCTGAGATTCTGTAACAGACAAATCACCGCAAATACAAAAACGCTAACCTCTCAACGCAACGTTAACTCGGCAAGTGACGCTCCTTTGCACATGGCTCGTTTGCGCATGCGCAGAAGCTTGGAAAGGCATGGTAGAATATAGCAAGACTTAATCATTAAAGGTACCTCAAGCGCCCCTAGCGCGGCGTAATTTGGAACTGCCGCTTTTCCCGAGCTTAATTTAACATCTCAGCTATATTTCGTGTCCAACATACCGATGTTTTTAAGTACAGCTTTTACGTAAACGAAAGTTCTCCTGTTTTTAAATAAGGTAATAGCATTTCTAAGTTTCTTAGAATGGTACCTGATAGCCAATCGATACAATAAATAACATCGAAGTGTTTTTATCGGAAATTCGTCGTAGAATAACGCGGCAGTTAAAGGTCTAAATGAGAGAAGAGCACTTGGGTGGGCCTTTTGCCCATATGGAAGGAGATGAGGCCATAGAAGGAAGTACGCTCATCGAGCAGAAAAAACGAAAGATATCTCCTTCACCATATATTCTGTCATTTGGGAAATTTCGCCATCATTGCCGATTTTGCTAACTTGCTTGTTTGCTTTTGAAGAGCTAGCTTCTCGTCTATAATAGGATGACACAATTACTCGGCATTTTACAGTGGCTAGCACATACAAGGCATAAACATTATAAAAATTATTAAGTTTGATAGACCACTATTATCTCCGTATGAAATAGGCGGTAGCTTTACGCTCCCTAGTGGCTTTCCTGGACACAACAGATTCTACATTCAGTTATTTCAAAATGGCTGCTCTCTAAGCTTAGCTTTGTTTACATTTGTTATAAAACGGAATTTTCTCCTTTAAAATTTCTCAAGCAACCTGAAATTATGCTTGAGAATAAGAAGTGTGTTTTCTGAGACTTTATCTATCAGTTTTCGTTTAAAAACCTAAT
This sequence comes from Pachydiplax longipennis, assembly GCA_036926295.1. NCBI lineage: Eukaryota > Metazoa > Arthropoda > Insecta > Odonata > Libellulidae > Pachydiplax > Pachydiplax longipennis. The sequence goes on along the minus strand of JAVFKF010000021.1, from coordinate 122,207 downwards.
AAGGTAGGCAATAAATAATTTTAAAATTTCAAGGTACTTGACTTAGATGTAAATGATAATATCTTGAGGAATTTCGTTAGCTGACACCTTTTTAAAAAGACTTTCCTCCAACTTGGGTCATAATTACAAATTTGGTGCTAAGAGGCATTATGTCGCTGGATATTTTGTTTTGTTTATAAGTTGCACGTAAAGTTATCTCAAACTGCATTACAGCTACAGAAAGTGGTGATGTGATGTTTTTTGATTGTTTTAGAATGTCGTTGACGACATTCAACCTGAATATGAATATAATTTACTAATTGAGACTTTATTGTGAGAATCCCTAATGCTTTCTGCATATTCTAGAACTAGCCTTATTAATGTTACATATGTTTTCTCCTGGCATTCGTGTTGCATTATCAATGAAGCTCCTTTACCTGTGCCTAGATCAGATATATTACAAAGTAAATGCTATAAGTAAATATATAAATACTGAACTTCTACTGAAGTTCAGACCTTAATGTTCCTCATCTTATCCAAAACTTTTGTACTCTAAAATACATATCATTAGTAAATTATTTCATAAATAAATTGAGGTTAAGAAAAGACAAGGTAAAATTAGTTGTTGGCATTAATAATCCCTAATGGAAGCAAAGAAGTTTATATATAGAGAGAGCAAAAGAAATGTAACAGATAAGGGTCAAAGGTTAACTTGCAAAAACCTTATGAGAGAAATAATTAATATATCTCTATAAATATACACCAAGCTTGAGCTATAAATAAATATGTGAGAAATAATATTCATTGAAAATGATGCAAACTACAATTAGGATACACTATATGAAAATAGAAATATAAATCAAAGTACCGAAAATGTAATCTGACAATCTTAATGAATAAGATCCAATAGATAAAATTAAATACTAATATCCAGCAAAAGTATTCAATCTGTTGCTGTAAATCATTTAAATTAATAAATAAAATTTGAAAAAGGACACTTCCCATTTTTCACTGAGATTCTATGAAAATTGGCAATGAATTCAATAATTATTACGAAATAATACATAATCAATACGCAATGGTCATAAACTTACTCAATGAAAATAAATATAATTTCTCAAATAAGATGGCCTTACTATAAACTATAAATTGATGCAGGAGAGAAATAAATCAAATTAAAAAGATATAAATTAAAAACAATATACCATTTAATGACATATACAATTTTACTACTTGTAAATAAGTATGATGCATAATATATCAAATGTAATCCAGTAAGTATATTGCTATGAATAGTGTATCAAATGTGCAAATTTAAAAGGGTAAAATTGGAGAAATTCTACAAAAATCAGAGCAGTGTATTTAATAGACAATTATTAATTATTCAATTAAAATTTAAAATAGAGTGAGGGAAGGGTGATATATGTTTCAGCTACCATTCTTCTTATTGCTAAAACTCAATGAAATATCAAAATTGATAAACATTTTTTTAAATATTAAAGTTAAATATTAGAAGTATCAATAGCTCCACAAAAGATAAATTCATGTATATTATATGAAAAACATGCTTGAATTATAGGAACATCCACAGAATGGACAATTTAAGAATCACTAAAAGGACAATTTAATATAATCAATAGGATAAGATTCATCATCAGCTAGAAACAAGACCTATAAGAATCATAAGAAAAAGTACACAGTAAAAATATATAGAGCTTTAGAAAAATAAGTTACTGAAGGAGAATTCAAAGAGAAATTTAAATCTTAGTTAGTCACATCACATATCTTTCTTCATAAATTGTGTGGGTAAATAAAACACCATAAAACACTTAATTTTCACAGCCCTTTAAATTTGGTGATTTGTTGATATAAACCATCTAATGTCAAGATATTTAGATGAAAACTTATCAAATATTTTACCTAATTAGTACTTTGTGAATTAATTAAATTTACAGACTGATGAAAATATCCTAAATTTGCAATCTTTCATGTTTTTTATGAATGATTGCAGAAAAATTTCCCATTATATTGGGCTTATGAGCCCAAAACTTTATGACCATGATATAAAATACCTAAGATAATGATATTTTTAGTGCATTGACACCAAAATTATAATACTACTAGAGAAAAGAATAGAAAAACACAAGCTAACTCTTAGAAAAGGACTCAAAAATGAGGTTAGAAAAATTTTTTCAAAATGGTCTTGAATATTTCCACTCAGGAGTTTTTGGCCATAAAGAATTATGAAGAGTTTGTGTTAAGCTGACAGACTAAAATAATATACTTAAAGAATGGTCTGCTTTTCTCACAATGAGAACATATTTTTTCCTTGATCATGGTCATTTTTCACTTTACAATGAAGCAGTTTACTATACAGAAAATAAGGGAAGAATTATTATTTAAGAGAGTAGAGAAAATGCATGACGAACTTTACGAGAATATGCAAAGCAGCCCACAAAACACAAAAATCCCATCCGGTACATTGGAGAATTCTAGCAAATTGATACTGCAAGGAAAGGAAACAATGTCAAGGAGATTTTAACACTAATCATCAAAAGGCACCAAGACTAAAGTGTTAAATCAATCTCTGTGTTAGTATCAGCAAAAACAGTGAGATGGAGATTGTTCTCATTTGCTATAGCTTAATTTTTCTCACACAAAATTATTTGTTCAAAGGAAGAAAATCAAAATGAACCAATTTACCGATAAGTGGAAGCCTAAGATGATGATGCAGATTATGAAAACAACATTTTTATTTGATGGAATCAGGAAAATGATTAGTAGGAAGAAAAATATCTGCATCTTAAGTGGTATATTTAGCATTTGTTCATGTGAAGGTCACTAAACTCAGAGAACCGGATTACATTGGGAGAAACGATCACAAACACAAAATAGCTACCCTAAAACAGAGAACGGATACTTGCAAGTTTTCATTCCTTAATCGCGGAATAGTCGAATGGAACAATCTACCTGAAGAAGTTTTTGAACCTTTTCCTCCTTCCTGTAAAGCATTTGTAAATAGAATTAAAAGGATTTTGTACTTATATATTGCAATTATATTTGTATTTAGTAATTATTTCTGTATCTTGTAATTACATCTGTAATTTTATTTGCTGTTTTATGATGATGTACTGCCTTCGGGAGGTTTTGGGGGTTTTTCCTCCCAACTAGGGTGAATACCAGGCAGGGTATTTTAATTTTCTCTTCCCCTTTTGATACTACCACCTGGCCTGGTGCCTACTTTTAGAATTTAAGAACGAATAAAATAAATAAAGGAAAACAGTGTCTTAAGTGTGAAAGTCTTAAACTCATTATGCTGAATTTTATGAAAAAAGAACTTGGTCAATAAAAAATTAAAAAGAATGTCAATGCTCATGAATTACGAGTTAAATAGATGGACAATTGACTTGAGTTATCCACTCTAATGACACTAGTTATAAACTCATTTGGTAATCATTTGGAATTCTAATGTAGGAAATCGATCTTAAGAAGAAGAGTGATGCTCAGGTATTAACCGTGTGTTGATGTTTGATTTTGTAATCAGCAAATAGATAGAATGGGAATATTATCGCAAACAGATTACACCCTCTATATCAAATAAAATAGATGAAATTATTTTCATATTTAAAGTGGGAGGTGTGACTGTATATTTACCAATAACTCTCGATCCATAATCTGCATAAATTTTGAACTTTAAAGTATGTTACAAGTATTCCCCCTGTAAATATTAAGAAACTCCATATTTACATAACTGTTCCAGGTTCGACATCAGACAAAATACAACATTCTCATAAGGAATGCAGCTAAGCTTCACCTTTATCATTTGCAGATTTCAGTTTGTTATCAAAATTTAATTTGAAATAGTGGACATACCAGACAACACCAAAATAAAAGTCAACATAAACCATTGTTTCAGTGGGTTTCATCCTTATCGGAGCAAAATGTTAAGAATTTTGTCAAAAAGATCGATAATGTTGTGACATCCAAAGGTTATAAACAACCTGTCCCCTTGACGACGATGTCAATTGCTGCAGCTGAGCACATCTACTTTTCTATAAGAATACATGGGAAACTTAGGCCCATTTAAGAGTTATAATATGAATTAATGGGGATATGAATAACAGTCAACATTCAGAAATTTCAGCATTTGCAGTTACATAACAATTGCAAAGTCGATTCTCAGGGAACAACGGACAGCTATTCAAGAAAAGTTTCTTGCTTGATAATGCCAATGCTATTATAATATAAAAAATTATGTAGTGGACTTAACGCTGAAATAAATTGATAGATATAATATCCTGATTACTGTCTTTTGGCGCATGGCAGGGGATACCTAAAGAACGATTCTACTTCTATGATCACCTAATAATGCAGATCATAATAGCATTGTAAGTATGCTCTTTGTTTCACTAGAAGCCTGAATTATCATCACCATGAATAGCCTTAATAAATAAGAGATAAAATTAGTTATCTTTGTACCACACTTCATAAGGAAAATATACCAAATTGAAATTTGTGTAAGTGTAAAAATTTGTAATCCTCTAACTTAGGACTATTTAATGACCTATAACCATAAAAACTGTCCTTTTTGATCAAATTGATGAGAGCAGTACAAACCTTACAAAAAGTAGTAGGATTAGAAGCATAACAACTCCTCACACAGCCTTTTTCATTAAAATCTTAATATCAGTTCATATCAGTATTTTTTTTGTTATCAATAAACTAGTAGGATTCTAACTGGCACAAAATATTATATCAGTATTTTCTCAGAAACATTTCCACGGGAAGTTTTCTCTTCTAATAATAGGACAAAAGGTAATTACATTTCTTTCTGGATTTTCCTAAAATATTATGTATTCTTATAGATTCTCCCAAGACACCCTTATCCAAAATTTTTAATAGCAAAGCGAAAAACACATAGGAAAAGAAAAATCCATGAGGAAGATATTAATACCAGAAAAGACCTTGTTTTTTGCAAAATGGACCCAAATTAATTGGTTCAAAGAAATGAAAATCTGCAACTAATTCTCTCGATAGTATTGGTATCTCATTTTACCTTTGATGATGACATTCTTTCACCTTAATTTAATTGCACTATGCCATAATGATCTGATTTTCTATCATGCTGAATGTCTTCAAAATAAGAACATGTCAACTTTCTATTTCTGTGCAAATATAGAAACAACCATTAAAATTCTCTTATAATTTATACATGGGGCCATATGCTACATCATTATTGTACTACTATTCAAATAACTAGCTTAATATTGATCTTAGTTCTCCTAAACATTAATTACATTTTAAGAAATAGCTAATGACATCGTCAAGTAAATTAAGATTTACCATAGGTTAGCAAGATAATGTAAGAATATAATATCACAAAGTAAAAAATTCAACATTGTTATTTTTATACATATTTTTACTAGCAAATATTACCAGTATGGCAAAAAATTTAATGACAGATACAAATATGAATAAAACTTACCACTTTATTCTCATACCAGGATTAACATTACAATGGTAAAAAATAAAGGCTTCTAATTTAAAATGCTTAATTATTTAACATATTTATTAAAGTCAAAACGGTAAAGAACTAATTTAACACGTGCAAAGTTCCATAACAGAATGTCTTCATTCCTAAATAGTAAATGATGAATAAAAGGACAAAATCAACTGAGGATTGTAAGGAATTTAAATTTTCTTTTGGTGAGTAAGCTGATGATATTTCCTGGTCCTTCTACATTTAAACATTTTACCACAAATATTGCATGGAAACGGTCTCTCTGATGAATGAGTAGCAACATGAACTTCTAGATTTTCTTTTTGATTAAAACATTTTTGACAGATATCACATTTAAATGGCTTTTCCTTTGTATGTGTCCTTACGTGTCTCTGCAGGTTTGTATTCCTGGGGAAGCATTTTCCACAAACACTACATGAAAACCTGTTAGTATGCAAAATTGAATGATTATATAAGCTGTCTTTTCTGCAATATTGCTTTCCACAAGTACCACACTTGTATAACTTCTTTCCTTTAGGAATTTTCTCCTGCTTCCTATGCAATATCTCATGCTGATGTCTGCCTTGTTGTTGTTTAAATCTTTTGCCGCAAATTCTACAAGCATATGGTCTATCTTCATAGTGAATCGTCACATGCCTACCCAAATACCTTTTCCATTTAAAACTCTTTTTGCAAATATCACAAACATAAAAACACAAATCCTTTCCCTTATCATTTGCTGTCTGTCCTGATAACCCTGAGTAACCCTCTTTCTCTGTACAATTCAACTCTGCAGCAGAAGCAGATGACTGTACTTTATCTCCTTCCTCTGAATTCTCTCCATCAATGTGCTCAAAGGATTCTTTAGTATTACATAAGGAACTATTATCTTCCACATATATATTGTCCTTATTCTCTCCACCTGGTGAAGGTACTTTTGATTCTTTGGAAGTCTGTAAATCAAGGAGACAGTTATAAATACCAAATGGAGTAGAATTTCTTTTGTGTGCAGTTATCTCATTTAAGAGATTAGATGATAAATAAATTTGCAAAATGTTTAGATTTGTAACGGAAATTTTTTCATAGACGAGTGATACAGCAATCGTGCAAGAAAGTCTGACTACATATTGGACAAATATAAAAATTTAAGTGATAAATTGAGCTTCAGAAATCTTCTTTCTCTCTATCCTTCTACATCAATCCTCTGTATCATTAAACAAAATCAATAAATGCATGTTTTTATGGGTAAAACACTTCATCTGTAGAGAATTGAAATGGTTTAATGGCAACAGTTAAACTTTCTGAAGTTTATTTCGTGTTTTTGCTTCTGCAATATTCTTTTGCATAAGTATTTTTGGATGTTAGAAATAATTTTGTGTATAAAGACTTCTGCAATATAGAACATACCTCAGTCAATTGATTGCTTACAATTCTCTCATCATAGTTTTCCTCTTCCATCTTCACACGATTTTCTTCAACCACTTCCTAAAAATGAGGCATATTTCTATATTAATACATTATTTGTCACACATTTGAAGGTACTCAATATAGCAAATAAAATTTCATTAGTAGCATGAAATAATGCCAAATCTCCATAAAATCTAAGGTAAAATACAATCAGAATGTTAAAACAAAGTTAAAGCTGCTGAATTATATTCACCTGTATATTATTAGTTTCTTGGACACACAATAAAGACTGCTCATGGTTTTTGTCAGCATCGTTCTCTGATTCAAAGATTCCTGCATTTTCCTGAAAAGGAAATGTTTTTCACATTAAATAAATATGTGATAAAAAAGTATCCCATCAGTATGTATTAAAGGAAGAAACAATGACATTAACCAAGAGATGATGTTACCAATTTCCTTCTACATGAAATGTTTTATAACTATCTATATATGATCTAATATTTTTTGCAAAGAGAGATGCGCACAGTTATACTTATTTATTTCAGAATGTTAAAACATCAGGGAGACTCAAATCAGCACAGCAATGGCACTAATTCAAATAGTGGCTAAGTTATAAGTACATTTGGAAATATAAAAAAACAAAATGCTCGAATATTACCACAAAATATTATGCTCACCTCTATTCTAAACTCCTTTCCTTGCAACTCTTGTGGAATTTGCCACTCCACAATGTCAAACTCTTCTTTAATAACAGCCTACAATAATAAAATAAGTCATACAATAAAAACAATGATTACTAATTTAAATATTAATCAAAAGCACTACCAAAAATTATAGACATGAAAATAAATAATTGGTTACCATCATGGAATTTTAGGTAAAATTTTGAAAGCAATTTATAATTTATTAAATATGATTTATAAAGGCCATACATCTTCAATATCAAGCATACACATGGAAGTACAAGAGAGTCCGTAATATTATAACACATATTGTAACTCTTGTCATGTGAAAGAGAGAAGAATAATTATACCAATCACCTTGGTAATTTTTCTAGAATACATATGTAAGTTTCATACTTATTTATTTTACTCTCAAACTGAAGCCATTGATTATTGATGAATTAAACTATTAATTATTTTCAATAAAAGAATCACACAGAGTTAAGAGATTTTTAGCCATATTTTAAATGACAATAAAAATAAAGTTTAACTAACCACAAATGACCAAAAAGATGGCATGATATTACTTATTGGATTATTTAAATTTGATCTACCTAGTTTAATTAGTCAAAATAGGGTGATTGAAACACAATTTAAAGAAATATTTATCAAATGTTTATCATGGTTTTGATTTGGAACCATCGGCAATTAATAACTCAACTCTAAGGAATTAACTATTATATTAATAATACAAATATGCTCTGACATATGCTATATTACTATTACAGCAACCCTAATAGATATATAACTTAAGGAATATCATCAAAAAGTATGCAAATTATAAATAAATAAGTTAAAGTTATTAAAAATAAAGTTTGACTGACAATAGTTTATGACTGCAAAAGTTATTAATTGACGATAGTCTATGTATATATCCTTACGTGTTCGTCTGTGGCACTCCTGTCTTCTTCAGATTCCAGTGCTTCATCTTTAATATTCTGAAAAGATACAACAGTAAATGTAAATATTATCTATTCTCCATTAACTATTCTAGTTTAATTTATTCCCTACAATAAAATTTCGTATTAACATTCTTTCATAAAATCACTAGCAATACAAACCGTGTGGATTTCCTCTGCATCATCAGCATCAGCATCAATTGCACCATCAACAGAAGTTTCGTTGGATTCCTTGAAAAGGTTCCAAAATCTGAATAAATTATTCAACTGCATACACGGATAATGTTAGTAAAACTTCAAAATGCCAGCAATAAAAAATCTGAGCACAGGATTTACTTACATTAGTTTTACTTAAGAATTTTAGTATCTCGGCCTCGGCGTAGTGTACGTTTCTCTTGTAACAGTTAAACTCGGTCATCCTCCACAAGCATGGTTTGCATATCTTAGACGGAAGACCATCGTTTTCGCTTATCTGAGGAATAGAAATAATAAACATTAATCACGGAACGATATACACCGGTCTTTACATCTACTCGACCTACGATACAATAGCTAGATGAAAGTGAATCGTTTTCAAAAGATTTCACTGAAAAGACGACAGAGTTCAACCGAATGGTAATTAAAATCGTATGCCTCCATTAAAAACAATACTATAATTTGATATCTGAATAACCTTCATTTTCAGATGAAAGAATACATTCGGGATAATGGAAGAGAAAGATAAGGTTCATCAAATCTTCGTAGAGTAACATAGGATGAATAATATTATACAGGGGGCAGAAATCATACAGACTTCTTGCCTAAAGGTATCAGTACTAAAGAACTTCTTTTCATTGCATCCTATTCCGGTATCAAAACTGTATCATTTAAAACTAAACCAGCACATACCTTTAAGTCGTATGTAAAATTCAGCACTCTAAACAACGGATCGCCAGTTGAAGAAAAGTTCGAGAAAATACTGGCGAAAGAGAAACTCTCTTTTAAACAAAGTCTGCAGAGGACATCCAAAGATTGTTCGCACATCTTCTCAGATTCTGGAACGGCCAAATTACTGCAAATGCAAAAACGAAGACCTTACAATGCGACGTTAGCTCGGCAAGTGACGCTTTCTTTCACATGGCTCGTTGGCGCATGCGCAGAAGATAGGAAAGGCATGGAAGAGCTTAGCAAGAGAGAATCGAAGAAGACTACTTGAAGCGCCACAAGTACGGCGTAATTTCAAACTGAAGCATTTCCCGAGCTTAACTTCACATCTCCTCTATAACTTAATCCCTCATACCGATGTTTTTAAGTACAGCACTTACGAAAATTTTGGTTTTGATGTTTTTAAATAAGATATTAGCATTTCTATTTTTCTTAGAATGTTACCTCATAGACAATCGATGCAATGAATAACATCGAAGTGTTTTTATCGGAAATTCGACTTAGAAAAACGCGATTGTTAATGGTCCAATTGAGAGAAGGGAAGTTGAGTGGGGCTTTTGCTATCATAAAAGGAGATGGGGCCATGGAAGGAAGTACGCTCATCGAGTAGAAGAAACGAAAGATATCTCCTTCGCATTATATTCGTTGGATTTGGGAAATGTCGCCATCATGACCGACTTCTGTGTTTTGCTTGGTTGCTTTTCAATAGCTTGCTTCTATTCTACAATAGGATGACACAATTACTCGGAATTTTACATTGACTAGTACATACAGAGGCATAAACATTATTAAATTATGAAATTTGATAGACCACTATTTTCTCCGTATGTAATAGGCGCTAGCTTTACGCTCCCTAGCGGCTTTCCTGGAGACAACAGATTCAGAATTCAGTTATTCCAAAATGGCCGCTCTCGAAGCTTAGCTTTGTTTACATTCGTTATAAATGGATATTTTGTCCCTTAAATTGTGCGAAGCAACCTCAAATTATGGTTGAGAATAAGAACAGTGTTTTTCTGAGTCTTTGTTTATCAGCTCTCAAGGTAAAAACCAATTTAGGTAGGCAATAATTAATCTTAATATTTGAAGGTACGTGACGAAGATGTTAATGATAATATCTGTAGGAATTTCGTTAGTTGACGCCTTTATAAAAATGGTTTCCTCCCACTTGGGTCACAATTACTACTTTTGTGGTGCGAAGAACCGTTACGTCGCAGGATATTTTGTTTCGTTTATAAGTTGCACGTAAAGTTAAGTCAAACTGTATTACAGCTACAAAAAGTGTTGATGTGATGTTCTGTGCTTATTTTAGAATTATTTGGACGGTATTAAACCCGAATGTGAATACCAGGAACATAGGGTGTATCTGAATTGTTAAAGAGTGAATAGAGAACAACTAAATGAATGCAATGGAGTCCTCTCAGTATGTAAAAGGAATCGCCGAGGTAGAAAAAGTAAGTGAATGATTATGCATGAAGCTGGTTTTATTTATGTTCCTCTGTTGTGGTTTAGTGGTATGAAAGTGCTAAAATCTCGTTTCCTAAACATAATCCGTGTTATTTATTACGATGAGACAGAAGTACCAAATTTTATGCTTAATTAACTGCCGGAAATTCGTCGTTACTTTGTTAAAGTGCCCTGGGTTTGGCTGTAAGCTTTTATTACTAAGTTATCCCTTTAAATAATGCGCATTTTTTTTATTTAAATAATGCGCGTTTTTTATTTAATTTATTGCAGCATTCATTTCTCTTGCATATTTCATTCGAAAATGATGGCCTTAAGAACGACGAGAATATTTATATGTTTATAATTGTTTATAGAATATTTTCGTGACTCATAAATTCACCTTTGCATTGAGTGTATAAAATCATATTCTAAGCTTAAAAATCAGAACAAAGACCCAATATTTAGTGAATTAATGAATGAATTACATGTCTGATGTGCTAGTACATTTGTGATTTCATTTCAGGTGTTTGTCAAAGTAGAAAACGAGGATAGTTTGCATGTTAGTGATGTGCAGATTCCTTCAGATGTCCAAGAAGTAAGCTCTATGCAAGTACATTAAAACCATTAACCATACTTAATCATTAGGTCAATCAATACCAAGTGATCAAAATAAAAAACAATTGGGTGCTTGACAATCTGAGAAAAAATTGATATTTGTTGTGTAGATCCTTAAGTTTAGAGTGATCAAATTATATTTAAAGTATTTTTAAAGCTTACTGTTTGGAGATGGCAGACATAAATATATTTTATGCTCAAATTGACCGTTTTTTACTATTTTCCTAATAAACCTCAATGTTGAAATTTATACTCAAGTTTTATATGATAAAGACCTTTTAATTGTACAATTTCCATACTTTTAATAGGTCGAGAAACCAAAGTATTGTAAGTGCAAATTTGAAAAAAATTCAAACATGGGCTTTTTAAAACATATATTTTTCAAATGGTAGTATTGCTAACATTGATAGCTTATGATAAGTAACTACACCATATTGTGTAAAAGTACAAAAAAAATTTTGGCTGAGAAATTTTTCCTTCTTTAAATAGTTCCTCATGAAGAGGTGTTAAACATGTTAAGTAAATATATATAGCTAAGTAATTATGGCTTTTTTCATAGGCCAGAGTGTATAAAAAACAATGCAGCTTATATGAAACTCTTAGGGTAACCCAATGATGAATAATTTAATTGATTGTAGATATCTGCAATCACAAAATACTGTTGTGGCCAAGTACAAAAATGTGCACCAACTCCAAACAGGACACATTAAAAGTATTAAAAAATACTTTTGAGCTCTCTAACGAGAATGGTATGTACACAGCAAATATGATTTTTTTCTGAGAAACCCTACTAAATTGTTATCAATATTTCATTCATGTCTTCACTGTATATCATTGTCTGTTTATTAAAACAATTGATTTATTGTACCAGGTTTGCGTTAAGGAAGAAAATGAAGATTCCATCAGTTGCAGTAAGAGTCAATATCTGTGTGAAAATTTTAATGAGGTATATATAACTAAGGTTATCATAATTTTATTTGTATTTTAGTAAGGAAGATTTAAGTACTTGAATAACTTTATCAATCCATTTATAATTATATGTATTTACTTGTGAAATTCCCAGTCAAAATTGCAGATATCCAATGTTGGTAACTCCCATAAGAAATATTTGGTAGACATTTTTAAAAACATTAATTTCACACACTTCTGGATTAAGTAGAAATATGAAATCAGGGGATAAGTTAGAGGAAGAATTGAGTATTACATATACATAATAATATGCCCAATGTATCCTTGTTTTGATTCTAAAAGACTTTAAAATCAGTTATAAGAATATGCTGTTATTGCTGTATAGCAAATCAATTCAGCAATATTTCACAGCAAAGCAATACACTGATGCAATGCAACAATTGACCTCTACCATACTAAGCAGTTTTCCCTCTTAGTTTTAAGGATTTCTATAGAGGAAACCATCTCATCTATAAAGCTCAATTTATTCTTTTAGTTCATAGAATATTATCTCGTTGCAGCAGTGCTGCTCAGCAAATACTTCAAAAGAGATGCAGTAATTCAAGTCAGAAATGCTACATGGGTTAATAATTCAGCAATGCTGTGCTGCAAATCGTTTCTATATTACTGTATAATACTCAATTGTTCCTCTAACTAATACCCGAATTTCATATTTCCATTTACTTGAGAAGTAACTGGAATCAATTCTTTTAACATATCCAATGTATAATATTAGCTGACAATCTGGATTGCAATTAACTTAGCAGAATGTTCATAATTATGTTTTCAGGTTTACGTAAAAGTTGAAAAAGAAGATTATGCTGATGGTAATCCGGAAGCTGATGACACTCTGGATGATAATATTCATCAGGTATTTGCATTAATCACTATATAAATATGTGTATTTATACAGTATTATGTAAATTAATAGTACCTGCAAATTCATCTAATTATAAAAAAATTGTGATTTTATAAGGTATTAAATCAATATACTGCAATTGTAATTAATTTTTACAAAATTTTTCATTTTTATTTTTATGATTAAATTCTATAATTTTTATAATTATAAAAATCAATTTACTGCAGTTACAGTTGGGGAGTGTCATTTAAAAATTATTATTTATTGAATTCAATTCACAATGCAACACTGAATGTTACTATAAAAATTTTCAATTCTATGCAACTAGATTTTATGAATTTATTCCATGGTTTGTGTATGATGCACAGTAATATGTCTTTCACCAGATTAAATGCTATACAAATTCTGACCATGTTCCAGAAGTGCCTTTGACATGAAATTTTTATGACATACTTGCCCCTCTCTGTAGATACCAGAATAATTCAGACTGCGAGGCATGCTATCATGGGTTCAATTCCAGAATGTACCAAATATAAGAATTTTCCCATAAGCATGCATTATTGCATGGATTTTTGAAAATTATTTTGAGGCACTTAACAGTAAGATACACAAACCAAAATCTCAGAGGCTGGAGTTTAGGTTATCTTCTATATTACAAATGGAAGAAATGTTAGAATATGACAATGAGTTCGAAGCCAGGTGGGTGCAAAATTCTTCCATAAGAAATGCATTGCTAAAAACCTTTGAAAATTTTTTTAAATACCTTCCCATTAAGCTGGAAAGATAAAACCCAGAATGGTAACAGAGGCATTTGAAAACATTCTATAAGGTTGACAATTTCTCTATTGGTCCTTGGTTTGATGCAGGAGCATCGTTCCGATTCTACCATGCATTTCAAAGGGGAATAACAGAATCTTATTTTAGGAACTTCCAGATAAGATACTGAATTGAAACTTTGGAATACATAAGAGTGGCACTTATGTAACATCATATGCCATTGCCTCTCACAAATGGGCCCTGTGTTCAATGCCAGGCGGTCTTTTGTGCAAAGTTTTTAGAATTGTTTTGAGGCATTACTTGATATAATACTGCAGTCAATTGATAGCTTGCATTATGGAAGCAACTTTTACTCTTACATATATAAAATACTGCCTGGCATGGAACTAAGGACCCAATCACATGACACAATTGCATATTAACATTAGATAAGAGCCATTCTGACTTATTCCAAATTTTCAGTTCATCAACTTGTCCGGAAGGTCCTAAAATGAAATTCCAATATCTCTGTTAATGGAAATATTGTTACCAAATGACCAAGGCTTTTTTGAGGCTATTCAGGTATGAAATTCTTCTGCAAGATATACATTGCTGCAATTCTTGACAATTTTTTTAAATGCCTTCTTGATGAGCTGGAGAGATAAAACCCAGAATGATAAGAGACGCATTTTAAAAGATTTTTCACACAGTTCAGTTTCTCTAATGGTTCTCTCTTGGTTTGATGCCAGACTGTTCATTCCATTCTACAATGCATTTCAAATGGGGATAATGGAATTTAATTACAGGACCTTCCTGACCAGATATTAAATTGAAACTTTGGAACATGTGGGAATGGCTCTTATCTAACATTAGTATTCAATATAACTTTAAGAATATTTGCTCTATTTCCCTTCACTTTGCACTTTTCTCAATTTTTAAGAACATTGTTTCTAATTTAACTCTTAAAAGAATAATAGTCTGCAATCAATCAATACTAATGTATATTTTTTATGCTTAAATAATTATTTCATTGATTAAATAAGTAACTCTTTCATTTTGAAGTTATTAACTATGTTTATAAAATAAAGAGTGCTAATTTCACAATCATACATCAGTCATATGATGGTGATTATAAACCATAATTTTTAAATTACAAAATAATTTTTATCTCTTTTTAGGTATTTGTCAAAACTGAATATGGAGAGAGCTTGGAAGAACAGATTTCTTCGGATGATGATGAGGTAATTTTGTATTCATTTATATTAATCTATGTACACTTAATTCCATGAGTATAAAGATTTTGCCACAAATGGAAAGATGTGGACTTTTTTTCCAATGCAATGGAAAGCAATGACACTATAAATATCAGTTCGTAATCAAAATAGAACAAAAAAATGACAAGCATTCGTTAATTCTCATTGTTAACTATCCATTAATACATTTTACTGTTGGTCGACATATTCGTTTAAGTAATTATAACTATATGAATAATGGCAATAACTATTCAGAAAAAATCACACACAGGTCAAAGGAAAATCTATATATGTCTAAAGTTGAAATTAAATATCTTTTTTAATAAAGTTTCTACTGTGTGAATGAAAACTCATTGTTTGTGATTGCTATTCAAATAAGAGAAGGTTTCTATGGAAACATCACACTGATTTCTCAGCAATAAAATTTAGTTATAGATATTTTCCTTCTCCCTAATTTAAATTTAATTATTTGCAGGTATATGTAGATGAAGATGATCCTTTAGAAAACAGTGATGATGTGAATACACTGCATACAGAAATCAACAAGCAAAAGGTATTTGAACTCTTTACTTTAATACCTTCAGATTTGTGTTTAATTTGAGGGTTTACTATATTCTGTTTAATCCCAAAAATTCATAATCCTATCTTGTCAGGAAGAAGCACTAACTAATCCCCAAATTTCATATTTCTATATTGTTGGGAAGTGCATAAAATTAATGTTTTAAAAAATAGTTTCTTATTTAAATCATTAAAAGAATAAGTCTACCATTGCTGGAAACAAACTTTATATGCATTCCTTATGGGAGTATTTGTAAGATATACGAGTAAAAGTTGCTTGCATACTGCAAGCTAATTGGTAAAAATTTAACAATATGTTCCCCTTACGGGTATCATCTTCGAAACTTATCCAGCCAAATTCTTAAAAATTGCCGCAATACATTTCTTACATGAGAAATTTTCAAAACAAAACAATTTTTAAAAAATTAGTGTAAATGACTGCCTGGCGTTGAACACAGGACCCGTTCGTGAGAGACAATGGCATGGAAATGTTAGATAAGTGCCACTCTCACGTGTTTCAAAGTTTCAATTCAGTATCTTATCGGGAAGGTCCTAAAATGAGATTCCGTTCTTCCAGCTTGAAATGCATGGTAGAATCGGAATGACGCTCTAGCATTGAACCAAGGACCACTAGAGAAGCAGTGGACATCATGAAAGAATCTTCTCAAACGCCTCTGTCACCATTCCGGGTTTTATCTTTGAAGCTTACCGGGAAGGCATTTAAAAAAATCGTCCAAAATTTCACCAATGCATTTCTTACCGAATCATTTCCGACCCACCTGGCATCAAACATATGGCCATTGGTAACATTTCTTCCTAAAGTACTATGTAAGACCATGTCATCTGCAAAGACTGTAATTTTGATTGCTCTCTCTCATCAAGAACGGCCCCAAAACAGATTGCAAAAATACGCACAAAAGACCGCCCAGCATCAAACTCGGGACCCTTCCGTGAGAGAAAATAGCAAAATAATATTAGATAAGTGCCATCCATGTTCCAAAGTTTTGATTCAATATCTTATCGGGAAGGTCCCACGCCTCTGTCACCATTCCGGGTTTTATCTTTCCAGCTTATCGGGAAGGCATTGAAAAAAATCGTCAAAGATTTCAGCAATGCATTTCTTATGGAAGAATTTTGCATCCTCCTGGCGTCAAACTCAAAGTTTTTTCTAACATTTCTTCCATTTGTAATATAGAAGACTACCTCAACCTCAACCTCCGAGATTTTGGTTCCTCTATCTTACCGATATGTGCCTCAAAATAATTTTCAAAAATCCACGCAATGCATTCTTATGGGAAAATTGCGATTTTTGGGAAATTCTGGTAACGAACCCATGATAGCTTGCGTCAAAGTCTGCATTATTCTGGCATCTGCTGTGTGGGGCCAGTACATTGAAAAAATCTGACGTCGATGGCGCTTGTGAAACATGGTCAGAATTCGTATCCCCTATATATATATATATATATATATTAATAATTTAGCTATAAGTTCCTAAGCTAGTCAAGTTATTGATTATGTTAAAAAATTTCAATTTTTATTATTTATTTCAGTTATATAACAAAATATATAAAATAAACACAAAATTATTTAAAAATCATGAAATTATGAAGTTATTTTGCTATGAATTACTAAGTTAGTTAACCTATTTAATGTTTATAAATGTATGGAGGTATTAAAAAATTATGAAGTTATTAAGTTATTACACACACACACAGATATATATATATATATATATATATATATATATATATATATATATATATATATATATATATATATATATACGAGTAAAAGTTGCTTGCATACTGCGTGCTAACAGGTTATAAATTGGCACTAATACCCTTTCAGTTTTGGATGTGAATAAAAAACCATTTCTAGAGTACATGTTGCACATTTGAAAATGGTAGCGATATTCTAACAGTATCCAGAATCTTTTGAAGTCCGTATTTATTCTAATAACTCATTAATAGATTGCCATATAAATAAATTCTTTCTCTCATGTTCTAACATCCGATAGATGTCTTTTGGAAGTATATTTCTATGCAGCTGCAGGTAGTAGCAATTTACCTATTTTTTATATCTTAGGGAATCATACTAATATTATTATACTTATATGTTAGCACATCACAGGATACGTTTATCTTGGTTAAAGAAATTAATGTTGTTAAAATTGAGATATCATCTGAGAAAAATATCTTAAGTTTTAGATTTCGTATTTAATTAGAATAATTACGTTCACAAGACTAACTTAAAGTTATTAATTTCTTCTTATAATCTGCATTAAAATAATGACATGATAAATATTAATTATTAACAAACATATTGAGACAACAAAGATGAGGTAATAGACTTCAAATATTGATTGTATATCTTACCACAAATTTTTATTCTATTTAATGCACATTTAAAAAAATAATACCTATCAATTATATAAAAATAATAAGAGATTGATTGTTAAACTATTTTTATTTTAATTCTTCTTTAAAATTACATTATTTTTATGAATAATAAAATATAATCATTATCTAGTACAAATAAGGAAAATTGATAATAAGGTAATATTTAATATTGTAAATATTCAAACATTTTAACTAAGCATAAAGGGGTATTATTTCAATTAATGGTTTTAAAACATTGTTACTCCTTCAGTTGATCCCCTTAATCTCATGACAATGAGTGGACTACATTTGTCTGGTTCCTCCCTTTAGACCTGTCTGGCATGGGTGACCCTTACAGGAGCTTCGCTCTAGCCAGCATAGCTCGGTAGATCATAGGAACACATAAGCTCTTCCACCACGGCAAGGTTGCAGTCCAAGGAAGAGAACTAAATCTAAAAATGAACAAAATCATAATGCTTTAAAAATGAAAGACTTTTACTGTCTTTTCAAAAGTTCTAATATACATTAATTCTAATAAAAATCATAACATTTTCACTTTCACCTTGAAAGTTATAAAGATGAATGAATGAATGAAAGATAAATGCAAAAATTGAATGTTCCTTAATTTGTTAATAATTAGATAGAAAAATATAATCATTATCTACAGAAGTTGTTTATGTACAATATTTACAGCATGACCTATTTTTTTGCATGATACTCTACCTTTGCGAAGTAGAACTCTTATTGTGTTATTACTCCTTACTCTTCCTAAAGCTACATAGAGTTGACCATGAGCAAAAACATCATCCCTCAAATCTAATCCTACAATATCCAAAGTTTGTCCCTGTGGTTTATTTATCGTCATAGCATATGCCAATTTGATGGGGAATTGTCTGCAAAGTATGGTTACACCAGCTCTTCCAGCTTGAAATTTAAAACATATCCTAGGAATGAATACAGTTTTCGAGATATCCTGACCAGAAACATACATTTCTAAGAGTCTTTTTGAAATGCTTTTTAGAATCAATTTCGTCCCATTCACTAAACCATCATCAAAAGAAATATTTCTGATTAAAATACAAACTGCACCTACTTTTAAAACTATCTTATGGTCTGGAATTCCTGGCTCAGAAATTGAATTTATGAAATTATCACTAAGAAATTCCTTATCATTGTTTTCAGCTGCAGTTTCCAATGTATCAGCACTGTACAGAGCAATTAGTTCCCCCTCCATTTTGTTAAGAATGGTTAAGTTTATCTCATCAATGCAACTGTTTGTACCTGCTAATATTGCTCTTTTACAACACAACTGGGGATTACTTAAAATCTCATTTGGATAGACAAATAGAATAAGATCATCCAAACTGTCAGCAACCTTAATATGATGAAGCGGAATTACTTCTACTTTGTCTATGATTCTCTGGTCAATTTTGCTTTCTCCGACTTCAAGGATGAATTTAGAGTAGGTCTCATCTCCCTTTGAACGAATTTGCTCTGTCAAATGAAAAATTCTTACTTGAGACCATAAACATGAAAATTTTATGCTGTACTTTATTGAATCTGTTACTGACCCACCTTTTACAACAGTGGCTATTTGTCTGAAATCACCGGCAAGCAAAATTAGTTTTCCACCAAATAAAAGTTCATTTTGACATAGATCCCTTAATGTTCTCTCAAATGCCTCAAGGCTTTGTTTCTGAGCCATGGAAACCTCATCCCATATGATTAAGCTAGCTCTTCTAATTAATTCTGCTCTTTCACTATTTGCTTATACATTACACATTTCACCTATCACTCTATCCAGTTCTATGATATAGTAACAAACTATAGTAAATAAGTAATAGTATAACTGTAGTAAATAGGCAGTAAATTAAGTCAATAAAAGGACTGTTGATCGTGAATTTGTATCACAGACTGCAAAACATAAATTGAGTGCTAAAAATGAATTAATAAGTATGATGCACATTTTTTTGAAGCTTGCAGTTGAATGCATTAATTAAAAATTAATCAATTAAATAATTTATTAAGTAGTACCATGCATATTTATTGAAGCTTGAATTCTTAAGTATTAATTTGCATTTTCAAATGTTTTGTAACATTAACTGCAGAAGCAAAAACACGAAATAGACTTCAGACAGTTCAGCTGTTGCCATTAAACCATTTCAATTCTCTACAGATGAAGTGTTTTACCCTTAAAAACATGCATTTATTGATTTTGTTAAATGATACAGAAGATTGGTGTAGAAGGGTAGAGAGAAGCTCAATTTATCACTTAAATTTTTATATTTGTCAAATATGTAGTCGGACTTTCTTGCATGATTGCTGTATCACTCGTCTATGAAAAAAATTCCGTTACAAATCTAAACATTTTGCAAATTTGTTTATCATCTAATCTCTTAAATGAGATAACTGCACACAAAAGAAATTTTACTCCATTTGGTATTTATAACTGTTTCCTTGATTTACAGACTTCCAAAGAATCAAAAGTACCTTCACCAGGTGGAGAGAATAAGGACAATATATATGTGGAAGATAACAGTTCCTTATGTAATACTAAAGAATCCTTTGAGCACATTGATGGAGAGAATTCAGAGGAAGGAGATAAAGTACAGTCATCTGCTTCTGCTGCAGAGTTGTATTGTACAGAGAAAGAGGGTGACTTTGAGTTATCTGGAGGACAGACAGCCACTGTTAAGGGAAAGGATTTGTGTTATTATTTTTGTGATATTTGTAAAAACAGCTTTCGATTCAAAAGCCGTTTAGGTCACCATATTAGAATTCACTATGAGGATAGACCATATGCTTGTAGAATTTGCAACAAAAGATATAAACAAAAGGAAGGCAGACATCGGCATGAGATCTTGCATAGGAAGCAGGAGAAAATCCCAAAGGGAAATAAGTTGTACACATGTGGTACTTGCGGGAAGCATTATTGCAGAAAAGATAGCTTAAATCAACATTCAATTTTGCATACAAACAGGTTTTCATGTAGTGTTTGTGGAAAATGCTTCCCCAGCAATGCAATCCTGCAGAGCCACGTAAGGACACATACAAAGGAAAAGCCATTTAAATGTGATATTTGTCAAAAGTGTTTTACACAAAAAGGAACTCTAAAAAGACATGTTAGAACTCATTCCTCAGAGAGACCGTTTCCATGAAATATTTGTGATAAAATGTTTAAATATAAAAGGACCAGGCAATTGCACGAGCTTAATCACTAAAAGAAAATTTAAATTCCTTACAATCCTCAGTTCATCTTGTCATTTTATTCATCATTTGCTATTTTGGAATGAAGATATTCAGTTCCTGGACTTTGCATGTATTTAATTAATTGTTTACCATTTTGACTTTAATAAATATGTTAAATAATTCAGCATTTTAAATTAGAAGCCTTTATTTTTAACATGGTAATGTCAATCCTGGCATGAGAATAAAGTGGTAAGTATCATTCATTTTAGTTTCTCATTAAATGTTTTTTCTGCAATGGTAACATTTCTAATATAAATCTGTATATGAATAACAATGTGTTGCATTTTTTACTTTGTGAAATTTATTCTTTCATCTTGCTAACCTATGGTAATTCTTTATTTGTGAAGTCATCAGCTATTTCTTAAAATCTAATTCATTTTTAGCAGAATTAAGATCAATATAAAGGTAGTAATTTGAATAATTGTGAATATACTTCATCCAACATCATGCAGTGTATGACCCCATGTTATACTTACTAGAGAATCGTGCTGATACTATAGTTGCACAGAAAAAGAAAGATGACATGATCTTATTTTGAAGACATTCAGCATGAAAGAAAATCAAATCATTATGGCATAGTGCAATTAAATTAAGGTGAAATAATGTCATCATCAAAGGTAAAATAGGATACCAATACCGTCAAGATAATTGGGTGCAGATTTTGATTTCTTTGAACAAATAAATTTGGGTCTATTTTGCAAGAAACAAGGTCATTTCAGGTATAAATATCTTACTCGCAGATTTTTTTTCATATAAGTTTTACACTTTGCTGTTAAAAATTTTGATTAAGGGTGTCTTGGGAGAATCTATAAGAATGTGTAATATTTTGGGAAAATCCAGAAAGAAATGTAGTGACCTTTTGTCCTATTATTAGAAGAGAAAACTTCCAGTGGAAAAGTTTCTGAGAAAATACTGATATTATATTTTGTGGCAGTCAAAATCTTACTAGTTTATTGATAACATGAAAAACTGAAGATATTACGACTGTAACGGAAAAATCAGCATGCAGGTCTGTGTGAGGAGTTGTTATGCTTCTAATCCTACTACTTTTTGTAAGGTTTGTACTGCTCTCATCAATTTGATCAAAAAGGACAGTTTTTATGGTTGTAGGTCATTAAATAGTCCTAATTTAGTGGATTACAAATTTTTACACTTACACGAATTTGAATTTGGTATATTTTCCTTATGAAGTTTGGTACAAAGATAACTAATTTCATCTCATATTTATTAAGGATATTCTTGGTAATTTTAATTCAGGCTTCTAGTGAAACAAAGAGAACAGTCTTGCTGTAATTCAGATTTGTGTTTATGATGCTTTTTGTGAAAGACAACAGCAATTTTCAAAAAATATAAGTCTAAGATTAGAAAGTTAACTGAAACAACCAAAAGTAATGCCTCAAATTTATTTTCAAAACATTCTCAATTGCATTTTGTGCATCTCTGGTCATAATGACCAAGTGTTATCTTATGTGTATTTTTTCATTGTGACCATGAATGTATCTCACCATATGATTCTAATGCTTCTTATGTATTTGTGTAAATAAAGAATATAAAATAAAATGTTTTCTCAATTTCTCATCCCATCATTACCCAGTCATTAGTTGTTTCATTTCAAAATATTTGTTACATGAAATTTAAAATTGATAAAAATTGTTTATCTGGATGTCTTAATTACTTGCCTAACTAGTCAGTGTTTTATTATTGAATGACTAATATGGAAAGACATTGTAATTACCTTAAAATTGTGGATGAAATCCTATTTTATAGGATTAATTTAAAAATTAAGGGAACAATATATGCTATAGGTGGAATTTGGGCAAGGAGAGAGAAATTAAGAACGAAAAATTTAAAAAATGAGACCAAAAATTGTGAATGATAATTGAAGGTCGAATTTTTCATATTCTCTATCCATATATATCAAAAACCAACTATATGTCCTTTAAAATCGCTAAAAATATGTAAGTATTATTTAAATCTTTCAAAATCGGCGGTCATAGATAGAGCACTATGCATTGTGGGTAATATGGCGCTTCTCCAATGTCTGAGAGAAAGGAGAGATGAAATCCAAAATGGCCAAATACTTCCCCAAAATTCCAATATAATTTGGAATATTTGAAATAGGCGGTGGAATAGTTTGAGGTGCATTGTGGGTAGTGACGTATATAGAGAAAGGCTTAATAGTGTTCAAAGGGGTGAACACTTTTACTTTCATTTCAAAAACTGAGCAAAAATGGGCGAAAAACGCCAGTTAATGAGGTTTTTGTCCTCCAAATGATTAACCCTTTCGCATTTCGTCCTTCAAAAAACGCACTCAAATTCCGTCACTTTCTGAGGGCGCTAGTAGTAATTTTAACAACCTTAATTAAATATCAGGATGACTGATGTCAACTTCAACTTCCTATTGGTGTAATGGTTATAGTGTATTGACGTAAATATACTGCTAATCCACTCAGTATTTACCTGATTCAAATCCGACTCAAGACATTTTTTTGTGTGGTCTTTTTCTAATAACGCACCATTTTAAAATATTTTTAAAGGCTCTTCAGGTACTTATTCAAAAAAATCAGACTTAAATTAAAATTGAAATTGATTTTTATTATTTATTCGGCCATGAAGATCAGAAATTTAAGCAATCTGTAAAATTTTTCGTGATTTTCATGGAATTAGACTCTCGTGAATTATTTACCGAAATTCGAACTCATTCAAATTTAATCTTCCAAAATATCGACTTAATTTCGAATTTATGCGGTAATGGGAAATGAAGAATTGAATTGTAGTTGTTTTTTATCGAAAAATTACGTAATTTTATAGCTTAAAGATGACTTAAAAGCTATAATTTTTGTTTATCTAGTCGTTTGCTTACTTTGAAGATTTTTCTGTTATTTATATTTGATTCAGGAATTCCTAATAGTCTTAAAAGTCTAGTGTATTCATTGCACTAATTAATAATATAATGAATATTTTTATTTTCGAGAAGGATTAAAATATACTCAAGGATATACTCGTCAAATAATCTTTATTACAGAATAATTTACACAAAGTCAATGTTAATAAATAATTTTCCCTTTTGCTTGAATATAAGCATTAATAAATAATATAAATGGGTAAATCTTTAACAAAGACTTAAGTTATACAAAGGAAACTTAACAATTCTTATAAACGATAATCCATAACTGACTAATTACCAAAGAAGTCTCATTTTGTAAAGACCTGAATTGATGTAAAGTTACTGACTATATTATGAAAACCAAAAAGTACTAATTCCAATTTCTATGAAAAGAGATTGAAGTTCGTATTACTTAAAAGAAAATAATATCCGTAGTTGTAAATTATCTTATTTCAAATCAATCTTATGTACTTTTTCATCTTTATATACGAAGTAAATTTATGGAGAAGAATTAGCAAATAATTAGTATCGATTGCAGGTAATTTATACTAAACTCTAATATTAAAAGTGCTTCAAATTTCGCTCTCATTTAAGTGAACTAAATAGCAGAAGAGAACATTGATAAAGTTCAGGCTTTTGCCGTTTGGGGTACCAAAGTATGCCTGCAATGTGCTGCCACCTGAAGGAGACACGGCGAAGCTCATAGCAAATCCATCATCACATTTAAAAACATTAAATACATTATAATATTTACTTACGGATGTTTGTTTGTAAAAAACTCATTGGATCTTCAATCTATTCTATTCAAATGCTTTAGGTGGTCTCTCAGAGTACCTTCCATGTGTTCTACTGAGCAGTTTGTTTTATTCTCATGCTAATAAAATAATATTGTTTAAATTACTATAGAAGCAAAAGAATAAATGAGACCATTTTCGTAGGTTTGCGAAAATTTAACTTCCGTTTAATTTATTTACTTATTTTTCGAAGAGATTACATAATGAAAACATAGAATTTCTTTTCTAGTAGTATTTATAAAATTACGTTTCTTCAGAACCATTTTTATTATGAATTGTCTTTAATTTTGATAAAAATAACATACGAATATTTGTAACTTAGTTTTATTTACAATTTGTATGGAATATTTGGTATCGTAATCTCGAATTTTCAAGAAATTATCATCTTTTATAATACTCTATTTTTCTAACATAAACTAAATTTTTACAGATTAGTTTTTCCATTATGTAATATATATCCATTGTTTAATTTAACAATTCTTGCAACTTTGATACTTCATTATTAAATAGGACGCAAGATTTAGAAGCAAACTTCAAGTAGATAATCTTTCCAATTGTAATAATATACAAAGTCAAACAAACGTTTCTAAGATATTACATTTTTTTATTCAGAAATATTTAATAAGTTGGACTGTAGTCTGAATTAGCCAGTCTTCTACCATTGAAGACTTACTCAAAATTGTTTAAAATATTATTTCTTGATGGGATATCAGGCAAAAATTCCTTAATGATGAAGTGAAGAATTATCCAAATTCAGTGTCAAAGAAAGACACTGTCCTTGTACGAACATTAGATTATTTTTGTGAAAATGGAAAACGCCGTAATCTTATGCAACCCACATAAGTAGCACTGTATCTTGGGTTGCTAAAGTTACAGGATAAAAATCAATCCACCAATTTTATAGAAATTTCACAATTATGCTAAAAGCTGAAAAAACTACCAGAAATTATTATATTATCAGTTATATTCTTGCAAAGTATATTGATCTATTGTTATTATTGATTACATTGTTGCAAAACAGTTATTTATTATTATTAATCATATTTCTGCAAAATGTAGTCATTTATTATTATATTACTATTTTTTATAATGCTGTAAAACAAAGTTACCTATTATTTATAATTATATTGTTGCTAAGTATATTGATCTATTACTATCTTATTATTAATCATATTTCTGCAAAATATAGTCATTTATTATTATTTAATTATTGATCATATTGTAGCAATAAAACTTTTGTGACTGGTGGGACTATTTTGAAACAAAGTTAAATAAAAAGAATTATTACATAGTAAAAAATCTATATTGATCTGTTATTATATTATCATTAATCATTAATTATTATTGTAAAAAATAAATTTAAATAAAACAAAATTTAAAACAATTTAAAAAATCTTAATAAAATGACCATTTCAATTAAATAAACAGACATTCCTCTATCGTTTAAATTTAAATCCGAGTTTTCAATGAAAAGGAGTTCATTTTCTTTACCTAATTTTGTACTTCTCATTCTATTGACAAATAATACCAAATTCCATGTCGAAAAACTAGGAAATTTATTTATAATATAATAATGTCAGAAATGCAACAGATATAGTGGCAGAGAAATATTATTTATCATCAAAATGAAAGCAAAAATGAGATGGGTTTATGTAACTGCAGACTGGCCTAAAAACAATTAAGACTGACACATCATTTAAAACCACAAAGGAAATTAATATACAAAAAAGAATGCTTATTTTAGCATATATTAACTTCTGAATATAATATTTGGTAGATTCAGCATCATTTCATAGTGACTTTTTTCCAATAACACATTAAATGTATACAAAGAATACTTCCAAAAGAGACTTAATTTGGATTCTACAGCAGGAATCAATGGCATTTAGAAATCATCCCCATTTGGACAACATTGTCACTGATACTTGTCTTAATACAAAAAACAAGAAGTCTTCATTATTCAGAAATCTTAAAGTAAAGAGAGAGCTTGGTAAAAGCATGCAGAAGAAAACTGCTGTGTCAGTTTAAGTTAAAGTTTCTACTCAGGAAAAACATGTATATTCTCAATATTTTATACACTAAAAGGAATTCTATAAAATACTTCTGACTCATTGAGCACCAGATCCATCTGCACTAACTTCAACTCTTATTTTCTCTTCACTCTTCTGTACAATGTATTACATCAATTCATAAATTATGCAACAACAAGAAGAAACTGGAATAATCTCACAATGAGAATCATATTTCTAATAATTTAAGGAAAAAAAGAAGATATAAAAGCTATTTTCTAATTTCTTCACCTTTCTTTTACAATACTGGATAAGATAAATAAAACATTGTATCTACTAAATTTGTATTTATTTCATAATATATTCCGTAATTATTTTGTATTATGCCTACATATTAATATTGATTACATAAGATATTGCAAAGAGGTTCGTGGCATTCTACAATGGTAATTTATCAATAAAGAACTATTTCAAAATACTCTTTCTAGCAACGGATTTATGTTCCCCATTTTTAATTATTAATAAGTATTGGATCTGTACTCAAAAATTTTCTAGTAAAATTAGCAGAAGAAAACTGCTTTTTGAGTTTAAGTTTGTACTCTGGAAATATACACAAAAAATGAAATACAACAAATTAAGGAATGGAGCTTTCTTACTGAATTTAATATCGACAACTGCCTTTCACATGCAATTCAGCACATATCTTTGTCAGATTCTACAACAATAAATGAAAAGCAAAATATTTATCTCACTTCATTTTACTATGAAAATGAAGAATAAAATTTGTAGGTACATCTAAATATGAGATGACTTTATCATCCATTGATGAATTGACTTATCTTATTTTTCTTAGCGTAATTTTATTTATTTAATTTACAATGACATCAGAAAATCATATTTAGTGTTTCAAATTTTAAGATAATAAGTCAAGACTCAATCCCACTTAATGATTAGCAATCTTCACATGAAACACATGTTAAAGATACTGATTTAATGCAGATTACCCCCTTCCCAAGATGCACTGCAACATGACGTAGCCAATCCAATGTCTCATTTGATATATGAAAATAACTGATGGTATTAAAGTCTCCCTCTACACGATTTTGGACATTTCTTTGCTTATTTTCTCATTAAACCTTAGCTAAAATCTGAAATTCTATCAGTTTGCAGTTGAATGAATGATATTAGAACTCAATACATCAATAAGAACATTAAGTGGAAGTCCTGAAACATAAATGTTGTAGTCTTCTGTCTTAAATGCACCCTTTAAATTAGTTATGGAGACACAATCAATCAATGATGGAAGCAATGTGAGGTTTGTATTTCCTTAATGAGAAAGGCTATTGCATAATAATAAAATGATATTTGGTCTTTTACTTGATCTCAGTTTTATGATGATTGAATTCAAATGAGTGATACACAATAGAAAAACATAAGCAGGTAAGTTTAAACTCAAATTTTAAATTCAAAAAAGTGGTATACATCATAAAACATAAGCAGATTAGTGGTTTGTGGTAAATTTATGATAAACATACTTCCAAAATTGGCTTGAATGTATCAATGATTCAAAGTTGTTAATATTACAACAATGAAGAAATGTTTACACCAATTGGAATGGCTTCAACAAGTAAATATTATTTGGACAAGTTTTTGAAAATGTTGTCCCTTTTTTGAAATATGTAAAAACTGCCATTTTTGAAAATTGGCAATCACAAAAAATTTCACAATTGAGAAGCTTGTGCTATTAATTACAAAAATCAGTCAGGATTACATTTCATAAAATTTACAGGAATTTTCCCAGTTTTCTTAGTTTATGACTGGATTGAGAAATGGTTGATGTGCAGTTTGACATGCAAGCTTATTTCTCTCAGTCTAAGCTTATACAAATACTCATATCATGAAGTGTGTTTACAATGAATCTAAAATATTTTTGGATCATTCCCAACCATGGTTGAAATTAGCCGAAAGGAATTAAGTATGAGATGCTAAGTTTTGGTTGAGCTGAGATGGAATCTGTGACGATTTCATATTAAGAAATGGACAGGATGATTCGTGCAAGTTGTGACTGCAAACACAATTTTTAAAAAAGATTAAAATTAGTTTAGAGCTAGTATTTGCTCTATACATAAATTCACAATTATATTGGAACATTTTGCATACTGTTTGGAAAGAACATTTGTCTTTAAACTGATATATATTAGGAGCCAACTTTGATCTTCTACTTAATCTAAATCACTCTAAAACCAATCAAAAGACATTAAATCAGTGGAAAGTCGTGACTCAGCCATAATTATACTACAACAGGACAACCACCACACATTATGGAAAGGGAATCTTTCAGAAAATGTTAGGCATTTAGTCTTGAAGCAGAATGCCATTTTTTTGAAACCATGTCTTTTATCTTTAGAAAAACATTTATTTAAATTGATTAAAGAAGTAGACAATATAAAATAAAAGAATATCAATTGGTACACATTGCATGAATCTCAGCCACGTAAGTTCTATAGCCACAAGCTTTAGTTAGTGGTAATGCTATTGGTAGCTTTGTAGACTGGTTTAATGCAAAATCTAACCTTAGAATAAGTCTCCCAATTTTTTATAAAAGACTGAAATTTATAGCTATGTTTTCATGGAATGTATTCTGAGAAAAACTATCATCATTCAGGTTTGACTGCATTTATTGAAAAGCAAGATGGTCTTATTAGTAAATGATATAAATTGCATAAATAATTACAAATTCAATGCTAGCAGAGAATTTAGATAAGATTAAACCACAATTTGTAATAAACTGACTAATGTTAAACAACCATTTGAATACAAATGTAGACAATTATTTTAAGTCAAACACTCTTAGTTTTAAAAAACCATATAGTATAGGAAATGAGAGAAAATTTTGAGACAGAAAGACAGACATTTTCTGAGAGAATGTTTTCGAATATTAAATCTTTTTTAAATGACTTAGTTTATGTCTAAGCAATGTCTGTTTTAATTTAAACATTTTATTGCAGACTGAGCAACAAAATGGTCTCTCTGAGGAATGAGATGCAAGATGTATTTTTCGATTTTCTTTTTTGATAAAACACTTTTCACAGATATCACATTTGAAGGGTTTCTCCTTAGTGTGTATTCTTAAGTGTGTCCGTAGAAGTGAATTGCTATAGAAACATTTTCCACAAATACTACATGAAAACCTGTTAGTATGCAAAATTGAATGGTGATATAAGCTATCTTTGCTGCAATAATGCTTCCCGCAAGTACCACATGTGTACAACTTATTTCCCTTTGGGATTTTCTCCTGCTTCCTGTGAAACATCTCATGTCGATGTCTGGCATCTTTTCGTTTAAATCTTTTGTCACATATTCTACATGCATATGGTCTATCCTCATAGTGAATTCTGACATGATTACCTAAAATATATTTTGATTTACAGCTCTTCTTGCAAATATCACAAACATAATGACACAATCCCTTTTTCCTAACACCATCTGTCTGTTCTGATAAATCTAAGTCATCCTGTTTCTCTGCGCAGAAAAACTCTGCAGCACAAATAGATGCCAATCCTTTATCTCCTTCCTCTGAATTCCCTCCATCAATGTGCTCAGAGGATTCATTAGTATTACATAAAGAACTATTATTATCCATATATAGACTGTCATAATATACTTCTTCATTTTCCACAGCAGGTGAAGGTCCTTTTGATTGTTCACAATGCTGTAAGTAAAGGAAATCCAGTAATTATTATGATCATTAAAAGATAACAATAAAAATGTAATGAAAGATTCTAAGGAAAAAGCAAATATCTTAAGTGAATATTTCCACAGCTTGTTTACATACAATAGTCCACTAGGCACCCTACCAGAAGTTGACAAAATGACAAGTGACAAAAATCACATTCAGGGAAGAGAGAATTTTAAACTTATATGGCAGATTAAGCCAAATAAAGATCCTGGTGTTGGGGATATACCAGTCCTGGTATTCAAAGAATTAGCAGAGCTTAGGCCCTTTTCTTAAAGTAATATTTGAAAAATCTATGAGCGAAGGTAAGGTCCCGAAAGGTTGGAAAATTGCAAATGTCACCCCAATTTTTAAAAGCGGCATAAAAGGTGAGTCATCAAATTATAGACCCATGTCATTAACTTCATTGAGTGATAAAATAATGGAAGATATAATTACTAGTTCGTTAATGGGTTTTCTCGAAAACTTCAAGTTCATAGTTAAGAATCAACATGGTTTTCGTAAGACACAATCCTGCGAGTCATAGTTAGTGTTATTAATACACGATATCTTGAAATCTACCAAAAGTAAAAGACAAGTCGATGCAATATTTCCTTGATTTTTGGAAAGCCTTCGATAAAGTCCCACATCATAAATTGTTATACAAATTAAAACTTGCGGGCATCAATGAAGGAGTAATATGTTGGATAAAAGACTTCCTGTCTGATAGTGAACAACGAGTAGTATTAGATAGTATTAGTTCCAATTTAGTCAAACTGACCTCCATTGTCTCACAAGGAAGCATAATCAGACCATCATTATTCTTAATATACATTAACGACCTTAATGAACACATCAACGGTAACATTAGAATATTTGTGGACGACATGGTTATTTACAGAGAAATAAAAAGTAATGACGATAGATTAAGCCTGTTGAATGATTTAGATAAAATAGTAAAACAGTGTGATGACTGGCAATTGGAGCTCAACGTAGATAAATGTTCAGTAGTTAACTTTTTCGAAAGAAAATCCTTTGCCAATCATAATTCAAATAGCCATTGAGGGAAAACATTATCAACTGTCGATTCGGTAAAATATCTCGGAATAACCCTCACGAATAACTTAACTTGGGGTACCCACATCCATAACATATGTGAGCAAGCGCTAGAAAAATTAGGCTTCATCAAAAGAATAGTCGGTATAAGCGAAGATAAAGTCCGTGAGCGATGTTACTTAGCGCTATTTAGGCCTCACCTCAAGTATGCATGCAGTGTACGGGACCCTGCAGAAAGTGTTGTATTTGCGAGATAGAAAAAATACAACATAAAGCAATAGGCTTTGTAAAAAATTGCTACGATAAATGGGAGATGCTTCAGAATGGGAATCTTTAATAATCAGAGATTTAAATTACAAATTCAGACAGTTCATAGAAGATGTACCCTCCTTGCTATATAGACCCATCTGATGAGAAATAGATGCTAGTAGATTCGAGAATTCATTTTTTCCAATAATAGAAAATGATTGACTAGGAAAATAGAATCATGGTGATTGCACCCCCTGCCACACACCGAAAGGTGGCTTGCAGGGTATTCATGTAGATGTATCATTCCTTCAACAGAACATTAAAATTAAGTAACAGAAAATTCTGCAAGATTGAAATTATTTTTCATATTAAGACTTGTACAATATGAATCTTACCTCAGTCAGTTGATTACTTCCAATGTCATCATAGTTTTCCTCTTCTATTTTCACACCACTTTCTTGAACCAATGTCTAAAAACAAGACCGATTTTTATATTAACACATCATTTGTCATACATAAGATACTCAAAAAAATGAAATTTCTAGCATGAAATAATGCTAAATATTTATATGACGAAAGATACAATACAATGGAAATGTTCTAACAAAGGTTTCAACACGATTCTATTTACCTGTACATTATTAGTTTCTTGGACACACAATACATACTTATTGTGGTTTTTCTCAGGTTCATTCTCATATGGAAACATCCCAACAATTTCCTGAAAAGGAAAAAAGGACGTTTTCATATTGAAAGCATAGTAAAAAGCTTCGTGGTAGTATTTCACAAAAGAAAAAAACAATCACATTAAACTACCTAAGAGATGATTTCCTTTTACAAGATATTTTTATAACTATCTATACATGATCTTGAGATATTTATTTACTTTTGCAAAGAGAAATGTGGACAATATTATTGTTTTATTTAAGAAAGCTAAAATATCATGGAGACTCAAATCAGCACTACAATTGCATTACATCAAAAACTGGCTAAATTAAAAATACTTTTGGAAAAATAAAAAACAAAATTCCTAAAAATGACTACAAAATATAGTGCTCACCTCTATTCTAAACTGTTTTCCTTGCAACTCTTGTGGAATTTGCAACTCCATTACGTCAATTTCTTCTTTAACATCTAACTACAGATAGAAGTGATTGAATTTAATTACATCTTAATCAAAATCACTAGTCAAAAGGATATTAACTAAATTTATGAATTACCATGATGAAATTGTAATTTTAATTTTGAAAGCAATTAATAAATGATTAATTATGATTTTTTAAAAAAGACAAGGTTTACATGACATATTAAGAGTCAGGTGTAACTTTGCACAAATGACCAAAAAGATGGTTTTATATTACTCATGTACATGATAAAGCTATGATACACACACACACAGATACATATATATATATATATATATATATATATATATATATATATATATATATATATATATATATATATATATATATATATATATATATATATATATAACTTAAGAAATTTATAAATAATTATAATATGGTCAGACATCCAATATTTCCATTAAATTAATACTATTAAATATATTCAATTTGAAGTGTTAATCACATGGCTTTGATTAGGAAACAATGCTATTGACGATATATATTCAGAAATACCATCAATTATGAAAAATGATGTATATTGAAGTAAATAGTTACAAAATTAAAGTTTAATTGATAATAGTTTACAAATGATAAAGGTAATGATAAAATGCTTACCTGTTCGTCTACAGCACTACTGTTTTCTTCCGGTTCCAGTTTAACATCCTGCAAAGATATAGGATAAATGTAAATTTAATCTATTGCATAGGATTAAATTATTTATTAATTCCATTTAAAGGATATATTTAATAACTACCTATACACAATGTTGAGATTGATTTGATATTGCATAAATAAATGTGGACAATATTATTGTTTTCTTTAGAAAGCCAAAAACGTAATGGAGACTCAAATCAGCAGTACAATTACATAAACAGTGGCTAAATTGTCTTATGCTAAAGTCCTTTTGGAAAAAATACAAAATGATGACAAAAATACTACACTTACCTCTATTCTAAACTCTTTCCCTTGAAACTCTTGAGGAATTCGCCAGTCCACTATGTCAATTTTGTCCTTAACAGCTACCTACAGAAAGTAGTGATTCAATTACTAATTTAAAAATTAATTAAAGGCTCCAGTAAAAAGGATATGAACTCAGCTTAAGTTATTACTTATCCTGATAAATTAAATTATGAATTATATATTAAATTATTATATTAAATTAATACCGTTAAATATATAACTTAACGAATATCATCTATCACAACAAAAATCGTAAATAATTATTAAAAAGTGATAATTAATAACAGTTACAAGTATTTGCTTACCTGTTTGTCTACGGCACACCTGTCTTCTTCTGATTCCAGCACTTCATCATCAATATTCTGCAAAAATACAGCATTGTAAATTTCATTTTTAAAATTATTGCCTACCATGAACTTTTGCATTAATATTCTTTATTAAGATCACCATAAAATTAAATACCGTTTGGATTTCCTCTGCTTCCACAGCATTAATTGTTTTGTCAGCAGAAGTTTCGTTGGGTTCCTGAAAAGTAACAGAGAATTAAATAAATCATCCAACAGCACATTCTGATAAGGTTACCGTATTTTTCGGTAGATAACGCGCGCGTTATCTATACAAAAAAGTTAAAATTTCATAAAATAAGAACCTGCGCGTTATACATTAGAAAGCGATACGAAATAAATCAAATTTAATAATAAAACTATAGTGGTTTTTTAACACATCATTTATTAAACATATACATGTACAATCATTATTTATTATTCAAATCCAACAAATTCTTCGTCTGACTCAACATTGAAAGAATCTATTACGTTTAATATTTCTTTGGGCACTTCTTCTGAATTGATTTCAGATAATGTATCGTCATCAACATTCTCATTTTCATTATATATTTCATCTCCTCTCGCCTTAATGAAACCATTTTTTACGCAACTCTCCCTCACAGCTGACCAACTTTCAGCAATCCACGTCACAATATCCTTATAAGACGGTCTCTTCATATGCCCTGTTTTGTTGTATTCGTGGATGCCGGCCATCATCCAATTTTCCCACTTAGCGCGCAAGTTACCCTTAAAAGGTTTGTTAACTGCAATGTCAAGAGGCTGTAGTTTTTTTGTTAACCCACCTGGTATGACGGCCATTCGAGAATATTTGCTCACAATGGATTTAATTTCTGGCGTTATATGAGCCCTGCAAGAATCCAAAAGTAACACAGATTTCGGGTTGAAAAATGCCATTTTCCTTTTCCGCCACACATTATCTAACCAAAACTTCATCACCTCGGAATTCATCCAACCTTTTTGATTGGCAGTTACGATTACATCTTTTGATTCACAACCCTTAGGAATGGTCTTTCTTTTAAAAATCACCATTGGTGGTAACTTGGAACCACATGCTGTGACGCAGAGAACTACAGTGAAGTTCGACCGTTCATGACCTGTCGTGGTTACTGACACCTCTTTCGCTCCCTTTAAATTCACGGTCCTAGAGGCAGGCATGTCGAAACTTACGGGAACCTCATCCATGTTCCCGAAGTGCTGAAAGTCAACACCACACAAGTTTTCCTCAAGGTATAAACGAAATTTTGCTACTTTAGCTTCCCAGTCGGAAGGTAATTTTTGTCCAACACTTGTTGATGAGCGAACACTTAAATTGGTCCTTCTCATAAATCCAAACACCCAAGATGGGTAAGCTTTAAAATCCTCAAAATTATCTTCCTGAGCGATCCTCTTAGACTCTTGCAAAACACGAACTGTCGATATTCTCATACCTTTCTCTCTTTCCTTCACTACCCAATCATACAGTTTTTTTTCAACGGTTGGCCACAAGCATTTTCTGAACCGCATAGCCCGTTTCCTCTTATTTAAACATTTTAAAACTGCTTCGGTCTTTCGCCATTCCCGCACACTACTCTCGCCAACATCAAACTGTCGAGCAGCTTCACGATTCCCTTTCTCCTTCGCAGCTTCAACAACTTCCAGTTTGAATTGAGCTGTATAAGATTTCCTCCGGGAAACGCTTCCTGCTGCCATGGGCAATTCCATTTCTAATTTTTAAAAAGAAACGAAAATCATGAGTTACTTTTGATAGGTATGTAGGTACTGGTAGGTACATACAATAACAAAATATAGATGATGCAACATCATTACAAAAAAAACATGACTTACCTTTCAACCAATCCGCAATGAGAGAATGATGTAAACCACTCGAATTATCCTCCAGGGCTAATAATCACGAAAACTTATACTGTATCTGTAATAATCAACTGGGAATTGTACAAAGGAACAGAGCAAATGTTATCCAGCAACTCGGTAAACTTTGTGTTCCGATTCATGGCATGAAGGTAACTTATATAGTCAAGGGATGACATGCTATTGGCTTGTTGTAGGAGGGGGAGTGGATATGATAAACAATCGCAAAATAGATGGACGTGGGGAAGGGTTGGAGGAAGCAGGAGGAGTGGTGGTTCTCGTGAGGCATCTCATGGAGCTGCAGAACCGTTGAAGTAAGTAAAGTGAAAGGTGTGGCAGCAAAGGGCTTGAGCTGATGGTTAGATTTTCTCTAATAATCCTTTTTCTCTGATCCTCCTTCAATGGTTGATTACCCTGGTGCATGGGGTGCCACATGACAATCACCGCTCCTGCTACTTCTTCCAACCACTTTCTATAGCCACTTAGTTTTAATGCCTTATCATTTCCGCTCATCATACCTATCCCTGACTGACTGCTAATGGGAGGTACGGGGGGTTAGAAATGAGGAAGCCCACTGTCCGCGACAGCTATATAGAGTGACCGTTAATGAGAGGTATACATACTAATGTTTCTTATGAGCTCAGTTTGGGGAAAGTGTTTCATGCCCTTTATGTGGAGCTGCCCGCTAGTGCGAGTGTCCGTTATTCGAGGTTCCACTGTATAAGGACATAATATGGTAATTTTACCACTAATAACCCACACTTTCTTTCAATCTTAAGCCAAAATACAATAAACGACCGCTTCCACTATCAAAAGCACAGTGAAATCATACAGAAAATACCAAAATTTAGACAACGGTGCTACGCACAAGTTTCTCGGACTTCTAGTTGCTGAGAAAAAGTTACTTCACAAAATTAACAACAAATCGTGTTCAAATAAATTTATACAATTTAAATTTCGGAATCATATTATAGAAAGTATTGTCTAACCCTGTCATTTACTGAATAACAAGTTGATTCAGTAAATGGTTTCGGGTATAGAAGGGCGTAAACTGATTGATTGCACGGAGAGAGCCGAAAAACAGGCACTTTTTCCGTTCTCGGACTATAAACATATCTTATTAAGAATAATATATAATTTTAATTATAAACACTCCACGTAAAATTGAATAAGCTACATTTTGATGTAAAATACATCGCAATCGGACAAGCTGTTACTTAACTGTGCTGCTTCAAACCCGGGTATAGTTCGCGCCATGCGCGTTATCTATACATAAAAGAGAATGCCAAAGAAGTTGGAAGTGCGCGCAGTGCGCGTTATACAATAGGTGCGCGTTATCTACCGAAAAATACGGTAGTAAAGATTCAAAATCATCCAAAGAAAAGAATTCAAAATTAGGTACTTAATTATGTATTGCACTTTCAATTTGAAGCAATTGATTATTGATAACGTATAAATAAATTTTGAAAAAGAATCGGATAACAATAATGAGAGTTTTAGACAAAGTTAAAATGACTTAAAGAGTAAGACGCAACTTAGCACAAAAGGCCAAACAATGGCATAATATTAATTATTCGATTATTTGAAATTTAAATTCCAAGTTTACTTTTCAATAGAAATGGTTACTTTAGCATGATTTAAATTTGAGGGACAAAAAGTTTACTTTTACATGTGATTGATTTAGAGAAATATTAACCAATATGTTATCACATAGTTTTGATTTCAAACCATAACACTATTATTTATATAACTTAAGGAATTAACTTTTAAATTAATAATACTAATACTAATACTTAAAATTTATATTTTATACTATATATATGTTAAATTAATACTATACATATATATTGAATTTAATGTTAACCCTTAAACTGCGGGGAACGTTTAAAAACGTTTTCCTAAGCGAACTGCGGGAAAATGTTTTTAAACGTTTGACCTGCTCTTCCTTCCCGATACTTGGCCCTCCCCAATGTTATTGACGTCAGATTTTTACGACGCACTGGCCCTACCCTGTAGATGCCAGAATAATGCAGACATCGACGCTAGGTGTCATGGGTTCGATACTAGAATGTCCCAAAAATCGCAATTTTCCCATAAGAATGCATTGTGCGGATTTTTGAAAAAATTTTTGAGGCACTTATCGCTAAGATAGTGGAACCAAAATCTCGGAGGTTGAAGTTGAGGTAGTCTTCTATGTTATGAATGGAAGAAATGTTACAATAAGACCGTGAGTTCGATGCCAGGTGGATGCAAAATTCTTCCATAACAAATGCATTGCTGAAATCTTTGAAGATTTTTTTAAATTCCTTCCCGATAAGCTGGAAAGATAAAACCCGGAATGGTGACAGAAGCGTTTGAAATCCTTCTTTCGTAAGGTTCACTGTTTCTCTAGTGGTCCTTGGTTCGATGCAAGAGGGTCATTCCGATTCCACCATGCATTTCAAACGGGAAAAACGGAATCTTATTTTAGGACCTTCCCGATAAGATATTGAATCGAAACTTTTGAATTAGTGAGAATGGCACTCATGAAATATTAATTTGCTATTCCCTCTCACAGAAGGGTCCTGAGTTCGACGCTAGGCGGTCTTTTACTCGAATTTTAGCAATCTGTTTTGAGGCCTTTCTCGATGCGATACAGCAATCAAAATGACGGTGTTTGCAGATGAGATGTTCTTCCATAGTATCAAAGGAAGAAATGTTAGCAAATGACCGGGTGTTCGACGCCAGGTGGGTTCGAAATGCTTCCGTATGAAATGCATTGGTGAAATTTTGGATGATATTTTCTAAATCCTTCCCGATAAGCTGGAATGATAAAACCTGGAATGGTGACAGAGGCGTTTGAAAGTATTCATTCATGACATTCACTGTTTCTCTAGTGGTCCTTGGTTCGATGCAAGAGGGTCATTCTGATTCCACCATGCATTTCAAACGAATCTTATTTTAGGACCTTCCCGATAAGATACTGAATTGAAACTTTGAAACACATCAGAGTGGCACTTATCTAAGATTCGTATGCCATTGTCTCTCACAATCGGGTCCTGTGTTCGAAGCCAGGTGGTCATTATGCAAATTTTTTAAAACTTTTTTGTGGCCTTTCTCAATGCAGGAGACTATTCAAAATCACAGCCTTTGCGTTTGAAGTAATTTTCTATAGAACCAGTGGAAGAAAGGTTACATATAAC
Organism: Pachydiplax longipennis; assembly: GCA_036926295.1. Lineage (NCBI taxonomy): Eukaryota > Metazoa > Arthropoda > Insecta > Odonata > Libellulidae > Pachydiplax > Pachydiplax longipennis. The sequence goes on along the minus strand of JAVFKF010000021.1, from coordinate 82,540 downwards.
TGTGAGTTCGATGCAAGATGGATGAAAAATTCTCACGTTCGAAATGCACTGCGGCATTTTTTAAGAATTTTGCTGGATAAGCTTCGAAGATGACACCCGTAAGGGAAACTTATTGTAAATTTTCACCAATTAGCTTGCAGTATGCAAGCAACTTTTACTCGTATAGCTAACTCTCCGGATATTCCTTTATATTTATAGGGGATACGAATTCTGACCATGTTCCACAAGGGCCATCGACGTCAGATTTTTTCGACGTACTGGCCCTACACTCTAGACGCGAGAATAATTCAGACATCGACGCTAGCTATCATGAGTTCGATGCCAGAATTTCTCAAAAATCGCAATTTTCCCATAAGAATGCATTGCGCGGATTTGTGAAAATTATTTTGAGGCACTTATCGTTAAGATAGTGTAACCAAAATTTCGGAGGTTGAAGTTGAGGTAGTCTTCTATGCTTCTCATGGAAAAAATGTAGCCAAATGACAGTGAGTTCGACGCCAGGTGGTTGCAAAATTCTTCTATAAGAAATGCATTGCGGAAATCTTTTTAAATGCCTCCCGATAAGCTGGAAAGATAAAACCCGGAATGGTGACAGAGGCGTGGGACCTTCCCGATAAGATATTGAATCAAAACTTTGGAACAAGTAAGGATGGCACTTATCTAATATTATTTTGCTGTCTTCTCTCACGATCGGGTTCTTAGTTCGTCGCCAGGCGGTCTTTCGCACGAAGTTTTAAATTTGAACTGAGGCAGTACTTGGTATGTTACTGTATTCAACGGATAGCTTGTAGTATGCAAGCAACTTTTACTCGTATATATATATATATATATATGAGTAAAAGTTGCTTGCATACTGCAAGCTATCAGTTGAATGCAGAATCATACCAAGGATTGCCTCAAAACAATGTTCAAACCTTCGAGCAAATGACCACCTGGCGTCGAACTAAGGACCCGATCGTCCGTCACAATTGCATATTAATATTAGATAAGTGCCATTCTAACCTGTTCCAAAGTTTCAATTCAATATCTTATCGGGAAGGTCCTAAAATAAGATTACGCTATCCCCCTTTGAAATACATGGTGGAATAGAAATGACGCTCAGGCATCGAACCAAGAACCGTCAGAGAAACTGCGAACAGCGTATATGAAACATATGACATGCCTCTATGTGCATCCAATATTATATCATTCCCGGTTATTGGATAACCATGAAAAATATTTGTCAAAATTGACCGCCATACATTTTATAACGGAGAATTTTGCACCCACAAGGCGTCGAACTCACGGTCGTTTGGTAACATTTCTTCAGTTAGTACAATAGATAACCACAGCATATCCAACCTCCGTGATTTTCACTGTTCTATCGCTCCAAGTAAGGACTCAAAACAATTTTCAAAAATTCGCGCGAAAGACTGCCTGGCATCGAACACAGGACCAGTTCGTGAGAGACAATGGCATACGAATGTTATATAAGTGCTACTATGACGTGTTTCAAAGTTTCACAACAATATCTTCTTCCTAAAATAAGATTCCATTTTCCCCGTTTAAAATGCACGGTGGAATGGGAATGACACTCTTGCATCGAACCAAGGACCACTGGAGAAACAGTGAACATCATGAAAGAGTGTTCTCAAACGCCTCTGTCAGCAGTTCGAGTTTTATCTTTCCAGCTTATCGGGAAGGCATTTTAAAAAGTCGTCCAATATTTCAGCAACGCATTTCTTAAGGAAGCATTTCGCACCCACCTGGCGTCGAACACACGGTCATTTGGTAACATTTCTTCAGTTGGTACAGTAGATAACTATCTCATCTGCAAACACCGTGATTTTGATTGCTCTATAACTTCGGGAACGGCCCCAGAAGAGATTGCAAAATATCGCGCAAAAGACCGCCTAGCGTCGAACTCAGGACCCTTCCGTGAGAGAAGATAGCAAAATAAGATTAGATAAGTGTCATCCTTACTTGTTACAAAGTTTGAATTCAATATCTAATCGGGAAGGTCCTAAAATAAGATTCCGTTTTCCCCGTTTGAAATGCATGGTGAAATCGGAATGACCCTCTTGCATCGAACCAAGGACCACTAGAGTAACCGTGAAATTCATGGAAGAAAGTTTTTCAACGCCTTTGTCACCATTCCGGGTTATATCTTTCTAGCTTATCGGGAAGGCATTGAAAAAAAAATTTCAAAAATTGCAGCAATGCATTTTTTATGGAAGAATTTTGCACCCACCTGGCGTCAAACTCACGGTCATTTTGTAACATTTCTTCCATTCATATTACAGAAGACTACCTCAACTTCAACCTCCGAAATTTTAATTACTCTATCTTAACGATAAGTGCCTCAAAATAATTTTCAAAAATCTGCGCAATGCATTCTTATGGGAAAATTGCGATTTTTGGGAATTTCTGGCATCGAACTCATGATAGCTAAGGTCGATGTCTGAATTATTCTTGCGTCTAGAGTGTAGGGCCAGTACGTCGAAAAAATCTGACGTCGATGGCGCTTGTGGAACATGGTCAGAATTCGTATCCCCTATAAATATATATATATATATAGGTATATCCGGAGAGTTAGCTATATATAATAGATATATATATATATATATATATATATATATATATATATATATATATATATATATATATATATATATATATATATATATATATATATATATATATACGAGTAAAAGTTGCTTGCATACTGCAAGCTAATTGGTACAAATTTACAATAAGTTCCCCTTACGGGTGTCATCTTCGAAGCTTATCCAGCAAAATTTTTAAAATTGCCGCAATACATTTCTTACGTTAGAAATTTTCATCCATCTGGCATCGAACTCACGGTCATATGCAACCTTTCTTCCACTGGTTCTATAGAAAACTACTTCAAACGCAAACGCTGCGATTTTGAATAGTCTCCTGCATAATGAAAGGCCTCAAAACAATTTTTAAAAAATTGCGTAAATGACCGCCTGGCGTCGAACACAGGACCCGTTCGTGAGAGACAATGGCATATGAATGTTAGAGAAGTGCTACTCTGACGTGTTTCAAAGTTTCAATTCAGTATCTTATCGGGAAGGTCCTAAAATAAGATCCGTTATTCCCGTTTGAAATGCATGGTAGAATCGGAATGACGCTCTAGCATCGAACCAAGGACCTCTAGAGAAGCAGTGGACGTCATGAAGGAATCTTCTCAAACGCCTCTGTCACCATTCCGGGTTTTATCTTTCCAGTTTATCGGGAAGGCATTTTAAAAAATCGTCCCTGATATCAGCAATGCATTTCTTACGGAGGCATTTCGGACCCACCTGGCGTCGAACACATGGACATTTGGTAACACTTCTTCGTTTGGTACGATGGAAGACCATCTCATATGTAAACACCGAGATTTTGATTGCTCTATCGCATCGAGAACGGCCTCAAAACAGATTGAAAAAATTCGCGCAAAAGACCGCCTAGCGTCGAACTCAGGACTCTTCCGTGAGAAAAGATAGCAAAATAATATTAGATAAGTGCCATCCTTACTTGTTCCAAAGTTTCGATTCAATATCTTATCGGGAAGGTCCCAAAATGAGATTCCGCTTTCCCCATTTGAAATACATGGAGGAATCGGAATGACCCTCTTGCATCGAACCAAGGACCACTAGACGAACGATGATATTCATGGAAGAAAGTTTTCAAACGCTTCTGTCACCATTCAGGGTTTTATCTTTCCAGCTTATCGGGAAGGCATTTAAAAAAATCTTCAAAGATTTCAGCAATGCATTTCTTATGGAAGAATTTTGCATCCACCTGGCATCGAACTCACGGTCATTTTATAACATTTCTTCCATTCGTAATATAGAAGACTACCTCAACTTCAACCTCCGAGATTTTGGTTCCTCTATCTTAACGATAAGTGCCTCAAAATAATTTTCAAAAATCCGCGCAATGCATTCTTATGGGAAAATTGCGACTTTTGGGAATTTCTGGCATCGAACTCATGATAGCTAGCGTCGATGTCTGAATTATTCTGGCGTCTAGAGTGTAGGGTCAGTACGTCGAAAAAATCTGACGTCGACGGCGCTTGTGGAACATGGTCAGAATTCGTATCCCCTATATCTATATATATATATATATATCTATATAGGTATATCCGGAGAGTTAGCAATATATAATAGATATATATATATATATATATATATATATATATATATATATATATATAGCTTAAGGAATATCGTCAATCAAAATGAAAATGATAAACAATTTTGTTAGAGTTACTAAAAATATAGTTGCATGGATAATAGTTCACTGAAAATAGAGTTAATTACTACTTTCATAAAGTTTATGAATATTTCCTTACTTAAGAAATTAACTATTAAATTAATGATGCTAATATCCTCATAAATATATACTATATAGATATTACATTTGTACGGTTAAATAAATAACTTAACGAATATATTCTATCACAAAAAAAATTGTAAATAACTATCAAAAAGTGAAAATTAATAACTATTACAAGTATTTGCTTACATGTTTGTCTATGGCACACCTGTCTTCTTCTGATTCCAGCACTTCATCGTCAATATTCTGCAAAAATACAGCATTGTAAATTTCATTTTTAAAATTATTGCCTACCATGAACTTTTGCATTAATATTCTTTATTAAGATCACCATAAAATTAAATACCGTTTGGATTTCCTCTGCTTCCACAGCATTAATTGTTTTGTCAGCAGAAGTTTCATTGGGTTCCTGAAAAGTAACAGAAAATTAAATAAATCATCCAACAGCACATTCTGATAAGGTTAGTAAAGATTCAAAATCATCCAAAGAAAGGAATTCAAAGTTAGGTGCTTACTTATGTATTGCACTTTCAATTTGAAGCAATTAATTACTGATAAGGTATAAATTAATTTTAAAAAAGAGTTGGGTTACAATAATGAGAGTTTTAGACAAAGTTAAAATGAATTTAAGATTAAGACGCAACTTAGCACAAATGACCAAATGTTATCACATAGTTTTGATTTCAAAGCATAACACTATTATTTATATAACTTAAGGAATTAACTTTTAAATTAATTATACTAATATGCTCTGATATATATATATATATATATATATATATATGATTTATATATATATACATACATACATATAAATATATATGTATATATACATATATATATATATATATATATATGTATATATATATATATATATATATATATATATATATATATATATATATATATATATATACACGAGTAAAAGTTGCTTGCATACGGCAAGCTAATTCGTACGAATTTGACAATAAGTTATGATATGACACTATGATTTATATAACTTAAGGAATGAATATATATATATATATACGAGTAAAAGTTGCTTGCATACTGCAAGCTAATTGGTACAAATTTAACAATAGGTTCCCCTTACGGGTATCATCTTCGAAGCTTATCCAGTAAAATTCTTAAAAATTGCCGCAATACATTTCTTACGTGAGAAATTTTCATCCATGTGGCATCGAACTCACGGTCATATGCAACCTTTCTTCCACTGGTTCTATAGAAAACTACTTCAAACGCAAACGCTGTGATTTTGAATAGTCTCCTGCATAGAGAAAGGCCTCAAAACAGTTTTAAAAAATTGGCCTGGCATCGAACACAGGACCCGTTCGTGAGAGACAATGGCATGGAAATGTTAGATAAGTGCCACTCTCACGTGTTTCAAAGTTTCAATTCATTATCTTATCGGGAAGGTCCTAAAATGAGATTCCGTTCTTCCCGCTTGAAATGCATGGTAGAATCGGAATGAGGCTCTAGCATCGAACCAAGGACCACTAGAGAAGCAGTGGAAGTCATGAAAGAATCTTCTCAAACGCCTCTGTCACCATTCCGGGTTTTATCTTTGAAGCTTATCGGGAAGGCATTTAAAAAAATCATCCAAAATTTCACCAATGCATTTCTTACGGAATCATTTCGGACCCACCTGGTGTCGAACATACGCGCATACTTTAGGAAGACCATCTCATCTGCAAACAACGTGATTTTGATTGCTCTATCTCATTGAAAACGGCCTCAAAACAGAATACAAAAATTCGTGCAAAAGACCGCCCAGCGTCGAACTCAGGACCCTTCCGTGAGAGAAGATAGCAAAATAATATTAGATAAGTGCCATCCTTACTTGTTCCAAAGTTTCGATTCAATATCTTACCGGGAAGGTCCCACGCCTCTGTCACCATTCCGGGTTTTATCTTTCCAGCTTATCGGGAAGGCATTTAAAAAAATCATCAAAGATTTCAGCAATGCATTTCTTATGGAAGAATTTTGCATCCACCTGACGTCGAACTCACGGTCTTTTTGTAACATTTCTTCCATTCGTAATATAGAAGACTACCTTAACTTCAACCTCCGAGATTTTGGTTCCACTATCTTACCGATAAGTGCCTCAAAAAAATTTTCAAAAATCCGCTCAATGCATTCTTATGGGAAAATTGCGATTTTTGGGACATTCTCTTATCAAACCCATGATAGCTAGCGTCGATGTCTGAATTATTCTGGCGTCTAGAGTGTAGGGCCAGTGCGTCGAAAAAATCTGACGTCGATGGTGCTTGTGGAACATTGTCAGAATTCGTATCCCCTATATATATCTATATATATAGGTATATCCGGAGAGTTAGCTATATATAATAGATATATATATATATATCTATTATTTGCTAAAAGGAAAACAAACCACTCATCCCACGCCTGGACTGGCTTACCCAGACTCTCGAATACCCTAATGGTTTGGCGGAAAGAATCAAGTACTCGTTTTAATTCCAAAGTAGTACCTTTTTGCATACTGGGAAGATCAACCAAACTTTTCATGTGGAAATTTGAAAGTACCCGAACGCTGCCACAGCGCCTTTCAAGGTCCTTCCACCCTTGATAAATTGCCCCAGTATTGGGTAAATTTTGAATAACATCTGCAGCAGGACCCCGAAGATGCATTTTTAAATATAAAAGTTTATGAACGTCAGAAAGTTCGGATGCCTCGTGCACCAGCTTCTTGAACTGCTCGCGGAAACTTTGCCATTCCAGTAAATCGCTGGTAAAGATTGGTAATTCCAGTTTCGGTAAATTAGAATTAACGGCAGAGTTACCACAAATGACTTCACTATCAGATGCAGCAGACCCCGTTAGATTTAAAAGGCAATCGGAAATATTTGACAGCGCGTCAATGTATTGTTCCTCAATGCTTGAGAAGAGATCGATTTTCATATATTCACTATCAGAAGCCTCTGATTTCTCCAAAATTACATAATGGCTTGAGAGAAATGCATTCCAGTAAGATTCAAGCAGGCTTTTACGCTTCTCTAGGAAAGTCAGGGTGAACTTTTCCCTACCCACTTTTAATGTATTTGACCAAAACCGAGAGATCAGCTCACCTTTGCTCATCTGAGACCGAATTAAGGCATCAAAAGACATAGCGAAATATAATGGCTTCACAAAGGAAATGGAATGCTCAAACCCCAAGGAAACAAAGAATCAAAGAATTGCAAGAGAATTTTTTATCTCACCAAAAAAACCAAGTCCAAACCCTGTTGAGGGTGAAGCAGACCAAAGGATGGGCAGAAGTACAACAACTGGATGAGTCCTTTTAAATCCTAGCAAATATCACACTACCAGGAAGAAGAAGACGACAAAGACCCCAGAACTGAAGACGCTTATCCTCTGAAGACCACGTGGTTTTTCTGGAAGTTGCAAACTTTAAGAAGAAAAAGTCATTAATTCGTATATTACGAATAAATGCAGAATATTTCAGCAAATAAAGACAGCGGCCGTGGAACCAAGACGATTCAGAAGGGCCGGCAAGTTCAGCAGATCCGGCCCGAAGGACCAAAAACTTATGTACGGTACAAGTCTTTATTGCCGGAAGAAAAAAAAGTGGACTGTATTACAATCAGTTGACAAGGCAATTGCCTCAACCACATGTACAGCAAAAAGAGAAAGTTCGGCGGACGTCTGAGGGCGAAGCAATCACCTCCAGCGTGCTGATAATCCCAAACAATTATTGTTTTATGTTTAAAGGTAAAAAAAATCATGGAGACTCAAATCAGCTCTACAATCACAAACAGTGGCTAAATTATGTAATTATAAATTTTAGTCCTTTTGGAAAAAAATATAAAATGATGAGAAAAATACTACACTTACCTCTATTCTAAACTCTTTCCCTTCAAACTCTTGTGGAATTTGCCAGTCCACTATGTCAATTTCTTCTTTAGGGGCTACCTACAGAAATTAGTTATTCAATTACTAATTTAAAAATTAATTAAAAACACCAGTAAAAAGGATATGAACTCAGCTTAAGTTAATATTATTAAATATGACTTATCCTGATAAATTATGAATTATTTTTAACAAAAGAACCACACAGAGTTAAGAGGTTTTTAGGCATAGTTTAAATGACTGTAAGAGTAAGATTAAACTAAGGACAAATAACAAAAAGATAGCATTTTACTTCTTGGATTATTTGAAATTTTACCTTCTAAGTTTAATTAAAAAAAAAGTGACCTTACATTTGAGAGACTTAAATTAGGAATAATATCATCTACGGAAAAATTTAATTGCCATGGTTATCACATGATTTTGATTTGGAACTGTAATGCTATGAAATATATAACTTAAGGAATTTATAACTAAATTAATAATTAATATATGCTCAGACATAAATCCTGTATTTCTATAAAATAAATTATATGTATATATACTATAATTATATATATATATACACGAGTAAAAGTTGCTTGCATACTGCAAGCTATCCGTTGAATACAGTATCATACCAAGTACTGCCTCAGTTCAAATTAAAAACTTCGCGCGAAAGACCGCCTGGCGACGAACTAAGAACCCGATCGTGAGAGAAGACAGCAAAATAATATTAGATAAGTGCCATCCTTACTTGTTCCAAAGTTTCGATTCAATATCTTATCGGGAAGTTCCCACGCCTCTGTCACCATTCCGGGTCTTATCTTTCCAGCTTATCGGGAAGCCATTTAAAAAATCGTCAAAGATTTCCACAATGCATTTCTTATGGAAGAATTTTGCATCCACCTGGAGTCGAACTCACGGTCATTTGGTAACATTTCTTCAATTTGCAATATAGAAGACTACCTCAGCTTCAACCTCCGAGATTTTGGTTCCTCTATCTTCAAAAAATTTTTCAAAAATCCACGCAATACATTCTTATGGGAAAATTGCGATTTTGGGACATTCTAGTATCAAACCCATGATAGCTAGCGTCGTTGTCTGAATTATTCTAGCATCTAGAGTGTGGGGCTAGTAAGTCGAAATAATCTGACGTAGACGTCGCTCGTGGAACATGGTCAGAATTCGTATCCCCTATATCTATATATATATCTATTATATATAGCAAACTCTCCGGATATACCATACTGGCCCCACACAGAAGATGCCAGAATGATGCAGACATTGACACTAGTTGTCATGGGTTCGATACCAGAATGTTACAAAATGACCGTGAGTTCGACTCCAGGTGGATGCAAAATTCTTCCATAAGAAATGCATTGGTGAAATCTTTTTTACGATTTTTTAAATGCTTCCCGATAAGCTGGAAAGATAAAACCCGGAATGGTAACAGAGGCATGGGACCTTCCCGATAAGATATTCAATCGAAACTTTGGAACAAGTAAGGATGGCACTTATCTTATATTATTTTGCTATCTTCTCTCATGGAAGGGTCCTGAGTTCGACGCTAGGCAGTCTTTTGCGCGAATTTTTGCAATCTGTTTTTTGGCCATTCTCGATGAGATAGAGGAATCAAAATCACGTTCGTTGCAGATTAGATGGTCTTCCATAGTACTTTAGGAAGAAATGTTACCAATGGCTGTATGTTCGATGCCAGGTGGGTCCGAAATGATTCCGTAAGAAATGCATTGGTGAAATTTTGGACGATTTTTTTAAATGCCTTCCCGATAAGCTTCAAAGATAAAACCCGGTGCGGCGACGGAGGCGTTCGAAAACATTCTTTCGTGAATTTCACCATTCGTCTAGTGGTCCTTGGTTCGATGCAAGAGGGTCGTTCGGATTCCACCATGCATTTCAAACAGGAACACGTAACGGAATCTTATTTTAGGACCTTCCCGATAAGATACTGAATTGAAACTTTGAAACACGTCAGAGTGGCACTTATCTAACATTCGTATGCAATTGTCTCTCACGAACGGGACCTGTGTTCGACGCCAGGCGGTCATTTAAACTAATTTTTTACAAATTGTTTTCAGGCCTTTCTCTATGCAGGAGACTATTGAAAATCACATCGTTTGCTTTTGAAGTAGTTTTCTATAGAACCAGTGGAAGAAAGGTTGCATATGACCGTGAGTTCCATGCCACATAGATAAAAATTATTCAAGTAAGAAATGTATTGCGGCAATTTTTAAGAATTTGCAAAGAATCTTCTCAAACGCCTCTGTCACCTTTATTAGGACCTTCCGGATAAGATACTGATTTGAAACTTTGAAACACATCAGAGTGGCACTTATCTAACATTCGTGTGCAATTGTCTCTCATGAATGGGCCCTGTGTTCAATGCCAGGCAGTCTTTCCCATGAATTTTCGAAAATTGTTTTGAGTCCTTACTAGGAGCGATAGAATAGTGTCATCACGGAGGAATCATGGAGGTTAGAGATGCAGTGGTTACTATGGTACTTACTGAAGAAATGTTACCAAAGAACTGCGAGTTGGACGCCAAGTGGGTACAAAATTCTCCTGTATAAAATGCATGTCAGTCAATTTTGACCATTACTTTTAATGCTTATCGGATAACTGCGAATAATATAAAATGTAACATACATAGAGGCAATTGGTAGGTTTCAAATGCACTGTCTGTGGTTTCTTCGACGGTTCTTCGTTCAATGCCTGAGCGTGTTTTCTATTCTTCCGTGTATTTCAAATAGGGATAGAATAATCTTATTTTAGGACCTCCCCAATAAGATATTGAATTGATATTTTTGAACAGGTAAGAATAGCACTTATCTAACATTAATATGAAATTGTTTTTCACAGTTGGGTCCTTGGTTCGACACCAGGCAAACTTTTGCACGAAGTTTTGAACATTCTTTCGAGTAGAATAGCACTTATCTAACATTAATATGCAATTGTTTTTCACAGTTGGGTCCTTGGTTCGATACCAGGCAAACTTTTGAACATTGTTTTGAGGCATTTCTTGGTATGATACTGCATTCAACTGATAGCTTGCATTATACAAGCAACTTTTACGAGTACACTATATAGCTATTAAATTAATACCGTTAAATATATAACTTAACGAATATCATCTATCACAACAAAAATCGTAAATAATTACTAAAAAGTGATATTTAATAACATTTACAAGTATTTGATTACCTGTTTGTCTACGGCACACCTGTCTTCTTCTGATTCCAGCACTTCATCATCAATATTCTGCAAAAATACAGCAATGTAAATTTCATTTTTAAAATTATTGCCTACCATGAACTTTTGCATTAATATTCTTTATTAAGATCACCATAAAATTAAATACTGTTTGGATTTCCTCTGCTTCCACAGCATTAATTGCTTCATCAGCAGAAGTTTCGTTGGGTTCCTGAAAAGTAACAGAGAATTAAATAAATCACCCAACAGCACATTCTGATAAGGTTAGTAAAGATTCAAAATCATATAAAGAAAAGAATTTAAAGTTGGGTGCTTACTTATGTATTGCACTTTCAATTTGAAGCAATTGATTACTGATAAAGTATAAATAAATTTTGAAAAAGAATCGCATAACAATAATGAGAGTTTTAGACAAAGTTAAAATGACTTAAAGAGTAAGACGCAACTTAGCACAAATGACCAAACGTTATCACATAGTTTTGATTTCAAACCATAGCACTATTATTTATATAAATTAAGGAATATACTTTTAAATTAATAATACTAATATGCTCTGATATATATATATATATATATATACACACACACGAATATAAATAATAAATTTCATAACAGTCAATGAAGTTTACGAATATATGCTTACCTGCCCGTCTATGGCACACCTGTCATCTACCGATTCCGGCATTTCATCTTTAATATTCTGCAAAGATACAGCAATAAATGTTAATTTAATTTATTCCCTAGAATAAAATTTCGCATTAACATTCTTTCATAAAATCACTAGCAAAATACAAACCGTTTGGATTTCCTCAGCATCATCAGCATCAATCGCTTCGTCGACAGAAGTTTCGTTGGATTCCTGAGAAGGTTCCGAAAACTGAATAAATTATCCAACAGATAAGGATAATGTTAGTAAAACTTCAAAATGCCAGCAATACAAAAATCTGAACACAGGATTTACTTACATTAGTTTTACTTAAGAATTTTAGTATCTCGGCCTCGGCGTAGTGCACATTTCTCTTGTAACAATTAAACTCAGTCATCCTCCACAAACATGGTTTGCATATCTTAGACGGGAGACCATCGTTTTCGCTTATCTTAAGAATAGAAATAATAAACATTAATCACGGAACGATATACACCGGTCTTAACATCTACTCGACCTACGATACAATAGCGAGATCAAAGTGAATCGTTTTAAAAGAGTTCAATGAAAAGACAACAGAATTCAACCGAATGGTAATTTAAAATCGTATGCCTCCATTACAAACAATACTATCATTTGATCTCTGAATAACCAAATTCTAAAATCCAATCCAAAAAATAACTGAATTTTCAGATGAAAGAATACATTCGGGATAATCGAAGAGAGACATGAGTTTCAGAAAATCTTCGTAGAGTAACAAAGGATGAATAATATTATACAGGGGGCAGAAATCATACAGATTTCTTGCCTAAAGGTATCAGTACTTAAGAACTTCTTTTCATTGCATCCTATTCCGGTATCAAAACTGAATAATTTAAAAATAAACCAGCACATACCTTTAAGTCATATACGAAATTAAGCACTCTAAACACAGGATCCCCAGTTGAAGAGAAGTTCGAGGAAATACTGACGAAAGAGAAACTCTCTTTTAAACAAAGTCTGCAGAGGAAATCCAAAGATTGTTCGCACATCTTCTGAGATTCTGTAACACTCAAATAACTGCGAATACTAAGCAGAAAACCTCACAACGCAACCTAAGCTCAGCAAGTGACGCTTCCCTTCACATGGCCCGGTAGCGCATGCGCAGAAGCTTGGAAAGGCATGGAAAGTATAGCAAGACTTAATCATTAAAGGTACCTCAAGCGCCACTAGTGCGGCGTAATTTGGAACTACATCTTTTCCCGAGCTTAATTTAACATCTCAGCTATACTTCATGTCGAACATACCAATGTTTTTAAGTACAGCATTTACGTAAACGAAAGTTTTCCTGTTTTTAAATAAGGTAATAGCATTTCTAAGTTTCTTAGATGGGAACCTCATAGCCAACTGATACAATCAATAACATCGAGGTGTTTATCGGGAATTCGTCGTAGAATAACGCGGTTGTTAATGGTCTAAATGAGAGAAGAGCACTTGGGTGGGCCTTTTGCCCATATGGAAGGAGATGAGGCCATAGAAGGAAGTACGCTCATCGAGCAGAAAAAACGAAAGATATCTCCTTCACCATATATTCTGTCATTTGGGAAATGTCGCCGTTAATACCACTTTTGCTAACTTGCTTGTTTGGTTTTAAAGAGCTAGCTTCTCTTCTATAATAGGATGACACAATTACTCGGCATTTTACAGTGGCTAGCACATACAAGGCATAAACATTATAAAAATTATTAAGTTTGATAGACCACTATTATCTCCGTATGAAATAGGCGGTAGCTTTACGCTCCCTAGCGGCTTTCCTGGACACAACAGATTCTACATTCAGTTATTTCAAAATGGCCGCTCTCTAAGCTTAGCTTTGTTTACATTTGTTATAAAACGGAATTTTCTCCTTTAAAATTTCTCAGGCAACCTGATATTATGCTTGAGAATAAGAAGTGTGTTTTCTGAGACTTTATCTATCAGTTTTCGTTTAAAAACCTAATAAGGTAGGCAATAAATAATTTTAAAATTTCAAGGTACTTGACTTAGATGTAAATGATAATATCTTGAGGAATTTCGTTAGCTGACACCCTTTTAAAAAGACTTTCCTCCAACTTGGGTCATAATTACAAATTTGGTGCTAAGAGGCATTATGTCGCTGGATATTTTGTTTTGTTTATAAGTTGCACGTAAAGTTATCTCAAACTGCATTACAGCTACAGAAAGTGGTGATGTGATGTTTTTTGATTGTTTTAGAATGTCGTTGACGACATTCAACCTGAATATGAATATAATTTACTAATTGAGACTTTATTGTGAGAATCCCTAATGCTTTCTGCATATTCTAGAACTAGCCTTATTAATGTTACATATGTTTTCTCCTGGCATTCGTGTTGCATTATCAATGAAGCTCCTTTACCTGTGCCTAGATCAGATATATTACAAAGTAAATGCTATAAGCAAATATATAAATACTGAACTTCTAGTGAAGTTCAGACCTTAATGTTCCTCATCTTATCCAAAACTTTTGTACTCTAAAATACATATCATTAGTAAATTATTTCATAAATAAATTGAGGTTTAGAAAAGACAAGGTAAAATTAGTTGTTGGCATTAATAATCCCTAATGGAAGCAAAGAAGTTTATATATAGAGAGAGCAAAAGAAATGTAACAGATAAGGTGCAAAGGTTAACTTGCAAAAACCTTATGAGAGAAATAATTAATATATCTCTATAAATATACACCAAGCTTGAGCTATAAATAAATATGTGAGAAATAATATTCATTGAAAATGATGCAAACTACAATTAGGATACACTATATGAAAATACAAATATAAATCAAAGGACCGAAAATGTAATCTGACAATCTTAATGAATAAGATCCAATAGATAAAATTAAATACTAATATCCAGCAAAAGTATTCAATCTGTTGCTGTAAATCATTTAAATGTAGTGCATAATTTGAAAAAGGACACTTCCCATTTTTCACTGAGATTCTATGAAAATTGGCAATGAATTCAATAATTATTACGAAATAATACATAATCAATACGCAATGGTCATAAACTTACTTGATGAAAATAAATATAATTTCTCAAATAAGATGGCCTTACTATGAACTATAAATTGATGCAGGAGAGAAATAAATCAAATTAAAAACAATATACCATTTAATGATATATACAATTTTACTACTTGTAAATAAGTATGATGCATAATATATCAAATGTAATCCAGTAAGTATATTGCTATGAATAGTGTATCAAATGTGCAAATTTAAAAGGGTAAAATTGGAGAAATTCTACAAAAATCAGAGCAGTGTATTTAATAGACAATTATTAATTATTCAATTAAAATTTAAAATAGAGTGAGGGAAGGGTGATATATGTTTCAGCTACCATTCTTCTTATTGCTAAAACTCAATGAAATATCAAAATTGATAAAAATTTTTTTAAATATTAAAGTTAAATATTAGAAGTATCAATAGCTCCACAGAAGATAAATTCATGTATATTATATGAAAAACATGCTTGAATTATAGGAACATCCACAGAATGGACAATTTAAGAATCACTAAAAGGACAATTTAATATAATCAATAGGATAAGATTCATCATCAGCTAGAAACAAGACCTATAAGAATCATAAGAAAAAGTACACAGTAAAAATATATAGAGCTTTAGAAAAATAAGTTACTGAAGGAGAATTCAAAGAGAAATTTAAATCTTAGTTAGTCACATCACATATCTTTCTTCATAAATTGTGTGGGTAAATAAAACACCATAAAACACTTAATTTTCACAGCCCTTTAAATTTGGTGATTTGTTGATATAAACCATCTAATGTCAAGATATTTAGATGAAAACTTATCAAATATTTTACCGAATTAGTACTTTGTGAATTAATTAAATTTACAGACTGATGAAAATATCCTAAATTTGCAATCTTTCATGTTTTTTATGAATGATTGCAGAAAAATTTCCCATTATATTGGGCTTATGAGCCCAAAACATTATGACCATGATATAAAATACCTAAGATAATGATATTTTTAGTGCATTGACACCAAAATTATAATACTACTAGAGAAAAGAATAGAAAAACACAAGCTAACTCTTAGAAAAGGACTCAAAAATGAGGTTAGAAAAATTTTTTCAAAATGGTCTTGAATATTTCCACTCAGGAGTTTTTGGCCATAAAGAATTATGAAGAGTTTGTGTTAAGCTGACAGACTAAAATAATATACTTAAAGAATGGTCTGCTTTTCTCACAATGAGAACATATTTTTTCCTTGATCATGGCCATTTTTCACTTTACAATGAAGCAGTTTACTATACAGAAAATAAGGGAAGAATTATTATTTAAGAGAGTAGAGAAAATGCATGACGAACTTTACGAGAATATGCAAAGCAGCCCACAAAACACAAAAATCCCATCCGGTACATTGGAGAATTCTAGCAAATTGATACTGCAAGGAAAGGAAACAATGTCAAGGAGATTTTAACACTAATCATCAAAAGGCACCAAGACTAAAGTGTTAAATCAATCTCTGTGTTATTATCAGCAAAAACAGTGAGATGGAGATTGTTCTCATTTGCTATAGCTTAATTTTTCTCACACAAAATTATTTGTTCAAAGGAAGAAAATCAAAATGAACCAATTTACCGATAAGTGGAAGCCTAAGATGATGACACAGATTATGAAAACAACATTTTTATTTGATGGAATCAGGAAAATGATTAGTAGGAAGAAAAATATCTGCATCTTAAGTGGTATATTTAGCATTTGTTCATGTGAAGGTCACTAAACTCAGAGAACCGGATTACATTGGGAGAAACGATCACAAACACAAAATAGCTACCCTAAAACAGAGAACGGATACTTGCAAGTTTTCATTACTTAATCGCGGAATAGTCGAATGGAACAATCTACCTGAAGAAGTTTTCGAACCTTTTCCTCCTTCCTGTAAAGCATTTGTAAATAGAATTAAAAGGATTTTGTAGTTATATATTGCAATTATATTTGTATTTAGTAATTATTTCTGTATCTTGTAATTACATCTGTAATTATATTTGCTGTTTTATGATGATGTACTGCCTTCGGTAGGTTTTGGGGGTTTTTCCTCCCAACTAGGGTGAATACCAGGCAGGGTATTTTAATTTTCTCTTCCTCTTTTGATACTACCACCTGGCCTGGTGCCTACTTTTAGTATTTAAGAACGAATAAAATAAATAAAGGAAAACAGTGTCTTAAGTGTGAAAGTCTTAAACTCATTATGCTGTATTTTATGAAAAAAGAACTTGGTCAATAAAAAATTAAAAAGAATGTCAATGCTCATGAATTACGAGTTAAATAGATGGACAATTGACTTGAGTTATCCACTCTAATGACACTAGTTATAAACTCATTTGGTAATCATTTGGAATTCTAATGTAGGAAATCGATCTTAAGAAGAAGAGTGATGCTCAGGTATTAACCGTGTGTTGATGTTTGATTTTGTAATCAGCAAATAGATAGAATGGGAATATTATCGCAAACAGATTACACCCTCTATATCAAATAAAATAGATGAAATTATTTTCATATTTAAAGTGGGAGGTGTGACTGTATATTTACCAATAACTCTCGATCCATAATCTGCATAAATTTTGAACTTTAAAGTATGTTACAAGTATTCCCCCTGTAAAGATTAAGAAACTCCATATTTACATAACTGTTCCAGGTTCGACACCAGACAAAATAAAACATTCTTATAAGGAATGCAGCTAAGCTTCACCTTTATCGTTTGCAGATTTCAGTTTGTTATCAAAATTTAATTTGAAATAGTGGACATACTAAAACCAGACAACACCAAAATAAAAGTCAACATAAACCATTGTTTCAGTGGGTTTCATCCTTATCGGAGCAAAATGTTAAGAATTTTGTCAAAAAGCTCGATAATGTTGTGACATCCAAAGGTTATAAACAACCTGTCCCCTTGACGACGATGTCAATTGCTGCAGCTGAGCACATCTACTTTTCTATAAGAATACATGGGAAACTTAGGCCCATTTAAGAGTTATAATATGAATTAATGAGGATATGAATAACAGTCAACATTCAGAAATTTCAGCATTTGCAGTTACATAACAATTGCAAAGTCGATTCTCAGGGAACAACGGACAGCTATTCAAGAAAAGTTTCTTGCTTGATAATGCCAATGCTATTATAATATAAAAAATTATGTAGTGGACTTAACGCTGAAATAAATTGATAGATACAATATCCTGCAAACTGTCTTTCGGCGCATGGCAAAGGGGATACCTAAAGAACGATTCTACTTCTATGATCACCTAATAATGCAGATCATAATAGCATTGTAAGTATGCTCTTTGTTTCACTAGAAGCCTGAATTATCATCACCATGAATAGCCTTAATAAATAAGAGATAAAATTAGTTATCTTTGTACCACACTTCATAAGGAAAATATACCAAATTGAAATTTGTGTAAGTGTAGAAATTTGTAATCCTCTAACTTAGGACTATCTAATGACCTACAACCATAAAAGCTGTCCTTTTTGATGAAATTGATGAGAGCAGTACAAACCTTCCAAAAAGTAGTAGGATTAGAAGCATAACAACTCCTCACACAGCCTTTTTCATTAAAATCTTAATATCAGTTCATATCAGTATTTTTTTTTGTTATCAATAAACTAGTAGGATTCTAACTGGCACAAAATATTATATCAGTATTTTCTCAGAAACATTTCCACTGGAAGTTTTCTCTTCTAGTAATAGGACAAAAGGTCATTACATTTCTTTCTGGATTTTCCTAAAATATTATGTATTCTTATAGATTCTCCCAAGACACCCTTATCCAAAATTTTTAATAGCAAAGCGAAAAACAAATACGAAAAGAAAAATCCATGAGGAAGATATTAATACCAGAAAAGACCTTGTTTTTTGCAAAATGGACCCAAATTAATTGGTTCAAAGAAATGAAAATCTGCAACTAATTCTCTCGATAGTATTGGTATCTTATTTTACCTTTGATGATGACATTATTTCACCTTAAATTAATTGCACTATGCCATAATGATTTGATTATCTTTTATGCTGAATGTCTTCAAAATAAGATCATGTCGACTTTCTATTTCTGTGCAAATGTAGAAACAACACTTACAATTCTCTTGTAATTTATACATGGGGCCATATGCTACATCATTATTGTACTACTAATCAAATAACTAGCTTAATATTGATCTTAATTCTCCTAAACATTAATTACATTTTAAGAAATAGCTAATAACTTCATAAATAAAGATTTACCATAGGTTAGCAAGGTAATGTAAGAATATAATATCACAAAGTAAAAAATTCAACATTGTTATTTTTATAAATATTTGTACTAGCAAATATTACCAGTATGGCAAAAAATTTATTGACAGATACAAATATGAATAAAACTTACCACATTATTCTCCTGCCAGGATTAACATTACCATGTTAAAAATAAAGGGTTCTAATTTAAAATGCTTAATTATTCAACATATTTATTAAAGTCAAAACTGTAAACTACTAATTACATAGATTAAAAGTTCCAGAACAGAACGTCTTCATTCCTAAATAGTAAATGATGAATAAAAGGACAAGAGGAACTGAGGATTGTAAGGAATTTAAACTTTCTTTTGATGAGTAAGCTCATGATAATGCCTGTAACTTTTATCTTTAAACATTTTACCACAAATATTGCATGAAAACGGTCTCTCTGAGGAATGAGTAGCAACATGTCCTTTTAGACTTCCTTTTTGACTAAAACACTTTTGACAAATATCACATTTAAATGGCTTTTCCTTTGTATGCGTTCTTACGTGGCTCTGTAGATTTCCATTGCTATGGAAACATTTTCCACAAACACTACAGCAATACCTCTTAGTGTGTACATTTGAATGATAATATAAGCTGACTTTGTTGCAATAATGCTTCCCACAAATACCACACGTGTACAACTTATTTCCCTTTGGTATTTTCTGCTGCTTCCTATGCAATATCTCATGCTTATTTCTGCCATCCTGTTGTTTAAATCTTTTGCCGCAAATTCTACAAGCATATGGTCTATCTTCATAGTGAATCGTCACATGCCTACCCAATTCCCATTTTGTTTTACAGCTCCTATTGCAAATATCACAAATAAAACTGCACAATCCCTTTCCCTTAACAGTAGCTGTCTGTCCTGATAACTCAAAGTCACCCTGTTTGTCTGTACAATTCAACTCTGCACCACAAACAGATGCCTGTCCTTTATCTCCTTCCACTGAATTCTCTCCATCAAAGGATTCTTTAGCATTATATAAGGAGATATTCTCTTTGAAATATATCTTATCATTATTTTCTCCTTCATTTACCACATCTGCTGAAGACACTTTTGATTCTTTGGAAGCCTGTAAATAAAGCAAAGACAGTTATAACTACCAAATAGAGTAAGATTACCTTTACGTATGAACTTCTCACATATAAGATAATAGAGGATAAATAAATGATTGCAACATGTTTAAACTTGTACATGTAACATTGAAAGTTATTAAAAGATGGGACATAGAATAGTTATGCAGGAAACTCCAATACATATACACAAAATCAGTGGTAAAGTGAGCAGAGGAAATTCACAAGTTTGATGAAAAAGTTGTAATAAATGTCTGCAGAACTATACATCACTGCTATTACAATCCAAAACTTACCTCAGTCAATTGGTTACTTGTAATTCCTTCATCTGAATTATCCCCTTCCAAATTCACTCCATTTCCTTCAACCAATTCCTACAAATCAAAAAATTTCTTTATCAATAAATCATTATTTGCTTCTTCAAAGATACTTGATACTCAGTTTTAATTTGATTTTTAACATGAAATATTCCTAAATATTCATAAAATTTAAGATACAATACCATCAAAACACTTTAACAAACTTTTCAATACTATTTTGTATCAATAGTTTTAACATTAGACATTAGCTTACCATTAATAGAAATTTTAAAGTGAATAATAAAAAATTTGCAATATTGAAATTATTTTGCATATAAATATTTTCATATTCTGCAATATGAATCTTACCTCAGTCAATTGATTGCTTATAATTCCCTCATCATAGTTTTCCTCTTCCATCTTCACACAATTTTCTTCAACCACTTCCTAAAAAGAGGCAGATTTCTATATAATTACATTATTTGTCACACATTTGAAGGAACATTAAATAGCCCTAGAATTTCATTTCTAGCATGAAATACTACCAAATCTTCATAAAATCTAAGGTAATTAGAATGTTCTAACAAAGTTTACAATGCTTAATTCCGTTCACCTGTACATTATTCGTTTCCTGAACACAATGCATACTGCTCATGGTTTTGTTCAGCAACATTCTCTGATGGAAAGATTCCCACAATTTGCTGGAAAGGAAAAGAGGTCCTTATATTAAGTACATTAATGGTGAAAAGGGTTCATCTATGTATTTATCAAAAGAATAAACAATCACATTAAGGGGGTCGATACTTTGAGACTGGAATTACTTTGACTGATCGCCACATACGAGGGGAAGAGTGTTCTCCTAGCAAAAGGTGGAGTGGGTAAGTATAGTAAAGAGGGGAATTTGAATGTCATTGGGGGTACTCAACCAAGCATCCAGAGGTTCAGTTATCAATACAATGAGATCTCCCATGCTTTTTTATTGCTATTTTTGATAGATGGAATGATGGGCATTGAGGAACGAAAGCGAGATTTGACATATACTTCAGAAGGAAAGCAGGAATACTAGTTGCCCGAGATGCAATGTGGAAGTTCACCTATGATAATATGCAATGCTATTCATTTACTAGTGAATCACTCCATCAAAAATGACAAGGACTGAATTAAACTTAAAAAACGTACATAAATATCTGGTCCTTCTTGATTTAAAAATACCATCCATCTCTAATTTTAAATAAAAATAATGAACTTTCCACCTTCATAGATAGACTAAAACTGAAACTACAAAAATATTTTCTCTTTTCTTAACAATCCAAAAGGCACTCACTGAATAACCTTAGCCAATGAGCAGATACTCATAGTGCAGAAGTGCCATAAACCGTACTTTACTTGAGACCCTGACACAAGGGTCGGTAACAATTTCTAGATGTGAAGATTTCACAAAGTAACTTCTGTCAACCATATTTTCCACCATTACCAAGAGAGAAAAGATCGCTATAAGTTTTTTCACAGTTAAATTAAAATACAGTCACATCTTACCTGATTCTTAAGCTTTCCTTAATTTTACGCTCTTTGAGTAAAGTAGAGGTATTAAATTCCTTTCTTACACTGCCTTCACATATTTTGAGGATAATTAACCAGAATTTAACACCTTCATATCACCACAAAGACAGCGAAACTGTAACCAAAGATTCCATGGCGGTGAGACAGACAGCGCGGCGCTTACAAAAAATCAACTTCCCAAGTAGGCACCTGAATTGAAACAGTTTCTTTGGCTTCCACATCTAGATACTTCTGACAATGACGTGGTATAAGAGACTCAATGCACAAAGGTCGTTTTACTATTTATATTCCTTACTTTATCTCAAAAATTGTCCAAAAAAGGTGTCTACCATTTGATGCTTTGAGCAAAATATCATTTTTGAAAGGAATAGAAAGCAACCAGTCAAAAGATAAAGAATCGTTATAGGTCATAACAACGTTGTTTATTCCAAAGGTTATTTTTAAACCCTCCACATAGTAGCAAACTTGAACGCCATCCGAAAAATCCAAGACTGCCCATTTCTCTGAAAATTGTTCATGTCTGACACCAGGATTCATTTTAGTGCATTAGGATATTGAAAAACAACAAGCAGGAGTATAAAATTTAACCATTTTGTAATATCAAAGCAAGGAATCAGAACCTGCACTCAAAAAACTGTTTCTGTCTTTTGGCCAGCTTTTTTCGATTCTAGCCCACTGCACAATGATGTTATTCCTACCTAAAATCCAGAACAATTCCATCGTACCTAACCATTTAAACTCTTCCTGCATAAATGATACTTTCTTTGAGTTACACTGAAAGATTATCGGCAAGTTTACATGCTATTTTCCCACACTCGGCTCTGCTATCAGCCTCACATCGCTTCACTATGTTTCCTCGTCAAAAAGGAATGTGAGGGAAAATGAGGGGAAGTGGATTGCAGTGCCAGTTCCTTTTTGCAAAAAACGCTGTACATCTTGCTCACGTTGCACGATTACAGGATTATTATAAAACTTACAAACTTGAAAGTTGTCTTAATTCAATGCTAAAGGATGAAGCTACACTCCCATCTGATGAAATGTTCATATCCTTCTTTATAACCGAGAGCCACTTCAAAAATGGTCGATTTCTTCTCAAATTTCTTTCTCCGTTATGGTTTGCATCATTAAAAACAGGCAGATGGGAGTGTAGCTTCATCTTTCATGCGTTGAATAATGAAAACACATTTTTTTTATTGATTTACATGCCCCATGGTGATGTAATTGCCAACAGCCTGCAAACGGATTTTCAGGCAAGGTATTAACCCTTCTTAACTGTAGATTATAACTACTGTTCTCCAGAAATAATTTACAGATCAAAGATTGGCTTACTGTTAACTGAAAATTAAGTCTATAAAAGACCATTCTAAAATATTAAAATAATATTGCATTAAAACATTTGTATTTACCTGTTCTTCATTCATCTCTTCTACACATAACAAATACTCTTCTTGGTTTGGCTCAACTTCATTCTCTGATGGAAAGATTCCGATGATTTTCTAAACAGGTAAAAAGATTTTTACTTTGGATAAATTCTCAATAAAAGGTTCATATCAGTTAAAATCAAGTGAAATGAACATACATTAACACAATGGAAGATATTCTACCAGAAATTATAATCTGTTATAAACTTCAAGGGAGATGATCTACCAGATTAGAAATTAAATACGACCTTAATATATCTCAGATTTTTATATATCCTGGTAGAAAATTTTCTAAAAGAAATGCTGTCAACTGATTTTCAGAAAAAGAAACACTTTGTCAAGATGAAACAGTAATATATTTCAGCAAATCAAAAGAATGTTACCTTTTATTTACATTTTTGTATTAGTCCTTGAAAAAGAAACAGATTGTTAAATATGACAGAAAAATTTTTAATCTACTTTTGTGACACAATATCTTTATAATACCAATTATAAAACTATATGGTAAATAATACCAGTCTGATACAAAATATTAATCACTATATAGCATAGAATGGCTTTTATGAAAATGTATTTAGTGAAGGATTTGAAGAAAAGGCTTATTAAAATCATAGACAAAGATTCCAACCTTAAAAACAGCCACCAAATGTCAATTATAGTCAACATTACCAATCAGATATAGGAAAAGACGTTAGAAAAATCACTGATATTTTCTTCAGAGAATAGAGTACCAAATGGCTAAAATATATATAAAACTTGACTGTGCTTCTATGATTGTCAGCCTTCTCTCTAACCCTAGATAAATATGCCATTAACTGAAGCAAACTATTTCCTAACAATTGTCTATAGAATGGCTAAGAATCACTGTCATTACCTCCATTACAAACTCTCTTCCCTTTAGTTCATCAGGTATTTGCCAATCAACTATTTCCATTTCTTCCTTGATGTTTACCTACAAAAAATAACATCTCAGTGAATTAATTCTTCTTTGTGTTTTTATTACCTTACATTAAAAGAGAAAATCTAATGCAAACAACACAAGTTTGTTTTCACGCTTTTGAATTGTTAATGCATTTTCAACAGCAAGTAAAAACCTTCTGTTATTATCTAAGATCTTCAATTTTTCCATACTTTCTATAAAATATTCAAGTGAATTATTAAATGATATGTCCAGAGTGGTCTCTCAAAATCTAATACTAAAAAAACTAAATGAGAAGTTATACATGCAACTTATTTACATATGCAGAAACAGAACAAGTTCTACACATGGTAAGGTTTGGAATATTAAAATTATTAAATATAAAACATAAGGAATTTGATCCTCTCTAATAAACATCGCAATTATATTTCGCATAACAAGTCTTTGTTTACAGAATTTTCGAACAAGTACTAACCTCTTCGGAGATGGCATTGCTGTCGTTTTGAGGTTCCTGTATTTCTTTAATAGTATCCTGTAAAGATACAGGAATACATAAAATGCATATAAATTCATTACCATGATGTTTTCGTATTTATTTTCATAGATAATATATTCTAAAGCCATACCGTTTGTACATCTTCAGCCTCAATACATGCATCGTCATTCGCTTCGTCAACTGAAGTTTCTTCTGAATTCTGAAATATAACAAAAACTCGATAAAATATCCAAATGCACTCAATTACGACTATTTCAAATAGGTTTAAAACGTAGATAATAATCAATAATTTAAGCACAATCAGCAGATAAAGCAGCACACGTACAAGCCTTGTTTTACCCAACAATTTCATAATCTCCGATTCAGCGTAATGAACGTTCTTTTTGTAAGCCTGGAACTCGAGCATCCTCCACACACAAGGAAAACATATTTTAGACGGAAGGCCATCATCTTCGCATATCTAAAACATAGAAGTGATGATACATAATATGAAAGAACGATACTAAACATATTCGTGATACCAAAGTAGTAGTAAGGAATCATATTAGTATTATGAACATACGCACGGGATTTTAGGAAAAGAAGACATGAGAATAAAAATAATATTCATCACGTGAGGTTAAAAGATTGTAGAAATAAAGTTGTTTATATTCTTTGCAATCTTTTGTGATATATATGCCGTACCACACACAAAATCACGAACGTGATACTTACCTTTACGTCGTATACAAAGTTTAGTATTCTCGACACCGGTTCCTCAGATGAAGAAAGGCGAGTGAAAATATTAACTAGAGAGAAACTCTCTTTCAAACAAAGCCTACAATATGAATCCAATTGTATTTCACACATTTTGCAGACGAATATCAATAATTTCGTCCTTTTGACGAAAGAGCAGCAACTCACGATCTAGCTTCGCCGTACCCGCCGAAAATAGGAGCCAAGTGACGCTTCATAGCAGTCTCTTTTCTGTACGACTTGGCGCTGGAGTAGAAAATAGTAAACAATACTTACATTGAGCTTTGAAAACATAATTAAAGATATAACTCTTGGAAGGAAAGAGCAAAGTTAAACATTAATAAAAAGTTGAATAATTTCAAGTGATATCTGGTCTAACTTTATGACTTAAAGTATATTCACGGGTATTTTATGTACGATTCTCCAATATATACTTTGGGATTATATGCATATAATTATTATATAACTTATATATTTACACTGGTTATTACACATAACTATAATATTATTCTTCATAGATGGATAATATGAATTAGACCAACGAAGAGGGTTTATGTTCACATTATAAATATTTATACCAAATACTCTCGCTAATTTGGCTTTATGAACATGGTTTGATGGAATTCAGCGATTGCATCTGCTACAGACAGATGGGTCACAATTAAGGAATAACTCTAACTGGCACTATTATGTTTATCTCGGTAATTTAAAACATACCTGACATGTTATATTCAATCGTCTTTGGCTATGCAAAATAATCTCAAGAAGGAAGCAATAGTGGTCTTCAGGGTCTTTTTTCTATATCCATCAGTAAATAATTATATATTTTGAGATGTATGGAATAGTGCTTTGACATCTCAAACTGCATGAATTCATATTATGTCAGTGAATGTTTTACTGTGAAGTTGATTGATTATAATTAATTCAATGCCATGGATTGACATAATTGCTTTCCGGAATGTTATCATTTGGAATATATGCTCTATTACTCACCTGCTGGTGTTATTCATTTTGAAATACTAAACTTAAAGAAACTTAAACTCTTTCTTTTAATTTCAACAAAGAATCATAATTTGGGTGTTCAACATTTATCTCTCTCCATATTATAGTCCAATCAAATTTTATGTGAATATTTTACAGAATATTATCTGGTTGAATGAATCAAAAGTTATATAAACCTTTGGCACAGCTAATCACTTTAAAGTATCTCTCCATCTTTCATGTTCAGCTTAGCTTTTAGTATGATTCTTTTGTCCTCATTTCTCCTCAAACATATATCAGGATAGGGAATATCTTGAATTAATTTATCAACTTCATTGGACTTCAGTTTCGATATTAACAATGTGTAGATTTTGCATAATCTTAACCTACCAAGAAGTTCTATCTGCCACACATTCTTAGATATGGTATTTATTTTCGATTTAGTTAACAATTTTATTGATTCCCCTACTTTACTCTCTCTTAATTATTTTCTTTATCTTGCTGCTGCACTTTTAATAGCAATATCCTTCATCTCTCTCACCATAGAATGAAATATTATATTATGGCCCTGTTACGTTCATAAATAGCCAGAATAATTGATCTCTTCAATAAACTCTTTAAGTACAAGAATTGGAAGCACACTTCAGATCTTTCAAATTTTACATATATATAGATAGACCTTGCTGTGATGCTTCATAGGAGCCTAAGTAAAGCCAAGTCTTAAGAAGGATATCTGTATAACCAAGTTCTGTAATACTAGATTCTGAATATTCTATTTTATGAAGAACAGTCTGCTTTTCTAACATCTTAGTTACTTTATTTTGGTAATTTTTTACTATAAAATTAAACAGTTTATCCTGATATACAATTAGAGAAGATTAATGAATCTTTTTAACAGCAAAGATGAATTTGAATCATGATCTCATTGAAACTTTACTCTACAGCTCATTAAGAACTGTTTCCTAATTACCAAAACTCTATTTTTGTTTATTTGGCTAGTATCTTCTCTTGGGATTGTGATTAAAGCTAACTATTCTCTTCAGCCCACAAAAAAATTATCCTGGTTTATTGGATATTACTAATTCCTGGGATTGTGATTAAATGAAACACTACCAAGCAATTTTTTAACATAAAGATCATTCCTGAGAAACACTAACTATGATTCCTGTTACTTGAATTTGTGTCACCACTACGATATGAGACATAGATTGTTCTGCTTAACATTTTCAATTTAAGCTCACAAAATTATTAATTCCGAGGAAGAAATTGACAAGGAAGCAATCTAGAGAGATGAGAAGCAGGAGAATAGAAGAGAGTGTGACATAAATTATGTAGAAAGCTTTTTATGTATAAAAAGACACAAATGATTGTCTATGGCACATTGCAGTGCATCTGAGTATGGGAAAATCCACATCTTGAGTAGGTAGGATAGAATCTTAAGATGTTTCTTTGCTATATATTCAATATGAAAGGGTCTAGGACCATAAGAGTATGTCTTCTTTATCTGGTCTTACTGTCTTCATATCATCCTTCTTTTTGATTTATAGTTGTTGAAATTGCTATATTTCTTAAATCCTTCTAATTTATTGTATTCTTTAAGTTACTCACCTCTTTTATCTATCAATAAACTTATTCTATTACAAATCTTGTACACTATTAATCAAATCCTGTTGTACAATTTAGTCTTTAAACCCTTTCTTATAGATTCCCTGTCTATCCTTGTTATTTTATTTTTTACTTATTTTCGTAAAATGTACATTCCCATCTATGAAATAAAAAAATAACTTTGAGGTTAAGAAGAAAAATAACAAATTAAAAGCTTTTTCTGCAATATCTCCTTCTTTATTTTTATATCTACACACTATAGTGTAATAGAAAATATTATTATTCTCTGAAAGAATAATTGAGACATGAGATAAAAAAAATTCTTATGGTGAATAGTTATTTGTCTTGGAATGCATTACAATCAGAATTCTTTATTGTTTTATATGTACTTGTTATGATTAGATATAAATTCAATCCTGTGCTGCACCTCATATTTGGTTCTGATATTCTGGAAATTGCAACTTTCTCTTCAAAGATAAACGATGTAATTTATGTAATGTCAGTTATGAAAGAATGATATATTATTTATTATTGGTACATATACTTTGATAAAATTCAAGTATATTCTAGTCAAACTAAAGAGAGAATATATTGCATTGATCTTTTTAAAAGGAAATTCAATTTATGCTTTTGTACATCAAAATGAAGCTCTTTAAATTGCATTTTAATATTTGACCATTGATTCTCTCCGAGTTTATAAAGATTGGAGCAGCAATTTGCTTATATTTGATATAAGATTAAACTTCACATAAAATTACATCTTGTGTATGGATTTAAGTACTTTATTGTTTACCTGCAGATGAATTTATAGCAATTAAACTCTTTCTGTAAACAAATATTTATTTAACTACAACTGTTGAATATTTAAGCAGAGGCAACAAGTAATTAGCTCTTTCTCAAACACTTGCTTTTTAAAATAAATAGTAAAGGCAGATATAATTTCAAATGTTTTATTAGAAAATGAATATTATTCATACAAGGTTAAATATAAAATCTATACCAATTTGTGATTATTATGAATAATTGAATATACAGTTAATATGTGAATTTTCTGAAAATTCTATTATATCATATTATCATGAAATAATCCTATATTTCATTGATCATAGATATAAATAATTATCAACCACAATATTATTGACAAAATCCAAATTTTTCATAAAAATTCCCATTTGAATACATGATTATTAAAATATGATAAAAATAGATTCTTTGAATGCCTCAAATTTCAAGTATTTATCAAAATAGTGAACATTTTCATTCCCAAAAACAGAGTTCAAAGAATTACAATCTATATTTGGGTACACATAAACTGTAAATGTTTCCAACTATTTCTCATAATCCTTAATTTTTACTTTTACATTAATGGCTTTTTCTGTTCCTAATTCAACTCTAAGAAATATTAAGATAATAACTAAATACATCTTTTCTTGTATTTCATAATTAATGGAGAAACAAGTCATTTTGATGAAAATCCTTGATTTCCAAAAACTATAAATAATATTCTATCTTTATATTTCCTCCAATTCTGTCTTTTATAATTGCACAATTGAATTAAAATGGATTCATAAATTAATTCCCTCACCTCACTTGGATCATCTGAGAAAATTAAAGGTAAGGATTGAGTATTTTCAAAATTAATAATGAACAATCTTTATAAAAAAACTTTAAGAAATACAATCCCCTAAAACATTCCAATGCTTTTTATATTTTCTCCCTACTTTATCAGTGAATTTAATAAAAGTGTCTTCAGTAGCAACTTTCTCAAGTTTCCAGAATAATTTTCGTAACAGAGAAATCTTCTGAAAATTATCTCTATGAAAGTGAATTACTGCAAACCCTCACATAGTGCAGATTCACATAAAGTGATTTCGTTAAGACGTGGTCAAAGTTTAGAAGCCGATTTCACATAGCATGACAGTTTTTCTCGGTAAGACGCAGTTACAAAAGTCACATTCAGAAGAAATTTGGGAGTCCTGTCTGAACATTATTCATTATGTTGTAGCATTGTAACTATGCAATACCCGGCCACTGCCTACTGCTGGAGGGTAAAGGAATACAACAAAACATTGATAATAATTTGTTAAAGAGAAGCTGCTACAACTCATGCAATCTCACAACTGTCAGTTGGAAATAGACATTATGTCTCATACCAGTCAGAGTACCTATCATAGGCTATTAGGCAGCAGTATAGTTTGCGTTTTTACATTTGCTACTTATGCTGTTTTTGGAGCATTTAAACTGCTTTATTAGCATTACTAGCCTGTGTCAGTTTTTATTTAGAATTTAAATATGATGCAATAATTTTATTAACCATGCATCTGCATTGTGGATAAAATAATTTCGTTCTGATCGAGATTTTTTTAGAATAAGGTTGGAAACACAATATTTCCCACGATGTACTCATTTCATTAAACAAAATTTCACATTACACGGTGATTTAAAGGAACAAATCTTCAAGCTATGTGAGGGTTTAATGTACAAAATTTTGCATTGCCTCATTTTCAAACAATATATTCAAGGAAAGGTGAAAGATTCCCTCTGCCATGATGCCATACACCTTCAATTTCTTTTCTGGATCAGCAGACAACAAATGCTTTGATCTGACAAAGATCTTCCTTGAATTTGTAATAGTTAAGCCATAGATCAAGGACTCTTCTTCTTACAGACTGTACATCATATTTACATCTTCTGAGCTGAAGTGGCTAAATAAATGAACCACTTATATCTCCAGGACATTGATCAGTAATTTCAAGAAATCAAAGTCAAAGAAATTTTTATACATTGACATCATGGCATCCTCAGCTAAGCTTCTTGGTGACTGACTGTACAATAAGATTCAGAACATATCACTTATATAGCAATGCAAGATGGAATATAGCACACCTTCTGCAGTCTCTATGTGATCACTCAAGTAAATGTTAATAAGAAAAACCTATATCCTCTGTTGTTAGCCATTTACCCTTATTACCAAGAAACTTGGCCTCCTTGTGGATGAGGAAGTTTCACATCTCTTACAGTCCAATGCCTTGTACAGAGCTGACATTCCATCACAACAGAAGTTCCGTCTGTTGGCCTTACTGTCAAGTAGACATCTCACCATCTCGAGGTCTGCATTTTCAATGGCTTGTTGAAGTTCCTTGCATTCCAGAGGGTCCATGGCAATCAGGTATACGTCCTCCAGGTCCAGCTAACGATGGGACAGCTCCTAGAATGAAATAAATCAATAACTAAGCATCTGAACACTTACCAGGCGATTAGGCTTTAATTGAAATATGTAAGTATGATAAAATGCAGTGAAGACACTTTTCGAAGATGAAGCAAAAACCATCCTAAGTGGGATAGCACTGTATCAGAGTGACACTGGTTGCCTTTTCAAATATTCTCAAAGAAAAATCCCTTTTTGTACTAAATATGCATTCTAGTTTCTAAATTTTGGTCATTACTTCTCAGCCTATAAACTGAAGCAGAGCATTGGTTGATATGAATTTCAGAGCATCTTGGGACAGGAAATATCCACCTCTTAATCAGGTTAGAGAGTATCTTAAGTGGAATTTGTGGCTCATGAGAGCAGTCCAAGAGGATAAGACACAGGAACTTGTGAAAAAATGCTTCAACACAATAGCAAAAATTTTATGCTTAATTAGCGAAAGAAAACAAAGTTAAAAACAATATTGAATGAATTGCCGAGTTTTAACCCATGATCATTTCTGAAACTGCCAT
Source organism: Pachydiplax longipennis (assembly GCA_036926295.1). Taxonomy (NCBI): domain Eukaryota; kingdom Metazoa; phylum Arthropoda; class Insecta; order Odonata; family Libellulidae; genus Pachydiplax; species Pachydiplax longipennis. The sequence goes on along the minus strand of JAVFKF010000021.1, from coordinate 50,350 downwards.
TACTTTCTCACAATCCAACATAAAATGCTGATTATTTCTTCAATTGCTCATCGTATCTTCTGAATGCATAAAAATTTCATGAGATAAATTTTAGGGCAACCACATCTTAGTAAAAAATTATTTAGTTGGAACGTAACTCAAGAAAACATTCGCCGTGCTGTCCAATTTATACGTCGCCTAAAACTTTTTCGTTTATCGCGTGAGGAAGAACTTGTCACAAGAGAAATCGAGAGAACTGTTGTAGTTTTCATTTTCTGTTTGTTTCGATCTGATATCTACAATAGAACCTTAGTTATTGACTTATATATAAGAGCGTAATCCTCTTCGCGCTTCGAATCGCCGAAGCTTCGAATAATGAAAGATACCGAAGTAATAAGCATAAACCAATCGACTACAAATAGTTCGATACAATAATACTATCTATATGAACATTGAAATCGTCTTAACTAATGCCACATAATATTCTTTGTATGTCTGCATATCGCGACTCTAACTGAATACATCTCTCTTTTCCCTTAACATTAATTAACCATCTCAATAATGGTGCAATACATAATCCGTTTCAATCACCGTACTATACTACCTCAATTAGAAAACTACGTGCAACCATAATAAACATCAAATATAAACAACACATCGTCGCTAGGGACGCTTAAAAAAGTAAATAAACCAGAGATAACTCACCCAAAACGAGGAGATGCTCCAAAAGTATACGAAACGGTACGTTGACCCCGTCGTGATGGTTATAAATGTCCCAAACACACGCTATTAGAAATGGGAAGCACCAATAAATGCACTTTTCTTCTAAGGTTATGCGTACGTATCAATACGAGCTGATATGTAATTCGTAAAACACAAGCTGAACTCCAATCTTCGAGCTACACTATCGTTCGTCTCTGAGAGAGTAATGGCCGAACGGCGCATGCGCACTAGACTCGTTGTCGGAGTGGTGAGAGAAGAGCAAGCCGAGACAGACGTACATTACGCGCCATCTGCACGACGGAAATTAGAACTGCTCTTATAAACATGGTCGCCTATTTGGGTTGCCTTTTATTATCTCAATGTCCTTGAAAAGAATGCGGCTTTTTGGCCGCGACATCGCTTCCTCTAAGAGAGATAAAAACACGCTGAGTGACACGAGAGAATGAAAGAAACCATTCGCGCAATCTATTCAGTGGAACTGTCGTCATAATTTTCCTCGACACAGGAACGCTTGCTTGTTATGAAACTTGCTGCAGATTATTGAAAAGAATGAAAGAATCATTCTTGATGTTATATACGGTCTGATTTACTTGAGGTAAAAAGATTATATAGCTATTGACAGACGAGACGCACGTCCATTTAGCGTAGTATTTACCCAATATCTCTCTAATTACACTTCTATGGTAATAGTGAATTACATTCCAAAAAGCGCATTCTCTTCTCATTGCAATGGTACAAGAATTTAAACCATTCTATGCATTGTTAACTCGAAATCTATATTTACCCCATCCACATAAGCTTACGAATAATTTCAAGCAAATATTGAATTTCGTTTATTCAGAATGATCCATGGCAATAACGTATCCATCGAGCATTATTTCGTTTGATCTAACGAAGCATTGACTGTCTGATTTTTATAATACATTAAGCGTATATAAAAACACTTTTCACAATTTCTTCACTAAAATAAGGAATCTACAACCGTTGAAATATGTCAGTTCAAATAACATAAGCTACGATTCAATTTAAATTACGGGTCGTCTTTATGATTTTTCCTCAGGGAAAAACAGTCAGCTAAATAAGTTGCCTGCGATGTTTACTGTTGTGGCAATCTCAATTTGTGAAACATGCCGAATAAGGGAGTGCAGTGATTTGTGATAAGAGCTTTAGTTAAGTTCACTACTTGAAGAATATCTCGTAAATATGGGGAAGGTATTATTAGCAAAGGAAAAGGAAATACGTTAATCCATTTTTTAAATGTTTTATTTTCTGATTATGTCTCATTACTTTACAATGGTGTTACTCACTCATTGTTATACATATAAGATAAAAATCTAGATCACACTAACTGAAAATATTGAGAGATGTTATTCTAGACTACAAGTTTCCATAAAATTAATGTAAAAACAAGGATTTAAATGTCAGGGTCGTTAATCAAAGTGTCTAAACATTTCTGATGCTTTCGAAATTTTCATGAATATAAGGATAACATATAAAAATATTTCTTATTCAACATAAATCATATTATAATGCATTTAAAGGCAATTAAGAGCAGAGAATTGGAATAAATACAGCATAAAGTATTTGATTTTAAGAAAAACTAAGGAAAGAATATTCACTTACAGCAATACAATCTGTTAAATGCAGAAAAAGATGAAAAACAGTGAATTCCTTACTAAAGATTTTCAGGTATATATTTGATCTCGTCCATTCAGAATGATCTTTGCCAAAAACAATGTCATTTGGCATTATTTCCGTTAATCGACTTTATCACTGAGATTCCTATTACCACAGTAGAATCCTCAGAATCAATTCTGATGAATCAATACTGTTGTGTGAAGTAACAGATCTAGTTCTTAGGTCTAATTCAAAAGTATCTGTTAAATAAATTCATAAAAGTTCTAGATATTGTTCGCAAAACTATTAATTATAATAAATAAACTATAAAAGAACATTTATAATTAATATGATTAGTTTTGTAATATATTTAGCACAATATTATTTCAAATTTCTTATTAATGATTGTTTAAATATTATTTTAAATTTCAATTTAAATTTTATTCTTAAATTTCATTTTTAATTTTATTTAAAATATTATTTTGACTGTAATTTTTTAAATATTTTGTAAATTTAATACTTTAATTTTATTTTAAATATCATGTTAAATATTATTATAAATTTTATTTTCAATTTTATTTTTAAATTGCATTTTAAATTTTATTTAAATTATTTTTTTAAATATAATTTTTAGATTTCATTTGAAATTTAATTTTTAAATTTAATTTTTAAAATTATTTTAAATTTTGATTGAGTTGTTAAATACAAGAATCTGTATTTCTGTTTTCTGATTACAGTAACAAACTACGTAGATATTAAGTCAATCAGAAAGAAAATTCAGAACAGCTGTATGCAAGTCTGGTGAATTGAATTGTAATGATTACATCGTTATTCACATCAAGCAGATTTCATGGAATTTTAACAGGTGCTTGAATGGAAGTCTTACATTTAATTTTCACAGCATCTAGACCACCTCAGTCGATTTTCAAATGCCTAATTAGAAATTAGGAATCAAAATGCTTCTAGTAGCAATTGGCCTACCCCAGATATGAAATGTTTTTCAAGAATAATTACGTTGAAAGATACAAATATTTGGTCATTTAGGAAAATACTATGGATAAAAATCCTTTTGCAGTAGACAGAAGTTCAATCAAATGATTTCCTTCCATTAGTGGTTTTATATTTAGAACATTGCTGCAATAAACAGTTAAACAAACATCCCTAGCTCATGGATTGTGTACTTAAATTTCACAATCATTGCTACTTAGAAGGAGACTATCATTTTAAGAGTACATATTATAATTTAGTTTTTCTTCCCACACTTTTTCAGTTGATAGCTTTTAATCACATTTCTCTTTAGAGATCAAATAAATCAGCAGTGAAAATGTAATTCTTTAGCCAGAGCTTTAAAGTGATACACAGGGAATCTAAGGTCATTTACTATAAAATTAATATAATAACCAAAAGAGGTTCTGATGGTTATATAAGAGATTTTTACTCTTAAGAATTAGATTTACTGAAATTTAAACAATAGATGGATACTTTAAAGTAAAATATTTATGGTAATAATTATAATATATAGAAAAACCTGGAATCAATTTAAAGATTTTTGCACTACATAGAATCCCCTTGATATCCCATAATGGAACAATTATCATTAAAGGAGTTTATAATTTAGAAATTCTCTGTGAAAGTTTTACCTTTTGCAGAAATACCATGCTATAAGAATACAGGAATTTAAACATATGGACAATTTAACAGGCTATGAAAAAGAAAGAAAGAATTAATTGGAACGAATTTTTATTTTATCGATAGAAGTAAAAACATGAATACAAATTTAAGAAGGAGTTATAGCTTTTATGCAATGTATAAGCATTAAATATAGATATATATGTATAATGTGACATTTTAAGTATTTTATATAATTAGACAATAGACATTTTCCCTTCAGGAATTCCAAATGAATTAGTATTAGAAGGCACTTCACAAATAAAAGTTCTTACTTCAGCACAAGGATGGTCACATAAACCTTCACGACATAGATAAACACAATATTCACCTCCATGTAAATCTGGAGGATCCCATATAGGACTTCTAGGGTCTCTCAGAGGTACTCTTGTTCAAATGAAAGACGTGAATTCATTATCTATGATCATAATCATAATAAGTCATATAAACCCTCAGGACAAATAAATCAGCAGTGAAAATGCAATTCTTTAGCCAGAAGTTTAAAGTTCTACACAGGGAATCTAAGGTCATTTACCATAAAATTAATGTAATAACCAAAAGAGATTTTGATGATTATATAAGAGATTTTTACTCTTAAGAATTAGATTTACTGAAATTTAAACAATAGATGGATACTTTAAAGTAAAATATTTATGGTAATAATTATAATATATAGAAAAACCTGGAATCAATTTAAAGATTTTCGCACTACATAGAATCCCCTTGATATCCCATAATGGAGCAATTATCATTAAAGGAGCTTATAATTTAGAAATTCCGTGTTAAAGATTTACCTTTAGCAGAAATATCACGCTATATCAACACAGGAATTTAAACATATGGACAATTTAATAGGCTATGAAAAAATAAGAAAGAATTAATTGGAATAAATTTTTATTTTATTGATAGAAGTACAAACATGAAATCAAATTGAGGAAGGAGTTATAGCTTTTATGCAATGTATTTTATACATTGAATATAGATATGTATAATTTGATGTTTTAAGTATTTTATATAATTATCGATTAGATATGTGTACATTTTCTTTTCAGGCATTCCGAATGAAATAATACTAGAGGGCACTCTCACAAATAAAATTTATTGCTTCAGCACAAAAATAGTCATGTAAACCTTCATAACGTAGAAGAACACAATTTTCACCTCCATTTGGTTGCCCAGGTCCCCACTTAGAATATCCAGTGTCCCTCAGAGGTACTCCTGTTCAAATGAAAGATATGAATTCATTAACTGTGATCAGAATTATTATATGTTATGTATCTAATTGTTTATTTAATTCAAATAATACATTTTAAAATATGGTAACTATGAAAAACAGGTGTCTAAGATTACGTAACTATGAAAAACAACATATTATTTATCCATTTAAATGGTTACTAGGATACATTCTGTATCTATGATTAAGTAGCTATGAAAAATAGCCAACTATTCATTTATTTTTTGGGTTACTAGGATACGATATACAAGTTTAGCTAAGAAAAAAATATAGAAAAATATTTAAAATTCACATTCACCAAACACTCAAAATTGATACAGTAAAACCAATTTAAGACAATTACAATTAAGAAGTCATCCTGCACAATACACAATTTTCTCCTGGTCACTTTTAAACAAAGTATATTTTTAAAATACCACTTAAAATGCTGATTTTTCCCATCTTAAGATGCACTGCAACTAGCCTTAGCTAATCCTTTCCCTTATTCAATGTTATATTCTTCTTTAGTATTGCCCTCTCATGGTTTGTCTTACTTCTAGAATAACTGTCTGTGAATTTCTCTTATGGAATGATGAATTTTGTTAGAGTGAAAAGAAAATATCTAAAGGTTAAGCAATTTGTATCCCACAATTTGAGCTGATAAGAACTCTGAAATAGAACCAGTTCATATTTTCCACTTTTGTCTCAAAATAAAAAACCAGAAAGTTAGGTGAAAATGACATATTTGCATGTTTCCTTTAGATAATTTCTAATTTTGTAATCAGACAAAATATATCACAAAGGGAGTAGAGTGATTTGAAAGCTGTTGAAAATAGTTTTTAACAGATCATGCTCTGTGAAATGTGTTCATCGCTGATAAAATAAAATTTGGTCATTCATTCCTGCTTTTTGCTATTGCTAAACATTTTAGGTTGCCATGGAAACCTCATTGTTCATGAACAACAAATAAAAAGAACTATTGTCATAGTAACACATCCTTTAACTTACTTCACGTTGCTACACATTTTTCTCAATTAAAGTTTAATCTTAAATGTTCACATGGAAACTTGTTAATTCCTTGATTCCCATAGTTACACACATGTATACCAGATTCTTATACCTTTTAATTGCTTGCTCATTTAATGCATATATACATATTTATGTAAACCAAATGATGAATATATAAATACCTTTGATTATTTACGGTGTATATTGGCTTATCGGTGACATAAAATTAGTTATATATATTTTATTATGATGCTAATTTGCAATTTCTTAAATTAATTCACAGAATCGCACATTAAACTAAACTAAACTAAACTAAAAATTGCTAAACTGGTTAAAATGCTTCACTATATTCAGATTAGTGAATTTCAGTGTCAAAGAAGCTCTCTTCTTATGAAAAGCAGACAATTCTTCAAAAATGTGGCAAAAGGTAACAAGTCTACACATTGCTATCCTACACCACACAATCCTACTTCAGTTGAGGTTTTTTTTGATGCCCTAAAAATGTCTTAACTGGGTTTTACCATATTTAAAGAGAATGTCACAATTATTTTATAATCATCAGCTTACCAAATATGGTTTCAAACTGTCCATTCTTCTTGGGGGAATGGACACCAACCCATGGAAAATAGCCTTTAAATCTTCTATCATGTAATTTCATTAACTTCTCAGCTTCTTCTCCTAAATTGATGATTGCAAGGTGTGTGCCTTCATTCTTACAAATATTCGATGCAGTTGTAAAGTTTACTCGATTATTATGATACTTGTAGTAGCCGAGACCAGGGATCATTTCATATCCTATTGATTTGAGAACTAGAAAAGACAATTGTTTAACAATAAATTTTGTTTCATCAAATAAGACTATATAATATACGAGTAAAAGTTGCTTGCATACTGCAAGCTATCCGTTGAATACAGTATCATACCAAGTACTGCCTCAGTTCAAATTTAAAACTTCGCGCCAAAGACCGCCTGGCGACGAACTAAGAACCCGATCGTGAGAGAAGACAGCAAAATAATATTAGATAAGTGCCATCCTTACTTGTTCCAAAGTTTCGATTCAATATCTTATCGGGAAGGTCCCACGCCTCTGTCACCATTCCGGGTTTTATCTTTCCAGCTTATCGGAAGGCATTTAAAAAGATTTCCGCAATGCATTTCTTATGGAAGAATTTTGCATCCACCTGGCGTCGAACTCACTGTCATTTGGCTACATTTTTTCCATAAGAAGCATAGAAGACTACCTCAACTTCAACCTCCGAAATTTTGGTTACTCTATCTTAACGATAAGTGCCTCAAAATAATTTTCAAAAATCCGCGCAATGCATTCTTATGGGAAAATTGCGATTTTTGGGAATTTCTGGCATCGAACCCATGATAGCTAGCGTCGAAGTCTGCATTATTCTGGCATCTAGAGTGTAGGGCCAGTACGTCGAAAAAATCTGACGTCGATGGCGCTTCTGGAACATGGTCAGAATTCGTATCCCCTATAAATATATAGGTATATATATATACGAGTAAAAGTTGCTTGCATACTGCAAGCTAATTGGTGAAAAATTTACAATAAGTTCCCCTTACGGGTGTCATCTTCGAAGCTTATCCAGCAAAAATCTTAAAAATTGCCGCAATACATTACTTACGTTAGAAATTTTCATCCATCTGGCATCGAACTCACGGTCATATGTAACCTTTCTTCCACTGGTTCTATAGAAAACTACTTCAAACGGAAACGCTGTGATTTTGAATAGTCTCCTGCATTGAGAAAGGCCTCAAAACAATTTTTAAAAATTTGCGTAAATGACCGCCGGGCGTCGAACACAGGACCCATTTGTAAGAGAAAATGGCATACGAATAATGGATAAGCACCACTCTGACGTGTTTCAAAGTTTCAATTCAATATCTTATCGGGAAGGACATAAAATAAGTTTCCGTTATTCCCGTTTGAAATGCATGGTAGAATCGGAATGACACTCTTGCATCGAACCAAGGACCACAGGAGAAATGTTGACCCTTATGAAAGAATGTTCTCAAACGCCTCTGTCACCATTCCGGGTTTTATCTTTCCAGCTTATCGGGAAGGATTTAAAAAAAATCATAAAAGATTTCACCAATGCATTTCTTACGGAAGCATTTCGAACCCCCCTGGCGTCGAACACACGGTCATTTGCTAACATTTCTTCCTTTGATACTATGGAAGACCATCTCATCTGCAAACACCGAGATTTTGATTGCTCTATCGCATCGAGAACGGCTTCAAAAGAGATTGCAAAAATTCGCGCAAATGACCGCCTAGCGTCGAACTCAGGACCCTTCTGTGAGAGAAAGTAGCGAATTAATATTAGGTAAGTGCTATTATGACTTATTCCAAAGTTTCGATTCAATATCTTATCGGGAACGTCCTAAAATAAGATTCCTTTACCCCGTTTGAAATGCATGGTGGAATAGGAATGACCCTCTTACATCGAACCAAGGACCACTAGACAAACTGTGAAATTCATGAAAGAATGTTTTCAAACGCCTCCGTCGCCACACGGAGTTTGATCTTTCCAGGTTATCGGGAAGGCATTGAAAAAAATTTTCAAAAATTGCAGCAATGCATTTCTTATGGAAGAATTTCGCACCAACCTGGAGTCGAACACACGGCCATTCGGTAAGATTTCTACCATAAGTACCATAGAAGACTACCACAGCTTCAACCTCCGAGATTTTGGTTCCTCTATCTTACCGATAAGTGCCTCAAAATAATTTTTTTAAATCCGCGCAATGCATTCTTATGGGAAAATTGCGATTTTTGGGAATTTCTGGCATCGAACTCATGATAGCTAGCGTCGATGTCTGAATTATTCTGGCGTCTAGAGTGTAGGGCCAGTACGTAGAAAAAATCTGACGTCGATGGCGCTTGTGGAACATGGTCAGAATTCGTATCCCCTATAAATATATATATATATATATAGGTATATCCGGAGAGTTAGCTATATATAATAGATATATATATAGGTATGTCCGGAGAGTTAGCTATATATAATAGATATTGAACACTATTATCTTAACATTAGTGAATTCCTTCTACAAAAATGATGGAATTAAATATAACACATAAATAATTAATTTATGCTTAGAATATTAGAAAGCAATATATTGGCCTATCTTATTCCTATATTCGTATGGGAGTTGAGTTCAGAAATTGTTTCAAAAATCTTTGTTGTAAGGGGGACTGGTTGTTTAGAACCCACAAATCCTACCAAGTTTTTTGTTTTTTTTTCTCCTATTTATCGCAATTCTGAACGCAAAGCAATTTCCATTACCTAAATTTCTATTCCCTTTCCCTTTTTACTTTCCTCAATTTTCAGGACCATTATTTCTGATTAAATTAAGCTAAATATAAGAAGTCCACAATTAATCAAAACAAATTTTATCTACATTTAAAGTGAATTTCTATTTCCAAGTATTCAAGACTTAGACCCAAGATACTCTTGCTTACTCTGTTAATAATATATCAATATGGAAGGATCTTTTTGGACCTAAAATGAATTACTAAATTTATAATCGTATCACATTATGAACTATGTTAAATTAATGTTTGAAAATATCCTCCATGTATTACTTATGGTAGTTACTGACTTTGGAGAGTTAATTACACTTAGGACTGTGATTATTATATATTATATTGTATTTATCATAATATATCTTGGGAATTTCTTTCAACAATTTACTTGTACATATTTGTTAATGAACATGCATATTCTAGGTATCTAATGATCAAATTAATTAATTTTTAAAATGTTTAAATTAAGAAATTTAACAATTATTATGATAGTTGATTAATACTGGAGGAAGTACAAGTAATTTTGTACTACTGTTTTGATATCAAAAGTAAGAATGTTTAGTTTAAAAGTTGAAGGATGAATTTAATCTCAACTGTCTCTAATATCTTCAGAATTCAATCCATAGATGATTCATAAATTTTCTGAATGAGAAAATAGTAAGAATAAGTTCAATTTGTATGAGATTCTGATTGCAGTATTCTGTGTCATCAAACTATGCTGAATTTATGTATATAAAAAAATTGAAATTGAAAGTAAAATCATGAATATATTTCTCAAGTAGAGTAAATCACATTAAATAAAGAGTAATATTATACCTTCTTTGGTCCTGAGGAATTGCAAAGACTCCTTCAGTTCACTTATATTTTCATCTTGGGATATGAGAATTTTCTGAATGTCTTTAATTGTTGATTGCATTTTGTTCATTTCCTCATCTTTGGCTGCCATTTCTTTGATGTGGGATGACTCCACTCTCTTTAGCTCAGCTTTAATATCATTAACAATAATGGATTGTATACCCATTAGCTCAGATTTAATATCTCCAACAACAGAGGATTTTATTCCCTTTAGCTCAGCCATAATATCTCCTGCCATGGAGGACTGTGTTCTCTTTACCTCAGCTTTAATATCATCAACAGAGTTTTGTATTCCTTTTAGCTCAGCTTTCATACTTTCTACATTGGATGAAGCCATTCTCTCATTGTCTTCTTCTTGTGTCACCAAAAAATTCTTCATCTCATCAACAGAAGAACACAGTCTTTGATTTTCTCCCTCCATGGCCTTTTCAATGAAACTGTCAAATTTAATTGACTCATTCTTCTTATTCTCTGATGAAGAAAAAGAAATTATCACTAATACAGTAAAGGTTATTTCATAATTCAGCAGTACTTAAACTACTGATGGTAATCCTTAGTGAAAACAGTGATAGAATAAATATTATATATTAAGTGTGAAATGTTTTTTAAAATATCATAAAATTAATTGATAGAATTCAAGGAAAATCTACTGAAATACAATAAAAAAATCTTTTGTCATTCAAAATGAGAAGAAAGTGGATATAGTACTTTCTATAAAATTTCATAACTATGGTTTAAGGTGTAACTTTCAACTCAATATACTAATTTTTAGCATAAAAGCACTAATTTTTTAATGTATCAAAAGAAACAAAAATCCAATTCATCAACGATCGACAAGCTTAAGACCAGAACTAACCTCTCTTCACAATTAGAAGAAACTAGATTTTTTAAAGACAGTTCTATTCCATACTTTAAAATGATCTTAAGAAAAGTACCTCTAACAAATCCTCTTGCCCCAATTAATGCCTTACTGTCATCTAAAATGGCATTTATGTCCATTATGAGGCTGATGTTCTTGAATGCATTTCGTGTGGCATTTGGAATGCGTAATGATGCTAACAGCTTCTGGTCTTCTGTTCTATCCATTGCCAAATTCATGTTTAACTCTTCACTAAGTCCAAGATGCACTTTTAAGACGACACTTAACACAAAGAGCAAGGAAACAACACCGGAAATGGGATTCATATTGCTGAGGGAATAGACCTATTTTTTGTCTGCGAAGGTTACCTGGCAAAGGTGGTATCTGTGAACATAAGAGGAGACAGTCAATTAAGAGGCTCTCAATATAATATTTCTAAAAATCTAATTCTGGTGGAATGGGCTTCTCTTCATTCTCTTTCCAACAAAACATATAAATAACTTATAATTTTACAGATAAGTTTCCTGATTCCTCCTATAAATGGTATAACCAATGTAAAATCTATTAGTTAGTCAAAGTGAAGCTTAAAAATTTTAATTTTCACTTTCGTTACTAGATGTATAGATATCAGCATTGTCAAGTTTGTAGTTTATGGTTGACTTATTGATGTTTCTTGAGGTAATTAAATATTTTTCCTCAATGGAAACTTTTCTTTACCATAAGTCTCAAAGTGACTGAAACTGGTGAAATTATTGGCAGATTTTTGCAAGAAATTAAATAATCTTTGTAAACAAAGACTGCAACATCATAGGCAAACAAAAAACATTTAAATTAACCATCATACACTGCATTTCATGATAGAAGAACCAAAAGTACATGAGAATTGTAAAAAATGAAGGTTTGTGTCACTTTTGAAAACAACGTATATAGTCATATCATTCAAAGGACAGCTTTTGTTTAATTAAATTGCTTACACCCCGGTGATAAATTCTGTGAAATACTTGCACTGGACAATCAGTACCTTATTATCATTATTATTGAAGAGGTTGGAATTTGGAATCATTTACATAGTAGCAACTATAATCAAGATCATTCATTTTTATATCTACAGCAATAGCCTCCCAAGTAAGTGATGTATACACAGCAAATAATACAAATATAATAAATAATACAATGATAAGCATATAATGAGGGAATCTTGGAGGGAGAACAGGGATAAAAACTACTCCAAAAGGTTTTAAGAATAATTAAGAAATGAATTAATTACAACTAATTATTTTCCTAATTATATCTGTGAATATACATAGAGATTAGAGAAAAGGCTCAAACGCCCCCTTGGGTATATTATTCCAATGATATACTGCCCTGTTTAAGGAGTACCTGTGAATACCGCCTTTTGTTTCAGCAACAAAAATTGTGTTTATCGTCCCTCTTTACTTTAAAATAAGGTTCATGCAGCCTTTTCATGAGCTCCCAAAGAGATTTTTTCCAGTCAGAATGTGATGAACATTAGTTAAACATTTTAACTGAAGTTTATCATTCAGAAATCTAATGCATGAGGCAAACTAAAATTAGGATAACCTACATGAAAAACAAATATAAATCAAAGTACAGAGAATCCGAGGTAGTTGAGGTCTTCCATATTACCAATGGAAGAAATTATACAAAATGACCATGAGTTTGATGCCAGGTGTGTGCTAAATTCCTCCATAAGAAATCCATTGCTGGAAGTTTTGAATTTTTTTTATCCTTAACCGATAAGCTGGAAAGATAAAACTCGGAATGGTAACAGAAGCGTTTGAATAAATTCATTCATACATTTCTTCGTTCCTCTAATGGTCCTTGGTTCGATGCAAGAGCGCCATTCCGATTCTACCATGCATTTCAAACGGGGAAAACGGAATCTTATATTAGGACTTTCCCGATAAGATGTTGAATGGAAACTTTGAAACAAGTCAGAATGGCACTTATCTAATATTAATTTGTTATTTTCTCTCACGGCAGGGTCCTGAATTCGACGCTAGGCTGTCTTTCACACGATGTTTCCAAATAGTTTTGAGGTATTACTTGGTACAATACTGCGTTGCAAGGTAGCTTGCAGTAAGCAAGGAACTTTTACTTGTATTCTATATAGCTATTCTGCATTTATATCGAGACTGCAGCTATGTGCGTTAGCATATAATCTCGATAAACAGAAATCTCCGAAGTTGCGCATTATTATAAGTCGATGCCTCACGTATGAATTTCGACCACAGATGGGGCAAAGCGTCCTCTAAAATAGCCATGCAATGTTTTCGTTTAATCGTTTGCATTTCTTTTTTCCGAATTTGTGAGAAGTTTCAGAAGAACAGAATTCTCTGATGAGTAATATTCTTTTCGATCAACTGAGATTTCGGTTCCAAATTATGGGAATTTCGAAAGGATTATCTGAAATGGTAGATGTCGATGAGAGAAATCAAACATGAGGTTTCGAAAATAGCAGTGTAACGTAAGCTTTAATCATTCACAGAATCTATTTCTATCACCAAATATATTTAAAATAATTATATTTTGAATTTCAGTTTTCTGAAACCTGCAAAGTTTCATATTCTCATTATCTATCGAAGATATCCTTTCTAAATCATCAGAGCTTTGAAAAGATTCCAAATTTTCTTACATGCATATCCCGTCCCACTGAATTATGCTGATATGAGAGACGTTCGGCTGCCTTACTTAGAAATTTTATTAATTACACTTTTACTGCCTATTTACATACTCCATGTTGAAATTCTACGGACACTTCTACTAGTCAAAAGATTCTCTCTAGTGGATATGAGATAGTGAAAAATTGTGTCAAATAATTAAATATATAAAATTTTACGCAACGATTAAACAACAAAGAGACTTTAACCACTTAAATAAGAGAGTTGTGGTAAAGAAACAATCCCCGAAATTAAAGAGGAAATGTAACCCTGCAGATATAAATAACTGTCACACAAACACAGAGAAATAAAGACCAACGTGTGAATGCAATCAAATATGTGAATAAATAATAATTTCATCCATACCTTGCAATTGCCCTTTCACAACGATGGTCCTCTGTAGATCTAGTAGAAATCTGTAGATGTAGGAAAATGAAGTAGATTCGAGTGGAACTCAATGCACTGCAGTTAGCTACTTAGGAAGATTTTCTGTGTTGTAGTGGAAGGGGTTTAATCGGCATCTTATTTACGTATTTTCGAGTCACGTGATGCAGCTGATAAGCGTTTCCAGGCCAAGATCATCCGGAATTGAGGAAGAAATGGAAGATTGTGGAAACGAGAAATGGACCCTCAAGATGGTAGGAATTCGCGGTGAAGATTCATCCAAATATATACTTATATTATAGGAAAATATTACTTTGATATCCATAGAAATTGATATTAGGTAGTGATGGAATTTAAAAACGAAGCATAATTATCTATATTTTATTAAATTTACTCGGAAATGATGGTGCCTTATTTAGTAGATTTAGATAAATTTACTCATAACAAGAAATCGTATTTGTCTTACGAAAATTAATCCTAAAAACCATTAAAATTTTGCAACAACATACAAATCATCATAATGTTATGGAAATGTAACCATTTCGAAGGCAAAGACCAAATTGAAAGATATCCAAACCAAGAAAATACCACAATTCTTTGAGAAAAATTCTAGAGGAGAAATAAGTAATGTCTAACGATAAAGATACCTTAAGTACGAATTAGAAAAAAACCTTTGCACAAGGAATTAACTTTAAAAATTATCCACGCCTCCAATCAAATGTATGACAACATTTTTGAGTGTTAATCTAATTGCCGAAATTACATGAGGAGTGAGAAATTTTGACGCAAATGCATAATAAAAAGATAGGACAAGATACAAAAACATTCGATATGAACGATGGCAACAGTTATCACTGTCGGTAATATTCATTAAATGCCGAAATGTATTTAACAATTTTCTACAATGCATCGTGATATCTAGTGAAAAAACGGGAAACGGGATAAATCCGCGTTTTAAGCGGGTAACAGAGCGTCATAAGCTTAATTCGTAACATGTATTTAGTGCAAATCGGACTGGCATAATGACATAAGCACATAGCAGGCTGCATAGCGTCTTAAACGGGTTTTACTATAGAAAGATTGTGGAAAATGAGCCTTTTAAACGGGTAGTAGAGCGTCTTATGCGGCGTCCCTAACAAGTGTTTGGTATGAAATGGTCTGGAAGAGTGACGAAACCACATTGTATGCTGTGTTTGTTAACTGTGAAGTGGCATATTGATAAAATCACATAGTATGCTGGATAGCCTCTTATACGGGTATTACTATAATAAGAATGGAGAATATCCGCGTTTTAAACTGTTAGTAGAGTGTCTTAAGCGGTATTCCTAACATGTGCTTTGTATTGAAAGGACTGGCATAGTTATATAACAACGTAGTATGCTGGATAGCGTCTTAAACGGGTCATACTGTACTTTGTACCCCATCTTTCCTGCTGTGAGAAGTGAACGCGCTATATAAGGAAAAAGACAGAGTTTCGTAAAGAAGGAAAAAGTATCGGAAGCTCTGTGAATGACGACTGAGTTGATATCAGAGTCTGGGTCAGAGGTCATCTATTCTGAAGCAGTGAAAGAGGCCCAAAATGGGTGTCTCATCCAATATACGCTGCCGCAAATTGCCTCTTTTAAGGCCTGAACCCACCGGTGTGGCGACGCAGCCGCATGCGTTTTTATGATGGTACCTGGTCCTTCCTCTGCGTTCGTCACGTACTCAAATTCAATGGTTTCTTATGGGGCCGACCCCACCGACGCGGAAAGCGCCGTCCGGCGGATTAGTTCAAGGGATTAGTGCAGCGTTTTCGCGCCGGCAAATACGCCGCTCGGCTACGAACTCTGCATGCACAATTTTTCGATTTGCCGCAGCCCGTTTGCAATCAAATATTGTCGTCATTATGATAAATTTCCTCAAAAAGATGCTTGTACACGATACCTTAACAATATCTGTACACCGTGATAAGTTTTCAGAACAATCAAAGCGATAGTACTCCGTAGAATCTCGTCCCCGTAAAGTACAGCAAAAATGATACGTACGATGTGTTTTCGGCATACAAGTGACTGTTTTCGGCCAAGAGTTGTATAGTTTTGATAATTTTTGTCGGAAGACGTTCAAAATTATCAATAAAAATTCTTGCGACAGAATGTTTAATTTATTTATGTCAAGCATATTTACTTTACTTAATTGTATGTTTCCTCAATGTAATATATGGGGCAATTAAAATAAAGTAACAGGTGTGTGTTATATATACTCCCTGCGCATATAATAGGCTACCTTTTATTTACCTAAAGGTCCCCAGTTCGAACCCAGACAATAAAAACCGTTCTCGTAATAAATGCACGCAAACCTCACTTTTATCGGTTGCAGATTACATTTCCTTTGCAAAATTAAATTAGGAATAATAGTCGTTCGAAATCGAAACTAGCACCAAAAGAAATAAAATATGTTAATAGGAGTCATTAATATTCTGAAATTTTAACATTTGCAGTTACGAACAATTTGCAGGATCGATTTATTTACAGGGGACGATCATTTGGTTATCAGCTCGGGGTTTGTGTTCATTTTTACTTAAAACTCAAGAACAAGAATTAGTGAAAGCTTAAAAAATGCATATTATGAAAATCCATCCCCTAAGAATGAATAAAAGTTTTTCGTCTGTGATATTGGTTCTCGTTTCGATCCCAGGCGGATCCAAGCGTAATCGACCGTAATAGAAACAGATGGAGTTCGTTTTAAGTTTTTCCTAATACTAATGATAGACAAGAACATGTGTTCACGACTGGTGGTCGTTCTTGCCGCGCCGGTGGGGCCTACTGCGCGGACAGGGTGCATTTCTACGTCACCTAAGGGACCTTTGGCCCCCCTCCCAAGTGTCATAAAAACGCGTTGCGGCCGCCGCGCCGCACCGGTGGGTTCAGGCCTTAAAACTTTTTGGTTTCTCAACTATACAAATAACACAATATATACAAATAACTTTTTAGAGTAGAAGAGCAAGGATCATTATCCAGCATAATTTCGTAATCCTGCAATTGCTTTGCGAAAACCCTTCTGCCGTGTTACCAATAATTAATTTCAAGTTTAAATTTTCGGAAATTCTCATTTATGTGTATATTTTCAACACAAAAATGTTAAATATCATTAACTTTGGCCAGTTTTCCTCGATTTCGGTTTGCAGTAAAGCTGTGAGGTTTCGAAGCGTCGGCGATTCGAAGCGCAAAGCAAATTACTCTCTTAGATATGTCAAAAACTCAAGTTCTATTCAAGATATTGCAGCAGAGTGGGCTAGAATCGAAAAAACCTGCCCAAAAAATCGTTTTTTTTTAGTGCGGACTTCAGTACTGGCCATTCTTGAATAAATCCTGCGTTTACAACCAAATTATTTGCGCTGATGTCTACGCATTTAAATTCTACAGGGAGTCTAAATTGACCAAAATTCACAAAAAATGCCGGTTTTAGAATTTTCGCAAAATTCTTCAGCTTCAAGCCAATACTGAGCCCAAATGAGCACAATCACCGGATAAAAATCAATGCAGCGTTACAAATCTTTCTTTAAGCTTCATTATGATTTGCTTAAGTGACCACAGTTGAATATTTCACTTATTAATTCAACAGAATGTGGAAACTTCGTTTTACAGTCGATGTTCACATAAAGCGAGGAAAATAGTAGTGACCTACTATGATGTACACGGGCTAAATTTTTTTTTTAAGAGACATTTTTTCTGACCTCACTTTTTACCTTAATCATTACTTTACTTCTGATAAAGGAAATCGGCATAATTGATGGGCTTCTATTCTGCATTTTTGTTTAATTCAAAGTCTCGACGATAATTCATGGCTTATTGCGAAGTAATTTCCTTTAAAGTTATTGACTTTCAGTCTTGTACTTCCGTTCATTAGACGTTTAACTTTTTCGTTTATCCGAGTTATTCATAGGAAACATTCAAGTACTTTGAAATAAAACCATCATAAATAGTTGAGAGAAGATTTTCTCATTTTTTATTGTATTATTCTTTGCGAAATGTAGGAAAAATCGCGGTATATGTTCTTTACTATTACAGAGTAATTTTGGGCATGTCATTTAGAGTCCATTTTTATCTTGAAGGAATTCACATATTTCTGTTGTATTCGTCAGGAAAATATGGTCACGGTAGTTAAAACATATCATTGTTATTATTAAAACATATCATTTTTATTATTAAAACATATCTAAGCTCTAAAAACAGTAATTGAAATAAAGATGTGTGACAATTTACGACGCCGATAAATGAACCAACTTTTCGTCGGGGATGCAGATTAGGGTGGTTCGAAAAGACTTTTTATAAGAAATCGGTATGCATCTAGTGCTTAAAGATTGTGCTTTTTTAAATTTATTTTTAATGAAAATTTTTTAAATATAATTGGTTTTTTTAAATTTATTTTTAATGAAATTCATTTTAATAAAATTTATTTTAGTAAATTTCATTTATAATAAAATTTATTTTAATTAAACTAATTTTTAAATAAATTTATTTTTAATTGAAATAATTTTTTATAACAGTTATTTTTAATAAAATATATTTTAAATAAAATTCATTTTAAATAAAATTTATTTTTATAAAATTCATTTTTAATATGAACGATGTAGAATGCTGCACCCTACAATGTGGCGAAATATTCTCTTGCCTGAACGGCCCCAGTTCGAACCCAGAGAAGAAAAACCGTTCTCATAAGAAATGCACGTAAACCTCACTTTCATCGGTTGCAGGCTAATTTATTTTGCGAAATTAAATTGGAAATAATAGGCTTACGAAATCGAGATAAGCACCAAAAGAAAGAGAAATGAATAAAGATTCTTATTTTGGTCGTGAAATATCCTTATCGGGTCGAAATGGTGAGAATTTGGTTAAAATAAACGGAAATTTCGTGAAAATTTGAGGCTGTAAACAACAAATCCCCTTTACGACGAATGCGATTGTTGAAACCGAGGTATTGCGTTTTCCCATAAGAAAAACTGTTCTCATAAGAAATGCACGCAAACCTCACTTTTATCGGTTGCAGGCTACGTTTCTTTTGCAAAATTAAATTAGAAACCATAGTCTTACGAACTCGAGATAAGCACCAAAAGAAAGAGAAATAAATAAAGATTCTTATTTTGGTCGTGAAATATCGTTATCGGGTCGAAATGGCGAGAATTCGGTTAAAATAAACGGAAATTTCGTGAAATTTTGAGGCTATATACAACGAGTCCTCTTGACGACGGATGCGATTGTTGAAACCGAGGTATTGCGTTTTGCCATAAGAATACACTATGATTGATATGTCCATATGAAATTAATGATTAAAAATGAATGATAGTACATGTTCATAGTCCAGATGTCTGGTCCAGACCAAACAAATGCACCCAGAGGGTGCATGCACGCGGCTAGTATATTAAATTAATACCCGAAACATAAGCAGTGATGGATTACTGAAATATTTACCTTTGTAGAACGGATAAAGTGTGGTGACCTTTTCAACATCTTATCATCAAATCATCATCAATCAAAAATTATATATTTATAAGCATTATATAAGCAAAATTTATATATTAATTATTATAAGCAATACATATAATGTTAAAATATTATATTGCTTGTATGTTCCTTAATGACTAACAATATACTGAGTTAGAATCAGGAAAAAATTGGTTTCTTAGTTTCGCAAAAATTCGTAAAAAACGCCAAATATACAGTTAGGCCCTTTTCACACACAACGGTTTTTGCCGTACGGTCGATAATCCCCACAGCTTATCAACCGTATCACGGCGCAATTCCTGAAGAAGTACTGAAGAAGAAGTATTGAAGAAGAAGTTTCCTGAAGGACGTTGAAACACTTAGCAATAGCAGGAACAACAAAGTTTAAAGCGACAATTGAATGAACTCAATTCAAATGATCCGTCGAACATTTACGAAGCTAGTGAAGTAGTAATCTGGCTGAAAAATCAGCATTATAAGTTGGATTGTAAGAAAATAATGGCAGTGGATGACACGGCTGCTACACGGCGATGGACGGCAAAAAACCGTACGGTCGCTAGTGTGAAAGGCTCCATATACTTCTTCAGTAATTGCGCCGTGATACGGTTGATAAGCTGTAGGGATAATCGACCGTACGGCAAAAACCGTTGTGTGTGAAAAGGGCCTTACGCTATGGATGTTGGGTAGGCAAAAACCTGCTGCAATAACCCCACCGAATTAAATTTGTCATAAATGATAAGATAGTAAGAAAAGAAGCAATTTTCAGCTCTTAGCTAATCGAATAATCAAGTAAGTGCGAGTAGGGTGTTACAATATTGTAAGTACCAGTATGGGTGCCAGTCAGTCCGGACAGAGCACTGAAACGTGACGGTTTGCGAAAATTATAAGTCTACGTAACACAAGTGTTATTGCAATAGCCGTGCCTCAAACTACTGTTGAATCTTTCAAATCTGTGGATTGATAGCTGTGAAAACAGGAAATATTCGTGTTTCATAGTGTGCTGGACAATACTCCGTAAAAATGCCACCCTAGCCTTGAGGGAAGATGAAGTCAGCGATATTCGATATTTTAAGGGAATCGGAGGGTCTAATGAAAAAGCAGTTACCAACTTTTTGAGTGTCGTTCGGAGTGTAAATTACGTTCAAGCGAATAAAAAAGTCGCTTTGGACAGAAAATCTTGAAAGACATTGCTAACATTGTGAAAGACTTATGATCGTCTTCGAAATCATGCTTTCTGGGGGCATCCAGAAAACATACGAGTTGGTATGTTTAGATGGTCGCCGAAATGTGCTTAAAAACGCTGCAAAGAAGACCAAACCAACCAAAAGCCAACCAGATAACTCCATTAGAAAGAAAGTTCTCCATGATAAATTTCTTATACTTTACCACAAAATGAAAGATACACGACTTAGGTTTCGTGGCGAAGCAACAGGTGAAACAAAGGGCGAAACACTCGGAAAACACCGAACCAATGAGAAAGGTGGAAGTGAAGATAGAATACAATGAATAGGAGGACTAGCCGCGCGCATGCACCCTCTGGGTGCAGTTGTTTGGTCTGGACCAGACTTCTGGCCTGAGTCTGGACTATGAAGATGCACTATCATTCATTTATAATCATTACTTTCATATGGACATATCAATCGCAGTGTATTCTTATGGGAAAACGCAATACCTCGGTTATAACAATCGCATTCGTCGTCAAGGGGATTGGTTGTTTACAGCCTCAAAATTTCACGAAATTTCCGTTTATTTTAACCGAATTCTCGCCATTTCGACCCGATAACGATATTTGGCGACCAAAATAAGAATCTTTATTCATTTCTCTTTCTTTTGGTGCTAATCTCGAATTCGTAAGCCTATTGTTTCTAATTTAATTTTGCAAAAGAAATGTAGCCTGCTACCGATAAAAGTGAGGTTTACGTGCATTTCTTCTGAGAACGGTTTTTCTTCTCTGGGTACGAACTGGGGCCGTTCAGGTAAAAGAAAATTTTGCCACATTGTAGGGTGCAGCAGTCTACATCGAATGCACGTTTCAGCATCGCTCTAGCTCTTGGCATTGGCGAGAAAAACGCTTTTTGTAGACAGACGGACCGACAGACAGACAGACACCGTTACGTTTTTAATATATATAGACTAGCCGCGCGCATGCACCCTCTGGGTGCAGTTGTTTGGTCTGGACCAGACTTCTGGCCTGAGTCTGGACTATGAAGATGCACTATCATTCATTTATAATCATTACTTTCATATGGGAATATCAATAATAGTGTAGTCTTATGGGAAAACGCAATACCTCGGTTTTTACAATCGCATCCGTCGTCAAGGGGACTCGTTGTTTACAGCCTCAAAATTTCACGAAATTTCCGTTTATTTTAACCGAATTCTCGCCATTTCGACCCGATATCGATATTTGGCGACCAAAATAAGAATCCTTATTCATTTCTCTTTCTTTTGGTGCTTATCTCGAGTTCGTAAGACTATGGTTTCTAATGTAAACTTGCAAAAGAAATGTAGCCTGCAACCGATAAAAGTGAGGTTTACGTGTATTTCTTATGAGGATAGTGTATTCCTATGGAAAAACGCAATACCTCGGTTATAACAATCGCATTCGTCGTCAAGGGGATTGGTTGTTTACAGCCTCAAAATTTCACGAAATTTCCGTTTATTTTAACCGAATTCTCGCCATTTCGACCCGATAACGATATTTGGCGACCAAAATAAGAATCTTTATTCATTTCTCTTTCTTTTGGTGCTAATCTCGAATTCGTAAGCCTATTGTTTCTAATTTAATTTTGCAAAAGAAATGTAGCCTGCTACCGATAAAAGTGAGGTTAGAAACCTAGGTCGTGTATCTTTTATTTTGTGGTATAAGAAATTTATCATGGAGAACTTTGTTGTCACACACTACCACCAAGTGAGACTGTGATGTTTATCCATTAGAAAGTTTGCAGCCCCAGTGATCAACATTTAAGCCAATGATTATACAGATTTAGTGAACTGGAGAAAAGAAGAAATTACATCACCTCCAGCAGCAAAATTACCAACAAATGAAGACATAGAAGACATAGCTACTGGAAGAGATGAATCCCTAAGAAAACTGCAGATTTTGTTTAACCTGCCGTGCCGTATCCAGGGAGAGGAACGGTTCGTCAAGGATGTAACTGCTGCATCAACTATTGTATGTGGTTATGAATCCCGAGATGGCTTTTTTAGAGTTCGATTGAAGGACAGAAAAATAGTATTGAGGTTTGGTACAAAAGCGGACTTCAAAATCCAAATGGGACAGCCTACCTAGGTGGGTGGGAGGGCGGCCTTCGACACCTCCTCGTGGTGAGTGCTGGATAGTCTATTATTCGATGAAGTAAGAGCTGAAAATTATTTCTTTTCCTACTATCTTATCATTCTTCATAAATTTAATTCGGTGGGGTTATTGCAGCAGGTTTATGCCTACCCAACATCCGTAACATCTCTGTATATTTGGCGTTATTTGACGAATTTTGGCGAAACTAAAAAACCAATTTTTTCCTGATTCAAACTCAGCAAATTGTTAATCATTAAGCAACTTACAAGCAATACATATAATATTTTAATATTCTATGTATTGCTTATAATAATCAATATATAATTTTTGCTTATATAATGCTTATTAATATATAATTCTTAATATTTTCCCATTAAATCACTTCAGAAACATCCAAAAAAGCATCAGAAAAAATTTGGCGTATTGTATATTTGGCGTTTTTTACGAATTTTTGCGAAACTAAGAAACCAATTTTTTCATGATTCAATCTCAGTAAATTGTTAGTCATCTAGTCATAGTTAGTCATTAAGGAACATACAAGCAATATAATATTTTAATATTATATGTATTGCTTATAATAATCAATATATAAATTTTGCTTATATAATGCTTATAAATATATAATTTTTGATTGATGATGATTTGGTGATAAGATGTTGAAAAGGTCACCACACTTTATCCGTTATACAAAAGTAAATATTTCAGTAATCCATCACTGCTTATGTTTCGGGTATTAATTCAATATATAATTTTTGCTTATATAATGCTTATTAATATATAATTCTTAATATTTTGCCATTAAATCACTTCGGAAACATCCAAAAAAGCATCAGAAAAATTGCACATTTTTGACGTTTTTTTCAAAAATTTTCAATGACTGAAATTCGCAGCCTCAGGACACATTTGGATCGATCTGAAGTTTCTTATGGTTTACAAGGACCACCGAACACAATCTTTAAGCACTAGATGCATACCGATTTCTTATAAAAAGTCTTTACGATCCACCCCATTGCAGAGCCTTATCCTGACGGTGGATGGACACCCTCCATGGTGATCGTATTTTTGAAAGGACGGGCAAACGCGCTTCTTAGTCCTTATGTTTCGGGTATTAATAGCTTAAACGAAATGTCTTAGTAACTAAATACTAATGGATGATAAGATGAATAAAAGGTCACCACACTTTATCCGTTATACGAAAGTAAATTTTACAGTAGTGTATTTTATAGTTTTAATAAAATATATTTTTAATAAAATTAATTTTTAACAAAATCTATTTTTAGTAAATTTATTTTTAGTAAAATTCATTTTAAAAAAATTCATTTTAAATAAAATTTATTTTTAAAAAATTATTTTTAATAAAATATAGTTTCAATAAAATATATTTTTATTGAAATTTATTTTTAATAAAATTCATTTTTAATAAAATTTATTTTTAATAAAATTTATTTTTAATAAAATTCATTTTTAATAAAATTCATTTTAAATAAAATTTATTTTTAATATTTTATTTAAATATAGATATATAAAATAGTATATATAAATAACTCTTATATAATAATAATGTACTAAACATATTAAAAAAGCATATTTATTTGTAAAAAATTAGCGTTTTTTTTAATAAATTAAAAATATGCCTAATTATAATTAATATGCTTTTTTTAATAAATAAATAACAACCAACGTCAGTGACTCCAGTAAGAAATATAAAGAAAGAAATTGATTTACGTACCTCTTAGCTATAGATAGAAATATGAAGTTTTTGGAATTCGTTAAAGAATCAGTTAATAAAGACTAACATTGATGTTTTTCTGGCAGAAGTAAAATGGTTTCCACTTTGGAAAATGCTCTCATAAGAAATGCACGTAATCGGATGGATTTGCAGACTTTTATTCTTTTGCAAAATTAAATCAGAAACAATAGGCTTACGAAATCGAGATAAGCACCAAAAGAAAGAGAAATGAAGAAAGATTCTTATTATTTGGTCGTGAATTACTGGGTCGTCCCCAGTTCGAACCCAGAGAAGATAGACCGCTCTCATAAGAAATGCACGTAATCCTCAGTTTTATCGGTTGCAGGCTACGTTTATTTTGCAAAATTAAATTAGAAACAATAGGCTTACGAAATCGAGACGAGCTCCAAAAGAAAGAGAAATGAATAAAGATTCTTATTTTGGTCGTGAAATATCGTCATCGGGTCGAAATGGCGAGAATTCGGTTAAAATAAACGGAAATTTCGTTAAATTTTGAGGCTGTGAAGAAAGAGTCCCCTTGACGACGGATGCGATTGTTGAAACCGAGGTATTGCGTTTTCCCATAAGAATACACTGTGATTGATATGTCCATATGAAAGTAATGATTAAAAATGAATGATAGTACATGTTCATAGCAGAAAAAAGACCAAGGAAGAATCACCTTACTGAATTGAGGAAACTCTTAAAGAAAATCTAAGACGATTCTTATCGCGGATTCTAGAATTCTATTCGAATTATAATAAAATTGAAAATACATTAAAACATTTTCGTTTTGGAATTTCAAAATTGAGTGCAGCACTGGATCGGTAATCATGAAGCTATAGAATCAACACATTTTCGACTGTGGGACTTTGTTTTTAAAACGCTCATTCTTTTGTTTTCCAAATTACGAATGTAACAAAACGGAAAGATAAATACACAACGAGGATTATTATGGTTAATATATATATATATATATATATATATATATATATATATATATATATATATGTGGTTTATGCAAATATGCTATTGTTTAATAAACATCTTTTTCTATATGAATGTATTTTTTAAATTTTTTATTTTTTAACTTAAGATATATTTTTTATAAAATTTATTTTCAATGAAATTTATTTTTCATTAAATTTATTATTAATAAAATGTATTTTTGATAAAATTTATTTTAATTAAATTTGTTTTAAATAAAATGTGTTTTTAATAAAATTCATTTTAAATAAAATTTATTTTAAATAAAATTTATTTTAATTAAATTTGTTTTAAATAAAATTTATTTTAAATAAAATTTATTTTAATTAAATTTATTTTAAATAAAATTTATTTTTAATACAATTTATTTTTAATATAATTTATTTTTAGTAAAATTTATACTCATAAAATTAGTTTTTATTAAATATGGGTTTTTGATAAAGTTTATTTCTAATAAAATTTATTTTCAATAAAATTCATTTTTAATAAAATTCATTTTTAATAAAATTCATTTCTAATATAATTATTTTTTAGTAAGATATCAATTTTCGATTTCGTATCGAGGTTCGCGATTCTAAGAAATAAATCTGAAAAGACATTATCACGTCTCAGAGAATAGTCAAAATAAACTGTTTTCCTTTTATCTTGACAAGGAAGTGGTTTTGGGGCTTCCTCACCACAGACGAACGCGTCCTTTTGCAATTCGGTTTGATAAGGAAAACCCCGATTCTTTCATTTCCAACACACCGAGAATAAATATCCGACGAGAAAGCTGCGTAGCAACAAAGAATAACCAAGGATACGACAAACTCAATGAATACCATGACAACCATCCCACGGCAACGAAAATCAAACATTCAAATTTCAACCAGAATTTTTCGACCAAATTGTGCATTTTTAGTTCATTTTTTAATTTGCCTTAATTCTCTGAAATTTTGTCTTTTAAACGATATAATTCGATATGAATAAGAATCTTTTTTCGATTTCCTTTCCTTTGGCGTTCTTTTCAATTTTCTAATTTCTTATTTAAATCCGAAAAAGAATAAAAGTCTGCAATCGATCGAAACGAAATTTACGTGCATTTCTTATGGGAATGTTTCTAGTACATACATCATCGTGTATTCCATCATAATTCTCATAATTTCGACCTGTTTTACGATATTATAAGACAATAATAAGAATCTATATTCAATTTCCTTTCTTCTGGTACTTGTTTTAATTAAATACGACCATTATTTCTTGTATAAATCATTAAAAGAATAAAAGTCTGCAATCTATAAAAACGAACTTTACGTGCATTTCTAATGGGAATATTTCTAGTACATATATCATCATGTATATCGTCATAATTCTCATAATTTCGACTTGTTTACAATATTATAAGACCATAACAAGAATCTTTATTTAATTTCCTTTCTTTTGGTACTTATTTTAGTTTATTTGGACCATTATTTCTTATTTAAATATGCAAAAGAATAAAAGTCTGCAATGGATCGAAACGAACTTTACGTGCATTTCTTATGGGAACGTATTGTGGAGTCCTGGGTTCGAACCCTAGCCTTCATAAAGATGGGAATAGTTTTCTTGGGGTTTTCTAAATATTAGGAATAGAATACAGTTTGTCTCATTGCTCTAGGACAAATAGTTTCCGAGATAAACGGACGGACGGACGGACTAATTATATATAAGAAGATTACATTTTATTCACATTTCACATTATATTTTTGCTAAATTTTCACATTTCATATAGAATTTCTGCAAAGTTTGGGTATTTTATTAACTTTTTTGCTATATTTTTATACTCACCTTAGTATATTCATTTAATTTTCATATTTACCTGATAATTTTATCAAATTCTCATGTTTTTCGTAATGTTTTTAACGAAATCATCACATTTTCATTAAATTTTCATATCTAACATACTGATTATATTTCGAAAGTGCATGCCTATAGCATCAGAAATCTAATATAATAAAATAAGGTGTGTGTGTGTATGTTCGCCTAAAACTCGAGAACCATAAATGGCACGACTTTCAAACTTTAAACATAGTTAAACGTACTCCCTGCGCAGATAATAGGCTACTCTTCATTTACCTAAATGTCCCCAGTTCGAACCCAGACAAGAAAAACCGTTCTCATAAGAAATGCACGTAAACCTCACTTTCATCGGTTGCAGGCTACATTTCTTTTGCAAAATTAAATTAGAAACCATAGTCTTACGAACTCGAGATAAGCACCAAAAGAAAGAGAAATGAATAAAGATTCTTATTTTGGTCGTGAAATATCGTCATCGGGTCGAAATGGCGAGAATTCGGTTAAAATAAACGGAAATTTCGTGAAATTTTGAGGCTGTGAAGAAAGAGTCCCCTTGACGACGGATGCGATTGTTGAAACCGAGGTATTGCGTTTTTCCATAAGAATACTCTGTGATTGATATGTCCATATGAAAGTAATGATTAAAAATGAATGATATTATAATAGCAGGCAATATTCTGAAATTTCAGCATTTGCATTTTGCAGTGTTGATTCACAGGATTCAATTCAATGTCATTTTAACATGTTTTTCGTTCTCATAACAATTTTTATCATTTCAACATTTTATTCTGTTATTATTTTTATGATATTTATTATTTTCTTGTGATTTATTCCTTCCTCTTTTTATTTTATATTTTATTACTATTTTTTTATTTTAGTTTGAATATTTTTTCTTATGTTTTTATCACATTTTTTGGTTATTTACTTTGTTTACCATTGCATTTCTTTTTCTGATTTTATTTCATTATTGTTTATTTTTTATTTCTTTATTGTACTGCTTCTGTAATTTTCATACACAGTTTTCTATATTTTTTGTCTTTAATTATTTAATTTTTAAATAATTATAAAATATATATATATATATATATATATATATATATTTGAATATTAAATATATTATAACTATATGATTATTTTAAATATTAGTTTCGTTAAATCATTTAAATATAATTATTTTTTATAGTAAAAAAATATAATAAATTTAATATTCAAATATTTATATAACTATACAATTAGTGTAAATATTAGATTTAATTATTTTAAATAATTTTAAAAAATATATAAATATTTGAATGTTAAATTTATTTTAATTATATAATTATTTTAAATATCATAATTTATTATAAATATATAAAATAGCACCGTAATAATTCTTGTATCTTTTTATAAATTTTATGATTTTTGTGTTTTCTAATTGTATATATTATTAATCGAAAGTAATTTTATTTTATATTAATTTATAAGTGTAAACACTTTAAAAAACTATTCTGTACATAATGTATGACTGTGAATGTATTTAAACTTCTTTCGTATCCTAGTTACCTATCGTAGTATCCTAGCATCGTAACCTAGGAGTTAATCGTATCCTAGCATAGATATTCCCATAGCAACCGTAGTTATAGTAACCTTAACATCGTATCCTAGTTACCTATCCTAGTATCCTAGGATACACATTTTGGTTGATATTTTTAGAGGTTTAAATGATAAGATTAAAGACTGGTTAATATATTCTCTATAAATTTTCTGTTATTTTTTAAATTTATTCTAATTCTCTAATTATTAAAATGCAATGCAATAACTGCAGACTTTTAATTTCTTTATAATGTGTTTTGAAATTATATTTTAGATTATTTTGAATTTATTACAGCCATTTTAAATATTATTCTTATTTTATTATTTTCATATAATTATTTTAAATGATTAAAAAAATATATAAATGTGAAAATATTAAATTTATTATAACTATATAATTATTTTAAATATTATTTTTATTTAATTATTTAAGTATAATTATTTCAAACAATTGAAAAATATATAAAAATTTGAATATTAAATTTATTATAGCTATATAATTATTTCAAATATTATAATTTATTGTAACTATATAAAACAGCACCGTAATAATTCTTGTATCTTTTTATAAATTTTATGATTTTTGTGTTTTCTAATTGTATATATTATTAATCGAAAGTAATGTTATTTTTATTAATTGAATAGTGTAAACACTTTTAATACTATTCTGTACATAATTAAAAAAATTAAACTTTAAAAAGCTACATACATAATTTATTCTACTTTTTGTCTTTAATTATATGATTTTTAATTCAAAACTTTGATTTTAAGCCCATCCTTGTCATTTCCAAAGATTTTTCCCCATGTTTAACTATAATACATCTAATTTAAAGCATAAACACGTAGTATCTTAGCGATCGTATCCAAGGAGGGTATCCTGGCAACACATCCCAACCCTTCGTATATATTAATTGATTTTATCCATATTTAACCGTAAAAACATCTAATTTAAAGCATAAATACATAATTAAACAAACATCGATGTAATAATACTAACTTTTAAGCGGTAAATTATAAATTTCAGCACAATTTTCATCTATAATTGTAATTTTTTTTTCTAATTTTTAACTTTGAAAAATCAAATTTTCGTCTGAAATTAAACGAATTTCCTCAATTTTTAACTTTTAATTTCTCCCCCTTTTATTTTTCTAGTTTGTTAATTAAATTAGAAATATTAGGCTCACGAAATCGAGATAAGCACCAGAAGAAAGAGAAATGAATAAAGTTTAAAGTATTTAAATAATATTAAATTTAAATAATATATAAATAAGAAATGATAGTCGTATGCAATTAAAACAAGTACCAAAAGATAGGAAATTGAATAAAGATTCTTATTTTAATTAAAAGGTAAAGTTCGTTTTTTTTCGATTGCAGACTTTTATTCTTTCGATGATTTAAATAAGAAAAAATGGTACTACAAGGTTAAAAATGGTACCAAAAGATAGTAAATTGAATAAAGATTCTTATTACAGTCTCATATATATTGTTTTTGAGTCGAAATTACGAGAATTAGGTAAGAAAAGACGAAAAATTAGTGAAATTTCGAGGCTGTAAACTGTAAAGAGTTCCCTTGACGACGGATGCTATTGTTGAAACTAACTAACTTTTAAGCAGTAAATTATAAATTTCAGCCCAATTTCTCTCTATAATTATGAAATATTTCTTATTTTTTAACTTTAAAAAATCAAATTTGACCCAATTTCCGTCTGAAATTGAACATTTTTCCTCAATTTTCAACTGGAATAGGACATTTTTAGGCCAAAGATTTATCATTCAATTTTTTTTCACTTGAAATATTTCAACTATTTCCTTCGCTTTTAAAAACGGAAAGTTTTGATTCTAAATGGTTTCCAAGGAAACGGAGTAAACAAGATGCGACTAAAGATATACTTCAACTCTAAAATCGCTATGATGGTGAAAATTTTTTTTCAGAAGAAAAACAATTCCACTTCTATTTCATTGACAATATATATATATATATATATATATATATATATATATATATATATATATATATATACGAGTAAAAGTTGCTTGCATACTGCAAGCTATCCGTTGAATACAGTATCATACCAAGTACTGCCTCAGTTCAAATTTAAAACTTCGCGCCAAAGACCGCCTGGCGACGAACTAAGAACCCGATCGTGAGAGAAGACAGCAAAATAATATTAGATAAGTGACATCCTTACTTGTTCCAAAGTTTTGATTCAATATCTTATCGGGAAGGTCCCACGCCTCTGTCACCATTCCGGGTCTTATCTTTCCAGCTTATCGGGAGGCATTTAAAAAGATTACCGCAATGCATTTCTTGTGGAAGAATTTTGCATCCACCTGGCGTCGAACTCACTGTCATTTGGCTACATTTTTTCCATGAGAAGCATAGACAACTACCTCAAGTTCAACCTCCGAAATTTTGGTTACTCTATCTTAACGATAAGTGCCTCAAAATAATTTTCAAAAATCCGCGCAACGCATTCTTATGGGAAAATTGCGATTTTTGGGAATTTCTGGCATCGAACCCATGATAGCTAGCGTCGAAGTCTGCATTATTCTGGCATCTAGAGTGTAGGGCCAGTACGTCGAAAAAATCTGACGTCGATGGCGCTTGTGGAACATGGTCAGAATTCGTATCCCCTATATATATATATCTATATATATAGGTATATCCGGAGAGTTAGCTATATATAATAGATATATTTTAAATGAAATGAAATTTTGGACGATTTTTTTAAATGCCTTCCCAATAAGTTTTAAAGATAAAACCCGGAATGGTGACAGAAGCGTTTGAGATGATTCTTTCATGACGTCCACTGCCTCTCTAGAGGTCCTTGGTTCGATGCTAGAGCGTCATTCCGATTCTACCATGCATTTCAAACGGGAAGAACGGAATCTTATTTTAGGACCTTCCCGATAAGATACTGAATTGAAACTTTGAAACACGTGAGAGTGGCACTTATCTAACATTTCTATGCCATTGTCTCTCACGAAGGGGTCCTGTGTTCGACGCCAGGCGGTCATTTACGCAAATTTTTAAAAATCGTTTTGAGGCCTTTCTCAATGCAGGAGACTATTCAAAATCACAGCCTTTGCCTTTGAAGTAGTTTTCTATAACACCAGTGATAGAAAGGCTACATATGACCGTGAGTTCGATGCCAGATGGATGAAAAATTCTCACGTTCGAAATGCATTGCGGCAATTTTTAAGGATTTTGCTGGATAAGCTCCGAAGATGACACCCGTAAGGGGAGCTTATTGTAAATTTTCACCAATTAGCTTGCAGTATGCAAGCAACTATTACTCGTATATATATACACACACACACGAGTAAATGTTGCTTGCAAGCTAACACTGAACATATGCTGAACTTCACGCAAATGACCGCCTGGCGTCGAACTCGGGTCCCTTCCGTGTGAGAAAATAGCAAATTAATATTAGAAAAGTACCATTCTGACGTGTTCCAAAGTTTCGATTCAATAGCTTATCGGGAAGGTCCCAAAATAAGATTCCGTTATCCCCGTTTGAAATGCATTGTAGAATCGGAATGACCCTCTTGCATCGAACCAAGGACCACTAGACGAACTGTGAAATTCATGGAAGAAAGTTTTCAAACGCCTCTGTCACCATTCCGATCACCATATAGATATATATAGGGGATACGAATTCTGACCATGTTCCACAAGTGCCATCGACGTCAGATTTTTTCGACGTACTGGCCCTACACTCTAGACGCCAGAATAATGCAGACTTTGACGCTAGCTATCATGGGTTCGATGCCAGAAATTCCCAAAAATCGCAATTTTCCCATAAGAATGCATTGCGCGGATTTTTGAAAATTATTTTGAGGCACTTATCGTTAAGATAGAGGAACCAAAATCTCGGAGGTTGAAGTTGAGGTATTCTTCTATATTACGAATGGAAGAAATGTTACAAAATGACCGTGAGTTCGACGCCAGGTGGATGCAAAATTCTTCCATAAGAAATGCATTGCTGCAATCTTTCACAATTTTTTCCAATGCTTTACCGATAAGCTGGAAGGATAAAACTCGGAATGGTGACAGAGGCGTTTGAAAACATTCTATCATCTCTAGTTGTCCTTGGTTCGATGCAAGAGCGTCATTCCGATTCTACAATGCATTTCAAACGGGTATAACGGATTTCCGCATTGTTTAGAAAAATAATGAAATTAGCATATTTTATAGCTTCCAAAAAAAATCATTACCAACTAAAATAATTGTAATTCATGACTAAAATTAATTTGTTGCCCAAAGACCTCAATCACCATGGTAACGGTTGGTGAGTCAACAATGCTTCGTAACCGTGGCATCTTATTGTTGCAGCTGAAATCCACGTATCTATTATATATAATGCTGATTGTTGTAGCTTATCATTAAGCTTATAAATCAACGTAAGTTGTATCAAAATATAAATTATCAAGCTAGACTAATGTTGTATATTTACATGAATAATATTATATATATATATAGATAATATTTTATATTGCATGCATAATATTATTACAATCATTGACTTAATGTAATAATTAATAAGTATGTAATTAATAGCTGAGGTGCGATTTTATGGAATTAAATATAATTTTAATTAAAAATATCGATATTAAATATAATTATGATATAACGTTTGCCAACAACAAACTTTTTTTTGGTTTCATTTTTTTT
The DNA here is from genome assembly GCA_036926295.1 of Pachydiplax longipennis. Classification (NCBI taxonomy): domain Eukaryota; kingdom Metazoa; phylum Arthropoda; class Insecta; order Odonata; family Libellulidae; genus Pachydiplax; species Pachydiplax longipennis. The sequence goes on along the minus strand of JAVFKF010000021.1, from coordinate 16,482 downwards.
GTGTTTTCGTTAAATTTGATAACATTTTAAACATCCCTTCCTAATTTTTTTATGGATCCTTTAAAAAAATTAAATTGAAATTTATTTACATCTACAAAATACACACTTTTTATATTACCTAAAGTTTTCGTTTACTTCAGTTATAAATTTGTATCTTTTCTAATTTACAATTACATTTGCATTATAATATGTATATATATAATATATTTCAAATATAATTAATATAAATGATTAATTAATCACATTTGGATATCTTAAGTTTAGAGGCTCTTAGAAGGCAATAAAAATACAAGTGTTATTAATTGTTTCCTAGGTAACCGCACATAGAGATATACAACCTGTTGCCATGGTTGCATCTATTCGGTTTATCCATTCCTGACATTCATGAATACAATACCAAGTAACGAAGGCAATGAACTCCTAGGTTACGACGCTAGAGTAAGTTGAGTTCCTAGGTTACGATGCTATTATACGATAGGAAATTAGGATACGATGCTCTCAATACTTAGGTACGTTGCTAGGTTACTATTCTAGGGTGCGTTTCTAGGATACGCAGCTAGGATAAGTTCCACTAAGAGCTCACGTTCCTAGACCATATTATAAATATAATATGGTCTAGGAACTTAATTATTTAAGTTAATATATTCCCTATAATTTTTCTATGTTATTTCTATGTTATTATGCATATTTATTCTTATTTTTGCGACTCCAGTGCAATTATTACAATGCAGTGCAAAAACTTGTTATAATTTTTAATAATGTGTTTTGAATTTATATTTTGTGTTTTAATTTTAAATTTCCAATTTATAATTCATATTTTGTGTTTTCGTTAAATTTAATAACATTTTCAACATCCCTTCCTAATATTTTTATGGATCCTTTAAAAAAATTAAATTGAAATTTATTTACATCTACAAAATACACACTTTTTATATTATCTAAAGTTTTCGTTTACTTTAGTTATAAATTTGTATCTTTTCTAATTTACATTTGCATTTGGATATCTTAAGTTTAGAGGCTCTTAGAAGACAATGAAAATACAAGTGTTATTATTTTTTTCCTAGGTAACCGCACATAGAGATATACAAAACCCGTTGCCGTGGTTGCATCTATTCGGTTTATCCATTCCTGACATTCGTGAAAACAATAATACATGTAACCAAGGCAATGGATTTTTAATTGTTGTAATTGAAACCACGAATGTTTTTTTGCATCGACCTTCGATTTAAACGAGTTCAGTGGTTGCCATGGTTACCATTAAAATTGATTTCTCAACTTTTTATGTTATTTTTCTGAATCAAAAGACTGTTTTCGCACCTGTCTTATGTTTAATTACACATATAATATAATTATATATATATATATATATATATATATATATATATATATATATATATATATATATATATATATATATATATATATATATATATTAATCAGAATTTATGTATAATTTGGTGGGGATTCTTCATGTTGAAGATCGTTTTCTTTTTAAGGAATTTAAAAGATTTTCATGAATAAATAAATATTATAAGACTTGATTAATAGAGAAATGTAGGATATAATACACGGCATGAGGAGACAATTGGTAGCCATGGAGATGATGATAGTCATGGCAACTGATTAAATTCAATTAAAAAAGTAACTATAGAGATAATAGATAAATAGATTGTTTTAACAGCCATGGAGATGAATACCAATGGCAACTGATTGTATATTATGAAGGAAAGGCATTTAAATAATGGATCAGGGAATTGATGTAATAAATAGATTATTTAATTGATGGATTCAGTTGCCATGGAAACGAAGAAGTGATTAATTTAATTTAAAAGTTAAAATAATAGACAATTAATTTAAATTTCATTGATCTATCAATTCATAAATGTAATTAAGATTATGTTATTTAAAATTATTTAATTATCATGAACGTACAATTAAATGATTACATTAATACGAGAGTTTTCTATTCTAATAATTTGATAATTCTTAATTCAAAGTTTGTTTCATTGAATTTATTATTTATTTTTTTTAATTAAATAGTTGCTTAGCAGTTATTCAATCGAATGCTTATTATCTTTAAATCGTTAAACATTTTCAAAAGTACTAATGGCAACCAAAATATGTAAATGGGAAATATATAATTGATACAATTGGTAGCCATGGAGATGATGATAGTCATGGCAACTAAACATAGGCAAATATACAGATAAATAAATAGATTAACGTAATAGACGAATGCCAATGGCAACTGATTGTATTTAAATTAAAAAAGGTAACTATAGGGATATAGTAGTAGGGATAATACTGTATCTGAGCAACCGTTACCGTGACCATGAAAGGATCTAATTAATTTGTTCACTGAATCCGCCGTGAGTTCCTTCCCAGAGCGGATGTTTTGCAACTCCACCTGTAGGTGGCAGGCCTGACAAATGAACGTCGCCGCGCGTCGTCTTGGTAGCTTGCGATCGCTTGTGCATCGTCGTGTTGAAGAAAGAGTAGTATTTCCCCTAAGTTTGGCATCGTTGGGGCACTTCCCGTTGCCATAGTGAGTCACAAAGGGAAGGAATTGCGTTTCCTCGTACTGTTTCCTCGCGATAAACAGTTCTTCGTTGCCCTTGGTACCGTCAACAACGCAGGTCAACAAACATGGTTTCCACAGGAATGGCTCTCGTGAAATACCTGCTGTTCGCCTTCAACCTGATATTCGCCGTGAGTGATTTGATCTTTGTTTTTTATTAACCAATTTGTATGTTTTTTTTAAAGGGGTTAAGTTTTCGGTCACTAAGTTACGTTATGTGTTTCCATAGTGTTTTGGAATGTGAATATGTTATATATATTGATGTTCTAATAGAAGATATTGTGATGAATTTAGAATTCTTAAGTTTAAATATTCTTCCTCATTCCATCGAAATGTTGATTTCCCAATACATTTCTTACGGGATTATAATTTCCCATATATTCTTACGGTAGTCAAGTTCGACCGCCTTAGTTGTCAAGGGAGACTCATTGTTTATAACAACATTTATCTAATAACTAATCGTTTTAATAATTCGACGCTATTTTGTTTCCCCTCATAACCGTGGCAACCAGGTAAGAATAAAATTACGTTAACTGGTACAACAATCGCTATCATTTCGATGCAAAAATTCGTACATTTCCATAAAAACCGTTTTCCTTGCGATTATTCGACCGTATTCGATTCCGTATAATTATTATGAATTATTTTAAATTTTATTCATATATATATATATAAATATATTTACGTCGAAGTTCGTTTTTATCGTTTGGTCGGCTTTTTCCAAAGCGCTGCGATGTGTTTATTCGAAGAATTCTCGTTTTTTTTCTCGCCGCTTTCGTTGCCTGGCGATGGATCCTAAAAATAAGTTTAATCTTGACGAAGGTTGTTCCGTAACCATGGATTCCGGAAGGAATGTTATCAGTCCACTTCCTGAGACATATAAGTAGCTGTGAATAAAGGCGGAACTACTTTTCGATTCTTAATATTATAATTTCGTGGAATATGATTCTGTTTTCGTCATCGGTCGACGCATAATAAACTACCGAACGAAATGACTGTCGTAAAATGTATCCCGACAACAAAAATTCGTGCGTGAGTTTGTTTCGGTTGCTTGGTTATTCCTTTTGAATTGTTTAACGGAGGATTCTGCCGCTTTTTTCATATTGTTTTGGTTTCCAAGACTTAGTCCAAGTCGTTGTCATGACGATCGAAGTGGTCTCGAGAGTCGCATTTTTGTTTTTTTTGTTGATCAATTGTTACATTACGAAAGCTTCAGTCCGTTACTATGACTACTTGAGGTGGTTTTTAGAATTGTATTTTCGTGTTTATTTCATCGATTGTTGATTAATGAGAAGAGTTTAATCTGTTGCTATGACGCTTCAAAGTGCTTTTAAATTGAATATAAAAATTTCATAAACTCGTGCATGCTTTTTCTTGTTTAAAAATTCTATAGTAACTAAAAAGGTTATATATTGTTTAAAGAAATCCTTAGAAACTCAACCATGCTTCAATATTGTTTATAAAAATTCCATAGTAACTAAAGATGTTACATATTGTTTAAAGAAATCCTTAGAAACTCAACCATGCTTCAATATTGTTTATAAAAATTCCATAGTAACTAAAGATGTTACATATTGTTTAAAGAAATCCTTAGAAACTCAACCATGCTTCAATATTGTTTATAAAAATTCCATAGTAACTAAAGATGTTACATATTGTTTTAAGAAATCCTTAGAAACTCAACCATGCTTCCATATTGTTTATAAAAATTCCATAGTAACTAAAGATGTTACATATTGTTTTAAGAAATCCTTAGAAACTCAACCATGCTTCAATATTGTTTATAAAAATTCCATAGTAACTAAAGATGTTACATATTGTTTAAAGAAATCCTTAGAAACTCAACCATGCTTCCATATTGTTTATAAAAATTCCATAGTAACTAAAGATGTTACATATTGTTTTAAGAAATCCTTAGAAACTCAACCATGCTTCCATATTGTTTATAAAAATTCCATAGTAACTAAAGATGTTACATATTGTTTAAAGAAATCCTTAGAAACTCAACCATGCTTCCATATTGTTTATAAAAATTCCATAGTAACTAAAGATATTACATATTGTTTTAAGAAATCCTTAGAAACTCAACCATGCTTCCATATTGTTTATAAAAATTCCATAGTAACTAAAGATGTTACATATTGTTTAAAGAAATCCTTAGAAACTCAACCATGCTTCAATATTGTTTATAAAAATTCCATAGTAACTAAAGATGTTACATATTGTTTTAAGAAATCCTTAGAAACTCAACCATGCTTCCATATTGTTTATAAAAATTCCATAGTAACTAAAGATGTTACATATTGTTTAAAGAAATCCTTAGAAACTCAACCATGCTTCCATATTGTTTATAAAAATTCCATAGTAACTAAAGATGTTACATATTGTTTTAAGAAATCCTTAGAAACTCAACCATGCTTCCATATTGTTTATAAAAATTCCATAGTAACTAAAGATGTTACATATTGTTTAAAGAAATCCTTAGAAACTCAACCATGCTTCCATATTGTTTATAAAAATTCCATAGTAACTAAAGATGTTACATATTGTTTAAAGAAATCCTTAGAAACTCAACCATGCTTCCATATTGTTTATAAAAATTCCATAGTAACTAAAGATGTTACATATTGTTTAAAGAAATCCTTAGAAACTCAACCATGCTTCAATATTGTTTATAAAAATTCCATAGTAACTAAAGATGTTACATATTGTTTTAAGAAATCCTTAGAAACTCAACCATGCTTCCATATTGTTTATAAAAATTCCATAGTAACTAAAGATGTTACATATTGTTTAAAGAAATCCTTAGAAACTCAACCATGCTTCCATATTGTTTATAAAAATTCCATAGTAACTAAAGATGTTACATATTGTTTTAAGAAATCCTTAGAAACTCAACCATGCTTCCATATTGTTTATAAAAATTCCATAGTAACTAAAGATGTTACATATGGTTTAAAGAAATCCTTAGGAACTCAACCATGCTTCAATATTGTTTATAAAAATTCCATAGTAACTAAAGATGTTACATATTGTTTAAAGAAATCCTTAGAAACTCAACCATGCTTCAATATTGTTTATAAAAATTCCATAGTAACTAAAGATGTTACATATTGTTTAAAGAAATCCTTAGAAACTCAACCATGCTTCAATATTGTTTATAAAAATTCCATAGTAACTAAAGATGTTACATATTGTTTAAAGAAATCCTTAGAAACTCAACCATGCTTCAATATTGTTTATAAAAATTCCATAGTAACTAAAGATGTTACATATTGTTTAAAGAAATCCTTAGAAACTCAACCATGCTTCAATATTGTTTATAAAAATTCCATAGTAACTAAAGATGTTACATATTGTTTATAGAAATCCTTAGAAACTCAACCATGCTTCAATATTGTTTATAAAAATTCCATAGTAACTAAAGATGTTACATATTGTTTATAGAAATCCTTAGAAACTCAACCATGCTTCAATATTGTTTATAAAAATTCCATAGTAACTAAAGATGTTACATATTGTTTAAAGAAATCCTTAGAAACTCAACCATGCTTCAATATTGTTTATAAAAATTCCATAGTAACTAAAGATGTTACATATTGTTTAAAGAAATCCTTAGAAACTCAACCATGCTTCAATATTGTTTATAAAAATTCCATAGTAACTAAAGATGTTACATATTGTTTAAAGAAATCCTTAGAAACTCAACCATGCTTCAATATTGTTTATAAAAATTCCATAGTAACTAAAGATGTTACATATTGTTTAAAGAAATCCTTAGAAACTCAACCATGCTTCAATATTGTTTATAAAAATTCCATAGTAACTAAAGATGTTACATATTGTTTAAAGAAATCCTTAGAAACTCAACCATGCTTCAATATTGTTTATAAAAATTCCATAGTAACTAAAGATGTTACATATTGTTTAAAGAAATCCTTAGAAACTCAACCATGCTTCAATATTGTTTATAAAAATTCCATAGTAACTAAAGATGTTACATATTGTTTATAGAAATCCTTAGAAACTCAACCATTCTTCAATATTGTTTATAAAAATTCCATAGTAACTAAAGATGTTACATATTGTTTAAAGAAATCCTTAGAAACTCAACCATGCTTCAATATTGTTTATAAAAATTCCATAGTAACTAAAGATGTTACATATTGTTTATAGAAATCCTTAGAAACTCAACCATGCTTCAATATTGTTTATAAAAATTCCATAGTAACTAAAGATGTTACATATTGTTTAAAGAAATCCTTAGAAACTCAACCATGCTTCCATATTGTTTATAAAAATTCCATAGTAACTAAAGATGTTACATATTGTTTAAAGAAATCCTTAGAAACTCAACCATGCTTCCATATTGTTTATAAAAATTCCATAGTAACTAAAGATGTTACATATTGTTTAAAGAAATCCTTAGAAACTCAACCATGCTTCCATATTGTTTATAAAAATTCCATAGTAACTAAAGATGTTACATATTGTTTATAGAAATCCTTAGAAACTCAACCATGCTTCAATATTGTTTATAAAAATTCCATAGTAACTAAAGATGTTACATATTGTTTAAAGAAATCCTTAGAAACTCAACCATGCTTCAATATTGTTTATAAAAATTCCATAGTAACTAAAGATGTTACATATTGTTTAAAGAAATCCTTAGAAACTCAACCATGCTTCAATATTGTTTATAAAAATTCCATAGTAACCAAAGATGTTACATATTGTTTAAAGAAATCCTTAGAAACTCAACCATGCTTCAATATTGTTTATAAAAATTCCATAGTAACCAAAGATGTTACATATTGTTTATAGAAATCCTTAGAAACTCAACCGTGCTTCAATATTGTTTATAAAAATTCCATAGTAACCAAAGATGTTACATATTGTTTAAAGAAATCCTTAGAAACTCAACCGTGCTTCAATATTGTTTATAAAAATTCCATAGTAGCCAAAGATGTTACATATTGTTTAAAGAAATCCTTAGAAACTCAACCATGCTTCCATATTGTTTATAAAAATTCCATAGTAACTAAAGATGTTACATATTGTTTAAAGAAATCCTTAGAAACTCAACCATGCTTCCATATTGTTTATAAAAATTCCATAGTAACTAAAGATGTTACATATTGTTTAAAGAAATCCTTAGAAACTCAACCATGCTTCCATATTGTTTATAAAAATTCCATAGTAACTAAAGATGTTACATATTGTTTAAAGAAATCCTTAGAAACTCAACCATGCTTCCATATTGTTTATAAAAATTCCATAGTAACTAAAGATGTTACATATTGTTTAAAGAAATCCTTAGAAACTCAACCATGCTTCAATATTGTTTATAAAAATTCCATAGTAACTAAAGATGTTACATATTGTTTAAAGAAATCCTTAGAAACTCAACCATGCTTCCATATTGTTTATAAAAATTCCATAGTAACTAAAGATGTTACATATTGTTTAAAGAAATCCTTAGAAACTCAACCATGCTTCCATATTGTTTATAAAAATTCCATAGTAACTAAAGATGTTACATATTGTTTAAAGAAATCCTTAGAAACTCAACCATGCTTCAATATTGTTTATAAAAAATCCATAGTAACTAAAGATGTTACATATTGTTTATAGAAATCCTTAGAAACTCAACCATGCTTCCATATTGTTTATAAAAATTCCATAGTAACTAAAGATGTTACATATTGTTTATAGAAATCCTTAGAAACTCAACCATGCTTCAATATTGTTTATAAAAATTCCATAGTAACTAAAGATGTTACATATTGTTTAAAGAAATCCTTAGAAACTCAACCATGCTTCCATATTGTTTATAAAAATTCCATAGTAACTAAAGATGTTACATATTGTTTAAAGAAATCCTTAGAAACTCAACCATGCTTCCATATTGTTTATAAAAATTCCATAGTAACTAAAGATGTTACATATTGTTTTAAGAAATCCTTAGAAACTCAACCATGCTTCCATATTGTTTATAAAAATTCCATAGTAGCTAAAGATGTTACATATTGTTTAAAGAAATCCTTAGAAACTCAACCATGCTTCCATATTGTTTATAAAAATTCCATAGTAGCTAAAGATGTTACATATTGTTTAAAGAAATCCTTAGAAACTCAACCATGCTTCAATATTGTTTATAAAAATTCCATAGTAACTAAAGATGTTACATATTGTTTAAAGAAATCCTTAGAAACTCAACCATGCTTCCATATTGTTTATAAAAATTCCATAGTAACTAAAGATGTTACATATTGTTTTAAGAAATCCTTAGAAACTCAACCATGCTTCCATATTGTTTATAAAAATTCCATAGTAACTAAAGATGTTACATATTGTTTAAAGAAATCCTTAGAAACTCAACCATGCTTCCATATTGTTTATAAAAATTCCATAGTAACTAAAGATGTTACATATTGTTTAAAGAAATCCTTAGAAACTCAACCATGCTTCCATATTGTTTATAAAAATTCCATAGTAACTAAAGATGTTACATATTGTTTTAAGAAATCCTTAGAAACTCAACCATGCTTCCATATTGTTTATAAAAATTCCATAGTAACTAAAGATGTTACATATTGTTTAAAGAAATCCTTAGAAACTCAACCATGCTTCAATATTGTTTATAAAAATTCCATAGTAGCTAAAGATGTTACATATTGTTTAAAGAAATCCTTAGAAACTCAACCATGCTTCAATATTGTTTATAAAAATTCCATAGTAACTAAAGATGTTACATATTGTTTAAAGAAATCCTTAGAAACTCAACCATGCTTCCATATTGTTTATAAAAATTCCATAGTAACTAAAGATGTTACATATTGTTTAAAGAAATCCTTAGAAACTCAACCATGCTTCCATATTGTTTATAAAAATTCCATAGTAGCTAAAGATGTTACATATTGTTTAAAGAAATCCTTAGAAACTCAACCATGCTTCAATATTGTTTATAAAAATTCCATAGTAACTAAAGATGTTACATATTGTTTAAAGAAATCCTTAGAAACTCATCCATGCTTCCATATTGTTTATAAAAATTCCATAGTAACTAAAGATGTTACATATTGTTTAAAGAAATCCTTAGAAACTCAACCATGCTTCAATATTGTTTATAAAAATTCCATAGTAACTAAAGATGTTACATATTGTTTAAAAAAATCCTTAGAAACTCAACCATGCTTCCATATTGTTTATAAAAATTCCATAGTAACTAAAGATGTTACATATTGTTTTAAGAAATCCTTAGAAACTCAACCATGCTTCCATATTGTTTATAAAAATTCCATAGTAACTAAAGATGTTACATATTGTTTAAAGAAATCCTTAGAAACTCAACCATGCTTCCATATTGTTTATAAAAATTCCATAGTAACTAAAGATGTTACATATTGTTTAAAGAAATCCTTAGAAACTCAACCATGCTTCAATATTGTTTATAAAAATTCCATAGTAACTAAAGATGTTACATATTGTTTTAAGAAATCCTTAGAAACTCAACCATGCTTCCATATTGTTTATAAAAATTCCATAGTAACTAAAGATGTTACATATTGTTTTAAGAAATCCTTAGAAACTCAACCATGCTTCCATATTGTTTATAAATATTCCATAGTAACTAAAGATGTTACATATTGTTTAAAGAAATCCTTAGAAACTCAACCATGCTTCAATATTGTTTATAAAAATTCCATAGTAACTAAAGATGTTACATATTGTTTAAAGAAATCCTTAGAAACTCAACCATGCTTCCATATTGTTTATAAAAATTCCATAGTAACTAAAGATGTTACATATTGTTTTAAGAAATCCTTAGAAACTCAACCATGCTTCCATATTGTTTATAAAAATTCCATAGTAACTAAAGATGTTACATATTGTTTAAAGAAATCCTTAGAAACTCAACCATGCTTCAATATTGTTTATAAAAATTCCATAGTAACTAAAGATGTTACATATTGTTTAAAGAAATCCTTAGAAACTCAACCATGCTTCCATATTGTTTATAAAAATTCCATAGTAACTAAAGATGTTACATATTGTTTAAAGAAATCCTTAGAAACTCAACCATGCTTCCATATTGTTTATAAAAATTCCATAGTAACTAAAGATGTTACATATTGTTTAAAGAAATCCTTAGAAACTCAACCATGCTTCCATATTGTTTATAAAAATTCCATAGTAACTAAAGATGTTACATATTGTTTTAAGAAATCCTTAGAAACTCAACCATGCTTCAATATTGTTTATAAAAATTCCATAGTAACTAAAGATGTTACATATTGTTTATAGAAATCCTTAGAAACTCAACCATGCTTCAATATTGTTTATAAAAATTCCATAGTAACTAAAGATGTTACATATTGTTTAAAGAAATCCTTAGAAACTCAACCATGCTTCAATATTGTTTATAAAAATTCCATAGTAACTAAAGATGTTACATATTGTTTTAAGAAATCCTTAGAAACTCAACCATGCTTCCATATTGTTTATAAAAATTCCATAGTAACTAAGGATGTTACATATTGTTTAAAGAAATCCTTAGAAACTCAACCATGCTTCCATATTGTTTATAAAAATTCCATAGTAACTAAAGATGTTACATATTGTTTTAAGAAATCCTTAGAAACTCAACCATGCTTCAATATTGTTTATAAAAATTCCATAGTAACTAAAGATGTTACATATTGTTTAAAGAAATCCTTAGAAACTCAACCATGCTTCAATATTGTTTATAAAAATTCCATAGTAACTAAAGATGTTACATATTGTTTAAAGAAATCCTTAGAAACTCAACCATGCTTCCATATTGTTTATAAAAATTCCATAGTAACTAAAGATGTTACATATTGTTTATAGAAATCCTTAGGAACTCAACCATGCTTCAATATTGTTTATAAAAATTCCATAGTAACTAAAGATGTTACATATTGTTTATAGAAATCCTTAGGAACTCAACCATGCTTCAATATTGTTTATAAAAATTCCATAGTAACTAAAGATGTTACATATTGTTTAAAGAAATCCTTAGGAACTCAACCATGCTTCAATATTGTTTATAAAAATTCCATAGTAACTAAAGATGTTACATATTGTTTAAAGAAATCCTTAGAAACTCAACCATGCTTCCATATTGTTTATAAAAATTCCATAGTAACTAAAGATGTTACATATTGTTTAAAGAAATCCTTAGAAACTCAACCATGCTTCCATATTGTTTATAAAAATTCCATAGTAACTAAAGATGTTACATATTGTTTATAGAAATCCTTAGGAACTCAACCATGCTTCAATATTGTTTATAAAAATTCCATAGTAACTAAAGATGTTACATATTGTTTATAGAAATCCTTAGGAACTCAACCATGCTTCAATATTGTTTATAAAAATTCCATAGTAACTAAAGATGTTACATATTGTTTAAAGAAATCCTTAGAAACTCAACCATGCTTCCATATTGTTTATAAAAATTCCATAGTAACTAAAGATGTTACATATTGTTTTAAGAAATCCTTAGAAACTCAACCATGCTTCCATATTGTTTATAAAAATTCCATAGTAACTAAAGATGTTACATATTGTTTAAAGAAATCCTTAGAAACTCAACCATGCTTCAATATTGTTTATAAAAATTCCATAGTAACTAAAGATGTTACATATTGTTTTAAGAAATCCTTAGAAACTCAACCATGCTTCCATATTGTTTATAAAAATTCCATAGTAACTAATGTTACATATTGTTTAAAGAAATCCTTAGAAACTCAACCATGCTTCAATATTGTTTATAAAAATTCCATAGTAACTAAAGATGTTACATATTGTTTAAAGAAATCCTTAGAAACTCAACCATGCTTCCATATTGTTTATAAAAATTCCATAGTAACTAAAGATGTTACATATTGTTTATAGAAATCCTTAGAAACTCAACCATGCTTCAATATTGTTTATAAAAATTCCATAGTAACTAAAGATGTTACATATTGTTTTAAGAAATCCTTAGAAACTCAACCATGCTTCCATATTGTTTATAAAAATTCCATAGTAACTAAAGATGTTACATATTGTTTAAAGAAATCCTTAGAAACTCAACCATGCTTCAATATTGTTTATAAAAATTCCATAGTAACTAAAGATGTTACATATTGTTTAAAGAAATCCTTAGAAACTCAACCATGCTTCAATATTGTTTATAAAAATTCCATAGTAACTAAAGATGTTACATATTGTTTAAAGAAATCCTTAGAAACTCAACCATGCTTCAATATTGTTTATAAAAATTCCATAGTAACTAAAGATGTTACATATTGTTTAAAGAAATCCTTAGAAACTCAACCATGCTTCCATATTGTTTATAAAAATTCCATAGTAACTAAAGATGTTACATATTGTTTAAAGAAATCCTTAGAAACTCAACCATGCTTCCATATTGTTTATAAAAATTCCATAGTAACTAAAGATGTTACATATTGTTTAAAGAAATCCTTAGAAACTCAACCATGCTTCAATATTGTTTATAAAAATTCCATAGTAACTAAAGATGTTACATATTGTTTAAAGAAATCCTTAGAAACTCAACCATGCTTCCATATTGTTTATAAAAATTCCATAGTAACTAAAGATGTTACATATTGTTTAAAGAAATCCTTAGAAACTCAACCATGCTTCCATATTGTTTATAAAAATTCCATAGTAACTAAAGATGTTACATATTGTTTTAAGAAATCCTTAGAAACTCAACCATGCTTCAATATTGTTTATAAAAATTCCATAGTAACTAAAGATGTTACATATTGTTTATAGAAATCCTTAGAAACTCAACCATGCTTCAATATTGTTTATAAAAATTCCATAGTAACTAAAGATGTTACATATTGTTTAAAGAAATCCTTAGAAACTCAACCATGCTTCAATATTGTTTATAAAAATTCCATAGTAACTAAAGATGTTACATATTGTTTTAAGAAATCCTTAGAAACTCAACCATGCTTCCATATTGTTTATAAAAATTCCATAGTAACTAAAGGATGTTACATATTGTTTAAAGAAATCCTTAGAAACTCAACCATGCTTCCATATTGTTTATAAAAATTCCATAGTAACTAAAGATGTTACATATTGTTTTAAGAAATCCTTAGAAACTCAACCATGCTTCAATATTGTTTATAAAAATTCCATAGTAACTAAAGATGTTACATATTGTTTAAAGAAATCCTTAGAAACTCAACCATGCTTCAATATTGTTTATAAAAATTCCATAGTAACTAAAGATGTTACATATTGTTTAAAGAAATCCTTAGAAACTCAACCATGCTTCCATATTGTTTATAAAAATTCCATAGTAACTAAAGATGTTACATATTGTTTATAGAAATCCTTAGGAACTCAACCATGCTTCAATATTGTTTATAAAAATTCCATAGTAACTAAAGATGTTACATATTGTTTATAGAAATCCTTAGGAACTCAACCATGCTTCAATATTGTTTATAAAAATTCCATAGTAACTAAAGATGTTACATATTGTTTAAAGAAATCCTTAGGAACTCAACCATGCTTCAATATTGTTTATAAAAATTCCATAGTAACTAAAGATGTTACATATTGTTTAAAGAAATCCTTAGAAACTCAACCATGCTTCCATATTGTTTATAAAAATTCCATAGTAACTAAAGATGTTACATATTGTTTAAAGAAATCCTTAGAAACTCAACCATGCTTCCATATTGTTTATAAAAATTCCATAGTAACTAAAGATGTTACATATTGTTTATAGAAATCCTTAGGAACTCAACCATGCTTCAATATTGTTTATAAAAATTCCATAGTAACTAAAGATGTTACATATTGTTTATAGAAATCCTTAGGAACTCAACCATGCTTCAATATTGTTTATAAAAATTCCATAGTAACTAAAGATGTTACATATTGTTTAAAGAAATCCTTAGAAACTCAACCATGCTTCCATATTGTTTATAAAAATTCCATAGTAACTAAAGATGTTACATATTGTTTTAAGAAATCCTTAGAAACTCAACCATGCTTCCATATTGTTTATAAAAATTCCATAGTAACTAAAGATGTTACATATTGTTTAAAGAAATCCTTAGAAACTCAACCATGCTTCAATATTGTTTATAAAAATTCCATAGTAACTAAAGATGTTACATATTGTTTTAAAGAAATCCTTAGAAACTCAACCATGCTTCAATATTGTTTATAAAAATTCCATAGTAACTAAAGATGTTACATATTGTTTAAAGAAATCCTTAGAAACTCAACCATGCTTCAATATTGTTTATAAAAATTCCATAGTAACTAAAGATGTTACATATTGTTTAAAGAAATCCTTAGAAACTCAACCATGCTTCCATATTGTTTATAAAAATTCCATAGTAACTAAAGATGTTACATATTGTTTAAAGAAATCCTTAGAAACTCAACCATGCTTCCATATTGTTTATAAAAATTCCATAGTAACTAAAGATGTTACATATTGTTTAAAGAAATCCTTAGAAACTCAACCATGCTTCCATATTGTTTATAAAAATTCCATAGTAACTAAAGATGTTACATATTGTTTAAAGAAATCCTTAGAAACTCAACCATGCTTCAATATTGTTTATAAAAATTCCATAGTAACTAAAGATGTTACATATTGTTTAAAGAAATCCTTAGAAACTCAACCATGCTTCCATATTGTTTATAAAAATTCCATAGTAACTAAAGATGTTACATATTGTTTAAAGAAATCCTTAGAAACTCAACCATGCTTCCATATTGTTTATAAAAATTCCATAGTAACTAAAGATGTTACATATTGTTTAAAGAAATCCTTAGAAACTCAACCATGCTTCAATATTGTTTATAAAAATTCCATAGTAACTAAAGATGTTACATATTGTTTAAAGAAATCCTTAGAAACTCAACCATGCTTCAATATTGTTTATAAAAATTCCATAGTAACTAAAGATGTTACATATTGTTTAAAGAAATCCTTAGAAACTCAACCATGCTTCAATATTGTTTATAAAAATTCCATAGTAACTAAAGATGTTACATATTGTTTAAAGAAATCCTTAGAAACTCAACCATGCTTCCATATTGTTTATAAAAATTCCATAGTAACTAAAGATGTTACATATTGTTTAAAGAAATCCTTAGAAACTCAACCATGCTTCCATATTGTTTATAAAAATTCCATAGTAACTAAAGATGTTACATATTGTTTAAAGAAATCCTTAGAAACTCAACCATGCTTCAATATTGTTTATAAAAATTCCATAGTAACTAAAGATGTTACATATTGTTTAAAGAAATCCTTAGAAACTCAACCATGCTTCAATATTGTTTATAAAAATTCCATAGTAACTAAAGATGTTACATATTGTTTAAAGAAATCCTTAGAAACTCAACCATGCTTCCATATTGTTTATAAAAATTCCATAGTAACTAAAGATGTTACATATTGTTTATAGAAATCCTTAGAAACTCAACCATGCTTCCATATTGTTTATAAAAATTCCATAGTAACTAAAGATGTTACATATTGTTTAAAGAAATCCTTAGAAACTCAACCATGCTTCCATATTGTTTATAAAAATTCCATAGTAACTAAAGATGTTACATATTGTTTAAGAAATCCTTAGAAACTCAACCATGCTTCAATATTGTTTATAAAAATTCCATAGTAACTAAAGATGTTACATATTGTTTAAAGAAATCCTTAGAAACTCAACCATGCTTCAATATTGTTTATAAAAATTCCATAGTAACTAAAGATGTTACATATTGTTTAAAGAAATCCTTAGAAACTCAACCATGCTTCCATATTGTTTATAAAAATTCCATAGTAACTAAAGATGTTACATATTGTTTATAGAAATCCTTAG